>CM030026.1:3003738-5403738 GCA_017639485.1 Pluvialis apricaria | reverse complement strand
CAGCAATTTTCAGTGCCACATTATAAACCCTTGAAAAACGAGATTTAAGGCTTCTTATCTATTAGATAGACTACCCTTTGTGCTCATACTTTTTACAGAATTGCAAATGCTTCTCACTCTCTTGTCCTAGAGTTGGGGGGGGGGGGGGAAGCCCTGAAGAAAAAGCTAAGTTCCTTTAAGGGACGAGCTGTTCATTCTTGAGGCAGAAAGCCTGGGGGGCTCTGTGCAGACCCTAAAATAAAATGACAGTGGTGGCCCCACAAATTTGTTCCTAGGGTTAGCGCTCTAACTGACCCTTCCCCATTCATCATACCAATTCAGTCACTCATCGTGAATGACACAGCACGACACCACATGAATTATCTCTGACCTTCAGGAGGAGTGGCTCCTCCAGATCAGGTTGGGGTCATGAGGAGGGCAGGAGGGAGAAGTTGGTCTGTTAGACCTGGGGATTAGCAGAATGCTTCAGCCCCCGGAGCAAAAAGGTGACCTGTTTCACAGCGTGAACCTGTCCTCATAGCCCAAGTCAGAGTCCCATAATCTCAGCCATCAAGCCCAGGAGTGTTGTGTGAGGCTATGGTGTCTCTAGGATTGTGAGAACCCCATGTGAACTGCTTTGGGCGAGTCAACTATGGACACAGCAAAAACGCCTGCGCCCCAATCCAGGTTGATTGCACCACAGAAGCCACAGCCAGGACAGGTGACTGGGCAATCCTTGCTTCTATTGCAAATTGGCTTGCCACAATGCCGAGGAGCTAACAGATTGTTGGCATTTCTATTAGAAGCCCAAATTCTTGGGTGTTTATCATCTGTCTGAAAGTTGTGCTTTGCTTCTTGTAGAAGGATGGAAGATTTTCCGCTAGATGACATCAGTGCTTCAAGGAGTTCAGCATTCGTCCTGCCTCCCACAGCAGACAGTGCTTGATACTCCGAAGGAAGTTGAAGTCTTAGGACTCATCCAGGTTTGGGCCTCACCCTGACATTCCTACATTCAAAATTTAGATGCTTTTTCTGTGTATTGAATAACCAGATCTTGCCTATACAATATTATTAATATAATCTAAATGTCCTTAGATACTTTTAGCCATAGAGAATGGCTCAACACAGTTCAGTTTAAGGCATCTTTCACATACAAAAACTGCATGATGAAATATGCACAAATAAATCTACTCCGTTCAGATGCTCCTTATCTCATTCAACGCCCCAAATTTTCAGCTTTATAGAGATGTTTAATATTAAGTAAATGAACCATACCACTGAATTCATTAGTACCTCAAATCTAGCAAACACTTGTTTACAAACAACTCCACCCAAATGAGTCTACAAACCTCAGTCCGGCTAATCCCTGAGTAAAGTTACCCATAACGCAATACTGTTAGCAGGATCAGGGCCTAAAGATTTAATCCAGCTAAGAATTACTAACTACTGATGCTAGTGAATACAATGGGGCCATTCATGTGCACAAGTGTTGGGTGGACTGAGATTTAGAAATAAAATTGGGACAGTGATTTTTCTGTAATACCAATTAAAATTAAACAATGAATCTAGTAAGTTCTTGATGCAGACAAGCAACAAACAAGAAGGGTTGCAGTCCTTTAACACAGTGAACTAATTGCATATTCCATCTGCTCAACATTCATTCTCGGAAAATCCAAACTTGAAAGTTAATCATAGAATCATAGAATGGTTTAGGTTGGAAGGGACCTTGAAGATTAATGTTAATTAATCTTAATGTTGCTGTTTTTATGTCTTTGGGGATGGGGGGGCATGGTATCTACTGTCCACCAAACCACCACCTCTTGCCAAGTTATTCTTTCCTGTTTGTCCAAGACCATGGCATCAATAAGAACTGAAATGACACTGCTCTCATATCATTATCTATAGGGAGATTCCCTTGTCACCAAGACTAGTTACAAACCCCAGAAAATTCCCTCCAGGAAAATCTAACATGGCAGTTTTTACCCAGTATTTACCCAGAATATTTACTAAAGCAGTGTTTAAGGAAAGGCACGTTATTCTGCATGGGACACGAGGGATGTATACATCTCCTGCTTCCCCCAAATCAAACAAACAACAGAGCTAGCAGGGAAGTTCCAAATATTTCCATCATTCAGCTGCAGCCTGAGAGGGGGTGAGCGCTCCCAAGGATTTTAATTCCTACTCTACCTTCGTGCAGGCAGAAAATGTAAACGAAGGAACCGCTCTATCGTTTTGGCAGGTGATTCAGCTTTCTTTGCTGCATCCTGGCAATTAGTTTGCATTATTACAACTGTAGGAAGAGCCACAGTTGCAAGTCTCTGCTTATGTGGGGCGGGTAGGGAAGCTAAAGGAGGACTCAACACTGGCAGCTGCTCCCCAAGGCCCCGTGCCTGGGGCTAGACTCCATTCTAGTCTGGACTAGATTCCCACAGCTCCATACAGTGTGCAAAAGGAGTTTCAGAGGTGGTGCCTCCTCCCTGCCCCCTGCACAGAGGCAGCTGAAAAAAAAGTTCCTTGCATCCATCTTCTTCCCTGTGCACCTGTACAGGGTTAAGCATATTCTAACCCACTGCCTCATAATGTATTATGCTAGGGCGCGACCTTACAGCTAGGGTACCATCACACAGCTGCTGTCCTAGGAGAATGTCTACATACTGATTCCCTAAAGAAGAAGATGGGCTAGAGAGAAGGGAAAAAAAAAAGCAAAACAAAAAGCCTTTACAGGAAAGAGATGAGCATGTAGATTCCTCACCAGTAATTCCATTACAGATTATTAAATCTACTACCCCTAAATAAGGTCATTGGCTTTTTTTTTCATTTTCAATCTATCCCTCCTTTGCCTGTTTCCTCTAGGCAGACACCAGCACCAAGGTTCTTTATACATCATCTGAATCTATTTTCTTTTCAGCAAAGCAGATTCTCAAAAGAAAGCAAATTCCCAACTTTCTATTCTGTTGGCTGTAAGCATGAGAGCATGAACTGATCATACAGGAATCAGGAAGAAACCTTGTATTTCTTGTACATAGTAATAAACATTCAGAATATGACAGGAGAGAGTGTGAATTGGCATTACTACCGAAAACAGGAGACAGGTTTTGTTAGATTAAATCTGTAATCCTTTAGCGTGGGAGAAGTCTCTGCCCTTTTCCTGATAGTGATGTTGCCCATCACCTGGCACCTGTGTGCCAAATGAAATAACACACACTGACTGAGGCATTCCCAAATGAATTTGGTCTCCCACTCTCCTTCACTCTGTCTCTTGAGTTTACCACTGTTAGTTTTCCATTTTCTGCACCCTTATATGCAACAGTGGTGTTTACACAGATAGAAATCCCCTCTCGATTAAATGGGATTTTGTGTGTGAGCGCTTGCTCACAGCATGCTGCCGTTGTGTTATCACCCTCCTCCTCGGGTTCTGTTGTGGGAGAACATGAACAGCATGCTCTGAAAATAAACTGGTCAGTATGAGCTCCATTCTACTCCTTAACACTCATGCCACAGCCAAGAGCTATCCACTACAATATCACAAACAGGTAGTTCTGAGAACTGTTAGTTTCAGCTTTACCATCTGCCCCTCTGACAGCCAAACTTCAATTCATGAGGAGATTAAGAGTTATCCCATATGTTGAGGGATATCAAATCAATTTAAGGTGTGATTTTAAGCGACTGAATAAGGTTTCCCATTTTGAAACAGACTTTTTTTCAGTTTAATTTATATCAGAGTTTCAAATGAAACTGAAAAAAGAAGTTGGCACACATTCACTTTCCAAATGGACTTTGTCTAATTCATTTAATCACTGACCCAGTCGCAAAGCCAGAACTGTAGAACATGTGCACAACTCAGCTGTTTCAGTGGTTTAGCATAAACTAACAGCGAAAACCCGTGCATGATTGACATAAAATGTCAGCTTATCAGCTTCCCAAATCAAGATTTCTTCTCCTTCCATAATTATTCGTTAGTGATTACAGACACCCTTTCTCCTACAAAGTCACATAGTGGTAATTAATATAAAAAAAATCAAAAGTCACATCAGCTAAAAATCCTGCAGTAAGATCTTAGCCTATAGCAAGAACAGCTAACCATTCGCAGACCCACGTGCTCCAGGAATGCACAGCTCAACCCTTCATACCCTTTTTGGACCAAGGAATAGGAACTCGAACCAGTAAACCTGATAGACATTGTTTCTCTTTCCCCTTGTTGCTGTCCTACCCTCCTTTATACCAATGATAAGGAGTACCTAAAAAGCTCACCTGATCATCTGTAAGATAAAGACCCCCACTATCCTGAGCATGCTTTTTGCTCCTTTTGATTGTATGTATTCAAAGGTATTTATAGAAAAATAGGCAGTGTGCTATAAGGAACATTATCTCTTCTGCAGGGCTCCTTTCTAGATACCTGGCTGAGGATAGTCAACCTGCGAATCCTCCAGTTCTTAGCACACAAGGGGGGACAAAAGAAGTTGGTAAATTATATGGCATCTATCTGATTATAGACACTTCATCCACTTTCTGCTACGCCAAGCCGATTGCTCTTTCCAACATTACAGAGAAAAAGAGAAAGTACAAGGAGTAGAGAGAAAACAAAGACGACTGCCACATCTCCAACTTCACTCCACAAAGGTAATCAGCTGAGCGAAAGTCCTCCTTCTCCAAGGAAATGCAGCAACTGAACTTCATCTTATTTCCCTTCTCAAGGTGGATGGTCTTGATTGTTCGTGACAAAAGAGCAAGTAAGAAAATCTTTTAGTCGATTAAGATGAGAAAGGGGATGGTGCGTGACAGCAGGCCAGGCGCATTACCTGTCTCGAGTCTCTGAGAACTCTACTGTAGCTGGGATCTATTCATTTGTTTGGGACAGACTGCTTTTAAGACCCACAGTCAATCTCTCCAATTTGTTGGCTAATAAGATTAGTTCCCAACGCTTTTGCAAAGTTCCATAAAGTTTACAGTTCAAGCCTATTCTTTTATTTGGGATACACTTCATTTTATTGTCTTCTAATGCTTCGCCCACACTTCCTTTCTCAATGCTGTGTTTTCTGCAGGATGAAAACTCCAACACAGATTTACAGAAAAAGAAATAAATATCCAATGGGTTCTATCTCTCCAGCTGTGCTCCTTTTGAACAGCAGAAAGATACATCTTGTAGCTACCTAAGATAATATGGTCAGTGTTATAGTGTGGTTTTTTCCTCAGCTGCTATATTATGCTCAAAGAGAAACAATAGACACTGTGTTTTTAACATGACAATCGGTATCAAAGGGATGCCCTGAGAAGGTGGGTGACCTGCAGAATGATTTCTCTATTAGAATTTAGTCCACACAATGAAAAGATTGAGTAGCTCTCTCCTATGGATATATCAAAAATAGCAGACCTGCTTCCACGCACTGCTGAGGTTGCCATGACGCAACCTGCTTCTTCCATGCTTGAAGGTAGTTTTGAAGCTATGTTGTGATGTCATAGCAGCGCTTTTGTGGGACTTCACAATATGAAGTCACAAATTTGGAGACAAAGCAAGTATAAAAATGATGACCTTTAAACGCACACCACATGATGTCAGGAAGAAGGCCTTGACTTAGAATAGCCAACATGTTTACTCCTGGCTCAACGTGAGGAACACAAAGTACCATGGAAATACCAGCTGCATGATGATATAAGAACTGCTTGCTAACTCGTCTGTCAAGAGTAATGCCAACCTTGCCTCCTTTCATACAAACCGTTCTCCTCACAAGGAAGAATACAGGTTGAATATTCCCATACCTGGCACAAAAGAAAGGAGAGTGGAGCTGGGGATTCATAACTGGGGTTAAATGTCAAACTCATCAAGGACACCGCAAGAATACACCATCCCCATCATGCTTATAAAGAAGGAGAGAGGCAATGCAGAAAGAGAGGAAGGGGACAGGGAAGCAAATAAATAAGTACAATGCACAATTTATGAAGACAAGAAGGTAGTAAGTGCTACTCACCCAGAGTGTAAATTGGTATTGATGTCACAACACAGCCCAGCCAAAAAATAATGATGATGATAATTTAGGGCTGCGCTATATCTCACTCAAGCCACAGTCCTATCCAACAGCAACTCTCACCCTGCCGCTTTCTCCCCCTTCTCTATTCATTGGTGTCCTCCTAAATCAAATACACTCAATGTTGATTTGATTATATTTCCTTATTTTATTTATCATCCATCGCTCACTCTTCTACTCTCTTCACAAGTTCTCAGTGGGCATCTCAGTCATTTTCTGGTACCTGGCAGTACTCAGAGGAAGAACAAGCCTGTCTTTAGGCCACAGGAATTAGAATCCTTATACTGGTAAGGATTCATGCATCCTTCCCAGCCCTCATCTGTCATCCTTTAATCTCGCCTGTTTTATGCTCCAGATCCTGGCTACCCAGTCCTGACTTCCCAGGTTTATAGCCCTGACTTACTTCCCTCCTGTAACATTTTACTGCTTGGTTATCGGCCCTTAGGGGCCTCATTTACACAAGTGCTGTTTTCGCTATAGTTAAGACTAATTCACTGGGTTACAGTTTGCTCTTACATCCGACATTCTGTTCAGTTCCCAGTCTCCTCTCTCCTGCAGGGAGGGCAAAAGATTTTCTAATGGACAGAAGATATTTATTTTTTTTTAAATTATGGGTATTAATCCCCCTTTTGGGCATTTCAAAGCCTGAATTAAATTCTCCCCCTCCATATAGCATGATTCTGCCTGTTTCTCTTTGATGCACATGTGCCCACAGGGTCTGCGGGACCTTGAGAAGGAGACTTCACCTGGGATGTGCTCTGCTCATCCAATTTGATGTTCTGGGGGAATGGCAGACCGCAGTCCTGAGAAAGCCTTGGGAGCCAGATACGTCCCCTGTTTGCGCCTCTGGTCCAGCTGACAGTATTCTGTTCCTAGAATGTACGTTTGTGTGTGTGTGTGGTGGTTTGGTTTTTTTTAATTTGTTTTCATTTTCTCATTAGGGAAGGAAATACTTTCCTTGTCATTTGTGTTCATTTCTTCCCTGAAGCTTTATAGGGTTACTCTATGACCATTAGATTTCTACCTTTCTAATATACACACATGTACAGATACAGGTAAGTATACACACACAGATAATATATATTGGTGTGAGTATATGGCTCATTTCAATAAATCTGCCTAAACAAGGCTCATTTTCCACTGCTGCTCGCTTTCACAGCTCCAACTCCATCTGGGTCTGCGATTTATTTTGTTTATGGACCGGTTTTCATATAAAAGCACAGCACAATCAATGCCCTCCTCTACACTGACTAAGCCAAAACCACAGAATAACTTACAGAAAGACAGAGGGGACAGTCAAAAACCACCTGGGTCAGCCTACATGCGGCCCCCAGGGCTGTATCTAATGTGCCTAAAACAGAGAAAACAGCTGATACTATGGAGAACAGGTAAATGTGATCCATGGAAGCTATACAACGTAACCTGTCCGGGGTTGCATGTCCAACAAGACTTAATTCAACTGTATAAGCAAATGAAAGAGAAACTTTAAATTTGAGTCACGTTAGAACCTCCCACATGCCAGGGTCAAAAGTCTGTTGAATTCTGTTTCAGTAAACTATTTAGCATCAGCCTAATTCCAAATAGCACCATAAAAATGTGAATTACATGAAAAATTAATCATGAATTTGTAAATAATACTGTCTTTTGCTGTTCTCTGTTACTTTTACAGGATCAAAAGCTTATTGCCAACATTTATTAGATTTCCCAACCTATTGCAAGAGATAAATAGATATTATCCCTATTTTTTTAATAGATAAACTGTGGCACAAAGAAATTAAATGAGCTGCCTAAGGTCCTACAATGAACAGTTTAGGAACTGGATCACTGGACCCATTCTTTTCTTCTAATTTCTGTGTTTCTAAACGGAAAACCCTCCAGGGGTTTGGCACACACTTGAAAACAATTTTCCAAAACTACCAATACTGGCATAACTCCATTCCTATAGAAGCCAGTATGCTGTGAACAGAATTAGACCAGCTTATTATCTTAAATGACAACAAAGCTAAAGCGGCACCAACTGCACTTTAAAATCTCCCCCAAAAGCAGAATCAATAAATCTCCAGAGGACATGACAATAGTAAAAAAACAAACCAGCATCAACAAAAAAAGCAAAACTAAAACCAGAAATGAAAACACAATCATAAGAATTTAAGGGTCGTAGAGGAGCAAGCGTTTGGTGTGTTACGGTATGGTTCTAATCTGTGATACGGGCTTCTGGCTACTATGGGATTGCACATAAATAATAATATCCCACGGGTGCATTTTTTTTTTTTTCTTAAATTGGCTTCTTTGGCAACAGCGTTCACAACCAGATCCTCCTCCCACACACCTTGCTTTTCTTTGAACCCTACATGCATTGTACATTCAGATGAAATAAAGTATACCTTTTTAATAAACAGGGCGGTACCTAAGGTGCTACCTTGCAGCAGGCACATATACACTCTGTTCACGTGAGCCTCAAGAAGTGTGTGATTACGTTCAGGTTTTGTTCTTCATGGTCCTTCCTCTTTCTCCAAGTGCCCAGCATCCCCCTTTTTCGCCCTCAGAGCCGTGCTGTGTGCTGCAGTGTTTTCACTCGATGGAGTGATGGAGTTCCCCCACATGGAGGTGGGAGGAATAAAAAAAAATAATCACAGCTCTGTTGCTGCACGTCTGCTTCCTGCCCTGGCATGACAACCCCAGCACCACTGCCAGGAATGCTCTTTGAGAGATAAGGGTGTCAGCGCTGCAGGATCCCCCTCAGACCCAGCTGCCAGCTGATACAGGCAGTAAAGAAACAACGCATTAGAAATTCCTGCAAACCTCACTTGTTTCAAGTCATAGAAATCACGTCTAATGTATTTAGCAGTTAAAAATGAAGGAATCCAAAACCTGATGCACGTTTCTGTTCAGTGGGCAAAACTACAGCTCCAGACTCCTTCATCAAAACTCTGTCGGGTGGTCTAGCATCAAGTACCTGTGGGGTTTGGAGACTGAGATCCCAGCTCCAAAGTAGGCTCACCCTGCACAATACTGGTTTCAGGAAGAACCATGTCCTGCGATTCAACCCATCACTGGCAAAGGGCTGATGCAGACATATATATCACATGTAGATGGAACCCCAGAAGGGCTATGTCCTCACTCAGCACCTGAACCTGAATGTTTCCACAGACTACCATTGAAAAAGTGTAATATACTCCACCACTCCTATATGTACTAAATACTACATCACTCATTGGAAAACACTGTAGGGACCTGGATTGGTAAAACTGACTATCCCTCCCTCGGTGAGCTCAGCTCACTGACTCCAACAGACCTATTTATATGAACAATAATTACTTCTCTGAGTAAGGGATTAAATCTCCAGCTATTAGATTCTAAAGTAAAAGCCCAAATGACAGACACTAATCTCTTCAGGGTATAAAAGTAGTTTTTAGATGGTACATTAACTGGCTGCGTAGTTTTACCCAGACAGTCCCCATTCCATAATCAGAATGTGTGTGCCCTGTACACTACCAGATCCCAGCCCAACATCTGTAGCGCATGCATTAGCAGCAGTTTACCGTTGGGCTTCTCTGTGCAAATTCCGTCATTGGCAGCATTCCCAAACTCCTTCCAATTCGTGTGGAGCAGAAGCGGGGAGTGCAGTAGATTCCCGAATGTGCATGCAGTGCTTGCTTTGTAGTAGACATTTGATACGCTTAATTTTCTAAAATATATATTCAGGCATAAGGGAGAGTTGGTCAAGGTTTAAGAAGACTAGTACCTGTCTCCAGCATGAAGACTCGAGGGACATTTGGAGACAAGTGTTCTAAGGACAGCATATACTTTGGAAATGACATCCTAGGTGGTTTTCAGGGCTACAGATAAACATGTGTGGACTTAGAGGTGGTGAAAAAGCACTCTCTGCAAGCTCAGTATACGTCACCCCACTCGTTTGGAGGGAAAAGGACACAACGTTCCAGCATTCCCTCTTCCAGAGTCTGAATTCCAAGTGAGAAAGAAGTGTTGCATACCTCACATCTGTTGACGATCCCATCGAGCATCAACAATGTAGAGGAGCTTTACTTTGCAAGTTTCTTGTGCTCCAGGCAGGAGTTTTCACTCGCTGTCTTCAGTGAACCTAGAATAATAAAGGGAAAACTTAAATAGAAAGTTCCACCTCAGAGGCAGGTGCTGAAGAGGTCCTCCCACATTTCCAATGTAATTCCAAACAAGGCGTCAACTGGAATGTCACAGCAAAACGAATGCTAAGGCACTCCTTCCTCTGCAATATATTAGAGGACAGGATGATTGGTAGCTGAAAGTGCAGAAGGATGCAAAACACAGAGACCTCAGTTGGAAAACTGAAAGCAGCAATTGAAAATGGAAAGTGAGGGAGAACTAAACGCTGGGTCAGCATTGCTGGAGTCATTCTTCTAGCCACTACTATGTGACCTCCCTAATAAACCACAAGAGTAACAGGATGGCAAACAAGGAGGAAGGTAAAACGCCTTCAGTGTTTGTGTATAAACTTGATTTTGCTTGTGCATGAAGGCTTACTGAACAAAAATCCAGTTCAGTCTCGAGTCCCAGCCAATGCCCCTGCTTCCCCTCTCCTCACCAAACCTAGTGAAAAAATAAAAGAATTGGCTAAATAGTAGGGTCTCCCTAGTTGCCTTGGGTTCCCTGGGCTTCTGTTCCCTCATGCTGTAAGAGGGATTGTGTTCAGAAGGCTTAACTGGATCTCAAAAGCTCAACCATCTCCAGAGCAAGTCCGTGGGACAGAACCTCCCACACCATACACCACTGGTGGCTTGGGGCTGCAGGGCTTATAGCTTTGGTGGTAATATTCAAGGTCTGTTTTGCAAACTGCTAAGTGGTCACAATCTCATCGACTTCCAGCAGTTGTTGCTGATCCTCCAGTTTCTAAGTAGATGATGATGGGTGGAATGAAAGTTAGCAGGAGCCCCACATAGGAGGGGCGGAAAGGAAGGAAAGGAGAGTCAAGAGAGAGGAGCCATTCCTTCTCAGAAACTCTTCTTTTACCCTTTCCGTATCAGCAGAACTCCCTCACCTCTCTACTACCATACCACAGTATGTCAGCAAGCTGAAACGAAGGCTGCGTTTTCCATGAAACAGACCCAGGGCTGGAGACTGCACGGGCCAGAATTCTGGGCAGATCTACGCCAAGACTCACCTGTCCTAGCACCTCACGTTCTCCCAATACCCTTATAATCAGAGATAAAATTATAAAAAACAGCTCTTCCTTCATCATAGGCTGATAAATTCTCATCCAAAGGTCCTTGAAATTAGTACAGAGACTCCTGCTGACTACAGTAAGATGAAGGTGTCGCGGTTTGGGCTGGGCTGGCTACCAAAACGAACAACAGATGCTCTCTTCAGACCAGGCCAGGCCACTCCAGCCTTTCTTCCAGAGGATCTAAAAACGAGCAGCCATGCCCTAATCTGAAATGTTCCCTGATCATTCTATTCTCTAGTAGCTAGTAACCCTGACACCAAAATTTTGCCATTTTCCCCAACAAACCCGAGTACTATTTATTCCCATTGCGCATACTCCAGGGGGTTAAAAGCCATTTTGTTCTTGGATACATTCTGTGTAACTCAATTTCTAAAGCACTAAATTGTAAGCCATAAACCCATGTCATTATTTAGTTTCTTAAAGATAACATGGAGCCAGCTCCTCCCTGTGTCTCTCTCCATTTCGCTGCCTTTTGGAGGCATTCTTTGCAACTGCTGCCATGGCTCGGTAATTCCCAAGTCAGTGCATATATGGAAAATCCCTGTCAAACAATGGCGCAGGAGAGGGAAGGAGGAAGGCTCCATTCACCACCGGAGTTGGTTCTCTCGTGGCTCCCCCTTCTCCGTAGCCAGATGCCTCTGTGGCCATCTTCCCTGCCTCCTTGTTTTGTGTACAGAACAGTAGAAGCGGTCACGCTCCACACCCATTTGGGGGAAAGGAGAGGGGGAGCGGCGTGCGGCAGAGGGAGCGGGGAGGGGGTCACAGGGGAACAGAATGAACTTGTTCGCAGAGAAGCATGGCGTCCAGGCTGGCGGGTTTCTTTTATCCTGTTTCAGTTCAGTAAAAGCCTCAATTAACTTCACATTAATTATTAAATCAGAACAATGCATCTTTGGGTTCCAACAGCTAAATTCTGTTACTGCTGTTTCTTTGGGGAGCTTGGCTAGTTTTACAACTTAGGACATAAATATCTTTCTTCAAGGAGTTTCTGGGCTGTTGTTTTTATTTTCCTCTCTGTGGGAGCACGTTTAATCACAGTATCTCATGAATGCATGGAGGGAAGCATTTCTGGGCCTGCTGCACCTTGAAAACTTTTTACATCTAACACATACAGCTCTTCCAGGCTCCAACAGGTGCTAACAACACAGCCAGGAGGTTTCACCCCCCAAGAAAGCTCAAAAATTAAGGCTCTCCAGGAAGCTGGAAGCATTTGCACAGCCCCTCTAAAAGGGACTGCTTCCTTGTAAAACGGAGTGCTGGGTTTCCAGGTACACATTATTCTTTAATTCAACAGCTGCTTCCCACCTTTCTCCTCCATGGATGACCCTAGGAATCCTACCAAGTAAGGCCAGTTTAGAAATATTTGCCTTTTTCTTACCCCGTTGTTGCCAGACACACACACTTACAGGATGCTCTTCTGTTCTTAGCTGTTTACCGATGTATCTGTCTCGCTGAGCGGAGCCAACCACCCCTATGCATACCCTGCTCATACCATCACTGTCCCTCTTCTCGGCACAGGTTAGTAGAACTGAAGATAGCTGCTCTCCCTGCATTTGACTGGTATGCCAAGAACCCCCCCAGGGGGAGAAGAAAAGGAGATACAAGTTCCAAATGGGGCCATTCAGAGCTCCTCTCCTGCCCTTCAACTTTGCCCAACACCGTGAAGTACTAACTCAGTAAAACGCTAGAAACCTCTAGGCACCCGTCTTAGCTCAGGCCTCTTAAAAATGTTTTTGCCTTCCCAGCCCTAAGCTCTCTTACTGCCTCAGTGTATTTTCAAACTCTTGCTCTTGTAGGTGAGTCTGATCATACTTTCTGCCTTCTTGCCCTAGATTATTTGGGAGACAAATGGCTTTCCTGCAGTCTCCTGGAGAGTCTCTGCCTTCCACCAACGAAGTTCTAGGACTTCCCGAGGAATGAACAGCTCTAGCACTGTAAAATGCTTTTATTTCTTATGTGAATTTAATGTCTTTGGGAAAGAGCCAACCTGATAGAACTGAATGCAAAAGCGGTCAGAGGGCCTTCGTCTTCCAAACAGGGAAGTCTCCAGCTTCATGGATAAAGAGAGAAACCCATCTCTCTCCTCCCATCCTTTTCTTCCTCTGCCAATTCTCTCCCCCTCTTTCCTGTATTGTGAGCTTTTGCTGCTCTACTCATTGTGTGCAGAATGAATGAAAGCGATTAGAAGCCCCTTGGGCCATATTCATAGCTGGAAAGAGGAGGAATAACTCCACAGGCTTCTCTGTCAGTTGTGTGGGGCCCCTAGTCTCTCAAGCACCTTGTCCCAGCTAGAGAGGAGCGTCAGGGAGAAGAGAGCGAGGTCACTAGTGACACAGCAACACACTACGACACGGGTCAGCGAGCAGGAAATACAGCAGGAGGGAAGAGAAGGGACAGGAGACACATGAAGGGAGAGAGATGAAGCAGGGAAAAGAGGGTCTCAGCTGAGATCAACCTTCTCATTTACACTGCCCTTCCTCTTTGGCCAAGAGGAAGAGGGATTGAGGGTGTTCTCTGCTCTTGCTCCTCCCATACAGCATGAAATCATTGGGCAGAAGGTAATGGTTTCAAATCTGCATTGAGCTAAGGTGGGATACTATATGCAACACATTGAGAAGAAGGGAAAGGAAAAAACGGTTTCCAGTATGCACCACCATGGGGAGAGCTTTGGTGCTGGGCACAGAATAAAACTCCTCAGTATAATAACAGAAAACTGGGGGACTGTGTATGTTAAGAACAAAAAAAAAAACAACAACAAACCAACAAGTACAGAAAAATAGACATAAGTATGTAACTAAATTAAACAGGCAGCTCTGAGCAGGCAGCTAGTCAGTCAGCCACCTTTTCTGTCTCCCTTCACTGCTTGGATTTCTGTTTCCGCTCAGACTGGGGAAGCTGGCAAAACTTCACGCTTGACCTGCAATACCACCGACAACACGTGATTTGTTTTGCCTCTGTTGGAAAAGACTGCAATATTTGCTGTAGCAAACTTACTGTCTGTCAGCCCACATGTCCTTCAGTGATGCCATTGACCACAGCTCTCCAGTTCTTTTGGCAGAAATGACGAGCGGGAGGGAAAACCTACAGCTGTATTAGAGAAGCTGCTTCCACACCTCTTGTAAAAAAACCAGAATGGTCTAGAAGGGGACCAGCAGTAAATATTTTCTTCTAATCTTGCAAATGTTTCAAGATACTCTACACACGGTTGCCTGCATGCATGACTGTGTGAGCTGTGCGCTTGCCATCAGTGCACATCATCCCCAGAACCTTTCTGATCTTGCAAATCTCAGGTGTACGGTTACCCTGTGAGGCTGCTCCCCGGGTGCTGAGAACACAACCCGCTTACTCAGACGAAAAAAGTCTCTACAGCCAGATCTAAGTTTCTAGGAGTACCTGTCTCAAAGATATGCCTGAAAGACACTACCCAGGGCTCTGGGTCACATAAAAAAGAAAGGCAGACAAGAAGGCACACTGTGGGAAGGACGGCTGGCGACTGTGTGAACTGTGTGGCACAGCCACCCAGTGAAACGAGGCGCTGGACAGTGCTGCAAGAAGCATGAATTCAATCCATTTTTGCTACGCACTCCCCTGTGTATCCCTTTTGGCAAGTTCCACACTGTCTGATGAAAATTAAGCGGTTCGTCCCTGTGCTGCAGTTCTACATTTGCACAATCCACCTTTCAAAGAGTTTTTAAGATCTTGGATGAAAGCTGCCATTACGCCTTACAGTTAATTAGGTAATCATTCTTATTTGTTATTGTGGGAGTTTCTGGAGAAGTTGTATGAAAGCAGAACAGCAAGCTTGACCTTATGTACTCACACCTCGGTCTAATTCAATATTCTTTATCAGACATACCTTTGCTGCAAAGTTCCTCAGGGTAGGGGCTCATTTGTTTTGCAGGAAGCTTGCAACAGTTCAAAATGCTATGAAAATAATTAATAAAATTATCATTATCAATCATGATAAATACCAGCAAAGCCGCCTGCCTATGGATAGCAAAATCCACATATTATTGCTAATTTGGAAGGGATTATCACTGGTAAATGGAAAAGTCTCTCTAAAATGTTTAACTATGGCTTATTTTAAAGCTCCCTTCGATTTGCATTTATGGAAGACACATTTATGGAATAGAATTCTGAAATTGACACAGTTAAACAACATAGGCAAATAGAAGAAAAATTAAGGCCAAGGACAAAGCAGCAGCCTGTTGAGGCCTGTCTGCTTGAGAGAAGCCCACGTTCACCCTGGAAAGTGGAAAATGTCCAATACAGAGCCCCAAGATACTCCAGCTTACACTAGATTTATGTCAATGGAAATCCTCTGACACCAGTTGAATTGCTCTTCCACACCAGCATGACAGCAGAATCAGGGCCAGGTTCTCCGCAGGGAAAAAGAAAAAAAGAAAAACAAAACAATCTGAACAATCTTCATTTGTGTCTGTGCCTCACACTCTGCCCCATTTAAAGCAAGGCAGCACAGAACTATTTCTCCCTTCTGCTAGCAGGGTCTAATAGGGGCAGTAAGTACTGTTCACAGCTACGTCCTCCATCTGAGCATCTCATAGCACAGACATTTCTCAATCCAACATCACAGTATTCATTCCTGTAAGGCACATATGGATGTCTATACCCACTCTACAGGTGCACAAACTGAGGCCCATGGAGGGCTGGTAGAGAAGCCGGGAATACATTCAAGAAACCCTAATTTAATATGCCCTTGGTAGAACTTGCAGATGACACTTGTTTTTATGCCAGGTAACCCACTGTTTGCGAAGCAGAGATGCTTTGCTGCCACTCTTGAAAATCAGTGTGCAGCCATAGGATCAAGGCATAAAACCACTGTCCCTAAAGCCAGTCAGGTTGGTCATTTTAATTCATGGATTTACATACAAAATCCCATAATCTTAATTTAGGAGCATTTAAGCACAAAAGACAGCATCTTCCTGCAGACTGGAGACAACTGGGAAACTCACACAGCGGGCCCGATCCAGAACTGCCCGATGACAAAGGAACCATTTCACTCATCCCCGTGCACTTCTACAGGCTTTACCCTCCAGAGAATACCAGCAAGATGCTAGTGGAACCCACCAGAAATGGACCTGTGGGAGCAAGTAAAAGGTCCTGCCATCTTATCCTGGTCCAGGAATCCACTTTCACGTGATTAATTATTTGTACTGTTAAGCAAACATGAGTGCTTTTAGTGCAGACTGAAGAAGGGCTGCTCCTAATCAAAAGCAGCCAGCTTGTTTATTTCTCTTTTTTTCTCCTCCTATTGTCTATTTTAGTGTTTATAAAAACCAAAGTTGGGAGCTGTGTGGCTGTGGCCTCCTCACAGCAGCTGGCTTGCTCGTAAAGCTTCCACATCAGCCAGAGAGACATACCAGATATATGGTTTATAGAGCACTCCCAGTGGGAGAAAATACCCGCTGGTGGTAAAGCCAGGCCAATGCCTTTGTGCCCGCGGTGCACAGAGGTGGTTGCCCAAGTTGGCTCCAAACAGGCCAGAACAGGGATGGCTGTGATGGAAGAGCCCACGGAGACTCAAGCAGGCAGACCTGATTATCTACAAACGTGCAGTGAGAGGCACTGACCACCACTCCGGCCCAGAGCTGGTAACAGTGGCTGCACTTCACCTTGGATTCTGCCTGTACACTCCTTGAACGCTCCCACTCAAAACTCTACAGGTCCTTCTCTTTGCATTCTCCCACCCTATAGAAAAAGGATGGTAAGCCAAAGTCTGCCTGAGAGTCTCCTGTCCCATGCTGACATGCCCCCGAGACAGCAGGAATATCTATGGAATGTACCCAACCTATTATGAGAATTACAGTCGCTAGGCTATTTCTGAGAGTGCGGCAGTCACACGTATACTGTTGATACCCTGCACTGACTTCCAGTTTCAGTCCCCTGCTCCCTGAGAAAAGGCAGATGCCTTGAAAATAACCACCAGTTTGTTATGCCAATAGCTAGCCTGATTTTCACTGTTCACTTTGATAATTCTGAGCCTGTCATTAAATGGAGCGGCCATTTAGCAATTCTGATCACCAAGTTCACTGTGTTGGAGAAGCTTCATAGGCTGCGACTGGTTTCCTTTTGTTGTGCTTTCTTTAAAAATAAAAAATTTACACACATCCCTCAAATCCCTTTCAAGCCACAGCAAGAATAACAGACTCCCCCAGCAAAACACTGGCCAAGAAGCGCAGCACCTTATAATGTGTACATACATCAAACTGGTAACTCCTGAAGAAATATCACCTAGAAGAGGAAAATGAACTCACTTCTTTAAACATATCAGTAATATAAGCCACAGGCTAAGCAGGAAAGGAAAGAACAAACTCAACATGAGCTAGGAAGAAGGTAGAAGGGGGCAGAAATGTTAACTTTTGCAAGGGATCACATGACACCAATTACTGATAAGGCATCAGGAAAGGGGTGTAAGAGCCATGGAACAGACCACAGTGAAATACCACTGTACAGGTTGACAACGCGTTTTCCGCTCGCTATTAGCAGCAGGAACATCCACCCCGATATGTTTTCCCTCCCCAAAGCAGCGTTAGTTCTTCTTTTATTTTGGAGAAGCTGCTCTGAGCGCTGCTTCCTTCTACCCACTCCACCGCCACACGCCTTGTCCTCCCTATTGATGTCCATGTGCGGTAGAGCAGTTCCTGTCCCTCCAGCAGCTCTGGCAGGAGGACTGCAGAGCAGACGCCCCCACCTCAGCTCCGCAGGGAAGTAGGGATAAACACACCTTTACAAGAAGTCGCGCATCTTAAAACTGGGCCCCTGCTTGGGAGGCAGCAGTTCTCAACAAGTCCGCTCTCGCTTGGAACCATTCTTTTCTGTTTAGATCCCAAGAGGATATGCTCAGCCACACTCTGACTCCGAATGTCATAGCTCCCTTTCCCACTGGCCCCATGCATTAGCTGGGGGTAGTTGTCCAATTCTACCACAATTACAAAGAGCAGAGATATAAACCTTTAATGGACACTACAATAAGAGGGGACAAAGCACCACTATACCACTATATTAAGAGTACTGAGCTATGTAAACAGCCTCAAGAGAGATCTCTGCATGCTCCCAAATATAAATTTCCCTGTGCTAAGGGACTGCAGAGCCAGACAGGTTAGAGGGGAGAGCTATTAAAACCATCTGAACTTGAGCAATACTGCGTAACTTGTACTTTTTTTTCATTTTTTTTATAGCTGCTTACAGTCCCAACTTTTTCTTTAAAATTCTTTTTTTGGCACAGGACTGATTACATGCCTAATGCCTGAAGAAAAGTGGGAATACCGAAGGATTAGGAATACCTAAATTTATGGCAGGATTAGCTGGAGTTTTATCCTGCTTGACACAGAGAACTAACATGAACAACCAAGGACATTCCAGCCCCATTATCTCCTACTCCTGCTGTAAAGAATGCAGAAATAAAGGATTGCACACACAAAAAAAAGTTTATGACATTCATTTGAGATATCCCAGTCCGTTACGAGAAATCAGCATGTTTGTTGAATAATCCTACAGTAATTCAAAAAATATTTTATAAAATAATTAAATCAATAAAAAGTTTAATTTTGCTCTTGCTTACATCAGTTTTACATAAAACAACATTAATGAAAAGAGAACCAAACCCAAAGAAAATATTTGGTTAGATCTCATTCCACTGCCAATGAAATTTACCACTGAGCTTAATGGAGTAGGACCAACACCAGAAATACCTACACCTTCCATACAGCCATATCATTCAAGGCTCTGCTCAGATGTTGGCTGATGAAATTAGCATTTCTGTGACCAGAATGAATGATTCAAGTGCTAATCTAGTGCAGATTTCCTTGAGTGACCTTGGGCACGTTTCAGTTCCCGTTCTCTGAAGCAGGGATAACAGCCCCAACACCTTGGATGGCTCTTGGGAGACACATTCACAAGTTTGCCATGGACTCAGATTGAGTTAGTCATAGATCCAGACAAGAACAATGGACAGATCCTATAGAAGGGAGAAATAAAACATGGAAGCATTATGAGCCAATAGCCATATGGGAACTGGCGGTTCTCAGCATCGCAGAAAGCCAGCCAGCCACATACACACTCTCTCTCTAAAAGGATTTTCTTTTAGTCTGAGAATTAGATTTTTTTGAGTCTTTGCTCTTACACTGGCCTTGACATTTTAAACATACAGATCAGGCGATCCAGAATAGTGGAGCTCGGGGGTAACAATAGCGATTATTTTTCAGTAGGAAACACTCGCTCGTTTAAATCTGGTGTAATTACATTACAGAAATGCTGCAGAACAAGCCCTCGTCTGCCCCTCCCCGCTCCCTCTCTCCCCCCTAGGCCCATACCCCTGCCTTTAAGTCGGGGCGGGGTTATTTACCCAGGACAACCGCCCTCTCCCCCAGGCGTGACCCGCTCACGGAGCGCCTCTCCGCCGGGACTGCCCCTCCACCCCCCCTCCGGCGCTCCGCGGGCGGGCTGGGGACGAGGAGAGGGGACACCCCCCCACACCCGGGACCGGAGCGGGGGGAGCCGCAGGGCCGCCCAGGGTGGCCGGCAGCCGAGGGCACGGCCGCGGCGGGCGCTCTGCCAGCCGCCGGGCCGCCCCCCTTCCCCTCCCCTCCCCTCCTCCCCGGCAGCCCGCGGGGCGGCGGCGGCGGCCCCAGACGGCGCGGCGCGGGCCGGGGCGAGGCGGGGGCGGGTTCCTGGAAGCGGCGGGTGTCGGGTGGCCGCCGCCGGCCAGGCGCGCTGCGGGCCGCGGGCAGCGGCGGGGCGCGCCGCCGGGCCCCGCGGGGGAGGCTCCGCCCGAGGGGAGCGTCCCCGGTGGGGCCGGGGCGGGGGAGGCCTCGGGGCCGGGGCGCGGAGCTTCCCCCGGGACTCCCCACCACCACCACCACCTCCGCCGGCCCGGCGGGGCTGAGGGCGCCGCTCTGGCCGCGGGGGAGGAGGCTGTGCTCGGGCACCGTGGGTCTGTGCTCACCAACACTTCGGGGCGGCGGCGGTGGGGTGCAGCAGCGGGGCGCTGCCCCCGGAAGGGAGCGGGGCGGGCAGGCCGGCCCTGCGCGGACACCCGCGGCCCTGCGCTGGCCCCGGAGCCCCAGGAAGGGGAGCGGGGCTGGGGAGCCGTACCTGTAGCGCAGCCACGCTGACGGCGCAGAGCCGCTTTTGCTTGTGCTTCCTCTGGCACTGAACACAAGAGGTTTTTGCTGAGCCCGGCACAGGTTTGGGTTTGCAGCGCTACAGGCAGTGTGCAGTTCAGGTCACTGGAGTAAGAAATACATATCTGAGTCACGCATTTGGCTCCCGGAATGCACTTTGGGTTCCCTGTGGCATATGGAGAAGACCAGAGCGTTTTGGTACTCCTTAGTAACAGCAGCAAAGCTGAACTGTTGTATCTGGAGCAAAACTTCTCCAAAGGGTACCGAGACTGATGGAGGCACAGACTGCAAATAACTTCATCTGGAAACAGGGAGCCAGAGCTTCCCCGGCGGCCGCATTCTCCTCCCTCCCTTTTTGCTTTTCAGCAAGCCAGCGTAGTCCCTTCTTCACGGTAACAGGATTGTGGAGGGCACCAAGGGAAATGCATTCCTCCCTGATATTTAAGGAGATAAGGTTGATTTGTTGTTATCTTTACATTTTTATTATTCCTCCAAAACTGTTTCAGATGTTTAACAACCTAGCTTTGAAATAACGAGGAAGGGGACAGTTTTTGAACTGAGTGTTGATAATGGTTGAAGAATTGTAAGTGTCTCGATGGAATTGTGCCTGCTCCAACAGGTTAAAGTCACAATTACTCCGTATTTTCAATACTGAAAATTGAGCTGGTAGTTTCCATGTTGTGTGAAGTGGTGCACACAAGAAGAATCAGTGCTACTGCATGTGTGTCAGACTCTTGCGTATTTTAATCCTGTACAAAAAGGTTCGCTGTGAGGGGTCAAGAACATTGTGCACTGTGAAACGTTTATGTTCATCTCGCCCTACCTTTTCAACTCCACAGGCCCTTTGGTATAGGCTGTTTTCACCAAATTAATTCCCAGACATAAACAACCTAATTAGTCCTCAGACAAACACTAGTGAAGAGAATTGAGTTATGTTGGATGTGCATTTATCATATGGAATCTCTTCCCACCAGCACCTGAGCTGAGCAATTATATTGTTAATAATAACTTATACATAACAGCTCAATGCGCAGAATTGAGCATTGATGTTTTTTCATCCCAACCTGCAAATTATTGTATTATGCCTCTCGCATGGTGTCTAATTTTTTACGATCAGACTTTTTCCCTTCTTTGCTACATGTTCGCTCTGCTGCCACGATACAGACAGGGATTCACGAGGTATGACTCTGATGCTTCGGCTTTTAAACATGTCATTGATGAAAAATATTTCTGATTGCGTATTAATAGAAACTCTCTGCTGCCTCCTTTTCAAATGCTGGCTACTGCTGCTAATAACATGACAACACTCAAAACTCAGCGATTACTTGAAAATTACAGGTTTGGCCGATAAGTCCATTTCACTCGAGGATGTTACATACTGTAATGATCTAAAAAGAGATGGCTTTTGCGAGTGGATCAGTGCTCTTAATTTTCCTACTTACTTTGCATCTGCCTCTTTAAAAAATTGTCCAACACCAAGGATTCAACTTGGGGAAACCACCAGTGTTAAAATCATGAGCTTCTGTAGCTTTAATGAAAAAAGATCTCCTGAGGCCGAGAAACATTGAGCAGTACCTGACGGGACAGACAGGACTCCGGAGAGGAGATAGCTCATGGCAGGGTTGGGTGCAGCCTGGTGGTGACAGGAATAACTTTCCCTCATTACTGTAACAGAAGGTGTAAAAGAAATTAAGGGGTCACAGTCCCCTTCACCTCCCTACTAAATTTGCCCTTAAATGCATATGGAGCATATTCCTTTGCCTTTATTTTATACAGCATCTTTTTGTCTTTTATTTGCCACCTTTGTCCAGTAGATCTTAGGGGTTTTTTTAAATACTTCTAATAACTTTTTTTTTTTTTAATCTGTAAGTCCTGATGGAAGTAGAAATAACTTAATTGTTTCTAAGACCTAATTTAGCCAGTAATAAAGATGGGCAGCCTATACCTTAAAGAGCAAATACATAGACCCCAACGATTTCAGTAGAGACTGTTTACCTGCGTTTGAAGGTCAGGTTTCTTCTCTCTCTGTCGTTAGCCAAACTGAAACAAAGATAAGAGGCATTGGGTTATTGCATATTTTCATAGCTGCAGTGGTGCAAGCTATGGAATGTAGTCATTTATTAGATGCATATTAAATATGCATGACAGTAAAAAGAAAACATTGAACATGAATATAAATGTCTCTCGTATACTAGACAGTCTTGGAGCTAAAGAACAACTCCCGAGATCAGTGTGTCCACAGGCTCAATCATGGTCCCTGTCATTGACTTGCTGAGTCACACGAACACTTCTGCATCTCACTTTCTCCCGTTGTGGGAGCGACAGTGAAGATTTACTGGAAGAGCTGAAGGAGCTTCAGTCCAACCTTCAACCCGGATTTCCACTGCCCTCCCACCACACTTGCATGTCCCCAGCGCAGGCTCTGTCCCGCGGCAGGCTCTGGCAATGAGCCTTGGGGTGCTGTCCCCTTGCCCAGGGGCTCCTGGCGCAGGATGGTTGGGTGCTCGCAGGACCACGTGCATCTCCCCCAGCTGCAGCTCTACGCTCGCCATCCCACCGCCACCCCATGAGTCAGTCTGGAGGAGTAAACGTGCCCCGTTGCATGGCCTACAAAGGTGGGTAGGGGCGCTCCTGCGTGCCCTGATGTGGTCACAGCCATGCTTGCATTGACATCAGGGCCGTGTCTGTCCCTGTAATATCCCGATTCAGAATGACACATCCTGGTCAAAGGAGAAACCTAAAGAGGGGAAGTCTAAGGCTATTTCTTTCAGAGCCTTTCCCCTGAAAATCTTGTCAAAAATCAACCTGTTTCTGTGAATTCATTCAATTTGTGACAAACTCACACTTTCAGTTGATTGTTTCATAATGTTAGTCAGAGCCTCCAAGAAGCAAGCCGGGCTTTGTTTCACCAATGCACTAGGCCATTAATTTTGTATTTTAATTGACCACAGGAGCAGTCCCCTTCACTGTTATAATTTACATATGCAGAAGAGTTAACAAATACATAGGAGCGCCACCACATTGTGGCATTTCTTGTCTTTATGCTTTATTTTTTAGCACCTTTGGATCCATCATCTCTGGTCATTCCTGCGACATTGTAAAGGACTGATGATACTTCCCCCATTCGCTGTCCAGTACTTTGGAGATTTACAGCTGCGATGGAAAGCAATCTTAAATGGAAACGGACTGAAAGGAAGGGCATATCAGGTCTAATTGGAAAAGCATACATATCTATTTAGAGCACACAGGAGGGGATAAATCCCACCTATCTGTGGTAAGCAAAGACTAAATTAAACAGAAAAGGAGGCGAGGGAGAGAGAGAAAAAGGAAGAAAAGGAAAAAAAACCCAGACATTAACTTAGCCATAAAGTTTGGTCCCCGTCAAGCCAGCAGCTTTAGGAACACTTGACTTCCATGTGTGCCAGAGATGTGCTGCACCTTCTGCATCACTGTTAGTATTTGTCATTCTAGAAAAATTAACAACAAAACCAATATAAAATCCCCTCTTGCTTTCTCAGCTCAGCTTCAGGGAATGGGAACCAGACAAACTGCTGGAGGGAAGGAAGGCTTTTGGATTCTGCATTTTATTTTATTAGGTGTAAGTGAGTTATTTTGATTATGTTGGCAAGAAGTGGGGGAAAAAAGCCTTATGGCAGCAGCTCTGTCCCCTCTCTACCCACTTCTCCATGCACATGTGCACTCCCAGCACCCACTGCCACATAATTTGGCCAGCAAAGGCTCACAGAGGCGACCCTGCACTGGTGCCTCTGCATTCTGCAGTGTTTGACTGCTTAGATGGGGGGGCAGAAAAGCCTGGGGGGTTTTGCCTTTTAATTAAAGCATGAAGGTAGGAAAAGGAAGGGGAGGAGCAAAAAATGTGCAAATCCCCCAAGTTTTTTTTCTCACCAGTTTTGGGCATTGCTGTCAGAGGGTTTCATGTGAATGAATGACATACTTTTCAAGCCGCCTTGGAGCTGCATGTGTGTGGTGACAATGTGGCGACGCTGTGCTGTAGCAAAAATGATGGGCAGTATCCGCCAGCTGCAGGGCCCCAGGGAAATCAGTGCTCTTTCCTGACATCTCATACCTGCCACTGGGGCAGGCAATGGGGAGCTGGGGATCCTGAGGTTTATTCTTCCAGCTGTCACTAAATTTTTTGCATGAACCTTGAGTCATTTAACTTCTCTGCTTATCAGTTTCCTGATGACTCTTCATCTACCAGAGAAAAACGGGGAAATCTGAGATCTGCCATCCTTACGCTGCCAGGAAGGACCCAATGCACGCAGAGTTGAAATAATTTAGTCTAATTTTTGCAAAGATGTCAAAGATTGGCCTCATTGCCTGCATGGAAGGGTGATCTTGTATGTGAACGCTTGCGTGCATGCATGTATCTGTATCAAAGGATAATCAGAATGGGAAGTTACTGAAATGAATGTAAAAGCCAAGATCAGAGGCAAATATCTGTCTGTGGATCCCTCCTTGCCAAGCTAAATGAAGTGGCGCTTTATCTCCCTAGTCCAAAGGGCACCCGGAGTAAGGGAAGATGGGAGCTGTGGTGCTGCTCAGATGGGTTTTATTTGTAGCTTCAATTTTCCGTGTTCTTTTCTAACATGGTTTTAGAAGTATTTACTAATTATGAGCTTGAGACGGTCCTTCGTTCCCTTCTTCCCTGTGCTTTGTGACTGTGGAATCACCTGCTATACAGATCTCACATCTACAATCTCTCTCCTTTGCCTGATGGTAGCTGAGGAAGCAGAGGAGGACAAAACTGTATTTCTCCATAGTGAAGCCAATGCAAATAAAATTTGAGATAGGAATTTATCAGCATCTGCCTCCCTTCTTGGCACCACAAGAGGCAACTCAGATGCCTTTGATACCTTGCAGAGAGCCAGAAACACTGTGTACCACCACTTTCCAGCCCTGACAGAGATCCTGTTCTCAGTACAAACCTTGGAAGATGAGCCCAAAACTTGAGCCTGGAATGGGTATGGAAATACACGGCTTGGAGAGAAGAATTCTTCCCATGGAGCCCTCTGTAGGCTCCCAGACTCACATAAACCGAAAACTTAGCCCTGCTCCTATTGAAATTAATAGCAGAACTTTGCTAAAGGCGATCTAGTACTGAGAAAGAGACCTGGAACTCCCCATACAGCACAGGAAAGAAGGGCAGTCTTCTTTCTTGGCCACCTGCAAGGGAGGCCGAGGAAGTAGCGTGGAGTGTATATGAACAACCTGGATTCTGCCTGTGGGATCTGTGCCTTCCCTGTGGGACAAGACTAGGGAGCCAGCTGAATATGCTGCTCAAGAGTGGGGCAAGGCTGACACCAAAGGAAAACACAGAGATTAGCGTAGGAACGCTGAGCCTCTGAATGGGTAAATGGAGATTGCCACATGAAATGCAAATTTTTAAAGTGTGACTGAACCTCCACCTTCTCCTGGGATGAGATCGCAGAAAACAAGACTAAACTTTTGTTGTTTTGCACATCCCCTGTGAAATCTTCTCACAGGAAAGGCAGAGAGAGTAAGGATGTTAACTGCTGAAACCAGGCGGTTTCCTAGGCATGACCCTATGGATTGGCCCTGTATATTCCAGCCTAACTGCTGTGTTTAAGGCACCACCAAGGGGGGAAAAAAGGAGGGAATAATAGAGTTCTGAAAAGTGGTTAAAAAAAATATCTCATGAACGGGAATCCTCGCACGCTGGAAGAAGTGGGAAGCAATAAGGGGGAAAGTGTGGCCTTCCTGAGATGCAGGGGAGAGAGCAAGTGGTCTGAGGGTGAAGTGTGGATGTGAAATATGGCCCTACAACAGCTGTTTAGCACATTAGCCTGTTGGTGTGCAGGCTCCCTTCCAAGATCTTTCAGTCAGAATCCCAGTTCAGCAAGAGCAGCGAGACAAATGCAGCAGGATGGGAGTCAGCCCTTGCAAGTTGTAAACAGAGATGCTGCCTTGGGGACAGCCTGGATGCAGTTGTGATGGAGAACGGGAAGGGAGCAGGTTCTCAGCTCCCCTTGCTGGATGCTAGAAAGGGCTGCAAGAGGAAGAATAATAATAGCTGGAATACCTTAGGCTTCATCCAAGCCTCCCTGCCCACAAAAGGAGGTTTTGTGATTGAGACATTCTTGGCAGGGGGTCAGGCAGTACCTTTTTCTTTTCACTCAGCCCTCTTAATGGTGAGGTTTCCAAGGATGATGGGAAATGATGATACAGAGGACACCTGCACTGACTGGCTCTGATGTAACAATAGAGGCCTCCATAGCAGAGCAGATGGCGGGCATTGGTTTCGGTGAAGACAACCAACCTTTCCAACCCATTCCCACAATATAAATACCCACTCAGTCCCGAGTACACATACTGCAGGAGCAACCAGCTAGCAAAACTATTCCTTGCTATTCAAAGGCCCTGGGATTGACCTGTTATTCTGCTCAAAATGCTGCTTGAACTGAAACGCATTTATTAGCAAGGGTTGCAAATTCCAGGAAGAGTCAAGCATTCAGCAACTCCTGTCAAAACCAGCATGCCCATCAGGGTACACGGCCCATGGAAACAAACACCTTGCAGCTAAAACACAATGCTGGAGTGATGCAGGGCCTACACTTTCCCGTGGGTGAAAGAATGGAGTGATAAAACAGGCAGTTCACACCTTCAATCCATTTACAGAATAAGCCTTTCTGCTTTCAGACCTGAGATCAGGTCAAATTTGAAGCAAATGGCTAAACCTTTCTCCACAGTCCCTTTAGTCTCTGGCAAACAGAGCTCTGTAATCCAGGAAACACCCTGCCTCCAAAGCCTGAAGCACGGATCTCAACACTGGCAGCAGAAGTGCCTCGAACTGATCTCATCTGTGGGGACAAGGATCAAAGTCCTCACTTGGTGCATGACCTATGAGGGAAAGTCACTTGACCCACAGATGGCAAGTCAGCCAACTGAGCTTGAAAAGCACTTGGGAAAAAAATCTAGCATAGCAGAGCCATTTGGAAAACCAGATGTTGAGTTGGAGCAGAGTTTTCCAAGGGACAGAAATCACCAGCAATGGTAGGATGCAGTTCCCTTACTGAAGGGCACAATAATGATGTAAGCTCCCTGAATGCCCACTTGTCCCCATCTCCATTCCACACTGGAAAAATACCATTTTTCTAACAGTTTCAGTAAGAGTTCAGACATATGTGGTTTAAACCACATTCAGCAGCCTTACCGTAGGCAAGGGTCAAAACCAGCACTGAGCAAACCTGAACCAGTACTGAACATAGAGCTGCTGCCTGCTGCCAGTGATAGGTAATTTCTCTGCTACAGACCAAGCCCCAGGGATTTCTTTTCTTGAGGCTTCTCTGTATTATGGAAATTAGCTACCTACTCACTAGGTATTTTACTGGAACCACTTTAACCACCAGGCGTTTCTTTTCAAGAGCAAACACTTCTGCGAATGAGACGTAGGAGATTACCAAGGGCTGCCTCCCCAGTAAGGATGTGTGTGGGAAGGGGAGTACCCCTTTAGCGTGCTTTGTCTTTCAGATCCTCCTCAGGGCACATTATGTGTCAAAAAGCAGACTCAACTGGGGAGAGGGAGTTTGAAAGGGCAAGGGAGGAGGCAGCAATATGAAGGCTTTTCTCACCACTGTGGCAGGAAATGGAAACAGCGCTTTGGTGGCAGGAAGAGTGAGAGTGATGGAGCTCCTGGCTGCACCCAACCTGCAGCAGCAGCAGAGTCAAGAGCAAAAAAACCTCATGCCACCTGCTTGAGAGTACTTGTGTTGCTGCAGCAGGGACTGTTTTTCTGGCTCTGACATTTGGCCTGACTGTAAGTGAGTCTACTAATTCTCTTAATGCTGCTGCTGCAAGTGGTGCTAATCATACATCTCTACAACAGGGTACGCATTTGTCCTCTACTAACCGGTATCAATTCCCTCTAGCTGTGCCCAACAGTCTGTGGGCAGAGCAGGTAAGGGTGGCCTGCCTGCACCCACTTCAGTCTTTTGTAAAGCCAATACCACTTACACGCAGGCAACGAAAAGGTCTAGAAACTCAAGTGGCACGTATTTTTCAACTTACCTTCTAAATCGTTCCCAAAGGGCAAGTTGCATTTCACCTCAGGTTCACTGGAGTTCAGCTCGGTGTTTGTGCTGTGGGTCCAGTGGGTCTTGCTTTTTGGAAGAGCCATCCCAGTCATGTCTCAATAGAAATTGCAACAATATGCAAGGCTGCACGGCAGCATGAGCCTTGACTACCTGTGGGCACAGCAAGAACATCTATTTGCAGAGGAAGTGAGGGCACAAGCCTAGAGCAGGAGAGAGACACTGTGTTTTGTCAGCATTGTCAGATGAAGCAGAAGAGTTGTAGCACCAGCAAATGATCAGCTGGTTTCAATTAAGCTTGAGGCATCAACACAGGTGAGAGAAAACTAAGGCCTTAACAGTGCTAAAGGATGAGCGAGAAAGTCTCCTCACTTCATGCTACAGAGCCCACCTCTTTCCCTCCAAGACTGTTGCTAAGGAGATGCGTTAAGGTGGAGATATTTATGAGCAGCCCTTTGTTTATGTTGGGATGTTTAATTTATGGGCGAGGCGCACCTACAGTTTGACTTGGAAATCTGAAGGAAGAAAGAAATAATAGATGCATACCACCATTCATGCAGACTTTTTAAGCCAAATTCAAAGAAGGAGCCTATCAAACAGAGCCTTACTATGTTCACGCATTCAAGCCTTTTGCTCGCATGCATTCCCATCCTTTCCCAAAATCTGTAGCTGTAGCAAAAGAAAACACACAATCATTCCGACAAAGGTCCAGGTCTGCCTTCAGTTTCATCTCTGTTGGCGCAGTTGCACTCAATACTGCCCAGAAGCTGCAGCCTGCAGCTTACCTGAAGATCAGTAACGCTGCTTCATCCATGCATCCCCCAAATCAGCAAGTTAAATAATAAGTATCCTTCAACCTCCCTTTTTCATTCAAAATCAGAAAGCACTATTAAATAAATGTCCTCCAGCCCCTTCCTGCAAATAGGTAAATACTCTTTATCATAATTCATGTGCCGTGCATGTTCACTGACTCCATTGGACTTGGTACAGGTCTCTGAAACTATCCCTGGCACATTGATTTTGGAGCTTCGGCCAGACTAGGGCTTAATTTCCTCATCACTTACAGCACTGTTTCTCCTCTGCTTGTCATATAAACTTTTGACCAGCGTAAGAGCAAAATAGGGCCTTCTAGTTTTACTTAAATCCTGTCTGACCTATTAATGAATGGACTGTTCAAGCATTTAATGAAGCCTGTATTCCCAGTGATATCACTAATATTCAGAAAGTTGAAACATGACTGTATGTCCTGAACTAGATGAAAGGATTGTACGTATGTTGGTTTGGTTTTTTTATGTCCATACTCTCATCTCACAGCCACGCTTGGGTACATTTTAATTAGCTTATTACTTTTTATCTCAAAAGACATGACTGAAAGAATAAAAATGTCTCAAAACATACACAAGCTTTTCAAATTCTCCAATGATTAAACTCCATGCTGCTCCAGCATCAGGAATTTTATCGTGGTTATATTTCCTTTAGATTCATAGTTGCTTGCTGATCTGATTAATTCTCTATCTTTCTTTCTGAATATTCAGTAAATTGTTGCATGTCCAAGTGCTCTGAATTCTTCCAGACATATAGTGATTTACTTTGATCCCTGCCATTTATTAATTCAGAAACAAGAAAGAAAAAGCTAAGAAAAGTGAGAGGGCTAGTCAGCTGTCTATATTGGTCCCCTTTCAAAATTAGGACCAGAAGGAGAAAAAAAAAAAAAAGGCAAGTGACAAAAAATGAAAGTGGGAAGATGAGCAAAAAGAATGAGACTTGGAAGTAAATTCTTAATGTCAAACTAATTCATTCTGAAACAGCCAGAACCAGCAGCCTCTCAATACCTGTTCCTCTGTTGTGCGTTTTCTTTGAGTACGTACACATACTTTTATGAATCTTCTCAAAGCAAGCTCAGTGGCTGGTCTTTCAGTTTGTAGCTCTTTACAATGTTCTCCCAAAGAAGCCCACAACTTACAACCATCTGGGATGGACGGATGGATGAAAGTTTCTTTACTTCCCTGCAATGTGTACCACAGAGGACACACATCAGGCCCCCCTCCCTGCCACACTTTTCTCCTGGACTCGAATGAAACCTGATTTGTGATCTAACATGAGAAAGAGTAGCACAGAATGTCAGCAGCCACCGAATTCCAATCTCTTTGAGCCCGCATGATAACTTAGCCCAAAAGGCTATTCTGTGCCCCGGGTTTTCTCCTTGAGCAGTTTGCCAGACATTGTCAAGCCGAGGCAGATTGGTCCAGCAGGCTTGGGATGTCCCAGCCCGGGAAGCATCCAGACCCATCGGCCCTGCCTTTTTCACTTTGTTTGAGGAACCGAGGGCTAACGTAAAGTGTGATATCTGATGAATCAACAGGGCTTGAAATACAATCAGTGTGCCACTGGGATGCTGGGAAACCCACCGCTACAGTGAATGGCCCGTGCTTCCAGCTTAGCAGTTCATATAATAGGTGGCCTAAAAAATATAACATTCAGTTTGAGACTTCTGCCCATCCTCTGCACTTAGGGCCTGAGAGGACAGCCTGACTTGTGAAACACGCAGTCTAGCTTTCACTTTACCAAAATAGAAGGCTCAGCAAGAGCTAAAACTTACAGACTTACTCATAGGATGGCATCATTAGAGCAAGAGAGCTTGTGCTGAGGACACAGCAGAGATGGAGCAGTGGCTGTGCCAAAAGAGCAAGGCGGATGCCAGAAGACCATATGCACAGAGGCTGCGTTGCCCACAGAGAGGAGGGAGAAGCCCCGAGGGAGCAGGAGAGACTGTCTCCCCGGGTGCAGCGTGCAGAGGAGGGTAGGAGGCCACGATGTGAACGTTGCCTCTGTTTGTACAAGTCAGATGCTGGACGGTGATCCATGGGGATTGGCTGGAGTCCCACAGTAGCCATTATTCAATACTTCCACTGAAACCCTGATGACTGTTAATGCTGGAGGGAGGTGAAAGAACATAGGAGGTAGGGGAGGGAGGGGCAGAGAGATACGGAGATATACCTAGAAAATACCCCTCCAGATGCGATCTCAAAACAGGGTATCTCTATCCTTTAAGCAAAGCCATCCAAGTAGGACTGATTGTTTTTCCACCAGTCTTTCTTTAGGCCTCCAAGAAGGCCTGAAGACAGAAAACAAAACACACAAAAACAAAATAAAAAGAAACAAAACAAGAAAGGCATCAGCAACTACAAAAAAAGGAAAAGGAGGGTGGGGGAGTCTACTCAGCGTTGACAGCAGATATTCAGTGCTGTTTGAACTTCATTGGTGGTATGGTCTCACATTTCTAAGGCTCTTGACATAGGCATTGGCTCCAGGGGTGAGACCATCTGCATCTCTGTTTTGCTGGGATTGCTTCCATGCAGAGGGCCAGGAAAGGGAGATGGATTTCATCAGAACTGCCTTCTAAAATTCCCATCCTCTCTCCTGCCCCACCCCTTGCCAAGAGGGAGGGATGGGAGGGCTAATGGGATTTCTAATTCTAGCCCTATTTTACTGCATTCTAGTACCAGCCAACAGACGTATCCCAGCAGCATTCAGACATAAACACCCTTCGCATAGAATGAAACACAGCACTTAATTCGGGAGCCAACTCTAACCCTACCTTTCAGGGACAGTGTAAACGTGGGGAAATTTAGGATAAGGAACCTGGATATCAAAAAACATTTGTTAACAATACCAAACACTCAAATAAAGGAAAGTCTGTCTTGTCCATCAAAGCCATGAAAGAGTTCACTGAGGTAATGACTGTGGAAAAAGTTGAACATGGTATAGTGAACACCATGTCATGTCAATGTTTTTTGCGAATATTGGCCAACAATTAGCCTAAGCCATACAGTCTGGATTTGAAGATGAATACCCCCTAAGGATATGTATTTCTGAGGGATTATGAGGGATTAGAGGCTAGGGGCCACATTCTTCCTCAGTATCAACGCCACAAGTAGCTCATGGCGACTGGCCCCATTTTAGAGATTAAGAAACACAGGCAGAGTTAAGAGAAGTAAGAGAAAAAGTTTGCAACAGAAATGGGGTCTAAAGTCCTAGCAAATTGGGGCATTTGTTTCATAGCAATTGCCACTGAGAGAGGCAGGCTTCTTGTCTGTAAAAACGACATTTGCAGAGATCAGGAGCCTATTGCATTAGGTGTTGCGCTGCAATCCTAAGGCTAGCAGTGCACCCTGCTTGCTATGCGAGAGCAGTTGTCCACATAAACAGGTCTATTAAATCCATCAGTTGTGTCTATCACTGGAGAGTTACCCGCTTGTAACACTCAGAAATAATGCAGTCACCTGTGAAGCAGCACATCGCCACCACCGAAGCTGGCTGCTAACTGCTCATATTTAGTCATAGTTCTGTCCCGCTCTCACCTGCAAGAGGAAGGATGTATTTTGGGGACAAGCAATGGCAGCTTGATACGCCAATCTGCAGGATTTGCTTTGGGAAGCTCAGTTTTGGGCTCTGTTACTATTTCCCCTCATTAACCTGTGTGATTCCTGTTTCTCTGTGCCTCAGTTTCCCTGGAAGACTCCATTTCCTTCCCCTTTGAGGACTTAATTCAAAGGACTCCTTTTAGACTCCTGACTTCACCCTGAAGGACAGAACATTATATGCCATGTATCTCTATCATGGTCTCAGTTGGCAAAGACAAACTATACTCCTGTTCTACTTCCACAGATGGGCTCCTGAAATCTCACGTCCCTGGCAGAACGCATGCTGCAGCCTTATTCAGAGCCAGAACACATTATTATTTCCATTACCTGCTGCAGAGTCACATCTCGCCCCAAGAAGTCTGTGGGCCCACCTGGCACTCCTTGCTGCTGGCGGGAGAGTATCCCATCTTGGTGGATGGATGGTGGAGGGAAACATAGCTATAATTACCACTGCGTCCATGGCCGACTCCATCTTGTCCCCAGTGATACCAGTGGAGGGGGAAGAGGATTTAAGCAGAGGGAGAACTCCCTCTCTCTGCTCCAGTAAACATTGCTTTTAGTTCCTGATCATGCTGCTGGTGTTTATTTCCTCCTGTGCCCCCCTCCCTCCAGAGCGCTTGGCATCCCCCCCAAGCTGCTCCGTAGTGCATAACTCGCATGCAGCAGCAATAATTGAACATTCAGGGGATGAGAGCTGCCTGTGTATTGCTGGGGTGGAAACTGGGAAGGGAGGCAGAAGCTAACACAAGTACTTACTGGGAAAAAATCTGCATTTTATTTTGTTGAAAATTATTCTTGCATGCCTAGAGCCAGAAGCTCTGCTCTATAGACATGCTAATTATCTGGGAGTCACTGTGTGTGTGGGGGGGGCTGCTAATGCCCGCCTCTCCTTTGGGGGAACAAACAGACGGCTTTTTATTTGTGTCTTGGGTTTTTTTTCCTCTGCCCTTCCCTTGTCATTCTGGCTAGTGAAGCAGATCTGCCCAAACCTCCCTCTTGCCAGAGGAGCTGCAGCAGCCCTTTCCTGAAACACTCCGTGGGTGGAAAATGCATAACTTCACTCTACCCACAGGGCAAAAACCCCACACTCACAACACGCAATCTGGAGCTGCATCAGTCATGCCGACAGGACAGCACTCCGGGCTCTCTGTGTTGCTAATGCACTGCATAAGCCAAACCCTCCAAGAACTAACCCATCCAAATCCTGCACACGCACCCTTTCTCTCCCCAGTCCTCAATAAAATCTTCCTCCCCCATTGCAAATGCTCACTCCATCCCCATCTTCATCCTCAAGTTTGTGACTCTTTCCACTTCTTTCCAAACACAGCTCCATTCATCTGTACTTCTTGCTCCTGGCAGATGCCACTCTGCAACCTCACCACCAAAATTCTCCTTTCTCCATCTTGCCTTACCACATACCACACTCCATACACCTCTCCTTTACCCCTTTTTAGATACTGTCACACAGTGCTTTTCGCTCTGCATATCATTCAGACCCCACTCCCCTCCTCAGGTTCCTATCAGTCAACCCCGCCATACTTATTTACAAGCCTTCCTGCCTATGCTCACTCAGTTGTCCTAATTATCTACTCTCTCACACATTCTCCCCTATTTTTCCCTCACTAGCTGATTACCTTCCCATGCATGTGTATTCCCCTCATACAAACCCATTCAGCTTCTCACGCACACGGCTCAGGCTTGCAGGACCTAGCTGTTGCTGTCCTGAGTGATCTAAATAGCTGGGCACAACACCAGTTGTAGAATCTCTTGGCCCGTCAGAAACCCAGAGGGTGTATCTGTGAAATCAGCCAGGTTTGAGACAGCCAAACTGAACTATACCAAATCTCTTGATGCAGTTTTTTCTGCCAGCCAGGAGCCTGAAAGTGATAAGAGCTGAGACAGGAGCACCCATGCCTCCCAGCTCATTTTCCCTAGAGCATCAAAAACCAACCAGCACAGGAATGGAGGCAGACAGAAAACATTTCCCTTTGTCCTCCTTATTTGTAAGGATGCTTTTACCTTCTCCCAAACTACTAAAGAAGGTGACCTCACCATATTTTCCTTGTCAGCCCCTCTACTCACATACAGGTTAATACCGTTCCAACACCCTCTAACTTGGGACAACATTGTATGAAAACCAAACATGCCATTTTTTAAAAAAATTCACCAAAGCCTATCACTATGGCAAGCAAGCTTCAGAGCAGATGTCTGAGGTCAGTGGGGGTGGGGAGAGGAAAGGGAGAGAGGGAAGGAAGGAAGGAAGGGAGAGAAATGTTGGAAAGACAGAAAAACAGAAAATTGTCTTGAGGCTGGGGTCCCAGAATGGGACTCAGAACCCCCCAAACTCTTCCCCCAGCACTGGCAACAATTCACTGCAAGGCCTTCGGCAATTCAATTCACTTCTTTGTGCCCCGTTTCCCCATCTAAAATGGCAATGATCATCACTCCTGCCTAAGGCAGAATGAAGGTTAATATTTGAAGAGTGCTCTAAGACATTTTTCAAAATATTATTAGGAGTTTCTGTCCCTGATGCCTTTTGGGAAAACTGCGACCAAGTGATATATGGAAACTGAACATTCTCAAGAAGTACTAAGGCCAGCTTCCTTGCTGCTTAGTTTGTCCAAATTCTGATGATGCTTCAAGTAATATGCACATGGAGATGCACGCTTGACATGTATACCGTTTGCTGACACTCAGAGAACGTGTACATATGCATGCACAAAACATCAGGGCTGAACCAGGTTTCTAGTTGTTTGCCCATTCTCCACAGTGTCTTTCATGTTTATCTTTTTGCTTGATGCCCTATGCCAAAAAAATCACCTGCAACACATTGACAAGACTGAGCCAAACGAAAGGGACAGGAAGAGGCAGAGACCTTTTCCCGTGCATGCCCACGGGCTCCACCCAAGCTGGAGCTGTTTTATAGTAGTGTATGGTGGAGCTTCCCCATTCCTTGCTGGCCTGAGCACCAACACTGAAGGAAAAAGGGTCTAATGAGAGCTCTGGCTGCCTTGCAAGAGGAGATTTATATTTTACAGAAGCTAAAGCAATGCCCACTTCACAGCAAGAATGCCCCACTTGTTTCACTGCTACAAACTGCCCTACCATGGGGGAAAATCATATTCTTTCTCCACCTCACGCAGCGCAAAGGAGACGTACTGCTAAAGACAGAGAAATACATCACAGGGCACAGAAATCCAGCTCATCTCCTCATGTCAGAGACTGAAGCCTCATCTTAAGAGCTGATGTCCATGCCCACCTGTCAGCTGCGAGGAGGCCACCTAGGAGGAATGGTCTGTGAACCATCTCAGCAGGATGCTGGCTGAGGTGGGAGCAGAGAGGGAAGGAGCGAGACCCACATCAGGCACCATGCCACCTGCAAAGCCCCCTGCCTCTACCGAGCCCAGCCAGGCTGGCTCCCCAGCACGTGCCCCAGGCCCCCCAGGCAGGCCCCTTTCACTGGGGGCAGCCAGACGGATAGGCATGGAGAAAGGTGCGGGAGGAAGAGCCAGAAATGTATTTCTGGGAATCTCAGAAAAGGGGCGGCAAGTGAGAGAGAAGATAAGAGAAAGAACCACCTTATAGAGCCCAATAGCATGCGGCAGCGAAACAGAAAAAGAAAGGAGCTGAGTGAGATGTTTTGTGGGCTGCTGCTGATTCCGGGGAGTCCTACCCTATTTTATTTTCCACTCGCAGCCCCCAGCAATCTCATTTTCAGTCACTGACTTTCCCCCTTTCCCCCAACGCACCCGCAGGGAGGACTCTCAGCCATGGCTGGGGGCAACCCAAACCGTCACACAAACAAGAGGTCTCTCTGATAACTGCCTTTTTCTGTAGTTTTCCTCTTTGACATGCATATTCCGTTCGGAGAAACCCCCTCTCCCCTCCCACGCTCTCACCCGCGCCATCTGGTTATGGTTTGCACCATGACGCGCTTCCTCTGTGGTTTATTTGCTTTTTTTAGCCAAACCCAAGAGAGGCAGAGAAATACCCTGTTTGCTTTGGGGATGAACTACCCACCCCCTACACACATTTACTTTATTTATTATAGAGGTTTTGTGTGGCGGGTTAGAGGAAGGTTGGGCTTTCCTTTTGTTTTTGTTTTTTTCCCCCCATGAAGCTAATAAATGGGCTCCTCACAGCATCTGCTGTAGATTATGAAAAGCTTTATGAGGCTGTTGATTTTGAAAAACATTGTCAGGTGATAAGGCAGTGTGATCTAGCGGTTTGAGTGGGAGGGAGGCCGGGGAGGGCAGAATCAGAGCACCTGGCATCCGCAGTCACTCTGTGCCTCAATGTCCCCATCACAGAAACAGGGCTAATTCATGCCTGTCACTGGAGCACTGGTGAGGGCCTGGCATCTGTAAAGTACTTCATACTGTAAAGTATTCTAGGGATGCTAAATATTTGTAGTGCTTACACCCCTGAATTACTCAACAGGCACAGAAATTCAAAGACTGCCAGCTCCTCACTGATGCAGGCCAGTAACGCGCATAGATTTTAAGGCAGAAGGGCAGACTGTCTACTTTCCTAGTCCAACGTAGCACGAGAGATGAACCCACAGAGCCTGGCCCAGGCTGCTGCAGTGAGCACAGCAGGGAAGAGGACCTAAGTTACCTACCTCCCAGCCCCACATTCAGCCCTCCAAAGTATGCTGTATTTTACAGCAGGCACACAAAGAGAAGCTTTAAGTATTGCTCTGTCCTGGGTTTTGACAGCTGACTTCTGCAATCGCTAAACATTCCCACTCAGTTCATGCTCCAAGTCTCTGCTCTTACACAGCCCACTATTTCTCCAGGAACAACACAGATGCTGTTGGTCTTCATCAAATATGTTTACAGCTTATATAGTCATTTGCTAAAAACCTTCCTCTTCCATGGCTTAGTCCATCTACACAAGGCCTTTATCACAGAAGAGAGACTCCTCCCCTTCGGATAAATTCTTACATAGCAGGGATGACTCCAGTAGGAGTCATCTCCACTTGCACTAGGTGGAACCTGGTCCCACAGCCCGATGTTTTTCTGCTAAGGGATGCAGGAGTCTTGCAGCCTTCCCCAGCCTACCTTGTGATTGGCTTCATAATTTGCAGCGAGCATTTCAAACTTTGCCTGGGTCACAGCCACTTTGCCAAACGTGTGCATGTGCGCACACAGCCCATTAATCCTCTTTGCTCCAGACTTGATTTAATTTAACATTAGGTTTGGATGAGTAATTTTATCCTGCAACACAATTCAAGGTGATAGATGAGACTACAAGCAGGTGATAGCCCAGCCTTGACTCCCCGCCTTGCTTTCCCTCCTGAGAAAGCGTAGTTGGCCAGGTTGCATGATGAAATTTACTGCTGCTCCAAAGTGGGGCTTCCGCTGGGGAGAGCCAAGGAACAGAGATTGCAGCGCTCATGAAAGGCTGGACAGGAGGAAGGGGTGGAGGGGTGGGCAGACTGGTGAGCCAAAGCCCAAGCAGAATGGCTAGGGTCCAGGGAACAGCAAATCAGAGCACCCCCTTTCCCCCCTCAGGCCACTCCTCTTGCACAGATTAACTCTTTGGAGGCCAGTCTTGCAAGAGAGAGACATTTTCACATTTCCTGTGTGTCTGTGCGTGTGCACGCACACACATGCATACACTGATCTGCTTGGCAAAATGGAAAAAAGGAAGCTGCGGCTATAATGACATGGGATCATACTTCCACTGAAAGCTCCTCTGTCTCCACTCCACTGGTAGACAAAGTCTCTGTAATCAGATGGATGGGCCTCAGAGTGTGCTTCAAGTAGCCTGTCTGCCGTCAGATTAATGAGGTACAAGAACAATTCCAAGAAATGACGGCAAAGGTGCCCCCATTCCTTTCCCAGGCTGACCTGTAGACCCTATTAATGCCAAGTGATCAGGCAGGGCCTGCACCAGGATGTTGCAATGGGGAAAGTCGCATGTCAGTCCTCTCCAAGCTGAAATGCCGTCTCCTTTTCAAACAGGTGCTGGCACCATCTCTTGAGACACAACTGAATAAACACTGTCATTCCAGCAGCCACCCTTACTAGCTGACAGGTTACGACAGTATGTCAGGGCCAGCTCACCCAGACAGAAACCTAAGGTGCCCTCGCCTGCAGTTAACACTGGGGAAAAACTGGATACATCAGCCCCACCAGCCTGCAGCAAGGTGGGAGTGAATTGCCAGTCCAAATGTCTCTATAGCTTATTGTTAGCATGTTAACTGTCTTAGTTTTGTTGTGGATTTTAGTTCCACCTATGCTTAAAATACAGGAAAACAGTCTGTACAACAGAGAATGGACATTTAATAAGGCATGCCTGCTCAACTTCTGGATGGAAACTCAAAGACCCACTTGTTAAATTAATGATGCGTAAATTGTTACTAAACTTGAAAGTAATCATGGAACTGGCAGAGCACAGAAAAGAATGAGAGGAAAATCAGTGCCTCATATGACTTTCTGGCATTGACTTTTTGTGCTGTATAGATGATGCTGGAGTCCTTTGGATGCAAGCTAGAAATCCCAGAAGTTAAAAACAAATAGGGTCCTTGGAAGATAAACTGGCACAGAGGAGAAAAAGCAAAGTGAAGGAGAGCAGAGTTGCAGCTGAAAGTCTGTGTCATCTTGTGACTTTGGAAATAGATGGAAGATTCACTGCAGAAGAAAGGTGAGCAGTGGCAGGCAGGTCCCAAGAGGCCACCAGGGGTATGTGCCAGCCTCTGAGCTGAAGGAACCAAACATGGACACATGGGCCACGGCCTCAGGTGCAACATCTTGAGAGCATCACCGTGGAGCTGAAAGTAAGAGTCATGTTGCTGCTTGGCAGATAGCAAAGTACATTCAAGAATCTTCAGATTTTCAAGTGGAATTATATACTGGCATGCTTTGCGACCCATAGCCTGTAAGAACTGCTTTCTTTACCTTCAGGTAAGTGTTTCATAACAAGTGTCAGGCTTAGATGTAATGGGACCACTTTAAATAGGGGCTTTTAAGCATGATGTTTTCAGGAGAAACAATATCCCCTACACACTAACAGGTCAACATACTCCTTAAGGGGCATGTAATAAAGGTAAGTATTTTCTAAATATTATCACTTGCCCATATAAGCATGGGATATGACCTACTAGTTATCTGCAAGATGATAAACAAAGAGCCTGGTACTGTATGTTCTCTGGGAGCAGCCAGGAATTCATGTACCTATCTATCAGTTGCTCTGTATGTTGTTACCACAAACACTCACTCGGTACACTACACCATGCAGGTGAGACCCAGCAGTGCTTATGGATAGTGTGTAGTCATGTCGTCTCTAGGGAGTACTCATTCAAACCAAATTAGCCAACCTGACTGCCCCCTCTTCAACCTGAATGATATTCCAGAAGAAAACATTGCATCTGCAGCAAGACCCTAGGTATTCTGGAATCAAAGCATTGATAACGATGCATTCAATGTTTTTGGTTTTTAAAATTATTTTAAAGACATGCCTTGGACCATTCCTTTCAGTCATGGTTTCCAAAGTAAGCATCATTTTGCCACACATTTAAAAGGCTGTGTTTGACTGCACACAGAGATTATGTGTGCCAGGTACAGACACTCCAGAACACAAATACAGGTCTTTGAACGCATTCAGAGGCACTCTTCTGCGTACTTAGGCACCCATTCATACATGTCAGGCTGAGTACATGTGCTTATATACAATTGTGCTAGACACACAGAGGTAAAGAAATACAGATATACATGTAACATGCACATGCACAAACACACATCTTGAAACACACGTCCTTATTCATCTAGACATACACATCCTTTCATTTGGTTTGTGCTTCTCAGCTTTTACATCACAGAATTATTGATACACTATCATCCTACAGTCATTTGCCTCTCAAAAGTCTGTTAGGGAGACAAGAATGATAACGGCGAACAAATGACAGAGACATTCCTCAGTTGCAAAGCTCTTTTCAAATTCCCTCTGCACATAAAGAAGCATACAAGCCAGTCTTAATAACCCAACTCATACTATGCCTCATATCAGCAAGACGTGGCCTCATGACGGACATTTATCTATGCACCCACGGGCAGGTGAGCGCTGCCCCATATTACAGGTGAGGAAGCTGCTGCAATGAATTGTTAAAGTTTTTGTCTAAGGTCATTCAGATAATGATTTGGTAGCAGAGACAGCAATGTTACCCACAGTCCTAAGCTTGGAACTCCCCTCTCCTTACCCCTTAGTACTGTCACCGACTCTACCTGCAGCATCATATGTTCGTGACTGATCATGCACACACATACGTGCCCCTCAGAAGCAAAGTCAGACACTCAAACCTTTACTCAAAAAACCGTGTGCACCTGTGCACACACCCCACCCCAGTTTGGACGAGGTCAGCTAGGTCCCACCAGTTAGAAGGTTTTATGCCTGTACACAGGTGGCTCAGCGGTGCCCACACAACCACCTCCCTTAGCGTTCAGTCTTTAAGACTTTACAGACACAGCGCCATCCCTGTTTCTACCGCACCAGGTAAACCATAAGAGCAGACAGCCCTTCAGCGTCATTGGGGATTACTGCTTATGCCCTGTGGTATCCTCTGAAACCAAACTCTTACTTTGGTACCGGTGTGATTGTCCCCATTCCTTACCCTGCAGTGCCCCTTATGGCCACCTTGGGAAAGAGTAGTCACAAGTCAGAGTTGCGCAAGCAATCCTGGGCTAGCTTATGTGTTTGAAACACCTTCCAAAATACTATTCCCTTCACCATAAATAAGAACTACAAATCCATTTGATTGAGAAGAATCTCCCTCCCTTTGCACTTAAACAAAACCCCAGTATCCGCAGGTTTCCTGTCTCCCCTTTTCCCAGGTGGTGTGATTCCTTCTGCTTCAGTGAACACAGGACTGGCCTACACCATTACTCGGTGTATTCCAGAGCTTATTCACTAATAATTTACATAAAGTCCAAACCTAGGAATTCCTGTTTGGACAGCAGCAAATTCCACCCTTTGCCCATCCAGACCCCAGTTACAAGGCATGCAGCAGCCCTTTCTGACAGTACCTGCTTCATACCAGAAGTGGGAGAAACTGTTAACCCCAATTCTCACAGAAAGAGAGTGTCTCAGGTTTTTCATGCAATGCATTCACACAGAGAAAGTCTCTGATTCACCCAGATGGATCTGAAAAGAGAAAACAGACGGGGTATAGCCTTCAAGACCTGATCCATTTTATTAATAAAATAGCACAGGGAATGATTCCCTTTTCATGCATATATTTTTGCTTGCTTTTCTTTTGCCATTTTTACTGCTGAATCATACACTATCCTTTACTAATACCTATCTTAATTCTCTGTATTTTACCCTTCACCCTTTTTGCAGCCAGCCCTGGGTGATGCCTAGCAGCAGAACCATCACTACCCAAGTCCGTCCTACATTGTCTCTCTTGCAATGGAAGTTACAGGGAAGGGCAAGCTCTGAATTCTTAGGACACTTCACTTGAATGACACAACACGTTTCACTAAAAGGGTACTCCAGTACACTATGGTGATGTGCTTCTTGGATTCCCAATTCCAGAACGGCATACTTACCTAATCTCTATCAAACAAGTAAAACATGAGAGCCTTCTGGGTTAAAGGACACAGATTAGAGCTCGCACAGATGAGGAACCAAGAGGCAAAGAGAATTAGGAATGTTTCCTGAAAGGTATCTGAGGGGTTGAGCCTGTTGAAAATCCTTAGCATCTGAACCTAAATGAATATATTCCTGGCAGTGAGTGGGGAGTGGAAGGAAGAAGCTTTATAAAATGAGATATTATCAGTGATACCATGTATACAAAAATGAGACATGTCATTTCTGTAGTACAGATGCTATCAGCAACCTTTTTCTAAATAGTTGGCTACCAGATTAAACGGCAGATAGAGATGTACAAATTCTGGGCAAATTCATGATCACTTGGTACCTTTTTCAGAACAGTTCTTAGGGTGTAACATAAGGGCTAAATTAACTGAAGTTGCTCTATGAGTTACTCTCCTTTTCTGTTAAAGAACTAGAATGTCATGTGCCTTAGAGGAATGGCATGCAAATAAGTTAACATTTGCAAAGTGCTTTGAAGATAAAATGGAAGATTTACCCAAAACCTACTGAGAGGCAGAGAAAGACATTACCAAAAATCTGACAAGACCACACAGCATGGCAGGCAGCCACTGCTACGGAGCAGCCATGGGAAAGAAGAGTTGGTGAGCAGTGGTGAGACACTAAGTCTTGAAACCTCAATAAGCAACTTTCAAAGTTTCCTCCTGGCACCTTTTGCAAGAGGCAGGTAGGACGATAAAACTCAACTTGTCAAAACACACAACAAGATCTATTGGGCTAGCACACAGGTCTGCCAGCTCCTGGCTCCATTCCTACAACCATCTTCAAAGCAGGGTGTTAAGGAGGTACGGTAGGAAAGACAAATATTTTATGTTAGCAAGGGGAGAGGTGGCATAGACTTGGATGTTGTGAGGGAGAAAGGAGAGCCACAAAATAGTTAAAATGTAAAGAACATAAAGCAGGGAAGACTAGAGGAGAGCCTGGAGAGAAGAGCAGGAAATCCACGTATTGGGGATTCCTGTTCAGAGAGGCAGAATGATTCTCTTAGCAGCCATGTCAGCTGCAGGGCAGAGCTCTCTGCAGTCTGCAGGATTCACACAGGAGAAGGGGTTAATGAGAAAGGACGAGAGAACAGCACAAATAAAATCAGAAATGACATTCTGGCCAACGGAACACCTCCGGGCTGGGGAAAAACCCAGAGAACTCACTTGGTTCTATTTTCTGTCCTGCCTGAGGATGAGCTCTGGGCTGAAACTTCACCTTTAATCTCATTCCTGCGTTTGAACAGAGCTGCGATGCCACAGTGAGGGTTTATCTAAAAGCCTCTGAATGAACCCACAGTTCTTGAGAGTTAATCATCCCCCACACCCCTCACCAACAACTTGCAACCAGTCATCCTTGGGATGCAGCTTCCAAGTGATGCACCTGTCCAGAACTCTTCAAAAGAGAAAAAAAGGAAGCGCTGTGGTTAAATCACTGATAGGAAATCTGGCTTCAATCTCCAGCTCTCCCAGAGAATTCCTGGGTGACCTTGAGAGTCCCTAATTGCTCTGTGCCTCAGTTCTCCACCCATAACAAAGAGATCATTAAATAGCCATGAAATCACAGTGAAAGTTAATTAATTCAGCATTCATGAGGTCTTGATACATTAAGGGGATCGCGGAGCACATTTGAATAGAAATATCACAGCTCGCCCCACATGAGCTTGCCCATCCACACATCACAAAGCACACAAAGAGACCAGCCCAGTTCACAGAAGCAGTACAGTCATGACTGTGGCCATCCGCCCAGGTTAATTAACCCTACTTTTCAGGTAATTAGGCAATTATCTTGGGTGGAGTATCTCTCTAACAGGCACTGTCTCTTTTCCAGGTTACAATTAGCTCATTCACAGGTAGGTAGAAGATCTCTGCCTGGCAATGCACAGCATAGCTCAGACTAGACATATCCAGAGCCATTACACAGCACATCCAGAGCTGGCTCCTTTTAGGTATTCCTGCTGGAGTTGGCATAGGAGTGCTGAGCCACACATGACCAGGAACGTGCTTGGTTGCTCTTCACAAAGAGATATCTGTGGGGTTTTTTGTTCCTACTTGTTATCGTTATGTTTGGTGCGGGCACTGGGGATTTACTTATCCCAGTTAATATAAATAAAAACTGTAGGAGAAAAGACACCAGTATTGTATTGCAGAATTGTTTAAAGTGGAACAACTTAAAGATGCAGTAACCACAGGATTGATTTTTTTTTAAAGGTCTTTTTAGATCCTTAGTCAATTAAATTAAAGAAAAGGGAATGAGGGAACAGGGCGGGGGGGAACGCAAAACACATTAACTGTCAAGCCACTTTGGATGCTGCAACAGGAGCTTCTGTGAATGAGATTCACGGGAGGTAGAACAAAATCAGGAAAGTTCAGAGAATACGTACAAAATTCTCTCAGCATTCTTGAGAAAGACAATTGACCCCTTAATATGTGGCCATTTAGAATATAATCCATGTCATAAGAGTTTCAAGTAGGTAATTAGAGTAGATAATAAGGAAACATGAGAAGAAATACATTTAACAATAAAGACTCTCTTAAGCCAGAAGGACACATAAATAAGAAGCAAGAAGGATGTATGCATGATTATAAGCCCTCGGTCCCTTTAAAAGAAAGTAGTAGGAAAGTTAATTGTGTATCTTGTCTCTTCCTTTGAGGACAATGGAGAGATTCCTATTCTGAAAGCCCTTTTCACGGGAAATCAGAACATGGCCTTAGCAGACACCAAAATCTCCAAGGAGGAAGTTATGAACCGAGCAGAGGAACTCACGGACAGTAAATCACCAGGGCCAGATGGTATTCAACTGCAAGCTCAGAAGGGATTACAGTCTCCAGTGATGGACTAGCCAACACAGCTTCACAGTAACTGCTGCCGAAGAATATAAAGTCAGTAAAATGATGCTGGTCTTTACAATCCCCTTGCGTAGTCCCCAGATACCAGCCATTAAAGCCTCGCAAGGTTGACTTTGGTCAGCTTATTGAAAGTCTGCTTAAGGGTAAAATAGCACAACAGTTGGATAATCCAATGCTGCTAATTCAGCAAGACTGCTTTAAGGTAAACAGTTCACTGTTAAACAATGAACTATTTAAAATTCTATATAAACCATATAAGCTCAAGAAATTCACCTTGGCCCTTTACAAGACAGCAAATTCAACTCTTGCACACATAACCAAAACAAAGTGAGGCTAGTAAGAGTTGTGTTTTCAGTTAGCTTACTAGCACAGGGGTTATAGGAACTCAGTGAAAAGGACTACTAAGAAATCAAACAGGTATTGGACCAGTACTGGCAATGAGCAATCCCACGGATGATGTTCATAGTGTATGCCAGTTACTGGTGGGAGTCAGGATGTATCCTTTGTATCCCTCCTCATCTTCTTTCAGTGGACAGAATTGCCCAGATGGAAAGGAAAACAATGGTGTGAATTTCACCTTCCCCAATAGCACTACCAGAGCCCCAGGGAAAACACACTTCAGCTGCTGTCAACATGTGTGATTTAATCCCCAAAGTCTTCTGATATTTACTGGTTTTCACAAAGCCTTCACTCCTGGAGTCAAGTGCTTATGTCTGAGACCTGTATGTTTCTCACTTTAAAGGAGAATTCCTAGCTTTTGTGAGTTTCCAGAAAAATTTGAAAGCATGACTGTTAGAATGTCAAAGCGAAGAAGTAAAACAACAGAACAAAACAAGCAAACTAAAAAGAAACAGTCCTCCAAATGCCTTTATTTAATTTTCCTGACCTTCATGCCAATCTCCAGGTTTTGGGTGCCTGACTCCTGAAAATTGGAGCACTTCCAGTTGACAGCACAACAGCCTGGCTTAGACACCGCTATAACCTAGTCCAGCAGCTGCCAAAAATGACAGTGAATAGTCACATTCCTTTTCTTTTCTGAAGAGCAGGAAAAGAAAAGACAACAAAAAAAATGGACTCCAGGGATGCAGGAAATGCATGGTTTGAATTGGGAGCGTTTTCTCCAGGTGGAGGCTTCCAGCCTGCACGGTCCGTAATTTAATTCTGAAAAGCATATTGTAAAGCAACACTTTAGAGCTTTTTGGGTTGTGTTTTTTTTCGGTTGGTTTTTGGTTTGGGTTTTTTTTTCAGAAGGAAATATTGACACCGCCTGTCGGCAACTTCCCAGAGGGGTGCAGTGTCAAAGCACATTAGCCTATTGCGAATGAAAAACCAGATGCAAAGTCTGAGGCCTGGGAGCAGCAAAGCTTCAACAGCAGCCCAAGGTGTATGCATGCTAATTCAGTTTAAAGCAACACTCTTGTGCTCTTTGCTTTTCAAACAGCTATGGCGTTCTTTTCCCTTTTAGCAATTTGTAAGAACAATTTAAACACCCCATATAGAGGGTTTTGGGCCAGATTTACAAATTTAGTTAGATGGTGAGGCATATAGAAATATTTCCATATACCTGGCCTATCTGTTTGTCAGGCATCATTTCTTCCTGCATGAGAAATACAATTTTTTAACGATACACTAAATGAATACAGCCTCTTCAGGCCATTTCCTTAGACTTGCTCTTCCATTCTTGCTCTGAGAACTGACAAAATCATTCCATTTCATTGCAGGCAATCAGAGGGCACTGATTAGTACAGAAGAGTAGTACTGTATGTCCTACAAGGAGAGCAGAATTTAATTTCTAAGTGAAAATTGGTAGTTCTGAAAGAGCAATTTAACATGTTAGAAAACAAAATAAATTCACAGTCATCTTAAAATACAGGCTCAAACAGGGTCTCATCCACTGACATTGCATCTTAAAAGTAAGAGCACAAACAGTTTTTACCTGACGCTATAAAGGGAAAAGGTTTTTGTTTGGTGGGTTTTAATGTTTCAGGAAACCGGTAAGAAAAGAGAGGAGCATTTCTCTCATTTGTCAACTATATGGAAAATTATCTGAACTTTGTCCAAATGCAAAAACTACACTCCAAACTTCCTTGGTGTTTACTTACACATGACAAAGGAGTGGTAATAACACAGAGAGGACTATCAAACCCTGGAAGTTATGGTTATTTCATCAGGGAGAATAGCCATACAAGACAGAGAAGGACCTCCAGTGTTTGTGATCCCAGCCTCTCCCATCACAGATACATGCTGTATACCTGTCTCGAAGCAATAAAGACTCATCTTAAAAATAATCCGGACTTCTTACACTGCACCATCACTTGGAGGTCCCTCTAGAACTTCATTGCCCTAAAGCAGCACAGAAGCAATCTCCTGTTTTCCAGCTAAAATGCTCACATCCAGTTGTACCATAGCTATTCACCTTTGCTGGTGTTTAAGCTCACCGGTATAGAGAAGTCTCTTGGACATGGTGTGCCCAAGAGACTTCCTGAGCTCTGGCTCTGCTGCTCATGCATAGAAGGCGGCAGAGCTGGCAAGCCTTTCGCAGAACCTTGACCCAGCTCCAACACAGCAGTGACCTGCTCTTCCACCTGCTAGGATCTGTAATTTCAACAGACAGCCCAAACCCACCAGCCATTCCAGGAGCCTTTCCCCCATGAGTGGACAGTACAATGCAGTATGATATAACACGGTAATAAAAATCCCAAGAAAAGTCTCCAAAGTAGAGCACTCTCCCTTCTGAATACAGCTTTCCCTACAAGCGCGTGCCCCTCCACTCCTGTCCCCAGCCTCAGATCTCTCCATGCTTTCAGTAATGGACACCACAATTCTCATCCTCAATACACGTATGTACAAGACCTATTTCCCCATGACCCAGCGTTGACAAGGAAGGAGGGCAGAGAAACATTTTGCCAGGGCTTGCTTTCTCCCCCTCTATGCCTCCCCTTCCTGCTCCTGTCTGTCCTCACAGTGATGGATGGCTATTGGTTCTGGCTTCATCCGACAGAGAAATCTGTCACCTCGTGCCAGGGAGAGGTGACAGCAAATCCATCAGCATGGAGACAGCCGTCACTTGCAGATTGCTTTCAAGGCCACTGGGGGCTGGATTCTTCTCTGCCTCCCACCTCTCTGGTTTCTCTCCTCCCCTCTTTTACACAAGTCTCAGTAAATCATCATTTGAACAAACCCATTTGGCCCCTGTTGCATATCCAAATTCTAACAGCTTTGAATTTGTGTGTTATTGTCTCACTTAAAACAAAAAAAAGTTTTCCCACAAGAGTAGCTCATTATTAGATGTTCATTTTTGGCCCCTTTGTTGCTTCCAAAGCCTGGATCCAAATTCTACTTGTGTCCCCATGGGTTTATCAAGTATGATAGCATTGTTTGACCCAGAGGGGAACACTGGTTCAAATGGCAGCTTCTAATCAGAGTTGTCTCAATAATGGAAATGCAGAGGATGCAATAAGGCAGGACACTGACCAATGAAACTACAACCAACAGAAATAGAGCAAAATGTTTCTCCATTCCATACTTACTACATAGCAACCATATTGTTCAGCCCTCTGAAATATTAGATGCCGTCTAGGTGAAAGACAGAGGCACTCTACCAGCTGACATCTGGGCAGAGAATGCCAGAAATTCTGGACTGTAGCCCCAGCTCTGTCAATGCCTACCTCTCTGCTGGGCTGCTCACTTGACCTCGTTATGCCTCAAGCTTCCCCTAGGACAATAATATTTCTCTTCCTGGAAGTGCAAAGTAAGGCTTTATCAGTTGATATGTACAAAGCTATTTGAGATCTTCAGACAAAAGACCCTAACAAAGCATCATGATTACAGAAAAATTCATTTCCTTCTGTTCCAAACACTGTAAGATATGACTATTGCCTATGTGACAGTACTTAGAGAGAGTCAGAGGCAGCCCTGTCTTACAGGGCTTGCCTGGCTCTCCAAAGCACCTCAAACTTGGGGACTAAGGTGGTTTAGCATTCTCCATCCCTGAGGGCAGCCAGGAGCATCAGCATAATGAAGAGCAATTTCTACTTTTGCTCTGACTGCTTGCAACGGCACAAGGGGACATCCTGGTGATTTTTAATTGCTTCCGACATGTACGTTATACATAGAATGTGAAAAAGGTGGCAGTTTGTTGCCGGCAGTGCCCCATTTCCCCTGAACCCCACCAATACGCCGCTGCATCCAATTGTGTCAGAGGAGACGGGTACCTGTGACATTGCACAGCTACCCCACAAGCTGCATGCAGCCACACCGAGATCACTGGTGACAAACGCCTGAACACCGAGACACATGATGTAGTATGATGTAGGCTGTTCCAGCATACCCAGATGCTAACACCATCCACAGTCGTTTAAAATAAAATGATCCTAAAAGCACTAATTTTTCAGTGACTTTTTACTTTTAAATAAATGTTGCTGCCCTCTGGACCATGATATGAACCACAAAAATTGCTAAAGATACAAAAAGTGTGATGCCCTGCAAATCTGATGAGCGATGGGTAAGGCAGCTGGAAAAACTACTGCATAATCCTAATGCTACCTATGAGCCAAGTCCTTTAATTTCTCAATGATCTCCATTTATGGGTCACATCCTCATTCTTTTGCACCCATACAAATTCACTTCAGCAATTCTGGCTTTAGGAGAGTCACCGTAGATTTAAACTGACAACTTGGGTATATGGTGGTTCTCTGAGATAAAGCCTGCTGCCAGTCTGAGATTCAACAAGAGTGCAACCTAACTAAGCCTGTCCCCAAACTTAATCTCTCCCTATAGACTTCCTCATTATATCCTCTGCATGTCCAGTAGCACGACCAACCCGTGAGCATGAGAAAAGTGCACTCATCCCCCAAAAGGAGCTACCATTTGACTAGGACTGCAGCTCTCAGATATTGTAGGTAAAGAGATCTTGAATACCTTATGGTCTCTAAGCCTGATCCTGTCTTGTCCCCTGCGTACAATTAGGAAAAAGGAACTCATTCTCATGAAACACTTGTGATCAGACTGTCTCCACCGTTGCTTCTCTCCTGCATCTGCAGGTGAGTCGCATGGAGTTGACAATCTGATTTTCAAGGCCTCTGAACACCAACTCATAGGCAGAGAGAAAGGGTAGGGACAACAGGCTGACATATCAGAATGGTTACAGAGCAGCCCACAGGAAAACAGAGAAAGACAAGTTTGGAAGGAGTCAGGCACTCAGTTGGAAGAGAATGCTGTGAAGCAACTTGGCTTGGGAGGCAGGGGACAATCCACCCATTCTGTCACCGTTCACCACAATGCGAGTGGACTTTCCCGAGTGTTCAAAGTCAGGGAGTGCCGGTGCAGTCTGCACGGACCAGTCACTGCTGCAGAGCAGCGGAGTGAAGGCTTCCAAGCTGACTGCAAGTTTCCTGGCCCTGGTTCCCATTGCCTCACGGGATGCGGCCAGGGAGATACATCTGGACTGCAGCCAAAAGGAGCGCCTGGCTAGGACCCTCTGCTCGCAGAAAACGCCCTGCAGGTTCCAGGCGAGGGCTGGGACACATGGAGACCCTGCTGGACTCCAGACTGCTGAGTGCAGGATGATTTATGGATCTTTGCAGATGGCATATTCCAGCCAGAGGGCTTCAGACCAGAAAAACGAGAGCCTTCTGCTTCCTTAAAGGGGCAGCTCTGCTTCTGCCTGCAAACTTACTGTAAAGCTAACTGCTTTGGCATTTTAATATTTTAAGTGCTGACCCCTCATTGATTCTGTTTCAGCCTTTTAAATCTTTAATTTACTTACTTATTTGGGTTTTAAACCTTGCCTGCAATTGTAGCTAATTAAAAAGCTCATTAGTTGGCATCCTGAGCTGATTCCCTGGGCTTTATGTACTGTACAGTATGCCTCCTGTGAGTTTAAACCATGGCTGGGATTGCTTGACTTGTTTCCTACCTCCCCAGCTTTATGAGGTGTTCCATATTTTGGAAGACTATTCCCCTTTACCCTGATTTTTTTTTTTTTAAACTACCACTTGCTGCAGTTTTCAGTAAACTTAGCAGCCATTCTGGCTATATACAGTAGCTGTACCACAAATTTGTTTATAGCTGATCTTCCCCATGTTCAGAGCTAAGATCACCCCCTACTCACAAGCCCTTTTTAAAAGGGGAATTATATGTAAACAACAAAAATCCCAAGCAGATTAAGTTCCAGCATCACATGCAGGGCTTGACTTGCCCAAGTGGGCTGTTAACATGCTCGATAGGAAATTCCATCCTCCTTGAAGACAAACACCAAGGGCTAAGGCCAGAGCTGGAAAAAAAAAGGGCCCTGATCTCAGACACCACATGCACAAGTCCCATCACCCAAGCCCCGCTGTTAGAAACCTTGTCACCCTGTCCAGCCTTCTCTGCGTAGTTACCCAGAAGAGACACGTGGAAGGACAGGACACTTACGTGCCTGCGTTGTTCAGGAGCTTACCTTTTGCAATGACACATGTTGATTTTCAGACAGGCTGAGAGCATTCCTAAATTCCACTGATATGGCTGGGAACTGTGGCTACTCAGTCCACCTAACAATTAGGCTATAGAATCATGTTATGTATTCATATATTCATATATAGAATTCATGTTATGTATGCAGGACAAAGATGTAGTGTAGACCACACAATACAATTTCTAGATTAGAAAACCAAAAATACATTTCTGGAGTAGAAATAGGGTCACATTCATATCTCCCCTCCATAAGAATTTGCTCCTTCAATTTAGGGGTGGGTGGATTCAAAGCCAGTGAAAATTTTCGTGTTGCAGTCCTGATAAAGCCACAGCCTGTGCCAACTCTGGTGAAAATCTTGCCACAAGACATTTTAAGATTTGGGAGTAGTCAAATCCATACCTTAAATTCTGATCTGTCCACACAACAGAAAACAGCCAACAGCATCAGAAAACCTCTCCTCCTCAAATCCACACATCCTTTCTGTAACATCATGATAAATAACATTTCTTTTTGTATGTTACATAAGATCCTTACAATTCACTTCTTGTACTGAGCTCATTGTTGCCAAGTAAGTCATTGCAGTACAAAGCCTTATCAGCAGTACCTGTGAAATGACTTGATAGCCAGACCACAAACAGCCAACTTACAGTTTTGAACTAATAAAAGCAAAAATCAAGGTGAGCTGCGTGAGGGAATAAAGTTCCCCTATATACCTTCATCTCGCTTAGCTCGGCATTAGACATACCCAGGATACAGGTTTGGAGTGGGCACAGTATTGTGAGAGACACGGACAGTCATAACAGGTTTCCCTGACCCTCTGAGAGGCCCAGCTCTCCCAGTCTTTGTAAGGGGACAGAGGTGTTATATTCCCTACTTGTTGTCAAAAAGAACAAACAGCTTCAAAGCCACCCCTCTCCTGCAAAGTCATTCTGTGGCTGGAGTCATCCTTCAACCCAGAGCTAGTGTTAGCTCGAATTTTTCTTTGGAACATGCAAGTGCATATATCAATTTTCATTCCAATACCTGCTGCCATGGCCATGTCTATCTGCCTTCCCTCATTTTCCCCTGTCCCTGCCCGCTTCTTTCTGCAGCTCTGGGCCTTTGCAGCTTTCCACAGACAGCCCCTATCAGGGCATTCTCATGGTAGCAAAGTCCCGAATGGAAACTGGAATATGAAGCTGCTCCCTCACAAACTCCCCCTTTTCTGTCACCATCTGGCTGCACTGCCTTCCAACAGCTCTACTCCCTGCCTCCTGGTTTTAAACTCCGCAGGAGAGCCCAAAACGTGGTTCCAGAGACTATTCCAGTGTAGGTCTGCACAATAAAGTTACAAAGGAAGCCGTGATTACAGAGCAGAGGTTTAAGTGTATCTGAGATGGCTCCCCCCCTCCCCGGTACCCCCTAGCTGGCCGGCTGCTGCAGGAAGTGTTAAAGCCCATCTGGGAAGAAACAGGCCTCCCGCTTCCTGCTGCCTCTGCCTGCCAGGATAGCCGGGAGGGATGGCAGGACGATGGACCAGAGCTAGACTGGAGCACAGGCGGCTGGGGATTGGGTTTGGCAATAGCTCAGTCGTCATGTTTTCATTTTACAAGGTCAAAACCAAAACCACCTCTGGTTTGGGTTTTGCATTCGTGCCTACAGAAACATGAGAGTATTTTAGACTTAGTAAACCCCTGCTTCCCCACACCCCCCCATCCCCTGCCTTCCCAGCTTGCTGGCTTGTGACCAGCAACATCTAAAATAACCATCTCCTCCAACCCTAATTCCTGTCTTGCTTCTAGGACTGTAAAGAGAGTAAAGTAAAAACACATAGACAAAGGCCATTCTCGGTGCAGCCCAGCAACTGCTGGGTGCAGCCCCTGACTGCCCTAGCATAGTCCAGCCGAGGAAGGTTGCAGTAAGGGCAAACACAGCTCCGTCCAGCTCAACCCAGACAAACTGGGGCAACAGGGAGTGAATGCTCAGTTGAGACAACAGCCAGAGAACGCAAGACTGCACCCTGAAGTGTAGCAGAACGGAAGTGGTCAGGCAGCGAATAACAGTACCTGGAGCACAATGTAAATACCAGCAAAAGCCAGTGGGGTTTGGTTCTAGAAAGGATCATGATCTACGCAAGAAATCCTAAATCCTAGAACATCCCTCACACTAACCCTACAATCCCAGAAAAACACATCCAGCATCCTGCATCTTGGAGTACTCCATGCTTCTCCGGCAGGCCTCCCCTCACCTCGAAACATGCCCATTTTTAGTACTTGTACCTTCGATCAGCCTGTTACCTCTTCTCTGAGGGTCAAAAGCAAGACGGGGCTGTTTCAAAGACATCCCTGGAGCTGACTCCCCTTTGCTATTTTTTGAAGTGCTGCTGCTGCACTAGACTGAGAACCATGAGAAAAGAGGGACTGCAAGAACGAAAGGGTGAAAGAGAGGAGGTTAGAGTCCCAGAAACCGAAGTGGATTCCCAGCAATGAAATACAGGTCTGTCGGGACAGAAGGGGGGAATCCAGTGTGGGAACAGCAGAAAGCATGCGTCAGGGCTGAGCTATCTCTTTGGACTGAAAGAGCCGGGGTAGCAAATCAGTTTGGAAGCATTTCAAAAGATTCACGTTTGGCGGACCCCGGGGCTGGAACAACAGAATATGTTACAGGTCAGGACCGAGGTCTCTGGCAAAGCCCACTAGCTGACTGGGGATAAAAGTTTCTCCAGTGCTTCTCTTCATGTTATCTGGCCTTAGCCATGCTGGTAAGCCCATTGCTTCCCTCGGCACCAAGAATAGCCCCTTCTCTGTTTTCCAAGAGAAAAATCCCTGGAAACTCTCTTTTCCTCCTATAGACACACACATGCGCCTGTCTGAGCTGGGCAGCAGATTTTCAGCAGCTGTCTTTGAGGGGACAAGACTCCGTACACATGCATCTCATCCTCATGTGCTTTATTATCGTGTCAACTGTAGGTTACGCTTTGCTGCAGGCATCACTAAGCCTGCTTGAGGCCAAAAGGGCCTTGGGTCCCCTCCCATTCTTCCCTACTGCTTTGCTTTTCTTTCTTTCTTTGCTGGAATAGAGCAAGCAAGCTATTATTGTCGGCCTGGCCTAGTACAGCTCCTTTTGGCAGTCACAGGCCTTGGACCTCAGCCAAGGTCTGTCCCAGGGGATGTTGGGAGCGCTTTGAAAATTAAATCTCTCAAGAACTCACGAGGCTGCAAATGCCATGATGTTGCTTGACCTTGGGTTAAACTCAGCGGAAGAGGAGCAGAAGCGGTGGCGGCAGCAGCCACTGCCACATTGCTGGCCTCAGATAACTCCTGGTAAGAGCAGCCCTGCAGGGAGTCAGGGTGAGGGGAGGCTGGGGGGGGAGAGAGGCGGTGCACAAGCGGGAAGCCAAGCAGGGGAACTGCCATTCTGCATTAGCCCCCAGAGGACTGATGAGTCCCTGCCATGCATTCATTTTTTGCCTCAGACCCTTTGATGCCTTGCGAGTTGCATGTATTATTCTTGCATAGGTTTTAAATGAACCGTGCTTCTTAATATCAAGAAAATAGCATCATATGGGTTACGGGCCAAAGTATCCCTCCCACTATTGTCCCCAGTGTACACAGCAATTAAATACGAGCTTGTGGGGAGTAATGGTCCACTTCACCAACAAGGCACAGACTAGCACGCAAAACTGCACCTCCTCTCTTTGCCCCTTGCTCAACAAGTCCCAGCCCTCAGGGTATCTCTCCCCACTCTATTCTCAGCTGCCTTCTTCCTCGTCCACATTTAACTCCTGATGTGGGTGAAATACCAGGAGGCCTGATTCTTTGTCACTTCAAAATCCTCCAGGACAAAAGGTCTTTTCTCTCAGGGATGGAGAGTTCTAAAACGAGCCTTATCATTTAACAATATGCACTTGGAAGGCACCTTCTTTCACATACCTTCTTTTCTGAGCAGCATCGAGCAGCATCATAGTCCAGACAGCTCCAGCCACTGGGGAAAGCGAAGCGCACATGTTCTGGGAGTTCCCCATTCCTCGAGGAGTCAGCTGGCTGGAGACAGGCAGCAAGGGAAGCCTCGCTGCAGGTGCCTTTGTGCATAGTGGATGCTTTGTCATGGAGATTCTGCAGGTCTTGCAAAGACTCCAGTGGAGATGCTACAGCTAATGAAACCTCTTTAGCTTCCCCCCTCACTGTAGGAAGTCCAGGGGGAGCTCAAGAGGGATTGATGGATGGACCCCCGGAGATGCTTTGGGATCAAGTCCATCTGCCCTTTCCAATTTAGTGTGCGCAGGGTTGCGCTAGGCTGGGTGAGGTATGCACATCTCATTATGTTCCGCTGCAGAGCCTCTGCTTCAGCAAACCTCCCTGCGGCCCTGTGCCCCCCAGAGTTGGCTGATTATTTTTGTCTCAGGCTGGAGGCCTGGATGCTTCCGAGTATCACAACATTTGTGTAGCATTTCTCCTACACTCCCTCCCCTTTCAGTCCCCCCCACTGCAGTCCCAGAGAGACAATCCAGATGGAACTGCCCAGCCGCCCTCTGATCGAGCCAGGGAAGATTTGTAATTAGGACTCAACGGCTATTATCCCATGACAGCTGAGTGCAGTATCCAGGCAGCCCGGAGGCCACAAAAGGAATGTGAGGGTTTTAAGGAAGGAGGGAAGATGTGAGCACTTTTCAGCCGTGCCATATTGCGCCAGCCCTGGTGACAACATCCCACCTGCCAGGCCCAATTCCAAGGGCAGCGTCAGTGCAAAAGGGCAAGGGCAATGGAAGAAGGGGAGGAGGATGGGCAGCAACTACAGGGATGCGGGGGATGGGGGAAGAGACCTCCATGACCAGCCTAGCAATTCTGCCCGGGGCGCAGCCAGCTCTGTCTGCTGAGGCAGCCAGGACAGTCTGCTGGAGCAAGGGGGCGAAGGGTCCGATTTCAGAGTTTGTCCCCAGGAAGGGGCCACGGCGGCGCCATCCAGGCTTCACCTCCCGCAGTTCAAATTCCTCTGGGTGACACATGGCTGTGGAGCGTGGCCATGGGAGACTGGAGCGGCACACGAGGGGAGCAGGTGTCACCATCCTCCCTCACCCTTCCTCAGTTTTCTGCATACGCAGCCAGGCTGCCTAAAACAGAGCCCTTCTGCTTTAAAAAGAGACGGCGCCTGGATCTAGGGGTCTTTCCAAATACTCATTTTATTGCCAAGCCTTCAGAGAGGTCAAGGAGGAACATGCTCTCTCGCTCCTAAGCTCCTTTTTCACTTGCTCTGTCTGCTGTTGCCAGAGCTGTGGCACCTCCGCCTGTCTCTTCTGCTCCAGTAATTACCAGCCTGCTTGCACACGGAGAGGGAATGGCAGGAGCAAGGGGGCTGGCTGGGTCACAGACCAGCAAGCAGATCTGCAAGCAGAGGGTACAAGCAGCTTGCACCATACACAAACTAAACCCTGGGAATTTGGGATCTGGTGTGGCAGGATGGGAAAAAAAATCCGGTTGCCCTTCATAGAAAGCCAGGACTATCAATGCCCTGAGATGCTCCAGCCTTGCTATTCTAGACTTTGCTGCTTCAAAGCACATCAGACTTTGAAACAAGTACTAAATCTGTTAAGACAAGCAGTAAGAAAAAGTGCAACCCAATCCAGGCCATCTCACAGCCAGCCTTTACCATCCAAGGACTGTGCGTTGGTCCTGGAAGGCAACAGCAAATTACCAGGGGCCAGCAAGGGATGTGAACAAACAGTAAATAAACCCCAGAAACCAGGATGTATGATCAGTATCCATCTCCACACACACCCCCTTCAGCTGCACATACCCAGTGACTTCCCAGCCAGTACATATATTCTATTTTTTCCAATGCAGTTCACATTGTTGCTGGCTTGAACGTGTAAAAACATGCTATTTACTTCTGGCTGGAGACCTTTGTGCAGCTTCCCCTCCTGGCCCCACAGATCAAACATGGATGGACTCTGCCCTCAGAGTAGAAGAAGCCAGATTCAGAAGGGGCAGGGGAGAGGAAAGAAGAGGTCTGGGAGGTTTAATGCCCCAAAGCATCTAAGTTGGCCCTCCCGCACAGAGCTTCTGCCAAGGCCGGAGGAAGTGAGTCACTGCTGGGGCTGGAGGGGGGTGCTCCGGAGGAGTTTGTAGTCACCCCGCAGAAAGGCCTGGAGCAGCGGACAGGCTCTGCCCAGGGATCAGCCAGCATACAATTCCTGTTTGTGTCCCAAGTGAATCATTCCCAACAGCTGTCGCCGTGCCTGACTATGCTCCTCATGTGCTTTCTATTAGCTGAGAAAACAAGCCAGGCTGCTCCCAAGCATGGAGAGTTTGCCTTGTGGCAGTGGGGGGACCGGAGAGGGGAAAACCTGGGAAATCCGACTCTGTGCTTTAATCCTGCACACAAGGCACTGGTATCTGTGAGTGGGAGTAGACAACACTCACAGGCTCATTGGGGTGTCCTTGACTTCTGCACAACTGTCTTCTCCACTCAGCTGTCTAAATGCCATTTCTGTGGATGTTCTGTCGTCAAATCGACTCCCGCATGCATGCCACTGTTCCTCAAAAGCTACAACCCTATGCCTGGCAGAGCCAGCTTTTCAAGAAGTATTTTAAGAGACCACTGAAGGCACAACCCAGAGAAACCTTCCCACTTAAACACTGTACCAACGCCCTGCAGGCATCACTGACAGCACCACGCAGCCGGGAGGGAACCACAGCACAACAGAGTCAGAACAGGGAATAAGGGCCTTCAACAGCATGGAAAGAGCCTGAGGAAAAAAGCCTAAGCAAAGTGGATGGAAAGTCACAGCCTCCCTGTGTGACTTAGGGTAAGTTTCTGTGCCTCAGTTTCACCCCTTCTGCTAAGCAGAGGTGAGGGTGACCAAGGTGGGCTGGGAGGACCTAACAGCTCTTAAAACTCTTTGGTGTACTCAGAGGAAAGGAGCTATAGACATACAAAAGTGTGGCTATTAATTGAAAGAGCACAAAGAGAACAGCCTAGGCTTCCCTCCCCTCCTGCTTGGGTCACTCCCCTATGGGAAACATGGTAGGGTTGTGCTTTCCACCTCAGCCAAAAATAATCAGCAAGCTGCAGGGGGTAGAGGGCCCGGGGAGGGAGAGAAAATTTCTCTTCTCGGGCTGCCAGAGCAGAGAGGCTGGAGCACATAATGAGAAATGCATTCCTTCCCTCCCCGTTCCCTCTCCTGCAGCCACCTCTTCACAGAAAAAGCGTATGGGCCTGCTCCAAAAGACACAGGAGTGTGAAGCCCAAGCCAGTGGTTCTCTACTTCCCTTTGAGACAAAGAGTCCGCAAACTAAAATAGGATGTTTGTGCATTAATCCCACTGCTGTTCTCAGATGGCCTCCAGCCCCCATCAAGCATAGCTTGGGGTGAACGGAAATTACAAAATTATGCTGAGTGGACAAAAGATATGTACTGCTACAAAAAAGGCTGGGCACCCATCCCCTTCTGACGCCTAAACAGCGCTATTGGCTCCTCGGCTACTTTAGAAGCCAGCCCAATTACTGCACTCCTGGTTTTCAAAACCACTCCACAGGCTTTCAGTACACTCACCTAATAGACCTGAAGTAATAATTCAACAGAAGCAAAGCATTTGTGGAACTGAAATCCCATTTCTCAGAGAAACATGGCACTTGAGGGACTGACTAGCACTGATTTTTGATGATTTTTAAGCAAAAATCTTCCAAAAGTGGAAGTTAGCCACCTGAAAAAACACTCCCTGTCTCACCTCTGCTCATTCATCCACTTTCAGGGTCGCACATTGTACTATCTTGCATTTAGGAGCATTCTACCCTAAAACCCTCCCCAAAAATCTCTCGTGTCATTCTGTCCTCATATCTCTCTGCCAGCATCTGTTCCTTGCCAATGCCACTATGGAGCTGGGTAGTGAATTACTTGGAATGGAGTTTTTTTGAGGGACGCTGCATAAACGGTTTGATGGTTGGACTCAATGATGTTAAAGGTTCCTTCCAACCTAGACGATTCTACGATCCTAAATAAGACTCAGACAATATTCAGTTATTTTGATTAAGTAAAACCATTTGGTTTTAATTTCACCACTGAGAGAAGGAAGCTATTCAGTTATGTCTCATAGTAAAGGCCGGATTCTTTACTATATGATGTGTCTTTACATTGACTGGGTCTCCAAGCTCTATCATGCATTGCATACAAGAGCCTTCCCTGACTCCATGCCTCAAATTCTTCAGCTATTCATAAGGGACAATAATATTTTCTATCCTTAGTAAAAAGAATAATAAGATAGCAATTATTTGAGGTTTAAAATAGAATCACTGAGGTTGGGAATTGCTAAACACCATCCCCCTGTACGCCCCTTTGCCAACTAGTGTTCCATACACATTCACAATATGAAACTATTTGCATTCACTTTATTTCACCCATATCCACTCAAACCAAGGCAGGGTCTTAATGCAGTATTCTACTGGAGCTCAGGACATTCATTCCAGTAGCAACCAGGCCAGAGAAAAGTACAGAAATGCCCTAGTAACACAGGCAATACACCTCACTCATGTCCACTATTTACAGACTATTCACAAAAAAAAAAAAAGGGCCTAAATCATCAAAACAACACTATAGAGAACAGTGGGAAAAAGAATAAAGGGAAAGGAAGTAACAAACTCATAACCAAACCCAACCCAGACCTCCATCACAGGATGTCAGGGAATATACAGAAAACTCCTCAGCGTTAATAAAAGTTCATTCTCTGGTGTTAGGTAGGAAATCTTCATCTCACGTGCCTCTGCCTAGTGTGCGGGCAATGGACTGTCATACTTATCTATGTTGTAGATAACCTTTGGACATATGTAAAAGTTCATTCTCAATGTGGCCTCTGTGCTTTCGCGGGTGCTATGCTTTCACTGCTAAATAAAACAAGTCTGTGTCAAAAGACAGCTGATGTATTTGGTGTTAAGCACATTACTGCTTCCAGCTTTCATTTTCCAGAATATGTTGCTGGAGCTGCTGCTATCGCCTGTATCCTGCCGAGATGGACTTGACTACAGTATTTCAATTTGCTTTCTCCAACATCCTATTGCTGACCCTTGTCTGTGATTGTTGTGTTTCAAATCACCACACTTCCTCCTCTTAGTCAGAAACTTGGCTTCTCTCCAGAGGATGTTCAGGAGAGAAATACAGGTCAGAATAACCCCCCACCTTAAACTCCCCAGCATCTTCGCCTCAGCCACTCCTTTTCCACGTCATTAGCGTCAGGGCTGTAGGATGCCAGGAAGAGGAAGCCTTCAGTGGGAGCTCAGGGCTAATTGACATGCCTTTCAGGCAGCAGCGGTGCCAGGAATCGAACTACTGTCCCCAGGGAGTGGCGGCAGAGGCAGCAAAAACCTTCCTCAGTGGCAGACGAGTTTTTCCATTTCCTTGGTTTCAAATCTTGCTTCTGTTCTCCCCAGTCTCTGCTGTGGCTCCAGCCGCGAATTCTAGGGAAGCCCAGCTGCCTCAGCAGGTATGGTCTCGTTAATGAGCAATTAGCTCCTAGCCTAATTGGGCAGCAGAATGGCTAATGAGCCCAGCCATGGTTGTCTGTGCCCTCATTATCCTGTGCTCAGCCAGTGGTAATACTGAACTTCTGTCCCATTTCCGTCACGCCACGATCAGAGCACTGGCTGAAAGCTTAGATGTGCCAGTGCTCGCTGCCTTTTAGTGCTCTAAAGTTGATGGTTTGTCTTATCTGTTTCCTCCAGCAGGCCTGGAAAAGCTTCTCTCACCTCTGCACTATACAACCAGATCCTCCCTCTCTTGTCTGACTCCTGCTCTTTCACTCAGCAGGTTTTTGATCTGTCTTCTACGTGTTTGTATTTGTGAACACAGGTACATACAACTGTCTAAGTATTTTTCTATGCATACATACACACATACAAAGTTGAGACTTGTGATAATGAACAAGGGTAGTGCTTACCTAAGGAACACAATTGGTTAAAACATTTCCAGTGCAATACAGAGCACTAACATGTCTGTCTTTAGCATGTACCATGAAGGTCTAACTAACCCAGGCACTCTTAGCATCCAGAGAGGAATCCTTGCATCAAAGACTGTGCAGTGTTAGAAGGAAGGCAAGGTTAATCTGAATCTTTGCTTTGTAATTCTAAGTCACAAATCTTCAGGAGTCCTAATAAGTTCAAGCTGCAAATCACACAAGCCTGTTTTGATTTGCTCTACTTTGGATTCCAAGTTAGGGAGTCACCAGTTGTTGGATTTCGTCCAGCATCATAACTATTTTCTATCATTTTTATCCCTGAAGTAAACAATAAGGATAGAAGGAGGAAAAATGAGCTGCTCCTTCTTTGCAACAGCCACTGACCAGACTTTGCTGATTGCAAGGATGTTGGGAAAGCTTCATGAAGTTGTCTCACGGGTCTGAACATACCAATTAAAAAGTCTTACACATCTCAAAGCATCCTGCAGGAAAATTATTCTTTCACAGCTACAACAGTGGGTACTGCAGTTAACAGAAAACCTCAACATTATGAGCAAGTTTAACATGATACATGAAAGATGCTCTTTGGCATATCTTTACTTTACAGCATTTGGATTCAGAGATCTCTTGTGAAAAGTGGAGTATGACCCTTAATGAGAGTAGGCAGTCAAGGCTAGGGTGGTTTTTTGGCTTATTGTTTGGGTTTTTGTTTGGTTGGTTTTTTAAAGTCCTATCTGGCTGCTGGGTTTTGGATAATGGAAATCACATTACTAAGATGTGAAATATTTCATAGCTCTACCTGCTGCAGCAATGAACTGTGTTCCTCTAGGATTGATTATTCTAACTTCCTGCTGATCCTGATAAGGCTTTCCAGTGGCTGCTGATGGTTTTGAACATGGCTTCTTCTGCCTCGAGGGTACTTTCTTATATTAGATTATCTCAACATATCACACCCGCTTTTTAGTCGCTTCACTGCCTTCCTGTTAAGAACCAAAATGATTTCTTAACTGTTCTTTTGCACTAGAACTTGTTTGACCTTGTTTTACCCCACCTAGCGGTCCTCCTCCTAGGTGCTCCACAAAATCAGCCAGTACAAGAGATCCTGTCACCTCCAGATGTCTGTACATTATGAGACACCTCAATGTCTCCACTTTTCACTGAGCATTTTTACTTTCATTGAAGTACATGTGAGTCAGGGCAATCCCAAGCACAAATCCAGGCTGGGCGGAAAACGGATGGAGAGCAGCTCTGAGGAGGAGGACTTTGGGGTGTTGATTGATGAGAAGCTCAACATGAGCCAGCAATTTGCGCTCACAGCCCAGAAAGCCAACAGCATTCTGGGCTGCATCCCCGGCAGCGTGGCCAGCAGGGCGAGGGAGATGATTGTGCCCCTCTCTCTGCTCTAGTGATACCCCACCTGGAGTACTGTGTCCAACTCTGGCGCCACCAACATAAGGACACAGACCTGTTGGAGTGGGTCCAGAGGAGGCCACGAAGATGATCAGAAGGCTGAAGAACTTCTCCTATGAAGACGGGCTGAGAGAGTTGGGGTTGTTCAGCCTGGAGAAGACTCGACTCTGGAGAGACCTTACAGGGACCTCTCAGTACTTAAAGGGGGTGTACAGAAAAGGTGGAGAGGGACTCTTGATCAGGGACTGGAGTGACAGGACAAGGGGTAATGGTTTTAAACTGAAAGAGGGGAGATTTAGATGAGATATCAGGAAGAAATTCTTGACTGTGAAGGTGGTGAGCCCCTGGCCCAGGTTGCCCCGAGAAGCTGTGGCTGCCCCATCCCTGGAGGTGTTCAAGGCCGGGTTGGACGGGGCTTGGAGCAACCTGGGCTGGTGGGAGGTGTCCCTGCCTAGGGCAGGGGGGTTGGAACGAGATGATCTTTAAGGTCCCTTCCAACTCTAACCACTCTATGATTCTATAATTTTTGGAATGCACAGACTGAAAAATCAAAATCTCCCCCCAGCCCCCCCGCCCCAAGTCTTACCATTGCTTTTTCTGACAGTCTTAAAACAGTGGCCTGTTCACTCATCCAGAACAAAGCCCCTTAGCATAGAATAAGCAGCTGTAAGAAAGGAACCAGGGCTTCCTGCTGCATCAGTGCTAATGATGCTGTCAGAGCATGCACACCACTCAGAGACAAAAACACCCCTTAATGTTTTACACATACGGAGAAAAGAAAGACTGGGTCAAAGGCCCCGTTTTAAGTATTGAGCTCTTTTTTAGGCCAAACCTTCTCAACATTTATTCATTCTTGCTCAAGCTGCTAGTAACCAGACTAAAATCCAAATAATCTTTCATTTAGGATGGATGGACAACCTTATTCCATCATGGCTTCCCAACACTGTGTTGGGCCTCTTCAGAATCTTTTTCACGTAAGAACTCAGAGCATTTGACAACCCTTAGTGCAAGCTTCACACCACTCATAAGTCTACAGAAGAGGAAGCTGAAGCACTGAGAAGGACTGAGCAAGCAATGGCAGATAAACCTTCTCATAAAAAACATGCTGTGCATTGAACCATTAACAACCTGTACTAGTATCTTTAAAGGGCTAATTTAATGAATGGAACAAATGCTGAAATGCAAGCCAGTTAGAGAGGCTTCTCACGTCTTTTCCTGAGCATGTGCTGAAATCCTTCCTTGCTATTGGGAAAAGAGAAGCACGGTCGTGTGCATGGGATTGATTTCCCAGAAGTCCCAGACTGCATAATACCAGGCATTCCACAGGGGCAGGCAGCAAACAGAATATTGTGTCCATTTTTGACAGTCTCTTCTTTTACTGTGGGCTCCCCACAGCGTTTCTTTTTAAAAAAAGCTTTTGCACAGCCCTGTTTATATCTCCTGGCTCACCCATCTCCTCTTGCTAATATTTTATTTATTGCATGCTGATCCTAACAAGTGAGCTTCTTCCCCAATCACTGCTAATTAGACTGGGTGTCCCTCCAGAGCTTATATGCACACAGATCCGGACAGAACATAGATATGCTTTGCAATTTACAGCAAGTATTCAGTGACCATACAGCTTGTCCAAAGACCATAGCACTTGAACAGATGTATTTTACCTATAAGTCCAAGTATCAGTAAGCAGAATTAATATTGCATTTCACTGAAAGCAGAAGGTAACAAAAGATTGGGCAAGCCTATATACTGATGTGGCAAACACAATACAATGGAAGACACCTAAGGGGAACTGTTTCTCTTCCCCTCTCTCTGGTCTGTGTCAAAAAGCTCGTTACTGGCTCAGGGTTGAACCTTGTTTATCTCAAAGTCATCTCTCCGCCTTTGATACTGGCAAGAAGCTTTCCCAGCCAAAAATGCAGACTTTGAATTTCCTTTTTGGGGTGAATCCATGATTGGTACTCTTTTTCCACATCTCCAGGACATAAGTGGAGAAGATGAAGTGAAGCCATGAATGTAGAATGGGGGGGACTTGCCATGAGCTAGATAGTGGTTGGGGGCCTTGCAGTAAAAGCTAAATGAAAGGGCATTTCTGGAAGCTAGAAAGATGGTACTGCAGTCCAAGGAAATGTCTCCAGAAAATAAGCAGTAAATCTTGTTCCCTGTATATAAGAAATCAATATTGGTATTGGACCAGGGACATCAGAAATGGCAGAAGGGAATTTCATACTGAAAAAAGTATTTACAACACAGCAGATCTTAGAGAAGTGAATAGAGAGCTATATTTCACCTAGTGAATTCAGTCATTAAACAGAATTAACAGCAGCCATTTTTCATCCATTGCAGGAGAAGATAAGAATAGTTTGGCCAACCCTATGTATCAATACAGAAAAGGCAACTCAAAGGAAGCCCTTCTGAGGATGTTTTTATATATGGATACATGAAGTAGTCATTTAAGTAGGCTCATTTCCAGGGAAATAGTTAAAATGCAACCACCACAAGCTATGTCTAGGAGCTGGTGGCAAGTCGGGAGTTGCTCAAAGCAAGATTTAAACTTCTGACCTTCCAGCTTTGGGAAGAGGGGGGCAAGAAACAGTAGAGGTGGATGGGGAGTAGGGGAGAAGGTCATAAATCTTATCATTCCTCCACAAGCATTCAGAGTGACATGAATGAGTCGTTCCCCACCAGCAACACTGCAAAAGATGAGGAGCTGAGCAGGTGGGCTGCACGACGGACTCTCGAGTAGGCCCCACAGAGCAGTTCTTCGCAGGAAACAACAAATGAGTGATTTGTGAGGCCGGCTCGAGTCAAATCCCCTTTTGCCACCAAGAGAGTCATGGCAAGTTAAGAGGAGAAATCGACAAGCCTCTAGCATTCCTGCATGGGGGATGTAGGAGATGTGCTCCTTGGTGCATGGCAGAATAGAGCGCTGTCATTTATCTCCTCACCAAAGACTGTATTAAAAATAAAAGCTGAAAAGTCACCAGCTGGATGCCATGCACATGCTGGGCAGAAGGCCAAAGGGTCTTGCTCTTTCTCACTTTACAAACATAGGCCTCTAGCATAGGAGATGCTAAATATCAAAGGGCATAGCTTAAACTATCCCACATACTTGGGCAGGATTGGTAGGGAGAGCGTTAACACCTGGCTGTGAGGACAACACAAAAGCCAAAGGTTTTTTCTTAGAAACATGCTGGTCCATTCCAAGTTCATTTGTGGAGGAATCAGGTGGTTTGCTTTTGGCTACTCTTGATTGACTTCCACCTGGCTGGGATTCAGTCAGTCATGACTGACTACACCAACGTATACACCAGCTCTTGACACCAGACTTCCCGCTCCTTGCCCCAGGTCTGAGGACATCTTTGCAGCAAGACCTTGCACATGGATGGTTCTGCCCTGCTGCAACTAAAGGTCTGAACAACAGGCACGTTGTATTTCTTCCCATGTCCCAGCACGTACATCTTTATACCCTCTGCTAAAGTCCTGTTGTTCTGTGCAATTCAGTCGGAATCAGTCACAAGTTTGAGCAGCCTAGAAAAAAGAGCAGGTGCAAAACACATGCATGCTAGGAATTGTCTGGGCCAGTGACACAAACAAAGGATATGAGTGACATCATCTCAGCATCTCCACATCCATATCTCCATCTTCACCTCCTCCTCCCCCATGCTGGTGAACATTGAGAGGTACCTGCAGGGCACCTGCTGTGACCTCTGGCCACAAACCACTTACAGGTTCAAGCAGAAGAGGTATAGACTTCCACCCCTTCCAAACTGCTACAGAATACCCCAAATTGATCCACAGGGGCCATTTTTAGTATAAGCAGGCTTCAAAATGGGACAGAGACAATCTCCTTGATTTTGAATCAAAGCAATATAGAAGCAGCCGGAGTTGCTGACTGATTCCAAATCCTACTACAAACTCCTGTCCCTGAGCCGTTTGTTCCTGTCTACTCTCACAGGAGTGACAAGGTGTACTCCTCATTGCTGTCTTGAAACAAAACCTCATGGAAAGAACAAAGCTAAACACTTCTGACTGAGCAACAAAGACTTACGAGACATTTCTGGCACCTGATAGCCAGATTACTTTACATCTGTAAGTATCTACAACACCCAAATTCCCCTACACTCAGGCACTATGCAAGCATACGCAGTAGTTGCTGACCAGGTAATAAAATTGGCCTTTGTAGCTCTAAAATAGGAACCTTGTATTTCAAACAAGCCTAGAGGCTCTATTGGGCTTGGCTTCTTTGACTGCAGCCCAGTTAGAGAACATTTAGCCTTGTCCTTGAACTTGTAATATGTTTTTCCCTGCCTTTTAGGGGTGCTGACTGGTATTTCACTGAGGCAGAACAGCTTGTGTTTCTCCCTTTAAAAGCAAAGTGTGTGATGCGATTTCCCCATGCCCTTATCCCAAAGGAGCTCCAGCAACAGCTCCAGCAACGGCTGTAATGAAAAACAGAACTGGAGCTTTCTTTGGCCTTCACAGGGCCTGTCATCAGTAAACAGCACTTGGGAAAGCATGTTGCAGTAGCCAAGTTCTCTCAAATCCTGGAGCACCCCAGCAAAATACATGTATAGGGAGAAGTCATGAAACACTTCCATACAAAGAGCTAGGGCTGGAGACACACCACACCAAACAACCTCTAGACAGATAGGTTAGAAGAAATTAAAAAGGGATCCAACTCAAAGAATTTCCTCTCCCCTTTATGACATTATTTGTCAAAGGGTCAGTGCCCTGGTGTTCAGAAAAGGTCCCAAGAAGGCTGCAATAGCGCTCTCGCACCTGGGGAACAGAGCCTGCTTTCCTTGGAAAACCCAGGATCAGACAACCTGACAAGCACAGACCTACGAAGCTAAGAGGCAGGACAAAACCAAACTTTGACAAAGAGAAAAAGCATTTAAATGGTTGGAATCAACACCCAGACCAGCCCCTATGGACATTTTGCTGGCAGATTTGCATGCACAAGCAGTGCCATGCACACACACATAAATTCAGCATACGTGTATATATACACACACACACAGAAGCTACACATTTATATATAAACACAGACCACTGAAGGAGGCAGGAGCCAGGCACCTGCTGTCAGTTCCCTCTTCCTCTCTCAGGGACTTCGAGCAACACAGTTGCTCTGAGCTGCTGTTCCCTCACAATTTGTCTTCTGTAGCACTGACAAAGTGCTGCTGGTATTCTTAATACAAGCAAGGCACCACTCCTACCCTCAAAGAGCTTGCTTAACACCAGTAATTAGAGACATTGCGTAACGTAGCTAATTACTACCTGAATTAATTTACTTTAAATAATTCTTAGATATTGTCAGCTAGCCACACTCTTTTAATAACCTTTACATAAAAAGAAAAAAAAAAGTGTTAACGAAGTATTCGTGCATATTTCATGTACAGACACATAGGTATCACCGCAGCCTGGAAATTCAGCTATGACTGGCAGGCTGAGCTGACACCAAAACCCGACCTCACCGCTGTGCACAGAGAGGAGGCAGCGAAGGCCCCAGCTTGTGATTTGGAATGAAACATCTCAGCACAGAGTTGTACGGCATTTGTGAACAAGTCACATCCTCAGGTGTTCTTGACCTCAACCTGCTTGGGAGCAGTATGGCTCACATCGGAGCAGGGCCAGAGCTGCAGAAGGACCTGCATCTGAACTGAAAAAAAAATAATTAATCTATTAAACAATCTTATCCCAACTGCTACCCTTGAGGGGGAACCACTTTTAGGGGAGCTCTGTAAAGCTTGGAGGGCTTGGGGGCAGGGAAGTAATGTGGGGAGATGGCAAGAACTGTCAAAGGGGGCCCTACTATCATTCTCTTTTTAAATTTTCAGAGGCAAAATATTTGCCATGTAGCAGAAAAGCAATCCTCTTCCAGCCTGCCCCAAGGAACCCTCTGCATGCCATGTAACTCTCCCGCCTGCCACATTATTTCACTGCCTGCCTTTCTGCCTCTGTGCATTGCTGCCCAATGGCCTATGCTTTCACTCACTTTTGCTATCCAGATCCTCAGAGACCTTCAATGGAGTTGGACATTGACCTCAACAGAAAATGGTACTGCCATTAACTGGAGCAGCCAGATCGGCAAACAAATGTCCTATCTACCAAACAGATCAAACTTGGAGCTCCGACCTCCTTTACCACATCTTAGTCCTGCAGACTGTCAGGGACTGGGCAGCATTATCATGTGAAGGCAGGGCCTGGGCTGCCACAAATGCAGGCCGGGTAACAAGGGGCTCTGGCTCCACGTTTGCAGGTGCTTACAGGCTGAAGCCGTGCCCAAGCACAGTCCATCCACACCGTTTTTGGACACACTCCGCAACCCCTTTATTTGCTCTGACACCAGGAGCTGGGCACCCACTCTGTGACAGGCTTACTGCAAGGGAAACTTTCAGAAAGCCAAACTCTCTGCAAGACATTTTGAGGTAAGTCCCCTCTCAATACACAGGTGCCATGTGCAGAAAAGAGAGGACTAATCAATAAGGTCAGAAGCATTTTATGCAGGGCATCCTCTATCAATACAACAGAGACCAGTCCTTACTAGACCAATACTGTTTGACAGTAGCCATTGATCACCACAGTACATCTGCTTGATAAATGACATCCATCTTCAGCAGTAACTGACAGGCGCGCTGGCATGCCCTCCAGACAAACGCTAGCTCTCAAGAGACTGTGACAGTCAAACCAAGCAAGCCAAAAAAGTCCAGAAGAAAACCCCTTGTGCCATCACCCAGCTGCTGAATCGTGTGGAAGAAGAGGGCAGTTGTTAGCTGGGGTTGTTACATTAAATATTATTGCATGGCTTGTGTATTTTTCAAGTTCAAGAGTGAGCCTGGACTTGAGGCCATCTAAAAGAAACAAATATTCTCAGGGCAGCTGCCTTGTGTTTATATCCCTGTGTCCATACAAGGGCATCAAAAGCATTACTTGCAGGGAGGGAAACCAAGGCAGCAAGAGGCGGTGCAACTCGCACAAGGCCACACAGCCGGTCAAGAGTCCAGACAAGAATTCCTAGACTGCATTCCCCCAGGATATAAATGTGCACACACACACCGAGAGCAACTCACTTAAAAGGTCTGTCGCTCCCAGCCCTAAATGTGGAACAAGCAAAGCAAGAGAGAATCGCGACCACTCTGTGGTGCCAGATAAAGCCAAAAGGTGCAGAGTGCACAGCCATGAGGGTGAAAGAAGAGGAAGCAGCTGGGAAATTTTGGCAACAGAAACTTGTTTTTGCAAAACAAATGAAACCCAAGGAAAGCCACAGACTTGCAGTGTTGTGTGGGAGCAGGTGGTCCTGGACCTCACAGGCTCCCCTGCTATGAGGAGGCTCATGCTGCAATGTTTGTGGAAGTCTTGCTTTTTGACCATGACTTCGGCACAGTAATTACTGAGAGTTCCTCAGGTTTTCCTGGAAACATGCTCAAGGATGAGGGCTGAATTCCTTTTTTCCGAGCATCTGCTGCCATCCGGTGGCAAATGCTGCAATGGCACCCAGGGCCTCCCAGGGCACCCTTCACAGAGGAACAGCCCGAGCGACAACCTGCAGCCTGGCCCGAGTCACTGGGGAGCCCAGCCAGTGTCCAGAGCAGGCAGCTCCTGGAAGGAGGGAGGGAGGGAGGGAGCTGTCTCACCCTCATATGGACAGGGAAAGACCTGGGTGAATCACAAACAGAAATCAACTGCTGCAAGAAACTATCACATTGAGGGCTGAAGCCTGGGTCTTCCTTCGGATGTTGTCTCCTCTCATGCCACTGTCCCTTCTATTCCCCCTGCCCCAAGGTGGCAGAGGCAGTTTCCCTGCCCCGGGGCCAGCACTCTAGTAGCCAGGAGGCATTGTAAAGGCTGCTTTGCCAAGTCCCTGCAGTCCAGCTGGGCACAGAAATGCATGCCAGGGACATCAGCCAACTGTTCATGTTTTCTTATTTGCAATCTTGTAAATAAAAGTCAGTCAGACAAGAGCCCTGGGGGCCCAGCCAGAAACAGTCTAGTCCGCCATCATCTGAGTGTCTGCTCTACATGACTCAGAACTCAGTCTGGCACATGCAAAAATACACAGGGCACTGCAGTTTGCAGGAGCACCGCATGGCAGTATGTTAGACTGATGATAAAAAAAGAAGCAACCACATACCTAGACACTCTGTGGGGACAGAGCTGAGATGCCTGAAAGTTAGTATTGCTCAGCCAATAAGAAAGAGCCAGCTCTCTTAAGAGAGAGACTTTATCCATTGCAAAGGCTTAGACATAACAAGTAATAGCGTAAGACATGCAAGCCCAGATCTTCGCTTTCCAAATGTTGCGGCAAAGGCTCAGCTCGTCATCTGTTGTGCCCCAGAACCTCAGAGAACATGCATGACTGTGCAACGTGGCACACACTGTGCAAAACAAGCTGTTCGTCTTAGAGATTACACATTTAGAGACAATATTGTAAGCATTGCTCTCAGTTACTCCAAATAAATCCAGCATTTCTCCTACTTGACGGTGGTGTAACCAGCAGCTCACGATGGACCACTTCAGAATAGATGCTCATGCTTCAACCTGTAATTGGTCAGGAGCACTGGAGACCGAAGCATTATCTTACTGCCTCCTCCAAAGCACCGGCTCCAGATCCACACCGTGTAATTACAGGACCTTATTAGCAGAATAGGTGTAAGTAACCCCAGCACCCAGGTTCAAATCACATCTGAAATCACGTGACTGCAATTATTAATTCTGTAGCCATTAGGATTCAAGGGTCTCAAAATGCTTTACTGAGTTCTCTTCCATCTATATTGCACAAATACAAATAGTAGAAATCCATCTGTTCAAAGCTCTTTTGAAAGAACCCAGAATTTAGAGTAAGTCAGTATCCTGACCTCTGTTTTATACAGAGGGACACCAAGGCACAGCACACCAGCGCTGGGATCTGCGGCAGAACCAAACAGCACCTGGACAGATTGGCAAAACCATCAGCCCGGGCCCTGTGGGACGGATGTATCTTTCAATGGGCCATTAAGCAATTTGTCATGAACGCCAAAATGCTGTTTGAAAGAAATAAAAGCCTGGAGTTGCAGGGAGGATTACAGCAACGGAGATCCACCGGCAGAGTAAGTTAAATTGCGATCAACACCCACCTATGCCTATTAGCCTCTCACTGTCAGGAACAGTACAGTGAGGTTACCTCAAACTGAAGTCCAAGTCAAAATAAAACAAAATACCCCCCATACAGGGCACCACTCATAGGTGGTGCTGGCAGGAGACGCACATTCAGAATTGACGCTTTGATGTGGAATATGAAATATCTAAAGAAAGAGCCATGTTTTGCACCTCTTTACCTGGTTTCCCTTTTAACCAGACAGGAGGGGGTACAATAAGAGAATTTCAAGCTCACTTTGCCCAAGATGGTCATCTACAAGCAGATGTTACTTCACTGAAGTGACTCAAAATCTTTCTCTGTATCTTTGTCAGGGACTCTGCCTTGAATTCCTCTACTCAGCCTTCAACTCAAGTCAGACGAGACTGTCGCAGTGCACAGGGAGAAGCACCAGGGGAGTTCTGTCCCACTTCTACCCAGCACATGTTGCCTTGTGTCCATCCACCCTTTACACTCAAGAGCCCAAGTTGTAACCCCCCCCAACTGCAACAAGCCTTACACAATTTATTTTCCCTCTCCAATATGCTTCCTATTTCTCATTCCATCTGAGGCACCTGCTTAAAAAACAAATGTGGTCCTATCACCCCGCAACAATACATTTCAAATAAGCATATAAAAGAGCTTTTATTGACATGAATAAATTGATTGGGACCATTACTTTGTACCTGCTTCCCACAGAAAAAGCCTCTTAAAGACACCCTGAGGCAGGGAAGCAACATTTACATTTAGATGAAGGCGTTCTCTGTCAGCACCTCCCAACAGTTTCTGGCCCCAGGTATTGTCTCCAGAACAAATTAGTAAAGTCAAGGAGCTTTGCTTTAAATAACACAGAAGGAAAAGGGAAAAAAAAAAAGTATTTCTACAGTCCCACCACAAGCATATTGTGGTCTGGAATCACATAATCTGTAGCAAAGTAATGTCAACAGGTGAAAGGAGAGTAGCATCACATCAGGGAAAACAGCAAAGAGCCTATGTCTGGAAACTGATTTTTGCAGCACAAACTCTATTAAAATGCCCTGCTTGTGTATACCAAACAGTTACAGAGGTTTCTATCACCAGGCTACGAACAGTCCCCTCACACACCGACAACGGGCTAGATTCAATGCTGCTGTGAAACACAGTAGTACCACCACAAATTTACACCATGGAGGCTTTACCTCCAGCCTTTACTCAGCTCATTACACTCCAAGTCTTCAAGACACCTGACAAATGAAATGCATGGTACATTGCTTCAGTACTGATAGAGTGGAAGCGCTTTGCAAAGGTACCTATTTTAATGTTTTTTTATCCCAGTGAGCACAGATCTGACAAGGATTTTCCCTGCCCTTGGCATCCACCGTGTCCCCAACCACCACAGAAATGTCAGTGAACAATAACTGACCTGTATTTCTTGCTGCTGTCATTGAAAGGCTCGTCTGCACTGGAAATTTGTCCTGTTTCAGCACTACACAATAGTTACAAGATTAAAAGCAACAGATGCAAGTATAAGTAATAAAATTTTATTTTACTGTCTTATCTACTGTAAAGGAATAAATATCTTGCAATCAGTCAGCTGTGGAAGAAAAGTAAGTATTTCCACCTCCCTAATCAATACCACCTACAGTAAAACTCAGCACAGACCAGGCTTTAATGCAGCGGCTTGATGGATGAAGGACAGATTACAAACCCTCTAGGTCCAGCACATTCTCCTGTTGAGCTAAAAAAAGCAGATCAAAAGGGGGCAAAAGAAACCAAGAAACCTCATAAATAGTTTCAAAGTAAAGAAAAGATCTGCAACAGATTCTGAGAGAGGGTATAGTCAGGGGATTATTTAAGTATTGTCATCTGAATGAATTGGTAGTTACAGCTCAGTGCCACCCTAGGGACTGAAGTCTCTGCTCAGATTCCAAGTCTGTGGTCAACTCAGAACAAGTTACAACCTACACAAATGCAGACAAAGCCTCCCCATATGCTGAGGCAGCTGCAGAAAACTTCCCGGCTGCTCTCCTGATGGCCTTCTTTCACCTGGAGGGTCCCTGTATGTCAGCACAGAATGTGCACATGATGGAATGTTTAATTAAATGCTTTTTTATTACAAGCGGTGAGACACTTCACAGTGGCCCTATGTCAACCCTAGCATTTTGCAAACCATTTCAGTTCTGCATCACAACACACTTGTACACTTTTCAAACTGTGGCAGCAGTTGCAAACATGCATCTGCTCATTCTGCAAAATCAGCACCATACTTGTTTTTCTCTTCTTGAGAAGTAACATGGTGGCACCAGGAGCCAAGTGAAAAACACGCTGGCACAGGGGCACAGTGTATATAGGGATTTGCACATGTATTAAACACAAAACCCTTCAAAATGCCCAAAGGTATAGCTCCAGAAGCTGTTGAAACGCTTGGCACTCTCCAGTCTTCCTTCTGACGTGCTCCTCAAGCTCATCATCCTTCCTGACACACTGGCAAGAAGGGGTGTATTTCCCTGTCTCCCAGTGGATATCTTTAGTGGCCATATCTATACAGTGCTAATAAGTCCAAACTATGATCCTCCTTTACCTTCACGTTTCTACCCCTCAAACAGTGGCTAGAGAAATACTTCCAACATAAAACGACCTTGCTGGCAGATACACTGGACATTGTGCAATTTTGTCCACTAGAAGATTTAGGGCTGAGTGGACCCTTTCACAGAAAAAAAACCCAGAAGAGCATCCAAAGAATCCATGTATTTCCAAATGGACACTTTGACTGTTAAATGATTCCCTCTGTTAATCCTCTCCCCCTACTTCCAATAAATTGTCAGAGACATTCCCTCAGTGACAAACAAAACCCTCAGTATTACGAAGTGCTGAAGCTCACTGGAGCTTCTTAGGGAAACTGGGTAGTGTGTCCCTTTACTCCTTTGCTACTGAGCATCCTCTTGTGCTTCTTAAAATACTGCTATTGATACCCATTTTATTTGCTACTATATAAAAAGCATTTAGTTGTGAAGGAACAGACTAGAGAGAAGCCAAAAGAAGGATAAAACAGTGACAGTTAGATGACAATAAAACAATCCAACTTAGAGGGAGGAAAACCCCCCACAAGGCTGTGGTTGAGTATTTTGAAAGCATATATTCAACCATGTTACCAGGCCAGGAATACTAGATTCCTTGTAATTGCCTAGACTTTGTAATTAGGGTTCATTCAAACAAGCTGCAATGCCAGAGAAATTTCCATCTTACAGATTTGACTAATAGCCTGTTCCAGCAAAACCAAGACCCCAGGCAAAGTGAAATACAACTCCACTGACATCACGCACAGCTATTTTCCAAGGCCAGTGCATCAATTTATTCCATAATTTCTCTCCCATACACATGTTCCCTGGTGCAGGAAACTCAGCCTTGCAGCTGTAGCGATAGACAGGAGTGTTCATAAGCTAGGCAACAACTTTGCAGAGCATGCTTCTTTCTGGTGACATTGCCACAGGTAAGGACGTTTGACAAATATTTAAAGAGCTAACAAATAATGAAATGGAATTGCAACAGGATTCAGAAACTCAAAAGACCCAACAAAGTCATCCAGAGTAAAAGAACAGGTAACAAGACCAACTGCTTGAATCTTTTCCGGGTCTTTCGACAACTGTACTTCTGAGTTATCCTAAGCGAGCTTTGGTGTAAGGGAAAGAACGCTACTTCATTAATATTAATAATCAGTGAAGGTATTCAGGCTTATGTTGAAGCTGGGCTTGATTTAGTGCCCTAACATTTACATACTCTGACTTCCGAAACCCGAGAGATGTACACAAGCAGTGGAAGTATCAAATCCTGTCCTGGATGTGACTTCTACCTGCCAAGTGTCCTCCACTCACCAAGTCTATTTTTTTATAGTACCTTTGCCCCGTCCTGCAGAACAATGCGAGATTAGCCTAACCCTTCCCACCACTCTTGCAACCAGAAAGCAGATTTGAACAACATTTATTGGGAAGACTCATTTCTCTCATTTGTGAGACCCAAAGACACACTTATGTTGTTGTCAGAAACCTGTGCTGCATCAACATTCACTGGTACATCTGTCAGGTGCCACAGGTGATCACTCTTAGAGTACAGTTTTGCAAACTGTCTGAGTTTATGCAGATAAGTGTTTTTTACCAGATTCCTTCACTTGTTTTTTCTTTAGGGGGAGAGCAGGAAGAGCGTGGTGGTTAGGAACAGGGCAGAGAAGTACATTCTTTATATATACATAAGTAGCTGATTTTGCATGGGCCAAGTTACCACTTCTACAGAGATGAGTGTGTGTAAAGAACAAAAAGTAGCCTGGCTAAACCATCCACTTGGGATTTGTGGTTTGTATTATGTTGGTTTTATCTTTTGTTCCAGTTTGTTTTTGCAAAGTCAACAGCATGAGAAAGATCAGGCTTAATTACCTTGCACTAAAGTAAAAGAAGGAACCAAGCAGAACAGTAGTTCGCAAAGGATGACTTGTACATGGAGGGCACCCAGAAGGCTCTTCCCTCCAACATCAGACATTGAGTCTTTCTGACACAGTTAGGGTAAGAAACTACCCTGAAAAAAGACCCAATACAAACACCAGCAAGGTTTTCTCAAGCTTACCTGTCACAAAGGAGGAAAAACATCTGCGACTGTCAGTGCTGGAGCAGCTGACTGGAACATATGGAAGAGCACCTGTGACAGCAACATGGACAGAACTGAGCACACAGAACAAGCCCCCGGGTCCTGGCTGCCTCAGGGACCAAGGAATACTTGTCAAGAGGAGCACACAGGGACCCAGCTCCTTTGCAGACCAAGGGACGTGACCATGAAGAGCAGTGGGGAAGCTGGCTCCCTTTGGGATCAAGGAACACTGCTGGGAGGGGCCGGGTGATAGTCCACCCCAAGGCCTGGGCTTCCCTCCACAGACAGACACGTCCGCTCTGCCCCAAGACTCCCTCCCACCACCCTTCTGTCACCCTTTTCCCTGTCACAGCAGGAGAAAGGCTCTTACCCGCCCGGCCTGAGGGACTCCCCTCATGGAACCTTCCGGAACCTTCCGGCAGCTGCTCCCCGTGAGGCGCTGCCCCGCCCCGCCGCCCCCTCAGCGCCTCACAGGGCCCCGCCCGCCCCTCGCTCCCAGACCCTCAGGGACCAAACACAGCGCACAGGGCCTTCCGCAAAGGTCAGAAATTTCACAACAGGCAATATAAGAGCTACCTTTTTTTCCTGTTCAAAGAACAGAAAAATCAAATTCCTGAACGGAACACCAGGCTTCACCTTTTCCCCTTGTACCTTGAACAAATTTAAGTTGTAAAAAGCTATCCGTGGCCTAGGAAGGACTGAAACCCGACTGCCTCTGTTACTCTTTACAGCTGACATGACATTAGAATGAAGTCTCGTAACGTGCATATAACAAAGCCACGCGATAGATGGTTTTCCAGCTTTTACCCCTGCAATGGCAAGGGATCATTAACACCACACCACTACTGCAATAGGAACTGTATTGTTCAATTTATGGAGTAATAAAAATCCTCTTTGGCCTTGTCCCTGTAGGGTTCACCATTTTAAGCCTGGGAACTTAGAACGTGTAGCAAGAAAGGGAGGGCAGCCTAAGCCCATTCGAGTTCTACGTTAAGTGCAAGGAATTAAAAAAACCCAAAGAAATGTCAAAATAAATACCACAGAGCATGTTCAGTTCAAGACAGCCTCAGAAAAAGCACTTTCAGAAGCTATTTTCAGTAGACGAGAACTGACCTTCCCCTTATAAAATGCCACAGGGTATAAATAGAGCAGCCTCTTCAAATACACAGCTCCAAACTCCCGTACAATTTGTTATGAATATTCTCCGTCTGCTTCAAGCACACTCAAACAACAGAGCACTCTTCTTGCTATACTTGGAGCACTAATTAGGTTGAACTGGAGTCAAAATACCTCACTACTTCTGAAAAATCATAGATCAAAACCAAAGCAGAACAAGATCAAGAATGCAGCCATCCCGTCTCCCTTTTGACCAAACATTTATTCTGTAAAGATACTCCCCGCCTCTCTCTGTGGCATCACAATATTTCCCTAAGTTTTGGAGACACCGATTATCACGAACTGCAAATACGGAACACTCAACCAGCCAGCTCACACAAGTACATTATAATCCCTGATAGACAGAAGACAGGGAGCCATTACAAAAGTACACAAACACGTAACCTGATGCAATTTGAAAGCAAATTTTAGCTTTTTCAGCAGGCAACAAACAGACAAATAGTTACTGTGCATCTCCCTCTCTGCAATTCTCATCCCTTTGGAATGCATCTCTTGCGAGCTCTGTATCAGTTGTCTGCAAGACAATTTTACTGGCACAAAGTAACAGCTCAGAAAAGATGATGCATGAAAAATTCGGCTACTGGGGTATATATAGACTACTATATCTAATTTCAAGCTTACACTTCATGAGTTATCAGGTCTCATTCTCCCTTACATGTCTTCTGAACACTTTGGTTCACAGGCAAATTTAAAAGATGATGGCATGCAGTCTTTCCTACTGTGCTGAAACCAGACGAATTGTCCTCTCTGGTTGAGAAGTTCTCGTCTCTCTACTCCTCTTTAGCTGACACAATGAGAGCTTATGCGCACACTTCATTTTAACTACTTGTTTGTGCTCAGGCAGATCAGTGGCTACAATATATTACCATTGTACACAGAAAGCCCCTGAAGTTATGACTGCCAAAACATCCTTACACATTCATTCTTACCAATTTGACTGCTTAACTTACGGAAAAACATGCCAAAGTAATGCAGTACAGCCCTAAAGCATAAATGTGCTTCAGGGAGGAGAATATATGCTGGAACTGGACATGATGTTTGTGTTTTGTGTACTGTATATTAAAAAAGAAATGACCTCAAAGAAGGAAAAACACAAAGCCAAGAAAGACAAGACAGCTTTGAAACAGACAAGATGGCCATGCTGGCATCCCATATTATCCCAGATGAAAATAACTCTTTTCCCACTAACAACAATCAACAGACACATTTCGCTTGCAGGCAAAACCTGGCTGCTGTAGTGTAGCTTGGTTTTATTTATGTCCACAAATATTTCAAAAAAATTACAAAATACTCAAATGGAGAGAACACAGAAGTCACGATTTCTGGGTTTCTACTCTGTTTACACTGTGTTATCCCATGGCAAACTACTCATATATACATTAAGCTTCAAGATATATATAAATGTAGCAGTCAGAATGTACACTCTGCTTTAATGGTGCAGTGAAACAAGCTCAACCATGACGACATAGAACAAGAGAGACTTTTCAAAAACACTAAAGCAAAATTAAAAAATAAACTTTCAGAACAGAGGAAAAGTAAGAGATATTTCTTAAAGAAAATCAAAAGATCTGGGTTGTTTTAACAGGGCATCGAACACCAAGATGGCTTCAAAAACCACTGCGTGTAAAGTTGTAGTTAATCATTGGTCTAAAATGGAAGAATTTCAGTGCTTATTTGCTGAACGATGTGAACAAAAAAAAGAGATCAATGAATAGCTTTTGAACAGACTGCAAACCTCAGCTATAAAAAAATACAGAGAGAGGACCATCAGAGGCAATTAGCTTTTTTTCCTTAAGAAGAACTATACCTAAAAATAATAGCAAAAGAGAAGGATCAAAAGAAACGGCTGAAGTGGCTGAACTCCCCCAAACTGCCAAATTCAACGTGGTAAAAACAAGGAGGGGAGGTTTAACTGAAATGTGCCTAATTAGACCTTTAAAGTAAACTGAGGCACTCTCTCTGCTGAGCAGACTGATCTTACTAGCTACTCCACTGTCAGCAAAAGTAAAAAATGTTACTCAGAAGCAAACCATTTCACCTGATCACTGCAGACAGCGACTGAAGGCATTGACTGGAGATGACTTTACCACCCTTGATTCTAGCTTGACCTCATGGTTTCCAAACCTCAGAAACACTAGCTGTTCCTCCTAATACCTTCACCAAGAGTTCCAATATAGCAGATGGAACTCATTAAACGCTATCGCAGTTCTTTAGGACTGAGAAATCTGGAATGGAGGACAGAAAAAAAGGAAGATCAGCATCAGCTGAAATAGCGTTCCTCTCTCTCCTATACACTTTTACCTTAAGTGGACCTAGAATAGTCCAATGTGTATTTTTAATTGGTAAATTGAGGTTACTAACTGTCCAACAGTAATCTGCGGGCACTAACACTGGTTTGAGATCCACAAGGTGGATAAAGCACTGTGCATGCCATGCCTTCCATCAGAACGTATGATTAACTACAAGTTTATCAAACATGGCTCAGTACAGTCCTATGACACAACCATCACACTGAACAGTCTACAACAGCAGAGAGAGAGCACTCGTGAGTTAAGAGAGAGAATGGGGGGGAAGTTATGCACCAGCAGAAAAAACAGCCAGCAGATTCAGATGTCCATTGGTTGCATCACCCTCTGCTCTGGCAAAGAAAACCCATGGCAAAACAGTGGGATAAAAAAAATTCTGCCTAGACAGTAAGCTGTCTCCAAATTAATGCTCACTGGCCTTCTGTGTATTCCTCTCCTTTTACCATCCACATGGGAACTAGCCAACAGGAGTTAATTCTGCATGGACCTGTTGTGTCAGGAGTCAGTAAATGTTACTGTCCATATATCCGGTTAATCCCAAAGGAGTAAATTCCTGAGATACAGAACACTGGTGGCAATTAAAAAGTTTTTGCTTACAAAACCAAAACTAAAACAGTCAAATAGAAATACAGACTAGTCTTTGCAAAACAACTTTAAGAACACTGAGCTGCCTATCCACTTTTCTTAAGAACATATCAAACATAAGAGGCCAGAAAGAGCACGTCCTCCAAAAATATGCACATGCATACAAAATTCTGGCTGTAATAGTTTGAGCCACGGAAAATTTTTAAAAAGAGATTTTAGAACAGATTTCTTTGAACCTTTGCCTAAAGTTTAAAACCAATGTAGTTAGATTAAGTTTTAAAAGGTAATAGGAAAGAAGTGTATTATGGCCACACTGAAAATTAACCCTTGAAGTAGGCATCAAAAGGGTAAGCTAGTTCCAAGGGACACCTGTACTGCTGAGAAACCCAACTCAACAGAAATCATCTGCAGAACAGAGAGATGTAACACTAACAAAAAAACCCAACAAACCCAAACAAACCAAAAAACCAAGAACAGAAACAGTCATTTGCAACATTATCCCTGCAACTCCCTTTAATGCTTATTGTTGATATCAAACCAAATTTCAAGCTTTTACCCATTTGAGATTATTGATACCCATCATTCCCTTTAATTAAAGGGATAATTATATATATATATTTTATTAAAAAATCAACTCTGTATTCTGTCAATACCAGGTAGGAATTCACAATTTGTGATGTTACTGAAAATCAAGATAAACGTTTCTGGAGTTTTGTTTTGTTTCTCCCCTCTACCCAAAAAAGTTATTTACAGACTTAAAAAGCCATGCTGCAGAACTGAGCTCTCTTTAAAATTATGAAGATTTCCTACAATGTATTAAAATAAAAGTAGATTTTTATTATTATAGCACTTGGATTCAGAGCTTGTTATGTCACCTACTTGCAATCCTTGTTTTTTTTAAAATAGCTATAGATGCATTGAGTGTCTCTTCACGCACAGTGACTTGTGTTGTGAACCTGATTCTAGCACCTACTCAAAACAAACTAGTAAGAAAAAAAAAAAAAATCAAGATTGCAGGAAGTTCTCTGAATATTCCACACAGTCCTGTATTTTCATTAGGCTTCTGAATACGTTGTCATGCAGGGAGACCCACACCAGTCTTGAGAAATCTTCTCTACAAATGAACACTATGCTGATAAGTCTCTACTTGTTGGGTGGTTGTTTCTGTTTTAAATATATAAAGAAATCTTTATAAGATATTCTTTTCCTTTTGTAGCTCTTATTGTATGTAAAAATGTTCCACTCCTTCCCAAGGACTGGGGTTTCCATAGCCAGCATTACAAATAAATAATTTATTACAACTGTTTGTCGCCTTCTTTCTTCAGTCGACTGAAAGAGAAAGAAAACTCATTTTAACAAAGCAAAGGAGGTGTCATGACACTTCAGAGAGAGCGCTGCCTTCCTGCTAACCTCACCCCGGTGCCCTGAAGGGAACAGAGGTTGCAATAGGACTTGTGAGCTTTCAGCACAAAAACGAGTGCCATTGGAACAGCAGTGATAACACTGTCTGCTGCGGGAGGAAGTGCTGACCTTTTGCTACTGAAGCGCTCCTTACATGTGAGCAAGATCACTAGCGCCAGCTCATCAAGCTTTAGCTTTATCTGCAGTCGCAGATACGGCAGGCAGCTTCAGGCAGACCGGCTGCCCCCGTGGCACAAGGCCAGCAGGCAATTTTGGATAGCAGAAGCAAGGACTGAAACATCAGAGTAAAGCAGTGCAAGGCAGGTGTTTAATATGCTGCTTCCTATATATCCCTGCTACCCACAGACATGCCGAACGACCCTTGCTAGGTGCTGGTGGCTTTTTCTTCTTAGCTGACATACTGTCAGTGGTCATTGCCAAACAGGAAATAAGGTGGTGTCACATAAGGTTGGCCAAGAAGAGAACCACTCTATCAACACCATATAGCATTCTCGGGGAAAAAACCCTCACATGATTAGTCTAGGCATTCTGGGCTGGTAATGCAGGATCTGTATTATTCATACATTTCAACTTCCTATTGCCTTTAGTAATTTCTTAAGATTTATTGAATTCCTCCCCTCTTTCTCATTCATAAAGCTTTTATCCACCCTCCTCCGCTGTTCTCAAGGGAGAGAGATATGGAAGCAGCAAGTGTAGTATCACACTAAAAGCCCCCACCAGAGGTAATTCTGCAATACAAGACTCAACTAGTCTACATCCCGTGCCAGTAATTTGGACCTAGCTTCCAATCTGCACTATCGCCTATGCCCAAATTAGGTCTTCGTACAGCTTCATCTTCCATTACTGCATCAGGACAGTAACTCAGCACACAGTAAGAAAGGCAATAATTCAGAAGAAAAAAAAAAGATGTAACGTAGAGAAAGATGAAGGAAGCTGTAGCACCCCTGCGTCTCCAAAAGCCTTTGTTGCACCTCTCACCTGTAATAATCTTCCTGACTTGGTAGATGACCACCATGCATGTGGGGATGCCCATGCAACCACTGCTGCTCCATTGCCAGTCTCTGCAGCTCTGCTGACTGGGCGTGCATGGCCTGCAGTTGGTGGGCTGCTGACATAGGAGGTGGAATGGCACCAGGCAGATCTCGTGGATAAGGAGTACCTAAGAGAGAGTTGCCCATTTTTAGACACTTGTTTGCTATGAGCTCTGTAGAGAGTTGTCCCATGAAATTATTTTATTTTTTTTTTAAACAAGCAAACCAACTTTTGGCTGTAACCTAAGTTACAGCTCAAATCCACCAACTCCCCTCCCAAGAAATGCTAAGACCCAGAAGGTGACAGCTCAGGTCAAGAGACAGTCTCCATAAAGGACCATAAAATGTTCTCACCAAAGACTGGATGTCGGAGCATTTCATGCTCATGAGGTGGCTGCCCTAGCAATGGGTTGGGGATGGTCCCAGGTGGGTAGGGAAAACGTGCCAAATGGGGTCCAGCCGCTAAAGGATCCACCAGCGGATGAACAGGTCCTGCTGAACCTTTAAAAGAAGGAAAGAAAGCAATCAACTGCTTTGGGAAGCATTGCTCACTGTTGGGCGATCAAAACCCCTGTTAGACTTGAGCTGGATAAGCATTTGGCCTTGCTGGCATGTGATTACCAGGAGCTCAGCTCCGTCCAATTTGAAACCTGATTTTCTACGTTCAACTGACATCTGCTTACCAAACAGTCTTAATTGTTAAAGCAACAACCCAGGGCTTTCAATTTCTACAAGAAAAAGAAATCCACCAAGCAATAGGGAAAAACAACAAAGATGGTCAACATTTAGAATTTTTTTCCCCAAAACTCTCTCCTACTTCCCCTTTACACACATCAAATTGAAGGATCACCAGTGACATTTAGTACAGAAGCACTTCAGCATCCTTCTGACTCTACCAATACTACCTGATAGGCCAAAACCTGACACTCAAGAGCCCCTAACTGTATTTTAACCTGGCATCCAATATTAAAGCCAAATTACTTTTCAAATACAGGTAAGAGACCTGACAGTGAATTGACTTGGCTTTGTCTGCACCAGTCTCTCGCTCAGCAGAGTGAGAACATACCAGCCATATTTTTGTCTGGAACAAATAACTGGGGAGGACCTAGCCTCACCTGCACAGAGGTGGTGACTGACCCGACAACAGAATCCCTGTACAGACACAATCTATGACAAATTTCTTCTGCGATCAGTGTGGTATGCAAACCTGCCTCAAACTCAACCAGTCTATATAATCTGTGTGGTCAGTCTCAACCCATGTCCACGCTGACAGCTTTATGGATGCTGATACTCAGCACTATCATCTCCCACCCGTAACCCCTCGGCCCTTAACAATCTCACAAGACCCTGTTGATTTCCTTGCTATACAATTTGGCTTCTGCAATAGCACTCATATTCCTTCCAAACTGCAAAAAGCAGACATCCCAGCTACATTTAATGCGTATCGCTCCGAGGCGAAGTATGCTATATTTGCTTGCACAAACACTACATTTGTAGCCAGCTGCACCAGAAGCTGCACTTCAAGTACTTGGACTTCTTTTTTTTCCCCCTTACTTAGCAGCTACTGCACCTGGGGCCTCGCTTGCTATGTTCTCTCCAGTCTGCCACCAGAAAATCAGAAAAATTCTGCTTAGTGCCTCATCTTCCAGACGCCAGGTTCCAGACTTCTAGAGGAGTAGCCACGCAGCTTGCTTTAGAAATGAGCAAGGCATCAATTGATTTTTCAGACTATTAAATACTTTGGGGAAAAAAATTTCCACACATAAGAATACACTGTAGCTAAAAAGATGCCAACCCATAAATTTAGATGGTTCTTAATGAGAATTGTGACAGAGAATTTCAGCTCAACTAAAGCCAGATGGTCGGCATGTCAAACAGCTAGAGATGAAGTTTTTATCTCCCAATTTTTTTTTCCCCCAGACCCTATATGGAAACACCAGCTCCAGCTCCTTTCCAGCTGTAACTCATAACAGCCATCAGCGTTAGCAGTGCTACCCATTCCATGACATCTCTCCTAGTGAAGTCCCTTCACCCACTGGCGTCTCCACCTGTACACCAGGCACCACTGTAAGGTGGTGCTCTGGGACTCCAATACTTCAAAAAAACAAAACAGCAAACCCTTTACAGTGACGGTGTGCAGTCTCAACGAGACTCAGATGCTGTACTGTTACCATCGTGTACTTTAGCGCTGTTATTGGTCCACTCTCTCAAAAAACAATTGCTTGCATTTCAGTTATCATGACTTTTACAGTACAGAAGTCATATCATACACAAGAAAACAGGGATTTTGCTATGTGAATTGCAGAGTCACAATCTGCCTGTTTTGGGCAGCCTGCGGCCAGCAGCTCAGGAGAGAGGTTCCCCAGTTGACTGCCTCGCCCGTTTCCATGGGCTCACCTTGATGTAAGGGATCCTGCTGATGTAGGTGTAAATGCGAGTGTATGTGTGAATGTTGGTGATGGTGAGGCGTGACGTTGAACATCTGGAGCCGTGCCAAGGGGTCATTTGTCAGCGATGCCATCCGCTCAGCGTGTATTCTCTCTGCTGCCAGTCTGTCAGGGTAGCTCATTTCAGGCCGTAACTGCGGGCCTGCCAGTGCAAGTCTCTCTCTTTCGAGGGGGTTCAAACCAGGATGGAAGGAAGCAAATGGGTGAGGTCCTGCTGTTGGGGGAATAGTCAGTGCACCATGCCTGGCAAAATGCTCCATGGGGTTAGTAGCTGGGTGAAGTGCATCTAGCTCTGGGGGCTTCACCTCAAAGCCAGGTTTCATCCTCTCCCTCAACTCTCTTTCCCGGATTTCTCGCTCCCGGATTTCCCGCTCTCGCAGCTCTCGTTCCCGAATGGTCGGATCCACATTGTAGAGACCAGGCATATGGTAGGCCAGAAGTGGATCAGTGGGGTTCAGGGGGACAAAGAAAGGATGATTACGGTTTGTTGGCGACATGACGTGAGGACGAGCGTATTCACTCAGTGTTCGTAAAGCAGGCGTATCTGGACCAATGTAAGGTGGTACAGCAGCAATGGTTGTTGGGGGAGGTTCGAATGAAGGTCGCATATGCGCTGGCCCGCTGAGCTGAGACTCTCCAAGACGGCCTTCATGGGAGGAGCTGGATACCTTCTGCTGCACAGAATGGGGGAAGAGAATTTTAGTTCAATTAAGTTGGTACACGTCACAGCTATGGCAGCAGCTGGGTGGCACATGTCACCCCAGCCTGCCAGTCTTGTTTGCAGGGTGTTCTTTCCCTCCTCTCCGCACTCACTTGTACCCTAGAACTTACTAAACCCAAGGAAACTTATCTCCACAATGTGCACCACAACAAATTCCAGTCCTTTCACATCAGGGCTTTGCATCCTGCTCTCCCCTCCTGCACAAGGGCAGCATAGCCCTTCTGGGGAAAGCAACAAGCACAGTTTATCCATGCAATTGCCCAAGGACCTCTATCTCCAAAATAAAGCAAAGTCCCCATACATGACACATCCCTTAATGGACAGATACTAACTATATCCTGACTTTTATAGTCCTACTGAAACACGTAGCTGGGATTCAGCTCTCTGAAACGCACTATGGCATAGGAAGACTTTAGCTCCTTCTTTTTCAGCATCAATAACGTATTACCAGCCTACCAATTCTGTGGGCCCAGAACTAATCATTCCTTGCCAACAGGCCACAAAAAAAAAAGGATTAGTTGTGTTGGCTCTTTATACCAAGGCTGGAGTTTGGGTCTCTCCATAAAAAAAAAAATGACATGCCTTTAATTAAGTTTACTTCCAATTTAAAAAGCCTTCAGATCCCCTTTTCCGAGCAGACAGCACTCTTGTGCCTGCACAGCAGTAAACGTACACAAAGGCATTCACTCTATCTGCAGAGTGCTTTTCTCCTGCAAGTAAACATAACCACTTGGCCTTGTTATCCCCAGCTGCGTTGGCTTCCCACCCAGCAGAAACACACCAGAAGGAGAAACTCTCTCTTTCCTTTAAAGAGAAGGAAGTTACAGGCAGGCCAGGAGGGGCCCGTGGCTGGCTGGCTTCACTCAATACACAAGGCTCCCATATCCACCAACACCCAACTGCACACGCCTTACAGCACTTCTGGGGATTCGCATTCTGTAGTCACCGTCCAGGTCAGATCCTACCGCGCCAACCCCCTTGAACAGCTCTTAGCTACAAATGAACCTACCGCAGCTCTTTCTGCTTCTCTTTCTCGTTCCCGCTCCCTCTCTCGTTCCTTCTCTTTTTCTTTTTCTCTTTCCCTCTCTTCTCTGGCTTTCTGTTCTGCTTCTCTTTTGGCTTTTTCAATGGCCTCTTCTCTCTTCTTGGCCAGTTTCGATCCTGCCAGAGGCATGAAGTATAAGTCTGCTCTTGAGCACGAATTGTAGCCACGGTCCAGGTGCTTATAGAACCTGAAAGAAACAAAACAGAAAGAGCTTAGCCCTGGGAAATGTGCAAGAGTCTGGGATTTAAGAACTGTATGTAAAAAGAAAAAAGATAATTATCACTCTACACTACCATACAATAGCACTACCAGCTTCCCTGAAAGCCAGGAGCAAATGAATTTTACCACATTACTCCACAGACAAGCGGAGTATAAAACCCCCTCTCACAATTACAAACTTTCATGCCCTGTCTGAATATGCCGGCTAAAACAGCACCTTTCCAGAAAAGCAGAGCGAAATCATGCTAGAGAGGCTGACAAGATGCACATGTGAAATACCCTCAGCTCCCACAGGAGCTCATTTCTCAGCTTTTGGGAGTGCCCAGCTACAAAGAACAGAGCCCACTAAGGGAGCGCTGCTGCCAACCTCCGTACCTGGCTGATTGACTAGCATGACTTGGTGTATCCACCACAGTAGGTTCTGGTGATGGACTTCTGGGTGGAGGGGGAGGGCTTTCTGGTTCCTCAGCTTCATCTGGGACTTCTTCTTTGATTTGAATAGGTGGTAGCGTGCAGGCCGTCACCACCGGCACGTTTCCACTAGAAGCTGCTGACGTGGAGATGGAAGTCTGAAGCGGGATGCCAGGCACAGCGGGTGGCGTGGAAGTGGAGGGGCAGGAAGGAGGGGTGATGGAAGGTGGGCCTCCTGGGACAAAGGGATGCTGAGAAAAGGGGGGCTGGGAGGATACCTGATGGAGTCCAGACGGGGGGTGATTAGCAGGTGGAGGAAGGCTCTGACTCTGTGTGAGTACAGGAGGCTGTGCCTGCGAAGACTGCAGTGGTTGGCTTTGAGGCATCAGCTGCAAAGGAGGAGGGTGTGCAGATGGAGGATGATGGGTTGAGAGGGAGCTCAGAGGTTTTAAAGCAGGCGGTGGAGGCAAGTTAGAGTTCATTGAGAATGGAGACGGGCCAGAGAGATGAGGAGGGTGCTTGTGGGATGGAGCAGTGGGGAGCTGAGGGATTGGGGTAGTAGGGGGAGGTTTGATATGAGGCATGGCCATGGGCGCAGGGGGCAAGGGCTGCTCCCGCGGAGGCTGAGCCTGCTGCAGTGAGGTTGCAGTGGGCAGGACAGGCTGTGTTACCTGAACCTGGAGAGCGGAGTGAGAATGAGATGGTGCTTGCGTCTGAAGGGGAACCTGAGACTGAGATGACTGAGTGGGGAGGGAAAACGGCTGGGAGGGTACGGGATGAGGCAGGAGGGGCTGAGCCTGCAGGCTGTGAGGGGCAGGCTGGGCCTGACTGTGGAGCGGAGGCTGCGAGTGGGGCTGTGAGGAGGCAGGGGTCGGCTGGCTCTGCGACACACTCAGAGGCTGCAGAGGCGGGTGGGGTGATGGGAGCCTCTGCGGGTGCAAAGCAGGGGCCTGCTGTATGTGAGAGTGAGGAGGCGGAGGCGCAGGGGCCTGGGGCTGGCTAGGGGGCTGGGACGCTGACGGCGAGACCTGTGGCGGAGCTGAAGTAGCACTCGACACTGCCGGCAGCGACGCTGGTAACTGGGCTGATATAGGCGGCGTGGGAGGAGGAGCCTGGCCAGAACCGCTCTGTGCCTGAAGCACTTGGGGCTGTGCCTGCAGCACTTGCTGTTGAGCAGATGAATCCGAGTCGCTCTCATTGTCTTGAGGGCTAGGGATGCTGGGTGACGTGCTCCGGTTATCCTGGTCAATGTCCTTGGGATCACTGCTCCCTTCATCATTGACACTGCGGCTATCAGAGCTCTCGCCTTCGCCCTCGCCCTCTGAGGGAGAGTTTGGCCTGCTGATCTCCTGCAGGGAGAGGGGAAAGAATAACCACCGTGCATGAGAAGACCACACAAAGAACATTATCAGCATGCCACAGGATGCAACCTATGACACATGCTGTGCAAACACAAGTGCAAGTACCACCCTTTGAACCTCACAGGACTTAAAACAGCACAAGCAACATAAATATCCAAAGGGACGGTGCAAAGACAACAGAGCCAGGCTCTTCTTAGTAGCGTCCAGTGGCAATGGGCACAGATTGAAATACAGGAGGTCCTGCCTCAGTGTACTGAAGCACTTTTTACTACAAGGGTGAGCAAGCAATGGAACAGGTTGCCCAGAAAGGCTGTGGACTCTCCTCTTTGGAGATACTCAAAAGGCATCTGGACATGGTTCTGGGCAGTCAGCTCTCGGTGGCCCTGCCTGCAGAGGGGGTGGACTAGGTGACCTCCGGGTCCCTCCCAACCTCAACCACTCTGTGGTTCTGTAACATGGAAAGCTCAGTGCCAAAATGCCCAAATCCTGTGCACAGAGTGAACCTGGTCAGGTACACGGAGCTGAACAGACACCCTGGAAGTGTTTTAATTGAGCTTTGATACCATTAAATTAAGAGAACTCCAGTAGTGATCATCTAACTTGCCACAGAAGAGGAAAAACCAAATTTCAATTAAAAAAAAATGGGGGGGGGGAGTGGAAAATAATAATCCAAGTATACTCCCATTTGGTTGATAATTGATATTCAAACAAAAAAGAAAGACTTCTGGACTTACCCCATATTAACTTCACTGTTTTTCAACAGAAGGAACACATTATAAAATACGGGTTGCTTTCCAGCCACAGAGCAAGTTACAATTTGCTGTGGCTTAAATCGTTTTCATGTTTTTGGTTTGCCACCAAGTTTGCACCCCCTCCCACTCTCAAACTATTCCCCTTCAGTGAAAATATTCCTCTGTGGGACTCACTTGAGTTTTGGATTTTTTGGCATTGGACCTGTCCGGTTCCTCTGTGTCAGAAGCTGCCTTTTCCCGCTGCCTCTTGGAGTTCTTGAGAGGAGAAGATACCTCTTCTTTTATCTTCTGCCACAAATGAAGCAGAACACAACAGTTACCAGTGATCTAAATGCAAAAGTAAATTGAGCGCGTGCCAGTGCTACCGTATTTAACACAAATAAACGAGAAGGTTCCTATGGCACAGGAGAACTGATCAGAAGTGAGACAGGTCAGCATTTAACAACAACCCAACGCGCATCTGTCCCTCTGTCCAATTACAAGTTGCAGAGGAATCCGTTCTGGAGCTGCTGCTGTATTCCGCCATGTGCCAGGAGCAGCTCCCAGAAGACTTGCATCTACATAATGCTCTAGCCACTCCCTCTGGAGGTCAAATTTAAGACAGAACCCAAACCAATTTTACTTCTGCAGACAGAAACCCAAGGGGCAGTTTGCACACAAACCCTGCACACATTTCTGACACAAGCTAGTAGGAAAAAAGAACATTGAGTAAAGCATTCCTCATCATGCAGCTGTGGTCTCGAGCTTTGAAAATGAAGGAATATTTTAAAAAAAAAAAAGCAGTTGTCTTCAGCAGTGCAGAATAAAGTCCATGAGGAACTCATACCAGATCAACTGGTCCAGTATACTCTCTTAATGGAGACCAACACCAGTTGTTAACAGAGGATGGACCAAGAATTTCTGCAGTAGACAGGCACAGAATAACCTTCTCTCTACTACACACAAGTCTTGCTTTACTCCTGATATTTTGAGAGGACTATTTTTGTATCCCCTCAAATATAGGCCTAACAGTAAGTAGCTATTACAAGATTACTACCTTCTTTCATGGCGTGGGACAGCTTTATATATTGCGTAATTACCTAACCTATCTTCAAATTTTGCTAAGTTCTCAGTTCTATACTGTGAAGACTTGCTGCAATACTCCAGTTTTGACTTTTTTTTTTTTTTAAAAATATTTTTAACTTGCTACTTTTCAATTTACACTGCTTAATGGCAAGCCTTCCCACTTCATCTGGCTTTGTTTCTTCTGTACTCTCTTGGAAAGGCACTTACTCATTTAAACAGACTAAACTGTCAGCTTGCTCTGAAAAATCAAGCAAACATAGATACAGAAAAACAGTAACAGAAGTAGTCTCAATTACTACATATTCATATTCCTTTGTAAACAAAGATTAAGTACTGCTTTAAAAAAAAAAAAAAAATCCCCAAAACTGTCTACTTGCCTCAAATATAGCATTTCTGATCTGTATTACTTCCAAGAGCCTAATGCCTGCATTTGCATCCGAAATTGAAGGATTAATTTATCATGAGAGCAGTAAGGTTATGTGGGGATACTTTATGGTTTTTATCACTACACATCCTTATGTACAGGAATAAAGCATCAGTCAGATGCACCATTAATTTTTTTGCTTATCCACACAAATAGGAATTTCTAGGTCACCGAGAGATTCCCTGGCCTCCCAGAATCCGCATCTCATTTAGCTGACTGAAGAGGCCTCAGGTGTCCAGTCCTGACACAAGAGAAGAATAGGAAAATTTTACCTTGGTAGACTTCTTCACTGAATCTGCTTTGCTGTCATTACTGGAGGTGCTGGCAGCGCTAGGAGAGTTGCGGCCACTGGAACGGATGTCTTCATTAATAGGGGAGGCTCTACCATCAGGGCTGGCTGGCTGCTTTTTACGACCACTACGTAGTGTAGACATCTATTTGTTTAACGGAAACAAAAGTGTACCAAAGTCAGCATTTGTCCAACCTTTTTACTTTTTTCTGTCTTACAGCAGGGGCACAGATGGAGCACTCCTGCCAAGAGCTTGAAAAATGAAAAACCAAGAGCATTTAACATTGTTACAGTTCTTCCTTGAAAGCTCATCTGGACATAAAAGTAAAAGGAGGCAAATCCTTAATTTGTCTGCTCAAAAACATTAAGTGCCGATTATCTTATTTAGTAGCATCTGCGAGAAATTACAACATTAGAAAGATGTTCCAAAGCTGCTGCTGTTCGCATGCTAAATTTTCTTCATAAAGCACACGCATGCACATTTGCAAGCGTGCATACACACACCGTGAATGAGGTGGGAGAGGACCCTCGTGTGCCATTAAAAATAGTCTCATCTGTTGGCATTTGAGCAGTCGAGACCAGTTTCTAAAACCACAGTTTCAACGTGCTCCTGCTATGCAATAAGGAATCACAGTAGAGTATATTTCAATAATTAATGCTGTTTCCCTCCCAGTTTGGCAGTTTTTTTGGATGACTGGCTACCATACAAACAACGAAGCCAATCTCACCTGACAGCGTAGCCTCACAAGACATTTAGAAGCAATGGTCATGTCATCGTGATCAGAAAGACAGAGAGGGGAGGGCAAGGAAAAGAAATATATCTGCTGCTTTCTATCAGCCAAAACCCAAAGCAAACATCAAATTAACTGGAGCTGCTGTCAGAGTTCTCAAGGCGCTTGTGCACAGTAAGGCTCCCGGCGTTTCACCCCGAGTAAAAACTCTGTGACAGAGCACGCTGACCACAGGAGCAAACTACAGTTTTCTTCAGGGAAGAGATTTTAACTCCAGTAACATGAGGAGATCACACAGCATGAATTACATTTGATTTTTTACAACTCTTGCTTTAAAATAAGCCCAAGGGCTCACCTCTGACAGGATCCAGCTGGAAGGACACACACTAGTACAAAATCTGTGATGATAAACTGGTCAAATGCCCCCTTATGATGACAGTCCACTGCCAGTCATTAAAAACATGGAAATCACAAGTTTTACTAGAACTTGTCGAAGACAGATTTCAGCTCCTTTTCCAAAGAAAGCTTCAACCTCAGCAAACCTCATCACACTTGCATACACAAATGCTGCAGCAGGCACATACCATGGCAAACAAGATGGAGAAAGTGTCATTTTCAAAGTTTGACTGCCTTTTCCCAGCCAACACCTCCTCTTTACAGAAGAAGCTGCAATGCAAGAGTGTTAAGCATACCGAGCCTCGACTCCGCCTTGTCCTCATGCTATGCTTTCCACTAAGTCCATCATCTTCCTCTTTGACAGGCTTAAACATAAAGGGTGGAGGGTCTACAGGCTTCTCAATGGGTGGCAGCTCTCCGTATTTTTTGAAGTGAATGCGACAATCAGTGCACAATAAAATGTTTTCTCGACCGCCGTGGTGCCAGTCCTTGGAGGCTTGGGGCAGGAAAAGCAACAGCTTAGAAATACGCAATGTACCAGACACTCAGCACAAACACATTGCATTAAGAAAATAAAAAGCACATAACAACTAGAAAAGTAGCTGCTTTTCTACAGGCAACAAAGTTGGAGAAATTTCTAGAAAACTTTGTCCTGTTCCAGGCTTAGTCTGTGTTCCAGTGCACATCGTCAATATTCAATTTACCAACTATTTGTTTACTTACGCAACTACAGCTTTGAAAACAAAGAAAGAAGCCTTATTTGCTCTACCTGGGAGTAACAGGTAGGTATTGTTCTCCAAAGCTGTGGTTTCTTAAAGTGAAGTGAGCTATGAACCTCTCATTTCCTTCCCTACTTTGGGGCTCACACGTCCATGACATGCATATGCCCAAATATCAGACAACCTTCAGGAATACCCGCAGGAACGGGGGTGCTGCAGAAGAGATGTGGTGCAGCATAAAGAAGTCATGCGTGTGACAGTCACAGTCCAATATTGATTTGCTCTATCACAAATTGCGCATACATATAGATTATGTAGATTTTTCTCCTGTATAAATGTCTATCAGGATTCTCCTTTGTCACTGCAGTATTAATTTGCAATGGCAAAGCAGGATTAACTCTGTTAGGAATGCTGTATAGTTTAGCTGATTCAACCCCAACCCCTTTTTTGAACAGCTGTACACGCACACGAACTGTTCTTGCTTGAATGAACCTGCGCTAAATGTGCAGCAGCAGAAAGGAGAGAAATACAGCAAGGAATCAGGTGCGTACTGGTTGTGAAGCAGTGACGGCAGGCGTAGCCCTTCAGCTCCTGCTCACTGTCCTCGCTGTCGAAGTCATCTTCACTGGCCGAGCTCAAGTCCACTGAATAAGTAAAGAACAAGGGAAGAAGAGGAAAAGGGAAAAGAAAAAACTCAGCAGGATTTTCCATTTCCTCCTACTTGGCTGAAACAACCATTAATAATAATAGTTCTCGCATAAATTGTGTGACTTCCTACAACCCACCTTCCCTGGGATGACCATTATTTCCAATTCTGCAAACTAAGCAAGGCCAGACCTCCTCAGTCTGCAGATTAAAGGGGAATTCCAGGAACGCGCCAAGTGATACAATTCACAGAACTTTTGATTCAGCACACTGTACGTTTCCAATTAAGTTGTTCAAATACTGTTCACGCTTAGTTAGAGAGGCTGTGTTCCAAAAGCACAATTTTCAAGAGAAAGGAGCCTCGTCAAATTAAAAATCAAATATTCTATACCTAAATCCTACTTTACTAGATTCCATGGACAGACACTGCGGTGGCTTTTCTGGGTTTTATTTTGTTTCTAGACTTCATCTTCTAAACCAGATGGGGACTGCTGTTACGCGCTGTTAGACAGTGGCTACATTTAACCCAAGAGCTAGATGTATTTTGTGGGTGGAAGAAACATCGCTTACATATAACGTACCTGTTTGAAAAATGTGTTGTGATTCTTTTGGGCGAGAGGTACCACAAGGCTACTCCCAGCTTTCCAATCCTTACTGCAAGCCTCCTTAAGAGTTTTAACCCGTGGCAAACTTACATTTCAAGAATGTCACGTTTCAAAGAAGCAAAGAATATGGAAAGGGTCACTTTCCTTTGTGGCAGGCAGTATATAGGAAATCAGCCGACTACAAGGCTGTGAGCTAAAAAGCACCATCTAAACCACCGAAAATCTGCAGACATCACAAAACCTTTATCTTACCTCATCTTCTGAAATAACTCAGGAGTAAATCCTTTCTTATTGAGAATATTGCATTCTTCTAGCACCACCACTATAAATTCACAACGTAACAGGTCTATAATTTGTCACAAGCAGAAAGCCCTGTGGCTTCTTTTGTTCACATCTTTAATTAGAAAAGAAGTCCTTGACGCAAGAACACTGTTTTTCTAAAGGTTCCAAGAGGATATTTTGTAATACATGCAGGTTAGAGAGAGGGAGGAATTCTACAGTACTTGCCATTAGCGTCTGTCATCAACTCATTACCCTTCAAATTAACACAGGGTCCCACTTAACAGTAGCTGCTAGCACTACCATAATTTCTACATTAATTCTTGCAGGTGTTTAAACCCTGACTGCAAAATTGACACCAGGCTGGAACTTGCTTTCTTTTACTAAATTGATTTTTATTCTCATCCTGCAGTCGGATCCATGTGGATGGGTCCTTCCAGCCACATGCGCTCTGAAGTGCTGAGTGTCTGCATCGAGCTGTAAAGTCAAGATCCTCAATTCTTCTGCACACAGAAGTCAGCAATAAATCCTATCAACTTCAGCAAGACCCAGCTAATAGCCCTTTCTTTCCACCTCACTCACACTCTCAATTCTCTATCTTGCCTGCTCACCACATCCTCAACCTCCCCCGTATTAATAAGATTCTGACAATTTCTGCCTTCCACATAGACCCTTTTCTTTGAAAGGCATGTGAAATCTGCTGGGTTTAGTCCATAGACAGACTTAAAACTCACAGGGTAACATAAGCCTTTTCCATAAGGACAAAAGTTTATATATCCATATGGACATGACTAATCATAACCCTTTGCAATGCAGTACATTTCACTGGTTTGGGTAATTTTCTTTGCTTAGACACTTCTGCTTCAGTCAAGGCCAACTGTATTCCAAGATGCATGAAGATACACCAGTGCTGGCTGCAGCACACAGCCTGAGATCAAGCAGAAGGACTGGGTCACCAAGTAAGGACGAAAGGGACTTCCTTCCAAAGGGATGCACTTTTTGCATTTTCTAATTCCCATTACTGCAATAAGGCTGGAGCAAATACAACACAAAACCAAGAAAAGAGCAGGAAAATTCAGTACCAGGGCAACGTTTCCATCCTTGCAGGATGCTTTTACGTTTAAGAACCGCACAAAGCACTTGGTGATCAAAGACGCCTACCACATTCCAGCATAATGGTATAGGAACAGGAGAGGGCAACAGCCTGAACTCCATTTCCTTGCTTCATTCACTTGAAGGTACAGCACCATTACATTACTGTTGCTCCCTGCATCTAAACAAAGATAAATGCAGCGCTTTTAGCTTCCACTTACAGAATTCACTGGAGGGGGGCCTGGAGGGAGTGTTGACTGGAGTGGAAGCAGTTCGAGTTTTAATTCTCCGAAACACAGCCTGTCTTCGATGCCTACGGTGGGCTCGAGAACTTGCTGCTTCAGGGGTTTTCTTCCAATAGTAATAGAAGGTGATTAGTTCTCCCTGCAAATACAGAAGGAGCATGTTAGAGGGGCATGCAAATCTGACTTGTCAGCTTTTTTCCTCCCTTTTGCTCTCTGTATGCGTGCACATGTATTTTTGTAGGAAGCTTCGTGATGTATTTCAGCCAGACAAAAGAATTCTTTAGATAAAGACAGAAAAAAAAAAAATCCTCATTATTTTTTGTTCGCTTTTGCAGGGGAGGAACAGAAGTAAATAAATGCCTTCTCAATCCTCTCCTCCTTCCTTAGAAAAGGAAAGAGGTTGGGTAGTTCATATCCAGGCTCCACCTGGATGTTGCCGGCACTGCTGCTCTCAGCAATTCCGAAGCGGGTGCCCTTGCCTTGCTGTCAGCATCCCGGCGACACCTCTGGAAGCACCGCATCCGGAGAGGTACTACACCTCCCAGTGAGTTGTCAGAACAAATAACTGATAACTGCTAAGAATTCTCTGGTGTTTGCAGAAAGAAGAGGGATGAATTCAAACAAATACTGCCATTTTGTCAACCTACATTCTGCGTACAGATTTTTTTTTAAATATTCTGGCTGAAGAAGCCGAAAGTTAGAATAAAAACGTGTTCAACAAGAAGTCTATAACCACAACTTAATCCTACTACAGTAAATTGTGTTTTAATTTGAATACATATGCCCACATCTAAATTAATTAAGCAGTTAAAAAAAGCACACCTAGAGAAACGAGCGATAATTTCACACGGCATCACGAATCGGCTTACGTTCAAAAACTGGAGCAGCTGCCATTCAAACTAGCGGATGTAATGCCGAACTAAAGAACAGCATGTGGTTTTAATCTCTTTTCTCTTACTTTGAAACCCCATCATTTCCTGGCGACTTGTCTGCCTCTAAGGTAAAAGGTGTTGTTTCTTTCAAGTTGCAAGAGAAAAACGGCGAAGTTCTAACCAGCCCCTTGAAAAATCAACATCAGAACAAACATACCTGAATTGCCCACAAAAAGGGTTTCTTTGAACTGTATTTTATGTGATCAAATAACATAACCTCAGCCTGCTCCCTCTGGGGGGAAATCCTGCAGCCTGGACTCGGGGCAGATCACTCCAGTTAACGCTAATAAAGACACACCCTTAATCCAAACTCTCCCAAGGGCCTCAAACAAGCAATTCCAGCCACAACTCACATCTGTACCACCGAAACACTGGAAAGACAAAAGGAGGATGTTGTTCTAGACATGAACTGCTGACATTTAAGACACTTAAGAATTTTACCAGTGCCTAATTCAAAAATAGAAACACCAGAAAGAGAACACAACCACAACTTTGATTTCTGGCGATAGAGAGAATAGATGCGTTTTTAATCTGCACTGCTGTAGACTGGGACTGATGTTACAGACCTCAACAATATTCACACTAAACTGCATTCAAAGGGATACTGAGTTAGGAGGAGGAAGGATTAAGTGGGTAAAAGTAATTGTTTAATTGTTACCTACAACGGTCGCTTCTGAAGAACAAAAGCCCTACTTAAAAAATAAAAATAAATCTCTCTCTATAGATCTCTCTCTCTCTCTCTCTGTGTCTCTTTCCTGAAGAGAATCTAATGAGCGCAGGCTGGCGATGAGCATTCAAGCTATGTCAGACATGGGAGGAACACAGAGTTCTGACACCCAGCACCCTGCTCTGCTCCTGCATGTTCGACTGCGTGTGTTTGCTTTGGAAATACCATTTTACTTTGAGGCCATTAAGTGGGCTCAAAGTCCATCCAGCACAACTGTTTGTCAAACTGAGGACACGACCGGTGCCAGGAGGCAGACGAAGCTCTGCAGAAAAGCTTATGCCACGCTTTTCAGAGGTAGGAAGTCTCTCGCAAATGAAACCCGCCACATTTTACCTATAACTTCATTTATATCAAATCTGAGGTGTCAGCACCAAGGAGTGAGTCAGTAAATCCCATGTCTTTATGGCAGTGAATTAGTGTGTCCTCTGACACATGGCAACAGCAGAGCACAAACCAATCTGTTTTCCTCCCATCATAAAATAGGAAACGGGAACCTATTTGAGCTCTATTTACACATCGCAAACCCATCAGGTCCCAAGGGAAGTTTAACACACACACTACATAATAAACCAACTTTAGAAAAAAAAAGAAACTGTGTATATTTGTACATTTATAAAAAATACTAACTTCACAATCATAATGCTTCTCTTCCTGAGCCCCTCCCAACACTGCAGTCACAACTGCATGTGGATAAAGAGGAAACAGAAGTTTATTCAACAACTAGTTTTACCCTGCCTATGAAATCTGGATATACGAAAGGACTGGAGAATATTCTGTACTTCAAACTCACACTCAGACTACGCAGCTACGTGACTCAGTAAATGACTCAACTTACTGACAACGAGGAAGTAAACGTCAGAGAGGATGCGCACCCTGAGAATTTTAATGTTAGATACAGACATACAGGTTAGACATGTCCTACGCTGAGAAAACTCCATGCCAGATGTTATTAGCTGCCTGGCTATCTAATATTATGTTGTCTACCTAAGGGATTAAATGCTGGAGTGGAGTGAGGCTGGAAGGATTAGAAACAGCGTGCGCTGGTGACTGCACGGGTGGCAGAAGCGCGAGCACAAAGGAATACGCCAGGAAAGCTTTGCTTCTACAAACAGGGAGTAAAAACAGCTTCCAGCTTCTCTGCAAGTGAAGTCAAATGAACTTTAATCAAACATGCATAGTGTGCGCTGCCGAAACCCATCGCACATAAATTCAGGGAACAAAAGCTGTTGCAGAAATCAATAGCCTGCTGAAACATTAACGCAGGCAAGCATTGATCAAAAGGCCCTTTTACAAAAGGCAGCCTTGCAAATTAGCCGCTGGTTTTGCTTGCAAGCAAACAGAAAAGCATAAATGCCGCTGACATGAATGGCCTGTAATGATCATCTTGTTCCTGGCGATCTCACCTCACCTCACCACAAGGTCTCGCAGTCAACACATCCTACATCTCCGTCCTGTAATTGGGAACAGCATGACGAACCGAGGCACTCTGCTGCCTGCGCACTGGGGGAGGGCTGAGAGCAGCTGCTCTCAATCTGATTTTCTGGGTAGCAGGTCTACACCCAGGGGAACAGCCCTAACCTAACAACCTGCAAATACGTCGTATGTCTGCTTTGAAGCTTTTTTGTGCCAGGAACCGGGTATTGCTAGCAACACACGCACTAAAATCGCGAAAGATAAAGCAGACTGAACTATCCTTTATTGCATCATTATACTCGTGCAATTTAAAGAGTAACATCCCCCTCATTTCCAGACTTCAGAGACAAATTAAGGAAGGGGTGAGACCACTGAAGCAACTACGACCTGTGGTGAGGTCTCTGGCTGACAGTGGAAGAGAAACTCAAGCCCTGCAAGCCAAGTCTGAGGAGGGCTGAACCTGCTGGTTGAAATGGCGACCACGTTCGTCACTCTAATCCAGTTCAGTGGCCTGAAGCACACAGACCATCTGAATTTAGGAGGAGACCCTCTCCTTTTGCAATAAGCACCATCGCCCTGCTTCTGTCACCCTCTTCCCTGCACCCAACAACACGTCCCTGTTTAATCAAGCTCTGGGACCAGCAATGAAACAGGCATTAACAACCAACTGCAAAGCCGCACAATGAAATGGTAAACTTGAGCGATGCAAGGTGCAGCTTATCACCGCTTCGAACGTGACGTAGCAAGACTGTAGACGGCTGCACGTACATGGATGACCCATAATGTAGATGCACATGAGAACCGTGAGTGCTCAATGAAGCAGTCCCTCATAGCACACGCAAAACCATTCTTCAGCAAAGCTCCCAGCCTAATGAATTGGAGCGGTCGTAACACTCCAGATGTTTGGTGGTAATACAGCCAGTGTTTTGAGGCAACTGTCCAGCAGGAAGGATGTCCACGTCCAAGTCACTGCTTCTTTCTCCAGAACTGTTAATGGGCTGCCTCCTGTCCCTGAAGTCCACCTCATCTCTCAGACCCCCATATACCGATGGTGCTGACACAACTGTCCTTTTGTACCAATTACTGATAAATCCACTGTTAGAAGGAAAGTCCTAATAAAGTGACCCAGAAGCCTACTCCAACACCACCCCCTCAGATGGGCAGTTCTAATTCCTGTACTGTGCCACAGCCAAGAGAGATGCTACCAGTGCCCTCCCAGATCAAATCCATCAAGGAACAGCTTTTCCCATCTGTGCCGGGAGAAGATTCATTTCTCTCCCAATCTGCTTCGTTGTTCGTAATAACAGCCTCACCTCCATTTGACATACCACCACCTCTCTGCTGCAAACACAACTCCGTTTTTCTATGTTAACATCTGAGTAACTGTCCCAAGCAATTTATCGAACACACATAAAACAAAATGAGAAGCATTATTCAGGCCTTTAATGCCACCTTTCCACGAGAACATCTACTTTCCCATTACTGAAGCTTCACAAGACAGAGAGGATCTCTTCACTGAAAACCATGGTTCAGCTTTCATCAATTCTAAAATACATCCAGGGCTCACAACTCCTCAAATCTCTTGCCTTCCCCTACCCAGGCCATTTCACCCCACGTCGTAGGTACACAGAAGTCACGCTTCATCTCCTTTTAGGTCTGTTCCAGGGATTATTTTTAAAGAGAAAGAAATGGTTCAGATCCACTCCCACAGGAGGACGCGGCGGTGAGACTTTCTCTGCAGTTCAGCTCTGGAGGCTGAGCTGCCGCAGGAGTCTCCAAGTGCCCAACAGCCTGTATCCTCCCTAGCCCAGCGCTCCCGCCGCCCCGCACGGCCCAGCTGCATTTATTAAACCACCTCCTTCGCATGTGGCACCTTTCTCTTACCTCTCCCACCCCTAATTTTTTGCAGCTCGATCAAGCTCTCCACACCACACCACAGAACGCCATACCCTTAACAAACCGAGTGCTTCGTGCCCTGCTTTCTCACTTCTTATCAGTAGTTTTCAAATGTAAAATACACAATACAAGCTGTGCCCCATGTTTGTGTTTAGTCTTGCCTTAGGTAAGCAAAGGATTAACAGTGTGTGCGCATTTCTGGATTTGAGAGGTTTTGACAGCCCTGCTGCAGCAGAGCCTGCTCCTATGGAAGCCAATCACACAAACACATCAGCCTACCTTCAAGTATCTGTTATGGTATAACAGAGTGAGCAAACATAATAATTGCTGTTTAATTTCCCCAGAGCCTAGCTCTGCCCGGGGGGGGGGGGGGGGGAATAAAATATCGTGGGGGAGGGGAATAGCTTTACAGTAATTAAACAGAAAAGGTAAATGACAACTCTCTTCAATGGCTATAAACCGGTCGTGGCAGAGCAGAGGGGAACAGATTGTCCAGCTGTGGTCTTAATGAATTCACAATCTTTCTGGAATGCATCAAGATTTTATTAAGTCAACTCAATTTAGCTAATGCTCCCTATTACTAAAGTCCTGTGGTAAAAACACTGTCTCCAGCGCCTCCCTCCTTCACTGAATCCCCCGGCTTTAACAGCCTTGGTTACAACATCTGCTCAGACGCCCGCATGCCAAGAAGATGGACTACACGCGCACAGGTTTGCAGGTCGCTTCCTGAAACTTCACAGAACCACCCAGAATACCGCCATACACCGCTAGCCCGGGAGACAAAACCGAAGCTGTCAGTCCCTTCTATCACACACATCGCCATACCCAAAAGCCGATAATCCAAGAGGTGCAAACGTACACAACCAGGCGAGCGGGACCGCGCGAGGAGCCCTGTGCCCCGCGGCGCAGCACAGCCCACCACGCCAAGGCAGAGGCGGAGAGCGAGCGCAGGGCACGGCTACATCCAGACAGACAAAATTCCCAACTATTGGCTTGGTCTAAACAAGTTAAAACTATTGAAAAAGTGCAGCAGGGAAGAGCAAGGACAGCTGTGTGCAGCTCCGAAGAGTTGAACCTAGGGATTTTTACAATTTTAAGCTTGGTCTACACACCTCTGCCAACTATGACAAATAGGTTTGCATATGTCCTAATTAAGCAATAAGTCTCAGCAGCTTATTCAGTAGCGCTGATTAATGTCCACCTTGGGTGCACAGGAATACCGCATAATCTACAATACTACTGAAATTTTAAGAGAGACTTTTAAAAACCAAGCAATATTTTACTAACTCTACAAAAAAACACATTAAAAATCGTGGGATGCTCTCTAAGGAATATCCTGCAGGTCCCTCAGTTCTCTAGCATATTTTAAAAGTATGGGCATTTTATCTAGCAGTTCCTCTGGCCATTTATTATCTTTTGGATGGCAATACAGCCTTCTCTCCCTGGGCTCTGCTAAGAACTCTACCCGCAATTTTAGGAGAAGATTGGCTGTCCTAATACTCCGTTTCCTTGATCTGCAGACAGCAAGGTAAGCTAGTTGCTTCCAATTTTCATTTGAAATTCCTGGCAAAACAGGCTGCTCAAGCGGGAATCAAAAGAGGAGATCGGTATATGAGAAACCCAGGATAAATCTCTCATTTTTTATGCTGTCAATTCACCCCCAATACAGGAACAGTCACAGAATTTCCTGGGAACCCAGCCGAGGCTCCATCTGTATTTTCTGGATTTCATTTTGTTGTGGAAAAAACCTGCGATCAGATACAGCTTTATGCTTTCTAATTGCTTCTGCTAAATGAGCACTGCTACCCTGCTTAGTCCTCTACAGACCAGAGGAAGAGCAAGCTTCTATTTGTCTCCTACGAAGGATACTTTTATTTAGAAGACTGACACAGGTCTATGAGACAACAGGTCACTGGAGAACCGCATCACTCCTGATAGCCCTGAAACAAGTTTGGAAACTGAAGATTTCACCCTAAAGTTCCTCAAGCAGTGAAGAGTCTAAAATAATTCCATTTTTCACATCACCTAAACACACAGATCACTCTTGTAACACTCCCAAGAGAATATACTTGCCCTCCTTTACCAATAATTTAAAAAAAGCCCATAAAACAACATAATGGGTGAGTGCAAACTAAACCCAACTCTTACAACAAAATTATGCATGGCAACTGGAAGTGGCAAGAGACAAAATATAACAGAATCACTAGTAGAAAGGAGTGAGACCAGGGCCTGTGAAATAGGGAGAGAAAAGACAAGACATGTACAAGATAGGATGTAAACAATCTCTCATTTGAAACAAACATTTATCTGCAGTAACACTCAGCCACTGTATAGCATCTGCCATCTGATGACAAAGTCAACGAAGTATGTACAAATTAAGCCTCAGCACATCCTCAAGTTTTATAGCGTACAGAAACAAAGAGACAGAAGATTTATAAATCGGCCAAGAACAATCCAGCATGAGGAGTGCAATTGTAGCGATCGGCCTCAGAGTCCGTGACCAGCTCCACCAGGGACAGTCAGGCTCTACGATTCCTCCACAATTCGAACCCGGGCGTCTCGCAGCAGCACAGTCCTGCCCGACTGTTCCTCAACAGCTCAGCTTTCCTTTCGCCCTCAATACAAACTGTTTTTTCTTTCAATTGCATATTCTGCTTTCATTCCTACCGCTTGATTTATGGTTTTAGCAAACCACAGAGAAATCCAAATGTTATTGTCCACAGCTTGAAAAAAACGCCAATAACATGTCTCTGTGCCACATCTAACTCACCATTTTCATGTAGTTCATTTGCTAAACTTTTCCGGCGTTTGTAATTAAGGGTGCATTTACTGGTAGGAAATAAGATAATTGGCATACTATGGAACTTACCCTCACTATCTGTTCTGTGTGAACAATCCTTTGTTTTTCAAAAAAAAGAAATATTTTTTTTTTAAGTACCAGCTTTAACAATTCTGGAAAAACAAACACATAGCAAGCTAGCGTGTTGTTTTAAGCCTCTGCGCCACAGTTAAGAGCTGCTGACCCTCTCTCCAGCTGTACGTCATGCCAGAATGAAAAGAAAGCTTTTGTAATTAAGGCTTCTTCCTCCAGAGACTCCTCTTTGTTAATCAACAGCGTTCCTAATCCCCATAGGAACTCACAGACTGTTGGCTGCATCCATTATTAATTATCAGAGCCTATCTTTAATAGTGTCAGTTATAGCTCTCCAGGACGGCGTAGCCACTGCCAGTGCCACCAGGTACACCCCACAGGGAGCTCTGGAGCTTGATCAATTAAGAGGTTATCAAAACAGCGAAAGAGTTAAGGACCTGCTTTGCCTGATACACATTTGTCAAGGATTTACTTTCTACTCACCTCCCCTTCGCAATTTACATTAGCAAAATGTCTGAGGTTAGAAATCCTGATTTGCTTGACCACTTTTAACTCCAATCATTTAACTCCCACCCCCCAAGCCTACCCCCTGCCTCTGGGGTCTTCCCACACGCGCCCCCAGACTCTGCCCAGGCACAGCTGCCCACCGGCAGTGTCAGGGCTCTCCCATTCCAGCAGATCCCAATTCTTCAGGACTGATGGGATGTCTTTGCCTGGCACGGAGTATGAACTGCCTCACGCAGAGCCTGGAGAATGTAATCCAGCCCCTGTGGAGCCAGGGCATCTCTCCTCCTACTGATGCTCAGGCCGGCACACGATGCAGGGTCCCGACAACCCACTGTGCAACATCCATTTGCTTTCCCTAGCAAATGCAAATACCTTTTTCCCTTTTCACTCACATCTTCATGCCCAAAGTGCTACCCCTAACCAAACACACATGGGCCAGGTGAACTAAGCACAACAAAGTTATGAAGAACAGAGACGAAATGCTTTTGCAAAGACGGGAGAAGTTCCTACTTTCTTGAGCCAGCGATTCTGTCAATCCATTTTACAGCCCACATCAAAGTCCGAGGATCCACAGCTGTTTCATGCAACACCACCCGCTGCCAGCCTCTCGTTCACTAGAAGTTCTCAATATTGGAGCTCACACATCAGGACAAAAAGGAGAGTGGGATAAATACCCAAATAAATTAAATGCAAGGTATTCAGAAAAGCTTTCCTAGCAGAGCTCACCGAGATCTGCACTGGATCATGTCTTTCCCCCTTCACAAACACTTTTCCATCAATTCTGTTGACGTTGAAAATTTAGCAGCACAACACAAGGAATAGGATATTCTCAATGAAGGTGCCAAGCACCGATACATCATCCCTTTAACTGCGCTTTCTTTTTGTACCAGCTCAATAATTAAGTTTCTTTGTTGCATATTGCTAAAGTTCAGGTGTGGGATGACAAACCATTTCACTGCTACTGGCTACATCACAATGGTATCTTTCTCAATGCCTATAATACATCACATTTTCACTATTTAAAGCAAAGGTATCGGTGGCGGTTCACGTGGGTGCGTATATGAGAGAGAAGCAAGCCATAAAGCAGTTAAAGCTACCACCCTCCATCCCGTAAACATTTTTCTATTTATCTGCCCTTCATTACATGCACAATCTTATTATCTCTGCACATCCTCAAAGCGACAGCCGTCAGGGTCACCCTATAAAATATACATCGGCAATGTTACATTTAATGACTGGAGCGAGAAGAAAAATGAAAGATGGGAGGAGTGGAATACCGCAGGATGTTTTAAAGGGATCATCAGTTATATCTATGCATTTCCTGAGGTGATAATTGAATGACAGTGGCTGGGGGGAAATCCATTTTTGAGCTTGGGAAAGGACTGTTAAGAAAAAAATGTTTTTGTACTGGCAGCATGTAATGGCTGCCAGAAAATGAAAAAAGGTTTCTTCAACCACAGCGGTTTCTCGATTTTACGGATTTTATATAGGGGCTGAAAATTATATCAAGTACAATCAGCTATTCAAACCAAGCAAAAAATATTGACAGACTTTGGTAATTTCATCCCCAACCAGACTACTTTCTGTTGTGGTTTGCATGTCAACTTGAATTAATTTAAATGAAAGACTAATCTGTGTATGTGCATGCGTGTGTAGAAAGTGACATTCCAAACACAAGGACAGCAGCGTTTCCTGCTTTCATAATTTTCGTTTAAACAAAGTATTAAAAAATTTAGTTCGACTATTCAGCAGGGAACTTAATCCTCCTGCATTTCAGTAAGGTATACATATGCTAATTTGTTTTCTAATTCTGTACAACTGAAATCAGGCTTGCAATCATGAAAAAAGTTTTACTACTTTAAAAATATTTTTGTTATTGTATGATGACAATTTTACAAACGGAATCAAGCTATACTTGCCAAAACATTTCCTGTGTTACAATGGTTAGCTTTATTTGTTCTGTTAGTTGACTACTTCACAGCAATAATGCAAGCTGGTATTTAAAACAAACCACTTCCAGTTAATTGTCACTTAGAATCAATACTGTGCATTACTGCAACACTCCACTGGCTGCCTCGGGCTCACTGGAGGACACTGACACATAACTGAAGGGATGATAGAAAATACCGATTTTAAGCTCCTCAGAATTGGAATGGTTTTCTCTCACTAGAATATTGGGGAGAGCCAATAAAGTAACTCCCACATATTCACACTCCTCATTAGCTAAGCCAGACAATCACTACACAGCTCAGCAAATTCCCCTTCTGTTCAACTGGAAATGAACACAGCAGTAAGATGGATGACATTTTACCGATCTGAAAAGATTATTTCAAACGGTTAAGTGCTTACATCTTGCAACGCAAGTTCCCAGCTCAACTCACCTGAGAAGACACTGGAGTCTCTAACATTTAACAAAGAAGTTTGTGGCTACCTTTCAAGCTCCCGCTTAAAAGGCATCAATTAGTCCACGAGTGGGCAAGTGTTTCAGGCTGAGCAGAGAACACTCTTCAAACACTTCTGGGGCCCCTTGGATGGTGTGGGAGAAAAATCCCAATCCCCAAGTCGCTGCAGCTTCTCTGGAAGAGTCAAATGTTTAAATCCTACCACATTTTGTGGGCCATCGAGGACTGTCTTCCTGTTAGTTATAGCTGGTTTGTTCCCTTGTATGAAACTATCTGTCTCACGCCTTCCCTGCGTTAAGTTAGACTATATTATATTACCAGGTTTCAAAACAAAGCCCATTCTTGCCATATTCTATCATTGGAATCTGACGTCATTCTCAGCAGGAGTGTCATTCCCATGTTGTCAGATAGCGGGTTTTTTCCCTGCTATTTCTTTGCAGAGTGGGTTTTTGCCTCCAGATTAAGAGCACAGCTTGCTGGCACTGCGCTCTGCAAGCCCAGCCCCACCTCCCTCCCGGGCAGGCAGCGGTCACTGAGAAGATCCGTATCACAAAAACAAGGAAACAAAACCACTCAAATAAGTAAGCAAATGGAAATCCTGAAAGTTTTTTCAGTTTTTCCTGTTTTAATAGGGCAAGAAGAGCTGAAAAGTAAGGAATTAGCCATTTGTTTCTCAAACGTCACATTCTGTAACCGTTTTTATTTAAATACAGAAAAAAGAACTGAAGCTCCACTTAGTTCTGAGGCAATCACCAGCAAAGCAACTTTGAAACGGTGCTGCCAGTGGCCGACTGCTGATGTGTCTGCACGCTGACCTGCATTCCACATTGCAATGTAACAGATGTTTTAGGTTTTCCGAACACATCTGTGATGAATCACACAAAGCCTGGCTTGTCAAATGTCTGCATTATCGTCCCTGACACACAGCTTCCTCCCGCTGCAGCTCACGGCCTATAGGGGAGCTGTTGAGTTTTAGTAGTTTATGATAAAGTCATGTTTAAAACAACAGCATTCGCAGAGAATACTGAAAATTACACAGGAGGCAACAAACCTCGTAAAATAATCCTCACTGCTAATGAGGAAAGTGAAGAGGCAATCAGCTGCAAACAGGGAAAAAAATCTTCCATCCCCTTTTTATCGCAGCTGTCCTCGGAGTCCTCACAACTGGTTATTTCATGATGAAAACTATCAAAATCCCTGATTCCATGCCGAAGACAGCCAGAATTTGACCTCTTAATAAAAATCTCTATCACAGGACATCCAACGCCTGAATAAGCCAGACGGAGGAAGAACACCATCCATTTTACACCTGGAAAGTATCAAATAAACTCCCACAAACCGCCGGGCTTATCACCGAAACCTTTATTCCCACACTACACACACCCAGGTTTAAGAAGACTCTGTTCCTGCTCTGCTCTTCCGTCTGAGTTATGGGCAGAGCAACAAACGTGCAAACAAACCCCCTCAGACAGACATCCCTGTCATTAAGCCTTGATTTTAAACAGACTCAGCTTCTCTCAGATCTGATCCCTGAGCAGCTGTTTTCCTTTTGCTGCTCTCCAAGAACATTTCTCTAAACCAGTAGATTTTCGAGATTAAGTGTGGAGGGTTGAGGGGCACTTAAGTGTTTTCCTGTTTATCAGAGCAATATATGAAAAGAGGAATATTGAAGCAGGACATCAAGCAGCCCCCCCCTCACCCCCCGAAACCACAAAAGAACTGCCACGTAAGCTGCTTATCCCTCAGTTATTGTTGCTTCCCTCCAGTCTCAAATTCTTTCTGTCAGGAAAAAAAATCCTTAGCAAGCAAAACTTAACTAAAAGACAATGGTAAGAGTTGTAAAGCAGTATTAGAAAGACCAATTCATTGTAGCTTACTGTAATACCTACACAGTCAACTCAAAAGTGAAAGAAATTGCTAATTCTTTACAGTTCTGCTCTGCCCTGGTGTCTCCAGCAAGCATTAATCCTTGCTGCTCCCTTGGAAAGCGAACTTGATCCCCGCTTCACAATTAGGGATAAGAAAAAAAAAAAAAAGGGCCAGTAATTTGGGGCCTGACTTAGCGCTCGGACTCCTGAGGGCTTGCGAATCATACCATGGTGACTTCAGAGACGAAACCTGTCTGCTGCCATGAATCCTGCCCTCCCTGTACGTGGCCCACGTCCACAGCAGCGGTGTCAGGACAGGCAATTCGGCTGCCGCCGCTAATTTTACAAAGTGTGCTAACTTAAAATGTCACAGATTTCAGTTTACACTGTCAATTGCAATGAAAGAGCGGGCTCAGTTTTACCTTTCTGTCCTGTCCGCTGCAGGGATGCTAACCTCTGACAGACGAGCCCCCTCAGCAGAGGAGAATAGTAGTGTGATGGAACAAGGAAGTGAAGGCAATAATATTTTTCATCAACTCCCAAAATCAACCGCCACTCAGAACCAGAGATCTCTGACACCGAACCCACGAGCTCCGATTCCCACTACCGGGCAAGGCTAACCTTCTAACAGCTATTTTGTCACAAGCTGGGCAAATTTCAGATTCTGACCCACCGGATGCCATAAAGCAGCTGCAGCACTAGAAAAGGCATCTCCATCTATCCGGGCTCTGCACAATACCTATTGTACAGAATTGTAGCTCCGCGTGCAGTTATCCACCAGGGAGACAGAAGAGCCATTAAAGCAAAAGGGCAGTATTGGCAAAAGAACAAATGGCTACAGACCTTATGAGCTTTAATATGAAGTTTGATCCGTTCATGAAAGGGATTTGAGAGATGGTTGCCTGTGACAACGGATTCAGCAGTCCCCCCCGGCCTGTTCTGGCCCTGCATTCTTAGGCCAGAGGAAAAAGCAGCGCAGACCCCAGGAAACCTGCCAAGCGCGGGCGCTGACCTATTGTACCGCCAGCCCCCTGCTTATGTCGCATTTTCCTTACGACACTCCAACAAGCTTATTCTAGAGCTGCCTTTCTGCTTCCCCGAAACATTTCCCCTCTACGTTTCACTTCACTACCCAAGAAAAGCTCAATTTGCTCATGTAAATGACATCAGGGTTTTTTGCCTCTTCCTATGTATTAGGCTGGGATCGCCTTCACCTGCCTTCCTGAGCTCTTCTACAAGTTAAGTAGGGACTGAGGCAGCTTCTCATACAGAGGACTAAAATGTCATTTTTACCCAGTCAGCAATCTTCTGAAGGTTAAGACGAAAACTGCTCATTGTACGGCTTTATTAGACATGCAAAACTGTATACCCAGCTCCTCCAAAGGATGCTCGACTGCTCCCGCCACACCACACTCAGCCACGACCCGCACGCTCACCCCCCATCCATCGCACAGACCTGTTTCACATTACCCGTCTAGAAACACTCAAGAGTCATTCCAGTCGCATCAATAAGAGCTCAGACATTCTTTACTATTACAGTTAGACCACGCCAACACACCCTGGGAACACAGAGACTGCCTGATCAGGTATTCCAAACGCGCCGAGTATTACACCATTTATTCCCTACTACTAACGTGTCTAGCAGTCACAGCATGTTGATGCCTACCACTAGGCAGCGTGAGTGATCGTTTTAATTAGTGGCTTGTATTCAGCACAGCACACCAAGGTGTCAGAAACTGAAAGAGAACCGCTTATAATTGAGAACTTCAAAACAACAAGAAAAAAGAGGTTATATCAATACTTGTTGGCCTCCTTTGAGAGCAAGGAAGCCTCCCAGTATACATTTATACTCGGGTGCCTCTTAAAAGGCTACTCCATTATTAACCAATAGGCTGTAGCCACAAAGTTTCTGAGACCGTTGGAGTATGAATCTTCGTAAGTTTACCAGAGGGCAACCAAAACACTGCACTATTTGCAAACAAAACTACTCACAGACGCATCCTGCACTTTCAACAAGACACTTCCATCCCTATTAGCCACCAAAGCTTCCCATTGCATTTTTTTCCTTAAACTTTGTTTTTATGGAATCCTCTGCCTTCTTCAACAGCTTCCCAATGGGGACTGCAGATTTGGAAAGCAATGCCTCTCGCAAATCAGCCCTCAGTATACACATCTTTACCTACAGTGGTGCCACACAGGACACTCTACTTGAAGATATGTTAGCATTTCCATCCTGAATCTGAAAAGGCATTACAGACAGAATTTAAACACACCACCAGAAACAAACCAAACCAAAACAAGGTGTTAGGAGCAAGCAGAACTGCAACTGTAAACTTAACCTGGTTTTACCTTTAAGCACATACACTGGAGTGAGGTTATATTGTCAGCTGGGACTTCCAGCCTTCACTTTGTGTGCAACAACACTTTCATTTTTAGTGATGATCTAGCAAATCAATACTATTACATGAGCGTAAATCAGAGTGAAGTAAAAACTAGTGATTCGCTGCATGGAAAACCCCATTAACTAGAAGTGGGTAGACACTGAGTTAGTTTAAGAATTTGCTCCCCTCAAAGAATCTAAGAACAGATTTCTTCCCTCTCCCAAACCAACCAACCTGTAACTCTAGACACAGCAACACAGCGGCTTTCATCTATTATGAAGTTGCACTGCGTTTTGGATTTGTTTACTACAGCAAAATACGACGCTATAAATAAATTCTCCAGAAAGATGCAGAGACCCAATGACGCAGCTCAGCGCTGCAACAAAGCTTGAGATGGGTGTTCAGTGTGTGGTGTGTGTAAGTTTGAAAATCGGAATGCCGAAAGTCTGTTTGTTGGGCACACAATTCTCATTTGTCTTTCTAACCGTGGAAGATTTCCATTTGCGAAACAAGATCAGCGTTTAACACAGCGCTTGGGCTCAGGGCCAAGTTCAGCAAACAACCACATGTAGCGCACAAGTTAACGTTTCCTGTAGACATCGAACACTTGTAACCCTTATAAAGGGTTTCTCTGTATACTGCCCCATCGCATCAAACTTGTAGTAAAAAGGCCAGCTTAGAAAGGCCATGGTGACATCGTATGACAAATCATTCTGGGAATCCTCCAGCTCCTACCTTTTTCCTTTCCCTGTCCACCCCATCCCCATTACAGATTACACCTCCCTCCTACCTGTTCCAGTGAAATGGAAAAGCGTCAGTTAAGGGATAAGCAAAACTAAATTTGGGGGACACACAGAATCATAGCATGGTTTGGGTTGGAAAGGACCTTCAAAGATCATCTAGTCCAACCCCCCAGCCATGGGCAGGGACATTTACCACCAGATCAGGCTCCTCAAAGCACCGTTCAACCTGACTTTGACCACTTCCAATGATGGGGCATTCACAACTTCTCTGGGAAACCTCTTCCAGTATCTCATCACAAAAAAAATTCTCCTTATATGCTTACATATCTTTCACTTTATGACTGTTGCCCCTTTTCGCATCACTACAGGCCCTGGTAAAAAGTCTTTTTCCATCTCTGTATGCTGAAAGGCTGCAATAAGGTCTCCCTGGAGCCTTCTCTTCTCCAGGCTGAACAACGCCAATTCTCTCAGCCTTTCTTCATGGGTGAGGTGTTCCAGCCCCTTGATCATCTTCATGGCCCTCCTCTGGACCTGCTCCGACAGGTCCATGTCTGCCTCGTACCGTGGATTCCAGAGCTGGACGCAGTACTGCAGATGGGGTCTCACGAGAGCACAGTAGAGGGGCAGAATCACCTCCCTCAACCTCCTGGTGGCATGTTAATGCAGCCCAGGATACGACTGGTTTTCTGGGCTGTAAGCACACGTGCCCTGATCAAACCCAATTTTTCATCCACCAGTATCCCCAAGTCCTTCTCGGCAGGGCTGCTCTCCATGTATTCATCACCCAGACCATACAGGTATCGGGGACTGCCCCGACCCCAGTGCAGGACCCTGCACTTGGCCTTGGTGAACTTCATGAGGTTACTTACAAGGCATGTAAGAGTGGTGACTTAGTCCAGTCAGAAGCGTGATGTATTTGATTCAGTTTCGTCCAATAGGCATGAAAGAGAAGTACTTTCTAAAGCTATGTGTTAGAAAAAGGTTCTTTGTGACTGACATCTTTGCAGCCTCTCTAAATGCAGAATCCCTGTGTTTTCCATATGAAATATTCAATAACCTAAGAATGCTCTCAGCTTTATGTGCAGTTCTCCATCAATTAGGAGCGAAACACAGCAGTGACAGCCATCTCGGCTCTTAAAGGCATCTGCTGCTTCAAACAATTCATCACCTCAAGTTATTCAACAGCAACATTACTACCTCACACCAGCCTTTCTGTTCTGCTTAACTCTTCCCTATCTGTTTGTCCAGTTTCGGAGTTGGCAGCATCCTCTTCTACCAACCACAAACCCCGTATCTTGCAGGCTTAGGAAAATTCAAAGAAACAAAAAGCCATGGACTCAAGACGCACGCTCCTTTCTGATTACAAACACGCTCAGTTACCCAACCAAGCTGACACAACTCAGGCAGACATCTTGCAGTAACAGGGATTTGAGACATTGCACAAGAAACCCTGTGACATGTTGAAGACCGACCACAAACACTATTTTTCTCGGTTAAAACCCACTTTGCTATGCTGGATCAAGCCACATACATTATAAGCACAGGGTTTTGTGCGTCTCGTATCATTTTCTGATTAATTCTGTCTTTCGTATTCCCCTCCCCCCATCAAAACTAAGCACAGTAACACCACTAAGATGTACTGTTTATTTTTGGTCCATCCTTGCAGATATTGTTTGTAAGGTAACTGAACAATTTCTCAATTGATTTGTATGTTTTATTGCTTAGGCCTCAGGTGTGAAATTGCAGGCTGGGATTCAGCCCATTCCTATACGCACACGAGGACAACCAGGATTCCCCAGGTCTATACGCTGCTGTTAAGCAGCTGCTACCAAGGCAGCAAGACAAAAAGTGGCGTCTTCAGGTGGCAATAAAACAAAATCAGCAAATTAAGACAAATACAGATGTGTTCATGCAAATGGGAGTAAAAATAAAGAGGAAGAGGGAAAATACAGGAAGTGATGCACTGCAAAAATGGAATCACTTACTGGAATTTTTCAATAGCGGTATTTTTTACAACAGTACTATCATCTCTTTAAAGTGTTTCGTGAATGTTTCATACACAAACACACACACGAAGCCCAACAAACATCTGACATTCAACTCAGGCACGTAAGAATTTTTACATCGCTTATTTTATACCGTGTAAAAATATCATCAACAGCTCAACGTCTGAGAAGCCCAAGCTGTAAGCAGCAGGCAACCACCACCCATTCACGTCTCCAAAGCAGGAAAGGGCCTGTGAAGAGGTAAGATCTGCAATTCCTCACTTCCAACTCACTGGCTCAAACTCAGTCTGAAGCATGAGGGGCAGAAGAGCTGGCAGCGTTCCCAGGAAGCAAATATGCATCTTGGTGGATCAGAATATTTGAAGGAGTCAAGGAGCCTAAATCCACTCCTACCCTTCTGTATACAAGACACACAAAACACTACATGAAAAAAAAACCAACCCAAAACAGCGAGCAACTCATCTAGACTTTGTCGAAACCCTCATCACTCACTCTGAGCTGCTTCAGCTTCCTGAACCGGCCCCTCTGAGTGATAAAGCGGAGAGTGACACTGCAAAACTCCGGATTTCTGTGAAATGGGTAAACTGTGATGTAAAGCTGAAGCTAGAGAAATACTAAAGCGTAAAAAAAAAAAAACAAACCACGAGGGAGCAAAAGCATAGAAACACCCTTTGCAAATTCTACACTCTAGAAAAGCCTCTCCTTGCAAAAGAAAGTATACAAACAGCCACATTCAAACACACAAATATCCCATTAATCCTGTTAATTGACTGTCCAAAGCTCCTTATTAAGTTAAACATCAGAAGTAGGTTAAGAACTACTATTCCTCCCAGTTCCCTGACCTCCCCCTTTTCTCAGCCACCCTTTCCTCTGCAGAACCTCTACAAACCCCAAAACTGTCACTCCTCTCTCCCTGCCAACACAGCCCAGGTACGGCCACCGCGCGCACAGTCCCGGCCAGCGAACTGCATCCTTCACCCCATACCCCCGTTCCAGTCCTTCTCCCTTTCAGTAGCTTTAATTACCACCTGGAAAAACATTTACAAACCGCTCCAGCTAAGAAGCCCACTGAAAAAGGATGAGGCGGCAGGAATGAATTATGTTCAGCATTTGTTAAGCCAGCACCAGGGCATCTGCTGCACGGCTACGGTGACACCGGTGCTATCGGCTCAGCCATCTTGTCTGGGAAATGATAAACCCTGCAGGGATGTTTGCTGTTAAAGTTTCAACCATTCGCTGAGCAGCTTTCTGACTAATGCAAGTGACACAGAATAATGCCACTGTTCCAAACATAACGTAACATTTTAACAGTCATTCTCCAGGATTTCTGTTTTGCAAGGACCCATACAATTTCCAACTGGCATGGTACGGAAGTACGCTTTATACAAGGTTTGATAAATTTTGAAGCACGCACGAAGTAAAATAAAAAAAGCAACATCAACCCGCAAAAAGAAAAAAAAACAAAGTAATTTTCCATGCTAAGCGGAGATAGCTTGGTAGATCTCACTTGTTTGTTAAACACAGAATTATTTAACAACAACAAAAAAAAAAGCACAAATCTTTACACTACGCATTTCCCCTGTGGTTGGCACTACTGGTTAAACACTTTACCATCCTGCTCTACAGTCAAAGGAAGTTTTCAAGATGTTGCCACAGTCTGACCATATCTGTCCACGCACATCAATCAACCCTTTTCCCCCTCCCCATTACCATAAAAGGCTTTTTTTTTTAAACAGAATGCCAAGCTTTTACAGTACTGCTTATTTCACCAGGCTGTATTTTTTTCTTAAAAGATGTTTTTATCTTCAATAGGGACACCTAGTAAGTACCTGAAACAAGGCAGAAATGCTTAAAATAAAAGGGTGGGAGAAACATGGCATAAGACTCTCATGGAACATGCCAGAGGAAAAAAAAAAACCACAACAAACCCAACAACTGCCATGTAACCCTGAAATAATTGGCTCCATACTCTCAACATTAAAAGCAGCCCCTTTCAAGATAAAAGGAACGAGGCTGCCCAAGGTGCATTAGTGTATAATCTCCGAAAGGCTGACGTTAACTGCACATTTGAAAACCAACCGTCAGGAACCATCACGCTGTCACAAGGCTGTCAGACCTTTGGGCTGGGAACCTGCCTGAACGCAAGCCTAGGGTTTTATTAGATTTAGGCAATGAATCTGGAATGATGGGGTTTATGTGTGTTTTGACTGTTGTAGTTTGGTTTGGTTTTTTGGTTTGTTTTTTATAAAAAACAATGCTATGTTAACATATCACTCTTGTTCCTTCCAACGACCTGCCACAGCTTCTGTCTCCCAAGGAAAGCGAACCAAAGAATGGCAGACCAATAACATAATGGATCAAAGTACGGTCATGTTACCCTAGAAATGGGTAACTTTTCCCAAGAAAACTACACTGCTTCTGCACAACCGCGGTAGTCAAGTTGTGGACAGGCTGAGAGTGAGACTACATCACATAAAACCCAAATTGATTGCATTTTTAATGCTACAATAGGTACCTAATGCACGTTACTGTTTTCCGCTGTAGAACGAACACACACTGGTGCTACCACCTTAAAACCAAAAATCCAGAGTAACATGAAACACGTGCCTTCCTCCTATCCCAAGTCATTAACTACATGATTGTGTTGTATCCTAGGAGATTTGGTTGTTACCATTAACACGGTTTTCAAAGGGCAGGCAACCATAGTATCAGATACTTGACTACCACTGGCTCGAACTGTCCATGGCAGCCAGGGTCGGTCGCCTAGCAAGAAAAGAGAGGGGCTTTCAGTAACATTGTGTTAGCGTTGAATAACGGGGTAACAGGGAGGGAGGAAACTGTTAATATTATGTTTTCTCGGGATTGGGTTCATCAGTAACGAGTCTGTTACTCAGTCATTTTGTCTGCCACACATGCTGCATCCCTCGGAATAAATTCAAATAAAAGTTTAACAAGTCCAGATAAGATTAAGAGTTAAAAATCGTTGTGTTAAGTTTCCAAACCTATGATAGTTCTCCAGACTGGAAGAGTTCAAAAGAGAGTCAACCGGAAAAAAATAATTAACCATGAACTGTAGTGAAGAAGGTAACAGGTCAGCAGAGCACAGCGTCACCTGCACGGCGTGGAAAAGCTTTATAGCCTAACCATCAGAGTTACTACTCGCCTACTAGCGTGTCTTGTGGCTCGCACCCAAGAGGAACGATCCAGCTAACAAGACCTGAACTGTGGAAGGGATAACAAACCAGGACGCCTCCTGAATTAGGATATTCTCCAGGTACTGTAGTTATGGGTGTGTGCATGTTTTAATTTACTGTGAAGGAAAATATTTGTTTAACACACCAAAGAATTACACCCAACAATGTAGGACAACACCAATTTCCTTTTGGCCTCAGACAGAAAAAAGAACAGTTATTTACTGTACAGACATACAGACTGCTAAGAACATTTGGATTTTTAAACAGAGTAAACATGTGGGACAAGGTGAAAGCATCACAGGATAGAGCCATTTACCCGTGTCCTTTTCTGGTATCTCTGTTCGAAGAGTACCTGTTCTATACTTAGCACTCGGGGAATTAAAAACAAAAAAAAAACCCAACAACAAAACCTAACAAACCCACAACTAATACAAATTATTTGCTCACAGTCTATCACAGCAGACAATTACCTTGAGCAGAGTAACATCCAATAATGAGAGCTCACCGAGGCATAAATTCCCACGGCACTCTTGAAAATTCAAATTTTCAAAAATGTATTGAAAGTGGAAAATTAAAAGTGGAAACAAGTATATAAGGGAATATCATACATAACTCTGAATACACAAAGTTCTTGCAGTGGTTGTATTTACTTTGGTTGTTTTTTATATTTAAACCCACGAAGACCTTCTTAATTTGCATTTCCCCACTCAGACGAAAGCCGTTGCTACCCCAAACAGCAGCACCACTCCTTCCTCCCTTCAGAACAGCCTCGAGCGACACAAAGCAGCAAGACAGGTTTTCTATTACTCATGTTTCCCTAATCCATCAAAAACGCACGCTACTGCAAAGCGGTCTCATAATTGAAACCATTCTAATTGTCAAATACACGAACAAAGCTGCTTCTGTGGTTCGCTGGCCGGTTTTGACTGGGGTTTGGTTACTCGCGAGGCTTAGAAAACGCGCACCAGCCTGACCCAGGCACGCGGGAGCGCAGGTGTAGAGCCCATCCGCCCGGCACCGAGGTGCGCAAAGCTCACAGCCTTCATTCAGGAGGTACTGCCCGCTTCACGGAATTCCTCAGAAATGCTGCAAAGCTAACAGAGGAAGGAGAAGCCTCCCAAAAAACAGCTTTTTTTTCCCCCGTTAAAGGGTTTAATTAACGGGCACGCATCGTTTCTGTTCAGAAAAGATGAAGGTACCTGCAACTTAATTTTTCAGCGTCTGCATCTCAGAGGCACGTATCCAACGGGGAACAGATCCCCTGGGGAGTAAGAAAGCAGAGCTGCCAGGAACCCAGCAGCCTTCAAGCAAGCAACGTCAACATTCATTATTACGGAGACAAGGCAAAATAATACAGAGGCAACAAAGCTTTGGCAGCATCTAACTTACTTTCCTGCTGCCCTTCAAAAACACTTCTCATGAAACAAAATGGAAATCCCCACTATATACTGCAGATGAAGGTGACCTTGGGAAGTGGGGGAGAGGAGGAATAAAAGCAGATGGATGATCTTCGGGAAACTGCCCGGTACCCAACAGACCAGCTCGTCCCAGCCCTGTCCTTCCACCTGAACCATCCACAAACAACCAGGTCTAATCCAAGAGCCGAGCAAACTGTAGCTGTCGATGTCTCTGTGCTGTCCACTGGCTTTCCACCAGCTGGGCTTTGCCCCGCACTGCTCAATCTGCAAAGACATCACCTACAGATGTTAACTCAACTAAAGAAACCACCTCTCCTTTTTAGCGTTCCTTTTGCCAATACAGTATTACAACTACAGGGAAGGCGCAGAAGCCGGAGGCCAGTAACAGAGTAGTTGGGAAGTTACACAACGGACTCCTTCCAGCGCTGGAGGAGAGATGATGTATTCCTGGAGAGAGACTGAAGCAAGAATATCCAAAAAATCAGTAGCCCAAAGAACTACTTATGAATAAGACAAGAAGTCCCTGCTAGTCTGTGGTTTTCTGTTGTTTTGTTTGGGGTTTTCGTCCACATTTTGACATGACCTTTATGGAATGACAAACCAAACTGAACAGTGCACCAGAAAGGCTACTTCTCTCCAGCCTGCAGGATTCCAGCCACATTTTCAGCTCTGAGATGACAACTAAAGCAACAAAACATAATGTGAAACTCAGTTTTAAAAATTTCCTGTATCTTTTCTACATAAGTTCACTTGAAAAGGTCAAAGCAAAACTTTGTAATTAAAAAAACCCCAAAAAGCTCAACACTGGTTTGGCACAGACATGAATATATAAAACTAGCTACTCAGCGGTGATTCACATAAATTTGTTACATACGAGTTAATTGCTGAAGCAATGAAAACTCCTACAGTCGCAATTTCTAAATGCCAGCATGGTTTTTTAGAGTCATGACTCGAGAGTGTGTAAACATGGGATAAGGACTATAAAAGAGTGATCGGATGAGGTGGGAAAAGAGTAGGGCAGTTTTCACTTAAACACTTAACAATCCCTTCGATTTGTCTTCAGCAGCACTATTAATATGCTCCATTGAAAAACATTCAGAAGATAGGAGTGGGGCAAGTGGGGTCATTCGTAACAACCACAAACAGCGCTTACAACCTCCATTTGCCTCTCTACAGTAGATACACGTCTATTAAATAAAACTTTCTAAAAGTCTATGCGTCATTTCCAAATATGTCTTGGACAGCTGTGGGTTAAAACTCTTTGGTTGCTCAAATGTAACAAGACTTTAGATTCCTCCTTTTCATCCTTTAGCTGAAAATAATTTTAATCATTTTTGAAAGGCTTACAAGTTTAAAAAAAACACAGATTTCCCTGAAACAAAAACATTACTCACCTTAAAAGAACATAAATAAGGGAAAGATAGGGAGGAGAGCTTTATGCCCACAGTGAGCAGACAAGTTCTTTTTAGAAGCTCTTACGCTCACAACAAAAGAGTGTTCTAAAGCCAGGCAACAACAACAAAAAAAATCTATCACATCAAATGCCACAGAATAAGAACATGAGCTGGAATTGTTAAATCAATACAACTTTAACACAGCGTTGAAGGTGGAAGGCCTTTGTCCATGTCACTTCATCATAACAAGGTGAAAGTCCACTTACACAACCCACAGAGTTACTCTGCACGCTGGATCTGATTTAACAGCCGGAATTAGGATAAATGTGTTTTTCCATATGTTCTTTAAGCATCCAGAGCGTGCAAGGTTTATGGCACCTATTTTTAATCACATCTGAATCTGCAAGGTATGAAATTCTGCAGAACAAAACCAGGGCCCAAACCAAAGCCCACCTATTTCTGTAAGTTATGCTCTTCCAGTATCCAAACCATTACACACTGCAACCGTGTTGCTCTAACACAGTGAAAGGAAACCTACGCAGACAGCGTCGTCTGTGCGACATCAAAATTGCAGTCAAGAAGTCAGCCAAGCTCTAGTGAAGCACAACCAAAGCGAAGAGCGATGCCCAGGCCAAAAAAACTTACTACAAACACCAGCAAGCATACAATCTCTGATGAGGAGTACAACACCCCCTTCTCCTACATGGACAGACAACAAATGTGACTTTTGGGCTCTTAGAAATAAGCCTTTAGAATGGCAAAATCCCTCTTTCCCTTACCTTGTGCTGCTAAATAGGAAAGATAAATCCAAGTAATGCAGTTAGCATGGCACATTTGTCTAACTTCACTCTTAACCCTAAAGGCCTAAAAGAAACTTGAGGGAAGGGAAAGAAACGGATGGAAAGTAATAGTAGTAGCGCTGCAGGAACAAGGAAAGGCGAGAGAAAAGGGTTGTTTGTGTAGTTTCGTGGCGTTGGTTGGTTTTTTTTATTTGTTCGGTTTGTTTGTTTGTTGGGGAAGTGGCATGATTTATTTCTCCAGTTCCCTCCCACTGCAATTCAGGTAATGAAAGACTCGAGGTCTGGCAAAGATCCCCTCCTTCGCCATTAAAAAAAAAAAAAAAAGGGGGGAAAAAAGAATCGTAATTACGCTTACCGGAAACAAAGCTAATCAAACTTAAACAGTAACAAAGGGCAACAGAAACATGTTCACTGTATCACATCTTCCTTGCTGGCCAAGAGCCCAGAGTTTTCATTACAATTTTTTCCTCTCCCCCCCCCCCCCCCATTTCCCAACAGCCCGGCCCAGGACACCCAGTTTTACAAACTGTATTTGTAGGAGGTCAGCTTTTCACGAGGCCAAAAACCCAGCATGTGGAAAGCGTTAAGATTTTCATGTAGTAGAGGAGGTTCTTAAAACTACTACTGTTCAACTCAAAAAATCTCGGAGCTTCACAGATCATTAGAGGTTTCTGAACCGCAGAGAAGGGCAGAGTTAGCAAAATAAATCAAGAGTTCCTGTGGGATGTCCTAGTGCTTTACACAACCAGCGGCACCGGGCACAAAGCAGGCTCAGAATTAAACAACAGGGAGGACTTCTCAAATTGCATGAGGCAAGAGCTGTTTTATAACCTGGAATGTACTCTCCCTTTCTTTAAAGGTTAGGGTCTAGAGGCATTGTACAAAATGATTCCGACTGCGTCAGGGGCATCAGGAGGAAGGGAAAAGCGAGCACAAAGTGTGTTTGGGGGAGGGAAAGGAGAGGAATCAGCTCAACTGTTCCACCCAACGAGAACAATCTATTTCACCATGGCAATAAAAGTACTTATCAGCACCTTTTTAATGCCAGATTTCTTACTGCTGTACAGGAGTTTAGCAGCATGAAAAAGAAATTATATTCCCTGCCAATTTTCTATATACCAGATGACCAGAGCCAATAAGGATTTCCCAACCATCAGTACTGTCAGCATTCTTGATTCTGTCATTAATCTCGTAACACTTTGTCTATTTCTTAACACTCCAAGTTCTTAAATACAGCGATTACTTAGGAAACCACCTCTTTCATTTACATCTCCCCAAAAGAGAAAGTTTATAAGTTCACATTTACAAAGAAAAGGGGAATTGAAAAATTTAATCTCGAAAGATCTAAATCGTAAGGAAACACACCCGTCAACATTCTATGATTTTTTTAAAAATAAGGGATGTAAAAAGCAAAAGGTTTTCTGTGGAACCCGCTTTGATTACTCAATGTTTGACGCGACGCGACCTGTACCTTCTTAAACTAGACTAAAGGCAAGAAGTGGAGCAGCGTGTTGAATTTCTTTGCCGCAGAACGCGTGATGCTGCGGCGTAAGTGCAGTTCTACCCGGGACAATGGCGGAGGCTGAGGCAGCAGAGGGAGCCCCTTGTGCTCCAAGCAACACGCGCCAACAGCACAAATGGGGGACCCCGGTCTTGCAAGATACTTATTACTCACAAGCAGGAACGGGAAACCCAAAGCCTAAGCACTGCACGGGGCTCACAGCATCACTGTCTTTGTTTTCCACATATCAGAAGGCGTTAAGGTGCCTGAAAATGCATTTCACCTCTTGGCAGGGAAAGGAGCCCCCCCACTATAAATCCACCATCAAACACACTGGAGGAGGGCTGCGGTTCGGATCTGCAGCCCCTCCTCCTCCACCGGACCCCCCTGCAGGACAGCCCTCCTCCCTTACGCGCTGCTGGGGTAAAAGCAGGAGATGTTGACCCAAAAGAACACCGCCACCACCTAGAAGTAATCATTAGCATTCTTACGTCCCAAGAATTTGAATTCTACCATACTCCCAAGCATTTTTCTTTCAGATACAAAATATAAAGGGGGAAACAAAACAAGAGCAAATGTAGGCGATTTCAGCTTGCGATGGTGTTTCTCAGAGTACCAGGCTTAAAGAGCCTGTTATAGCCACAACCTGCCTTAGTTTCCCCTACGGCACAGCCCCTGTAAACAAAAGCCACTATTCTTAACTCCCCATTCTCAGTTTATTCCACAATCTGTGTAATTCCTGGGAGTTTTCCTTGGCAAGGAAAAAAAAACGCAAACACAACAACAACAAAAAACAGTAATCAAGCACTGCTTCTTTTTTACAGCTGGTTTGAAACAAAAATGACAAAATGAGTGCATCTGTCTACCGAAGTTGTTATTGTCTTGTTCTCACAGTACAGTTATAGCAGCATATTACAGGATATTTAGGACTGAATAATGTATTTGAGGGCTGATTCTATGCCAAAAGAACACTGCAGATACCGTTCTTACGGTGCCGTCTGGGGCAGGAAGGAACGATTAAGGCCAATGATCTGTTGTATAAGAAGAAAGTTAATTTCATGCTCAGTATGGCAGGCAAGGCGCATTAAAACTATAGTTTACTCTCTGCCAACAGACGATTTTTTTTTTTTCCTGGTGCACAATCCTTTACCCCAGACATCTCGTGCTATTGAACCCCACGCAACACAGGCAACAGTTTAATGCCGACGTTCATAAAGGAACTGAAAACTGCTTTGCACCATTAAGCGCTCCAGATCACCCTGACTCTCCTGGAACGTGACTCTCGCAACAGGTCAAAGCTGTTTGTATTTATTTACTTCTTGAACTTGAAAATTCAAATAATATTGCTGCAATACCTTTTGAAATCGTTATCTCTCTCTCTCACCCACTATAAATACACACGTGAAATGGCACCACTTGGGACAACACACAGATAACACCCTCAGTTATGTCAGCTACAATCTAGCCGCCCCTCCTCCATTTTTTTCCCTTAGTGGTACATTTGCAATTAATCTTCATTATCGCATCTGGGGTACTGTGTGCAGTTCTGGGCTCCCCGGGTCAGGAAGGACAGGGAACTGCTGGAGAGGGTCCAGCAAAGGGCTACAGAGATGATGAGGGGATTGGAGCATCTTTCTTATGAGGAAAGGCTGAGGGACGTGGGCCTTTTTAGTCTGGAGAAGAGAAGACTGAGGGGGGATCTTATCAATGCTCATAAATCCTTAAGGAGAGGGTGCCAGGGGGATGGGAACAGTCTTTTTCCAGTGGTGCCCAGTGACAGGACAAGAGGGAACGGGCACAAACTTGACCACAGGAAGTTCCATCTTAACATGAGGAGGAACTTCTTCCCTGTGCGGGTGGCAGAGCAGTGGCACAGCTGCCCAGAGAGGGGGGGGAGTCTCCCACTCTGGAGCCATCCCAAACCCGCCTGGACGCCGTCCTGTGCCACTGCTGGAGGTGACCCTGCTCTGGCAGGGGGTGGGACTGGGGGAGCTCCAGAGGGCCCTTCCAACCCTGACCACTCTGGGATCCCTGACTAGGATAAGAAAGCAGCGTGGGTGCCGAGGAGGAAAAAAAAATAAATAAATCAAGTAGCAAGACAGAATGCTTGTTCCTCAAATGTAAGCAAGCCACCAGTCTGGCAAAAACTGTCTGCAAGCAGGCTGTGCTGGCTTCCAGTGGGTAACTACCGATAAAATTGGCCCAAATACACACACAAAATCAAAAAAACAATTACTTATAGGCCACAAACATCAAGTTTAAATACAGAAGTTGAATTAGCTGCAAAAACTGCTTGAGCTTCACTGCTGTTTGTTTTCCAGTATCTCAGACTTGAGCAACTGCCATAAAAGTCACCGCTTGCCAACCAAGCCACTTGTCTCCACATCCCCCTCCCTTTCTCAAACCCTTTTTGAAAAGAATTCCTTTGTCTGCTCCATACAGGAATGTTTAAAAGTTAGCATTCCCACTGCAGAGATAAGGAGGAGGGACGACCCAGCACCAGGCAGACACTATCTGAAGCACATATTCAGCACTGATGTGTTCCTCTTCCAAAGAGACTCCCACAGCGTTGTCCCCCTTGGTCCCGTCCCCCCCGAGGCAGACAATACCCTCTTCGAACGCCACGTCCGTGCATCACAGCAGTCTGTAACTTGCCGTAAAACAAGGCCGTTGAGTCATGTATATCTTTTCATAGATTAAATCAAGTACTTGTAAGATGAGATTTGTGCAACACCACTTTTACATCAACGCAACTATTACAAAGGATGTGAAGGTTTATCTTCCTGCTTTGCCACGGACGTTTTCGGTTTCCCTGAGCAAGTCACTAGGTTCGCTTCTGACTCAGCTCTTAACTTGTAAAAACTTCATTTCCATACCCAGCAGTGCTGTACATGAGGTATATATTAAAGATCATGAGATCCTCAGGTATCAGTTGTGGGTCTGTGAGTTAGTAGCACAGAGAGGGTTACGTGGAGAGTATTTCTCTACTAAGCCATTTCAAAACTCAGATACCAGGCAGGATTATACAGATTCATTTCTTTAATGAGTTACCCAAATTTTATAACATTCGCACTGTTCTAGGACAGGATGTCCTGCAAACATCACTCTTGCTTATATGACTTTTTTTTATTTTGCCTTTCTTAAAGCCCTCTTCAAGTTTTAAAGCGTATCTTCAGTCGCTAACTGGACGGGAAACAAACAACGTGAAGGGTTTGGCACACGGCATCTGTGGAAAAGAATCTTGCCAGGATAGGACACTCAACCATGAAAATAAACTGCACACTTTCTCAAATAAATACCTATTTTAAGTACCTGAGATCCACAGGACCTTAGGATTGATGTCTGAGTATTTAATACAATCTGACAACTGCTACAAAAGAAGAAAAGCTATTATCTTTTCTCATAGGGAAAGAAAAATACAGAATAGAAGCATACAGCTGTTGACGAACAAAACCATTTCAACCGGAGTCGCACATACCCTTCAGCATCGATGCAAAAAAGAGAATTCACAATAAGAAAATAAACAAAACAAAATGCCTTATGACGGTGAACTATAAATGGAAGGTAAGGAAAGTGTAGTGTAACAAAACTATGAGGAATCACAGCAGCATTGTGTTCTCTCAGTTGTTGAGGAAGACTCAGACAATACTGTATCAACTTCCCAAATAATCTTGGCTTAGATCTTCAACTACAAACCTTTCACTACAAAGCAGAAATTGTCCTTTTTGGCACTCTGACAGAACTCAATGCAATTGCCTAATGGCCCTCTTTTGCTTGCAACAATATTTTACTCCTACCTACCTCTAAACCTTCAGAGAAAAATAAACAATGAGTTTCAATCTTGTAATGTAAAATAATAAAAAAACCCCACCAGAGTGCAGAGTTGATTTATTACCCACACTAAACACAATTCCAGAGTCCAGTTGGCACAGTGAATACACCTTCTGGTTTTATGCTCTTCACCTACGAAGGTTTCTTAATAAGAAACTCAAATAAGCAGCCCAGTTTTTGAGCCGATGACACTGTAAAATACCTTCAGAATACAACGGTGAAATAATACAATTGAAAATTAATTCTCTTATTCTCTTAAGAGAAAGCTCAAGAGATTTAAAACAAACAAAACCAAAGCACATTAGGTACTTTCTTTCTGTGGTTTTACTGGCTTCAGCTGAAATCGAGACACACAGGTATGCGAAAGGGTATTTTGGTCTTTGGAAGATGTAACCGTAGTCATTAATCAGATGACCACACACTGGTGGCACTGAGCCCTGAAAGCGAACAGTCAGTGTAAACAGGCAGTTCACAGAGCACGGATTTAAGAGCTAAGCGATATATACCTTCAGGATACGTTAAGTGGAAAGAAGAAACTCGGGAAACTGGAACAAAAGGAACACGCGTGGTATATAAACCATGCGGCTGGAACCGTGGCCCAGGCTTACCCAATCGAGTATGCAGTCGGCAGCTCTACTCCCCTATAAGACCTGAAATCAGTTTTAGAGGTGAAGATGACGTGGTGTATACTAGAGTTAAACCTTTATGTCTCTTTAAAGACCTTTCCAAACCTTCTGGTTTATTATCCAATAAAATGATGACATTTGCAATAGGGTTTAACACTTAAACTTTTAAAAACAAGCCAAATCAAAGTGAACACATATACTGAACATCCCTTACAGATAATCTGGTCTTTGTAAACAGCTTTCAGCTCAGTGCCACTTAAATTTAGGAATATCTCCATCTGAGCTCAGCTCCTATGAGCTCAGCATTTCATTAAATTCTTTGGCTTACTTTTTCTGCTCCTGGTGAGAAGCGTGAACTGAATTACTGTGTGCCTCCTCAGTACACTGCTTTACCTTAAAGCCAAACATATTAATTTAGTGTTCTCCTTCAATCAGTTAAGATAGCCACACAAAAAAAAAAAGAAAATAAATAAGCCAACATGCTCCCTAGAGAAGAGTTTGTTATGCAAATGAATCAATGGTTTCACTTACACAGGAAAAGCAACTAACCGATGCCTCTGCCCGTTTTTCAAACTGGACTGAAGCCCAGTAGGATATCTGCTATGACTAAAAGAAAAAAAAAAAGTCTTCGGCTATCATTTTTAAAATGTGAAGCCTATAGTCCCTGTTTTAACAAGAACAAAACCCTCCAACTGTAATATCCATGCGATGGAAGCACTAGCAGCAGCGAGCAGAGATGAAATGAAAAGAAGCAGTGGCTGTTTATGTTGGCAGTCGCTTCAAACTCTAATGGAAAATTTCAGCTCTGACTGCATCTAGGCTAGAACAAGTTATTAAGGAAAAAGGCTCAGCTTTCAAACAGAAAAGGCTTACATAGCTTGTCCCTTTCTGAACACTCCTGCAGCAAAGACACGTCAGGAAATAATACGCCTTGACTCTACAATGTATTAATATCCTATCATTAGGGGAACACACCACCAAATAACATGTATGTCCTTTGGGAAAGGAAAACAGTGACAATGCCCATGCCACAGACCCAAACTCAGCTATTGGCACAAATATGTTACGCCCCTAAATGCAAATATTAAAAAGCAAATGTAGGGCTAACTAATCACTTTATACTAACGCCCCAAAATATATTTGCCTAATTATCTCCTTCTTTTGATCAAAGGAAAACTGCTATTTGAACATTTATGTCGAGGGAGAATCTTTACCTTTCATACGCTCATGAGAATTTTGCCCAAATATTGCTAAGGCTGTTTGTTGACATGAATAGTATGCAGCCTGTCCTCCGAGAGGACAAACACCTTGCCAGGCTGCACATATGGTAACTGCAGTGACCTTTCAGCTACTACACATTTGCACTGTATTTAAGAGCTACTCGGCAAGCCAATATTGTATATTATGTAACACAAGATTAAGCATTAATGAGGCAAGAATAAAATTGTTTATCTAAACCCCAATCTAAAATTAAACAGAAGTTTATGCTGAAAGCTCACACTGCACTCGTTTTGTCTCCTAACATTAACAGAGCACAGCTTATTTAGTCTCTGAGATAAGTCCCAACAGCATTTAATGTAGAGAGAAGGATTTTACTATCAGAAGAGAGAATATTTTTGCTAAAGAAGAAAGCGATGCCTATTTAGTTCTTACGTGCATAAAGCCAGCATGTTGCAGGTATTTTGATCTAAGGAAAACAGTTGATATTCATGACTTCTATTTACACTGTGTTTTAAAGCTAAATACAGAAGCATCCACCCAGCGGCAAGACCTTTCGATTGCACTGTGTCATCTCTTGCTAAGCAGCCAAACCAAAAGTCACACACACCAAAAGGTATCTCTGTGCTTAATGGGGAAATTCAAAACAAAACTAGACCAAAGTCTGCATGCCTCCACAAAGATTCACTGTCCTCTTTTTAGACCTCTCGCTAAGCGAGCGGCTCTACAAGGCTCACTGAGGAGCGTCAGCCTGCCCGAAAAAAGACAAGCAGACAGTTAGACCACGGTCACAATCACTGTACCATAAACCGCCCCTGAAGAACACAGGAGTCGTCATTCGAGAGCCTCCAAGCATTCCGATAGGCGTCACCCCCAGTTTTAGGAAAAGGTCACAAGTGTTTGGGCCTACTCCCATGAAAGACACGGTGTTTCCAAAGCCTCAGTTCAATCGCAGCATGTGCCGTGGCTATCTAACGGCATAACATGGTGTTATTCTTAAACCTATCGTATACGCCCCCCCCCATTTCTAGTCACATAAGGTGTCTGAGTTCTGTCGGTCAGATAACACACCCCACATAAAGCAGGCTGGACTCCAGCCAGAGGAAGACAAGTCTGTTTCTTCTGGGACCGTGGCCTTAAATAGTTCAGGCAAAGGGAAAGCGCAGCCAAGCCGAAGCTCACCGAAGCGTTTCTGAGTGACCGGCACGAGGGTGGGCCGAGGGGAACAGGACCCAGCTCTCCAGCCGAGCCGGCTGTCACCGTGACTCGGCCGCCGCCTCCTGCTCTCACTGCGCAGTATCGCTCTGCACGAGCCCCCCTGCAGTCCCCGTTTCTGTTTACCTCCTGCATGTCACTAACACAGAGTTAAGCGCTTTACAAGAACACAGTAAGTCAATCCCCCACCTTGTAGGCATTCACCTACATTTATCTCAGGCCTATCACAATGCCACTGCTTCTCAAACTCTCAAATTCAAGGAGCTCAGTGTAATCATCTAAAGAATTCAGAGCAGGAGAATTTTAAATACTTTGAAAATCCCGCATTATCACAAAGTTTTAGCCAATTAACCCAAAACGAGGGGATCACATTGAAAGCCAAATCAGATACTTAGGAAAATTTGTTTCCAGCTGTGTACCTTGCATTCTCACAACGTATGAATTTAAGTGAAAGCTATTAATGAAAACTGTTCATGTCACATAAGTGCCTCCAAAATTTTTTTTCTCGGCTTACCATGCAGAAGAATCAAAACTGCTGCTAAGCACAAACCGAATGGGAGCAGGATACTTCACCAACCGCGCCATCCAACTACAGCTATACCCGACCCTGAGCAAACTACCGGGGAGGAAGGGGAAAGGAAGAAAGATACACAGGAACAGAGGAGAAAATATATACTTAAATAGAGTTCAACAGAAACCCACGGAAGTTTCAGAAGCTTTATTTAAGCTCATGTACACGGAGGCAGTTTTTCTCTGGAGTATGGCAAGGTTAACACTTACTGATCCAGCCTTAAAACTGCCAGCTTTCCTTTTCCATTTCAGCGTTCCCGTTTCAGCAGAGGGCATGCTCAGATAAGAGCTGATTTTAGTTCCTGGGTCTCTTATAAAAGTTGGAAGAGAATTCTACAGCTGTTTACACTCACGCCCACTGGGAACCCCTCTCTAACACAAACTTGGAAATAAACTGGAAATTTCAAATAAGCTGGAAGAGGGAAGATCTAAACAAACATACAGCTTTGAGATACAGTATATGTTTCATAACGATTTTTTTCATTTAGAAGAAACAATTAAAAAACTATGTTAAAACTAGTTAAAAGACACATTGACAAATACAGGGTTTTCTTAAAAGATATTGTACCATTACTATGGAGAGAAAAAAAAGCAAAGGCACAAGTCAAATAGGACGTTCCTTAACGCGCTTGTGAAACTCAGTACAGTGTGGCCTAATTCTCATCTCTCACCACGGCCACTTTACACCTTCCAATACTATAAAAGAAATGCAATGTCATAGTCACCTCTATATTCTGACTTCCTGCACAGTAGCCTCAGCTTGGTTTAATATAAATCAGGCCCAGTCTCTACAATAATTTTGTATTTTTAGTGTATTACGTATCTTCCACTATTGCCGTGTTCCAACTGCAGGGATTAAGGCGATATTAGGAGGAGTTCTTCCCCAGAGAAAGCAGTATAAATATAAGCGTCTGGAAAAGGCATGCATTATACAAGATGCATGATATTAAGGAGATTTAACTCTAAGTGGGTTTTGCAGAGAGGCAAAAAGCCCGGCTCCCCTCCCCACAGGCTTCAGCGACTAGTAAGGTAAACTCCAATAAATCAGAAACGTGCATTGACCTATACTCTGGTTTCCATTCAGGCCAAGTCCCTTCAAGAATGCCCCTGACTCATTTTTCCAGTAGCTTTTGCAGAACTTGGGAGTCGCCGTAGTGCTTTTGAGCCCGTATAATAATTTTCAGAGTTTTACCTCACATTAATATGGTGGCTAAACAGGAAAATAAGGCCTTTTTTCTAGTGAGTCTGGAATTGCTAGAGGGTTACTTCACACTGCAACAGAAAAATGGCAGGCAAAGTACCTGAAATTATTCTGCTGATGAAAAAAATACAGACAAATTAATTCCACAGCCTTGTAATTTACATTATTCATTACTCCACTTTAGGGAGGAAAAGCAAAACTGGATAGTCAAAGATTATTTACTGCAGCCTTTATCCTGCGTGTCTTACTACAGCAAAACTGCTGTAAATTTTGTCTGTAAAAGACTGGGAATTAAAAGAAAGCAGAAGTGAGACCTGTGGGCAAAAATAGGAAACGGAGATTAAACAATCCGTTGTAGGTCAAAGGTTATTTGTAGATCGGTTACCACTAGGGGCTAAAAAAGCCTGCTCAAAGCCATCGACGCTGCTTCCCAGTTGCTCAAACTTAATATTTAGTCTTCTCTATACTAAAAATTTACACGTAATGAAACAAAAATGTAACACTTGAAAAATGATAGTTTATATAAAGTTGCACACCACTTGCAAACTTGCAAAACTTTCACAAAAAGCCTCAGGCCTGACAGCCAAGTTCGAATGCAGAAGTCAGGCAGTACAGACAGGGTCACACACCTGCCCCCAACTCTCAAGTCTTTAGTTTTTCTTTTCCTTTCTCCTGCAAACTGTTTTTCTCTATCGTAAAGAGACGTTTTGTATTTAAAAGCATATTTCATAGTTGCTGCAATTTCAACTTTAGAAGAGTACTTTTGCCTCTCGGTAACTTTACCATCAGCAGAATTGATTTCTAAAGTAAACACCAATTCCTTCTAAATACATTGCTAGGAGATATTCTAAAGAAAAGAGGAAAGGACTGCTTCAGCTGACTACGTGCTGGATTTTAAGATGCTGCTAAGAAGGATACTATTTAAGCATTCCTTCTCAGGTGTCATCCTGCCAACACCGGGCCTTCATGCCTCCAAATCCAACAGAATACTAAAGCAAAGTTTACCTACGCTTGATCAGTACTTAAGTTTTCCCATCACTCTCAACAGACTCAGTGAACATATACATCAACTGAGGCATTCCAGGAATCATTTCATCCTCCCCTTTCTATTTGACCTATGCTGTGTCACTATTTACCAAGGGAAGATCGTGATACCACAGCATCGTCTCACAAGAACACCTCAGAAGAGAATGGAAGTGTCCTACAGTAAGTAATAGGTTTTAAAATATTTTTACAGTAATATTCTTCCCCACGGAACACCCAAATTCCACACATACAAAAGTCTAAACCAGTTATACTTTAAATATTTTCCAGATCACTAACACACTGCTAGAAAATAAGTCTAACTCAATTTTCATTGAGTTATCTCCCTTCTAAATTAAGAACAAACACGAAAACGGATTTCCAAAACCACCCTCCCAGCAGTCAAATGACACCTGCAGAACAGAGAAGCTTCTAGAGAAGCTTGGCAATTAGAACTAATAGAAAAGTAACTAGATTCCCAAGGCTTCCCAAACCCTCTTTCCTTTGAAGAAGTCAACCACTCCTCCCTGTCCATCTTCCTTCTAAGCGCTTGCCAGGATTTCCCGCAGAATGACAGTTAGGTAAGCTCTGTGAAGTTCAGCAGAGTAATAACCCACAGATAATTCAGAAACTGAAGTTACCCCACTTGCTGTCCACATGTTTCAGGAACGCAAAGAGTTAAACACAACAGCCGAATTCTGCAGGTCCTAGGAGCAGCCGGCACATACCTCCGTCTTCCAGATTCAATTAGATTTTGTTTTGTTTTAGGCTTTCTTTAATTACCCACTGCCATTTGAGCCCAACTGGGTGACATAAATGTATTATCCCATCATAATGTCAGAATTTAAAATTAGATTTGGTCTCCATAAATACACTTCGTCCAACCTTAGTGACTCCGTCCAGCAATGACGACTATTTTATGTAACATCTTTCACACATTAAGACCTAAAAACCACACTGAAAATTACAGCTACCTTTTCTGGCTGTGGATTGCTCTTCTATTTATCTGCAGAGAATTCAGTTCAGGGTGAAAAGGAAATAGTTTCGTAAGATCAAATGCTGAAGCAGCAAGAGAAAAAGCAAATTACATAAAGTCCAAATGTACTTACAGTCTCCTTATTCGGAAGCAACTCCTTTCGGATCCTGAAGAAGTTCTTGCCGTACTGCCTCAACCCCTTAATAAAACGTTTCTGTGATAAAAGATAACAAAAATAGTATGTCAGCAGAAGAAAAAAAAAAAAAATCTTGATAATCAGCACAACAGCCAAACAATGTTCTTCGCTTAAGGACTGCCGAGAGAAGAAAACGTCTACCTACACAACAACTGCAAACAGAGAGGGAAAAAAAGGCTTTGAAAAGATACCGAAAAATTCCAGCCACATTCCCTTCTATGTCAAACTTCCAACATTTGAAGCTTTTTAAAAAAAAAAAAAAAGTCAGTACCACAGTCAGTTCTTCCCCAAAAACGACCCAAGCGTTCCGCCGCACGTCGCTCTCCGAGTCTATTTTTCAAGTCCGAAGCGACAGGCGAAGGAGGAAAATACGCAACGCCGCTTTTTCAGGGCAGCGAAGTGCCTCGGGGGAGGCGGTGCCGCGGGGGTTCAGCAGCCCGGCCAGGCGCCAGCCCCCCCGGGCTCGCCCTCCCCGCTCCTCGGCCGACACCGCCGGCCGCCAGCCCAGCGCGGAGCCGCCGCCGCTCCCCCTCGGTGGCTCGCAGCGCTCCGCGCTCGCTCGCCACGCCGAGACGCTGCTTCCTCCTCCTCCTCCTCCTCTCGCCCCGCCGCCGGGGCCGCGCACGGCGGGACGCGACGGGTCGGGGGCGACCCCGCGGCGATGGCGGGGTGGCGCCGGGGGCTGCGGTGCGGAGGCGCGGCGAGGCGAGGCCGGGCGCGGCGAGAGGAGCGGAGCGGAGCGGAGCGGAGGGCCGGGCGGGAGGCGGCGGCCGCCCAGCATGTGATCGCGGCGGGGCTGGGCGGCGCGGCACCCGCGGGGCGCGCCGCAAAAGGCGGCCTGGATCGCCGGGCACCCCCCCCACCCCCGACACACACACATCACCACCACCACCACCCCCCCCCCCTCCAGCGACGGCCACCCAACCGCCTCCTCCCCCGGGAACCCCCCCCCAAACGAGCCGCCGGATTAACGCCCCGCCGGCCCCCGCGGGCTCTGCGGCGGGGTGGCGTCTCTCTCCCCCCACACACCCCGCCAGTTGCTGTCTCGCATCTGCCGCAGCCCTCCGCTGCCCTTCCTTCCCCCCCCTCCAGCTGCCCCCTGCGCTCATGTTTCCTCTCTGCAATACTCACCCCCCCACCCCCACCCCCCCCCCCAAAATAACTCCGCAGCCGCCCGCTGAACACACGGCCCCCCCGGCCCCTACGGTGCATCGCCCACCGCCGCCGGTGCACCCCGGAGCGGGCTCACCGGTACGGTACATCATCGCCCACCGCTGCCTGTGGCCCCCAGACCAGGCTCTCACCTGTATCCCCCCCGCCCCCCCCACCGTTTCACCACCACGGATCAGTACCGGGAGATTTAAGTCCAAACACTGAGCACCTCTTTTTGGCAAGGCCAGGCCTGAGGACTTTTTCCTTTCCCGTAAGAAGCATACAGGTCTAAACGCTAGAAAATAGCAAATTCTGCCTGCAAAAAAGGATGAGGAGGGATGTTGAGTATACGGGCACTAACATTCTGGGGGAGATGAGAATTGGTAATTCCCTAAAAAGAAACAAAACCCTAAAAAGAAACATACCTCAAGTTGGCTTAATGCATTTTGCACCACATCTTCCTGCAAACATCTACCTGAAGGAGGCGGGCAGGTGATTAGAGGCTTCCATATTACAAAGTGGATAAGGAATCCCAGAAAGGGTAATTCACTACTGAAACAGCGCTCTGTTCACCTCCTGCGCTCCCACCACAATGCTGAATATGAGCGAGCAGTCTCTTTGGAACCTCATGCATATTATTTTGCAGATATGCCCGCGCAGGGATCTATCCTTACCTAACCCTGTCCCTCAAAGCCAGCAAGACTGCTAGGGTTCGCCAAGAACGTGCCTGGGGGCACCGAGACAGGAATTAACCACCAGTTGTATACGCTTTGAGATTACAGTCCCTTCCACTATATGATTTGCTCATACCCACCTGCTCATTTTAACCCAGCAAAGAGAGCGCTCGGGAGTTTGAGTTCAGTGGCAGGGGTGCTCGTGCTGCTGAACAAGGAAAATTTTACTAATAGGAAGGTACCAGCCCCCCCCCTCACAGGCAGAAGTCACACACGTCTGCAGAGCAAGATCCCGAGGCTGCTTAATGTGTAACTGGTCACCAACGCGCACACGCATGCGTCTCGCTTTTTACCATGTGAATGACGAGGAATTTTCATGACACTGAGGGGGGAGGCCAATCGCTCCCCCGGCACCATCCCCACGCCGCTTCTGGCTTGTGCTTCTGGGCAAGGAAAGATGGCAGCAGCAACAGGGCAAGCAACCGTGCCCTCCCACCACTCCCAACATCCCGAAGAGCAGTGTAATTCCTGTCTGCAGCTTACCACGAAGCGTGAAAATCAACTGAATCAAGAAACATTTAAGAACAGGCAATCCAAAGGGAACTCTGATTCCAAACACTGCAGCTCAGTTCCTGGCTGGCATCACCGCCTCCTGGACTGGGGCGGAGGTACGATGCTTTTGCAGCATCAGTTAAAAGAGCATATAAGGGAAAATGCGACATAAAAAGCTGTAGGGGAATAAGAAGAAACCAGAGCTGGAACACTCCAACCATGGATGAAAAAGGGCACAGGGAAACACGAGAGCGCAATCTGGTCCGCTGCATAAAATGAAAGGCCCTGATTCCCTATTCCTCGTTTTGCCAAAGACTGACTTACGGTCTATCTGAATTCTCAGAGGACCACTTTATTTATTTATTTAAGATTCCTTTTAACCAAACTATTTTACATTTGGTTTGTGTCGCTATTCAACTCTGTATTAAAAAAGCCTATGACACCGTTTTCCTTTGAACTCAGGAGATGTCAAAAATCCCTACTGGGAACGTACGCCTAGCATATAGCCTATGTGAATAACAGAATTAGAGGGAGCTTGAAATTATGTTCCAAATTTCCAAATATGAACAAAGTCCATCCTTCTGGTATTCTGAAGCTTTGGCCAATTATGCTGTCAACTTTGTTGGTGTGATACAGAATTATCACTACCCATTGGGGCAGTGCAAGACATCCAACTATAAAATAGTTGTGTGCCTCTACCGAAAGGCAAGAGAAAGACACTTCTTAATACACAAAGAACGACAAAGCACATAAAAATTAGTTTCAGAAAGTTAGAACTTAAACCCATCAAGTTTGTTTCAAAACATTTTCTTTTCCAGATTTTCCTTCCTATTCTAGTCTTCCATGAATTCAGCATCACGGGCAGTTCTCCCTTACCCTGCAGCAAGAACTGCTACTTCTTTCCTCCAAGTCAAGCACAATAGAGACCTCTAAATGTTTTTAAATATAAAAGAACTAAATAGTTGCACACCAAATCAGAAGTGACCTGTTGCTCCCCAGCGTCTCGTAAAACAGACTGCATAACAGTTTAAATTTTCTCTCCCCTGCACAAATGACATGCAACACATTTTATGTCTGCATTTTAACGGTGCAGGAGATGATGTTGCACTACTCGCAGAAGGCATCCGAAAATGACAGCTGCTGAATTAAAATAGTTCTACAACACAGGGCTGGTAGAACTACGAGGCTTAAACCTACGGATGCACGAGGAAAGTTTTGCTGAAAAGTGGAAGTGACTCTAGAGCACAATGGTTTAAAAATGCGAGTTTGTGCTTTTCAAAAATTAACATTTCAATTTTACCACTTATGTTTAACTTTGAAAGATTATTTCTGACAATTCTGTCAGCGTCGTCATTTGTACTGTTCACTGAAGACAAACTAACACAATTTAAAAAAAAAAACACGCTGTGGGTAATTATTGCTGTGAAGTAGCATTAGGGAATCCCACGGCTCGCTGGGTCAGTCAATGTTGACAGGCACCACAGTTCTATTTTACGAAGTGGTTACCATGGCTATTGACCAGCTGCAACACAAGATCTCCTAATACCATTTTATAATTTGAGCTTCCCCAATGAAACGTATTAGATTCTGCAATATCCTGCTACAAGGCGTAAACAGGGAGCTATAAATAACCAAGGAAGAACAAGGAACGAGCACGTTAATGTTTGCATATGTGTTACTTGCAGGTCCCATATTTTATCCCAAGAAACAAATATCATGACAAGATACACAAAGCCATTATGTTCTGCCTAACAGAGCTCAGATGGCATGTTTATCAATGTGATGATAATGCCATTGCAAAGCTGTAGTTAAGGTTATGCGTCAGGGTTTCTATTATCAAGAGATTACAGCTTGGCAGGAAAAATTTGCTACTGCATGCTGAAATTCAGCACCCCAGGTTTTAACTGGGAACTGAGGTTCCCAGTTCAGTTTTAGAATCATAGAATTGTTATGGCTGCAAAAGACCTTTAAGATCATCAAGTCCCACTGTTATCTAACTCTTCTAAACCACGTCCCTGAGCACCATATCTAGACGGCTTCTAAAAACATGCAGGGATGGCGATTCAACCACTTCCCTGGGCAGCCTGTTCCACTCTTTGATAACCCTTTCAGGGTAGAGGTTTTTCCTCGTGTCTTCTCCTTCACTGCAGAAAACGAAAATAAAGCTGTTTCTAAAAGCAAGGAAGAATAACATCTGGTACAAAAGAACCTCTTTAATCAACTTAAGAGTTTCAAACTTAAACCTCACGGGCTTCAGGAAGGCAGGACGACCCTGATAAAACTGTAAATTCATAACTGCTACTAATGCATCTCTTCCGAGGTGCTGCTTCAGTCAGGTTTAGATCAAATATATTTTCTTTAAGAAAACCCATATGCTATTTCATTCCCTTCCCATGACTTCCACCTGGTCAATTAGTAAAAAGCATATTGTAATGCAATATATTTACAAACACACACACAGCTTTTTCTGCTCATTAATCCAGGAAATAATGATTCCTCAATTCCCCCCCCCTTAATCTTCCTAAAAAGAAAATAATCGCCTCTTTAGATCATGTCCAAGAACAGCAAGTTCTTCCCTCAACCTTTTCCTTAATTTGAGCATATAAAAATGGAAGATTTTGCTCTCATGAAAGCAATAGGGACAGTGCATGTTTTGAAAGGCATTTTTCTAGGTTTTCTAGGCAGATGCCAACTGAAGTCAAAATCTTCCATGCTTAATATGCCTTTTTAGTTTTATAGTAAATAAGGTAGGAAAATTTATGGGGTCTTAATAGTTAACAGCAAATAAATGCTAAATGCCTAAAAGCTTCTTTATTTCTCAAATTTCACAAGATGAAAAATTATGGCAGTTGTTGTGAAAAAAAAAGAGATCTGGTTATATCTGCAAAACTTCTGTTAACTGTGCAGCACATTTATAGATTGCCCCCAACATTTTTTTTTAGCATGCAGACATTGTCTACGCACATTAGCTGAATTTCAGTGCACATTTCATTTTATTAAAAGCCTGGCTGAGTTTTAACATTCTATTTCGCTTATGTGTGTACAGTGCAAATAAAAGCATTTGCTGATAATCTTAAATGATATATACTGTCCGCTAGGAACAGAAATATCCTGATAGTTTCCTTAAGAATCATAGAATGGTTTGGGTTGGAAGGGACCTTGAAGACCATCCAGTTCCACCCCCTTGCCCTGGGCAGGGACACCTCCCCCCAGCCCAGGTTGCTCCAAGCCCCGTCCAACCCGGCCTTGAACACCTCCAGGGATGGGGCAGCCACAGCTCCTCTGGGCAACCTGGGCCAGGGGCTCACCACCCTCACAGGGAAAAATTTCTTCCTAATATCTCATCTAAATCTCCCCTCTTTCAGTTTGAAGCCACTACCCCTTGTCCTCTCGCTATATGCCCTTGTACAGGCACCTTTCCCATAGGCCCCCTTCAGATACTGGAAGGCCGCTATAAGGTCTCCCCTGAGCCTTCTCCAGACACAGTTTAACCGAAAGACATCAGGTGTCTCTTACAAAAACATACCTTGTGTTGTTCACATTTTTTTTTTTCACCAAACTATTCCTGGCTGTAGCAGAGCAGAAAACGATGCTGGTATTTATTGCATCTTTACCTCAAAGGAATTCTATATGCTCAATAACAGACAGGACTAAGTACTGCTCCAGAAGTAATTCCATCAAGGGCAAAAAGTGGTACTTCAAGTTAAAGAAAACGCAGCTGTCGCACATATCCAAGCTATTCTCAGAATCCACCTAACCACTGCAGACACACAGCGTGACTATTTAACTCTTGCCACAAGCTGCTTTGTTCCCTGAAGGCTCTTACCCAGAAGAAGTCCGACTGCCCTAAGGCGCTGGAGCAGCCAGGACCGTGGCCGGAGAAGGGAAGGTCTGGTGGGGATGGGAAGCTGCAGTGGGATTGAGATGCCCATGCTGTGCCCCATCCACCTCCAGCCTTAGCCGGCAGGCTTTCCTCTCCGTTCTGCCTTCTCGAGCAGCCCAGCCTGGCAGCTTGGTTAAAGCTGGGGGAAACCACTTTCTGGCACTGACCCAGGAAGGCTGCGTGATGGAGCAGCAGGTGGAGAGACGGACAGACGGTCTGTCCAGTCAGATAGAGAACAGGATCGTCAAAGACTTCCACAACACAATTTTAAGATGCACAGGAGAGAAAGCTACAAAAGATAAGAGGGGAAAGACCCTTTTTAGGGGTACAGGAGAGGGCAGAGGGGAGAGAAGTTCCACTGAAATTTCTTGGCCTCAGAACGCCCATCCTCAGACCAACGTGCCATGAACAAGGATTGGTCCCAAGGCAACAGAATATTCTAGGCTACAATAGTAGCATGTAGAATGAGGAACAAGCATGATGACTTACAAAGCTCACCTGAAACCTTTGTGGGGGGAAAAAAAAAAAAAAAAGATCAGTCCACTGGAAAAGAGGAACTATCAAGAAAAATCTACATCCAGCCCCCTGCTACATTCCCTCAGCATGCCCCGCTGCCGGGAGAACGGGATATGCTTCAACCTCATCTGAACTTCATTTTCTTGTTTCCTGTCACTACCGTAACTCTGCTTCATGTTTTTTGAATTTAATTTTGAAGTAGCAAGTGATTTTACCCTTAGTATTAGATACTTGTGCTGTTGTGTGTTACACCAGTTAACAGCGAGCTTGCAAAAATCACCTAGCTGGCAAACTTGTTTCATAGAAAGACTCCATAAGCCTTCCCTAAACGTCCCTGCATGTTGTTCCACAGACCCTGGCACTGTATCAGATGTGTGCAGAGCTCAAGCACGCAAGCAGAAGTATTAGGTCTTTGCGGAAATACCTTTGTTCCCACTGTTCCCTCGGTGTTATCTGCCTTTAGCCTACAACATCTCAGATGTTCTCAGGTTAAGTTTACTGCTCTGTCCCATCTCTGACCACAGCACTTCTTTGTCTGCTCCTGCAGGAAGGAAAGCTGTCACCAGCTTGTAATTTAGAGTGTCCTCCTGAAGAGGCTGCACTGAAGCACAGGCCATGATTTGAAGGACGTTATTCTCTTCTCTGATACAATCGTGCAAAGGTACGAGAAATTGCTCACCCAGTCCAGCAGCTGCCCGGAGATGTCTGCAACCACTTACTACAAACCTCTGTCGCAAGAGACCTCTGTTGTAGGGGAACATCTGTGCTTTGACGACCACTGACATGATACACAGGCGCTCCTGCATGATCTGTTTGGCTTGCAGAAAGTTCTGGAATAACAGCAAGTGATGATCCTTCACTGTGTTTGGTGCACTGTACTGCACCAGCCAGTTACGGCAGTGAAGCATCAGCAGTAATAAATGCCAGCCAACCCCTGCAATGCCAGCTCTTGCTGCTTAATTACAGACTGTGAATTTTTAAGTAACCAATTTTGATACAAGTTTGTTCGTTGGTTTTTCTTGTTTTGGTTTTTTAACAGTCCCCTTTCACAATTGTAAAGGGGTAAATGTTTCTTAAATTGTGCCACAAACACGTTTTTAGACTTCCAGTTCAAGAGAGAAGGCACACATGCAGGTGATCATTTTGTAGAGCAAGATGGAAGAGAATAATCATATATATGTATGTGGGTGTGTGTAGAGATACTTTTTTTTGGTCGAAGGCATCCCTTACCTCCAAAATATACTTATTTGATTTGCTTCTTCGTTCAGGAGATTGTGACCTTAGTTCAAAACACACACTAAAACCAAATTCAGCCTTCTTTTAATAGATACTGGTCTGTTTATATTTTTCTTGTCGATTTCTTTTAGTGAAATAATTCTATTGTGTCAAGACAAAGTTGTCCTCTAACCTTTGTGGTATTTTGAAAATAAAATTCTTTTTCACCAAGTCCTCTTACTCAAAGAATTACGGAAAACCACAAATATTTTGATGGTATTCATTAGATACCAATTTATATTAAAAGACATTAATGCTCTCATTGGATACCCAAAGCACCCCTTCAGAGTGCATTGCCGCTCATCTACATGTGATAAAAATCTTACGCTCCTTAGGCCATATGCCTGTAAGATCAAGTGTCCCTATAAACAAACTGACAAGAAACGTATCAGTTGAAAGGCTTAAAGGTGCCAAACAATTAGCCTTCCCTCCCAATCGGATTGCTTTTTCTTCCTGAAAAATTATACGGAAAAATTAAACCCTAGCTCAAACTGTAAGGGATTCAACACCAGAGCATTACACAGATGCAGAGAGGCACACAACGTCCACCGGAGTCTGTGTTCCCTATATCCGTAGCCATATACACAGACGGAAAGTCATTAAGCAGACTCCCTCAAGGGAATGCCAAAAGATCCTGAAATGATAATGATCCCCCTTCCATGGTGCCGCACTGTTAGCTTTTGTTTTGAACAATAGATCTCCCATGATACCTCTCGCTTGCTGAAAATATTGGTATTAAGTGAGCATGAGCACAGCTGTGTGTAAATTACATATATAAACAGATTAGATTTGTATATTTATACTGGATGCAAACACATTAATAGCACATTTGCATACACAGTTGGCTAAATGAGATTGCATGCAGAGCAGGATTACTAGTTACAAACACATTTATTTAGAATTTTCAATAAAGTATTTATACTGCCATTCAAGAGGTCAAAGTGGATTCATCATCCTTTCTCTCCTCTTCGCCTTCTCAGAAGTACGCAAACACGCTCTTGTCAACGTGCTTTCCACAGATTGCCCATCCCTCGTCACAATATTCTGGAAAAAGGACTCGCAAGCTAGCAGAAAAAACTGAACCGAGGTGCTTACCTAAAGATTACCCAAATTTCCTTCAGTTTAATTTGTTGCAGGTGATGTTTTCAGGGGCAGTAAGAGTTCTACATTTGACCACAGCATGAACTACTACCTAAATGGCAGTCTATAAAACTCTTCTTTCCCTTCTCTGTTTAATGCCAGGGATTGATGTGCAAGTCCATATGAAAGGCAACACGGTATCGAAGGTGACACAACAGCTCTTAGACATTTCCAAAGCTGGGGGAGAATTCAACTGTTCCTTCACCCCGGGCCTTGAGCTGTCAGGGTGCTGCTGACCCCGCGTGCTCACCCCAGCGTTACTGTACCATCAGTATTTTAACAGAGCTATTTGTATAGAGAGAGAGATTTCAGGTTCTCCCACAGCGGCGCACACAGCTTTGATTCCCTTTCTGCATTGTACCTGTTTCTGCGCGAGAGCCTAGATGAGAAAGAAAACAACAGCTTAAAAAAAAAATCAATTATGTCTAAATGAGGGGCCTTTATTTTTGCTCTAATTGTGCCCTCTGATTATTGGCTCCGGGTGCTTTTGCTGCACATCCCCAGATAACACTCCAAAGCCAGCCAGTGTCTCTCTCTCGCCTTCGCGTCTCCCGTCGGTTCCTGCTCAAAGGTCCAGTCCTGCCTCTCGGGTTCACCGCGCTCGCAGCCCCGCCGATAAATCATCTCCCAACCCGCTCTTGGAAACGCGCTGGCCGCGGTGCGATGGCTCCGGCCCGGGTTGCCAAGCAACCTGCGCAGGAGGGATGGATGTCTGAGAACCGCTGACAAATAGCCAAGTGGCTGCAACAACGGACTTCTCTCTGTCAAAAAACGTGTTCGGGAGAAGTGCCTCCCCCGCCTCTGCGCTCCGCCAAACACTGCGTGATTGTAAAATCAAAATCAAAAGGCTATTGTAATGAACACACACTTCCTGCTCAATTACTAATTGTTAAAAAGCTGCGGGGAGGCTGCGATCACACAGCGTATGGCAACAGAAATGTGATCCGGTAAACGAGATAAAGTCAACAGCACGCCAAGAAACCTGATCTAAGAACAGCCTGCAGTGGCACATCAGAAGCTGATGCACAGATCAAAAAAAGGCTGGATATTAAAGCAGCAGCAGGAGGAAAAAAAAAAAAGAAAACCTGACTTTGCTTTTCCTGAGCTCTAGAAGGGGTATTTGATAAACAACCTTGACTCTCTGGAAAAACAATTTGTGGGTTATTACAAGCATTATTATCCATCGTAGCACTACCACAGTTGCGTGGTCCCACATTTCAACAGCCAGAACAGGCAGGGACAGATGAGCACTCTTGTTTGAAGACCGCTCAGTTTGCAATTTACTTTCCTCTAATAAAGTAAGGGTGGGAAGAGGAGGCTTTCATTTTTCCAGACCAGGTCTGGAAACCTCACCCCTGGGGGCACTGCACCAGAGGGACGAGCTGCAGGAAGATCTTCCGAGGAGCATCGAGCCCTGAACCTCCAGGAGGCTGGAAACGCACAATCCCTCACGCCTCCACACACCCCTCCTCCAAACAGCGGTGCAGAAAGGCAGTTAAACTGCACACAAAGGCAACCCTATCCTACTACACTTAATCATTTCCACCAGCAAGAAACTTGGTTGGCCGACCTGCCCACCTGTATATTTAAATGCCCACGACAGACCTTCTGCTGACAGGCGTCCACCTCTGCAGGCACGACAGGCAGATCCAGATGTGTGCAACACTCCAGCTGCTCACAAAGCCTCCGAGCCATCGGCTCTTTCCTGATCTTCAGAAAACAATCACGGTGCACGTGTCCACAAACCAGGTTTCACACCGTGAGTCTACGACTATCCCCTTCTGTGGGCACAAACCTTAAAAACCAAACTGGAGACCGCCTTCATTGAGAAAAAAAAAGAGCTTTCTATTTATGTAACATTATCTGTAGATTGCTGTCTCCTGGCGTCAACAGTTTCTCAGCGCTGCAAACAAAGCTAAAATGATTTGAGTGTGTTTTTACACAAACGATTTCTCAAAGATGCGTTTGAAGAGTTAAAGAGAACAAAGGTCTGGCACATCGTGACCCAGAGAAGCAAAACAATATGCTGCTGCCAAGAGGCAACAGAAAGCTTTTGATTATACTTCAGATTGCCTTTTTCTGTACACAAAGAGATTCATTTCTGATTGTTATTTTAAACTGCTGTTAAAATGCTAATATACAAAAAGCCTTCTTATACATCTAAACTAAAGAGCAAGTAAAAAGTTGGACAACATGTTCCTTTTCAAGGACATACTCCCTTTCCCATATGACATCTGAAAATATCTCCCTTTAACACAGCTAAGCAGTAGAAATTCAGCTCTTAATCCGCTAACCTCAAGCTTAAAAAAAAAAGCTATTTGCTTTTCATTTCTCAGACTCATGCTCACCCAGACTTGGTAAAAATGCATTTTCTACAAAAAAAAAAAAAAAAAAAGAATTCATAGTTCCAATTGCTGTCTTTTTGAACAGGATGAAACTAGTCAAAGTACAGAATCCAAAAGCCGAGATAAAGAGACATATAAAGCAATGTATGTACTATGAACCAAAACAGAAAAGCAGCACTTGTGGAATATAAACAACGCCCTACTATACCACCCTTCCTCCAAAGGAATGGTTCTCATGCGTCAATTTGGAACATTTACCTTTCTTTTTCCTCACAGACTCTGAATCTCAAACACCTGTACCAAAAGCTGCAATGCCAGTGCATTCCTAAAGTTACGAGCATTTCCTTGAATAATGCCAACGTCAGAACGTATAGCAACTTCCCCAGGGCTGAAGGTGTTCCTTATGTTCCGTCACCTTTTCTGGGCAGAAACAAGCCAAGAGGAAAATACCAAATATTAGCCTCCCTCTGAATTTCCTTCTCCTCATACTGTTTTTCTTAACAACAGGATTTTTACTCAACTTACATTACTGTAGGGAACACCACTCTGCTTGCTAACACGAAGCGGATCTTCGTTAAATCATCAATACTAAAACGCCCACTCTGGGCAATAACATGGGTGGGTGAACACAGATATACGCCAGCCCCCAACCCACGAGCTGTAGGTGAGCACCATCAGCCCACAAGGCCGATAATTAACGCGAGGGTTAACAGAAAATAAGCTTCCACTTGAGCTCTTTCCTTAAACATCAGAACATTTCCATTTTCTCCATCTTTTTTCATTACACAGATCATACAGAGTTCTGAAAATACATGTCTGTTTACTCAAGTTTAACACTGTTATGCAAGCCTGAAGTTGTTCTCTTTCACTGTGACATTTTTTGTCCTTTCAGTCAATTTGTAACACTAAGCACGAAAAAGTGGCACTCAGACTACTCGAAACACACTGTATGATCCTTTCAAGACTCACACATAGTATTTCTCGTGGAAGTTCCCTATTGCAGAAGTATTGTTCCACTGGGGTTTCAACCATTATTGTCAATTATTCTGGAGACTATTTCTGCCTTCAAACAGTGGCTTTATGCAAATGACAGAAGGAAATAAATAAAACCACTTCAAGAGCTGCCATACTTTAGAGCAACGAACAAATCCAAGAATAATGATACAAAATGGTGGCAAGAATCCCCAAGGAAATTATACATATAGAGAGGCAAATATTTCCGTAGGTGACTTTGCGAGGCAACTAATTGAACAGCAGGGCTGTTGCCGGTAGCAGTGCCCAGCCTTGAGTACAAGCACCAAGACACAAATTCCAGTTTGTGACGCTTACTGAAACGACGTAAGGCAACCTCTGAAAATTCCTGAATTTCTCTTGGGCTAAGTCTGCCGCTGACTGCAGTGTCGTGTAGAGATACCCGAGAGCGCAAACCTGGGTATAGGAAATAGTAGCAATGACAAAATGAAATTCCAGGCTGAGACACATATTCTCAGTGAGAGACCTTTCCTCTATCGCAGAAAGTAACCTTCCTCCTGAGACAGGAGTTCTTCATCCTGCCAAGTTGTTTACAAGAAAAATAGGGCGTTCTGATGTGTTTCAAGAATTTCATGCTCTTTTAGTTACAGAGAAATGAAAATGCAGTAATTCCCATTTTCACCTAAGATGATACAGTATCAGAAAGCCTTGACCAAACACTTACAGACCCACATCCTTTGACACTTTTATAAGAACTGAACACCCAAATTTGGTGTTCAAGTAACTTAACGCATTCTTCATTTCAGTTGCGTAGCCCAGTCTGACCCAGCTACGTAGCGGTTCCCAGGAAGAGTGGCAGCATTTACCTCCAATTTACAAGACTCCATGCTGAAATCACATAACATAGCCTTCTCTTTAAATAAATAAAAAGGCCTAACCTCTTCCAGGACTTCGACTGATTGCTCATTAAACATTGTCTTCATGGCTGTATATTTAAAAGAATCAGAATGTAATAAGCAGCACCAAAGCTGTGCTAATACTGAGATTGTAATTCTTTAGCTACTGCCAGCTGCCCGTGGGGGCACAAGCTGCACCCGAGCACCAAAATCAGCAAGACGACTGCTTGTAACAAAGTAGATCAACAGTCGGCTAAGTTTGCAAATTCTGATTATTAATAATCATATTCTTTTTATTATTTTTAACCGGTAAGTCCCACTGCACAAGGTTTCAGTTTCTTACAAGCTCCCGCCATGAGCCCACCCCACAACCCTCATTCTTTGGTTATCCATGGCCGTTTTGCCAGAAGCATGTAAGGTTTCAGGACCGTGAATGATACAATTCTGCAATGCAGCCATCCAGTTACTGAGGAAGATGTTGGCTCGTATGGTGATCTTGGCAGCAACATACAAAAGTAGTTTTAAAAAGAATCAGAAGATGGGTAAGTTCCCTTTTCTTTTGTGTAAGGGACTCTGAATAAAAACATCTACAGGGGAGGTGGGGAACAGTGCCAAATGCGAAGAAGTGACGCACAAATAAGAGGGGAAAGAAAAAGATTTGAAAATGAAGGACCAGAAATGTATCTATAAGAAAGGTGAACACTGGCAAAGCGAACTTGAAGGGCAGATATTTGGGGGGAGGAAGGCAAGGGGGAAATGGCGCTGAGACTACAGAATTACCTCCCCAGACACGTAGAACTGGCCAATATCGTCCATACCAGATAAATGAAATATGCACCCTAATAAAACAGAGGTGCCCTCTTTTGCCTTCCCCAATTTGTAACAAATTGAATGTTTGATTTGAGTGTTTGAAGTTATTCCAATGCAGTGGTGGGTAATATGCTGTGATGCTTATTTATTAGCTCCTTTAAATGCATAAGCCCCTGTCTGATCAATCTCCCCATGTAGCCTAAAAGCTATACAAATCTGAGCGGATGCTACGGCGGGGGGAGGAAAGGAACAAAAGAATAAGAAAAACCATGGTGGATCACACACAAGTGGACAGGGAAACAAGTGAGAGATATCAAGAGGCCAGTAAAGGCTGAAGCAAAACCACAAACCCCGAAGCTACGTGCGCTTTTGAGTCTTTACCACAATATATTCAAAACCACAAGGAGCATGCAAGTATGAAAGCAACATTGGACAAGGAACACAAAGCAGTAGCTTTTAAACACACCCTGGTGAGCACTGATCAAGGCAACACATCTTTTACAGGACACTTCAGCAAGGAGGAAGGCGGAGAAACACCTCGCGCCGCCGGGACCCTCTGCCGAAGCGCAGCCCCTATTTACCCGCTGCCCGGGGACCGCGCCGCCAGGGTCGGCTATGTTGCCTACCTTAGCTTTTAAAAAGCTTAAAAGCGAAGTTACTCAGCTACTATGAAAGGTAAACCAGCATCCTTCTAAGGCAGCATTTCCACGCTCAAATCTAAGTTTTCCTTCCAGACCGTAGGAAACCCCTCGCATCTGCTACGCGAGCAACTCGGCAATTCAGCGCTCCCAGCTCTAGCAGGCTTGTGCAGTACCAGCAGGTACTGAATATCTCACTTGATTCAAGTCCTTATTTGCTGTCAAATTCTTTTTATGGCAGTATAATCATTAGCTTTACTGGCACTGCTACCCTCGTAACTAATTAGGAATCTTGGATGGATGCAGAAAATGATTAATATTTAGTCACTATGCGTCTACTACAGAAGCAGCCTATTATCAAACAAGTGACACCTCCACAAACTTAAATTAAATAATGGCTCCCACAGAGGATTCAGAGCCACTGACAGAATGGCAAGTGATTTAAGTAACATAAAGCTGAGCAACTGGTGATGGATCGCAGTTTTTTCACTCGCTCTGTTACCGCCTGTAATAGAACAAATGATCATTTTTCAGCCTAATTGAATATGGCCGCCCCGTTTATACACAAAACGAGACAAAGCTATATAATTTGCTTCATTAAAATGCATTTTTATGTCATCTGAAAGATTAAAAAAAATTGGTGCTGTTGATAGGGAAGATTAGAAAAATAAAATCTATCGTGCAAACAGAACTTGCAAACGAGGTGTATTTTGGCATTCATACTGCTTATGCTTGTGCAAGAAATACGTTCTGAGCACTAAAGCACACAGACATCCATATTGTGACAGTAATCAAAGTTTCTTAAATAAGAATTATGTCACTATATCAATTTGGAGAAGTATTTTGCCATTTTCTGCTGCAATGGCCACTGGGCCTTACTAACTAATTACTAATTACTAATTACTAACTACTTACTAATTCTCAGATAAGCTGTTGGGCAGAACCACAGAATCTAGCAACATTTGAAAAAAACTATTTCTTTTCCATAATTATTAGAAAAATATCAAAATACCTATTAAAAAAGAGCCTTTTCCAACATTAAATAAGCTTCAAGCAAGAGCGCTGCATTTCAAATATAACCTTAATTATACTGAAGCTTTCCGAGATGGCACGTTTTGGTCCTCTCACCCTCCACAAGGCAGGTGGCAAACCTGGTTGTTCATCCTCTCCCCGCTCCGACCCCCCTTTAGCTTTCATTGCCTGGAGATGCTCGCAACAGATCTAGGAAGCTAGATAGTTACTTAAAATTAGTTACCATTTGATGCTGGAAAAGAAATTTGTTTTTCTTCCATATTTCTAGCTTGGCCAAGAAAGCAACACGGCCTCTCCGCCAGTTCTCCACAGAGCATCACTGATGCCAGGAAACGCTGCCCTGGCAACGAAGATGTGTTGTGGACCGCAGCCACGGCGCCAGAACGGGCAACGTGGTTTGTCTGTCCCACCAGGCACAGAAACACTGAGCTCCACACTGCTTTCTGATAAAATACTCTCACGTGGTTCCAGCTCCACTCATTTTTGAACCTCTTTGACCTACACCTTCTACAGCTACAGTTCAGCCTTACGATTGCCCTCATCCGGGCCGAGCTGACAGCCTCCACGTCCGCATGCAATGGAAGTCAAGGCTAAGACACAGAGATCCAAACTATCCATAGGAAAAGTTTGCAGGGGAGAAATGAAAAATAAAAATCAAATGTCATCTTGCCAAGTTGGAGACAACACTGTGATCTGTCTCTGTGCTCGCTTTGTTTTGCATGTTCTTTTGTGTTTTTAAAGTAATCTTGTTAGGAACAGCAAATTGCCATTCCCCATGGTTTACACAGCAAACAACTCTTTCAAAATAAAGTATCGATTTGCCATATCAAGTAATCCATTTCTGGGCTCTATGTATTTAATAAAGCGTAGTTCCAATGTAAGTATTCCAAAACAAAACACTTTTACCTGTATCAACTTAGACTAAGCCAAAATTACTTGGAAAGACACTGGAGATGTCTATCATACGCTTAACATGGAAAAATGCCAAAGCACTTCACCGTTATTTATCACTATATTATAATTGCACTTTTAGTATTAAGGAGGTAAGGATCCAGTAGACTAATTTAAATTTCTTAACACCTGCAAGACAGATAAAATCTACCAGACTACTGAAATGACAGGGCTACTGAAATAATTCGAAATCAAACCAAGAACTCTGGATGCTGCTATCATTACAAGCCAATAAACCAGTCACCCCTCCTTAACCAGTAGAAAAAATGAACCTAAATTTAAATTACACTATTTATAGCATTTCCAAAAAAATTAGTCTTCTGAAAACAGATAGCTAATCAACATTTCTTATATTTAAAAGTTGTTTTCAAAAGCATAAACAAACTCGCACAATCCTTGATGTTGGGCTGTTGGGATAACGTACACCAAGGAGGATGAGCCAGAATTCTATCTAAGGCCATTTATTACATTGGCATTCAGAATGGGAAGGAAACTGTGAAACATATCTTATTAACACTATCAGTCTTTCAGAAGTCAATCATACTATTAACAAATATGGATTATCTTTCAAAAAAAAATCAGAATTTGGAAATTAAGTTATGTACAAAGAAACAGAGCGCTTTGATACACAATATCTTTTTAAAATTAAATCAAGAGGCCTCTCCCCAAAAAAGACAGATACAGAGCAAAAAAAGTTTTACCGCGATCACAAGAGATGAACCCTTAGAGTCACTCACATGCTTCTGCTTGCTACAGCAAAAGCATTAACCCTAGAAACTCCCAGAGTTTTGACGATCCCTGCACTCTCCAGATGCTCCTACTGTTGCAGTGACGTGACTCAGTTCCCTTCTGGAGAAGAACAGGACACAGGATGATGTTCTATTTAAACCAGATTCCGGATCTTGTAGCAGATAAAATCTGAATAAAAGGTCAGAGTATTGAAGACAGTAACCGTGTCACTGACCAGAATATCATCTGGTGGGGAGAAGGAAAAAAGACAGACGAGTCCATGCCGCATATTAGCACGCTTGGTTTATTTTCCTCCCCTGCGCAGGGCTGGGGTGAACGGTCTTTGTTTCAGCTGCAATACTGCTGAGCCGCACAGCTCATGCTTCTATACATAGAACTTGAGATATACACGAACATTAAAACTGACTCCAGCTCTGTTGCTAAGAAACTACGAAGGAGAGCTTTTTTGGCCCTCTTCATTTATAAAATAACCACCTTGCCCTATGGGAGAAGGAATGCAATCTCTCCAGTCCCTCAGTGCCTCGTTCTCATTTTTAAACGAACACAGAAAGATGATCGAGAATGCTAGGAAGTGCAAGTGATCTCCATTTTTAAGATGCCCTTGAAAATGAGATGAAAAACATGGTTTCAACAATCCACTGCTGTCGAATTTATTAATCTTCCAAGCAGCAGATTCTTTCCCCTTGGCAACAGTGAACTATGTGCATGGGCTTCTGTCTCTCCATCACAAACCCCTTCCTAGAGAACAAAACACAACACCAGCTTCTGAAAGCACCTACAAATTATTTCGTTTATACTGGAGTTAAACTTTGAGTTTAGAGTTTAGCTTCCCGTCCCCTCACAGAAATAGCCTTCTAAGCTGTGGCAACCGGCCAGTGTAAATATTTGTTGTATTATTTTTTTGGGATCAGCAATATGGTAAGTGCTTAGTAGATAAAAATATACCACATGAAGGTAGAAAGACGATGAATCAAGAAACATATGGCGGTTAAACAAAGCAAATAAAAATGATATTGTTAAGAAAAGACTAACTTATCTGGCAGCTGTGGAAAGATCAAGATTAGCGAAAGCAGTGAAATCACCCATTTTGAAGCCAAGGTCACTGACAGGATTTATAGATTTATCCCTGAAGGCAGCCTTTGCTGAACATGAAATGCCGAAATAATTTTTTTTTTTTTTTAATCTACTCCCCCCACCCCATTTGGGCTATCTCATTTGCTGGAGGCTTTTAAAATTCATTCCTTTTCACAGCTGGTTAAACAATGGAATCTTTCTGCAAACTAAAAGGACAAAATTGATTGCCCTACACAAACTTTTCTGCACGTATAATTGATTTTTAATTCACTGTCTTATTTCCGAAAGGACTTGACAATAAACTCAGTGCTCTATGTGCAATATTGATCCCTTTAAACAAGGACTTGGATCAAAGACTGATGCAAGTTAATCACAACCAAAAAGATTGTTATCTTTTGTCTAGAAACCTCTGTTTAAGCTAAGTTCACTTTTTCTAGCCATATTACACCTTATATTTTCTAGCTGTACTGCACCTTTTAATTTTGTAAACCTGTCAACTGCTAAGTAACTGCAATTTTATGTAACTTTTAAATAACAACTTTTTTCCCCCCAAGCAGAATAATTTCATCCTTCATCAGTTACTTTTTACTGTGAGGACGGATGGTTCTTTTACACTCTAAGTTCTTATAAAAAGCTACAGACAAGGCTGTACATTCCCACTCTTTCTTAAACTAAAATCTTATTTATTCTTCTTAAAATAATGGTCCTACCAGACCATAGCAATTTGTGTTTGGTGGCGTTCTTTTTTTATCTCAATGCTCAGTTAATTTTCAACTGTTACTGATTAACACACTTGCAAATGGCATCAGATGGCTTGATTTCTAAAGTCCAGAAAATGTTAATTTAGCAGGAACTGTCACTCTACGATGAAGCTGTTAATGTTTACTGTTTGTGGATAAAAAATTAAAAGCAAGCAGTAACTGCTATCTTAACCTCCTAAGCCCACTCAAGTACTCGCGTGCAGCCCCGCCATGCCGGCCTCCTTTTCACATATCCCCTTGATGATTTTTTCCTTCCCCCGACTACTCCAGAAGCCCTGTTTCAATTTTGCTATGAATTACATTTTCTATAGCTGCCATATAAACAGTAAATAGAATTCATGGTATTTTTGCCCCAGTAAGCAGCTCTGTCTTCCAGCGTATCTGAAAAGCCTGGCTTCAAAGAAGTGAGCAATGAAAACGATGTTTTCATGAGCAGATACTCCAAAAAGGGCAGACGAGAGCCATTTGAAGATGATTCTAGGCAAAGAAGTCAAGCAAATAAGTGTCTTTTGCATAAGTAATTTCTTGACCAGCTAGACTGGATTACAAATACTTGCAAACATGTTAGGAAATCAGTTTGCTGCATCTTGTCGTTTTTGGCAGAAGGATCTCCACTTCTATTTTATGACAAATGAGCTTTAAGCTGAAGCCAGGTGTGGATACTTTAAAATTTATGAACTTGTAAATCCACGTACATGGCCAATTAAGGTTTATCACCAGCAAGGATTAACTATCCCTGCACATAATTTTAAGAGGTTGTTTGAATCTAGGTTGTTTACCTCAACTATTCTACATCAAAAGCAATGTAAAATATTTAAAGGGCAGCATATTTCATGATAAAAGCTAGTTATCAAGGATGTCACGGTGTGTCATTGACAGTTCTGCATGGAGATGCACAACTGAAAAAAACCCCTTCTTCCTAAGGAACACTTAGCCATTTCTTCCTGAGAATTTAACATCTCTGAAAAGATGGGACCAAGCCTAGAAGAAAAAGGAGGAAGCATCCAAAAAATGATGCAAAACGACTGTTTCACCCAGATTCTCTTTCACTTTGGAAGATACAGCCCTGAATTTCAAAGGTGGCTCCATTAGCCTCGCCAGTGTTCTTCATAATCAACATCTGAATGCTAATTAGGAGCACAATTCCATGCAGCAAAAGCATCCCTGTGCAATAAACTGCAACACAGCAGCAGTGAACTCTGCCTTTAGCTAGCATGCATAAGTAAACAGAATTAATAACTACCCAAGTGTGGACGGGTGACTTAATCTGTTTCGATTAGATGCAGCTCAGCCTGAGGCCTTTGTGTTATTTAAAATGTGTTCATCATGTTTAATTAAAAACCTAATAAACTAGAGGTTCTTTTAGTTCTCATTTGTATTTCTCTCTTCTGTAAGCCGTATTGATTTTGTTAGTACTTTTGATAAAAAGACACCAAAAAAACCCACATTCTGAATAAAGAGACAAAAACGTAAGATCAAATCAGCTGGACTGTTAGGTGAAGAACAGTCAGAACTACTCTATTTCCTTCACCGTTTCCAATACATGAGGCATACCAGAACTGAAAACCATTCCATTAAAATAACATAACTTAAGATGAACAGAGTGTATTTTGTAAGTGGTAGCCATTTGGTGGGTTATTTATCTGAAATGGAAGTATGCACAATAAGCTAATTTTTGGACCTGGAGCAAGTGTAGGGTCAGAATTGTACTGAACATCACAAAGCATAAAAGCCATTTTGCAGAGAAGACTTTGTCTCAAGATGGGTGGAAATTCTTTAAGGACAATTTTTCTTGTGAAATACTTCCACTGAAACCACACCAGGAAATATGGGTGTTCAATTTAACCCACAGTGAAAGAAGCAAATGATCATCGTTCCAGATTTGGAATCTGTGGAAAGCAAAGCAGCACATCATCAGGGCAAGCACCAGAGTCTACATACAGGCACTCAGTTTCAGGTTTGCTGTACTTACTCCCCATAGACAACAAACTCTGAGTTTGCATATTTCAAAATAAAGTTTCAATGTCAGTTTTGAAATATTTACAACTGGAGAAGAACTGACCAGCTCCATTCTGTTCTTTTTAGGGATTTCTGATTGCTTGCATCAAAAATGCCTGTAGCCTGTCACAGATTAAAAGAGATATTTTTAGAGGTGACCATGAGATGCAGAGTAGAGCTCACTTCTCTTTCACTCTGACAATCCCTTGCTGAGTTTGAGCGAAGCATCTTTGTTTTCTCGGCGTCTTGAAAGACAAATACTAACTACGTCTCATCGGTACTGCAACCTACTGTTGCACGCAGAATGACAAAAACAGTGTTCGAGAGACTGAGTGCCACCAGGGCATAGGGAGATGAGGAAAGATGGCTGAAGAGGATGAAAGGAGAGAAGAGGTTACTCTAATCTCACGTTAGGGAAAGATATCCCATGGTACACACGCCCAGGGGCTACGTCAGTCCCCCCTTCCCAGCTACGCTGCCCTTGCTCCAGCAGCGAGCATCATGCCACGTGTCAGACGCAGCATTCGCTACAGGAAACTTCAAAGAGGGCACTGCCACCAGCTGTGCCAAAACACAGGACTTGCTCCACAGCTTCTTCCCGAATCACACATCTCCTCTGAACTGCAGCCTAACACTAACGAGAGTCAACCAGGTGACGCCGCTGAATGTCGGTCCATAGGGTGCGTGTTTAGAAAGTGCTTAAATATGGCATTATATATGACAATTGCTCGACAAATTTGTCCACAGAAGTAAATTCATGAGCATTACAAGAGAAACCAACCCCCCCCCTCACCAAATCATTGCTGGAAATGGATGTTGTCAGGTGTAGCATAAGTCCTTATAAACAGGAAACAGCTGCTGTTAGAGCTGCATGCAGAGGCATCAGCAAAGAAGTTTCCTTTGCCACTTTTATTAGGCAGTGTGGAAGAGTGAGTTTCACAGTACGCCTCTCAATTTGCATACTGGAATAAAAAAAGGTTTAAAAATAGCCACAAAAATAGCCACAAGGGAGACAACAAACCTCTGTCTTCATATTTACAAACCCTTCTATTTAATTCAATCACTGGCAAATTTTATCCTCTGTTTAATTTGATCTAAACCTCTGTAACCACATCATCAGTAGTAAAAATAACATAACTTCCATCCTTTATTTTAATCAGTTCTGATCACTGCAAAGCAGCTCTTACTCGGCAGTTTGGTCACAGGCAACAAAGCTGTTTGAATTAACAAGAAAGGCTTTATCTCTGGGCAACAGAGAGTCCACAGAGAAAGTTAAAAGCTTTACAAATAAATTTTCAATAAATTTGAGTTATTCACAGTGTGTTATATCACAAATAGTACTGAATACTAGAGACACCTGTGCTGGACACAGTGTCGCTATCACGTGCTCAACAAAATCAACTACATTAATCATCAGCACAGTAGAAATGGACTCAAGTCAAAATACTTGTGGGTAACAGATCAACCAACTTACAGAGGATTTTTGACTTAGGGAAGATTTAAGAATTCGTTTTGTACCAAGTCAGTTCTTTCCCTGCATCAAAGCTACCACACTTCTACTTCAGTTGCTTTTGCCACCTGCCCGATGACTCGACATTGCCACGATGCTGCTGTCCCTCTGCTCCCCACCTCGCCGCACAACCTACAGCTTCCCACAGAACGCCTCTGAGGCACATCTTAAAAATCTGGCAGAAAATTAACAGTAACAAAAGGGGGAGTGTGACTTTTTGGGGGTCCAGAGGCAGAGGGAGCAGAATACGATTCTAGGATTAGAAAGGCAGGAATGGAAAAACTGAGAGAGCAAAAGCCATGATCTACATTATTTCAATTGGTCCCATGCCACGGGACCTCTCTCAGTTAAGGAGGTCAGCTACCAAAGCTTTGTACCCAGTGTGGTATCTGCTTATTTATACAAGGTGTAAAAATTAGATAAGCTGGGCCACAAGAAGAGATTAATTCTAAGTCCAGCACAAACAGGGACATGGTTTGGACCTGGGTCTTTTGCTTCCCTTAGAAGCGTGTCTCTTGGGTTATCAGCCAGCCACGTTACTAGAGGCTTCCTCTGCTCATCGCTTGCCATCATGAGATGGGGAGGACACTTAGGGTTCTCACCAAAATGTAATTATTTTGGCCAGACTTTGGGTTTGAAACATCAGTGTTTTCTGAAAAAATACTTCGTTGTGGAGTTCCTATGCAGCTTTATCAGCCTATGGATGACACAAAGATTCTGCCTCAGTTTCACAGAGCAAACAATAAGGAAACTTCCCTTGCAAGTCTCAGAAATGCTCAGAAGCGCAGTACAGCTGCTTTAATCTGGACTGTTCTACAAACTCCCAGGGACAAACATGCTATGAAGTTGTGCAGGTGGAGCTTAGCTGTCTATAAATAAGAGCACAGTTTGATCTTTGGCTCTGCTGAGGCTGGAGGGCTGCCAAATGTTTCTGGAAACTTGGATGGAACAGAACAAGAACAAATACGATAAAATGAGCTGAGGCTGACAATGATTTATAGAGTCAATGATCATTATTCTGTACTCACAGTGTTTGCACTTTTGGAGTAATGTTTCACTTTTCAATAAACTTTGCTTTTTCTTATTCGTAAGGCTCTATTCTCTATCATTTAACACGGACCACTCATCAAAAACCCTGAGCTGCAGCAGCTATGGCATTCACAGCGTAGAGCAGCTGATGGAAAAAAAACAAGGAGACTGAAAAAAAATCGACGCAGAAGAAGAGGTGTTGGCACTGTACAATTTAACCATGAACGTGGAAAAGAATATAGGCAGACAAAACAGAGGTTAAAACAATATGAATACAGACTTAAACACAGGGCAGAGCACTTGACGTATTTGTTCCGGCAGTCAGTTCCCGAAACAAAACTCCTTTTTATGACAAGATAACTGTAAAACTTATCAGGAAACTGTGTTCTAGGCTTTTTATTCATCCTCTCCTTCCCTTAGCTGCCGGTGTTAGCACAGGATCCTCTTTCACTCTACGACTTCAGGCAGTCTCCTTACCACAAAGGTTCTTTGTTGGATTTCAGAATAAGCCTACTTTAACACAGGTTTATATGGTCTGCCCTACCCCTAATCTAGCTCTTGCAAAAAGGTTTACATAAGGAGAGAGCAAGCACACGTAATTCATTGGAATAATGCCCTGAAAGACTTTCAGAGAAACTAGAGCTTAAAAAAAAGTCTCTCCAGCCATTGTCTGAATAATTTTAAAATGCTAAGAGACCACAAAAATTTCCCCCTTTATTAGTCAGTTCTATTGTATAGCACTATTGCAACTTTATTAGTAGCTTAACAAGACTACAACATTTTTATTTTTATTTACTTCTTCAAATACTTTATCAATTAACTAACTAGCTTAAAAATTAATTAAATGGAAAGAAAAACCAACAAAAGCCAACAAAACTTCTCTTGTCACTTTTACATGAGCAATGCTGTCTTGCACCATATCAGATTTTTTTCATTTATAGACTTGGTAAGAACACACGACAAGCTGAATTTCTAACCCTATTTATTCCAATATCGTACATAAGAGAGAAGAAGCTTTTCCAACAATGAAAGGTAAAAACCATAAATGAGTCTGAAGTTCTTCTGTGATAAATATTTTATCATAACTAACTTCCAATCATCTGATTTTCTATTTTAGTGCACACGGCAGCCAAATTACGGAGCTAGGAAATATAACATTTTTCCATTTTCACAAAACCAGACATGCCTAGTCAGCCTGGTAAAGAGGTACTGTCTTCTTACATGTTACATTTCACATAAATCTATTCTGTAAAGCACAATTAACATCAACATTAAAATGCAAAATATTTTTAGGATGTAATCCAAGTGAACTTGGTCAGCGTTTCTCCTAGCTATTGAAAATGCACAAGTTTTGCTTTTACACCCCACCCCCCCTTTTTATTTTTTTTTATAGTCAAGTGCTCATGTGCTAGCTTAAGCTGTAAGGTCTGGAAAACAAAGGGTCTGGAATCCAAACGCTGCCAGAAAATGCATCTTGTGTTGAATGCAATAGTTAAGAATCTGGTTTTTTACAAAGTGTCAGCAAATTAAGATTCTATAATTTGCTCCCAACTTCACGATTTATTTTGGTTTACAACCCTACAGAAGACTGTTTCATAAGCACAGTTGCATTATATCATGTGTATAAAAATTAAGCCAGCAGAAACCTCACAATTGTAGCAATTAAGCTCCAGAATGAACCACAAGAAGCACCTTTGTTCCACTAATTCCCACACAGATCCCATCTCCCTGCACTGCATATTTACTGCATGCTCCAAACTCATCATGTTCATACGTCCCTTTGGGAGCTACATATAATGAAATGGATGCACTGTTTTCAGTATAGTTTTGGAGCCTGACAATTTCTACATACTTTAAAGTAAACGTGGATGGCATGGCGAAATCCCAGCTTTCAGATACCCTACTTCTGGTCTGCTCTCTGTCAAAGATTCATCCATTGAGAATTATGCCAGTAAACACTTTCTAAAATTCCGTATGAGGGGAAGAAGGGACTTAACCTGAAACTGTTTAGGAGAACCACTGATACGCAACCTCTCATTAGCCAGCTTCAGCTGACACTGTAAGTCCTCTCCAATACCAGCAGGGAAAAAAACAGGGACAATACTTTGCATGCCTTTGACATCTTGTCCTAACCCAATCAATGAATGTGGCCAGCCTTCCTGGAGATGAAAATGAAAGTGAAATTTAGAGTCCAGTTTTGCAGCTATTCACTTACCCTATAGCATCCTCTCAAAAACAGTCACTTGACCTTCTCCTCTCTTTTTCTACTATTAGAAAGGTGTTTTCCCCAGTCTAATAAAGTTCCGTACATTGAACAAGGGCCCACTAACTCAGAATTCTGCAAGAATTTATCCTGTGCAGCAAATTTGCCCCCTCTTTCCCATAAAGATAACCTCTTTAGAAAAAAAAAAAAAAAAAGAAAAGAAGAAAGAAAAAGGCAAGAGAAGCAACATGAACTACAGGCTCAAGAGAATAATTCATTTGCCTACCACTTCGTCTTCAGTCCAACACTTCTCAATCAGTTTTGGCACAGGTTTCTTCACCAAGCGCTGCAGGGCTTTTCCAGCATCATAGTTACTTTCATGTAGCTAAAAAATAAAGAAGACAAATAGATCATTCAGTGGAATTAGCAGTGATCTAATATTGGAGAAAAAAAACACTAAAGGAGGCCACAAGAGATGTTCTATGCCTAATTATTTTTACTGTTGATCTATGAAGTGAAATTTAAACAACCTGAAGGGTAATTGGGGCTTTATTAGTAGAAGAAACAGCATTAAGTATGTTTTCCCCTTCCTTCCTAGAGTTCTCCCAGGTAACATTTGAGCCCATAAAACACTGAAGATTTTTTAGTTAACTTTAAAGAAATTTTTTTTTTTTTTTTTTTACATTAGACATTCCAAGCTTCAACAAAATATTTTTCAGAAGGAGTTGTATTTTATGCAGCATAATTTGTTCAGATTAGTAAAACCAGCTGGAAAAACTAACATACAGGAGGAGGAGGGTTTCCAAACCATGGGATACCAAGTTTACCCACCCAGAAAATTCTCTTTATTTTTATTGCACTGCAAAGACCACCATGTTGTTCGAAAATAAGTATGGAAACCAAACAAAACCTCTACAGATAGCTACAGGAGTACATAAAAGCAACTAGGGATGTCTAAGTTGACATTACTGTTTCAGCTGGTCACAGCCTACAGTGTACCTTATTTTCTGCAATAAATTCAGCATCTATATGATCAAACGCTGTCTGAAGTAGACAGTAGACATTTACATCACAGTGAAGTAGAAAAACAACTACACTGGAAAAAAAATCAACAATGAACCCACGAGAGTCGCCGTCTCTTAACTCTTAATAGAAAATGTTTAGCACACTGTGGATTTATAGCCTGTACTATCTTCAAAGTACAGTGGGATTTTAAGGACTGAAGGACTAGTCAGGAGCCTGCTCTATGTCTTCTGAAAGTGATCGTAAAGATAAAGAAATATTGCTGGCATGACAAAAACTGAATTATCTTCCTACACCCAAGAGGGAGAACAATTTGCATGCAAGCTTCCCCGTGCAGACAAGAGGTAGTTTTTTCTAAACAACGTGCTAAGCAAACCAAAGCTTCAAACCTATCGATTAGCATCACAGAACTTTACAGACCCTCAAAAGTTTCTTTACAACAGGGACAACCAAAACATGATTCTGTACATTGATTATCTCCTGCTTTTCCCTCCCACCCAGGATTTATTCCCAAGCCGTCTGCATCCCACTTCCCGGAAGCATCCATGCTGCTTAATCAGAAAACATTTCAACAAGTACTGTAATTCTTGAACTTTCCCCAAAATTGATCAACTGAACAGAGATCAAGATACAATTACTGAACAGTGACAAGATATTAACTGCTTTGTCACTATTAATATAAAGTTATAAAAAAATCCGATTACAAGAGGAAAACCTCATTTTTCTTATGTCTACAGGCTCAAATTTTAGAACAGCATTCTGCTTCAAATAAAAACAGCAAGATTACTTTGTTACTGCTGCTCACCTTAGCTATTTACATCTCAACCAATTCGTAAGTACCGATTATGTACATTTGACAATGGCGAGACCCCTTTTACCCCGGGGCTGCCTCCTAACAATACTGTTTTTTCCTTATATTGCTCCTTTTGTCTGGTCTTGTCTTAACTCAGACTGTGAGCTCTCCTGTGCACAAGAAAGCCCTGCATTCATACTGCATCCCATGGTGTGATTCAGAGACTTTTAAAAGCTGTAAGTAAATTACTCAGATTTACTTCTGTTAAATAGGTCTAAGTGATTTCTACTAAGAAATAAAGGCAGACATCTGAATCAAGAGAGAAGGGAAAAAACAAATCTCTGACCCTACAAAAATTTTTTTTAGACGATAATAAAAATCAGTTTCCACTGAAAGCCAGCTTTGTACAGTTCTCCCAGTAAAGAATCTCTCTACGGAGGGTTTGTGCACTGACTTTTGAAAGCCACCACAGAACTTACAGAACGAAGTCAAATAGCAACTTAGATTGCTATGATGACATTTACAGCAAAATACAGACATGTGTGCGTATATATGCGTGTGGGTATTATAAACATATAACATGCTTTTTTAAAGCTGCACCACCGTTGAATCTAGGTTTCAGATGGGACAAGCCCGCTGTAAGAAAGCCAGCAAGGCTCCAGAGCCACGGCACTTCTGCGAATGACAGGGCAGAATACTCAAACAAGTCGCCAAGAGCTGCAGCAGAACTCGCCAACAGCTGGGAAACCGAAAGCAAAGCTCTGCACTCTGTACAGGACTCATGCAGCTGTGGAAAGAAAGCACATCTGTAAGACTTGGTACAAAGCAGTCTCCACTTTCACTTCCTGGCTTTCATCAACTCAGGTTTTAGATAGCTCGTGCATCTGTAAGCACGCCATTTTCTTATAAAACAGGGTTCACTTTTTCAACACAAGTTATGCCGTAAATGCTCAGGGAATTTCACAGAACAAAAAGTGCCCATTTCACACAAGGCACTGCGGTCTATCATACCGGTGCACTTTATGAAATGGTGGATGTTGGATACCACCCATCATGCTGCACCATCTTCCCATCTATTTTATTGGCATCTCCGATTTCTGGTCATGAATGCCACATAACGGATTGTGACAGTCTATAAAGCCAATCGGTCTGCAGCACAAAGCGCACCAGAAATTACTTTGTTTTCTTTAGTAAAGTCCCTGCACATGAACCTCAATGTATTAAAAATAACAGCTAATTTATTCCATTTGCTAATGAAATTTCAGTTCCATCTAATCTTGAGCCTCCTTTGTAACACCTGAAGAGCTGAGTTTACAGAAAAAAAAAATATTGATCAACAATTGTTACCGAGCACCTCAAAGAGGTGGTCTGAGGTCCAAAAATGCAGAGGACCAGTTAGGTATAAGAGCAGAAGTGCACAGTCCTCTAGAACGTCAGGCCACTCAAAAGTCATACTGCAAGCCTCCTATGGACACGGAATAACATCTTATCAGCTGTGTTAAAGAAGAAATTAGTACATTACAGGCTATACTTCACAGAAATTGGCTCAAATCTTGTATTATCTGTAGGAACAAATCTTGAACTGACAAAGGTGCTCTTCCACCTCCACTAAGTTATTGGGGCATTGAAAATTTATCTATAGTCGAGGAACTTTTAAAATAAAGTACTTCTAAAAATAAAAGGTCACTGCTGGGCAAAGATCACTACCTGCAATGCATTTTTAGAACAAACGAATATTCTCTTAACTGGTGGCCTGAACTTTTTTTTTTTCCTTACCAACAACTAAAACTAGCATACAGGGTGTTACTGCAGTAAAATAAGCGCTTGGCTAATAGAATGGGAACAAGAAAGAAAACTAAGCCGGAGTGGTTTGCTATTCATTTTCAGCTTTCTATATGGCACCTACCGGGAAGGTACAGATACTCTGTGCAATAATTATAACCATATGTACCTTTGCAGAGTAACCATAGAAAACAATGCTGCAGCTTCCAAAAAATAATTTCCTCCCCACCACCTTTCTACGGCTAACCGATCTCTGCGAGCTACTGCCACCAGATGCATCACATCAGAGCCCCCACGGCAGCTCGTGCTGCTGTACGTCAGGGCGATGCATTACCTAAGAGCACTTAGTACAAACCATTGCTTTCAAACCTGTCTCCCCAGGTGAAATTTCCTAATGTACAACAGAACATCAGCTTGTAAATCTGCCTCTGTTGAGTACATCCACGTCAGCTCCCATGACTGCACCTCCATGCCAGTGAAACGATGATCTCGGTTCATCTGACGTGAGCCACGAGTCTAACGATACGAGCAGAAAGCTCAGCTTGCCGTGCCAGTGCCCACTGCCAATACTCAAGCAACACTACTGACTTTAAACTTTTTTTTTTTAAACTTGTTTTTTTAAGACTCCTGTGGTATGCAATACCTACTTAAAGGCACGAAAACAAGATGTTGTCTTTTCTACTGGGTACACATTAATTTTTCGCCTTGTTTGTGCTCCAGCACTGGGAACAGATCCATCTTAAAGAAAAAAGAACTGTTTGTTTTGCCAGCTCACCTTGCAAACGCTTTTTTCTGTGCATGCCACTGCCTAAACGATTTTTCACTTAGGAAATGTGACAGTGTTGAAGAGAATAGTGCTTCTGTTTCTTTTCTGTGTTTGCTCCCTCCCATGCAGTAATGCCAAAGCCTCTTTGTAGCTTGGAGGGCATCTTTATTTTGCCTCAAGGACAGCACGTGTTTTTCCCTGGCAGCCCTCTTGCCCAAGCAGTTTAAACCGAAAAAAAAAATAATCAGACAAGCCCAGAAAGAATGGACTGGTCTAACAGGCAACTGCTCTGGTTACTGAAAAATAGAAGAGTTTACAGGCCATCAGAACTGTTCCAAATCAACAACAGAAAATACAAGCGTTGTACTTTTGACAAAGTAATTACATTAATAACTATCACGAAACCCGTGAGCATAGATGCGTAAGAAGATCCATACGACAGAAAAGACAGATGTGAAAAGAGAACTGATACAGGTTTACAGTCTCCTGAAAAAATGTTACTTCTAACAAGCAAGAAAAAAAAAAAAAAGCTTTTATAAGTGCCAGGAGTACCATAATGCAGCAAAAAGGAAAAATATATATTTTTTTTTATAAGTGCCAGAGTTACATTTACTTGTTTCAATCTGGCTTATTAATTCTCTGCTTATTACTTTCGGTCATTTAATATATACAAGCACTTTATTGGCAAGCGACTCAAACATATAAATAATAGCTAATGATGACTGCCTATGGTTTCATTAACTTCTGGTTGAACTTCTCAAGGTATTGCTATAAACACTAGATTACTATCCTGTCATCTGGAGAATCACCAGTTTTAGCATCTAAATGTTGAACCACTGTGCCATTGTGTATGTATACAAATGCAACAAAAGGAATCAACGCAAACGTGCTTTAAAATGTACAAATGTACTTCAAAACAAAATACAGCAATTTCTGCATCACTGGACAGGATTTTAGATTAAAGAAAAATTCTGAATGTGCACGTGTCCGAAAACCTCATTTATATTACAACAGTCATTAAACAAGGCTAGATCACAGGCAAGCCTTATTACCATAAAGCCTGCACATTACCACAAGGTTTCAAGTTTCTGCTATAGCTTCTCAGCAGAGCTGCCATTTTCTGTCTGCGTGAGGTTGCAAATAAATTCTCCTTTTGGCATGGCTCAGCTGTCAGGCACCTCTGTTCTGTAATGAACCCATGAATTACATCTCACAGCTCTGACATCTCTGGTCTTGCTCATCAAAATATTGTTCTTCAATTGTAATTTATAACTTAATTTAAATGTCCCTTTTACTGTGACCTTTTTAGATCAGAATGGCATTGCATCTGGCAGCTTCTACTTCAGCAAGGCATCCTTTTGCAATTACAGTCATTACGGTCTCCGTTGAAAAGCCCATCTGAGTTCGGCTGCATTCATGCTACAATATTAAATAATTGCAGTCCATTAAGAACACTGTTAGATTCCAGAGTCTTTTTCTCCAAGGAAAAATTGCTACTATACAGTGATAAAGTAGTACTGAACTACTTTGAAATCCACCCAGAAAAGCCAATAAAAGCAGAAGGGATTGTTCAGCCAGAGCACACCTTTGTGGGGACGCAGCCGTGGCCGGCGCGGACAGGACAGCGCTGGAACTCAGGACCTCTCCAGGTTCGAGTTCTGGCTCTGCCCCTGAACCATCACTCGTCACGGACAAACCACAGCCCTTGTCAGGGCACAAAGATCTAAAGGCCGGCCTGCCACCCGGGAGGTAAATTCCACCAATATTGCAAGAGCATTTTAAGACTCAAGTAATACAGATGTGTCAAAAGAAGTTTTTCACTGCTTGCCAAGCAAGATACTTCAGCGGAATTGTAAAAGAAGATGGTATTTGCCTGGTACTGCACAGACGGTATTCACATAACATCCCTATTTAAGCACCGGTTATTGTAATCTATGCAGCCTTAAGAACATCGTACTTATTAATGAGGTAATTACCCCTCTCACTGAAGGGGACAATGGTCAAGATACCGAGTAGCTCTGTAAAACTGTAGCCCGTTTAAGAGAGTAGAAAATAAAGAGGAGAGAAAAGGACAAAGACAACAAGGAAAATGAAAAGCAGAACAAGGATTACTGCCACGTGGCTTGAGTAGCTAGGTCTTTTGGTGTAATTACTCTAATCCAAGCACCTAATTTAATACAAAATGTAATTCAGGCCACTTCTTTCAGTAGCAGAGCTGACAAATTTCAGTTTGATGCAGACACTCTTTATAGCGACAGACATCTTGCCCTACTATCAAATGGAATATGCTCCACAGGAAATACATCTTATTAGGTGAAACAGAAAAATCTATTTTCAAATTTGCAGCATTCTTTAAAGTGCTCATCCTCCAAAGTGGCAAGATTTTATTTTTATCAGCCATGTCTGATACTCAAAAAGACACCAGCCCCAAATGCCCTTTAATTCCAGGAATTTCATCCCCCTCCTCTTGGAACTTGTACCTCCTCCCTACCTGCTGCAACACACTAAACAACCTGGATCAGAGAAAAAATATACTGCCCTCTCAGACAACAAAACTACTTTGCTGAGCTCCCTCTGGTGCCCAAGGACAACAGAACCTTGAACCAATCAAGAACCTAAACTATCCAACAAAAAGACTCTGCCCCACAATCCCGTTTTGCTAACACGCTGTCACAGTTAACTGGGAAGTTTTGACTTATAACCAGTGACACAGCTCAGCCTGCAACAGAATCTGAAACTAACCAAAAAACAGTAACAGAAATCAGTAAGTTACTTTAAAAGAAAATTACTACTAGTTCTGTATTTTAAATACCTGATTTGTGCCACCTGACAGCTTGAAAAATATAGAAAACAGGCCCCACTGGTTTGGGGGGGGGAGGAAGCAACTTCCATCTCTTCCCCCCAGTTCTAATCTATTTTAAGCTTCTAAATAACTCTAATTGGAACAAATTGACCTAAGATGCTAATGATGGAGATTAAAAAGCCAGATGCTTGTGTTACATCCACTCTTCACGCACTGGTACTGCCAGGGCTCTGCCAAACAGCTCCAAATACAGTTGCAAAATACAGAACAGCAGAGGGAGCTAACTGTGCCCACTGGTTTTGTGGGTCAACACAACAGCCATGGCTACTGCTCCACAACCAGCCACGGCAAGACCTTGCCAGATACCTGCAAAACTCACAACAGCATTTAAAAAAAACAAACCTTTTAAAAAAAATATGAGTATTTTACATATTCCCCCAAATTTTTTAAAAGTAACCATGGCAGTCAATTTTGGCCCTTTTTATCTGCCCGTTTCAACAGTTTCTCTAGAAAGATTTCCTGACTCATCTTACAAATAAAGTGCTGAAGTTTTTCCCCTAAGAGCAAGGATAAGGATGAATGAAAATTCAAAGTGGCAAAATTGTCTTACGCACTAGAAGTGGCTTCGTTTTCCAACATGCCCAGGCAGAGAGCGACGGCCCCTGAAGTGCTACGCTACCTCATTTGAACCATGAGAGTAGCTGTTAATTAAGATTCATCCAAAAGGAAAACTAGCAATAATAAGAAATGCTAACATATATTTAAATAATTTTTTATGCTTTCAACCTTGTCTGTAGTTAATGAACAAGAAAATCTGGTCTAAGGGCAAGTTAAAACAGGGAGTAATTTGTCTGGGTGACATCTTACTTAGAACTGAATTTCCTTAAACCGATATTAGACTGTCATGTTTGTCACTCATAATGACATGTTCCCATGTAATAGTGCGTTATGAGAAGTCAGAACAATGCTATTAGTAAAGAGAGATTTATACAATATTAGCATATGATTGTTTTGTCTTTCTTCCATGTAGTAGTATTAGAGCTTAAGCGGTAGTATTTTCTTACCACAGGAGGGTAAGTAGAGTCGCTGGCTCTTTGATTTCCCCAGCAAAAATAACATGCACATCAAAATGACCAAAAGCTCCGAGATTCACTCTTACACACTGAGTTTGCACGCTGTCATCTCTAATTCCTTTTCTAGGGTCTGCTCTTTTATATAACTGGTGCTCACACTTACTCTTGAATCAGAGCAATGGGTAAGGCAGAACACCTAGAATGAATTATTATTCTGGAACTTTTTTAAAACTGAGAACAAAGAAGTAATTTAACTCCTTCTTGACCTGGATTCTCGGAGAAAAAGAACCGTAGAAACTCTGAACAGCAGGCATAGGTCAAAAGGACCAAAGGATAAAAGAGGTCATGAGTTTCTGGCATTGCGTTAGCATGGAGCACAGAAAGGATCTTAAAACAGATCCGATACTAAATCAGAGCTCTGGAGGACAGAGGCCAAGAAATGGGAGGAAGGGAAAGGAAGAAACTACACCAAGATTTACCCCAACTCTTACTCCACAGTACTTGCTAGCAGTAGCAAGTGTGTTTGTGCTCAATATTCACCATGTTACGCTCTTTCCATGGATTGTCAGACCTAGAGCATCAGCTTTCTACCATGGAGCAGGATGAACTTTCTGAGCATATTTTTTTCCAAACCTATTTGTCAGCCATTTCTGCTCTCCAAAATCACTGCTGTAGTATTAAATGCTTCTTTTGATAGTTCTAATCTGCAGGGCTTGCCAGCTACAATTCTTGTAACAGGCCCTTATCACACTAAGACATTTTAAAATCAATTCTTTCACCCTTTGCATACCTAAATTCTAGATATGATGACTTCCTAATATCCTCAGAAGTTTTTCCCCACTCTTCTGCTGAAGATGAAGCCATGATTTCAGTGAGGTTCCAACATTACCCCTATGGTGCAAAGTGAGATGATGACAGGGAAGAATCCCCTTCCTCCTCCTCCTCCCCCCACTACAAACAGCTCAGCCTCCCTCAGCTGCTGCAACGCTTCCCGATACAGTATGCTGGGACACCAGTAACTCCCACACTTTCTTTCAACAGTACATCAGAGGCAACAGCTCTCATTTCTTTAGAGAAAGAGAACGACTCTGAGCAAGGGAGGTGAACGCAGGGTTTTTGCTTGTGTGCCACAACCAGGTAGGTGTGGAAACAGACACAAGCTTCTGCCTAAAATGAACGCGGTATTCAGGCAGACAGTAGGCGACACCAGCTCACTCCGATTGTTTCACTTAGCTCCATTTCTTACATTGTGAATGAAAGCACACGCAAAGTGCTAAGGGATCCAATACAGCTGCAATTATCACCAGCCTACCAGAAATGTGGGGTTTTAAAATGCCTGTTAACACCTTTGAGTTTGAACTAAGGGCAAGCCACCACTGGAAGAATGATTTGAGATGCTCCTACCTCCTCAGCCGTGCCGATTCAACTATTCGACAGCTGTCCGACACACCGCATGTATGAAACGATGTTACTTCAGAGTATCCCACAAGCGGTACGTGCTTTGTTTGAAAAACAAACAAAACCACAAAAGCACCACTTTGGAGGTCACGTTAAAGTTTTTATAACCAGAATACTGTCAGAAAACCACAAAATACTTCTCTGTATTTACAACCTTTGCAGATCCTTAAGAAATCTACAACAATCATGCCAAAATCCTCCTATACAATTCTCACAGCAGACAAAGTTGGGAGGGTGGGATAAGAAAAGGAAAAAAACACTGAGAGAAACACCTGTGAAAACAAGAAGTCATTCACATGAAGACATACTAATAAAATTTGGCTATTGTGTGTATGTAGCAAGCTATGTAACAAGCTTCCAGAAGGTATCACATTTAAAGAATTACAACTGTGATACAAATACATGTAAATATTTGTTTTCCATCTCAAAAAAAGCCAACCCACACAATGGAGCTGGAGACATACTGCTTGCTAAGTTTGCATGTTGCTTTTTCACACGTACAAAACCAGGTTTCAACATGATTGACCTTTAACTGACTCGCCTATAAGGTCTCTATCATGTAAGAGTTTACAGCATTTCTAACAAATGCAACAAAAAGGGACTACTACTGATGTATTCGTGTAAATTACCTGGAGGACATTACAGACTCACAGTACAGTTATAACTTCTGAATTTCAATTGCAGAAGTGATATACATGGCTCTGGATATTAAGAGAAGGGCACATCCTATTACATTTTAAGGCAAAAACTCCTTTAGATTCCTAAGGAGCAAGACAAAAATTCCTCCAGATTCATATGCCATTGAAACGAGACTTCCCAGGGCTGAAGTATAATTTTAAAACTTGACCCTTAAGATGATCTCTGTAAGTGTTCTGGTACTCTTTGTTAATCTGATCTTTAATGCTTCCTGATCTGAGAGTTAATAAAGGCAAAACTTAATGTCGTTCTTGCTTTTAAGAACATTTAAATTACTTTCTATTAATTGTTTTGTACGTCGAATTGAACTGCATGGAAAAAACATCCTGAGTCATCTGACACTGCAAGCCACAGTCCAAATATCTGCTTAAATGTTCTGGCACTGTATGTTAGCTTAAAATTATGACATGGACAAAGATGTTCTCTGTAACAAGCACTAGGATCATACCTCTGAAGTTCTCAATCCCACAATGAAGGAACACTCAAGTATTGAATTGCCTATCTCTAAGAGGAGTTTTGCAAAATGTAATGCCAGAATTGGAGTCTTCACAGGAATGCAGGACAACACGGACACACAAAGAAACAAATAAAAATATAGTTTCACCTGCTTGTCTGAACGTGTTTGAATTGATCCTGCCACAGAACTTAAGTGCAGGGCTGTCTCTATTTTCATTTGAAAACTGGAATTCCTTCTCCCCATGCTCCACATCAGTATTACAGATTACCCACCAATTGCATGTGTTACATGCAAAATTACCAGGTTACCCACCAATTGCATGTGTTACAGAAAAAATTTATCCACAAGTAAAACATATTGGCACCACAATTGGCCATTTTTTAAAAATACTTCCACAAGACTTTTTTCTTGCTTTTACAGAAGAGAACAAAACGGTGTCAGATGCTTTCCCACACGGAACATGTCATTAGAGTGGGCGATGCACTTGCAAGCAAAGAATGCTAAGCAAAATAAGGTAGCTAATTAAAGTAGCCCTACTTGGAAAGGGAATTAATTCTAAGGTTTTCGATTGATTTCCAAATTTCAACTAGCTTGGAACAGCCAAAAAAAACCCCAACCAAACACCCACAAATGGCTGATTAAGTCCTGGCTCTCCTGCATGATTTTCTTTCTAAGGATCTCCACAGGTATCTTGTGAATATAGTGTTTTGAGGGGCTTTAGGATGGTATTCTGATTATTCAAAAGTGATGCCTATCCTCACTCAGAGCCCAAAGCGGAGTGCATTACTACCGAGTATTAATTATAAAACTTTCACATCAACCATGCTGGCTCTCAGAATGCAATAAAGTTGTCCACAGTGACCCAAAACAAGGCTTGGGATTAACTCAAATTAGCATTTCCATTTCCCTTTTCATTTAGTAGGAAGAGTTCTGCCTCAAACCAGTGTGGTTCCCCAGTTCACAGGATAGGAGGAACTGGGTAGCTATAAAAAAATTAAAATGTTTCCATCACCTACCATTTCACCACTAAAAATAGCATCACGCATTACGGTTCAATGCTGAAACTGGAAAAATGCAAGCGTACTGAATATGCATGTTTCCGTTTTACATAACTAATACTTTAAGGTCTAATGCATGAAATGGCCTTCCTTCATTAATATTTAAACAAATCACAAAAGACAGCTAGTTTTAGAAAGTCAGCCAAATTCAGCAACCTGTTCTATGGTAGTGTAACCAAAAAAGCCCCTCTCTATCTAAGAATATAATGGTGAAAAACTTTCAGGAACTAATATTTCCTCCTCCATACCCCTCAGCATGACAGCCAACACTCATCAGGAAGGTAACGAACTCCAAATGAGAACTTTATTTCCTTCCTAAGGGTTAAAATGACAAATGTGGCATCAAACCCCAATAGCCAAACAAAGGAACAGGAGTTGAAGTTTACCTGGAACATTAAGTGAATAATCCTTTCAATGAGCTGATATATATGTTGCATTGTGCCTTCCATGATCTTCATTTCTATCTGGTATAATTAACAATAAATCATTCTAGGGGCTACAGCATCTGTTATTACATAAATAAAACACTAGCAAAGGAGCTTGTCAAGACTGATTTATATGAAGTGCTGCTCTGAAGTTTATTGGATTTCCATAATAAGAAATCATACCACATCAATTTTTTTTTTTACATTAATCTTCTGGGTTGCATATGATAATTTCTGAACGAAAACATAACTTAGTGCAGGGTAACATTCTCAAATTATTTATCAGATAAATCTGGTATGTTTTTAATAGACAGTGAACAGAAAGATAAAAGGGCACCATTTTGTCAGGACAACAAATTACTTATCTAAACTGTTTTAAAGTTTCTCAAAAAAGTAGGCTCTCAGAAATAAGTCAAAGTTTCTTAAAATATCCCACCTAACAGACCTGTCATTCAGAAAAAAAACCACTTTTCTGGAAAAATTCAAATTGAACAAGGAAAATATCTTCACTAGTTTTTAAAAACTGCTATGAACAGTATTAGTACACAGAGTAGATTTTTGAGGCAAGAATAAAACACACACCACAGAAGCCTAAGGACCTTTCAAGAGCCATTAAGGTCAAATCTTGCAGACTGTATTTTCTGGGAAGTCCAACAGTCCACGTTCAGGCAGACAAGTTAAAGGGAACTACGCTGTGCCAATACAGGGTTGAAAACTAGCCCAGAGAGGAACGGAGGACGGGAACCACAATACCTACAAAAGACAAACTCCAGCAAAGCTGAAGTTAACAAGATGATTACAAGAACATCACAGGGTAAGTCTTACTGCTATACATTACAATGTCATACTGAGGGGAAGGGGAACTCAGGACAACAGCCGTCGAAAATACTACACAGACAAGATTCTTAAGAGGATAAATTAAGTGTGAAACCCTCCCCAACTCTGAAAAGGAATCAGCAGCGGTTCTCTAAAATAGACGTGCACTAGAAATACAAAGAGAAAAGAATCAAAAGAACAGAAACAAAAATATTTTGGGACTAATCTAAGTCTCAGAAACAAGAAGTCTACAAGTACAACTACAGGCTCCTTGGACTCCCAAGTGATTAAAGGGAGTAATTAAAGTAGATAGTGAAGCAGTGAAGTTAAATGAATTTTCTGCATTAGTCTTTTATTATAGAAGACAAGGGGAAAGAAATTCCCATTCCGAAAGCTCCTTGATGATTATTGGCCTTAACAGAGATTTGAGTCTCTAAGAAGGATGTTAGGGAACACCTTAGCAAACTCTAGAGTGGTAAGCCACCCGAATCAGTCGGCAGCCATCCCAAGAGAAAGGAAGGAAACAAAAATGTAAAGCAGGTAAGAAACTGAAGCACACGTGCAATACAGACTTAACTGCAATTCTTATCAAACAGCATAAAAATCTTTAACACGGTGGTTATCTTTAGGAAAGGAACCAAAGGAGTAAGATGGACACGTTCATCTCAGTTCTGAAGCACTGTGAAGCACTGAGAAACGAGGCTCGACTTGGCAGATGTAAAAGTGAGAACAACAAGGAAGCATTTAATTTGGGTACAGAATTTGATCTTGGATTTCAGCTGGTTACACATGCGAGTGCATAGACTATATTTAAACAATTTTGCAGAATAAGAATGAAAGTTCTGTTACTGTTTATTTAATAAGCACTACAGGGTCACATTTTAGATCTTAATCCTATTTTACTCCTGTCTGTTGCAGGAAACAGGACAAAAACTGATGCACTCCATGAAAGGCATGTAATCAAATAGAAACAGAAATAAAACAAAAAGCAGTGCAAGCGGGTTTGGTAAGCTGATGTTACATAAGCAACACTTTTCATGCTAAAAATACAGGCATTTTAACTTTAGTGTAGGTATCAAGTTATGCCTACCTAATCATGGACTTCACCAGTTACAAACCAGTTCTACAACTTACACAGATCGAGCTTCTTTTTAACGTTCTAACGTATTTAAAAGCTTCATGTAATGAGATGCTTTACTGACAGTAAAGAATCAGTTAAACATATTTAATGTGATTAATTTGATAAAGTCAGTTCCAATCACTTTAATAAAACCAAACACCACCACACTTAGGATACTTCCTCTAAACAAACAGATAATCTGTCCTGTTGCACTGATTGTCACTCAGTTTCTGATGTGTATCACAACCAGCTACAAGCTTTTAAGAATTTTATAAATAAACGGTTAAAAACTATGCAACTGTAAATAATTAAAGCACAGCAAGCAGAGGCAGACATAATATTGTGGTCATTAGGTGGTGTTTAACACTAGCCAGTTTGCAGGAGTATAACATACTAAGTTGTTTTTTGGTGGTATCGCTATTTGTTTTATTTTTACCGAATGAAAACAGATTACTCAAGCCTCAAGCACTGTGAACAACGTAATGTGTGAGTTGCTGTAGATAGTTATGGTGCTGGACACAGAGGCAGAACACGCTTAAAACTTCTTTTAGGAAAGGAGGGCTTTAAAAATTAAATCTGAAGCTACACACTGCATCCCCCCTTGGCAGTTTCACAAAAAACACACTCAACTGAAGCTGCTCCCAGCTTCCAGTCCTACAAGCTGTCCGTGGGGTCCCTACATTTCTATGGTGATTGCCCCTAAAACATGCTCCAGATTTAGCTAGAAACTCATTCAGCAAAGGGTACATCGTAACCTTTCTATAGCTTTCACAAGTGTAGGTAATTAGAATGTAGCCAATAACCATGAACATTACAGAACTCAACCCTTCGTACCTCCCAGATAATGTTTTATAGATAAAAGGTGACATAAAAAGAGGAAGAATAGAAACTGTTTATTGGTAGAGACAGCAGATCTGTCTCTGTTTCCTCAGAATAACATATGACCAGTTACATATAATCCCTTTTATGGTATTTCAGGAAGGAAACAATGAAGACACAAAGGTCAGCTTAGAGTCACTACCACCGCAATTCTCCAAAAGCTGCAGATAGGGCTCTGGGGAAACAAATAACTACAGATTTCACTGTTACCAAAAAATATGGTATGACAGACAAATTTCTTCAGCTTGAACTTAAAAAACATTTAATGTATCATGATTTACTGATGTTAGTGCCTCCGACCCTCCCCAAAACAGGTAACTGTTGTGGCTGCACTGAAGCTGCGTGAACATCTCAACATACACTCACATCTATGTAACTACTCAGTAATGCTTTATTTACATACATTACGTTCATGCAAGACCTAACAGGACATATATGCATCCAAATATAAATGATAATGAGGACTGGACCAGGAGTCATGACTCCAGACAGTCACAACCACCTACATGACACTGTACATCTGATGGCATTATGAATTTTCCTTCTAGGAAATAACTATTGTTTTCCTACAGCTAGGAGCCGGCTGGACTGCAGGAAAGGACCAATGGCCAGGTCAGGTGCCAGCTGAATAAGTAACAATTCCAACTGGTGTGCCTGACCCAAGCAGCTTCTCATACGGAACACTCACTAGCTGTCATGTTCAAAGCACCATCCAAGGGTTTACCACTGAAGTTCTGTAGGTTAGATTTTTGAAAACTAGTTGGTATGTGAAAAGAAGTTCTGATATCCTAGGCTACAATATTGTGATCCCAAAATCTATTTTACCTGCTAAATATTTTATGCGCTACATGCTTTAAGTAGTCCAGAAATAAATGGAAAAACTGTTCTTCCATGCAGTGGTTCTATATACTTACTGTATTGAGTGCGTTAAGTGTAGTGTCGTCACGGGAGGCTGCCACACAACCATCTTCTGTGGATCCTCCATCACACATGCCTGCAAAAGCTGCCATGCTCCTTTATAGTTTGAGGGGAAAAAAGTTTAAATACTTCAGCTACTGTTTGATGCACACATCATGCAACACACAAATAGGATATTTATGCCTTAAATCACAAATTTCAGGGCCTTGTGATACTGTGGAAACAAGTAAAACAAGGCACCGCAAACACTGCTACTTGTAATGCAAACGTGAGTCACCTCAGCATATGGAATAATTAATTCAAAATTAAAAGTGCATTTCATCAATTAAAAATCTGCACAGCAGTAGTACCAAACCCTGATCATGATTATTGAAGATATAACCTCCAGACATGAGGACAGAGTCTCACCAGAGACAGCAAACCTTTTTTTTGTAATCTTAGTTTCATTATGTTAGAAAACTGACTGAAATTGCCGATTCACCACATCTCTGAATTCTTGCAAACCACAAGTAATTTACTCATACTCTGAATTATTATGAGGCCCACCAGTGCATCTGATTAATCTACCAGGCATACCAGAGATCCATATGAAACTGAAATGCAAACTAGAGCTTATTCAAAAAACATTTAGTCGCTGAAGGAATCCTTTGCTATCACGGGTATTCCACTGGTAGCAGTTACTTCTCTTGTTCCATGGTACACATCCAACACTCTATCATGCTAGCACATACTGCTGCCTTTGCATTTTAAAGCCACAGCCAATGGAAAGACTCTGTGTTGGCCCAACATCAAATCAGAGCATTCTTGCCTCAAACTAAACATTTCAACTTATCCGGTTGACCTCCATGCTGCACCAAAACTGAACAGAAAGGAGTGACCGTAGCCAACTGCATGTACACGGCAGTCCACATTTCTACTACAGCATTCTAAAGACGTTGGTAGCATCTTGGCTGAAATTACCTTGCCGCCCTAAGGTACATAAGTAAGTCACAGTCATTGACGCCTGGCATCCACACAAGTTCTTCGTGCTGTGTCACTGTGTCACCGTCTGGGGAAGGAAATGGCTGCAGATCAGGAAGTTTAGCCTGGAAAAAAACGAAGAGTTCGTACAGACATTACAGTTGTTAACAATGTTAGGAAGATGCACAAGTGTTATTAGTAACAGAGTTTGTAAATTCTCTGGAATACTATGATCTCATAGAGGGAAGATACTCAGACAACAGGTGGTGAAGCTATTTGATCCAAGTTTCTGAAGTCTGAGGAAAGTTGGTCATCAAGCCCCAAACTATTCACTTTATCCAACATTCCTTCTTTTAGAAGGGCCGCTCATTTTCTGACACCTATGCAGGGTGAACCACCACCAGTGAAGCCCTTCTGTACACAGACCAAGCAGAAACGTCTGCAGAAATACCACAGCTTGAAAGTAAACCATTTTGTACTGCATATGTAGCTCTCCATTGTATAGAAATCAAACATTGTTGGAAATGTACCCTCAAAGAGACAGTTTCGTTTGCCAAAAAGATGCTGTTACAACTCCTGCTTGCCAGGCTAAAACATACTCATATAACAAACTCATATGAAAGATGGCAAGAATGTGGTTACCGTATGCGTACCACTTTAAATCAGTTAAAAACCCTACACATTTGACACTAAGTTTAAAATTAAGTCCTCAGTAAATCATTAAAACTCTGAAGAGAAACAAAGAAATTTCCTGAAAGCCTGATAGCTCAGCAAAATGAACTCTGCCACTAAATAAGTATTACACTGTATCCAGAGACCCAATTACCATCTTTAGTCATCTACTGCTATGGGGTGAGATAGCTGAGAGCCTCTTCAGAAACAGCTTTTAAGCCCTATAATTACCTCCTATCCTTACAACGCTAAACATTTGAGAGGCAACATTTATACATAACCAGTAATTACAAGTCACAGGTTCAGATGTCTTTCATGTTCTGCTCTTTAATCTGTACTTTATTTCACTTCTTCCCTGGGAAAATGGATATGTCGCTGAACTTCTCTTCTGGAAAAGGGTAAGCAAGCATTACACCGAGATGAGATCTCTATGACAGCTAGGCATTCTAGCAACCGGGGTGCTTTCACAAATTAATGTTCATCCTTATGTACCCTAGGAACATGCTTAATTACTAGAGCAACTTCCTCTTGAACAACTCTGGTCATTAATTTGTAAGCCAAAAGTTTTCACGGGAGAACATTTAGTAGAGACCCACTCTCCTCCTCCTATGCATGTGAATTTGAGAACAACTGCAATTCTACAACACGTTTATCTTCACTTGTGTCCCTACTTGGTATTATAATACAAGCAGTAGTTTGAGGCATCTGTGCACTAAGTAGCAAAAAACCCCAACAGTCCTCTAGCACCTGTACCACACACAGTTTAAGGAAAATTAAGGCAACATATATTCATCACAAACCACTGTTGGGATCTCAGGGCTGTTGCTGGGTTCTGCCACATATACCTTACTCTCAATAACGTAGGTGGAGGAAAGTCTATCCGTTCCCTGAGTTAAACAAAGCCCAGTGTGTAGAGGAGACTATTTATACACTTTCCAAAGAATGAATCAGACTGCAGAACGGAAAACCGCAAATATCACCTTCAATCTGACTTCCTACCGTGGCCTACAATCAACCATTCATGTACATTGAGATTATACCTTATAGTAATTAATAGGATGAGAATACATCCTCTTAGCGATGACATTTGTCAGAAAGGTAGACGCTCGGCAAATGAGTGAAAGAATAATGACAGTTTAAAATACTAAGCAAGCAAAAATTATCAGTATTCTAAATCAGTGGACCTTCTTCTTACTTTTCTTCCATCCATAAATGCATCTGGTAATTATACCTTACAGCACAGGTGACTAATACCTGCCAAAATATTAGATGACAATTTGAGATGAAATTTTTTTGAAGGTATTGTTTACAGTACTCTTACTATGACTAGCGAAAAGACTACTACAGGTTTAATTGCCAAGGACTTTCTTCTAAATGTAAAACATCCTTAAGAACATTACATAGGTTCCATAAATGTTTGCCTTCACTAGTCATTAAATAGGAGTTTTTAAGAGAGTCTGAATGAATATTCATCACTTGGATGCAGAAATCCTGTACTTGGACAGGACAAAGTCAATTCCAGAGGTAAAGGAGAGCACTGAGTTCCTGGTGACAGAGCTGGCCTTATAAACCAGAGTAAGTTGTACGCTAATGCTCTCTAAGAACAGATTATTTTAAATGCTTATGAAGGATTTCTCTCAAATTAGAACTAACATAGCAGGAAGAAAGTAACATCTAGAGTCTTAACCTTACTCTGCTTCCCAGTGTTTGAACAAATTCAGCGTGCTTTCTCAATTTCTATTTTAACAATCTAAATGACTTAAGGCACTGGTCTTAAGAACTTACAGTTCCTACTGCTTCTCACAGTCAAACAAACAATACAACTGAGGTCTCCCGATCTTTAAAATCGAAACTTATCCTCTGTACAGCATCACAAAGTGAAAAGAAAGCCTGCATAGAGAACTTCCTGGGAAATACAAGTAAGATACTATAATTATAACATGACTTCTGTAGACTATGGACAAATGGGATATTTCAATAATCGTCCAGAACTACCATGCCTCCCAGTTAAAAATTATTTAAACTGCTTTGTGTGAAAATTATGCAGGTAAAAGGGTGAGGACCAGCTGATCTCTTGAACGGCAGGGGGAGAGCGTGTTGGTGATGCTGGCACAAGGCAACACCCGAAGAAGGTATTTAGAAAGACATCTACCCTAACAGCTGCACAAACTGCTCCAATTATAAACACTAATTTCATTTTTAAGACAACTGTTGAATTACTAAATACACAATGGTCCCCCTGACTTTTATGCTGAAGTACCACAGTTGGCCAAACTCATTTAACCTACGAAAATAAGAAAAGACGAGCAGACTTCAAGTGTAAACACGAGTCAATAAGGAAACACAAAGCCACAGCCATGACACCAGGCAGAGCGCGCTCAGAGACAAACATAAAAGGGAGAGCAGGTTTACAGTGAATTCTGCATTGATGACAGCTACATTAACAGACGTGCTTAAAAGCACTGTATCCTGTGTTAAAAGTTGAATACATACATAAATATATATGTATATCTCAGCACCGCTGCTGTACAGGAAAGAAACCTCTCAGATTTGAAGTTCCCCCATCCTTCTAATTTTGTAATGTTGTTCTTGCAAAACTGCTGTCTTTTTTTTAATCACTTCTAACAGAACTCTATTTTGTTTAAATACATAGATTCATGAAAAGGACTGTTACAGGCAACATACTATCAACTTGAGAATTTTATTCTTTATTACCAAATTAGAAGATCTACTTGGAATATAACTGGAAAACACCAAATTATTTTTTTATAGTTTATTAAAAACATTGCTTGGTGAAAGCCAGCTAAGAATGCATTCATTTTTAACTCCAGAATGTGCCCAATAATAGCTTTTTCCTTCATTTCCAGTAGTTACTCGTATTCCTTCAATCTTATTTTAGAATTAACCCAATAGCACTTCTGCTAGTAAAAATCATTAACATATCAACATTTGACACAGAAAAATATCATTAACTGAACTAAAGAATTCTAAAGAACTCATGATGAATCAAAAAAAACCTCAGTGTTTGAATGCATACAATTTTAAGTAAGCGTCCTCTGAACAGATCAAGTGGCAAAAGCATACCCTCGGGATATTAGAATACGAACAACATCCCTTACAAACAAAATCCCTTACCTGATGGCTGGGTCCAACTCTGATTTCACCTTGGGTACTGTTTAGCCTCCTAATATGTAAAGAAAAAAAACAGTAACGAGAAAGAATTACAATTAATGAAATTTAGAATCATATTGTGTATTTTTTGTCATTGCATTTCCAATGCAAATGGAAGAGAAGCAAAAATAATACGTTAAGAAAACAAGAAAGCGTATACTCAGGTGTATTGCAGGCTACACTGCAAATGGCAAAAACTAACCGGGCAAGTTGGGAACTTTTAGTGAAGCAGTTGAAATCAAGAAGAGGATCAGTGTGATCTGTCCTCACAGCAGCACGAAAGCACTGGGGAGCTGATAACGGCACACACATCTTCCTACGTTTTGACGTTTCCATTTCATGCAATATTGAAGTAGCATTGACTTCTAATCAAGACCCTTTAAAAGCATCTCCAGCTCTGACCGCCCTGTGCTTTAGCCAGCCACCTCACAAGCCTGCTATGCAAAGAATCACCTTCCAACAAGCATCTGACTTCTACTGGTACTATGTTCCTTCAACTGCTTATTTCAACAACAAACCTAAAATAATGCAGCCAATATGCTAAGCACTGTGCTACAGATTAATACACAGGAAATACCACGTTCCACATAAACATCTTTGTGGTCATTTTCATTCTGAAAGAAAAAATATCTTAAATAAAAATACTTGGGGTAGTAATCTTTGAAGAACAGAGCCCTGCATTACCAGAACTGGTGAAATGAATTCCTCTTTTTCCAGCCAGTGTTCATGGAAAACCATTCAAGTTACTTTGGATCTCACATGCAAAATTATCTAATTTTAAGTTTAATTATCTATCCCGTTTTAAGAAGTTAAAATTATTATTGCTGCTGGTAATTAATTTGCTAAAGATCACATCAAATAGAATGACACAGAAGCACGGAAATCCTAAAAAGCCATGAAAGCATGCCTTGTAACATTTGTAGAAGTAAATTTAATATAATTCATCCAAAAAAGGGCTTCCCCTCTACATCATACACCTGGTCCTCATATTTTTCCACTTTTTTGAAAAGATGTTTATATCAAAAACTTCAAGTTCCAAATGAACTGCCCTCCACGTAGTGAGAAGTGCACTCTGAAGGGCTCTGTGCCGCTCACACCATTGGTTGGAGTTACCGAAACATCAAACTATATGGCAGAAGAAAAACTATTTTTTCCTGTTGCAGTAGAATTGCCCTGGCAAGAACAGAAGTTAAAGGTATGCCAATATAAACCAGAATAAGACATCTGACATGACAGAATTTATTCTTCTTCCTAAATTCTGAACAGACTAACAGTAAATAAAACTTTATCACTGAAGAGTGCCCTTTGACCCTTTTTCTTTATTAAATATACCACAATCTAAGCAACAAGGCGGCACACAAACAAAAACTATTTACTGGAAATATTAATTTCTCAAGGGCTACAGTTGAATCCATGAGACCTCTCTGCTGTAATCTCATACATCCAACTCTTGTCAGGAGCCAGATCACTACAGTTGATAAAGGCACTTGCGCCTGAACATTGGTATTCGGGATACTGACTGCAGCCGCGGTTTGAAAACTTAAATGACACTTCACGACTCCTATAAAACAGCATTAAAACCCAAAACCAAATCCAAGGAAATTCAATATCCATAAGATCTCCTTTTCCTATGCATTTTGCTTACTTATACAGAGTATAAATAAAAGATGTCTGTTTATTACACTAAAAGGACAACAAAATTCAGAGCTGCTATAAAGCAAACTTTTGAATTCATCGCTTCAATAACTGCGAGACATTTAAGCGAGTCTCAACACACTAGCAAGGAAGAGCACACGCATAAACTCAACAGATCACCAGCTTCAATCTGGAAACAGCAAACTTCAATTAATCTTGCAATTTGCTGTTACAGGAATAATGACATCATTTTACAAGTAAGCCGCCACCCTGCAGGACTTCTTATTCACCCTGCTGTGTTCACAGGGATCATAAGCAATGGCTGAGACAGTTTCCTTTAAACTTCAAAAATTAAGATCACAACCGTAAACTGCTAGCCCTGAGCGAAACTAACAATGGATAGCCCAAACCATTAAACACCATTTGAAGTCAGAAAGCTTACTGGAGGGTTTTGGAGGCTTTTTTTTTTTTTTTTTTACACAATCATTTGCATACCTTTATGAACATTTTCCCCTCAAAACTTCAAAGTATGTTGCATATGTGTATTAAGTTAAACTTGCCCTTGCTGACCACTCTGCAACGTTATTCATCGGCGTGCAAGCGGGGAAGCTACAGCAGTGGATCTGCACGGCCCTCTTCCAAGAGACCCCGACAGGAGAACCCGTCAGACAAGAATAAACACGGGTTTTGTAATACTCAATCTTATGTCTTGATGTCTACGCAATGCTACCTCCCTGGTAAGCAGATCCGCTCTAAAACATGTGCCAAGAGTCTCCTGAAAAGAACGAGAACATGTCAAAATGTTTTTCTCCAATGCATATTTTTGCAAGACGTGATCTGACACTGTTCTCTTGTGTTCAGGTTATGCAAAGAAATGACTGAACTAGAAAATCAATTTTAGATTTACAACAAAGTTATAAATTAAATACCAAGGTACATTTTTTCAGCTACGAGGCGTCAGAATTTTTCCCAGTGAGGAATGAAGGGGAAACTGGCAACAGAAAATGCTGATGCTCTTCCTTTATTCCCAGAATTCATTTTAAAGCCACGCACATCTCTACTAGTCAGTGCAAGTCAAACATAAAACATGTCTACGCACTTTGTGCCAGCTACAATACTTCATACCAGCCAAAGGCCGCAAAAGTAGGTTTCATCCTTGAACAGAAAATGAAGTTATTTTCCATTTAAATAGCAAAAAAACCAGCAGTCCCAATATCCCTCAACTCTCAATTTCTTCAGTTACATCACACTGAATATGACAAATAAAGCATTTCAGAATCAAGACTGATTATAGGATGCCGGAGCATCCCAGAAGTAATTGCAAAGATAAAAGCAAAGTTGTGGATGGGACTTATGCTCCTAACTATGCAGAGCTAGCCGGGAAACTCAATGGGGCGACCCAACCACGACTCCTCACATGAAAACGATGTGTCGAGAGAAATATTTCGGTGTGCCTTTTCATCACTCATTTACCAACTCCTGATCATATTCCCACCCCGAAGGCACCCCCTTCCCCTGCCCCACAAGGTAAGGGCTGGGCGGAATTCAGCCGCTGTGCGGGAAGCTCTTTCGGATCGCAATACATCACACTTTTTTTAAAAAGGCACAAAGCTGATGGCTCTGCAAGGGCACGCAATCCGTTAAATAATTTTTACTTGTTTTCCGTCCCCAGGAATAGGTTTGCAAATGGAAAGAAAATTCTCACTTTGGAAACTAAAATGCACTGTAGATTTTTAAGCTAAATTATGTTGGTGGAGAGCAATTACAATAATAATGGAACAGCACTCTGTGTTTATTCTATGGGAAAGGAAAAAGAGGACCCAACACTGTATATGAAATCTGACACAAAAGAAACTGATGTAACAAAGCAGTATCCATAGCAACAACAACTTAATATTTCAGTCCTCTTCAGCTGCAGTGGATTAAATATAATGACAAGATGTTCCCTTTGAAAAGTAACCTGTTGCCATGACAACGTTGTATTCTGCAAAGTAAACAGGGGCTGGTCAGAAAGGAGATGGAAGCCTGCGACTGAATATCAAAAAGGCAAGAAGCTTCTGTAGCAGAGCAGGGCAAAACAAGCACACTCTAATCCGAGAGAGGCTTGTTCCAAACCGTTCGGGGAGAAGAGAGAGGATGTTCCGTTCAATAAAGCTTTGTCCTTTTAATTCTAAAGCAACAGGGGAGGTTGGAGGTTCAAGGCCAAAAGCAGCGCCACCGAGAGAAGACGGTTCAGAGGCGAGGATGAGAAAGGAAAAAGGAGACAGCACGGGGTGGTGCAGAGCTGTAATTTATCAGCTTTAGAAAGAAGGAAAGAGGAAGGAAGGCTGTCAACAACAGTTCCTGCACGATCTTCAATACAGAAACAAGTTTAACCCTCTCTGTTTATCATTTACCTCCTTGTCTAGACTGTACACCAGACTCGCACCATTTACAGAAAATCTGGCGCAAATGGCAGCCTTTGTCCATGGAAATAACGCAGCACTCCAATGCCATCAAGGACTGAAGCACGGCAACACAAAACTGCCATCAGACAGAGTTCGAGCTGCAATGAAGTACACCAGATCAGCTGCGAGGATAACTGAGGTTCAGGGCTTGCAACCCCACCGCTCCTACGGTACAGCCAGAGCCGCAAACTTGGAGCAGAACTCTGCAGTTCGGAGGCAACGGCAAATCTGCATTTGCAGATTTCTGCGTAGAACTTCTTTGCCTTGTCCTATCTTTGACATAAATCCAAGTCAGTTCTTTACCCAGCACGTTTAGGGAAGATCTTTGCTAGGAAGCCAGGCTTCTGAAAAACTACAGACACTGCTTACCTAAGGTGGACCTTCAAGGTCAAGGATCGCACATACAAGGTGGTATCTTAGAAGCTGTGATACTGCTTCCTTCGTGTTTTCCTTTTTACTACCAAAGCTCAGCAAGAAGCGTGCTATGCACATTTTTTTACACTGACTTACATGCCTGAGACGGGGGTGAGGGTGGTGGTACTATGGCAGTATCTCATTGAACCAACTGTGTTCTTCAGTTCATTTCACCCAGCAACACACATGGTTTAATTTAGTTCTGCTGTGGTCACCACACACTCAATGCTCTCCACCACATACTTCACTTCCACTGAATTTCTGAAACACCTGCAACTAGGCAGCAACAGCTCAGAAAACATGAAAACAACTTAATGCTACTATTAAGTTTAAAAAAAAACCCAACCAACAACAGCAGCAGCTGAACAAAACACCACAACCCAAATGTCACATGTATGACAGCATTCTGTGCTACCCATTTAACCACTTGTGGCAAAATCATTCCTGATTCTGTGTATCGAGGTGACCTGTAATTAAACTAGAGGGTTGCTTCAACAGAAAAAGTTTTTTTACACCGGCCAAATCGCTCAGCCACAGACTACCTCTCAAGCAGTCCTTCTGATTCTCCTTGGGGCTCTCCAAAAAGGGTTGTCAAAACCAACTTGCTAAAACCCACTGCCTACTGCAACAAATGACTATCACTAAGGCAAACTTAACAGTGCAAAAGAAGTCTCAACAATAAAACCAGAAGCACTACCAGTCTAAGGAGCTCTCGCCATCCTGGAATCCAGCCTGCAGAAGGGACTGGGCTCTCGGGAGCCGAGAGCAGAATGGGTACCAGAACAGCAATTTCTGTGCTTTTGGCCACCAGGCTGTAAGGAGAGATTGGTAGCTAAGGCAGTGTGCAAAAACAGTCAGAAGAGGTCATTTTTTTTATATGATGAAAGATTAAAAGAGCAAAGACGCAGATTAAAGCTAGGACATGCAGAGGTTTGGGGCGGTGGGGGAATGGGTGGGTGGTTTCTTGTTTTTAATAAGCCATAACAAGCTACAGCACTAAACAACTAACTTTGAGATGTAGGTTTATTTACAAAGCCTGGTAAGAAAATCGATGGCTTACTAAATAAAACCAAAACCAAATTAGAGATATATATATTACAGGCAGAATGGATTATAAATTGCCATCATACACTTTAACACTGATCTAGGCAGTCACTATTCTTGTAACTGATATAATCAGTTACATAAATTGAAAATGTGAAACACTAAGGCAATTCCTAGATATTTGCGATTTCTGTAAAATTAATATAAACCTGAAGTAGTCAGGAAAGTCTCAAGAAAAGGTTTTTAAAAAAATCCTTTTATGCAAATGGCCCAATAACCGAGATGAAAAAAAAACGCTCTTCAGAGGCAGTTCTAAAAACATCTGGCAAGGATCATTTTGTTCCATCTCTAGAGGGACAAAACTGGAGAGAACAAAATTACTCCACTCCAGCTGGTTAAAAAATAGTTTATCAGGGCCTGAAAGGAACTGGCATTACATTCAAGAGATTCATTTGCTAGGACATTCTGTTTCGTTTTATTCCGTGCATCCATAAAACAGAACTCAGAACCTCCCTTGCCGTGCTCCACCCTCATCCGATGCTACTGCAGGCTCTGTCTGCAAAGACTTAACTATAAAAGAAGAGCTTTACATACATTTGCTCCTCTGCAGCACTGAAGAAGTCATAAGATTTCACCACAGTGATGCAAAATAGACTGCCCACAAACACAATACGCCTCTGTCATACATCATACTTTCTCCAAGCATCTGCTTATGGTCACTGCTGGGAGACAGGACAGTGAGCCAAATGGATCCTCCTCAGTTTGGCCCAGGAAGACCACTCTTACACGTTATGTTCTTACACCATACAGTTCAAAAATACAAAAGGGACAATCAGCTTTCAGGCCATAAAACCTTTAACCAAGAAAAGCCACAACTACCACAAACCCGTGAGCTAAGTGCCTAAGAGTAACAGAATTGCCTCCGCTCCCCTTAAACAAACAGCAATTCTTGCTTAAAGGCATTAAGTTGGTCCCATTGTTTTATTTTCACTATATGGGGATCAAAATCTATTTACAGATTAAACAATGGCTTCTTAGCTTTTTCCAACAATTATTTTCTGCATTAAAAATTTTACTTCAAATGACCCGATTTCATGTGCCCAGCTTGCACTTGTGCCTTAAACCTTTTTTTTAAGCAGGATTTTAAGATCCCTTTTCTAGGAGTATCTTAATATTCAGAAAATATTCTTGCTAATGGACAGCCTCTAGTAAGTTTAAGTTTTGTTTAAAACCTGTTGTAACAGTGTGTTATAATAACAAAAAAAAAGCTTAAGCCAATTTTGTGTTCTGAGTGAAAAAAAATCAAACCTGTATTTCAGGCAAATGAACTTATATGGGAAAGTTTTTAGCGATTGCTCAATCTAAAGCAGGGATGAGTAAACATGTACTAACATTTGTATCTGCAGTACAAGCTCAAACTTGCTGACTGATTGCAGAGTCAGAACTTTAAAGAAACGCAGGACTCTCTGTTCGGCGCCCATGCTGCTGTTTGGGGAAGGAAGGACTTGCAGAAGTTTGAGTCAGACAGGGAAAGCTTTTTCAAGATACTGTTATTTTTCACCAGGTTTATATATGAGGAAAAAAAGACTATACAGTCCTTAGAAGTATTGTCCCCTACTCAAAAGGTAGGATGGACGTGAGCAGAATACAGCCCTTCTGACACAAAAGTGATTGCAAGGCAACGAGAATTCTTTCCACATCAGAATTACCTGTGTGGATAATATTTTGCTTGTAGATTTCATTGATCACCTGTCTAATACTTGTTTTCCAGTACTTGTTTACCTTCAAATAAGGAAGACACCAGTATTTTGATCACAAGTTAAAAAAAAAATTAGTGGAAACCTTTGCATGATATGAAGTTTTTTTTATCTGATCTACACGTGATTTTAATAGAACCAGAATATGACTTATTTGCAAGCAACATTTACACTGATAAGTAAACACGTAAGTGAGTTCAACATGGAATTATGTTGCTTTAAGTGTTTATCTTGTATAGTTTCTAAAATAGCCAGGCAGCATCTTTGCACTTCCCAGTGCAAATAGTCAGCATTACAACAGATTACATCGGCACCGTTTCTTCAGCACGATCACAGTTTATATGCAGGACAGTGGAACCAGGCAGCAGCCCAGCAGTTAATTTTTTCCGTAAAGCTCCGTCACCGTTAGATGCAACGATCTACCACTCAAGTCTCTGAGCTTGCTTGAGAACACAAACCTCCAGCTTCCTTGAACAGCAGATACGTGGAGAAGCAACAGCACACATTAAAGGTGATAAGCATGAAAAATGTGGAGCATAAAACAAGCCTGAAGATACCCCTCGTTCAGTCATATGCTTGAAAATACAAAGCTCTAATTAAAACAAATTACAGCCTAAAGAATTGGAAGGAAGAGGGAAGAGGTATTTTCACTGATTTAAGTCTTTAAAAAAAGCTAAAATGAAGGCAGAACAAAGGGGAGTAAGACTATCAAGGACTTGGCCACTATTTCTTCATCCAAAGGACAAAATACAAGCTCTTCCCATAATATATTCGTAACTTCAGTGGTTTGGAGTGGAACTGTAACTCCCCAGACCACCTATCAACAGTCTCTGAACTGGAGAGAATCTTCTGGGCTCCCAGCCAGCTTAAAACTTCACCATTAGCAGGAACTGCACACGCACACGCCACGGGCTGAGCAAGGAGAGAGGGTCTTTTCAGCGCACTAAATGCCTTGCCAGTACCACAGATAACTTGCAGAAGACAGTCTTACCACCAAGGGGGTTTTTTTTGTTTGCTTTTTTTTGGGGTGGGGTGGGGGTTGTTGGCTGGTTGGTTCTTCTGGGGTGGTCATGGTAGAAGTTCATTTTCTACTTTTGGTGGGTTTTTTTTAAACCAAAGTGCAACAGTCTTGTATATCCGTGCACAAACCTAAAGAACTGGTTTTGTTACAAACTGGCTGACCAACCCCACAACTGGCAATACAGGTGAAAGACATTTGTGTTGAAGCATGTGGAAAGGAAAAATTGAGATCTCAAAAAATGCTGAAAGTCCGCTATGAGAGGAGTACTGCCACAGAGAATAAAAATATCTATACATTTGCTAGGAGCAGGAACCACCTGATTCTACACAAGCACAGCATGGACACCAGAGGCACCCCTCAAGGGGGAGTTCTGGGAGGCAACACAACCAACATCACATCCACAGGTTCTCATGTGGGAGTGATTCAGTGAAGAACGCTTCATTTCGCGTATTATTCCAGCAGTATTTGTTTTGCCAAATGTAATACTTTTGTTTGACAATCAGATTTTGTTTTGTTACAACATAGATGTGTTTCCATTTTTTTCCCCACCTGTGCTACTGTAAGTTAACCTTACAGTTTTTAAAAATAAGCCTAACTAAATTTTAATTTTAAGTTTAGAAGTGGCATTTTTTAAAAATCTCTTTTAAAGGCATGCACAAATTATCACAGAAAAACAGCACAACAACACACTGCTTTGTACCCTCCCCGTCCCTCAATGCATTCTCTTCTGCTTATAAATCAACATTTAAAACACACGTTAAGGACACAAGGTGTCATACCCCTGTATTCCTGCAGAGCAGTGCCATATTCCTGGACATACTCAAGTAGCTCCTTTATTAGGAATAAGAATGTTTCCAAAGCCTAGGCCTATGGAGACAACCCTTTCAACTATGATGTGATTCAGCCAGACTGAAGTTCAAGGGAACTGTGCTCCGTAACCGTCAGCGTGACTTTGCTTCAGCCAGTGGCAAAAGTGACCAGTGACCCACACTAACTAAATAGGTGATCTTGATTTTTATACTCTATAGGTATAAAAGGAAACGGGAAAGGGAATGACGCTTCAGATAGCATACAGATACAGACATGGCACCAACATGGGCAAAATGATGCAGTCTTACTCATCATTCATTCCTCAGGTTCTGACAGGAGAAGGACGGTAGCCCCAGTAACGCACACTGCACAGCTGAATGGCTGTGGGTGCAAGGCTAAAAGGTCAACCTCCTGCTATAAAGTTCCAGAGATGTCACTATGAGCAGCCCAAACCACCCTGGCACCTTCAAACTCAATACACTCCAGCAACTCACAAACAAGTCACCCTGATGGAAGTATCTCCCTAAGCAATGGACCCCATGGTGCTGAGATCAGCTGCAAGCCAACGGGGTAGGCAGAGGCCACAGCAGAACAGCACCCACCTCTGCAGGCACTCAGACACCACTGTGAATGGGAACACACTGCAGAATCAAGCGTACTCCCATTCAACACACCCACGTCCTCTCAAACCCATTTGTATTTAGCAGTGACAAGTCACTGATGGCTGTCCCACAAGGACCTCAAAGCCAATCACAACCACACTATCATTACACAAACCTGTCGAGCCCAAGTCCTCTATTTTAGTCAAATCGCTCTAAAAATCGTTTCGCTAGCCCGATAAAACCGTTGTGGGTACTGCTTACACAGCTGTCCTGTGACAAGCTTCTCAATGCATAAGACAACACTGCTGCATTTCTATGCGTATGTGTTATTCGCACGTAACTGAAATCAGCAGAACCATGCCAGCTACTTTTTTTTTTTTTTAATTTTTCTTAATACTTGAGGAAGTATCAGCAGGATCACTGCCCCTCCGTCAACAGGAGAACCCACCCCATCCTCAGGGCAACCAACGCCTGCTGATGCTCAACCCTCCTGTCACATCACCTCAAGAACCTGGTGCAGGCCCCAACATCTCCTAATGGCCACCAGGGTAACCCTGCGTCCTGCCGGCTGCCTCTGCCGCTCCCCACGGACCTGCCAGAAGGTTGGCATGCACACAGCACAACTGAAATAAAAACTGCACCACGAGGAGGGGGGGGGTGAGGGAAAAAAAACCCACATATAAGCCCACACAGTTTCAAGGTTTTGCTCCTCCATGCACCCCTCAGGCAGCAGATCGCCTGCCCAGTGCCCTCATGCACCACACGGGCAGCTGCACGGCAACGCTGATGTGATTACAAGGTTCTGAGGAACATGCAATAGTAATGACATGATTTCATAAACATTTCAGAAGTCACAAATAACAGCAAAAATCATCATTGTTTAGGGGAGGCCAGAGTGCTGTAGCCTACCTGCAGGGGCTGAATGGATCATCCATGACTATGACAGGCTCTTGTGGGTTTAGATGGATTCCTGAACCCTCTACTTAACAGCTAAAACTCTGCCTTTTCCACTCTACCAACTCAAAATGGAGGCACATGCAGTCTGAGAGACCTCGGAGAGCTTTCACTGAGCTTGTGCTATGACCTAAGCCTGCACGCAGAACGCAGAAACTTCGCCCTCGGACTGAGAGGACTGAGCATGTGCTGTGACCCTCCCTCAGCCCCGCGCCGCCGTCCGTCCGTCCCTCGCGCTCGCTCGGCGCAATATCCAGCCCAGCCCGCCGCGCTTCCGTCAGTACCAGGGCGCGGAGCAGAGTGGCAGCTCTCCGCATACCAAGCGGGAGTGTGCAGGGACGTGGGGCCTTCGCTGGGGGATCCCGCACAGCCAACGCTCCTGAGCACTCCCCTTCCAACTCCCCGAGATCGGCGTTCCGACACTTGTTATATCTTCTCCAAGTGAAATACGCATCGATTTTTTTTTTAAAAGAGGAAAAAAAAAAGGAAAAAGGCTCCTAAAAGCTTATTTTCCTCATTTGTGCTTAGCTTTTTAAAAAACTACATTGATTAAAAGGCGTAGAGGTTTTCACAGATGCTTCACCTTTTTATATACAATTTATGTTAGGAAACGAAGCTGTTTCAGCAAGCTGATTTGCAAAATACTTTTATTGTGCCTGGATATTTAAAGAATATGAATACTCAGCAACAATGCCACCGCCGTTTACAAGCACGTGCGAACACAAGGTGAGCCCAAGAGGAGCCAGACTTGACTCACTGTTTGAACTTCCTTCATCATCCTTGATTTCTGGCATTCCTGTTTATTAATGTAATTCCCAAAAAAATTCATAGCTACCCATTTATATGACAGTAATATCCCTTTCCCCTACAGCATAAAATGCTGTAATTAGGACACCTGCCTCCATTTTAGAGCACCTGAGATGCCTGAATTAACAATGAGGCTACAGAAGGATAAAAAGTTTCTCAAACTTTGAATTTTAAGAGACAGAAACAGACTAAGCAAACCAGATGAGGCCACAGAACAATCCCAGATTTTCTCTCTTTTACAACAATCCAGCAAGAAAATTTTATCATAACATAGGTGGGTACACCCTTCTTGCTGCCCATATTACGTTACCTCCCACCCCCTTCTTGGGAACCTTCACCAACATAGTCTGGCTCCTTCAATGAACCCACAATAACAATTCAAACGTTCAGTAACTTCAACATTTCTGCTACCATGACTTGCTGAAACTATCTGATGCTACCAAAGCTCATTCATAATCTGAAGGAGCCATTCCCTAAAATATAGGATAGAGGGGCTTGGCTCACACCTGTTAAAAAAAATAAATTAAACACAACCAACAAAGTTATTAAGTTATTTTAAAAATTCTAAGCTATATTAGGCTATGTATTTAAAACTTCCAGAAACACAATGAAGTTTTAGAAAGTGCTTTAAAAAAAAACCAAAACACCACTGTAACATTCTCTCAGCTCACTTCTGTTGTAACAAGACTGACACCAAAATTTCCCAGACTACAGACTAGAAAAAGGTAACGACTCCAAATGTGGTGCGCAGTCTTTACCAGCTGACCACTTTTCAGTAAGAACACTTACAAGGCCAAATGTCTTCATTTTAACTGCAGTTGAAATGTATTTCTGGATTTTTGTTGTTGTTTTTTCCCCTCAAGTTCACAACATGAACTGGAGAAAAAGTTCACAGCTTTTATGCCACCCTCCAGCCCAGATGAAATTGAGATATGGATACACAGAAATAATGTATTCCAAATTATATTAATAAGTGTGATATCACCCAGAAAGAGCAACCCAAGGAAGTTATACATCCATTTATCTAAACACAGTTTTTTGGGAGGGGTTTTTTGTCTGCTTGTTTGAAAGGAATCAACTGGAAGGCACTTCAACACATGACAGACAATTATCTACTGACATGCACTGAGGGTGCTCAGCACCTTCCATAATTCTTTCCTGGGAATATTAGACAAGAGTGAGACAAAACAACTTTGCTATAACCTATTCAGACATACCAAAGCCATCTATTTAACATCCCATGGGCATACCATACAAACAGCCCCCAGTTCTCCCCATCAGGAGGATTCCTGACTGTATTTGAAATTGCTAAACCTATTAAAAAAAAATTGGACTTACAATACACTGCAGGAATTGTCTTATTTAAACAAAGTACACCACAAACTGTCAGTGTTCTACGTGTAAGCATAGTATGAACTCATTTTAAGGCTCTGATTTGAGACATAAGGATGGATACATTTAAAAACCTCCATGATCATTTCACCCCCTGTTACTGCCCCAGGCATTATAATATGCATAGAATGAAAATATTCTGACTGCTAAAACTTAACCAAGCAAAAGGATCAAAATACCAAAACAGAGCTGCGCAGTCCTCTTTAGCTTCTGTTCACATTTTGATTGCAGATATCATTTCATCATTCAACTACAATTTTTTGTAAAGGGCGGCAATATTAAGAGGAAGCTTTGAAAACCCTACTTACGCACAACTCCACACTGGCTTCTTGACTTCGTAAGAACAGACACTTACCCGTTTCTAGAACTGAAACTTGTACACCACCCACTATGCTTTCCATAGAAAGGGGATGGTGGGGTGGAAATAGAAAAAAAAAAGAAAAATTCAGACTTTCAACAGGAAACAGGAAGCCATGAAGGACAAGAAGAAGAAAGCACAAGTCACCTTGAATTTCACTCTTGGGAACACTCCTCTCAGAGACACCACAATACTCATGTAGCTCACAACATCACCCAACAAGAACACTTCAGAAGAAAAAGATTAAAAATAAAGGAAAAGCAAATGTTGTGGAATAAAACCACAGACAAAATCCTGGTCTTCCCAAAAGATCTATTCAGAAAATTCACCTGTGCCTTGAATGTTTGGTATTATTTTGTTCCACAATGCAAAGCAATGTTGTGGAAAAGTAATTGTGATTCATGGCCACGAAAACTGTAGAATAATATCTGATTATTTCTAGTTCCAAGTAAAAATTCAGGAGCATTTAAATCTGTGTACAGTTACAGATGTCAATGTCAGACAAAACTTCATAATGTATTTATTTACTCCTGAGATCAAAGAACTGATTGTCTAGTACATGACAGTATGCCACAAAACCAGGCCAGGAGCAATAGCGGCATTTGGCACACCTACATCCTTGAGTGAGCACGTTCAAAGTTGTCTCTGTGAGTCCATACGGGATGGCGGAGTACAAAAGGAAGGACTGGAAGAAGTTCTTGCCAGAATGAGGTACATCTGGCACTGTCCTGCAACTGGGGTAAGAACTACAGTTGTAGTAAATGAGTGGTAAGATGGGAGCTGGTGAAAAAGAGTTGTCTGAGGCCAAGCAACACGTTCAACAGCGTTCCCAAGCCTGGGTGCGTATTTCTTTTTAACAGGTAGAGCTGATTTCTGACTCAAATGCCAAAATCAACAGCTTAACTCAAGCTGGTGCCATCACTGATTTTCTGAAGTGGTACATCAGGTCTGTTTTAGTTTGTCCATTAATGCTTCTTGACTGCCATCCTATACACTTTGAAACACTTCTGAACTAATTTTGGGGCTTATACAATTCACCTGACATTTCTTCTTTGACAAGGCACTTGTCTCATCTGGCCATTTGGGGAACCCAAAAGTTTGAGTAGAATTCCATGTTAGTGGAATTAGTCAGTGTCAGCGCAGTCACTTCTCTGAAGAGACATGAAATTAATTATTTTAAAGTACTTAGCATAAAATGAATTTTCTTTCCTAGCTGGCTATACAAGTTTCGCAGATGTATTCCACGCTCTTGAGCACCAGGAACATACTTCAGCTCTACTTATTGCCTTGAATAGAGTGTTAATCAAGGTAGTAACACCCAGCCTCTAGCTTTAAATTAGTCTAGGGTTTTATTCCACAATCAGATTTTTCTCACTGACATGAGAATTACTGAAACATAGCAGGTAATCTTTTACCAAACTCCAGAATAAATTAAAAAAAAACACAAAACCCAAAAGCAACACAGCTTAATATACACTGAAAAGAAAAATGTTATTCCAAAACACACAGGTTTACCACTTCCAGACCATAGAATGGTCAACAACAGGATCATGGTTGGTATTTCTCAAGCTGAACCTAGAGTCAGCGAGCTTTCAAATAGAAAAGAAAGGACAAACCTTAGTTTCCTTTAGCACTGTGTGCTCCTACAACAAAAGGGCCCCTTACTACACATCCACCATACCAGTGTTTCGGATGGTTTTGGGGGTCTGGAATTTTTGCAGGTTGTTTTGCAAATAGAACACATGAAAACATAGAAAAATAGTCAGATTCCCACCACACCAAGCTGCATTTGGGATCCTGGAAAAGTATGTGAGCAGCTTATGCTGAACACAAAATAAAATCACTCAAACATAAATATATCTTTGTAGATGCAATCCACAGCTCAAGCTTGTTTGGTCTAAGAATGTATCCCATCACACATTTCCACAGTTGAGGGGGTCACACTGCAGTATTCAGCACCTTATCTACAACATGCGGCTACTGCAAGGTACCATGAATATTTTCCGTCCTTGCCACGTGAAACAAAACACTGCATTAGAAAAGCAGATTAAGTTCAAGACAAAGTTTTGTTTTTATAGACAAACCACCACCAGGTCATCCTGGAATGTGGGCTACAATGCTTTTACTTCCAAAAGCAAAATAAATCTAGAATTAGATATTCAAACAAGCACGCATTGTAAAGCAGTAGCAAACACACAGGTCAAAAATTATCAAGCAACCGAGACTCAGGTCCTTTTTCTAAACCTCCCCCCATTCCAAGACAAAATACAGAATCGAAGAGCTAGCTGCAACCAAATGAAGAAAAACCTACATTTGGAGAGCTGGCTAGTCTGAGTAATTAGCTGATCCCTAAGTGCTATGCTTTGTCATTTCATTGATCTTTTCGGGCTCAGTTATTTTCTAATAGCTGGAAGAATTAACAGCTACTTCTACACAGAAAGTAGGTTTAAAACTGCACTGACAATAACTCACACAAATGGTATTTCATAAGAGACAGCATCCATTAAACACAGAACTTGAACAATGATACAAATAGTTCACTCAGTATTCACACCCTCAAAACTAAAATGCACTGAAGAAAAGCGACAAAGTTAAATATAGGGGTCAAGCACGGTGCTGAATATCAGGTGTACCATGACAAACTTCTAAATGCCTTGCCTTGTTGGACTGCGCCAAAAAAAAACCCAAACCACAAGTGATGTTACAAAAACATTTTAACGTACTGTATTTTAAAATATTATAGGATTTCATGCCCAAAGCTCAGCACCATACTCTAGCACCACTGCCTCCCTAGGGGCTTCACCGACAACACCTGCTATGAATGTGAACTGCATCGATCAAGGGAGCTTACCTCGGCCCATAGCCTGTCTCAGACACACGGACAGCTTGAGACACTTCAGACTAAGGTACAGAAAGCCTCATAAATAGGCAATTACACAATAATATGCCCACACAGGGAGTTTCTTCCTAACTGCAAGCGGTTAGTGGTTGGCTATGCCCCGAAGCATAAAGATTCATATCTACGTTACAAACAGTAAATCTACAATGTAACAGTTCAAATATTTATTATTTATATGCCTATCAAATCCCCACTTAAAATAATACTTTTCTCAACAATATCCCTAGAAAGCCAGCTCCACAAGTTCATTATATTTTCTGCATTGAAAGAAACAATACAACTTTCAGTCGGCACAGACCTCGCCGAGCCCTGTTACGCATTATTAATCTTTTACTCGAGTGCTCATGGAAATATGCCCCTAGACAACAAACTCCTTAAGGCTGGTATTTGTAAGGCATTCTCTGTGTTTAGAAAACTACATAAATGAAAAAACAAGAGTTAGGGTTTGGACCTGAAAAATAATGAAGGTACAGTCTAGTATCAGCTTTGCTTTCCAAACACAGCTGATAAACATCGGTTGGACAACTCCCAGGCAGATTGAAAGAACTGTGAAATGAAAGAGCACGCTGAACATACCTTCTTCAAATATGTATTCATACCCCCAAAAAGTTCTTTCTGTATCTCTAATTTGCTCCAGGCCAGTGAAGCATAAACTAGGAATTGTTGATATGGGACCCTACATGAGTATTTACACACAAAAGCATGAATTTCCACGCTTAAAAACTTTCAGTTTGATTTCTTAAAAGTGTGTTTCAATATTGCTTACTAGAAGATGAGAATGTATTTTCAGGGGTGTGCATTTAGCCAATGAGATAGCTAAGAATTCCTGCTAGTGTTTGCAACCTTTAAAAAAATTTCACAGTTCTAAAAACCTGTTTTGAAGCAGTACATTATTTACCCAGAGATGCAACTGGGTGTCATGACTCGCTCCACAATTGTTATCCACTCTTAACTTTCCTCCTATACATACACTCAGCAGGAAGATGTAGCGTCTCTCTCGCATCCCCTTCCATCCCACCCTCCTATTAGCATCATATACTTGATTTTAACTCATCTTCCCTTGAGTAGTTTTCCTGCTCCTACAGGCTCAGATCAATGGTAAAGCTTGCCTTCAAAAGTCACTTCACTTACCTCGTCTCTGGATTATAGCCCAGTATGTAGAAAAATGAATCCACTCGGGCTTTAAACTCTCTAGCAGCAAATATGTCAGAGAAATGGGAGATGTTACACTTCCCTCTGAAAGAAAGAGGGAAAATGGTATTAGAATTTTATCCTGAATAACAGCTATTTCAATTAAGTGCCACTGCAATCTGTGTACAAGCCACAGACATCCTTGTGTTCTCATAAATGTCTAAAACTTCATAAATATAAGCCTGTTGCAACAAATAACCATGCAGATTCTTCCCATGGTGAAAAGGGAAGAAAATTCAGTTACAATGACTCAGATGGTGTTCTAAAAACATTCATGAATTCTCATTCAGCCAGCACACAGTCCTGAGGCACCCAAATTTAATCATACTAACGAACAATATCTAGAAATACAATCCTGAAAATGTCTTAGAAGTTTTTACAGTCCTATTACATCTTTAAGGAAGCTTCAAAAATCCTACTATTCACGTTATTCGGGAATTCAGCGTTTTATTTAGAAAGCTAAATAAAACTTCAGTTTAATAACACTTCCAAATGAAAAGCAAAGCTTTGCTGTTTTTAGCAGGACTGCAATCCTAACAACGCAAATTCCAAACACACACATTTCTTCCTTCTACTTTCATACTTAAGAGTAAAACAGACATTTTTTTGAAAGGAAAAAAAAACATATAAAAGAGGAAAGAGGATTTATTAGCTTATTCTAAAACAGATTGTTAATTTTTTTTAAAATATAGTTTGTTGATGAAGCCATTATCCTTAGGCATGAGCATGAAGACTAGCTGCAAGAAGTGGCATCCCATCTCCTCGAGGGTTTGTTGGACTGTTCAACAGCTGCTCCTGTTTTGTCAGTCAATGCACTGCCGCCAAATAAATCCGACCAGAAGCGGGCAGAGACAAACAGGCCAGCCACCCCGAGTTAGTGCTTTTTATCTAAACCTGATTCAAGGCCATAAACAAAGCACAAGATTTTGCTCTTTTTCAGTACGTCAAACTTTCCAGTATTAATACAGATAGCATCTCTTTTCCCTTCTATTTAGTGAATAGTATTTGCTATTATAAATAAGCTGTTACGGGGCTTATTTAATGTTCACAGAATACCAGACTGGTGAGGGTTGGAAGGGCCCTCTGGAGCTCCCCCAGTCCCACCCCCTGCCACAGCAGGGTCACCTCCAGCAGTGGCACAGGACGGCGTCCAGGCGGGGTTGGGATGGCTCCAGAGTGGGAGACTCCCCCCCCTCTCTGGGCAGCTGTGCCACTGCTCTGCCACCCGCACAGGAGAGAAGTTCCTCCTCATGTTAAGATGGAACCTCCTATGGTCAAGTTTGTGCCCGTTCCCTCTTGTCCTGTCACTGGGCACCACTGGAAAAAGACTGTTCCCATCCCCCTGGCACCCTCCCTTTAAGGATTTATGAGTATTGATATGATCCCCCCTCAGTCTTCTTTTCTCCAGACTAAAAAGCCCCAAGGCCCTCAGCCTTTCCTCATCAGAGAGATGCTCCAATCCCCTCATCATCTTTGTAGCCTTTGCTGGACCCTCTCCAGCAGTTCCCTGTACTTCTTGAACCAGGGAGCCCAGAACCAGACACAGTTGTTGTCAAAAGGTTTGCCAGTCTTGGTTAAAATTGAATGAAAAGCGCTTTTGCCACCAGTACACCAAGAAGAATAATTATTTTCCCCAGAATAATACTGGATCTGTTTGCCTAGTCTTCTCAGCAGAGCTTAAAGGCACTGCATACTTGAAAAACTGCACTAGAAAGTCAAAATGGCTAAGCTTGCTTCCCTTCCTAATCTCTTCACGGTAAAGCACTTGAAAAAGGCTTACCAACCAACAGCCGCCAACAACTTTGCCTTGGAACGTGAGCTCTCTGACACACAACATCAACTACTACAGGTGAGGAAAAAAACCACACCAAAAGGATGAAGGATGAATAAAGTTACCGACTGCTCTAAGACAAAATCAATACGGCTATCCTGCGAGAGGAGGTTCCATAATTGGCCCTATGATTGCCTAATTCTCAGTCAATTGCCTTTCTGGCAAAGGACAAAGCAACACTGGATTTCGCACAGGTCATGCCAGGTTGCAACGGAACATTAACACGGTCTGTAATTGAGATGTCACACAGAAACACTGAAAGACAAACTTGTTCACAAAAAATTTACCCCTGGTGGCTGAAGCTAGTTTCCTAGTTTAGTCATTCGGAAAGAAAGAAAATGAGAAGGGGTATTTGTTTTTATATTTCACATTAAATTCACATTTTAAAAGTATTTTGGGGAAAAAGATTTATTGTCCTTTCAATAATTTACCTGACGGTTAATAAGCGTTTTCCAGATAAGCTTGTATTGTCTGTATTCATGAAAGCAGTACGCCTTGTTCACAGCATTTCAGACAAGCAGCACTACGTATTACCACAAAGATTTACCGCATAGGTAAAAAAGACATAACTTTCATTACACACTTCCACAGGGATCTACAAGTATCCCCTAGCTAAATTCTTCCACTGGTTAGAGTAGAAGATTGGTAGTTACAATCACCAGTTTTATTTCCCAGTTTGTCATCAATTCATTGTGTGACCAGAGCCGTTTAGGCAGAGAAATACTCTCATACTAGAGTAAATTAGAATTTTGTGTTAACCCTCCTTTCATGCATCACAATTAATTCTGCCACTCTATGTTCTCAAACTGTAAGAACATCATGTGCAATTACCCTTATGTTTGCCTTGTACACTGAAAATTACTGACGTGTATTAATCACAATTTGCTAGAAAAGAATCAGCAAAAATATAATGTTGATCCTGCAAAAGTTTATTCTCAATTATCAGCATCTTTAGATACCACCTACAAGCCTGTAAGAATTATCAAAAGTATGAACAAGCCAGCACACAACAAAACAACAGTGAAACCATATGCCAGCAAAGAGAAAGAAGAGAGTGATCTGAAAGGTGCCCGTGGTATGCACTTCCCAACAAAAAGGCGGCAGATGAAACACAAGACAGGTTGAGAAAGTGATGGGTTTGGTCTTTCAGCAGCCTCCGCTCTTTTTGGAAGGGGACAAGAGAAGGTTATTTTTCAAGTTTGCTTGGTATGCACATATATTCCATTTTTGTCTTTCCATTTTTATCTTTTCTTTAAAGAAGAAAACAGAAAGCACATAGAAGAGAAGTCAAAATACTGCCAGGGAAAATTCCATACGCATAGTTCAGTTACTCTCTGTTTAAGCAGACAGATTTCCAAGATTGGTTCCATCAAGACAGCCAACCTCCTGCTAGCTTGTTTCTAAGCACGCCGATTTAAAATTGGAAGGCGACCTTCTGTAACTCAGAAAAGGCACTGTGGAATTTCATGAGATTATGGTACACCACTGGAATTTTCTGAGTTTATAAAAAAGTTTAATACATAAATCAAAGACTTCTTCCCACCCTTATGACAGAAGTCACAGTTAGTTTGTCTTGAAGTAAGGGGCTTCAGCAAAGTGACTCTGAACAAAAAAAACGTCTCCAGATGGTTCTAGTGAAACACCATCTGAGCATTATTATCAGGGAGATTATTCAATTTGCATTTTGACAATATCCATGCACGTTTGGCATGCTGAAAATCTGCTGAAAAATAACGCCTCGCTGTTTCTATTTGAAAACATTTTTAAGTAATGGTGTATCCCCTCAACCTAGACAAAGGTTAGCCACTGAAGTTAAAAACTTAGCGAGTAAAGAGAGCAGCAACCTCCAGGGAAGGGCAGATAGCACAGAGAACAATACAGGGGCCCATTACCTCCTGTCTGTGCAGCTAGTTTTTAATGGAGCTCTCAGCTGAGCTGCAACAATGCCAAGTGCCTCGGAGAAAAAGCCTTTAACGCAATTTAATCAGGGCAACATACTAACAGTCACTTTACCAGGAGACGCTATTGTTAATAGTGAAATCAAAGACGGAGGAGGGAAGGGCAGTATTTCTGCGGGAACCAGCAATAACCTAAATTGGCAAGGGTGAGAAACAATATCTTCTGAGCAACATTGATTAACTGAGATTAAAATGAGATTGTAGAATTATAGCTCCTTTTTGAATGAGAACAGATAACACAAGTTAATTACTGTAGGAGACGAGGAGAAAGCTGAGCAGTACGCTAATGATGCCCACACAAAACCAGAAAAAGCACCTCTCTCAATAAGGCTGTTCTCATCCAGCTCTGAGAGCCGGCACCGCATCCTCCGTAACTCACCTGAGGGCAGCAGCGTGGTAAGTGTCAACATAATCTGAAATGAAGAGCTCTCGATTCTTGATAACCGGGTCTGTAATAACAAGCTCGCGTCCAGAGTCTGCCAGGAAGCAAAAACACAAACAAAAAAACCACCAACACATTAGCTGTAGTCTGAAAGCATCTAGGATTGCCTTTTTCAGGTATTTTTACAGTTTAAAGTTTGAGGATGTTTCTCAGATACACACTCCTCAGTGTTAAAATGACAAACATTCAGATTGTTTACATGGCCTGTAAGGTAGGAGGGGGTGTGTGTGTATATATATATGGGTATACCCATTTTTACACTTGAATTCTCCCTTGCCATACTTAAGAACTGCCGAAGGGCAGGAGCTTTCAGGGGTACTGGCTGGCACATCCTATCCACTGGCCACTACAAGTGGTCAGTCCTCGGTGAAAAGAATTAGGCAAATTAATTTATCATTGACTTCTGGTTTCCGGGTTAAAGTTTTTGTTGTTTTGCATATTTAATCCCAAATCTTCAACAAAATCTCAACAGTACCAACTGCTTAGTGCTCTGGCTTTGAGACGAATACTGATATTCATGTTCAAATACAGAAAATTCTCAGTGTTAACAAAAAAAAACCCAGAAGACAACTTTTTCTACAACTTACTACACCTTTGAAGAACACACAAAAATACATGCACAGAAGTGTGACATAAAAAAGCAGCCATATTATCAAAAATGCTCACTTTCTGACACTGTGCCTATAACCCTATTGTTAGAGGTTTAAATTAGTAAGAGAAATGTTACATTTGCACAGCTTTTAGCTAAAAGCACACACAGAATGTCCTTAATGCCTGCACAAAAGAGAACGTCTGCCTAACTTTGTACTGTCATGCACCAAAAAGTTGCTGTGTTCCATATTTCAAGCGTCAACTTCTATCATTGCAATTCACCTTGGAGTATCTTCAGAATTTTAACAGTTGCCTCAAGGAAACTCCCTGGTAAGAACAGAAGCAAATGTTATGTCTCCCCTAGAGGCAAGAGATAAATGACCCTGCAATAGGCACTAAAGTTTCTTCTGCTTCTGTTAAACCCAAGATCACGCTTGGTTTTGCAAAGAGAAAAGGGGGGACTCCGCTATCAGTGCTTCAGTTACATCACTTACTGCAATATTAATCACAGTGAGCATTCATACATGCAAGGCAGCATGAATGTAAAACACTTAGTTCTCATGACACTATGGCAGAATCACCAAAAAAACAGAAGGAGATTCACAATTTCTCCAGACAACTTGGTCTTCAGCCAGTTGGGTATTAGTACACTGCCCGGCAGGTCTACAAAGGATCCAATGCTACTTTTCTTTTCTGTTCTCTCTTAGGGCATTAGTGTAATACAGCACAGTATTTAAACCATACCTGAAACGCATCTAATTATAGGTATGGTTACAGGATATGCACCAGTTCGAACAAGCATGCAGGTAAGAAACACTCATCCATCTTCTAAGGCACTGCTTCCATCAGCAGTCCTTGCTTCACAACCCCATGCAAAAGGGTTCTTGCTTTCTCGACTGTTAAAACTTACAACTCAGAGTACAAGTAAAGAAGGCCTTACTCTACAGAGCTGAACTTACCATTCTCATTGTGTCTGTCCTGAACCAAATGCTGATAGACTGAATCTGGGACTTCAGACTGGCGATAGTACCATTTGACATTCATAAGGAGATGGTCCCGTTTACTCTGAAAAAGAAGGTCTAAAGGCATTACTAAAAAGGAAATCAGAACACATCTGACACAATCTTCTAAAGTATAAAATCTGTTTTCACACCGAAGAAAACCTGAGGTAAGACCCAAAAGGGAGGAAAACATATTTCTACAACAATGAAACAAGGGCAATGTGGTAAATTGACTTTCAAACTAGACAGAGGCAACAAGAACCCACCGCGCCATCATGCAGCTCTATCTCTGTATATCTGACCTACGCACTCCAAAAATCTAACCCAAGGAAAGAAGAGGCGGGGATCAAAAAAGAATTGGAATTTTTGCCCTCATGCAACATGATCTTAGCCTGCTAATTCCTACAGACAAGGAATATTTATGGCCAAACACAGAAAAAACCCTACATCAATAGCAACATAATTCAGAAAAAGAGAATACCAATAGCAGAATAATTCAATGCAACCATTAACGATTGTAACCCAGAGATACCAGATTTTTTTTTTCCCCCCCAAGGACAGATGGATTCAGACATAATCGTAGATGTTCTTTATGACTCTCCGTTACACAAAAGAAGAGGATGCTGCACTTCAATCCCAACAATTACAGGCTCTGACTCCTCATGTACCTCACAAAACCAACAGCAAAATTCACAGAAAACCATCTTCCTCAGCGCTCCTTTTTCATCTGAGAATCCAGCTACCACTTTGTTCCTTCTTAAAGGGAAACTGAAGCATAAACACCACTTAAAAAGAGAATTTTTAGATTACGTTATTACAGACCCTCTGCTGTTTATCTTTGAAACCCTTGGTAGTCAACTCTTCCCACTGCTCCGAAACACTTGCAGAAACAGAGGAAGGTCCAAAGGGAAATGAACATTCTTTTGGCATGAGGCAACTGCAAGCACCGTTTGTTTTTTTCTGACTCCAGTTCTCCAGCCCCTTCTAAGACTGCTCGTAAAACATTCACGTTTACAAGCTAAATCACAGGTTACTGGACCAGAAAGTTCTTATCGCCTCTCCCGTTCACATCAGCCTACTTGTTACAGCAATTTCCACCCTTTCTGCTTAATAAACAACATCAAAATCTTTCCATTAAATGCACTTCTTGGAAACCTTTGATTAAAAACACATGTAATACCACAAAAAAACTGCTAGTGGCAGCATTGTGCCAGAAAAAAGTTTAACTAATCCACCACTACCACATGTGCTCTATGTCCTGAATGCCTCAAAAAACCATTCAAGAACATACTAAGCATATTTGTGCTCTACAGGAGAAACCTGAACCTACTTTTAAAACAAAAGCAACAAAAAAACCCAAAACACCCCCCCCAAAACCAACGCACACACATTTGCAAAGACAACAAGTTTGTCTAATGCATTAAAAAAACCCAAAAAAGGACAAAGTCCAAGTGGCAACACTAATTTCTGTTGCCTGGTGTTCAAAAAAAGTTGGTTGCAGACTTTCCTGTTCTCCTGGAATAAACTTCTGTGCATCACACTCTCTCTGAATAGTCTCTCTGAATTCTGAAGACAAAAAAAAAGGCGAGTAAATGTTTTGTTACCCTCTTGCTAAGAGTTCATAAATTCTATTAGTGCTAACAAGGATTGCATGCAGCAATGATGGGAAACATTAACCCAGCATTTCTCTGCAAATTCTCTTTGCATTTCTTAGTTCTGAGGAGAAAACATCCCTCTTGTGTCACACAAAGCCCTGAGAGTACACTCCGAAAGCAGCACTTCGGGTCAAAAACTACTCCCTTATATGTACGGACAGTTTACAACAAGCACCAAAAGCTAACACTGCAGTTTTCTTGGTTTGTGCCACTGAAGTTGGGTGTCCTTCAAACAGTACAACGTTCAAGCAGCACGGTACAGGAGGCGTAAGCACATACGTATATGCAACCATCACGGAGGACTACAAAATCCAGAATTGGATTTTGTTGGCGGCGGTGGGAGGAGGAGGAGGAGTAAAAACCTGCGCTGTGCTCTGCCAGGGATGGGGCTCACAAATGCTGCCCTGCAAACCAAACCCTCAAACGCCTGAACAACCACCAGCAGCCCAAGGGGAGAGCCGAGGAAAGGAAAGAAGTTACTGTATCTTGGTAAAAAGAAGAGAGAACAAAGGTAGGAAGTGACGAATGAACAGATACAACCTCATAGGTAACCTCACAGCAACGGTGCTACAAGGGGACAGCTTTGCAGGAAGAACTCGGAGCGTATGAACTCTGGGTGATGGTATATCCCTTGCGCATGTGTGCACTGAGATTCTATTACAACAAAAAGGGAGGGATCAAAACTCTCAAATGCTTTCACTGCCCTGGCATCACACAGAGCCGTGAGTTGGGAGGTGACAGCTTTATTCTGAATTAGGCCAAGACTGTAAAGGAGATGGTGGGGCAACCCACTCATCTGCCCCGGCTCAGTTTTTTGTTATATCACCGAACAGCACAAGGCTTTTAGCAGCACAGGGACGAGGTCAACACTTACAAAGCATTCTGATACACTGGGACCAAAGAAATTAGAGGTCGGAAGGGAGGTTTTTCCACTTGCTGCCATAAGGGACCAACTCGTTCTCCCCCTCCTCCCGAAAGACCCTCCCTTGTTGTTCAGTCAATGCAAAGAGAAGTTTTTGCTCATTTCTGAGTCTCCTGTAAGCCCCACTGCAAACACCCAAGTTCCCCAAAATGCATTAAAAACGTGGACTAGCAGGGGATTATGCAAGATTTTATAAGGAATATTCACACATTAACACACAGTGAAGACAGGCAAAGTATTTACTATGTTTTGCAGTATTTTATCACTCCATCACTCAAAATCCCATACCTTAGGAAAGCATAACATCAACACACAGTCCAGAGCTTTTTGCTAATTCAGGCATTTTAATTTGATGGGAAGGTATTCATTTCCCAATTTGAAACGTTGTTCTCAGGCTGCCTTAGCTGTTCCCTTCCCCGTGGTTTATCCGAGGTTAGCAGTCACCCCACACAGCGAAAGAGAACAACATTTCCTCCCCTGAAATCAGCCTCATGATCAGGAAGAACACGAGGAATGAGATTGAATTTCAGGAGGCTGGCTGAATCCAAGAAGTTTTCAGGGAAATGATGAATTGCCCCACACTGCAACCTGCCAACAGGAATGATACTCACTCCTTTAGGTTGATCATGTAGGTGTGAGGCATCGTCACAGGGGAAGATTACAAAGAAAAAGAAATTACAGGGGTTTTCATAACACAGAAAAGTGGCTTTTCTTTCATTACACTTCAGAAACAAAAATAACATCTCTTTCAAAACTATGGAGAAAAAAAGATGAAGGTAGAATTGGCACCAAAACAGGTAATAAAAACAACAGACAGTCTAAATTGTGTGTACAAGGGTTGATTTGAAGCCCTGGCATACACCAACTTTCTACCCTTTTAACTTCTAAAAACTAAGTTTTATGAACTAGGCATTTTAAATGAATTATAAATGACAGGAAAAGATGAACACCGCCCATGTACATATCTTTAAAAATTATCAGACTCATATATATTTCAAAATGGAAAGCAGCGCACGCTCCACAACACTGACTGCTCTTCATCGTGTGAATTGTAGAATGCACACCCATGGCACAACTCAATGCCGCCAGACGTAAGGAAGGCAGCAACAAAAATATCATTTACAACCGCGATGTGCAAGTAACTTTCTACAGAAAAGTCTCTGGACTATGATGCAACTAAAAATATGCTGATGTACTAATAAGTTGGCGTTTGTGCTCTGCGGATAGCAGTCGGGTTTGGTTGGGTTTTCTTGGGGAGGGGGTGGTCTCATCTCCTTCCTAAATAGCTTTGTGCCATGATTGCTGCTTTTTGTCCAATTAATGTAAAAGCCTCATCTTGAAAAAAGTGTTTGCTGTATCTGCTCTTCAACATGCGTGATTTTGTGGGGTTTAACCTGACGTTTCAGTCTCCCTAAAAATATAAAACGTCTGTCATAATCTTGTTTTTCACATCTACATCCTTCGTTGCACAGACATTCCTAGACATGCTATTTTGTCAGCCAACTTTCTAAATGTGTATGTCATTTACAGAGCAGACTATACTCAGAGGTGTCAAGGCGCCAACTTCTGTGGTAGACTATTTATTTTAGAACCATGTGCACACAAAAGAAATGTCCCCTAGTTCATACAGTGTTACTTTTTCTTTTTTTTTTACACCTTTACATATGAAAAGCTGCGGATAGTCACATGCCAAATTCAGACTTGCAGAAATCACAGCAATGGCAAGTGCTTTAAAGTGTCTTTCTATCAGCTCAAAAAGGTTCCCTGTGCTACAAAATTCCATTCTCCCCTTAAATGAAAATAGCATCTGTTGCTGCAGTACTCAAAAAGCACTCATTTGGGGGTTTTGTTGTTGCTGCTGGTTTGGTTTTTGTTCCTTTTAAAAAACACGAATCAGTTTTGGACATTCAACAAGAATTAGATAAAATCTGTAAATGGATTAAAGCATCCCAGTTCACAAGCATCTGGTCAACTTCTATTTAAAAATAAGCCTCTCCCTTAAAAAGGAAAAAACCCAATCTTCTCTTTAGAAATATGAATGTACTGATTTCCACGGCATTTGTGCCAACTGCAAGGTGCCAGTTTTCTGTTAGAACGTGCTTGAAAACAGAGTTACTGCGCATTACAATTCATATCTTAAGAGATTCCACATTCTCTTCCCAGGGTTATGACTAACCAAATTGTGCAAATGATCACAGATGTCCTGCAGATTCTCTCAGAGGGATTTAAGCAGCATCCTTCATTACTTGCCCTATTTAGATACCATGTTAAATCACAACTAGCTTTGGAAACAATATACCAAATGCTGGAGATGACAGATGGGCATGCTGGAGCCAGTGAATAGTAGCTACTTCAAAGAAACAAACAGCAAAACAGAAAGAAGGAAAAGAACATCTTTCCTTCCAAGCATATTTTCAACAATGAAATTTTGCTATCGGGAGGGAAAAAACAATCGTGATGAATTCCAAGCTACCAAATTCTTTATATTATTTTAGCAACATGTTAAATATTTTAACAGTCACTCCACTGTTCAAAATAACCCTCTTGTGCATCGCAGCATAGGGGCTCCGGCCTCACAAAGCCAGTTTTCAAGTGGACATTACATTTATTTTTTTAACACTACAAATTAACCCACTCCATTGTGGCACTGTTTGTCCCCCCCAAAATGATTATTTCATTTCTCACAAACAGTCCTAATTCTGCTCCACGACACAGTATTAGCCCGGCTCCAACACAAGTGGTAAATTGGATTTGCTCCGCTTGCTGTGCCCCCCCACCACAGTTGAATTGCCACCTGTATTTCTGCTACCATCCAAGTATTTTTACACTTTTGACATTTATTTATAGTCAAAGGAGGGAAAAAGAAAAATAAAGACCACTCATACCAGATCCCCTGGGGATTTAAAAAAAAAGCAGAGGGGGGACACAAATGAAGCTATCTGGAAATCAGGAGCTAAAGAGATCCAGCAAGGATCATTTTCCTTCCCGCTCTGCAATAGCACACGTAATTTCAAGTTCTCAGGATATCTTTTTGTAGCTGTTTTCTAATTAAATAAGAAACCTGATCAGCTGTTTGTAAGCCAAGAAAACCCAGCTTGGAAATACAGAGGTTATTACTACAAATGAATGTTATTTTTGCAGCTTGATTATTTAATTCAGATGCACGCGTATTAACACATAATTACTTCTTGCAAACACAGAAGCTTTGTCAAAAGTGAGAGCTATCAGTATTCAGCCAGAAAATACGAGCACTAAATATGGCAACGTGCAGTTTAATCCTCTCCGCCCCTCAAATACAACCGCCCACGGCTGCAGCCCTTCTGGTTCCTGTCCTCCTAACCTGAACCAACACAAAGCCTGCAACCTTTAAACCTGTTAGTCTTATCTAATGACTATTCCATCTACAAGAGCTTTTCTAATAGCGACATGCCTTGATGGCTTATCTCGGCGCAGGAGGCAGGCCACAAAGAGCGGGCGGTTGATCGAGCGCAGCCATGGCCGGCAGGAAATGAGACGGTTGGGTTACGCCGCGGATAATCGATCGGTGTATTCAGCGACGCGCGAGCTGAGCTGGGAATAAGCTGCCTGGGGTATCAAATATTGCTCTTTCCAGGGTAAAGTCCCATTTCTGTGATCTATGTAGGAAAAAGCATAATTTATTGACGAAACAATATAGGGTTTTTTCACTCTGCCTCGCTCTTGGCGTTTCGTCATTGTTTACAGCAAGAATTTCTCTTGTGCCCCTTTTACTCACAAGTTTAACAAATGAAACTCCTTTTGGAATTCATGAGGTCACCTCAGCGTGTTGGAAATTATTTCCATCTTGCGTACAAATAGCTTGGAGATGTAAAACAAGCATCATGTTCACCTTCCCCTGAACCCCAAACTCTCACGGAGGAGACCCATACGCCCTGGGACACCCCTCCACCTTCAGGGACACGGCTGTCCTGACGACCGTACGAGAAACGCAGTCCTTTGGCTCAAAGCCACGCCGCTTTGCTGAGAATATTACTTGTTCTAGATCTCTACTACGGTTTCTACAAGGTTTGAGGCAAAACTGTTTGCAAACAACAAACATTATACCATACAGACAGGTTATTTGTAGACAGAGTCGATTCCTACAGGAGAGGGGAAAGCGTGCAAGTCCCATAAACATACCTGTAAATCTCAGCCTACGTACATACCGATACGCGCATGTGCAAGTATAAAACAACCATCTGTTTCCCTACACCTTTAAACAACTGCAAAACATGGCCAAAATGAGTCTTAAAATCACGATTCCTTATCTGCAAGGCTGTGTTTTGTGCATTGCGGGGAGATGGCCAGACAGCCGAAACCTTCGAATCCAGCTATCAAGGCTCAAGCCTCTTTAAAAACACTAGGTGATACACTACTTATCCGCATGTTAATGCGCAGGAGCTGCCATATGTTGTCTCCTAGTGTGGGTGGTTTGGCATTATAGTTGCTAGACTGTCTTTTAAAAAAAAAGAAAGAAAAATATGCAGCCTTCAGATCACCAGAAGAGCTGTGCTATCAAAACTTGCCACGCTGCCATTTTATGAACACTAGATGTTCGGGTGGGATAGCGATTGCAGGCACGAGGCAAGAGCTCTCTACAGCATATATGACAGACAAAGAATAATTATGGCAACTGAGAACTAGGGAAAGATTCATCAGAAACTGCACCAAATAGCGCTAAAAGACTGTGTGAACCTTAATGAATTCAATAGTAAAGTCCGCCCCGTAAGGACACAGGTTAGCACTGAATTTCATTGCGCTTCAACCACACGCGTTTCTGAGACAAAGCTCAAACTGAGCTGAATGCATTTTCTCTCTTCCCTCTGCTCCTTATAGCTGTCTTCCCCTCCACACTTGTACCAAAATCAACTAATACGGAATTAATGTTACCTTCCAGCTCTTAATATTTAGTGTCACTCATAAGTCTTCCTTTCCCCTCAATTTCTGTTTTCCATGTGTCCAAAACATCCTGAAATAATTAAGCCAAAAATCAGCCCCGGTCACCCAAGAGCTGATATACTATAATTTGAGCAAAGATGTAACCAGCATCTAGACCCAGCCTCACCAGCAGCCCTTCCCAGTAAAATCAGTCTGCTGGATTCGATCTTTGCCTGTTGCGGACACCCACCAAAGCAGGGAAGTGCCTGCGGATTTAGAGGTTCCAAGGCCATTCGGGTGTTTAGGTGGGAGGTGTTACACATTAGCACCTCGCTAGTCAGCCAAATCTCACTCCACAGAAATGGCAGCAGTAAGGAAGGGAGCTCTGCACTCCTAAAAGTGCACTTTAGAGATAAAATAACCCTCTCCAACACATTGATAATAGCTTCATCCTCAAAGACCAAGTAATTCTCAGCCAGAATCAGATTCGGATGATAAACTCTTTCAGACACCTCTATTCCCTTCTTCTGCTACTGTTTTCTCCCTGTTTTCAAAACAATGTCCTCTAATTATTTGCTTCCAAACGAAGTGCCAAGGGGTGCATGTCAGCAATTCCCCTTGACACAGAGAGGCTGACATTGATTATGCAGAACGCCAACAACAGGATATCAATCTGTGAATTAGGCACCATATGAAAGGAAAAGGAAACACGAGGAACAAATGAAAATACCATTAGGCAAATAGTTATTCCTTTCCAGGACCTAAACCTATATGGAACAATAGGTTTAATACGACACTTGCCATGAGCCAAATAAAAATTAAGCCTGTCTTTTTGAATCTTGAAAAGAGAACTGAAAAGCAACTGTGAAACAGCCAACTGAAATGGAGTGTTTACGCTTTACCAATTATGTTAAAGAACAGGTAACTACTTAAAATCTTATTCTTTGACAGTGCTTCTTAAAGGCATAGGGCCATTAAAATTTAACATGAACTCTCCTGTTTTCTACTGAGACAGAAGAACAAAGAGAAGTATGTAAAAAATCTGCTGTATAAGTTACTGGCCCAAGTTAGCTAAGTCAGTTACAGAATGGCACACTTTTATATGTGCAAACGACAACGTGTAACTATATAAAAGCAAGTGCAAACTAAAATTGATCAAAATGAGAATACGTGGTTATTGAAAATGAAGCCATGAGGGCATTGGCCATCTGCCAAAGTACAACAGTTTTCATCACATTCAACTTCTAACCAGGCTTTTGTACCCAGGCTCTGTGGGGACTTCTCACTTTCAGTATCAAAAAAAGCATCCATCTTTTTTCATTCCTTTGCAATTCCACTCATATTCATGCCCCAGAAAACATGACTGATCAGCAACCGGCACCATCTTCTGTTTTTAATAAGATTACAAGAGAGGTCAACTGGGACCAAACAAGGAACTACTCTATGCAGTCTTTGCCCAAGTTATTTGTGTCTTCTATCCAAATTCCAGAGGCAATTTCCTCCTTACCTACAACACTCTGGATTAATCCCATCTTCCCTACTTTTAGCTGGCGGTGACACAAACAGAGGATCAGAAACAGCACACTTACATCCCACAATACATCAAATATCGGATATTAAATATACATATTCGCTCATAGGCTTTCAACTTTTGAGCAACCCCGAAGCACAATTGAACACAGTCTCATTCAAGTTTTCAAGGAGAAAAAGAGCATTACTCTTTATGGTCGTGACTCAGGTCACGACCATAAAACAAACTATAGTGTTTACTCCATAAACTTTTCGGCTTTACTAGAAACAGAGCTGCTTACCGTGCCAAGATCTAGCAAGTCACCTGTTTTCCTGTCAGGGAAATACACTTAAGTACAACACCCTTAAAATTTCAGTGCAATTCTAAATGACAAAAGATAATTTCATCTTGTAAAAAAAGCAGTTATGCTTAAAAACCAACTGGCTTAAAATAAAACTATCATAAGATCTTCCATGGAGGTTATGGGTCATTGCTTACTACCTCATTTAATCCCTTTGTGGTATCTTTCTGCTCCGTTTCCCTTTTATGTTCTTCGAATCCCATCTGTGGTTCATGGTGTCACTTATGCTGAGCAAAAGCATAAAGTAACCACACAATTACAGCGCACAACTACCCACCGACAAGCCTGTTTAATTAGAGCTGTCAGGGCCAGAAGACAACGCGTCCACCCATTTCCCACCCCACGGAAGCTGCTGTGGCACAAAAAAAGCTTTCCCCAACTGACTGCTCCTTTCTCGAGGATCACAAGCAGCTGTCGGCACCAGTGGGTCCTGACCAGTAAAGTGTGTATAGATGTGGTGAAACCTGTGCAGATAAACTTTTGCACAAAGGCCCAAGAGGAAAGCGGAGTACAGATGCACACCGTAGCTGTGGACGGGCAGTTGGCTCCAGCCAGGCTTGCTGCTCTCGTTCGAGCGAGCCCCATGCCCACGCCATCCCCACGCAACCCTGCACTGTGCTCCCGCTGGAGATGCTGCGCAACACCCAGATCTACTGCATTTCCATACGTGCATATGTACGGTGCGCTCAGCTCTACTGTACAAAAATCACAGATGAAGCAGTGGAGATGCCACATCTCAGCCATTATTTCTATGTCACGAAAGCCCTATACGAAAGACACAAACAGGGGTGAGAATTCATTAATAGGCTGTAATTAAAATCACTACTAGAGAAAGCACTAAGCATAAGCACTATTTTTGATCGCAGCATCTCTGTTCATGTTAGCTGCTTCTACGAACTCCACTTTGATTACAGATTATGCCTTTCCCACAGAAGCCAATTTGGCAGCAAACTGCTGACACGGTATTGATAGCGACCCTCCTTAACACCCGGGCTCATTAGCATTTCTATTGCTGCACCGCATACGATACGCATTGTACATCAAATACACTCGGTGTCAAGCATAATAAGCAAACAGTTACCTAACAACTAATGGTATTACAAATGCATTTAACTAATCATTGAATATATGCTCTGGTAATTAAATTCCATTAAGGTTTTTTAAGCATTATCCTAAAGAAACGCAACAGTGAAACGAAGATACCATTCAGACTATGCCTGACATTTGCCATTAAATGTCATTTATAGGATATAGCTCAAATCTAATTGCTGAGCACCACCAGCCGCCGTATTTATCACTTCTATTAAAACAAGCAGCACACAGCAGTGAGGCTATTTGAAGCCATCATATACAGTTTAAATAGATTTCTCACCTTTTAAATATCAAGAGGCCACATTTTCTTTAACATCTCACTAAGGGGTTTACCTTTTAACAAAGAGATACCAAGAGCTGAAAGGATAAAACAATCAGGAGACAGTTTGCTCTGCAAACCCAGCACAGAGTTTGAACAGTCATATGGCTGTTAAAATATTGCCTAATAGTCAGGGGAATTTTATGACAGGAAAAATTAAAGCACCTCTGCAAACGGGCCTGCTCTGCTAGCAAGCCGGGGTTTGAAATTATAAAAAGAATAGAAAAAAAATAAAAGACTGATCAGCCAGATCCTGCGACTTGGCTATTTCACCACATAATGCCATTCCTATGAGGAAACAAAGTGTATTTGGAAAATGAGTGCCTGGAAAGTAAATGTTTCCTTGTGCAGCTTCTGGGAGGATGTAAGCATTTGCTTATGAAATGGGCAGTTACTTACACATTTACATCCTCTAGGGAACTGCACTTAACACACCATCTTATAGAAAAAGCTATCATTTTAATCCAAAAAAAAAAAAAAAGAGAAAGAGTTTTCTATACATGTGCTTCATGTATTAGGGTGTTCAGTCACCGGCTGATAAACAGGGTCATGACACAGCCTTAATAAAAATAATCCTGACAGTAATTCATGTGAAACAAACCAGAGCAGCTAATCAAGAAAAGAAAACAGCAGGCTTAAAAAAAATGTCAAGTTGCAGAAGATACAACTGTATCTTACCACACAGGGAATTTCTAATACAGATTGTTGCTGTCTGGCGCAGTATCAATAGCTAGAATCAGCAACACTAGACTTTATGTTTTTTCTTTGTATTTATATGTAAATCAGTACTAAATAAATATACCCCAAACCAGGTCCAAAGGCTGCAATCTAATCTAAACCTGTAGATCGGAAAGATGGCCTCCATTCATCTGGAAATAGCTAGATATTGAAAATGCTAAAATCAGAAATAACTACACTGGAGAATTAAATGGATGTATTTACCTCCTATAAAAGAAAAATGCTCAAAGGAGAAGTTGGGAGAGAGGAACAAAGAAAAAAACCTTTTCTCAGGTGCTGAGTCAGGCGTGAACACGCAGACAACTAAGATGAACCACAAGAAAAGAAGTTCTGAAACAAAGATATACAGCTTTTAAACATATAGTACACGCATGAGGGACACCATCTGCCCTCGCATTTGAATTGAGCTGAACGTGAATACAGACAGCCAAGCCAATATACAATTCTAAGGCTAATCATTTGTCTTGGGCAATATAACCGTCACCGCACTACCACTCTAACAAATGAAGCTACTAATAGCTTCCATTTTAAAAAGTCAAGGTGTTAATTCAGTCAGAGATCCAGAAGTAGAATGCTTTGAGTTCCATAAACTGCTCAGTCCTACTGTAGAATTCAAATTAATTTACTTTATTACTAGAGGCATTGGATGGAACCCATCATTGCCAGATTCAAATGCTCAACTCAGAAATCATCATGTATTGTTATAAAAAGTTTACACCTTTGCCATTGTTTTGGGCACAAGGATTTATACAAAGTGTATCATGATAACCAGTTTTTTTGGTTGGTTAGTTTTGGGTTTTTTTGTTTAACAAACGTATTGAAAACAACAGGACACCTGATTAAGAATTCTGTGTGCAACCATTACTTATAACTGCAGAAATACCTGGCAGAATACCTTACAAAAAAAAAAGAAAAAGTTTCATAAAGCAAACCAAAACACCCTAACCAAGAGTTACTAAAAGTTATTAAGGAAATTTGTGCAAAACCTTATTTGACTGGTTTAGATATAGCTCGTTATTTACATTAGTTTCCTTTTACCAAATGCAATCTTCTCAGCATGACTAAAAAAATTGTTTTTAAAATCACCATGAGCTTAGCTCTTCAAACTGCTTACCAGGAGTCTCACTTGGAGGGGGAAGTGACATTATGCACTAAGACTTAGCGCTGTCCCTCTCTGATGCATACATTAGAGGGAGAAGCCTATTTAAAGCGATATTGAAGCACGTATTTGAGAAGCTCGTGCAATTGTCTTCAGCTGTGGCCATACCATCTCTCCGAGCTCTGCTTTCAGGCTCACGTATGTGCACACGCAGACCGGCACAGGGCACCGACCACGTGCTTGAACGCTTTGAAAGTTGTGAGAATGCTGCCAGGCTGAAAGGGACCTCCCATATTACTTGGAACTGGAGGGGAAAAAGGAAAGAAAAAGTCCTAGACACCCTGGGAGCCTGACCCTAAAAGATGCGGAGCTACCTGAGTATTTATTACCTTAGAGAAGTGAAATAAAATATTCATACACTGGCACAAGCAACACTGACAAATCCATTTCTCCAACAGTTACACTAATGTAAGCTATAGCACTTGTCCTAAAAGCGCTTTCCAATGAGTACAGTAATAAATGAATCTTTAACATACAGCAATATTAGCTCAAATTTCAACATTTACTGTGCAGTTAGCGTATTCCAAACGCAGGCGTGCTCCAGGTACTCTCCCAGCTGTTTATCTTCCTGGCCCAATCTCTTCACTGACAAAGCACCCTTGGTTCAATCACCTCTCCACCTTCAGCATCGAAAGACACGTATCAAACACCAACTACAGCCCCTGTCTCAGCGCCCTCCGGCGCCAAGAACAGTCCGTGTGGGGAACGCGGCGCGTGCCAAGGCCGTGCCCATCCTAACCAGGAGCGAAGCTTAGGCAGTCCCCAGAATGGCAGCAGGGGACAGGGGGAGATGGCAGAGAGCAGCCCCACCGCTGCAGCCAGGGGAAAGATTTACGATGATATCTTACACAGTTCACGGAATTTGGCACTTTAGAGTGTGAAGTTTTTAGCCTAAACTACTTCAAAACTCAAACAGCTTATATTGAAAGAACGTTCTCAGGGCTCAGAAAAAAACACATGGAAACGGCATCTGAAATCAGTATACAATTTTCGGATATTTCCTTAGAAATTTGCCTCAGCTAACGCAGGGAAGCACTCAATCACAGTCCATACTGGTGGTGGTAATCTTCTTGTTCATAAGCACAGCACAGGGAGCAAGAATTCATAGGTTTATGAACAATTTTGTAATACAAATATGTGAAATACTACAGCACATCAGAACCAGAAAACTAACACCAAATAATAGCTTCCTTTTTTGAAAACATATTTGTCAATCTTTTCAGCAGCAGACATTGTGAAAAAGCATCCAAGGGAATGCCCTTTCTGCAGATTTCTCGACACACATTGCATGCATTGTGTGATATTATATATTATGCACCTTCTGCCTCACAAGGTCCTAAGGTTCAGATGTATCAAAGCACCCAATTGCCTTTTTTTTTTTGCCCTTTTTTTTTTTAACATGAAGAATATGAAAGCACATACTGAAGCCAGTCCTTGTTAGCAGCCCCATTTTCATCTCTTTAAACTCAAAGAGAGCAATTCCCTTGAAAACTGTCACAGCATTTTCGCAATCCATAAAGAGGAAGTTCAACAGCCTTAGGTCACTAATCATAACTACAGTAGATATAGAGCATAAATTACGTCTTTCTATTTCACAGTAGTGAATCATGTATATTCTTTTATCTTAATTACTTGATTCTTTCCATAAATCGAATATTCCAGACATGTTTGTAGCCAGTAGGGTGTAAACAGCTGCAAATCTTTTCTCTAAAGTAATATTCCTAGCATTAACGTTCCCTCTCCTTTCCTTGCTGCAAGGTTATGTGCAAACCTCATCTTAACCATTCCCCTTCCTTTTCTTTTTCTACATACAACAAACATACAGATGCCACATTTATCACCGTTTCTACTGCAGTTACTTGTAAACAAATTGGTAAAGCTGTCAAGTGGCCTTAACTCTACTCAAGAATCTTTTCGATATATGAAAGCACTGTTGTGTAGATGAAGTTGCACATATTTTGTACTGCAGCTACTCTGCATTTCTGCAATACTTAAGGCAGTTATGAAGATGCATATTACACTGAGTCATAAATGTGGGATACAGACTTCCTAGGATGTTCATTCACCGTGAAGCATTAGTTAGCTTTCCCAGCAAAATTAGGATATGAGGCACAAAAGAGCAACTGCACGCACTTTGGTGGTGTTAGGCTATTTGAAAAAAAGCCCCTCTGAGTCAGACATCCACTGCAATTCTCCAACTGCACACCACTGCGAAAGGGACAAATCTTTCTTCCCCACAGTCACCAGTATGAGACACAGCCAGCAGCCGCACCTTTACAATCCCGTGTCGTAAGGAGCTAAATTGATTACATGACCCGCCAAAATCCTCACACTGCCTATGACTAGTACTGAACCCACTTCATGGAAACCTCAACTCTAAAAGAAAACATAAAGCTTTGCACAAATACTTAGCTAAGAAATCTGGACAAGCTAGACCCAAAAGTTCAACAACTAGTGATGTGTGAGATACAAGAGGAAAGGAATTTGTAAATAGAACAGCCTTCCTTACACCTCATCAAATCTTATTTACAACGTCCTAGACTAGAGTCTGCTGCGCTGGTCGTACATGCTGATTCCAACACTTGTTCCAGCAAAGATCCTACATGCACCCTGGGATGGAGACACTACCTCTACCCAGGGTTTTACAGCAAAACTACCGCTGTCGTATTTTGTATTAAAACTCCAAGAACTTCCAAAGAGGTCCATGACATGGAGTGCGTCCAGAGGAGAGCCACAAGGATGATCAGAGGGCTGGAGCACCTCTCCTATGAGGAGAGGCTGAGAGAGTTGGGGCTGTTCAGCCTGGAGAAGAGAAGGCTCCGGGGAGATCTTATTGCGGCCTTCCAGTACCTAAAGGGGGCCTACAGGAGAGCTGGGGAAGGACTTTTTACACGGGCATGGAGTGATAGGACGAGGGGGAACGGCTTTAAGCTGGAAGAGGGCAGGTTTAGATTAAACATTAGGAAGAAGTTTTTCACTTTAAGGGTGGTGAGGCACTGGAACAGGTTGCCCAGAGAGGTTGTTGAAGCCCCATCCCTGGAGGTGTTCAAGGCCAGGCTGGACGTGGCCTTGGGCAACCTGGTCTGGTGGGAGGTGTCCCTGCCTGTGGCAGGGGGGTTGGAACTCGATGATCTTCAAGGTCCCTTCCAACCTAAACCATTCTATGATTCTATGATTCTATGACATTAGACTCAATTTAGGGTGCCTCTTGCACCTCTCTCCACTCTTCCAATATTTGTAAGATATTTACTGACCTAAGAAAGAAAGGGGGGGGGGGGGGGAATCAAGCAAGATTCACTTATCCAGAAGAACTGCAAAACGGGTTAAGAAAATCACAGAAAGCAAACTGATGGCAGGGGGGTTGGAACTAGGCGAGATCTTCAAGGTCCCTTCCAACCTAAACCATTCTACAATTCTATGATAACCAGAGGAGATAAGTGTATCTCTACAATTGTGCTGCTCCAGCTTTAGACATAAACAGCAAATTAGTAAAAACATTGATTTGACAACAGAATGTATCTGGAAAGACAAGAACCACCCTTCCTATTTTGCTACCTATAATTAGACTTCGTAAATGCAGGATGCTTAAAACACGCCATCTCTTAAGTAACAAAGTACCTGACACACCACGCTGTGAAAAGACAACTCCTTTGACTGTTCATAAAATGCAAACCATGCATGGAATTTTGGTTCGGCAAACTGTAAGCTGTCAAATAGGTTAGGCATAGGAGGTGTCTCCGCACCTTCTCTTCATTATTAGAAAATGGAAAAAAGAGGTATTACCTCTTGTGATTCTTCATCATATGATGCTCAAGTCAACAGATCTTATACAGCTCATGTTTCAACTGAATTTTATAATATGATGCTCAGCTACAGATGACCACCTTTTTGAGAGCACTCTATAGATTGCTGTGAAGGCATGCCCATCATCCGATTAAAAAGTCATGGATTCGTCAAGACTCATCTCAAGAAATCCACAGCAAGTCACAGCTACAGGAATACCATCCCCATCAGGAGGCTCAGTCTGTTATTCCCTTCGTCAGCCTGCGTGAGGGCAGAGTAAGTCCTCTCTCATCGCCACTGTTTGTTATGAAAATGGCAACTGCTGAAAAATACTTATTTTCACAGCACCACACTCTCAGAAATTTTATTTTTATTTTTGAGAAGGATCCTAACATTTAGATGGATTTCTACTTTATATTTTATGCCATAATTACAACTGGTATTTTGCTATTTTGAAAAGGATGTTTTACAAATAAAAAAGGGAAACACAGTTTGTTGTTTTATACAGCATTCCTTACACAAGATATACCAACAGTACACACAGGTGGATGGAACAAGCTGTGACGTTCTGTAAAGCAATTCTTGTATATTTTTCCAAAAGGAAAAAGAGTTCAAATTAAGTTTAAGATTTGCTTAGCACAAGTTTGTTTATTTTAAGAATTCTGCATTGCTTTTAACCTTATAATGTGCCAAGAAACAAGACACTGAAAGGAATAAGATTTTAAAAACCAAACAAGTTCTGCTTAGAAAGCAGAGCAAGATACTTATGCACTACTAATTTAATTAAAGAGTTATTTTCCTTTTAAATACCCTCTAATGGCCCAAAACGAACTCAGGCTGATTTAAAATCAATCACTTTAATCAAAATTACAAGTTCAAATTCTCCATGGATTAGTGTTCAGTGACTACAGAGTCAAAAACGCACATCCATCACATCCCTACTTTTCACTTGCTCCAAGTCCCAAGCAGGAAAAAGACCCGGTTTATCTCATTTACCCAAAACCCGGGAATCTCAGGCGCTCACAGCCAGGTGAGGCGGCCCCTAAGCCCCATTTCTGCTCTCTGAGCAGGCCCCAGGTAGCACCCAGACCTCACGCCTGCCTTCTGTAGACAAGAAAAAAAGAATTTGCGAAATTTGTGAAGCTCTATTAGAGAGTCAGGAGGTGGGGCTGACTCGGAGGATTCTCTTAAGCGGCTCCTTCGGACTGTGCTGTATAGAGGGAGCTGTATGGCCATTCCCACCCCTCAAACACAAAACCCATCCCAGGTATTTAAAGAGCATCTCTCCTATTTCCCCTTCCACACATCAGCATTTTTTTACCTCTCGCCAGCAGCCTGTTAAAACAGACATCTTTCCTAGTCTTTTTTAATCTATAAGATCAACACCTTTTAGTACAGTGTGGCGTACCAACCTCAAATTTACCAACCAAATCATCACCTGCCTTCAAGAACATGCTTGCTCTTCACAACAATCCCACAGCAAGACTAGGGGTAGTGCACGGAAACGACACACCAGCAATGACGATCCAGAAAGCTGCCGGTTCACAACACGCGCCCCTTGCCCAGCATCTATCACATTACCAAGTGCTTCACAGAAAAGAGGAACGATGGCTGATCTTTTAAAGAGAATCGCTACCTGCTTGAGCAGCCGCACAACACAACGGCAAGAAATAACTCGCAAGAACTACCCAGAAATAACTACCCAGAACTGAGGCTGAACACACATGTGTGCCAACAGCCTTAAACGTCCCCCAGTCCTGAAATCTTAAGGGAAGGAGGGAAAATGGGAAGAAAGAGTCCAACCAACTCACTCTGGGGCAGCGAAGGAGGAGCAGAGATTTCTGATTCCGCTCACATCTCTACACAGATTCAAGTGAAGAGATTTCTCTACCAAGACTGCCACCATTGCAGACCCTTCACACCTCCCACCTTCAGCCATGTTATTCCAGAGAGCTCAGGACAAACTTGAGCTAGGCAGTCTCCGTGACCTTTTCCATAACTCAACTCCATTACAACTCAACCGCGCTTTCTCCAATGGAGCTGAAAAAACCAAAAGTGTCTATTTTACACATTATTCATTGTTCTTTTCTGTCTGTGTTTTATTTTTAAGCATCCAGATAGGTCGTATAAGCTTAGCAAGACGCTTCGCACCTGAGCTGCCCTTAACCATACCTACACCGTCACGATCATGCCAGTTCCACAGCCATGACAACACAACACCAAAACACAACTCCCCGCCGAAGTCACGGCCAGCACAGACAGCATTTTGGGTAGCTGCTGGTGGGATGTTTATTATGTCCTACACCTCCACGTGCTACACTGAGCATTTTATTTTGACCAGAGCATTATCACTACCTCGAAGAGCGGTACGAGGCACATCAGTGAGGTTGCCCTTTCCCAGCAAAAGGCAAGCAAACAAATGGCGAGGGACGGGTCATGCTAAAGTTTAGTGACCACAGTGACATTTCACATTCCTTCAGGAAAACCATTTTGAAAGAAGAAAAACAAATTTCTTTAATGAATTATCTTCACCAGCTTACGAAGCATAACAATGTATCTTTGGAGACTTAGCACAGACACAAGAAATCTGACAGTGCTCAAGTACCCCCAAATGACCAGAGAGAAAATTTCAACTTCAATAATCCTAAAGGTCAGAAACATTATTAAACATGACAGATGCCCTCACTATTCAACACTAGAGGACATGGCTAAATTTATTCTAACTCCATTTGCTCGTGCTACATGTAAAGTAGCCAATGTACCATTTAATTTTTATTTTTTTTTTGCTAAAAGCTAGAAATAACAATCTTTTTCTCTCCATATTCTCAAGTTGACAACTACTGATTTATTTAGCAGTCAATTATCTCAGCACCAGGTGTAGGAAAGCTAGGTTTACTTTGGGTAAGCAGGAGGAAACAAGACAGTAGAAAAGTAAAAAAAAAAAAAAGGCAAAAGGTGCTGAAGACCACACTACCACAACAAAGGGCCTAACAAAATATGGGCAAGGCAAATATACAGAGGGATGTTAATGAATTCTATGCTTCCTGTATCTACAATCAAGAGACTGCTATTAAACATGTTCTCGTGTACAAATTATTAGCTACACGTCCCTCTTGATAACACAGTATGGGAAAAACAATCCCGATTATCCTCCATGAGTGGTATACTCTTGTTTTCCCGTTTGCTCACTATCTGTTTTCGTCCTTGGCTCCCAGTCAGATGGGGGGTGGGTGGGCATGTCGTTAATGGAATTTGTACCAATTGTGCTTCCTGCTCGCCTTTTTATAAAATTAGGAGAAATAACACAATAGCAATTTTGTAAAACGAGCATGGGATTTCACATTCAGTCCTATTTTTGTCCCCCTGCAATTCTTAGAATCCCCTTTTCTGTTTTACACAGAAGCTGGCTCTCAAAATAAACCAGCTTTGCAATGAATGGGAGCAATTTTCTGATTTAAAAGAAGCTGACAAGCATCATCAGCTCGTACGAAGGCACCGTCCGCCATGTTCTCTCTTTGGGAGCGTATACATAGCCGTGGTACACACACAGACAAGCATCTCGCCACCGGCGGCAGCGCAGGATGCTCAAACCGCTCTGCTGTCACAGGAGGGGCTTCGGCAGCTCCTGGCTGGACCCAGGGAAAGAGCTCGCAGAGCCTTTGTTGGGGGTGAAGCCTCAACAGCCTCCAGACAGGCTCGCATTTTTCACCTGGCAAGAAGCCAGCGCTGAAAATTCCAATTCTGAATGCCAAGCGGTGGAAAAACAAACAGGGTAAGCACATGACAAAAGAAGACAAGGGGGAAAAAAAAACCCCAAACAAAACACCCAAACACCACCAAACCACACCAAAAACCAACAGACCCACCTCTGCGGATTATTCTGTGGGGTTTTGGTTTTTGTGGTTTTTTTTTTTTTTTTTAATTTAGTCATTTTTTGTGTGTGTTTTTTGGTTTGGTTCGGGGTTTTTTTCAGATGTAGCCCCTCAGTTGTAAGGACTGGATTTCAATCGTTAAGATCTAGGCCATATGGAAGGGAACGGAGGAAGAGCTGGAGTTGAGCCCTGAAACATATACATATAGTCTTAACTTCCAGCTGTTTAATCCTTATTCTTAACAATGCTACCATCTGTTTTAAACCCCCAAATATGAAAAGTCTCTCCCTTTCCAAAAGACAATGATGGAATTGTGACATAACATTGTAGCTCTGTATAAATTAATTTCGTTGCACTGATGTATTACACTAGCAAAGCTACTCAGAAAAACAAAATTAAAGAACCCCACAAAAATGCTAAACATTCTTTACTTGACAAAATAATGCCACTGATGAAATTCAGACCTCTGCCAGCATCGACCAGGTTGGAATACAGCATCTTCACACAGCCCTGTGCCCTTTGGGAATGCAAGATATGCTGGTTTAGCTACTTCAGAATGGATGGTTTCTGCTCCTGCCTTCAGAAGATATACAACAAAATAAAAAGAACGTTGCTATATTTTTCAACCGAGTTCAGTGAAACTCCAATACCCATAAATCCACAGAGCAGCCTCAGTCCTCTTTCTTCAGTTCCGAATTCTCATCTGAAAGCCATTTCGAGTACCTTGCTAATTTAACACACCAAAAGCAAGCAAATCAACTCAGCACTTGAAGAACAGTCTGTTACTACAAAAAGAATATTATTATTTTTTTTAACATGTATGTGACAAGGCCAAACCTTACTGTGTACCACAGTTTAATATCTGTGTGAAAATTCAAAATGTCATCTGGGCAAAAGTAAATAAAAAAAAAATCTACGGAGAAGCATTGTAAAGAGGAAGGGAATTATCAAAATGGATTCATAAGCATCTGGAATGATTTTAATACAAAATGCCCAGCAAATCTCCCTGCACTGCTGACAAATCACCAGCTGAGGTAAATCCCAGATAATGAAACATTGTAAGAAAGGCTCTATTTAATAATTTAGCCCCTGTCAAGGAGTTTGTATTGATTCTTGTTTTCAGCACAGGGAGAGAATGTTATCTTCAGCCTTACGGCTCAATGACAGCATCAGTGAATTTAATCACTGTGCAGCTCCTGCCATGCAATCCTTAAACTGTCACCTCTGATTCTTCATCATCCCTCGCTACTTCATTCCAAGCCCCCTATACCCACGTTTTCATACTAATCTCCCACCCCACACATGCCCCACTGTAATCACAGCAGCATTTCAATCTGCTTCACATTAGACAGAAAAGCCAATCTCGTTCGCGGACTAAATTCTTTACTGTAAATAATTCAGCACTCCTTCAAACGTCTCATTCGTCTCCCTCTTATTAGCAAGTCTGTTCCGTACCTCAGTAGCAAACTTCACATGCTGAAGGCAGGACTGAGCAATGGGACAGCAGTTCGAGCAAAGGTTTTGAGTAGAAAGAAAATCTTTCAGCCTTTTCTTGGCTGTAGAAGGGGAGATGAATCTGGAGAAGCAAGAATCTATATTAATCAGCATTTTTTCCACACTAAAAAGGAAAGGTCATGCTGCCTCATAACTGGCCAGGAAAAATTAGCCACAAATTAATTCAGCTGCAGTTCAGGAACAGAACATCAATTCATCTACAAACAGAATGAGGCTTTTAAATACATAAATGCTTGTGGCTACAGAAAGCTCACCCAGACATTTGCATTCAAAAACACTAGCTCCTGTAAAAGCGCAGAGAATAACAGATGTAATTTTAACATGTTTGCTGAAATGCAAGGCCATACGCAGGAAGAATGCAAAGGAGAGGAAGCATGGACTACATCATTTAGAAAAACATATTTCCTTTTATTTTTTCCCTCTTTATTCCAGGTGATACGCAATACTTTCCATTTTAGAATCCTTTGCCTCACAGCGAAACGATCCCACAGGCCCGTACAGACAAGGTCATCATACACAGCTTTTCTATTACAGGGCACTAGCGGCATTTCACAACTGTCTTTTTATGCACTTCTGCCTTTCCATCCAGCCTATAAATTGTTACAAGGCCCTGGGGCAATCCAGCTGTATACTCCATTCAAATCAGGCTTCAAGGAGAAAGCACCACAGTCAAGATGCTTCAATCAAGTAAACATACAGGCACAAAGGGCAACTGCATCACAATTAATAATGTTTTCTTTTGTACAGCAAATTCACCATTTTTCTGTCTTAAAGTTTCTCTCTGATGCTCAGATGCAGAGTGTAGCCCATTAGCATTTTAAATACGACATCAAATTAAGTCAAAATATGATAAATCAGAAGCATGCGGCTGAAATCCATTTTGGTTGGGTTCCGTCTCTCTGGAAAAAAGGAATACCTTAAGAAGGCAATTTGGACCTATCTATCAAACACTGGAAATCCATACCAAGAAAGGTTTCTATGACAGGATTAGAGGACAGATTTGCAAGATGTATTGTGTTCGTATAAATTAGCTTGTATCACGGTCAGAGACATCCTGTTATTACCAGCAGCTTTGTGTTTCTTTTGGCTGTCAGTTCTCGCCCTTTGGTTTTGGTGTCCCTGTTCTTGTTTACTTCACTTCTCACTTCACCTCTACTTGTCATTGCAGAGAAAAAGCATATAAACTTCTTGGACAATAGCTGCACTTTCATTTTTGATGTGTCTTTTTTCTCCTTTCCCTTTAACTCAGAGGTTGGAATTGCCTTGGTTTCAGTAAATTAATCCGAACTTTATATTTGATACACTCTGAAGTGTAATGGTCTGTGACTAGCTACGTTTTCAAATCAGTATGCTCTTACTTGGGATGGAAGTTAACACTTAGGGAAGTTCTGCATTGTGCTTTGTTTTCTTCTCCCAAAACACCGATATTCAGTAATCTTATTTTACTACTGATCTCAGCATACAGATAAACGTATTTCCAATATCCATGACTCTTCACTACTTTTGATATTTAAATTGAGATAAGCAAGCAAAGCTGGATATGCATGGGTTTAGGTGCATAATTAACATATGCATATTTGAAATGCAATTACTACTGTTGCCTCATATATTTAAGCCAACAGCTGGTTATTTAAGGTGAGGAGAAGAGTTTTCTTGGGATAAAACAATCTTGTAATGAACCTGCGGGTTTTTTTTGCTCACAACCCACAGCTGCTCCTGTCTCCCGAGGAAGCTTTTTGCACCACAAGACAGATCAAGAGCTTGGTATGAAGTGTCCGTGTCCGTGCTCCTCTGCACAGAGATAAAAATGGGTCCCTAAATTCTACTGGATTGAAAAGAATACTCCTGTTGGGTTTCTCACTCCCACCATGTCACAGAGCTCTCCCTAAAGCCAGTTTAGTTTATGTAATTGGGGGTGTGTGCGTGTGTATTGGTGTTATAGAATGGTTACCTAACCCGGTGTCATGGGTAAGCTGACATTAATCATCATTAACACCTCTTCACAGAGGGCAGTGCTTGGCCAGTAACAGCGCCTGCCCACAGCCCGAGGTGTTGAGCAGAAAGCCGCTTGGGAAGAGCAGGCAGCAGGGTGATCCTTGGCTTTCTACCAGCATCGGTTTCCATACCAAATAAACTACCTCCTTGAGAATTTCTAAGAGACCTCGGCGTGCCTCTCTGGTAAGCCCACTGACCACCAATGGCAAATTATTCAAGCTAGTTAGGCTTACCTACGCATCCCAACGTATCGGTCCAGCAGTCTGCCTAGATATTTCCCACTAGCTACAAGCTCTCACTAGCACTCTATTCTGCCTCCTTGCTTTCCAGCCTGCAGGAGTGAAAGAAGCTTCCTTCCAGTTCAGTGGAGTCCTACGCAAAAGAGCATCAAAAGCCATCTCAATGACCACTGCGCATACCTATTAACTGAATTTCTGCATATTAATTGGATTTTCTCATACAAGTCAGTCATCTAAGTTTTAATCATGTATTTTCATCATCTGGAAGTAATCACAGTCAACATTTTAATTAAGATAAAGAGAACGGACTGAGTTTTAGGACCTGTTAACCATTAAAAGCTAAAGAGAAACTTCGCTGTTTATAATACACTGATTATAACGTAAAGAATCCATCGAGATTTAAACCACAATAGTAAACCATGAAATATTATTTAACAAAATCCCATATTCCTATTCCTTTGCAGCTCTGCAGCTATATCCTCAGTCTGATGAGACTCCACATCTGTTTCTTCAGATGGTCTGATCCAAAGAGAAATTCAGTGAGAATTTCCATTTTCAAAACACTGCCTTCTTCAATTAAAAAAAAAAAAGTACTTGTTTTCTTTTTTTTGGGGGGGTAGAGGGCTGGGTGGAATGAAGCAGCAAAAAATACCGGTGTGTGAAAGAACCACGACTGACTGAGCAGATCCTTAGCTATTTCCTCAAGAAATTCCAGATACTCTTCTTCTGCCAGAAATTCAGAACAGGGAGATCAAAGTGATTTTGGTCAGGTTTGATTTATTCTTAGCAGAGCTTAGACTTCAATTCAGAGACCGCAATAACAGGATAAGTAACTGGAGTCAGGCTTACTTCTGAAGGACTAGATGAAATGAATGAAGATAGTATCAATTCTGGAAAATTAGCATTTGGGGGATGAAGGAACATTTAATTCCCAACTACTTATTTCAGAACCATTAAAGTTCAAAACTTTAGGTCTGCAGACAATTCACTCCTCCTCACTTCCTCTTCATTGCCAACTAAATTATGACTCAGTCGTCCTTATTGTGCTGTGTATGCTTTGATCAATGTATTTGTAGCACCGAAGAATATTTAAGAAATACTTTGTGAAGTCCGTAGATTTTTTAAGACTTTTTTGACTCATGCCAAATTAAAGTGAACAAAATGCATGCTTCCACAACTTTGTGATGACTAGAAAATTTGTATTTATGCCGGCAGTATGCTGCTGTTGAAACAACTGCATTGTTAGAAATACAGCGGTATTACAGCAGAATTAAGTTAAAAGCAGCAGACTGATGTACGGGAGACATCTCTTGGTAGAAATAACCTTAACGGTTTCTCACAGAAAGAAAAACTAATCAGAAAAATTTACGTGGGAAGGATAAAAACCACACACCTAAGCATTAACTGCTTCCATTTTATTGACTTGTCCATGTAATTTAAACCCCGAGATGTAAGACTGCTGTAAAACAAAAAATCAACAGTAAACGAACCCTGAATTAAATGCTAATGGATCCCAGTTTTACTGCTCTACCAAACACCATTTTCCTCCTTCTTATGGTTGTTCAACAGTCAAGTTATGTCAACGAAGTATTAAAGCCACATTATTATGCCCTTAAACAAGCTTTAGCCACATATTCCAGCTTCCCAATTACAATTTGCTTTTTTAGAAAAATAATATTTTTTGAAGTAACTGACACTGTAAGATGGGTAACACAGGCATAACATAAATGGGTGAAGTAGTGTTTCCCAAGGAACAAAACAAGGTTAGAAAAGTTGCTCTAAAGCTAATCGTAACCTTGCATAATCCAGATTTACAGAAGATCACTTAAACCCAACCACTTCTTCAGCCACCCCGACGTGCTCCTGCTTGGAAGGGGGGAGAGCATCTCCTACAAAGTAACCAAGAACTAATATTTAGTACCACCAACGAAAGAAGGCACTGAGAACCAGTAAAAACATGTAAGGCAATAAAACCAAACCCAGATTTAAGCATTGCTTCACCACAGTTCGTTCCTAATCAAAGTCCTTAAGGATAATCTGGTCTTGAATCCTGAAAGAGGATAGTATTAATCCAGAGCAAAATGAATTAGCACTAAAGAGAGGTTAAAAAAAAATTCTGGGTCACAAACAGCACAAAATAACCCAATCAGTAGAAAAAAAAATCCAGGAACTTATTTTGGTGGGGTTTTTGTTTTTTGTTAGTTGTCTACACTTAAAAAACCCATCCCAACAATCTCATACTCTTCTGATAGGCTAAGGCAATTTCAGTTTTAAAATGTATTAAGTTCAATAATTCAAAAGCTGTGAAGCGAAGTGAACACGGAAAGCATTTATGGCATGTTACACCCTTTTGCATGACCCACCACCCCATCATTTTCGCTACGGAGAGGAAAAAGCCAACATTTATAAGTATAGTAAATATTTCTGTATTTGAGGGCAAAAATGAAAGAGCAGATTTCCAAAGAACTTATTCTGCAAAATTCCCAACAGAAAAAAAACCATCACAAGTAACTAACAAAATAGCATGAGATCTACAGAAACATTATTCTGTATTTTCACATCTTCAATAGGTTGTTTCAGAGGAGAACTGCCACCTCAAGAGAGCACCCGAAGTACTGGGGTAACAACTGGGAGCCTTAGTGATCCGGCTCGGATAAAGGGCATCTGTGGGGAGAAACACGGGTGCAACAAAAATACACTACACACTGCAGTACAGCTCAACTCTCCATTACAAAGAAAACTAATGTTCACTCTAAGCACCACACATCTTTTTTGCTTTGGAGAACACGTCTGCTCTAGTGCCATGTCATTTTTATTGAAGCAACACAGCTCTGTAGGCAGCTGGAAAAAAATATCCTTTTCTAAGATTCACTAGAAACACTTTCCATTCCTATCTTTCAATTATTTTCCACCAATTCCTTGTGTTTCCCTTCTACAACAATGGGTTAACTACCAGGTTACTATCTACTATGGCAGAAATCAAGCTTTCTCATAAAAAAAAAGACAGTGTTAAACTCAGGTTTATAAATGAAAATATACACATTCTTAGCACTTTCGAGTTCTGTTACCATCAGTTGACAACATCCATACTAAATGTACTGAATATTTCCAGGGAGAAACTTAAGCTACATTACAATCACTGCTATCTTAATAAAAGCTAAATTAAGAAAAAAAAATTCTATTAGAAGACATCTGGTATATTAAAAGAGTTAACGTAATGCCACTATTTGGAAACCTGTCATTTTTTTACCCAGCAGCTCTATTATTGCACTGTACGAGACCTGTGCATCTCCAGAATTTAACAGATCTCTGCACAGAGAAGGCTTTGCCAACTAGATCTGGTTCAGATCAGGCTACAGCGGATTTGGCAGCATTTTTTACCTTTAAAGAACCGCCAACAAAATTATCTTTATGCTAAATTCTGCTGACTGCCTGAAGATGTATGGACTTCCTATAGAACACCTTACAAACACAGTGGAGACGGTTTGTCAAAGGACTACCAAGGCCAGTAAAAAGATCATGGTGCCTCTCCATCAAAGTATCTGATAGATACTGGTCCTCCATCCAAGAGTCTGTCACACAGAATGAATGCAAAGAGGAAGGTTCGACAAAAATTAGTGCCATAACTAAAATTTACTGTCGATTCAGCAAATCCCAGTTAGTGACCACTGAAGATATAAAGTGCAGCAAAACTCTTGATTATGCAAAGACAAAAGAGATTAGAAGGCAAAAGCTGAAAATATGACTTATTAAAAAACAGAACATTTTTTAATGGTATAAGGAAGCATTTGATCCAATGGGTAAATTGGACCAACGCTGCACTTCTAATTTGTTGAAAAATAGAGACAAATACCTGCGTGTTTTCCCCACCATCCCTTCCCTCATCCATCCTAAAATCTTCCCAGCTTTTGACCGGAAAAGGCTCCTACAACAAGCAGCTGGTTTTGAACCCAGCACTCAGATCTCAGCGTGCAGCCAGCAGCTGAAACGTGTGAGTTTTCATTCGCTCCCAGCTTCTGCATACCATCCATCCGCTTTTTAAGCAAAGTTCAGACAGATGAAAATAACAGCAGAGAGCCAAGAGACTGTGCCTTAAAAATACTCACTGTCGCCTCACTCCGGATTCCCAACCCTTTGTTTGGGTCCAAAACAAGCACTGAATTTCCTTGGATTCTAAAAATACTACTACACCAGAAAGTAATTCTATCTATTTAGAAGGTGTTTTCCACATCCATTGTCTTTTTGTGGCAAGGCAAAGTAAGAACAAGTGTATTTGTACTTGCTGTGGCGTCCTCCACTGACAACACAGACCCAAACAAAAACTTCCTTAAAAGACCCACAGTAGGTTTTTCCCCTGTGCTACCTTTCGTATCACACATCCTGAACCAACAAAAAAAAAAGTTAATTTGACTATGTTCTTAAAAGTTCACCGTTAAAATGAGTCTCAGCTACGCAGTAATTCTAAAATCAGAACACAACGTGGTAGCAAGCCATCAGGGAACTTAAGCCGCCACCAGCTACTAAAGTGTCTTCGTCCATATTTACCACACCACATCAACACAAAGCCCCTCTATTTGTACAAACTCCAGTTTAATGACAAGCAATTTTTAATAGACATAAATAGCATTTGAAGAAAAAAAATTATTCCTGGTTGCTTTCTCACTAAGAATATCCTACACATATATCATTAGTGAGAAAAAGTGAAACTTGTCAGCTTCCCAACTAATGGAAGTTACCACTTGGATTCACAGACAGTTATGGGAGAAAGTTGATAGGCATTTATATTTAAGACTAACAGAGTTTGTTTCCTCACCTCCAAACCTTACTGGACATCTTTGTGTACTGTAATACATTTAAAAAAAACAAAAGAAAACCCAGAAACAAACAGACAAAAATCCCTAAACCCAAATCAAAAGAACGCCCAAAAAAACCCAAACCAAAACCCCCTACCAGAACTACGGCCATCAGGCACAGGGCCACGGGGGTGCGTGATCATTAGATTAACACCGTTCCCTTTAAGTATCAGAGAGAATTAGGCATAACAAAACCTTTGAAGTTTGACCAGAAATTGAGTGTGCCTTTTCCTTCTCCGAGTCTGAAGCGCACTATCCTAAGTAGATGCTAAACAGCAAGGCTGAACTACAGATGCTGCTCCAGACTCCCGATCAGCGGTACAGAGTAGGAAAGGACAAGCAAGAGAGGACCAGGTGAAGCCCCTTCTGTCACCAGCTCTATTCCCACAGTGTTCTATGCAGCTCCCCCAGGTTTCAAATCAGTGCTTCTCAAAGCGGCTTCTCAGCTGCAGGAACAGTCAGCACATTTCTTAAAAGCACGCCAAGAAGCTCGCGTAGCAGTACTCCCATCCCAGCACTGGTGCAGGTGTCATTTAGCTCTCTCCCCAAGAACATACGAGTCCACCAACACGTTACTGGAAGTGACTTTGAAAGACGATATTAATCGTACAGTGAACCCCGTGTTACAGAAGTATTGAAGCAATGGCAGACCAGAAAGGACACGACAATTACTTAAAGTGCTTCTTCTTGCTGACAGTTTCCCAAAGACACAACACATCGTAGTGAATCACATTTTACTTCTCAACTCCAGGAAGTTAACTGGAATCCCAGAAAGCTTGAAGGAATCCAGTACCACAGAAGTGGTAGAGACAAAAGAAGATAAATGTTCCCCATGACCGTGTCTAACATAGTTTAGCTGGATTGATCAAATCACTTAACTGCTCCCCACGTGGCCAGCCCTAAGGCACCATTTAATTTTTTGACTCAGGAGAGAGACCTCCCAAAACTCCTTCAGCCGCCCTCAGTGCTGGGGAACCAAACCTGCTCTCTTCCTCCCAGCCTCGGCTTATCCTAACGCAACTCAGGAAGGGAACGGCCAATCTCCGCAGCACCACAGCTCTGCTCCATGCGAAGAAAAACACGGCAACGAAACGCAGGACGGCAGAGACAGATTACAAAGAAATTAGCAGTAAGTAAAGCTTCACCACGTGGATTTTATGGCCATTGGTGAAGTGCGATTGCTCTTCAGGAAAGCAAAAGAGCCGTTCCTCTAGTACAATTTTTAGTAGAACCAATTCATCTTAACACCAAGAGAAACTTGTGAGGGAAGTATAAGCTAATGCAGCAAAGTATAGCATTTTACCTGCCGTAACTGCTGGAACTGCAAAGAGCACGGATAGGACAACAATTAGTGGTTTCTCCACGCCACAAGCTCTAGACACTAGAAATTACGCTGGTCTGAAATTATTTGTCACATCTGCTTCTGGAGTAGTATGACTTCATCAAATTATAAGTAATCTCACCCCATTTTCCACAGGGGTATTTGTGAAAGTGAAGCAGGCAAAACACATCTAACCACAAAGATGCTCCTTCTAATACAGCTTGAGTAACACGAAAGGGAGTGAGCCCATTTCTAGGGAACACACCACGCTACTTCAGCGTTTGCTTCTGTTTTGCCTCCCGCCACCTCTCTGCCACACAAAAGGAGTGTGAACACTGAACTAGAAGAAACTGCCAGACTTTGTAGAACCAGTTTCTAGTTCTGCAATAAACATAAAACCATACCTAATTATGATTTAAAATCTTACTGGAAAAAGCAAGGTAAACTACAGTTTGCTTCAAGAGCGAAACTGAATGGTGCTCTGGGTCAGCCCCGGAACGACCCACAGTACCTTCCACCCTGCAAGAGAGCACGTGTGCTTATCACACAGCATTTGCTTTGGCATTTTTAACTCCTTTTTTAATGCAAGCTCACATTCCTTGTTTTTATCAGTAAAAACACACCACCATCAACTCCTATGCCTGAACTGCACCTGGAACAGGAAATATAGGGTAAGACTCACACATTCAGCCAAAAACTCCTCGTTTATGACAACCAACATAATAATGTACTTAATTAGTAGGCGACATTTAAAGGCTGTTGACTTTAACTTCCCTGCTTCACTTGACATATTTAGCTGAAGGCTAAACAAGACTGTTTTCCTGTTGGTACCTCGCACTAGAAAAGAAATCAAGTGTCCTTTCCACTGTACATCTCTCCTTTCCCCCAATCGTAAAATCAACAGTGACAAACACACTGAAGATTCCTTTTTGCTAGCATAATCAGCATCAAGGGTTTTTTTGTTTTCTTTTATGCATCATGTCAATGAGAAAAAAAAAATTTAATGGAGAAATTAAAAGAACTCCAAGAAGGCAAAAGTAAACATAAAACAATGACACTGTTTCCATGTGAAAAAAATACACAAAATTGCCAGCAACACTGATGACATACCCTGCGCATGTTGAAAAACATGAGAAAAGAGAAACCACTCAAAAAAAATTTGTAAAAGTGCTAAACCATACTACAATATGCTTCCCACATAGCTTTGCAAACAGCTTCAGTGTGTTGTACAAGACCAATGCTGACAACAGAAGCTTCAGCTTTTGTTGTTAATATCCTGAGCAATTAATGCAACTCAGCAGGAACTTATTGCCCAGAATGACAACTATCACATTGTAATTCCAGTCAGACACGAAAGCACCTGCTAACGTGCAACCCATCGCTAGAACCTGTTAACTACAAATCCAACTCCTTTAAAATAAAAAAAAAAGCGGAGGTCAGGAAGGGAGAGCGAGCACACACGCTCCCAAGTGCCAAGCGCTACCATGGACATCAACACTGAAGAAAGCCTACACCTTCTCCTCCACTGTGGTCTCACAAAATAAAGTTGTAAGGAGTAAAACGGAAAACTTGAATAAAAAAGCTTGGAAAACAAAGATATATTCTGATAGCAACAGACAGTGGGTGATCTATGCCTATAGACTACACATTGATAAGAAAGACAGTTTACGACATATTCAGAACTTCCAGAAGCCAACAACAGCAAGAGGATGAGCAGTATCAGTTACCTTTCCCAAACAGCCTGCTCACGCTCCCCAAAGCGCTGTGAAGTCCAGAAGAAGCACCGGTGTCCCTTGTGTGGAACAGCCAGGAGCTGCCAGCTCTGCGCTGCCTCAGCAGCACGTGGCTTTCTGGGCAGCTACACCGTATCAGGAAGGAATGTATTTCAGCTTTTAAGCATACAAGGTTCAGATAAAAAGGGGCAAACCACAACTCCAACCAATTGGTTCTTGCACAGGTGCCCGACTTTTCATTTTAAAAGAATAAAGTGCTAAAGCATTCTTAAATGTTATTTTGTAGTCTTCCAAATCGATATAGACTTGTCATATTGGTCTCGTCTCTCTTTGCACCCTCAGCTGTTGGTCCACCCATCAGCTGAGATACAAAGGCTGCCATGAGTCAGCCCACCCGCTTCCCTTCACACAGCTGTGCACAGCCAAATTTAACTTCCCAGGAAAAACTTAACTTACCGAGCCACAATTTCCCCAAAACACTCAACATTTCTGTGGGTTACAAACCCGCATAATGATGTAGACCACAATTTGAACTCTACAGCCCAGTTAACTAAGCCTACATCAAAGACAGATCACTGTCTTAACAGCAAAACAGCTACTATTTCAGAAGCTAAAGATTTACGCAGAAGGAGCAAGGAGCTACAGGAGGAGATACAGACTAAGAACTATTGCCATCTCACTGGAGAATGGGGCAGGGAAAAGGGAGGAGATGTGAAAATTTTCCTTACCAGTTTGAAGTCTTGAATGCTGCAGATGAAATACGGGGTATTCGGCCGGCGACTTTCAATATATACGCAATCTTTAAAAAAAACAAGATTTCAAAATAATGGAAATTAACTTCTGTACCTCCAAGAAAGAACACAAAAACAGGATAAATTAAAAAAAACAGCTTAAGCTTAGAAAGAGCCACTGTTTCATTTGCATAACATGTAATTTATTCCGAGTGTGATCTAAAAATAGAAACTACATGCTTTATGATGATAAATAAGGGAATTAACTGCATAAAAATTAACTTTGATTTGAATAGACATTTTGCTGGAAAACCAAAAGGAAGTCATATAAGACCATTCAAAATCTAGGTAATAAAAATGACCAGGGCACAACCTATGAACCAGATCAAAATAAGACAGGAAACTAATGGGACCTTTTGTGGTTCGCTTGCTATTAAGACCCTGGTACTAACATATTTTCTCTTCTAATTGTGAAGAAAACCAAGGCAACCAATCATAGATGAAACGCAGCCAGCTAAATTAGATTTACCTCAGGGAAGGACTGGGCTTTCTCAAATTACATTTGACATGACAGAAACCGAGTAATTATTTTTGTTTGCTTTTGACAACTGGACTCTACAAGGTTGCTGTAAAATAAGGTCTGTTGTATTAAAAACATTCTTGGCAATACCCACAACAAAAGCAGTGCCTCAAAATAAAATTACAGCAAGGATGGGAAAGAAGTGCCTGATTAATAATAATGACCTTAGAAATCAGAAAATTCACACACAGCTTGCTATAAGGCAAAGATGGTACTCCCAAAGCCAAACAAATATTTAAAAGGACAGTCATTGCGTTTTCCTTTTATATTCAGACAGGTAATTGCTATTCAAAAGACCAATGACAAAGAGCACCAGCTATGCTATGAATGATTCTCTGTGGACCTATTTATATTTCTACAGAAAAATTCCGAAGTCTTAGAGTTTCATAAGCCACATTTCAAAACACAAATAATACCCTGCTTCATGTCTTGTAAAATCTAAAAGTTGTTGAAGACAAACGTCTTCTAGTTCGCGTGCTCCACAAAGAGCATTCCTAAGAATGCGCTGTCATTGTTTATAGCAATAAAACATCTTCCCCCTGAAAGAAAAAACCCTTCATTAATCATTTGAAACCCACCCTGTACTCAGGAATTCTCTCACCACTGAGAGTTAACTCAAAGATTAATTTAAAAGAAACTCAGCACCTATTTAGCAGAAATACCTTAAGAATATCAAAAGTGCGGAAAGAATCTTAGTAGCTACATCAACCAAGCTGGAAAAAGGCCACGCGTTTCAAACCTATAACGCTTCAGTGATATATGCCAAAATTACATGGTTGTGCATCTGATTTTAAATGTGGCAGCAGTACAATATCCTCTTCTAATGAGAGAGAGGTGTGCAGTACACATCCTCATTAATTTCAGGTAACTGATGGTTTGCCAGGATCAAAGCAGCTTGGCTGGCAACCCAAGCTTTAAACACAGTTAGCACCGCTCCCCAAATTCTGCACTCTTTGTTGCAATCACGAAGGTCCGGACTTGCTGCTTTTGACTACAAGCACAGTCATAGCCAGCAACGCTAGATTATACTAGTATTCCAGTAAAACACCAATAATCTTCATTTTGCAGGCAAGAAATCGTAGCCTGAGGTAGTCAGGTGACAGGCTGAAATTTCAGAGAGTTGTGTTTTTGAGGTCAGGTTGGGTTTTTTTGATGAAGCAAGGAAATGAACTTTTGAGTTACTGTCCAATACTTCCACCTGTAAAAACTCCTCCTACATTGGCATGTTTCATAGCCACAGAATGTGTTCCGCTTACACCAGAAGACATTCCTCTCCATCTCAGTGGTGAGACCGAGAGGGGAAAAACACTGGAAACAGCTCTAGCTTTTCTACTAGTCATTTAAAATTAAAGCATGAAATGTTTTGGGTTTTTTTTCCCCTCTATCTTCCTTTTCTCTACCTTCCATCGTCTTCCTAAATTCTGTTTTCAGCTCATCTCTACAAATTTGCAAGCAGACCTTTATTTTGTCCCATGTCAGCAGTACGTCAAGGTTTCCAAAAACAACTAGTCCTGGAAGAATTACACCTGAAAGCCGGTACACTGTGTTTCAGATACAAAACTGTTTGCCTCCGGCATCCTCATTGGGCACTACCCATCAAATTGACACTTTAACTGCAAAACCATGAGAGCAGAGCAGTACCTCTTTTCCCCAGCAGGCTATAAAATAATCTCTACATACTAGTCTCAAATTAAGCCTGCTGATCGGTAAAGCTGAAATTCCACATTCAATGGCAGGAATTTAACAGCAGAGGTATTTCTCACCTATACTGACCCAAGATTTCAATCTAGATGGGAAAAGGCGCTGGTGCGAGCACAGGTTCACAGGAGAGATCACCTACTCAGGAACATCTCACAACCACACGCAGAGAAGCGCGAACCGAGGGCTGACAGTGACAGCGCGCAAAGGGGCATCTGGAACATGGACTGGAACACAGCGCAGTGTCCTCTCAAAGCTCACGCCTTGGGAAAGGCAAGGAGACCCTTCCTGCTGGTTTATCACATAAGTATGGTGACCAGAAGCAAAGCCTGTAAACCCAAGTGTCCAATTTCTACCTGCAACACTACTTGTAAAACAGGCTTCTTCACCATACCGTTCTCCATCCTTCACAAACTGCACTGTTAATCACTTCACAACAGCATTTGATAGCGTCAGACGAGCTTGACAAAACAGATTTCTTTTCTTAAGCTGAAAATCTATTGCTTATTTTATACAAAATTCAAAGACACATAAGTATCCGGATTAACTTGAAATCATAATTCTATCAGCATCAGGGAAGCTTGTCTCTAAGCCTGCAGCAGCACTGTAATTATAGCACAGTTGTGTTCACATTCGCACAAACGTAACAACTCACAGTGAGTGTTCTGAACCAGAACTTAGCACCCAAGTTCCAAACCAAACAGTTCTGCTGATTTTTTTTCCTATTAACTGTAAGTTAACACTGATCAACTTACACAAATTTAACTGACATCTTTGAGAATTTCTCTCACTGTAATAAGTTTTGGTCCCTCGTTACAAAAGCATCCACAAATATTCACTGAAATGAATTCACAGCTTCTGAGGCCACAAGTTCCAAAACCTCTCTTTTACATGAGAAGCACCACTACTGACCTTCCCTAGGCTTGCTATCTGTTATAGCTCCGTGAGAGTCCTGGTCTCTTTTGAGAACTTCTGCACAGCTCTCTTTAGCATAAAAATGCCAACAAAAGTAAGGATTGCACTTCAATACAGCTGGCATCTCTTGACCAGGTGTCCACCTGATGTAAACCTAACCCCAACTAAATTGAGAGGTAATAAAGTGAAGATGGATAATGGAATCAAAGGAGTGAAACAATCAACATTAGACAAGCAGGTGTTAACAAGACATTTTTGTGCTATAAGCATTAAAGTTTTACAGCAAAGAATTTTAAAGCAAAGTAAATGGTGAGAAAAAGTTAACTCACATACTGGATTTCTTATGAATCCTTAATACCACTTAGCATTAGAGCAGACGAAGAGACATGGTCTGGAGTACAATCTGTCAAAAATGCTTGTGCCGACCAAGTATTTACTAAATACAGTGATTTGTCTTAATGATGATGGCTTCACAGGAAGCTATGCCACATAGCAAGGCTACATAGGAATCTAAGTAGGACCAGTTTTAAGTTTTCTGCTGTGTACTTTCAGTATCTGTAACTGCTTCACAGATGTAAAATACACTAAAAGTCTCGGGGCTTTTTTTTTTTCTTTTTTAGTAAGAAAATAATGATAAGCAGTTTTATATAACAACCTCCAGTTATCTCTGTGGAATCAAGAAGAATTACGTCCGTTCATTTCAAGTACGACTTGCCTTTTCCAAACGACCAATTTCAAATTGTGTATTTCGTAGCTAAGACAGTAGCAGCTGTTACAACAGCACGCATACGTGCATTTTAAAAGCTTGAAACAGCATATATGTAATCAACCATCAACACCAGAAGAACGGTAATCTATTTGACTTGTAACTCACAGTTATAGAGCACTCTTCATCCCAAATCCTGAAAATCCCACAGAAACCACCAAGTCAGGCAGGTAAGCATCTGAACTACCTTGCACCAAATGACATCCTCTTCGCCTCCTTGCATTGATACGGTATGATTCAATCCAGTTTATTCAGAAGCTTATTTACTTATTATTATCTACTTATTATTATTTACAGGCTGCCCAGGGAGGTTGTGGAGTCTCCCACACTGGAGACGTTCAAAACCCTCCTGGATGCCGTCCTGTGCAATGTGCTGTAGGTGGCCCTGCTCTGGCAGGGGGTTGGACTTAGATGATCTCCAGAGGTCCCTTCCAGCCCTGACGATACTGTGATACTGTGAAGCTATAGCAATTTTACCATACCAAAGTATTCCTGCACCATTTTGTTATCCCAGACTTCCTTGGCTAATCATTCCATTTAGGCAGCCCTCTCCTCGCGTGCCCCAACTGCTGAATCACCCATTTACACGATGTTCCACCGCTCGTTTGTGGGAAGTTTTTTAGGATCCACTGGGGAACGTGTATAAAAAGCTAGGAAACGCCCCAACTTCCAAGATATTTATTATTTTCCCCTTAATATCTCAGTTTCGCAAGCCTCATTTCCAGAGTGCTATCAGAGCACACAGAATAAACAGCTAAGCGTCCCCCGGAACAGGTAACACGAAAGAAAGAATCTGGCATCTGCTATGGATAAAGCCAACGCGTTGACTCCCCGGTATACTGCACTTAAGTAAGGCACTGCCGGCTGCCTCCCAAGACTTAAAACAAAGATGACATCCAGTTAAGATGTCTCCAAAGCAATAGGGGCCAGATAAGAAAACGAGTTAATCCAGGCGCAAAGCAGTGTCATGAATGCTAGAAACTGGAAAAATGCCAAAACAGAGAACACTTATGGATGCATTCACATTAGCCACTCAAAACTCACCATAAAGAGCAATTACTTTCATTTACCAGAAATCCAGAATACAAATACATTATTTTGAAGAAGAGCTTCAACGTGGACCCAAGCAAGAAAGAAAAACTGTGCATTGCTTTTCTAATGCAGCCACTTGCACCCATGAAAAATACAGAATAGCCCCTCCTCATCTTTAGCACACTGGAATGTGCTATTGCACCCCTTTTTTCCCCCACAGATCTCACACACTTTTAGCTTTACATGGCTGCGGAGAACTTCTGCATAGACTTTGACAACTTCCATCAATTCCCATCACTATTGCCCAGGCTGCTTTGTGTCCAAGCATCTATTGCCACTTTGTGACAACTACAAAAGATGCCCCATTTGTCATAAAGAAACAGCTAAAAAACTTAAAATCACAAAATGAAGATGCTCCTCACACAGACAGTTTACTTGCTTCTGAATTTTTACTGATCAGCAGGTTTATATGAATCGAGCGACAGGCACTCTCTTCATGCTAAATGGAAGCCTGAAGCCTGAGGCTGTTTGGCAGTCTAAAACACAATGAACCAATATGCACTCACCCTTCAGCCACCTGAAAAAATTCTGGTCAGTTATTCCAACGTCTATTATTCTAGAAAGGAATTCACAATACAGGCATGTTTCAGACTTCTATTTGCTCCTGCAATATTAATATTCATTTCTACTAACCTTAACATTCAATCCTTTCCACTCAAAGAGCCCAACAACAAAAAAATCAAACTGACTATAAATTTCCTAATTTAAGCATGTCATCAACTGAATGGCTCATTGTCATGTCCACTGAAGTTGCTCTATGGCAATACACAATTCCTAGCCCCTGATTTTCAATAAATACTCTCCAATAGTCAAAACATTCATCATCTCACTATATGGAATGATAGACCAGGTGGCCCGTAACTGTAATTAAGCCATTGCACTTCATGTCTCCTCATCCAAGCTAAGTCACCGGTGTGCCCTCTCTGAGCGCACCGTGTCAGACAGTGGACTAATCTGGCTGCAACTACTGATACTTGGCAGCTTAAGGACAATACGTGTTTGCACAGAAACCCTGATAAGGTAAATTCCCTACAAAACGAAATACATTTCAGAAGTCCAACAAACACTCACGAACACCACTACACTGGCTCCACATCCAGTGCCCGCTCTTCACCGTTCCACGACAACCTTTCTCCAAACCCCAGCTGCCCAAAATCCCGCCTCACAAGAGGCCTTGGCTGACACACACATGAGTTAATCCCACTGCGCATACTGCATCACCACTGTTCTCTCACTCACCTTCCCCCTGTTCCCCTTCTTTCACTTGCAAGTTAGTGATAACGAAGTATTTTTCTTAGCCTGTATTCTGTTCCTCTCCAAACCCTTCAAGACTCCTTCCCCTCCCAGTCATTTTTTCCTCTTCCAGTCCTTATTACAGTTGCATCAACGTCTACATTCTGTGTCGGCTGCTCGGTCATCTGCAGAGATCCCTTGAAAACTGAACTTAAGGAGGTGTCTTGTCAGGCAAGGCTCAGGACCCCCCATATAGACAGAATCATACCACTAACAGAAAATGAAAGGAGATGCCCGATTCTCTACATTGACTCATAAAAAAAAAAATAATCAGGAAAACAAATTACTATAAGCTACAGGATGAAATATAGCAAGCAAAGGTTATTGCTCTGAACATGCTTACACACTTAAAGTACAAGTTGATTTCTTTTACTGAAAGATAGTCATCTTGGCATCACCCTGCATTTATTAGTAAATAAGACCAAGCACGAAGCAAGCAACCCCACAGGAAACGGGTGTGCTATAAATTCACACTCTGCCTTTCTCCACAGCGAGACAACATCCACGGGTCAGCCTCCAAGGGCCACCTCAGACAAGTTAACCATCTCATCTGTTACACCACAGAGTCTACTGGTGACAAACCAGCACACTCCAACGGGGGGGGGGGGGGGGGGGGCAGGGAAGGGGCTTTCCTAAACCTCTGCCGTTGTAGTAATAGATTGTAGTAAAGATATCTGAAGTTCCCCGCACAGCCAGGGGGATTCACTGCCTGTCTCCGACCGTGACCACATTTGCTTCCTCTCCTATTTCGTGTAAAATGTCCCACTGGAGATGAAGTATTTCTACAACACATGGTACAGAGTCATTACGCCTTTGGGCTTGTGATAGTCACCAGATGTGCCCTAGTTCTGAAGGGTTACATTAATATTCCCACACTAAAAGCTGCTTTTAAAGTTAGAGCTTCAATATATGGACTTAAAGATCTTTTGGTAAAAAAACCCACCCATCCCACTTTTCTGAATGCTTGAACCTTTATCAGATTAAATGCTGCAGTTTATGTAGTAACCATCTTCACAATTAGAATCCTTTTAGGTTTTATCTAATGAGTCAAACACTTGCACCGTGCAAGAAAAAGACTTCGGCTCTCTGCACAGCACCACACTTGCACAGGAAAGATCTTCCTTGAAAGCCATCGTCAAGGAATTGTCTACAACCCCCTACCATCATACTGCAACAGTCACAAGCTCAGACCCCACAGCGTAGCTGTAAGCAACCAGGGTTCCAATATGCACACACTTCCCAGTTTTGACATCCCAGTATCTTACTGGATTAGGCATTCTTTCCCTCCTTCTGCTTTCCTTCAGATATATTATGTTATAGAAGTTCTGAAAAACGATGCTCCAGATATGTAAAAAGCCACTCTTAATGTAGGTACAACTTGGGGGAGCTCATCAGACACCAAATTTGAATAGTTTACGCATCAACTCCAACACTGTCACAAGGAACCAGGTGAGCCATCGGGCACACGTAAGCAGCAGCAGCACGTGCTCTATGTTCAACCACTCCATCAGCGTGCTAAAACCCGTGCTTTGGGTATCCGGATCCCTGCAGCACACGTGTACACTCCTGTCCCGCATCCACCGCTTCTAAATTAATACAGAGAGAGCACTTAAATACAGAGCCAGCACTTAGCCCAGCCCTCGTTAAGTCTGCAGATTCGTTGCACCACAGTAGAAATTTGTATGATGGATCTGAGAAACCGTAAAAGAAACTGAATACAAGCTGTGGGATGGGCAAATAATTAAAGGATATTTACATCCCAGAATTAAAGGATATTTGCATTCCTCCATTGTAATGGTTTAAATTAAAAGGCTTAGCTGTCCTAGTGCCCTCTGCCAACCACTGAAGAAGCATGGTCAGGCGCTTCCAAACTGTTCTCCAGAAACACCTCTGCCCCAGCCAAACCTGGTGGGAACCCCAAGCACAGCAGGGCTCTTCACTTCAGCCTCTCACGTACTTAAATGCCCCACTCCTTCCTCACTGCCACCCAGAACAGATAAATATGATTAGGAGCCCGATATTAGCAGTTTCAGATCATTAGTAACCAGGCGGTACTTTTCAAAGGATCAGAAAAATATTTGCAACGTTCAGTGAATTCTGAACTTTGAAATCTGCCTGTATGTGGCATCCAGGCACATTCAAATTACCAAACCCTTGGAAACAAAGGTCAGGAGAGGAAACAGACCTCCAAGCACAGCAACGCACTTAGCAGGATGGTTTAGTCACAAACGTAGAGACGCAGGGAAGAATGCATTGGGAATGACAAACACATGGTTTTAACTAGAAAAATATTACGACTGACAGGTAGGGAGCTATACAGTCACCGCTCTTCCCCCCATATGGCTGACAACAAACAAATTGCTCGGCTGATCTTTTAGTGTCACTGCCTGCTGAGCAGATTTCAGGCAACACCGCTGGCTCCTTGTCAGAAAACAATGTGCTAGAGCCCTGTTCTGCAATAAACGGTTCAACCAATTTACTGTGTTCATTTGAAACTCACAGGAGTATTCCCGACGCCTGGCCTATAGTTCTTATTTGGCAAATGATTTTATTATAAACTGGTATCATAGAGAATCCATTTTCTTTAAGGGGTTTTGCTGCTGTTTAATGGACTGTCAGTATAATTTAGATTTCATCTATTTAAACTCATTCAAGCCTGGCTCCTGACTGTACAATAAATGGAACATATTTCTATTCAACAAAATTAATGACAGCTAATTGTAGTCCGCAGTTCCCAATTTTATAAAAGCAACTGCTCTGCGGTTCAGGCACCCAGCTACATGATTTCCCACACTAATTATTTTCTTGCACTTTTCATGCATGTCCACAACACTATACAGTTCTCCTTGCAAGATGCATTCACATCCTGTTAACAATTTTGATATAAACCAAACGTTTTCTTACAGAAAGTAGCGTTACCAAAAAACACCACGCTGAAAGCAAAGACACTGTAGATGCTCAGCCACATGCTAGGGTACCCTCCTGTCTTAGAATTGTTTTTCTTTTTCAATTAAATGCAGGAAAGGGAAGAAGGAGTGGGAATAAGAATGCAGACCACTAGAAAAAAAAAAGTTTAATTAAATAACCAGTTAGTCTAACAGCTCCTTCTTTAGCAACTGATAAGCTTTACTGCACACACACCATTTAAAACGGTCTTTTCTGATCTTTTAAGGTCGCAGCAAGCTTTTGCTAGAGGTGCAACATCTGCTCCAAATGCTTCTCACGGATATTTCACAAATGCCGGTGTGGCCACCTGTCTCTCAAACCTGCACTGGATGCATTTCCATAGCTCGTCATGGACACTCACTTCTAAAGTACTGCGGAAGTCACAAAAGATGAGCAGCACCACAAGAGTACCACATCATTGCATGACCTCATTTATTTTTCTTCAGAGATAACCTTAACTTTTTTTTTCCATTAAAAATTCATTAATGTGTAAATTACATCACACTTGAAGAACAATGGCTACGGATAATTTCTCTAAGACCTTAAACATAAGCGTTAACAATAGGCCTTAAGAAACCAATAGAAGTTGTCACAGTCTACACGAAATCAACTGAACAGTCTCCACGCTGTCTTTGACTAGAGCATGCCATTGGCCAATACACACAAAACCCTGAAGAAATTAAGGGATCAAGATTCTGTATCATGCGAGAGACAGTGTTTCTTCTCATGCACTTTCCATCCACTTGTGCTTCCAAGTTTTGGCAACGTGTCAATGGTGACATTAGAAGAAATCAACAGTGGACAGTTGGCCATGAAGCTGCACTTAATGTGAAAACCGGCATCTTTACATGGCTTTTTTGAGTTTAAGTTCTTCTATTGGCCCACCAAAACTAACTCCATGCCCTAGTAGGAAAAACAAGCACGCCAAGAGGACTTGGAAGAGAAAACTCTTCTTTTCCCAAGCCCACCACAAACACCAAACGGTTGCTTAACTTCTCTCCCTCAGCTACCCTTTTGATAATTAAAGTGCAACACAGTACAATACCTCATCACAATATGGATAGGCTTTATTTGTGTAGCCCTCAACTAGAAAAAAAATTACAGAAATTACTCTTTCACTAGTAATCGGCCCATCACTTCATCTTCCAGATTCGACAAATGGACAGAGAGTAACTCATTTTATAATTTGTCGGTGCAGCCCTGAACAGAAACACACGTTCACAAGGGGAAAACTAAATGTGTCACTTGGGTGAGACTGATTTTCACAGAATACTGTATTTTAAATACTGCAGTCTGTTGCCTCAAAGTCTGCTGAGATGCAACCACAGACACTCCTGTGCAGTAAGCTTATGCGATATTCTCCCCATTGCCTGCTAACCTGATAGTCACCTACCTGCAAATACCTAGCAGCATTGGAAAAATAGCTGTATTCGAAAAAAATCAGTATATATTTTCTGAAATGAAAAATATTTTCCTGTTGTTTCAATCTGTAAATAGCTCTGAGATGCCTTTTATACAGAACAAGATAGTGCAGCAGCTGTAAAGCTGACCTTACAGCAGAAGCGCATTTACTTTTTACAACACCAGTACATTACCTTTCTTCCTTCATTTTAAAGCATAATGATCACACTAGTATGCTAGTCAGCTGCTTAGATAAGAAATGCCCATTTCATGAAGAAAAAAAAAATGCTTTCCTCACTATTAAGAAGAGCAGTACAATCACCATAGTAAAGATAAATTTTCAAGCCAAAGAAAAGTAAATACATGTCTGCATTTAGGTATATTTCTTTCCTAAACAAACAATACAAAATGAAAAATTTAAATCCATATCAGTTCTCATGTACATCTACCACTCCTTTTACAGCAGGTTTCTGATCCTTTTTTGCTTTAAATATCTTTATGTCTTTTGGTAAAAGCATCCACAACACATTTTGGACTTTGAGGAAAAAGACGAGTAGATAGATACATTCTTCCTGCCAATGTTGAAACAAAACAAAAATATTTCCATTTGTAGCTCAATTTACTTGAGATGCTTCTTTAGAGCAACACCCGCTCTGCTACCAGATACTGTTCATAAACTCTTTGGTACAAAAGGAAAACCAAACAGGTTGCCCTAAATTTATGATATTACAGAAAAAAAAAAAATTCAATGATCAGTTGAAGATATCCAGTTACAGACATGAATACCCTACCAGTGTGGCCCATCAAGCAGTACCATGAAAATGAAGATAACTTTCAAAGGAGAGCTAATTTTCATCAATTCTCAAGTTGTATTTAACCTCTTTCATTTTCTATTCCACTTGGAAACTATAAAAAAAAAAAGCAGTCTCCCTTCACCACCCTCCCTGCGCTTACCTGCTCACACATCGCACTGCGTGTCAAACCGCTAGAAAAAATCTCTCCCGCACCTATGAACCTTCTCCTCCATCCCCCCATGAACACTTCTACAAGATTTTTTTTCACATATTCCAAAATGAAGCAGCAGAGGTTAGGCCCAGGATCAAAATTCTGACAGATTAAATTTCACTCACTCCCTCCCCAATTTACCAGGAAAATCTCCAGTCACAAGTGCAAGCAATCTTCTGGCATAAAGTAAACTGTGGTGCTACACGGGAAAGCGTAGCATCCTTCCCAGTATAGAAGCTAAAATGAGAGTTGAGTTTACTGCGTACACAGGTAGTGCCATTATCACTGACCAAACACTCCGTTATCTAATGGTCGATGAAAGACGTGGCCACTTCCACAGAGCGAAAGTAAGGAAAAGGGCTGGTAAATTCATACACTACATGCTCAAACCATTTTAACTGAAATAAATTGAGGACAGGCCATGAACAATTACTGCAGCCACAAGCTCCACTTTCACTGCTTGAAAACCACTATTTCAAGGAATTCCTTCCCCTTAGTCCAATTTTCCACAGTTGCTTCCCACTCACTGTGTTTTTATTTCAAAATTTCCGTTTGCCTAGTTTTAGAATGGCATGCTGCATTCCCCATGAAGTATTACTTTCTGCTTAGGTTAAAAGTCTTTCTACATTCACCCTCTGCAAAAATAATTCCCTAATGCAGTCTGCAAAACTGCTCGTATCTGTCGTCCACAGTTACCTATGGTTACAACCAATTTTCAACTATAGCTGTTGTAGGCACACCAAAACAAGCTGTGTCAACAAGGGGTTCAGGTGAAGTTTCACATTCACCCTATACCAGCTCCAGAACACCACAGCTTTACAAGGTATTTTTATTTTGCATTACAAGCTTCTCAGGGAACATGTTACCAAGTTCATCTCATATACAGAATACATTTATAGAGTTCATATAATTTGTGTTGATTTTAGTAATACTTCATTAGAGCGGCACAGCTGGTAATACAGCTCCTTTCGTTAGCGACCCATGTTTTGTTCTGGTGGAACACAGAGGGATGACTCACAGAAAGTATTAACAATAACCTTAGAGAGAAAGTCTTATCTAAAATTCTCCACTTGCACAATTCATCTGTTATGAAAACACTGTCACCATGTCAGGTAATAACAAAGGCAATATGAAAAACTACCTGTTTGACCACACTGGGCTGAGCCGTGTCCCGAGCCCCCCCAGTACACCCTCGAGCCCCCCCGGTACCCTCGGCTCCTCTGTGGCGCTCTTCAGGATTTATACACAGAAGCCAAACAAAGCCAGAGGAATCCATTTGCTAGATCAACCTTGATCTGCACTTAAGACTCCATCTGTCAAGCACCAACAGCTGTCTGTATAGAGAGCAATGCTTGCTGCATTTAACAGTAAATATCAACTCAGTAAATGCATCGTCTTTCCCCCCTCCCCAATTTGGCTTATGTTTACTGCTTACGCTAACAGCACATATACAGAAAATTAGTTACACGCAGTTAAGTAGTCGATGTATGCTGTCACGTAGCCTGAATTATTTTCTACAGTCTAATATTACTCACCTGATCTTTAAAAACCACTTTTCAGAAAATCTCAAATGCTGAGAATAAAAACTAAATCACAACCGCTGTTACATCCAACAGTACAGAATAACACAAGTTCAGCTGCACGTGGAAACGGTTCTCTACAGACTTCAATCAACTTCAAAGAAAATTCTTCTGTGATGCTTTTATGCATTTTTTAATGCTTATGTGCATTTTGTTAACCCTGCTGATGTGTTTTAAGACTCACCTACTAACCCAGGCCTTTTCTCTACCTTCTTTTTTTTCTTTCCTTCTTTTAATTACTAAAGGAGGAATGGGTAAAGAATGCATTTGTTTCCATTGAAACAAATCTTAAAGATAATCTCTTCTCCTAAAAAAAAATTGTTATGAGTTTTGCTCACCACTATTCACATAAGAACATTGAAAACAGCGGTGTAAAAGTGAAAAATAAGGGAACTCTTATAAACACATTAAGCAGCACAGCTCCTGAGGTTATTCCCAGCTACAGCAGCTGAAAGTCTGTCATTGAACATCTGATTATTTCAGTGATCTAGTACCACAACGGTAGCAGACTTTCAAGCAAAGAGGGAAATACGGAGCACATGATGTTAGAATACACGCTCTTTTCAACTACGAAGCCTCTGAGGGAAGAGAAGACCACACAGGCAAAAATACACATCTCCATGATGAATTTGGTCAATCCACACAACATGGACAGAAGACAGTCTGGCCAAAGACCTCCTAAAATTAAAACATATAGCTGAAAAAAAAATTTCTTTGCATGTCTTCCTTCTGCCCGAGCATAAAATTCAAATTTTAAAGCTTCCCAGAAAAGAATTAACCCCCCACACACACACACAACTTTTCAACAGCCTAAAACACACTTGCCAGAACTTCAAGGCTTACAGAAAAAAAACCCTCATGTTCATATTATGTGTGTTTTTACATTTAATTCTGGCATGGCCAGCTTTCTCAGCTGGTAAAGCCATCAGAATAAATAGAGGGCAGCATCTAGAAGACAGACAAACCCATGGGTCAAACACAAGCCAGTCACTGTCAGAGCATGAGCCAAATTCCTGCATTTCAGTTTCACCAACATTCAACCCAAATACCAGCATACCACTTATTAATAAAGTAAATAGAGGCAGGAAGCACTTTTATTTGATTTTTGTTTATTTTTTTTATAAAGCTGATGGAGGTTTCTAGATTAAAACAACCATTTCAGCAATTTCCTCAGTCACAACGCAAAACATCTCAGCACAGCTACAGTAAAGGGAACATTTAACAAAGAATTACGTCAGTGAAACTAAAGAAGTTTAGAAGTCCTAATGCTTGCTAACCAAATTGACAGTGGATTTTAAGATAGTTAGAAGAAATCTCAGTCCAACTAGATCTTAGGTAAATATAACTGGTTCCACTGTGACTGGAACTCTGTTGGCCCCACTCCACAGGGCAGACTTCGATGTCAGGGCTGGGGATGGATCACACAGACGATGACCCATCATCTTTTGTTATTTTCTCATCGTGATAGTGCAATAACCCCGCGCCTGCAGGCTTCACATCTCAGCCACTGATGACTGCAAACGATTTCATAGCTTACAAAGTGCTCCCTTTGAAAAACGGCCACATGTGCTATAACACAGAACGTATCTAAATGAAAAGTATGCAAGATCTCACTTTGATACATCTGGTGACAACTGAGCAGCAGTATTTCACAACAACGCATGCGACCTGCAAATTCAGTCTCTCTTTCCTTCTCTGCTGCCTGTCCAGATAATAGCTTATGGGGCTACAAAACCTCCTAACAGCACTCAGGGACAGAAACCTAACAAAAACTTTAAAGTAACATCAACCTATATATCCAGAAAAGTGAGTACTCAAGTTGTATCTTCTGGTAGCAATATCTCACTCTCATCGTAGCGACAGTGATTTCCCAAACCTTAAAAAAAGGCAACTAAACCAAAAAGTCCAACAGCTGTCCCAAACAGTGATTGCCTTAACATCTCCAAGTGGCAGAGGCACATTCCTTTTTTTTTTTTTATATGAGGCCAGATGTTCCAGGATCCACACAAAGCTAACTCTGCCTCTTTCCCTGCACAGCATCAGACTGCACTTTCCATATCTAACACTCTGCACCTCTTCTTCCAGCTGCACACTGATTTTAAAACACGTAGAACAAAGAGGCTCTCATGTAAGCTACTCCAAAGCAATTTGCTAGAGAACGATGAATTCCTATAATGCACTACTCCCCCTGCAGAAGCATCTCACCTTGTGTTACCTCATGTTGATTCCTCTTGCTGATGTGCTGTTTATATAGCTACTGATGTCACTGTAGAAACAGATCCTCATAAATCCGTTTAATTCCCGCAGATCCTTTTAAATGTTTCTATGTAGGCAGAACAAACAACATTGTCCTCATCTCCAGGTGACATATCAACTCATCTATTTTCCTGAGGCTCCAAATCAACTTAGACCTTCATACAAAGTTTTTCCAGTCCAGCATTCAAAGTGCCATCATGATGGCAATTCAACAGTCTGCTCAGTAGCAACAATATTCTCAGTATTAAGTTCTGTGGCTTTAATAGAGTAATATTTCTTCCTGACTTGAACAGTCTGACAGCTTCCTCCAGCAAGAGAGGTATGCAAGAGTTCAGAGAACAGAGAGATCAGGGCAACAAAAGCATCCTTATAACTAGCTATTATTTCGATGCAGATATTCCTGCTATGTACTTTTTCTGCAATCTTAACCCATTTATTTCATAAGAGCAATTTATTAGAATATTGAAAAGAAAACCTCCACCTGCAAGGACAAGCTGAAGATACACAAGAAAAATACCCCCACATGTCAAGTCACTGTAGGACTTTAAGCGTGTTGATGCCCTCCAGTACAGGGAGGGAAAAGAGTTCTCTGGAACAGTATCATCACCACCTTTTTCATCTTTCACTACGTTGGCCAAAAATTTAAAGTTACTGAGAGCGCTATTTGTTTTCCATCACGTAGCTCCCTCTTCCAGCTAGGCAAGCTGTTCTCTTAACCAAGCAGCAAAAGCAGGGCCTATAGAAAAGCTGCCGTATTACTCTGTGTTTGGAGCAACGTGGCACTTAGACAAAGCCTGGACAACTGTTCCAAAAGCACCTTAGGCACTGCAGTCCAGCGCAATGCACTGACAGCCCTTCAGTACCTTCTATAGAGAGAATCGCACAGAGACCAATTGCCTAGCCCAAGCACCAGCTGTAGTTACAGTCTGGTTTGCACAGCGCAGTATCAAAGTATTCAAACTCGCTTACAGTCTGACAATCAAAAAAGTAGAACTGCAAAAAACCATACTACAAATCAAGACCATCAGTTTTAGAGTACACCCAATTAGCAGCCATGTGTTAACCATACTGCACGTGGATACAAACTGTATGGAAATTAACCCTTTCAAACCACCCTGTATTTTGGCAAAAGCCAGTAGGATGGAAGGGAATCTAGTCTGCACGAGAAATGGAAGGAAATTCAGCACGAAATAATCTAACTGAATCTAGAAGGGAAAAAAAATATCTCAGTCTTGATGCAATTATCTTATACTATCATTACCTTACGCTAAGAAAGCTTATAAGCAAATTTGAATACACACTGTACAATAAAAATTAGTTACCATGACAGTCATTTTGACAAAAGCAAGGTAAGAACTGCGAGGAAACAAGAGAAATAAAACCTGGCAGATTAGGTTTGGAAGGAAATGGGAGGGAGGTTGTGGAAACAGAGAGGACAGATGGGGAAGTGGGCCAACAAGCTTTTAGCTAGGCCTGTGTGATTTCCAACGAAGTAGAGAAGATTAATTGCATAGTGTTGCCTAAGCTCTACTCAATACATTTTAATACATGGTTTAAAGCTATGCATACGTTCATTATATCTATGCAAATTAGAGCAGTATTTCTATAGGAAGAATAGTGTAACCTTTCATTTGAAAAAATTCCAATGATCTTGATTATCTATTTATTTACAGTTTATTTGCTATTAGTCAAATATAGCTGGCTGAGCTCAACACAGAAAAAAGGTAATATTAAGTGTTGGATTAAGTCCTGTACAGCAACGGAGTAAACACAGAATGAGATTTTTAACCAAGGGCTTCATACAGTAAGAAAACGTAGACCTTCAACATTCATCTATATCAGATAAAAGTATTTAAGAGAAAGAATCAAATGAATGGAAAGGATTTCCTTTCCTTAAAGCCTAAAAGATGTAAGCTGAAAACAGCTATCCATTCTGCACACACCTTTAATTTTCATCTTTTTAATCCTTGCTGTGCAAGTCTCATTAATTTAAACTCTCTTAATCCCTCTTGAATTCCATATAATTTGTACCCTTACAAATACATCTCCCTATACGTAACCTAGCCATAAGACAGAAGCTAAGATTTTCTTCTGCAATAGATGCTAAAATTGCTTTAGAATATATTACAACCTGGAACATGTATTCAAGATCTCACTCCTGATAAGAAATTATGTTAAGCAAAATTTAAAAATCAGTACAGTCGACTAAGGCTCCAGCTAGGCTCCTGACCCCCGACGAGCTAGCCAAAAATGTGTGTTCTCATTGCTCTCTGCAGTTTTCAAGACAAGAGGCAGATGCAAGTTTAAGAAAATCAGAAAGAGCCAACTGAACAGAAAAGTTGCAATGCTAGGGTACATCTCTTACGCTCATTGCTACCAACAACATGTAGAATTTAACAAGCAGATTTTAAAATTTTCTAACGGGTATAAAATATCTCAGTTATCACAAATTCTATGGCTTTCCTTGTTCTTTCACTAGATAACCTCCTCCAGATCAGATACAACCACTTCCCCCCACCCCCTTTTCTTCAAAGAGCGCAGAAAGACGGGCAAAGAGCGAAGGCAGCAAGCTGCCCGTGGCCAGCACCAGTCTTAGCCGAGAGCAGGCAGACCAGTTCCCAAATCATTTCCCAGATCACGCAACCTGTTCCAAGCCCTGCCGAACACTCGCATATGGAGGAATTGCTACCGAAGCAGCTCCCTTACCGGTGGTTCTGCAACCACCGCCACCAAAATACGTTTGATGGAGTACTCAGACCATTAGAGACAACTGTTCTCCCAGCGGCAAGCATGTGTGCTCCCTGAAGCCCCACCAGGCCCCAGTGGTGCTTGGCCAACATTTACGGAGTATCGGCTGCATGCAGGTTCTCCGGTACATCTTCATGCCCGTGCTGTGACTGAGGCGTTCCCTTGGCTTTCAGCCCATAAGTAGCCTCCCCCAGTGTGGAATTGCTGCCAAGCGGGAAGGGACAAGCCCTCACCACAGCTGGTGAGGGGTCTGGAGGACAAATCTTACGAGGAACGACTGAGGGAACTGGGGATGTTCAGCCTGGAGAAGAGGAGACTGAGGGGAGACCTTATCACCCTCTACAACTACCTGAAAGGAGGGTGTAGAGAGGTGGGGGCCGACGTCTTCTCCCTGGTGAAAAGCGATAGGACAAGAGGAAATGAACTCAAGTTATGTCAGTGGAGGTTTAGACTGGATATTAGGAAACATTTTTTCACTGAAAGGGTTATTAAACATTGGAATAGGCTGCCCAGGGCGGGGGTGGATTCGCCATCCCTGGAGGTGTTTAAAAAAAGGGCAGATGTGGTACTTGGGGACGTGGTTTAGAGGTGGTTTTGTCAGGGTAGGTTGATGGTTGGACTTGGTGATCTTAAAGGTCCCTTCCAACCTCAGCAATTCTATGATTCTAAGCCATCAATGAAGCTCTCGCCCGTCTGTACATAAAGATTTCTCTTCTGAATGGATACTGTCATGAAAACTACAGCACGTCAATCCAAGCTCTCCTCACCCTACCAGCATTTACAGGCTCTTTCCCCTCCTTTGTCAATTATCTGGCAAAGCCGCAAACTCGGTGTAACCCCAGCACCGATTCCTGCTGTGCTGCCAACATCCCTCTATCCAAGTACCGCTACACCAGAGCTACTCCAGCACTGCACCTGCTGGATACAGACTGCTAACACTTCTCCATCCTACTACAGGATAAAATAGAGATCACAAACAACTGATTTGCCATCTTAATTCTCAGCAAAGTCTTTCTGCAATAAAGCCAGCGTATCGCATTGTACCACTGGGCCCACACAACAGCTGTTCTTAACAGATTCTAAATGATTTTTCATCCTCTGACACTGAAAATAAGGCTGCCACCGAAGCTGACACCTCTGCAGGCTCCCTATTGTTACTGCTCGAGCAACAAATATTACTCAGCTACAAGCCCTGACCAAGAGAAAAACATCTTTTGAATGGTTTGAAATGATATTTGAAGCATTTCAATAGATAAGCTATTCTGATAAGCATTGGTAGATGTCAGTGAAAACGCTCTACAACTTTCACACAGAAAAGCAAGTATGGAATGCACCACCTCCAAAATCAGCAGTATTTCAGCCCGTCTGTACCTGCAGCCGATGCTGCCCACACATACAACTGCCATTTTAGAGCATTTACAGCAACTACAACTGGGTAAGAGCATTTAAAACATTTACATCTGTACTCATACAACGAGATTTTAGTAGTTGAGATATACAGCACCTCATGGAAAAATCAGACAAGATTTTACCTCATTCATTTCCACGGTTTTTAGTTTGAATCCATCTCTATTTCGCTGCAGCTGTTACTACAGCATACTGATCATTTCACAGAAAAGTAATATAAAACTACCAGAGCCCTTAAGCCACTGCTTTGAACAGTAAAGTCAAACATAACTAATTCCTTGTGGTGGAACAAACAACTGCAATCAACACTTTAAAATGCTGGATAGATGAACACAGAAATTCTTACTCAAAAATGAGGAATCCAGGTAGCTGAATAATCCAATTTTCAAGTGCAATTTCATTTTGAGGAAAAAGTTAGCTGGCAGCAGCCACAGCTTAGATCTTGAAACCTTACATGAGACCCTAAAAACCTTATTAAATTAAGTGGCAGGTCAAAGACATCCACAGCACACTGCAAGCTCTGCTTCTCTCCCCAAAACATCCAGACACTTGCTGTTACTGACCCAGTCCGTTTTCACCAAGAGCTAAGCTGCTGTGCATAGGCGTTAATTAGCTAGCTGTTAATGAGGGGGATGAAATCAATGGCATAACAGGTATGAGATTTTAAGTCACCTGATTTATATTTCACAAACAGAAGATAGGAGAGGAGCTCTACAAAGAAATCATAGAATCACAGAAAAACTTGTCAGAAAGGTTGGAAGATATCTCCGTATGCCACCCAGTCAAATCTCTAGCTCACATCAGGTCTCATGTCAAAGTTGGAGCAAAGAGCTCAGTGCTTTATCCAATTTAGTTTCAATTCCCAGGGGGAGAGATTCCATACGATACCCAAATACTTAATGTAGCATAAAGAAAAAAAAGGGTGGCTCTTTTTTCAAAAAGGACCTAAGTTCATTCCAACAAACCAAGATATTACAAGATATGGTCAAAAATATTTGCATGCATATCCGTATTTCTCTCCAATGGAAACGTGGCAGCCTGCCTCTAGGCCAATCATAATCTAAATTAACAGATCGCACATTGTGCTGTCTGCTGCAGCCAACTACCTGGCAGCTCTGGTGCAAAATTACTTTTAAAGGAAACATAACAAAAGCATTTCTTACCTCCAGGCCTGTATACAACATCATCCTCTGTGATAAAAGACGTTATTTCACCGTTGTCTGTTCTCTCATATCGGGACTTCTTCTTGGGTGGTTTCTTTTTGCTTTTCTTTGTGGACTCCTCTGTGGTGGCACTGTTGTTGTCATTGTCCTCATCTTCACTGTGGTCACTTTCTGCATAATTCTTGGCACCTCCTTCCAACGTACAGCTTCGCCGAGGACGTGAGTTCTCACTCTCCCTCACCTTGTCTCTCTTGTCTCGCTCCTTATCCCGGTCTCTATCCCTGTCCTTCTCTTTGTCTTTGTCTTTTTCTTTGTCCGCTGTCATGATTCGCCACGTGCCTTCTTCTGTCCTCTCACGGCTGGGCCTCCGTGAAAGGTAGACAGTGAGCCTGGGCTTCAGTCTTCTGAATTTCTCACTCAAATCCAGGAAAAATTCAACCACTCCAACAACCCCAGCGTTTTAAAAAGGTTCTTGAAGGGGTGGGGGGGGAGAAAGAGGGGAAAAGCCCATGTTAATATTCAAAATTCTTTCAGTTTCTGAAAATAAAAATTAAAAACAAAGAAAACCCCACATCCTAAAGCAATTCAGTATGGAAAACACAACACAGTAAAATACAAGGCAGTCTTTTGAAGCGTTCGTAGAAACAATAACTTATGAAGTGTCTGTAAAATGTCTGAAGCTGCCTCCATTGTTAAAAAGATCTCACAACTCCTTAAAAAAAATTCTTTTGTTCACTACAGAAATATAACAACTCCTTGGATGGGAAGTGCTCACGAAGAACACATACCATTTTTTACCTGAGGCTGAATAGGAAGCATACAAGTGAAAAAAAAAAAAAAACAAACCAAAAAAACCCAACATTTAGGAGGGGAGAAGTGCAAGAAAGGCAGAGCCTACAACTTTTTTTCTTGAAGCAAATGAAAAAGTTCGGCAAAAGGCTGTGTTGTTTTACATCTCCCCACCAGCAGCAAGGGATGCCCTACAAAGCTGGTGCAGAGTAAAGAATGCCATCTGCCACCCCCAGGGCAATCTGTTAGCAAGTCTTCCCCCTACCCTGCTTTTCCAAAATTAGAGCTAACCTGTAATCCACAGATTACAGGAATGAATTAATTGAAGCCAAATCAAACCACGGTAGTTACAAGTCCGCTAACAAAATCTGCTCTTACATAGATCAAAAATATGACCTTTCACGCTTGCTTTACCAGTAACAGAACACATGGAGATGGATCTTATAACTCACCACCTTCACGCATTCCGTTCCCTGCTGGTGAATAGGAAGGGAAGAGATAATCCCATGTTTTTACTTCCCTGATCATTTAATCACCACAGTTAACATCAACTGCATCTTTTTTGGTCCTTCAATGCAAGCTTACATTTAAGAAATTGGACTTGCTGTTAACAAGAGTATTTGCAAGCTTGGACCTACGGGCCAGGATCCCCAAACCACGAGGGGCACACGACAGTTGGTAACTGTCGCGGTGTAACCCCCGTGGGCAGCTCAGCACCACACAGCCGCACACTAATTCCCCTCCAGTACCCTGCAACTGGCAGCTGGATGAATTCCCCGTAAGACACTATAACCGCACTGCAGTCAAATGAAAGGTGAAGAATACTGGCCTGATGCAGTTATAGCCTTCATTCTTTTGACTCAAAATAGAGAATTTCCTTAAAATGCCCTTTCTATTGGTGAAACCAAAATGATCTGGACCGACAGACTGCATGATACATCTTTGAGCAGCAGCCAGCAGCACAAACATTAGAATTTTTGGTACCTTCTCTGGAAAGGCTCTAGTGAATTTGCACCGATTGATGTATTTGCAAGTGCCTTGTTAACACTGCTCAAGAGCAGCAGGCTGAACAGTTACAGCAAGTGCTGAACAAGAATCATAACATACCATTTTTTTCTGTAAATATCCATGAAAGAAGGATATTTCAAGAAGGGTGCATCCAACATGCAAAGGTAATTTACCTTTTTCCCCTAGCTCACCAATTCACGATAAAGCTGAACTTAGCCACATCCAATTCATAAGTTTTCAGGACGCTACTCTTTGGTGCAACTTGAAATGAGTCCACTGTGTAGAACGCTACAGCACAAAAGTCAGGGACATAAGATTGACTGTTCATGCATTAAGCATCGGAAATCACATTAGAGAAGGAAAAAGACTATTTTGATTTTTAAGTCAGCTGAGAAGTCAGTGATCCTGTGTATTTGAAATTTCTTCACTCTTGCATGAATCTCAGACTACAATATTCTTGTCCCTCTTGACTACTACTTCCAGCAATGGAAATAGCCAAAGAGAGACAAATTGCTTTTGCTGATACAATTCAGGCTGTGGCTTGAATCTCTCAGGCATTTCCTGAATGAACCGATCATCCAGATAGGAAATGATTCTATTTTCTTTCCTCCTTATAGCAGCTGCCATCATTCTGATAACACACAGGGGGAATCCAACGAAACTCCAGGAGAGAGGACTACAATGAACCCGCCAATTGCCAGAGGAGTTGCAGATAATAGCAATAGCAATGGTCTACAGGGGCTCAGTAAGAAATGTCTTAAATTTCTAGAGGCTAGGAAATTCCCCAGTAGCAAGCTTGAGGGTTTTTCTATTGTTGTTGATACAAAATTCACTTTAGAGACTAAATAATCTATTCATTTTGAATGAAAACTAATTACTTTCCCAGTGCAACCTAAAAATTACAAGTAGTGGCATCTCAACCTATGTACAAGAGATCTTTACATGTTTTGTAGAGATCAGAAACTAAAAGATATAGGATACACCTAAAACTTATATTCAATGACCTCCAAGGATGGATAAAATCCAGCCACTTCTGATTATTCTTATATACTAGCCCCAGTTCTCAGACTCAATTTTTGAGTCAGGTATAAAACCGTAAGAAACTAAGCCTGAACAAAAAGAGTTGTTCTTTTCAGAGCTTTTTCCACTGCTTCTTGTGCTACTTGTAGACGAGGTAGCTATCACTACCCTCTCCTGTTTATTAAAACTTGAATGTTGTTTACAAGTTAATTTTGGAGAACTTAAAGGAAAAAAGCCAAGGAGCAAGTCCTTTTGTCTTGTTTTCAGTGAAGTCAAGAATGTTTCAGCAGCATCTAAGAAGCACTTGCACAGTCCAGGATCATTAAGACACAACACAATATGGAACTCTGCTCACATGCAGACACACATCTTACATTTACCAGTCCAGTTTACTGCCAGCATAGGTACCACTGGTTCTTAAGGTTACGCAAGGTCTGAGTTGCACAAAATCATGACGGAAAACCACTTTCCGTTCATTTCATTTTCCAATTGTGCTAACAAAACTTAGCATATGCGTAGCTAGTGACCAAATGCAAAGCAGATATAACCAAAGGAATTTTTATGTTCCCCCATCACTTCTTTGACAATAGCCTTTTTATAGCTTAGCAAGGCAAACAGACACTACTTTCAGGAAACAACTCTTAAAACAGTCCCATCTGTACCCCAAATTATGTATTTTCTTCAGCTCTCTCCCCTGAGTATAAAGCACTAATTTTTGTGATAGAATTACCCCAACTTTTATCAAGACGCTTATTAAGTCAAGTGTTCATAAAGAAGCTGCATCAGCTTTTCTTTCCTCTCTCAAGGGTGGAAGTGTCTCTTCCAAGTGGAAGATCTCAGTATCACCATCTTTTCAACACTGTAAAAGATCACACCCCTCTCTGGCACAGCCAACTACAACACAAGCACCTTCTCTTTGACTGCAAAGTGCAGAATGTCCTTTTTTAAAAACAAAAAATAAATTTCCAAGTTATAAAAAATAATAATCCATCAGTCACTACAATAGTTCATTATTGGGGATGGGCGACAGCAGAAGAAGCAGGCTTGAAACGTGGCCAGCTACAGGGCTTTTTCCTTGAAGCCTCAAGAAAAGCTAAGAAGGTGCCAACCACCCCACACCTCTAAACGTAAGGGGGAAAAGGAATTTAAAGCTCCTGTCTTAAGGAAAAATAAACCAAAGTTGATTAGTAACTGACAGAGTAATTCATCCATATTAATTTTATCTGCATCCTGAAACATTCTGAGCTCCTCCTCCTGTTCTCTAAGGCTCAAGGAACCCGAGCTGTGCAAATAATTGTGAACAAGCAGCCCCGATTTCAGTGCAAGCTGCTCCTCATGAAACTTTATTTTGGAAGTAAATTTCAAGTGAACCATTTTACATTAGCAGGGTCTGTCCAAGGGTCAACACCACATCAAAGACACAGTGCCCTCCCTACGGCTGGCGGGTAAACCACTTTACAGAAGTAGCATGCCAAATGCACTTCCCCTTACTCTATTTTTCTATCTTCATTGACACTCTTTAAGGGCATAGGGAAAACCAACTCTCCATCAGAAAGAAAATCCCTCCACACAACCTGCCATGGAGCACAAGAAGAGAAGGCTCCGAATATCGAGAGCCACACACCGCAGAGGAAGCACTGATAAAATCCAGTTCTCACCGTTAACAAACAAGAAGAAACACTGCAGAACTTAACAGAATTCTCCACTTAACTGCAGATTTAAAAGTCCTTGTTGTTTCTCTCAGATTAAATTCAAAGTACTTCAGTGTTTTTATTACAAGTCCGGTTATTTGAGGGTTTTTTTTTCCCCTTTTTTTTTTCTGCACAGTGAAGTTCTGCATAACAGAATAACATTGAATAAATAAACACTATTTTCATAATGATTTAGTTTACTGCAGGGCCATGCAAGAATTTGCGTATAACAGTTTGCTCAGTCTGTTCATCTATGAAATTTCCAGCTACAAATACAGCAAGATTGCCACCCTCCTCCCAGCTCCTGTTTCAGGAGAACCCATACAAAAGTAATTTTCACAGCCAGTATATTTCTGAACAGTACAGGAAGCCTCTTCATCTAATCAGAGTCTCCATCTAGTTCCACTAGCGTTAAAAGGCAAGCGATGAAATCTCCTCCCGAGCGCTATTCAACCTTCTTTCACAAATATATCACGTTTCCAAGACTGTTTTACTAAAAAAACAAATACTCAATTTCAAAAATATCGCAGGATTAAACCATCATCATCATGAAACAATGACTGTTTTTGTCTAAGAAGAACGCAGTCACATAACCTTAAGAGTAGCTGTACCATAGCTGGGGGGGGCAGGGGGGGAGCTACTGTTACATGACCTCAGCTGTGTAGCAGTAATACAGGACTACCAGAAGAGCAAAGAAAAACTGTTTATCAGCAACCACCTATTTAAGATTAAGCCATATAACCATAAAAAAGTATTTGATAAATAATCTTTATTATTTAAGCAATGATCCAAACATGTTTTAAAGATTCCCAGACCTATTTTGCCCCTACAGTGAAATACATTTCCCCTTGCTATCTCCCCACTTTTTACTTACTAACACCATAAACCAAAAGCAAATAGCGATTTATAAACAGATGCATTCACCCAGTGCTTGGAAGCATCTCTTCAACCATAGCAGCAGAAAATATCTTGTAACTGACATACTACATCATCTAAATGTAAAGCATTTGCATTTCATCTCGCACGCTTCCTTCACCCACCAGCCACACTGGAACGGGAGAACACTACCAACGCCATATTCCCTGATTTGCCTAATCCCTCTTGACCAAAATGTAAATACTGTGAAAATATATCTGCTGACTCAACATCATTCATCAGTTACAGATGCTGTAGCAGGTCAAGCACTTTAATCATTCTATACACAATTATGCATGAATATGGAACCCATAAAACTAACAGCATCACAAAAATTACAAAAACACTGCGAGCCTTCTTTTTCGTTCTCTGAAGTAAACTGGGATAATACATCATGTATTTTGCCAAGCACAGTAATCACACAGATGTTTAAATCTGGATTAGGACAGTAAAAGCAAATACATTGAAAAACTTAAGTGGTTTTTGGCAAGCTCTGTAACTTAGGTTTCCAGTAATTTTACTCACTGGCAGCTCCTCATTCTCACTATACCAAACAACCACCAAAGCAGCTGCTTCTGTCATCACACTACAGAGAAGAAATTCAGGTTACAGCATCACAGGTTGAAGAGTATTAACTGCCTTTGATACTGGTTTACTGCTTCTTCCATGGGGAGTTTTTTTAGAGATTGATCTCAAAGAAGCCATTTAAGCTAAAAGGGGAACATTCGCTTTACAACGTCTGAGACCGGCATACAAAGGAGCGGAAGAATAGCCCCTGTCCATTATTTGTTCAATGCAAGTTGAAAAACCTGAGGAAAAACATTAGCTTCGCTGCAATCACGCTCTAAGATTTTGTTGTTGTTATTTTTTAACTAGAGCCTCAGGATATGCCCATTTATCCAAGTAAGTTTATTACATCCAGTATAGGATAACTTTATTTATGTCTACCCAGGATGCCAGCCATTAAAGGTCCCGTTACCTTAACCTGTTTAGAAGCCAAACATAAGCCAAAAATCTGTTTGCAGAGCTACTTGCTAAAGCCTTCTCTTCCCTGCTTTCCAGCAGAGAACGCAGACACCTATGGCTTCAAATCATATTCAAATGCCCCTATTCCTGTTAAAATGTTGAGGTCTCCGGCGATAAAGAAACAGAGGAAACTAGGATTCTGGTAGGAGACAGGAACCTTGATTTCGGAGTCGGGGCCACACACGATGGAGGCAAATTGGCAATAAGTGTCCCAAGTATAGCGAAGTCTGAAAGCAGGTGCTTCACCAAGTCAGAACACTGCCCCTACAGCATTCTGTGACTTAGTACCGTATCCCAAGCACATTAAGTGCTTGCAAACATTGTATTTTTGACATAGAAAATGGGTTTAGCATTGCACAAGAGTTTCTCAGAACAGTTCAAGTTGTAACAGCTTCAGACAAGCCTCCAGGACGACTCCTCTGCCCACAGAAGTCCAAGAAGACGACTTCAGCGCAAATGAAGCTGGAAAGCAAAGCACTGCAGCTACAGCCCCTGCACTCCCGAAACGCTCTTTTGCATCCTTCACCTATTTGACAGGCGACTCAAGAGCAGCATCACTCCAGAACGTGACACCCAAAGGTCCCAGCCACCTTTCAGGACACGGGATATACACGCCTCTTCTTACACCAGTCCTTCTCTGGTCAAACCCCAAAGTAGCCAGGTATTAGATGTGACTCTCATGAAACCCTTCTCAGTTCCACTCCCAAAGAAAGAGAGAACGAAAGATGTCAGAATGAATGTGATTAGATCTGCCCGTATATTTTCAAATATAATCTAAAAAAATTTATTGCCAGAGTATCTTATGGGAAACCAAGCGGGCACAATTTAACCTTTAAACGTCATTTAAAAAAACTGAAGTGTGGAAGTTCATAATCATTCTTTTCAACCGACCATTAGCCCACATTCACCTGGTTGAGGTTTTTTCCCCAGCATTTGAAGTCGAGTTCAACTTAAAGTTTCATCATTTGTTCAGACACAAAAGCCTCCACATGCTCCTATCCAAGTCCGGAAAGCAGGATACTATTTCTCCCACGAGAAACCAGTTACAGTCAGATCTGGGCACTGTGAGTTATTAAGATGGCCAAACTGCAGTTACCCGGTACACACAGCTCCACAGTTATTTGATCTATACACCTGGAAACCATTATCAGAGCAAAAGGCATACATACCATCTCTTTTCACATTAAGTACTTAAACCTCTTAACTTGTATTAAAGAGTCAGGTTTTAAAGATAATGTGAAAGCAAGTCCAACAGAAGCACGATGAGACTGGAACAGGAAGGCATCTAAGTATGCAGGGTAACTAAAAATACAGAGAAGAGCTCCTTTTTCTTATTTAAGCTCGACAGATAAATCTTTTAACAAGATTTGTTTGGTCATGTGTTACCAGTCTTAATAAACACAACAGGACCATTCTTCTGTAAGCTTTTAGTCTCATATTGCAAGAGAAAAAGGCACTGTTTTCAGCAAACGCCAGATTAAAGGAAGTATGTGCTGCAACTGCTAGAGTTCCTTCCACAGAGTTTTTCTAATTTTGGTGTCAAGGAAGGATTTTAACTTGGTTTTAGTGCAAGAGATTGAATTAAAAAAAAAAAAGAAAAAGGAAAGAAAAAAGCCCATAAAGATTCCCCCATATACTTAAAGTTTGAAGAATTGCTTTAAGAAAACCTTCAAGATCATTTGTGAAAAAATAACCCTAATCAGACAACATAAGGAAAATGCAATCTCAGCTGTAACAGACAGAACAAAGTTCTAAACTGCAAGTACCAAAATGCAGCACTAGCCCTGTAGTTCACATACAGGCATGCCTGCTTCAGACACACAAAAGAGTAGCTTCTATAGAGCTCACACTTGAAAAGATCCCACCTTCTATGATAAAGCTCATTAACCCCATGGGCTCAGCCTCCCCGGGGAGGCACACAGAAGTTTAACCTTTAAGTTTCAGAAAAGGCTAAGAACATCTGTTACCAACTCTCTCCCACATTTCTTTCCCTATCTCCCATTTGCCGTTGAAATTGCGAGTTGCACATATTCAAAGTGACGAGCTCACGAGTTCGTGCAGGGTATCCCAAAGAATATTCCCCATGGCCCCGATCCATTCATCATCCCAAACTGGAGAGTCAGAGCTAACAGCCTAATGACAATACACATCCACAGGCGGCAAACTGAAGTCAAACTCAATGAGAAGCCAGCATAGGAAGGAAAAGCAAAAAAGAAAGAAAACAGAGCAAGAGGTTTATACCATCACACTTGGACAGTATTTCACACAGTTGGAGTGCGATTTTACTAAAGATACTTGCCCCAACTGTCATAATCCAGATCCTGCTGAGTTTACCAAGAGTATTTTCCAATCAACTGCCACATACAGAGCCTGAACACAGATCTCTCCCCGCCAGTAGAAGGGAAAGGAAAATGAACACAGCTCCTGGAGGCAGCAGCAGAGAACTATCCCATCTGGCAGCGCACAGAGAGTTGCAAGCCTGTAAATACCAGAACTTCATAGATCATACCGGCCCTTCTGTTCCTTTAGACTTTGTATTTCAACAGAACCCAAAGCTTACGTCACATCCCACTAGACTATTCTACAACAGTGGATAGCTGCTAAAATAAAAATAAAAATTGAGATTCATGCAGTCTTTACTACTGTTGCACTACCTGTTGCGCTGTGTGTCAGTGTAACACTGGTTTAATATTGCTACTCCTGCATCTGAAAACCGAGAGTGAAAGCTTGGCAGGGACGGAGTTCAGAAAAGGTTATTTGAAATAAAAGTGCTGCTGACATGCTGCAGTGACTTTTGTTTGTCATTTGGCTTTTTTGGGATGCCGAGGGGGAGTCAGTTAACAGTCAGAGAAAACAATCTGGAAGGGGTTTCAGAGACTGTTAAGAAAGACCTGGTTATGGTTGTGAATGCAGCCATGTCAATTCAAGTCACATTTTAATGCCAAATAAGAAAAGAAAATACAACCAACTTACACAGCCTTGAACTAGAACAACTCTTCCTGAGTGATGTTATTGAAAGAAAAAGTTGATAGCTAAGATCTGTCTAGCAACCCCATGCAGCAGTACCTGTTGCAGTACCTTAAAATGTCTTAAAAGCATTTGTAAAGCTTTGAGATGTCTGAATAAAGGTAAATAAAAGCCTTTTACTACTTTAGGATTTATTCACTATGTTTTCTGTAAGCTTTAGAGGATAATTGGCTTCCAAAGTTCTCTCAAGTATATATACACACACAAACTTTTTTCATACAAGATTAATGCACTGGTCAGTAAGCATGTTAATTTTCTTCCCCTGTTTTTGTGCACCTTGTGACTCTCCTCTGAGGACTGTGCCAGTCTGCTTGGTGCCTTAATGAGCTTCACAGCTGAGTGGGTGTTGACCAGGTCCCCTGCCTATTCTTGACTGCTCACGGGACTAGTCTGCCACCCTCCTGGAAGCAAGTTTGCCGAAAGTATTTTAGAAAACTCTTACGAGTCTCTCTCCAACAAATAATACACCTCTTATCACTTGTCTTCCTTATCTTCTTCACTGGCATTTTGAGTTTGTAACACAAATATAGCACTGGAACACTTTGGTCATTATGAGTTACATATTTATGGTCCATAGCTCTTGTAAGCCCTCTAAGTACATGCAATTAAAAGTGTGTTTGTTCACTTTGAACTGCTCTCTACTAATCATCCCCAAACGGTTCAAGAAGCTAGCGCGTAGAGAAAGAAACAAACAGGCACCGACTTCATCAGCACCTCTCACAGCTGAGAGGTAATCATCACTTGAATAAAGGCAGACAATTCAAGGTGTTTCTCGTGACAGGCAACCACCTTCTTTTTTTCCCCCCTACTATTTACCCAGCTTGACCCGAGAAAAGAAAAACAAGAGATCTTGTATTTCTGAGCCATGCCTTACACCAACTATGCTCACAGCTGTCAGTTTTTAAATCACAGTCTGTATAATGCTGCGTATCAGCACTCTCCCATTGCACATTCCACCTTCACACCGATACGCTCCGACTTGGGATATTATGGCATCGTTCTGAAATCCAGGTCGAGGGTCTGTTTGACAGATGAGCTATGCAGGATGACAGCTTAGATAAGATCATAAGTCCCTCTCTTCAACACAACGTTGATGCTATAAAACTTAAAAGGAGCAGGAGAAAAGAAGAGAGTGAAGGAGATTCCTCCCAAAAGCAAAGGAAGATTTCACAAGGCAAAAAAAATATACTTCGGCATTTATCACCAGAAAACGACAGGCTATTCTGCAGGTCTTCAGAGTTACATTGCCAGAGAAGAAATATGTTTCATTGCATTTTACTCAAGAATGTTTCAAGTATCTTTAAATCTTTTGTCGGAAAGCAGCCAGGTATACCCAGCAATTATGAAAATTTTTTAAAGACCGGAGTGGTAAGGATTTAAACAAGGAAAGTGACATTTCACTTGTGGTATTCTAATTGGCATAGGACAGGTAGAACAACTATCTACCAGCAAGAGGTCAGAAATTCAGTAAGTACTACGAGCAAAATTTCGTAAGACAGTCAGCTATGACCACAGAGTAGGCTGAAACACCGGGGATAGTATTTGGGGTGAAAGTATCAGTTCCTACCTCCCCCAAAAACGGTTAGGCAATTTATGTACCACAGTCACACTAGTGATGTGAGAAAAGCTTCCTAAGAACACCTGCTTTTAGATAGTTTCACATACAGGCTTCCATAAAAGTCACATAATTCCAAAGAAGTCACAATTTCTCCCTACATTAATTCAAGAGCAGGAACATCAAATCAATACGGTCTTAGAAAGTCTCTGTACTCCCAATAAGATTTCCAAATCTGATTTATCAACAGATAAATGAGCTCGACTTTCTGTTCTCTCCACTACTGTTTGGTGAGGGATCCAAGAAAACAGCGGGGACACTGGAGCTGTCTGCACACTCATTCTGACACGAGGCTGTTAGTTTGGTCACCAGCTGAAGAGCTCAGCTCATTTACCATGCTGTGATACATCAAACGTTGAAGACAGCCCCTCCAAAATCCTACACCCCTTTCGCCTCTCACACGTCCCAAGAAGCCGAAGGGCTGAGTGGCTTAGGTGGCCACTTCAACACCAGAGACAACCAGGATACAGAACTATGACTGTACGACAAAAACTCCCATCCCAGCCCACTGCATTGATCCACTCTATTAAACCACGATGCTCAGAACTCCTCTGCTCTTTTTAAAAAGTGCTTTAATGGCCTCTATAGTCATAACATATGGGAACAAACTGGTCCACAGACAGTAAATACAAAGCCATGTATTTACTTCTTTTTCTCTAAAGTCATTCGGGCTAATGTAAATGATTACTACAATACAGGGCTGACTAATGTGAAGTAGTCGTCCCATAATACCATTTAAAAAAAAAAAAAAGGACTTTTTAAAATGTCCATATAATGCAACATAGCTCCCTCACTTTAAAAGGCTGTTAGGGGAGAAAAGGCCCAAGGGACCTGTAAAGAGCTGCTATTCTAACAAGAACTATTATCCAGGGAATTTAATGTCATTTGGAGCCAAGAAAACATCTGCATTATAAGGTTGCTTAACAACATTTAAAACAGAAAAAGTTAAACAAGAACTTGTTATGATATACAGCAGATTAATTTGAACAGATTCTACTTCTATCAGGCACAATTACTTTGCCTTCTTTCCAGCAACCGTATCAAGCCAGAAGTGGATTTGCAGGATTCCGCCAACAAAGCACAGCCAAGAGAAAAAAAAGTGAGATGAGGGTGAAGAACCCAAAACAGAGGCAGTGGCAACCATTCTACCATCACCACCACAGAGTAGCCATGGGACTGTCCATACAGCAACAAGTTACACTTTCTCCTGATAAATCATCAAGTATTATAAAAAAAACTAATTTGCTGACAGAGGTTTCAGAAAAAGACAACATACTTTCCGAAGCAAAAAGGGTAAACCTTGAAAGCATGCATATGGATTTCTTGACAGGCAGTCTGTGGCAAAAAAAAAAAAAAAAAAGAAATCTGTAGTATGTTTGCTAAAATACATAAAATATAAACATTCCCAAATGCTGTAAATTCAGACCAGGGACACACCAACAAAGAAATCAAAGCATAAAGAGAAATTCCAGGTACGCAATAGCATCCAAGCTAACAGTAAGGAGAAAGAATACTTCCATGAAAACAGAATCATATGTCCATTTTACAATAGCTCTAGTTTTAAGGAATGCAAGACTATCAAAGTTACCAGCACATCACATACCTATGCCTTCCTGTGAAGTCACTTATTGTAAGACAAATGAGTTTTGTGTAATACTGAAAACATTAATTTGTGTGTGTTTATCAGAATGACACCATTGCTGCTTTGCAGACAACTGCAAATCTATCTACATCTAAAGCTCTACCCACTTACAACTAATCTCAATTCCCATTCTAAATTTTATTTTGGTACCTCCATCTCTGCAACGTCTACTAATACCTACCAAACTGTCATTCCCTATATGTATATAGCTATGTTTTTCTCCACTGGATGTTTCATTTTTAAATGGCTGAACACTCAGCTGCCCTCTCGCAATCCTTTCATCTTCTAGAAAGCCTCTAAAATACCTTCATTTAGATCACCCAAACGAAAACTAGATCAGGTTATTTTTGGAAAACCCCTTTGAGCAGCAAATGCAAAGACTCTGGTCTTCAGCCACATTAACTGTTTTATTTAACTCCACGCAACTGCCTGTGTATTTGAACTACTCAAAATGGCAGAATAACTGCAGGGTGGGCTCCTACGATGAGCTGACTGACCAGACATTGCCACTGAAACGCGGCTATAATTAAAGCCATTTCTCTCTAAAGAAAGCAGCATCCTGAGAGTTGCAGAGAGCATCGACAACACTAACTAAAGCTATGCTGCTTAAGTGCTCCATAAAATTCCACAATAGTGGAAACAAAGAAATTCTGCGCTTTCAGTTCTGCGACAAAGGGGGGGGGGGGGAAATAGTACAACGTTATCAGCATGAGCAATAGATATTAACAGGACAATTTCTGCTGTCCAACGTTTTAAAATACTTTTTACATATGCGTCAAGACAAATGATATTTTTGTCCACCGAAACAGTCTTTAATTTCGTACATTGGTCTCATTTTCTTTGAGGAGCAGCTTATTTTGGTTAATGACAGAGCAGACGTCAGAATTTTCTTTCCTACAAAGCCTCTCCTCCCGGTCCAGAAGCACTGCTGTAATCATGAGATTAAGTGTGCTCATTCATGTGTGAAATGCAGGCTTGATCTCTGTCGCATATTATAGACTGTCTACAGCAAATGGTCAGCATATTCTTCATAACACTTAACAACTGAAATGTATTAAATTACATCTCACTTCCCTTATTACATGTACAGAAAACAGTAACAAATAGTATTTAAAGTAGTAAAAGCTTACTAGCAGAAGTATGACCTTTGATCTTTACTCTTCAGCTACAGGAGCAGGTTCTGCTATGAGGCAGCAGCAATCTTATTCAAAAAGCAAACATACACAATGCCGCGTGCAAGAAAGAATAAGCACAAGCATGGAAAGTTGAGACAGAGGGGTACTGTTTAAATACAAGTCTGGAGTAAATCCACGCAACAACTAATTATCCTTCTATATTCTTGCTAAAGATTTCACAACACATGTTAAAAGGAGGATTATATTTCAAGAGATCATATGATCTCTTGTATGACCTTAAGTGACAGAAAAACAAAGTTGTCAATAATGGCATTCGACTTCCCACAAATTTTCATCCCAAAAAATAGAGCCGAGTGTCTTTTAGACCTCCCTGAACACATCCAACTGGCCCAAGGTCACTCAGAAACCCTGCAATAACCTGTCTCCAGACTGTACTCATAGGACTTGCTATATGCAAGAAACAAAGCACACACCCACCTCCTCCCCTCAACTTCATCTCTACCACCCTAAGAAAATTAAAAAAAAAAAAAACCCAAAACACAAAAGAAAATCTACACTGCTTATGCATACAGGTACATCACAGCAAAGTTTGTTACTGTTCAAAGTCACTGACCTCATCCTTCCTCCCTCTTCAAATAGTAACGACTTCAATCACCCCATTCCCTTGTTCAACATGTAACGTGCAAATGTAATACCTCATTTCATTTTAATCAGAAAGGGCCAGGTTACTCCCATACCATCATCAGCTCAGGCTGAACGTGTAAGATAACAAATGGCAGCGAACAGGTAATTAGGAAATAGTCCATCTCTTGATGTCAAAAGTTTTTAATCACAAGAGGGAAATCACACAAATCTCACAGATTTGTTTTTCTTGACAAATAGCAAGGAAAACTGGAAGGCGCAAGTTATCTCAACAAATACAATCACGCAGTAGAACAGATTAACAAACAAAAAACCCCAACATTGTCTACAGTCATTTTTAGATTATTCTTTGTAAGTTAGGAAAGCAGGAACATTTGCTCCAGCACCAGCAAGTAACTTCTACTACAACTCTCCTAGTACAACTGAACCAGTTACAACCATGAAAGCACCGTACGTCCCAGCAAACCACTGCAAGGAAACAGCAGTGCTGCCCAGTTCCTACAGCTACCACCATCTGCAACACTGGGAAGCTGTGCACAAGGTCACGTAGGCAAACGGGGACTGTATTTAGCCCGTGTTAAACAGCCCAGGGAACTCACCGACACGCTGTCCTTGCCAGTATCCATACCACGCGCAAATACCCCATCTCTCATTTGCTCAACGGCATCCACTATGACTTCTCACCAACCAAGCTTCTCCAAGGTTACAGAAAAATTCACCTTCTTCATGCCCAAGTTACTGCTCCTGGGCAGCAACTAACTGAATTCCTCATTAGCTTCGAAGCACTATTTCTGAAAAAAAGGACCAGTTCACAGGTCTCGCACATTAGGTGTTTCAAGGCTACGTATTACATACAGCAGTCTCTCTCTGCTACAAGAACGATTGCATCGGTAGTCTGCTGGCCACTGCTAATGAACCCATTCGAAAGAGGCTTCATAACTGGCTGCATCTTTCATGAGAAGAGGAAGAAAACATTAAGAAATGCTCCAAGTGATTAGTCTGCTTCTAATCTAAACCAAGAGGAAGTATTTTAACACTGCATGAAATAACTTCTGACTTTGGTCACGCTTCAGACATTAATATAATTTCTACTTCCAGTACTCTCAGTAGATACTCCTGACTATTATATGACTAAAGTTAACAGAATCTCGTGTATCAGAATGAGCCAATATAGTTGTTTAATGTATTTAGGTCTGATCTTGTAAGCTGCTGAGAACAACATTGCAAAATTAGACCATAAGCCATTAAGCGTAGCATAACTGATGCAAACGATTATTAAGCCACACGTGAAATTTGGTGGCCTCATTCACATTACACCACCACCACACCTCATCATTTGCCACCAATAGTAATCAGGAGATGGCAGAGGTACTGTGGCATAAGTGTGATTTTGTGGCCTTGTGCCTTAAATCCAGGACTACTCATCCTTCGTGTACCAACTGATACACTCTCACAAAAATAAGAGACCCAAAACATTTAAAGAGAAGAATGAGCACATGAAATAAAGGAAAATCTCCTTAGCTTTCATAATTACATGCTAATACTCCATGACATGTAAATTAAGACCACACAAGCCATGTATCATGCTGAAAATTCCTTCAAAACGGAGGTTATTTTTCCTAAATGAAACAGTATGAAATTCCTAACTCTATTTTCAAGGTAAAGTTTTAAAGTTAGACACCAGTTACAGCTCTGAAACAACATGAAAAGATGTTTTTTTCAAAAAAACTAACCCTACTTGCAGTCGATAGTAGACAAGATGCTAGGCTAAGCTGAGCGCCAAAAGTTTAACCAACCTGTGACCAAGGCATGTCTTTAAAGACCTTCATTCCCACAGCAACATAAACCAGGATTACCATATTTCACTTGTTCTTTCAAATAAAAACCTGAGGTCATCCTTTAGCAACTGAAGACAGCAAAACAAATTACGCTATTTCTTATAAATACGACGCCATGAAGTTTTACTTACAAAAGCATAATACCTCTGAAGATTCTTGCCTATGAAGTTTCCACCATTTACTGCACACGAGCGTTCAGCAACTGAACAAGCAGGAGTTTAGAAGGGTGTCATGTCACAAGGCTTTTTCCTGAAACACTAACCTCATCAGGAGCTGACTTAAGAGCTACTTTCAGAATACTACAGAAGAAAATTCACCAAGTGCCAGTTACCCAAGCAACTGGGGACCTAATTAAATCTACCCAACACTTCAGGGATTAGCCTGTTTTCTCCTACAGTCCCGTAGCCTCCCCCATGAGATAACATATATAGCTATGGTGAGATTTATTACTTGCTGACTGGTTCTTAACATACGCTGAATTATGATCTGGCCTTTGAATCAGAATGAACTTTGGTATAAGTGACATTTCAAAACAATTACGTAAGTATTTTTTAATTCAGAACATGAAATATATTTTTTATGTATAGCATTCCAGTATCAAATGGCACTGATAGGGCCAAGAAAGAACAAGATAAACTCCTATAGAAGGACATTTATCAAGCTCTCAACCCAATAGCAAAGTGAAAACATTCTCACAATTTTTCACCAGAGCTGTGCATATTATTTCTTTGTCCTTTTCTTCCCAGACAGGTATAACTCCACTCACACTGCTCAGAGTTTAAAAAAACTCCCACACGGTAATAGCCTTTTTGGAAAGGGGGGCAGACAAAACCACCAGTAACACACACACCCCCTGCCCAACAAAGCCAAAACAACACAGCCAGAGTTCTTAGAAAAAAAAAATCCAAAAACTATTTCATTCCAGACCAAAAAAAAAAACCAAAAAAACCCACCACACACCAAACAATAAACCACAACCACACCATACAATCATTGTTTTCCTCACATATGAAGACCCATGCTTCAAAACAAAAATAGATTGAGGTCACATGCACAATTTAGGCTATAAGAGGCAGGAAAAGTTTCAAACATATCCTAAAGATAACCATGGACAAAGTTTCTATTATTCATCATCTACTCACATACTTATCTATAGGACTCAATCACTTTTTCATCTGCTTAAGAATAGTTAATATACCTTAAAACTTCAATGGAAGCAAACTCAAAACCAACATAAGCTACCGGTGCATTTCAAATGTTTGAACTGCATTAAAAAGTCAATTTTGAAGAAAACCGCACCAGTGCTGGTGCAGCATGGCTGGCCTGCTTGGAGTTTCCTTGAACTCTGAGATATCGAGAACAGCAATGCAAAAGCACACTGCAGAGTCTCCTGCTCCGTTTAGTGCTTCCAATGGGTATCTCAACTGTGTCAGCTGTCTTTAGGAACCTTAATAAAGACGCAGGAACACAGACAAGGTAGCCTTCTGTGTGGTGGACTCTCTAGCTTGCAGAGTAACTGAGGTATTCTTCTGAAACAGCCTGGTAAGGACTTGATCATTCAACTATGTCAAAGCCTATGATAGAAACCCAACATATCATTTTAGCTGAACGTCATGGCACTGTACTGGTGTCGGAGAGTCTGTTCACACCATGTTATTAAAGCTCATACAGATCTGCATATGAGGAGATGCTGTCACACCTGCTTTATGCAAAGCTTCCACTTTGGCCGTGCCAGAGGGCTTTGCAACAAAGTCCAGCCGAGGTGCTCGCGCCACCACCACAGCGCCAAGATGCATGTGGCAGGCGGCAACCCCCATCTGAGGCTGGGGACCTCTTCCAGCTCTCTCCTGAGACCCACATCAACTTCACACCACACATCACAGCATGGCCTCGAGGATCACCTCAGAATGTTATTAACCTGACAGACAAAGCTGATCATTTATCCCCAACAACAATTCTCTAGATTTTAAGTGAGCTGAGAGATGTGCACTGAGCAAAGACTTTGCTGTCAGAAACTGTGTAGTGCTCCTGAAATCCTGACCCACTGCTGAACTCTCAGGTGAATGTGACAGAACAAGATGGCTATCATTACCTTTGGCATCTCAGACACCACAGTACGTCCTCAGAAGAAAAGCACTCAGCCAAAAGCATGGATTCAATAAAATGTTATGCCAAAAATATAACTTTATACAGCAGCATTTGTCAAAAAAGTCAAACTCTGAAGTTCAACATGTACATCTTTAGCTTCATTCTAACAACTAAAGACTCCATGCTTTAAAAATCCACAAGAATTGCTCTCACCAACTACAAGGAGGTTGCACTTCTTTCTAGGGCCAACTTCAGACCCTCAGTCCCTCACACCCAGACTCTGACCCTCAAGTACCATCAGATAAAGGTGACACGATACGGGAGGTCACCACTGGCACCTGTCCGTCCTCCTTGTCACCCCACCGGCAGAACAGCCGCAGCGGTACCTGTAATCAGGGCACACTGCTGAGCTCCACCGAACCAGCAACCGCCTCGGCAGCAGCCACCCCGTCCCCCCAGCAGGGAGCGGACTCCCAGAGGAAGCACAGGGAAAACAGTGCCCAGGTAAACCCTTCCCAGTTGCGATTTAGAGATCATAGCTGTACTCATTTTTCATTTTAACAATATTTTAGTCACAAATTGTATCACTCAAAGCCACAGATCTCATTTGTGCACAGCCATGAAGTTAGGCTAAAACTTTTTTTTTTTAAAAATCTTAAATTCACATTTATATTGCCCATGTACTGGAGCATTTGACCATGTGCTCCTCGAGTTAAAAATAGAGCATTAGGACTGTTTCTTTCCAAACACCACCTTTTCTTAGGTCAGGGCTGCACAGAAATACCTCACCGACAGACGAAGGCGCACCAGCCCTGCGCAGTTGCAACTCCTACACCCATTCCTGAAGGAATTCTCTCAGTTCAGACCACAACATACTTCAAATTCTCGTGGCAACAGTGGCATGTACTATTGTAAAGAGAACAGACCCAAGGTGAAATATTACCAAGAACTGAAAGAACCTCACAGAAAACCTATACAAACAGATGGCATAATTTGTTTTTTTAAATGCTGCTTAGCATTTACGGCTGGAAGTGGCAAATATCTAACAGGCTCTGAATATGCAAATTGTGAGATCAACACAAAAGAGGACAATGCAATTTCTTTTAAAGACAGGCAGTCATAATGTTGAAACAGACTGCAACCAATTTTCATACACTATTCATAATTACTTTATTACACTGTGAAAGGGTAATCAGTTTCCAAATGATCTAATAACCTTGGGCTGCTCTCACCTCTTTTATACCAGCCTTAACTACAAGCCCAGGCCGGGTCTCCAGCTTTAACTCAATTACAATAGTCTAATATTAAACACACGGGTTAGAGGTGTTCTTCCTCACATACTCTCATACAAACCAGCGTACAGGATTACCTAAGAGCATTCAATTAATAAGGAGGAACTGCTATATAAAAAAAAAAAATCCATTCCCAGCTCTGATCTCAAAGGAACAGCTTTATTATCCGGAAAGGGAAATCTGATTTTTGGCTCTTTTGTTAGATTTCAATAGGAAACAGAGCACATACAGTACGTTTTGACTGCTTGGAAGAATAAATTCTACATAGATGTGTTACTATGTCAAACTTTAAAAAAAAGTCACCAACCTTAAGTGCTTGAATTGTATTGACTCTTACATTATGGCTCAGTCATTTTCATATTGTCTTGTAATTTAACTACCTGCTGAGGCCACTTTTAGTCATCAGTCACTGACTAAATCCAAGGAGGTTCACAACATGAAAAAAATACAAATAACTAAGTTCCCAGGTCCAGCTTGAGCTTGGGTTAAAATAGCTCCTCCTCTCTGCTGGGTTTCTACAGTTTTCCAAGCAATATAGCGGCGGGGTGGCCCGCTGGCAAGAACCGCAGGGCTGTGAACTTCCCACAGCCAGAGGAAGTAACATATTGGCCCCGGTTTAGGTAAATATTTTGATTTTGTAGACTGATTAGATTAACAAGCTGAAACCTCCCCAGTAAAGTAAGAACCTAAAGCAACGTCATTTTTAAGTTTTAAAACTTTTTACTACCATCATTTTACTAGCTAATGAACAAAAACAGGGATTACAGAACTATGGGTTAAAACACGCAATGTAATGGCTAAACTCCCTGCGCTTTCTCCAGTTCCCAACAGCGACCAAAACAAAGGCCTTCATCTTCCAAAACAAGATTAACACCCAAAATCTGACAATAATGTTCAAACTACTAAATGTTCTTAATTTTAAACATCTAAACTGAATAAAAGCTTATCAGACTCCAGATGCTGCTGAAACACTGCCTATTAACAAAAATTCAGCTTTATTTCAAAACCAAGTCATTTTGATGTCTAGTAATAAGCAAGTTCATGAAGAAAACACTGCCAAAACCAAAGCATTTTTTATTGCTAGTTTCAAGAAAATTCAAATCAGCACCTAAGACAAAATTTATTACATATACAAAATCGGTGTTACAGAAGCAGCGATGTATCTATACCAAGATTGGTTGGTTTTAATAAAAGGTTTACCTATCATACAGCTTTTCACAGCCAGTTCATTAAAAAAAAAGACTGGAAAATCTGCAAGCATAACTTTAGGAATCGATACTAATACATTCCAGATTTGTTATTTCACACTGTATAGTCGTTTTATACGAAATGAAAGTTCTATCCATTTTCAGAGAAGCCTAAACAAAGTGAGCTCACTTTCAAAATTTGCCCTTATGTCCCGAGAGAAAACATACAGCTATGTTGTTCATGCTGAATTTACAGCCACCATTTCTTCTGCGCCTTTGCTAACAGCAGAAAAAGCCTGAACTCCAAACCCACCACTACAGTAAAAAACCCATGTGGTTATAAGAAAATCTACGCATCACAATCAAATACTATTTATTCCAGTAGTAAAATGTTTATCCAACCACCAAGACCTTTTCTTGGCAAAACTTAACAAAAAAAACTTTCCTAAAGGCAGCCAGCTTGTTTTAATCATTTACATTTTTCAACACTATTTGTTCTCACTTTGTATCCAAAGGTCAGAACTCAAACCACTACCCCAGGCAAACTTTGGAATAAATATTATTTTTGCCCCTTCTTCTGGAAAGAATTTCACCTCCGTTAAGAAAGTTGAAGCATAAAAAACAGATTTCCCACTGATCCACTTAAAGATGCTTCACGATATTTTTCCTAAACACAAAGCTAGTTTGTAGGAAGTTTTTCATGGGTCCTATCCTCTATTACTTAATTCAGAGTGTTACATGATAATTGGCTTTTGCTTTCTTCAGTAATAAAGAAATTTGTTCCGTGAGAACTCCACACACAGACACGAGAAACTGTTAAAGAGCATGGCCAAGCAAGGTCCAGTTGACATGACAGTTTGGATTACGCCACCTACAATTCCAGTTTCCCAACACAGCCCTTCTTCCCTAAAATGCCTCTTTATACATACTAGAGAATATTTACACCTTAATCTACGTGTTTATGGCTAGTAAATTACTCCAAAAAAGGGCCCGCCCATCTTAGCTAGGAATCTTCGTTACACGGAACGCTTACATCCGTACTACATGCAGTTCAGGATCAGAAAACTGGCAGAACCTCTCCCCTCTTACACCAAAGCCACTTTTGCCACCCCTCGGACAGACCTATTTCTAAAGCCATGTTCAGTGTCCCACAAACAAAGATAAAAAAAACTTTGCTTAAAGATTCATGCCACTGACTATCAATATTAGAGATTCCCATTAGAGTATCAGGTAGCTTTCTATTCTAGGGCTACAGTGATTAAGGTACCATTTGTCTTATTTACTCTTAAAATGCAAAATAGAGCTGCTCAGTTTTCTTCTAAGTCATTTACTGATCTGAGTCTTACAATTTAAATACACACGGTTTGAAAGAAAAAAAAAATGTTTTAAGGAAGAAGTAGATATCTTGGCAAAGACATCACAGCTCACAAAAATTAATAAAACTAATATGTGGGCTTGTTGACTAACCCAGTCACACCTGTAAGCGACCATGTAAGTAAAGCAGTCAAAGCTACTCTGTAGCCTTCATAGAGATTAAAAGTGCTGAGCATTTGCAAACACCACAGGCTATACAGAATTTCTGCTTCCTAAATGCCTAGAAAACATTGCTCTTTCTAACCAATTTTGTGAATTTCTTGGCTCTGGAGCAGAGTAAGCCGAGTCCCCAACGACTATCACAGCCCTGAGAAAGAGCTCGCCCGTGCACTTGCAAGGCAGCTCCTGAATTGCTTTTGTTTTCTGCCTGGTGCATTCAGCTAAAGTAGAATTAGAATTTGTTTAACTAAACATGTCTGGCTGAGCACAGTGGCAGTTCAAAACCAGGTTTCACTCACGGTTCAGAGATCTCTGCTTTGGGGACTGAGGTGACAACGGTCACCAGAGGGATAAGGCCAACAGCTGGGGACTGTAACAACTCCCGTCATCATCTTTTAATCCATTCATCTGTCAGAGCCTAGGCTAATGCTGCAAGGAAATATCCTTAATTTGAAAGTCACTTGGCCAAAACAGCGTTTCATGATAATCTCAACACATGATATCTGTTTCTACACTCCGTCTTCATAATTGTTTTTTTAACCGGTAACTGGATCTCAGCTGAAATATCATGTTATCCATATATACCAACATATTACAGAAATACTGGCTTTCAGTGTTTTACAAACTGCTTTTACTCCTAATTCAGCATGCACAGTATCAGCACAATCTCTCTGTATCACTTGGAAAAAAGTCCCAGAACAAGAAAAGATTAACATATGCACACTGACCTAACCTTCAGAGCTAGCTCTATAAAGCTGTACGTTCATTCCAGATTGCAATGCATCTCTCCAAGAGACAACCTTCCTAAAAATCTGCAGCACCCCATTACCAAGATGAAGCAGAAAATTACTGGAAGGATGGCTTTTTCTGCCTATAAACCTCAACCCTATCAAATGCTACCAAGTAGTTAATTTAGGTCCTCAGTACAGGAATTTCGGACTATGAGCTGGATATCAAACTGCACTTGCAGTTGGTTCTGAAGTAACTCCACTGAGTTTGTGGAGATCTGAGTATTTTTCATTGGTGAAATTTGGTCCATTTAATCAAATTTTCAGCAGTATGGAGACTCTCAGGTGCCAAAAATGAATGGTATTGTTTCTGCACTTTAAAAGTGGTGGGTTTTTTTTTTTCCAGACAGAGTACAATCATCCTTTAAGTGCTTTACCTACACACAGGTCAATCACTATAGTAGGAACTCATCCACAGTACACCAGAAAGGGAAAAAAACAAACAGAAGAACACCCCACAACCATCACTGACCCTGTAAAATTAGGAAATTAGGGATTCCGTCTGGCAAATCTTAAGCAAAAGAATAAGTAGCATCCCCCCCCAAACCCAAAAAAAATCCAAGGAGGTTTAGGATTAGTTTAATAATCAACAGCTTATTTTCTTCCTCACACACAAAAATCAAAACAAAGCTCTCGCAGATGAGCTATTAACCACTCACGTCGGGAAACAAAAGCCCCGTCTTGTCACTTTTACATAAATAAGAGTAAGCAAAAGAGGGGTTGAGAGACACACCAAGAGATTCTCTACAACCTGCAGTAAAATCGCAAAGACAGTCAATGCGTTCTGACAGAACAGCTGTATACATCATTATGTTAATTAAAATTAAAGTCTCATCTACTTAGCATACAAGCAATTCACTGAACCTTAGTGACAAAAGGAAGGAACCGTTTCCTCAAAGAGGCATAATCACACACAACTTTAACAAGTTGTCTGCTTATACTGAGGGCCACAGCATAAAGGAGATAGAAAAGTATTTAAGAAACAGTCCTGGCTATTTTAAGTAAAACAAAGCACTATCAACTGTCACACACACACAAAGGAAGTGGTAGGATAGATTACGTCAGCCCTCGCCTCAATTCATAAATCCTAACCGCAAAACAAGACAAATTCTTAACTGCCTTTCTCTGGAAGCATGTGTGAAGTGAATACATGCAGTTTAAGTTCTAAAATCCGCTCTTGAACACCACTGGCTGATGCATCGCTATGAAACAGCCCCGGGGAGGGGGGAAATGGTGTAATCCCAGGGAATTCTATGGTGCAGCCTGATCAAATAACATCCCGGGAGCTGCCTGCCAAGCACCCGGCCTGCCAGAGGACAAGGAAAGCTCAAGTGCTCTGGACTCAAACCCACCTTTCACTGGTCCCGGAGATCTTTATAAAATAGTTTAAACACTGCTAAATTACAGGGTTGGAAAAACAAATAACAGCTTTTACGTGCTGCTCCCACACAATTCTCAACTTGCTGTTAAGCATCTAAAACGTCTGTCTTGTGATATTCGCTAGGCATAAAGTACTCAGAAACGCGACTGCCTGTAAGAACAAAAACTGGCAAAAAATGCAGAGTTGGTTGCACGTCTGGAACGAATCGCCTGCAGATTAACGGCTTTACATTGGAATAGCGCTCGGCTGCAGGGTTTTAAATCCAGTTTACTTGAAACTGAGTTCCCAGAAGAAACGCGGTGGTGGAGCATCTGAAACAACCCTTCACTAGATTTCTATTCTCCACTTTCCTCTACTTCACGACTAACATTCATGTTAAGAAAAAAACCAGGTATGAGGTGGCCTCGCCAAGCCGGAGAGCAGCCCCAGACGGCTGAGGCGGCCGTGCAGGCACACAATGCCCCACGCAGCGCAAAGCCACATGTACTCCAGAGCAGCTTAAACCCAACTGCAAAACAAAGCAGAGCCGGTTTCTTCCTCAGGAAACAAAGTGGCCCAGCAGATCTCCTGTCGCTATCTTAAAACACCATTAAACACGGCTAAGAAAGTTACACCACACACCGTACCAATTAGGGCTTCAAAGGCATTCCACTTTATCAAGCGCAGGGAAAAAGTACTTTCTTTCAGGATAAGGAAAATGCAATCCTTATCTCCTTATCTCATTTGCTTCGGAAAAAAAAAACAACCCCAAAACCAGAATTAAACACAGCACTCCGTTTAGCTGTTTATATTTAGAACCCAGAGGTGAAGCATTCCGTACGGAAAGAAAACCCTGCAAGCAGCAAAGCCTTCTGAACTTCCTAGGCCAATAAAAACTACCGCCTCACCTACCCAGTCGATCCAACTTTTTCTGAAAATAAAAGAAAAAAATTAAAAAATGGAGTTCCAAAAAAAAAAAAAGGGGGGGGGGGAGGGGGCGCGAATTAAGTCAAGCTTCTTCCCCATCCAGGTGGCTGCTGTGTTATCATTGGCTACGGAACAATTAGCCAACTTTTAGAGCAACCTTAACAATTCTCCTCTCGGAAGCACACACCGTGTGTGCCCCAGGGCACCGAAGTCACCCCCATCAGCCGCGTTCGGAGCCCCTCTCCGCCGCCCCTCGCCCGGGGCTCGCCGAGCTGCCTGCCCGTCCGTCCGTCCGTCCCCCCCGTGTCCCCCCCGCCGCTCGGGGAGCGCTCACTCACCGCCCTCCCGGCGCTCGTCCCGCCGCAGCCCCCCCTCCTCCCTGCTTCTCCCCCCGGGGCCGGGCTGCACCCCGGGAGGACGGGGAGGGAGCAGGGGAGGGCAGAGGCCGGGAGGAAGCGGGCGCAGCCGGTGAACAAAAGGAGGCCCCTCCGCCCGCCCGCTGGGCCGGGGTGCGGAGCGAACGCCGCCGCCCGGCCCCGGCCCCACCGACCCCCACACCGCCCCCCGCCGCCTCCCCTACGCCCCGGCCGCCCCCTCGGCAGGGCCGCCGCCGCCACACGCCGCGGTCCCCGCCCGGCCCCGGCAGGCGGCGCGGGGGAAAACCCGGCGCGGAACTCGCCCCGGCCCCTCCCGCCCCATCCCCAACCGCTCCGTTCCCCCTTCCCGGCTTCTCACGCACCGGCCCGACCCGCCGCCGCTTCCCCGCACACGGCGAGACACGCTCCTTCCCCCGGCGGCGGCGGCGGCCCGCCTCTGCCTCCTCCCCGCGCAGCCCACAGCCGGAACCGGGAGCCCCGTGATTGATGGCAGCTCTTTAATAGCCCGGTCAGCTCGAAAATGCATCTGCGAGCGAGGCGGGAGGGAGGCGAAGCATCCCCGGGAGCGAGTCGGCGGCGGCTGGCAGCCCCGAGCTGCAGCCGGGAATATTAATGCGAGCGGCCCCCCTCGGCTCTCCGAGCGCTCATCGCCACACAGGGGGTGGGGAAAATGCAGATAAAACAGAGGGGTGGAGGGAAGGCAGCCCCGCACGGCTTTCGTTCCTAAGATGGATAAGGAAGAGACGCCTGTCCAGTGTCACGGTGAAAAAAAGACACTTCTACACAAGGGTTTTGTTGCCGTGTCGGCAATTAGTAAGCCATTTTGTTTAAAATGCTTTCTACGACATCTTCCTCCCTCCCCATCGGAAACAGACATTCATCCGCTCAGCAAAACATGTTCCTTTTAATTGTATTTAATCGGCAAAATTATTTTTTTTAAATAATGAATATTTGGCTCTTACTATGTGTCTGCATGCAAACCTGTAACTTGCCTGAATCTCACAATGTCTTGCGCTGTTCAACACCACAACCGTGACCTTTCAGCTCCGAGTACCAACTTAATTTTACAGCAAAGCTTTGCCATTTCCCTCGCAGAATAAAATGCAAAACAAGTCCTCCATGTAATCCATTACCTGAGGGCAACGTGCACTTTTTTCCTGCCAAGCAAATCCATTTCCTAGCCATGCAGTAGTAGTTTACCTACAAAATAAACACAGGCGTACACCTGGTTGTACAAAGCCAAGTTTAAAAAGAAAAATTAAAAAAATTATAATAATCAAGGTTCACAGACCCAGTTAATCAGAGCAACACCCTCAAGTACTGTCTGCCAACTTATTCTTTCCGGATGCTGTTAATTATTTGTAGTTGTGTGTTTTCCCCTCTATTTATCCATAGATCTTTCTACCATGTTTTGTACCATAGCACAGGAGTCCCTCAGGAGACAACGGTCCAACTTCAAAATTTATTCTGTACTTTCTAGAAATAGCTACCTAAAACCACCAACACAGCTGAAGCGGCTGATTAATTCTAATGCCCTTGCCACATCACAAGGCTGTGTGATCAATACAAATTGAAGACGGTGTGCAGCCCCGGCTTCGCTCCCGCAATATTCATCGTACAACAGCTTCTGAACTGGAGCCTGTCTTCCCCAGGAACTGGTTCAAAATCAGCTTTGTAACCAAGTAGCCGTGTGATAGCTCCAAACCTGCCAGAGCTGAAATTCAATCCTGAAGTCAGTACAAAGCAACCACATCGCGTTTATCCTCACTTCAATTTTCTAATCAAATGTGGCCTGACACCTGGCAACTCATAGCAGGGAACATACTGCTCCGGTGTGTATTTAAATCGGTGTTTACTTCTAAGGACTTCCAAAAGAGTTTTCCAGCAGTAAGTTCATTCAGGCCAAGTTCCATTTATTTGAAGAACACCCTTTTTGATGGTGTTTGTTCAAAACCCCTTATCCCATTAGGACAGATGACCCAGCCAGCTTGGACCACAAATCCTAAAAGTCAGTATATATTGGAAAAATGCACTCAAATTTAAAAAAAAAAGGTGTATCTGTAGAGTTTTGGTATCCCATCAGGGTGAAAGTCGTTCAAGCAGTGCAGAGTAGAGCATCCCGCAGCTTGAACACAGCAACAGAACTGGAGAGTATTCTGAGTCTCAGACGCTGTATTGCAAATCCAAGGCAAAGCAACTTCAGAATTCGGCAGTGTGGGAGATGGCAGTGAAATCATCTGAAGTCCCATCTGTTTTTATACAGCACATTGGAGATTCCTGAATGAACAGAACAGCTACAGCATTCAATCACTGACATTGGAAACAACTGAACTTCCACTAATTGGCTTTCCTATGAGATATGGAGTTCTGCCCCCATTTCATAGACTAAAATAAAAAAAATAAAAAGCCATGCACTGAGTACGGCCTCAAGCTCCGTTTTGCAACCGGGACTTTTTAATCTTGTCTTTTGGAAATGGATTATCAAAGATGAAAATCTTTTCTTGGTCATGAAACACACCTTTGCTAGTCACAGCATTATAAACTCACAACAGCATTTCTTTTAACATCAACACTAAAAGCACGCGTATCTGAAAAAGGGGAAAAAAAAAACCCAACCTTATGAGTTATACATACACAAACCCCATCCAGACCGCTCAAGCTGGAGGTGCCTCCAGAAGGGTGAGGCAAATCTACGGTAGAGAAGGAGACCCAGCGCGGGCTGAGCGGAGCTTCACTGCGCGACGGCTTTGGAAGGATTGCTAACAGACCTCGCACGACGTGTTGCTGTGTTCGGTCCAGCGGGCATTAGTTAGCTGGTGTTACACAATGAAATTAAAGCTCAGTTCCGCCACCTGCAAACTCCAGGCCGGTTTTCCTGGCAGCCTCCATTTATCAAAACAAGGCTGTCATGGTGAGTGCCATTAACAGATAATGAACCCAGACAAGGGATGCGGTTACAAGCAAAGCGCTCTCCACGCTAGAGGCCTAAGCACGCAGCCCAGGGAGCTGATACCTGACTTTATAATAACCATTATAATTAAATAGAACACCTAGTTGAAGAAACATTAAGGTCATGACAATGAACAACAGAAGCTGGAAATCTGAAAAAAAAAAAAATAATAAGGCTTTGACTTTTAATTTGTCAGTAATTCCTGAAATTGGTTAAAGGCGTGTACACGTAGAGCCAAGTACACCACCTCTCCTCCCAGCTGAGGACTGGAAAGCACCCCTTCACTTGCACTTTTTGGTTTTCAGTGCTTTCTGTGAATACTGTAACACTTTGTATACTGTACCTACGCACTTCAGCTCATGAAAGATTGAGCACCGAGAAACGACAGACAGCGTATCTTCAAAGGGCTGTAAAATGTGCTGCTTTCCAGACATACTACTCATAACAAACACAAATAATTCATAACTTTGCACAAGAGTCCTACCATATTTGAAGAATATTAAATACAGGCATACAAATTTGAAGAATATTAAACGCAGATATACTCCCTCCAAGCCACAAGATCTATCAAACAGCATTCTCCACTTTTTCCTACAGAATTAGCCATCATACACATTTCACCCACTAGAAAAAACGCTCCAAAGGAGCAATTTCAGGTCTACCAGATATGTATACACTTGAAACACAGACTAACTGTAAACACTCTTAATGAGATTAGACAGATTAAATGGGTAAATTAACTTTTTTTTTTAAAGAGACATCCAAGTCAGAGGTCCCACAAACACTTAAAAGCAGCTCACTCCCAAGTCATGCAGTTACCTCAGCCAGTTAACTTTTTAAAAGCAGGTTCAAGTACATTGTCTGCCTTGCACTAATTGTACAAAACGAAGCCTTAAACTCACTTTTAAGAACACGTGGAGTTGTGATTGTGTCTCATGACAAGTGCTTTCCAAAATCTAATATAACACTACTTCCCAGCTTAGGCAACCAGTAAGTCCCCTGCTTAAACCCCAACGTTAAACCCCTGCTAAGCCGAACCTATTTTTAAAAGTGGACTTAACACCGTCTTCAGAGCTCCACGTAAATCAAGCTCTTCCTTTGGATTTGACATTGGGCAGGGGAAAGAGGAAGGGAGTAGATTCCAGGAGAACAAGCTAACAGCTTAATATTATTGTCACAGCACTTTTTCTGGTGTCACTTAATTCCAGTCCTCATAAAAAAATTTCCCTTTCACTGTCAGTGCATATATTTCCAGCCAAAATAACAATGATACCTCCAGTAAAAATAAAAAAAGCAGCCTAAAGTAGAGGCAGTTTAAGCTGAAAGTCAGCTAGAGAATTCCTGAGGCCAACGGTCAACTGAAGATTCCTTAGCAAAGGAGCTGAAAAGTAGGCTGGGCTACTCGCATGAAAGGTCACCTCATAACTGCTCGGAACTGGAACACTGAATGTTTGTTACCCGTTTCCGTTTGTTTTCCATGCAACATCAAAGCATCTAGGCTCTACCTATCCTAAATACAGAACCTTTGGTCAGGTTAGAGGTGATGCTTTCTTTCTTTGCAAAGAATGCACTGGTTTATTGGTATAAACCCAGCTGAGACTACATGATACTCAGGTCTTGACAAGACAGCCGCTACTGTCTACACACAAATTTCTTCAAACCTGCTTGAAGCAGGAGAAGTGTCTATATTTGTAGATCTGTGAGCACATGTAAATACACTACAGGAAACATGCAGTGAGTTTTTAAAGCAGCTTCTTGCTACAGCTTGCTCCACAATTACATGAGAGGGTGCTTTTTCACACTGCTAAAACATAATCTCCAAGAGGAAATTCAGTGCAATGTTGTTATTGCTTCAAGATAATCAAAAGGCCATTTCATTCCGTAACCCAAGCCCGCCTAAGGAGACTGTAAACTCTGCACACAGTTAAACACAGTCAGTCTTGTCCACTTCCACTCTACCACCTTTACGTGTACAGCAGGCAGCAGTTCTTAAAAATCAGCACATGATGAGTATTTTAATTTAGTGCATAATTGCTGCAATTTGGATCAGCCATTTCCTTGCCTCTCTCAAATCCCCAAATGGAACCCGTACCCTTTACAGACCATGAACCTTCAGAGGTTTGGCTTTTTTTGTTGGGTTGGTTTTGGTGGGGTTTGTTTTGGTTGTTTTTTGTTGTTTGGGGGCAGGGTGATTTTTTTTCCTCCCAAGCCTCTAGGTACACAGCATCTACTAGAAGCTGCTGAACCAAGCTACTAACACTACTGTGCATTTTATGGGTCAAGAACTATGACTCCTTTTCTGTACTTACGTGGTGCTCAGGTTTATATTTCCGAAGACCTCCAGTCATGCCGCAAGTCCTTACAGGTCACCATTAAAATCTGACACCACATCAACACTCTGGGAAAGGAGGACCCTATCAAGCACAAAGTCTGAGGAACTTCACCCTCAGTTTAACCACTCTTAGGCCCAACAATTCCAGGCACCGCACTCGCTGTAACTGCCACCAACAACTGCCACCAACGACTCCTTTCCCACCCCTCTAAGGTAACACCTTTGGACCAAACACCACCTGACATGAGGGGCACAAGTCTCAAGAGCAATGCACAAGAGCAAACAAAATTCCTCCAGGGAAAGAAATCAAATAAATGCTGAAACCTGTGCACTGGCATTACTTACTGCTTGGCAATGCAGTTGCTTGTTATTAGGTAAAAACACAAGTTCCATCAGATTCCTCCTCAGCCCATCCAGAACCCGTGACGCAGCCAAAGAATTACTGTTGATACCGTCAGTGCATCACTCAGCTGACGAACAGGGATAGAGACTTCAAGGACATGAAGTCCTGTATAACTCCATTCTACATGTCTTTGGAAGAAATCTGGTAGGTTATTTTTATACAGCATCTTGGATGCACGCAGCATTTCTGTCACAGTAGGAAAGAAAAAACACAAGTCGCTCCCCCAGGGAGCTGTGAAGACGAAGGCAATTCACATGCTAGCATGGGGAATCGCAGGATTTTACAGGAAGGCCTCGCTTAGTAAGTGTTGGGGGGAAACACCACAACAAAACCAACAAGAAAAACCCTGCAAACAAACATATATGGCCCAGCCCACTGGGATTTCGACCTCAAGTCCCCATACAATTAAGTGAATGTTCACAGTAGTGTGAACCCAAACCCTTCACCCTATTCTCCCCGCTCCAAACACCAAAGATTCAATTCCACCGGCTATACAAACCCTTGAAACCGGACTTTGGCACGCCTCGCAAACAGCCCAAGAAAAAACAGACACGGGGCAGAGAAGGGGAGACAGCATTTTTTTTATTTACAGTTACAGCTTAATTCAAGAACAATGCACTAAAGTAGCTGCACCTCAAAAAAGACAAAATTCAGCCAGAAGGTAAGTATGTTTTCTTTGGGAAGAGAGAAGGGGGGGAAGAAAACAAAGATGAATGACCTGAGGAATGCAGCAACTTGGCAAGATGTTTAAAATTTTATGTTTTATGTGCATAGGTAAGTAAGTACAAAGCATAATAAACTCAGTTGGGATATTATGACCAAGCTACTAGGAAACAAGTAGCAAGACAAGTAACTTGAAACCCAGCTACAGCTTCCATATCCAGAAATCAAAACAAAACCAGGCAAGGCAAATTTAAGCAAAAAAGTTCATCTCTGCTCATCACAGAAATAACTTTTTTCCAGTATTTTTCCTCTGGTTTGTTTCCTCTTCTCTGTAGGGACCAATACTTAAATTCCAAAACGTTTTTGTAGAAAATCCCTGCCTTGGGAAACTCCAAATTACAGAATGGTACATTGTAAGCCAAGAATATTAAAACAAAATCCAGTTGTGTCTGCCAGACTTTGTGGTACTTACAGCAAGACATCAACCTGTTCAGCAACTTCTTGAATTCAACGACAAACTGACACACAGGATTTATTTTAGAAGGTATTATCTTAAAGAAAACAAGAAAAAAAGTCCAAAATGTTTGTCAAGAAAAAAGTCATCTTTAAAAGGAAAAATTTATGTACTTGAAAATTTAGTAAGTGGATTTAAAAAAAAATTTGTTCTCAGCTGTACATTAAAAAGCAAACAATAAAACTCTTGATAGTTAGGTGTACAGAGGAGGAGAGGAGGGGTAAAGTTAAAGAAAAGGAGGGAAGGAAGAAGTAAGCAAATACATCTTTTTCAACTCTATCAAAGCAACTGTAAAACAATGGAAGTTTGCCTGTTCTTCCCTCCAGTTTCCACTAAAAGTAACTTTGGGAATGGAAAACTTGATACCTCTATCAACAGCCTGTGGTATGTTTAAACTATTATAATATAAAGCATGCTCATACTCACAAGCTAAAGGAAATGACTGCCAAATGCTTCCTTTGCAATCTTCTTTCCAGAATAAGACAGATTCTTTACCACGAGATTTTCTCAGCACACCAAGCATAGCAGAAATTAAACTAACAGATATGTAAAATTTGCAATGGATTTACTGTCTTTTACTGAAATCATAGCAGAGATGGGAAATGTAACTACAGCTCACAGTTTTTTAGTGTAGTAATCACTTTCACATTCAAAGGCTTCAAAAAAATTCAGCAGAGTTTGTGTTGGTTTTTTTTTAAGTGACAATAACCACAGGATGTGACCATACCTATAATAATCTTTTCCTCCAGACGGGGAGATAAGCTCTAAAAACAGGAAGTTTCTACTATAATCTTGAAAAAAATGTTAACAGTTTGAAACCACATGACTCCAGTTCAGTTACATGGGGAAGAAACCCTTGATCTCCCAAAACTACGGAAGAAGATACCTAGGGTATGAAAGTAATTCAGGCATTGCTCCACCACACCCTTCCAGAATCCCCCAAACCATGGAATAATGTGAAGGTTCTTAGTTCATTCCTCTTCTCTTTTTCCCCCCTCAACAAATTCATAAGAGTAAGCAAACAAGACAGCTATCCAGTCACAGGAAGAAATAGTGTTTTATGTCAAAAATTGATAGATACTTCCCCACATGCATCCCTATCTTAAGAGCCTTAAAAAAAAAAATATACCAGGGTAGGAATTGCAACTAAGTGCTAGGCAGGTATCCATCTTGGCCATGCTACAGCCGCCTAAAGAAACTATACCCTCTATCCTTCTGAAAAAAAGTCTCCTTACACTTTGGAAGTCTTGATAAAGAGATAAATTCAAAACTGTACTGCTGAGAGTGCAACACAACCTTCCTTAAATCATGCAAATTATGCAAGCGGTTTGCTGAACTCAACTTATTTTGACTTGTTGTTCAAACAGATAGGGATTTACTGATGTAGGAACATCTTTCACACAGCAGTCTTCACCCACCTACACAGAAGCTTTAAATGAACTAAAAGAAAGTGGCAGATTTTTGATAGCTAATATCAACCAATTAACAGTCAAAAAGGCCTTTCAAAATTAGTTTCACAATATTTCTCTCGCTGTAGATGAGGAGGTGGCAATAGCTAAGCATGGTTTACACTAGCTTATCAAACACTCTCTCAAAAAAATGGATCCTGCTGTATATTTTAACATAAATCGGTTCTGTGCTACTTGTCAAAACAATGCACATTTTCCTATCAGCATTTAACATAAAATAACACAAAATCACACTAAGAGCTTAAAAATCCCATTCATATGACTATATCCTGACTCTGAAGTTCCTTCAAAATTCTCAAGTAAGAAATACACTAGTCTGGACTATGTTCACCTTGGTTTCATATGTAATGCAGCTACTCCAGAAACACATAAATGAACTCAGTATTTTCAGGGAGGCCAGACTGGCAACACAACAGATTTTCCCTGACACTGTTCCCTCAAAGGCCTATCAGAAAGAGAATGTAATGTAAAAGGCATCCCTGGTCTTTTATTTAGTTGTCTCTTCTCGCAATACAGAGAGAAAACACAACAATCCACACAAAGACAGACAGAAAAACTTAAAATACATAATCCCCATCAGAACTGGGCAACCAAATAATTTCAAGGCAACATAGTAATACAGATACGCAAGAGCTATCTATGTTATTTCTTGAAAGTACCTGCAGAAAACTGTAAAACATCAGAGCACCATTCCCTCCCATTCTAAATTGTGTTCCAGACATTGCACCTTTGATTAAATCAACTGCCTGCAGGATGCAAATCAAGACCTAACCAAAACACATACACACAAAGGGACAATTCCATAAACCAAACATTCATTTAAGAAAATATTTACATGTTCTACATTGAATTTACAGGAAAAGCAAACATCCCTGGACAAAAGGAATGCACGAGTTTCAGAGGATGGCAGGCAAGTTTCCAAGGTAACAATAAACAAACAGCTTTAAAGCCACTGCACAGAAATATAAGAAACCTCTTTTAACAAAAAGGGCCCAGGAGGAACCAGTGACTGGTTTTGAAGCAGGTGACATGGTCAAGCTGCAGGATGCCATCTAGTGTCAGCCTCCCGAATGAAGTGTTATAAAACTCACCAAAACACTGGGAATTCAAGTAAACCACAAAGAACACGTAGAGACTTGACTTTGCAACTGCAAATTTTAAATCTTCAGTTTTCCCCCGAGATGCAGAAAGCATGAAGAAAAACCCCCGATGCTCAGAGCTAGGCAACCTCACAGGAAGGTCCTTCATGTGTTTGGTTCCCACTCCAGCTAACGATTCGATTCATTAATCAAGACATGAATGAAAGAACAACAGAAACAGTGTGCAAAGTACACAAAAATCCAGAGGAGCACAGGCAAGTCTTCAGACGTGACACATAGAACCCTAAAGGTGCTCTTTGCTTGGTCTATCAGTGATTATCTCATTCTCTTCTGAACACAATGTCTAGGTGACTTACACGAACTGCTAGTGTTTTATCACCAAAAAAGTATACACATACACCTCACGAGTTCATTAATAACCCATTAATAAGACTTGTATTAAAGCTTGGCAGGCAAGTTTCTCATGAAATAAAATCTGCTTCCTGTTTTTTAGGCTCTGAACATGCCAAGGGTAGCATACCACGAGGTGAAAATGTAATTTAAAGGTTAAAATTTGTTTCAATTTCCCTAACGCAGTCACCATGAAGCAGTCACAGAACACGTGCTAGGTTAGCTATTTCGTTCCTGGTTATAACCTCCGGTCATCAAGTTTCAGAATGAAAGTTTGCAAATCGCGCGTCTACAATAGCACACGCAACTTCCCACTCATGTAACCACACACAGACAGCAAGGGGAGCCAGGGCTTGCTCCCCCCGAACAACAGACAATAAGGTCACGCTGCATCTAACTTCCATGTGCATGCCAGTGTGTAGCACAAGTCATAGCTGTTAAATATATTAAGCAGGGAATTGTCAGGAGTGAACTAACAGGGGAAAAAAAAATAAACTCAAAGTTTAGAGAGGAGGGGGAACTGGAGAGCTAAAGCTAACCAGCATTAAAGCCTGTATTTTCAGGCTCATTTGTAAAGCACAGTTGTTAACAGTGGTTAAATATTAACAGAGCACAGAATTTCAAGAAAGCAACATGAAGTATACTCCGTAGCCTCCCTTTACAGGCATGTAAGCAATGATTGCTTTGTCTGTTACCCAATTTACAGGGTTACAAGACACCAATTCCAACCCCAACACCGCCTATGTTTTTCCAAAGGAGTGGGCAACTAAATATGCTGTTGTCATTCCCCTTGCTACTTCTTTCTCAATTAAATCTACACTTTGGGATACCAATAACCAGATACGCAATAGACATTTTAAATAAGTGGACCTCGCTGGACAAATGAGGTCAAGAACAAGCCTGACAATCCCGTTTGATTCAGTTCTTGGAGTGAATAGACAGAGCGCCTTTCATGGCTTCCACTACAAAGAAGCCCATAATTAGACCTCATTTTTGTCAGTTCGTCCAAAGATTGAAGATACATGCAGGAGGTGATGTTTAAAAGGAAAGACTTTGAAGTCAAATAGCTCCCAAGAATATTATTATATCCATTTCAGATTAAAACTTCTACTATCTTCCCTCCATTAGTCCCACTTAAGGTAGGAAGCACCATGTTTTGCTCATTAGTTTCAGAGCTTGGGTGGGGGCGATTGGTTTGTTTGTGGGTTTGGGGTTTTTTTTAAATAACCTTTAAGATGGCTCTCTGTTGATTAATCCATTTTCATCCTTCAATGAGTTTGATTCCTATTAGTTCAGACTGCAGAGAAGACATTGATTTTTACTACAGTCAGGATCAAGAGAAGTAACAGCTTTTCCAATTAAACAACTGCTCGCCACGTTAAGTAGAAAAATATGTCCACAGCAATAATGTGCAAGTGTCCAAAGCACTCTTCAATGCCAACAAAAGCTAACAGACATGCTTGTAATAACTTTAACCTTTAACTTGAGAAAGGAGGAAAACTCCATGTAATACAGACAGTTCAGCTCCTGTTAACTCTGCTGATAAGAAGCTGTAACACTGAGAAAGACTCAAAATTACAGACAACTCATCTTCCAGCTCTGAATTACCATCATTATACCACACAAATCACATTGGGCTTTGGCCTGCTAAAACAGAAATCACAACCAGAAATGGTCTACGAGGCTGCTGCTGCTTCTGCTCTTAAATGAAGCTTTTATACCAAACAAGTCTATACAGTTCTTGCATTATAGCCTTTCACAGAGTTGCACTGTAAATCAAATATTTTATTCCACAGCCTCCAGCTATTCCCACATTTAATAACTGACATGGGAGACAAGTTTTAATCTCCATCAGGCTGAAGCAATTACTATCCTCATAACCACTCAAGTCAGAGGTAAAAATTACGAGTTTGGTGTTACCTGATTGCATACTCAGAGGGAAACCGTTATACTTTTCCAGAGGAGAAAGGCAAAGCATATTCAGTACAAGAGGGGAGCCCAAACAATCATACTCCCTCATTTCGCATGTACCAGAATGGCCACGCACTTCGAGCAGTCAAGACAAGACTTTGTTTAAGCTGCAAAAGAAATGCATCACTCTTGCCACAGAGCAGCAAAGAGAAATCTCAACAGACGCTACATTTGCAGATGTAATATTCTCCAATCAAGAAGCTGAGCTACAGCTTTAGATAAGACCTTAAACAACTGAGGAACTTTTTTAGTCATTAGGGAAACAGTTCTCATGCTCAGAGGAAAATCCATTGAAAAGCTACCTGAAATAAGTGACCTAAAAGTCTGTCCTACATCTACGCAGTTATTGCCAATGCTGTCTTTTCAGGTTTTGAAATACTTGTTAAAAAGGAGTTCAACTTTTAATTTAGGAAGTTACTCTAACAGCAAGGGCTATGACTGAAAATAGCAGTACCTAGACTCTCCCTAAAATGCTACCGGCACTTCTAATACTCTGCCTTGGTCACATACGGCTGGTCCATGGATACACATCCTGCTGCAAGAGCCAGAAGGAATTTGCTAGGGAATCTACCGGCCTGTGCTGCAGTCCAACACCACACAACTAGGAACCATGAGCACTTTGAGGCTTTACAACCGCTAACCAGGAAAAGCCATCCCGAGGACGGTGACTTAGTTCCTGGGGGAAGGATTGCAAGACTGGATGTAAATGTAAGAAAAAGAAGAAAGTGTTACAGGTACAGTTATAAACAACAGAAAAAAAATCCCTACAGGAAATCTCAGTGTGGAACTTGTACATTATTACATGTTTTACTACCAGTTATTACTAGCTGCTAGAAAGGAATATTAGAAATCACAGCAGGTCAAGAAACTGCTTCTTTCTGTATGGATAAATTGAGGCAAAAATGTAGTATTCTACCTCTTGTCCAAGACAGGAGGAAAATGCCATCAAGTCTGAACTATTCATCCTTTTATCCATGCTCTATAAAAGCCTGAAAAGATACTTCAACATCCAAATTATTTAAGTCAGCATGAACACAATAGGTAGGGTGTTAGAGCTCGCAGCGTTTTGGAAGTCTTGTGAAGGCATCCCCCCAGAGCCAAATAATTAAGGTACATCTTCGGGAGTAACTCTCCAGGCCAAACCAATATTCATGCATCCAATACACCGAGAGGCCGTGTGGCTGGTGAGAAAGACAGAAGGAACACATAGCGACTTTTATTGCTTTTCCTCACTGAAACGTCATCTTTGCACGCTAAAGGACAGGAAGAATGCTATATTGATTTAGAGTGCCCTCTAGAGTCAGCTCCTTATTAATGGCACCAAACACTAATGCCCTCATTTACTTAAAGAATTCATCCCACTGCTATCTGCAGGGCTCGAAAACCCAGTAGTAGTATTTTTCACAAAAGCTGATAACAGACCCATTATATATCGGTAAACACAACAGCATTTTTCAGACATCAGGGGGATAAATGTATTCTTTCCTAAATTTACATACAGTATGTGTGTATATACACACACATATATATGTATCAGTTTCACATCCACCAGTTCCAGCTAGGAAGAGGTGTGAGCAAAGTGGCAGAGGTGGAGTGGTGTTTCATGGCATGAAGCAATTTTTGCAGTTTTGAACAACATATTTAAGCAGGTTGTTGATAACTGCATGATAGCACACAACTGAGCTTTCTCCCAGTTTAATTTATGAAGGGGTGTTGCTTTTACTACACATAGCACAACTTTTCTAAGAGTACAATGTCCATAGGAATGATGCTACACCACTAAAATTTTTCAGTTTTCCTATAACGAGTGTTCAAAAGAGTTCCTGGTCTTTTAAATATTGCTAAACAACAGACACTGTGCAGGAAAGGTTCTTATTTGGTGTGCACATGCACTTGCACCTTTTCTTCCACCTAACACTAGTGTTTGAATAAGCTTCCTGAAAAAGAAAGGGTTTTTTCTCTGAAATATCAATGCCCTGAGGGAGTTATTCCATTGAGCTGCATAAAAAAACCACCCTCCACAAAAAACGCGCACAATATAAAAAAGCATTTTAGTAACCAAACTTCAAAATCATCCATGTTTAGGAGTCTCATTTTCAAATTCCTCTCACAAACTTCTCTTACGAATTGCTTGGCTTAAGTGAGACCACAATGTTGCAACATTCTTCCCAGTTTATCACCTAAAGACGCCTTCTTTCATAGAGAAGATGACTTGCAATGAGTTTTACTTCTGACAAATTTTCCTACCCATGAAAGTTTAACGGAGGGTGGGAAATAATGGCAAAGCTAATAATAGAACTGCATTGGAGTCACCAAGCCCATTTTGTCATTAAGAAACCTGTCACAGAGCAGGAAAAGCTTAATTTTTCTTATGTTCACCTCTCTATTTCCTGTGCCAGTTTTGTGGGAACACCAAAGTTTTTCACAACAGAAATGTCTCCCATATCCACAGCCCCGAATAAGTTATGTAGTCAGTTAATAAAAAAATACCAACATGCTCAGCTAAAAAGATCTTGAGCTTTTTATGTCATATGCCTGTTAATTATCTGCATTTCTATAGCTTATCTAACAAAAAAGTTGTTCATGTTAGGAAGAAATCCCCATCATCTTTTCTACTGATAGGCACAAAAGAATATTAATTTTTAATTTTTTTAAAACCGGTGTTCTACAAAGGAAGACAGCCTAACACATGCCCCTTTCTGTACAAATTTCAGTGAGTTGAAAATTTGAAGTGGTTTAACTCTTGGAATTACATTAAGTCTAAGTCAAACCTACACGATGCAACCATTTTTAGGCCTTCTCATCACCTAAAGATGCAGGCCCTTCCATCCTTATCAGCCATAAAGGGTGTCATAAGTTACTCATTTTGATCTCCAAAAGCACTAAAGTATTCATCAAAGCCTATACCATCTAACATGAGACGAGCTTCTTATTTGAAACCTCAAGGACACGAGCATCTTGATCTCTTTTTGCTTATGTAGGAACCTTTTTGAAAGAAGGTATGCTTGAACAGTCTCTGTATAAACTCCTAAATGATTTTTCCTCTAGATATCAGGTGACTCCTACATACTCTCAAAACACCTAAGCAGCATTAAATCCTTTCATGTTTTCAAGTAATGCACGTGTCCATGTCAAAATGGTTCTTTATTCAGACATGAAAGTTGAATAGGTATGCTACCATTCCTAGGACAGGATACATTAATAGCAAGAAACAGATCCTCTCATTACTAGCCCCATACTGTTGGCCACTAGCTGCCTCCCTCGTCGTGACGTGAATAAGGCTATGAGAGTATTCAGGGAACACTAAAATATCACTTGAAAAAAAAATCTCCCTGAAACATGTCCCATCAATGTGCTGATAACAAAATAAGACACCACCTCTGATTAAAGTACAAAGCTATTAAAAAAAATTGCTACTTCTCTGAATTTGAAGGAGTTAACTATCTCATGTTGAATAAAGACCAATTTTTGTTTTCAAAGACTTTATGTGCAGCTTTCTACTGAAATTAGTAAGGAAGCCACTATTTCCCGGGTTTTTTCTATCAGGCTGACTATGGATTGCAAGAGCCATTCTTGATCTGTTTTAACATCGGTCATGTCTAAAGATTACCTCACAGTCATAAGAACTGGAGTTTTTAATTATTATTTGTAAGCGAAAGATTTTAAGGCATATGATTTCAGTTAATTAAAAATCTACTTAGTTATCAAACTACCATTAAAAGACCTATTTCAGCCTCAAATGAGGATAAGTTACCGCCAAGTGAAAATACATCATTAAATTCTTGCTCATTGATTACAAACTTTTCGCTTAAAGCGGGTACATTCAAAAGATAACACTGATGAGAAAGGAGCCAACCAGACAGCATCTAATAAGTAACTATTAATCAATTCAATTACTGATTCATTTCATCCAAATCTGAGCCCTTGGGAGGGAAAAAAAACCCCACCAACAGAAAAAACAGACTGCAGAATTTAATGCTGTCTTTTTGTTTTAAACCTCCAAATTAAGCAGACCCACAACTGATGACTGAGAAGTTATACAATGCAAGCAATTTCTAGCGTGCTGTGACAGCAGCTTAAGGTCCTAACCAAAGAGGAGGAAGGTGTTTCCCTCACCACCACCACCACCACCCCCCCATCTTCCATTCTGCAGTCCGAGGGCCACATTTTCTATCCCTGAAAAGCAAATAAACATACAAGGTCGTGCTCTTGAGCTTTACTCACATATCTCGTACTGGAGACCTGTCTTCTGTTTCAGAAAATCTATGATTATCCTTCTAATCTTTCTTGAAGAGGATATTCATCCTTCATCTAAGGGGATTCAAAAAGATCTCGAGAACCCTGCTTTTGGACACAGGCAGTAACTGTAAGAACTCTAAGGGCCATAAGAATTCAAGGCTATCTTCAAACAACCACATCCTCTAAAGTAAGTCATCAGAGAAACGATGAGTTAACACAAAAGTAGGTGTTATTTTTAAACAAGCTCAACATAAAGCCAAAGAGGCAGAAGAAAATAGTTTCTCTCCCCAACACACTACGGCATTTCCAGGAAAATAAAGATTTGGGGGAAAAAAAAAAGGTCAGAAAAGTTTGTTGCCACACGAACAGGCAGGAACAGTAGCCTACAGAAAGCTTCCATCACAAATCATTTTCCACAAAGTAACAGCTGCTCTTGCAATTGCCTAACAAATACAAGTCAAAAAACCCAACTTCACAGCCACACCAGCTATTTCAGAGCTAACTACTACAGGCTGGGCTACTTGGACTGCAAAAAACATCACTCAAATCCTAGCGTGTTCAGTGTAATTTAGAGATTAAGCTGTATCTTCCTTGAAAACTCTACATGTGGGGGTTTTTTTTCTTGGTTTCAATCAAGATATCAAAATAGCAACTACCTATATGCCTTTTTACTAACAGAAACATACGTCTGGGTGGGTGACCATGACACACAATAAAAGCAGTTTCGGTACACCAGTTAACATTAGGTTCCCAAGCTTCAAGTATAATCATTCTGAATGTAACCTTTAGCAATATCCTGATGGAAATAAGTGCCAAACTGTCTAAAACCTTGCTGGATTAATAGTATAAAACCTTGTTGGATTAATAGTATAATTTGTAAGATACTGGGTTTTGAGCCACAAAAGCTGTAAACTCACAGCTTTTAAAGTATAAATTGTCATATACAGCTAACACACCTACTAGACGTCCTGTTTGCAGCCCTATAAATACAAAGTTTGCAGCTGTATATAACAGTTGTCAGTGCAAAAAGCAATTCGGAGTTTTAAGCTCGTGCCTTTGTATATGTTATTTCTCTTTGAACACTAAAATCAACAAATGACTGAGAACAGTGGCTAAAAAAAACATCTATTGGAAGACAAATCCAGAGCCTTTGATAGCTACAAATCTTTACTACATCTCTCAATATAGATTATTTTTTGAAAAAGGATCAATAGTCTGGCCACTGTTTTAGCATAACCCATTCTTTCTGTAGAACCACTCTGATTCTGAAAATGAGTAAACTGCTGTGCACACAAAAATGTATTACCTGCAATTCAACTGACAGATAAGTAATCTTGGTAGCTTTCCCGTCTTTTGTTAAAGAGTGTTTCCTCAGACCTCATTTCCCTTTCACCTGACCAAAATAGAAAGATTAAGGTAAGCCACTTACAGTTTAAAACTACATTTACAGCTGAAACTTATTACACATTAGTTTTAACGAGCTACACTGAATTTAAAAAAAAAAACATTTGGAAATTATGCCATGGCTTTCAGCAGCAACATTTATGCCTCCCACAGCTAAAGTCTGTGCATCTTCTCCCTCCCTTATATTAATGTGTTTATGGAACCATGATTCCATTAGCATTATGTAACACAGACAATCTTCTTAGGCATTTTATAATTATCTCACACCAAAACGAGCCCACTGCACACGTACACTTCCACTGTGAAACTGTTAGCTTCCTAGACTTTGCTGACGTACAAGGAATCGTCTGATGTAGAACTAAAACTTCTGAGCAGACCTGCCTGTATCCTTAGCCGAACCATCACAAAATGGAACGACAGGATCAGTGGCTGATGCCGCCTTCTCCTCATACATACTCACGACATACAAACATGAAGTTATTGTATTCATTGCACTTCCTCTAAGAAAAAAAGACTCTTAAAATACATTTAATGTTTGTCAACTGCCTACCTCTCCTGCGTGCTGAACAGAGTAAATACTATTTGCAGTTATGTCTGTAATTTGACATTAATTCCTTAATCTTCTTAAGTCAGGGCAAGCTTGCGGATCATTACGAGGTTATTTAGAAGAGCACATTTGAAGTATTACATGAAGTGTACATTTTATTAAGAAAATACGTTAACTCAAGTTTTGTATTTCGTCATTCATACACCTGAAAATAAATCAATCTCCTTTGGAGAGCAATGAGAAGATACACTATGAACTATTATTGCAATGTAATCCTCTTTTGTGCAGTACAGTATCTGCTAACAAGATTGTGTAGCTTTCACATTGGATCAGCAAGACTGTGACCTTTACTGACAGTTATTCTAACCAATATTAATGCTAGAGAGATGGCCAGTGCAACAATCTTCCACATTTATGCTCTCCCGTACAGATACCACATGGATTAGCTTCCCCTGCCTGTCACCACTTGTTTCTTGCTTGCACCAGAACATACAGGGATCAGGCCCAGCAATTATTTATATTGCCTGTGCAATAACAGCAAACTACACAAAAAGCAGGCTTCACCAGAACAACCCTTATTTCAGTGGTCTTTATTGTGCCATACCTCATTTAGGAGGCAGAGCAAACAGGGTCTTCACTAAGGCCTTTTCCAACTACTGACAGGGACTTCTGCCATTCTCAGCACAACCACTTCTGACTATATCACTTCTCTTCAAATACACATAAACAGCAGAGGAAACTCCCTCCAGCAAAAACAATTCAACACTGGGTGGGCTGGTACCAGCATTAGAAGGAATGCGTTACCTTCCTTCAACTCAAAGCTAAAACAATCCCCAAACATACATGTGCAAGAGTAACACAGGAATAAAAAACCTGTACTTACATATGGAGTGCAAAGTAAACTGGACATACAAATCTGAAAGAACTTAGGTATTAGAAAATACAGCTTGGTCTTGTCAGCTTTCACATGTAAAAAGAATCAGGAGACAAGCCATTACCTTCCACAACTTTAAAGAGCTTTTGAAAGTTAGAAACATACCTAGATGGCATTGCAACTAGCAGAAGGTGGCACGACAATTTTCTCATGTAGAGAAGCAGAGGAAGGAATGGAGCTGAAACAGATTAAACATTCGGCTTATCTATGTGGAGGAATTGTTGGCAGTAAAACTGCAATAGCATGGGATATTTTCATTTGGGTTTTTTTTAGTTTGGGGGTTTGTTTTGTTTTTTAAAGGCAACTAAGAGTATCAGTTATCTTAATTTATTCCCAAATTGATTAGTTTTACAGCACATGAAGCACCCTTCAGGAAGAATACACAACTACACCGATAACACTGCAATCTAAACCTCCACTTTGGTTGGTTTCACTAGAGGTTTTTTCCCCAGGAAACAATTCTTAACCACTTGAGGGGAAGGAAAAAAAAAAAAAGATGGAAAGAAAGTGACCCTACTAGTGTGATCACTCAGCAGGCCGAAGGCCAAAAGCAGCATGCCTTGACCACTGTCAGCTTTCGTCCGTGGAACAGCAATTCTAACAGCATCCGAAACTTCCCAAAATCTAAAAGCCAAATAAACCGTCCCCTCTCTCAAACAGATATCTGTAGGCAACTGTTGTCATCCAAAGTATTTGCACTTTTGAAGTTCACTACCCACTCCCAAATAAAATAAAAAACCACCAGAAGACAGTACCAGTATAGCCCAGTACCCATTCTTCCATACCCACTGAATGCAGTCCTTTTCTTCTATGCAGAGATCTTCATCCACGCCAACATGCAGGTGCTGCTCTTGTTGAAATTTAAGCTCCAAGTCACAGGTTTTAGTTAAACCAATAAAGGGGAGTTTAGAAATAGCTTTTAAGAAACCACCCAGGCAAGTTCAGCTGAACTAACCTGCACTGAAACTCACACCACTACATCAGCGAAAGAGACCTAAACCAGAGGTGGAAGGAGGAAGAGCAGAGGCACATACCAGGCAAAAACGCTTCCTCTTAAATAGATTCAACTGGCACATGACATGTTTAAAATCTAATTTGCATGCAAGAGTCAAAAGCCACAAGAATTAAAGTTACTTTTCTCAAGTTTTGTCAGTAATTTTGCAACTTGCTTAAGTTTCCAGAGCAAGCTTCATTCTGATGCAAATTAGAATATTTCACTTGTTCATACACTAGCTGCTAAAACCAGTTCATGTAGAAAACAGGATGAGAAACAGCAGCTACATTTATCAGCAAAATACTTTTTGCTAGGTTTACGGGTATAATGCATTTTGTAATTAAATTGCTAATGTTGCAGAACCCAGTTTTAGTCAAATATATATGTAATTACATTAATCAATTAGCCTGTAATTGCATTTTGCTATTTTTGATTCCTAAGACTTTGCTGGGCATACTTGAAAAACTGGTATTCCCCGGTTCTGGTTCTTGGGGTGGGAAGGATATCAATACCACACTACAAAAGAGGCTGAATGATTTTAAATATGATTATGCTGGAAAACAGAACGTGATCTTCAGTGTACAGTGTTCTATCTGTCATAATGGGACAAAATCTGTGTATGACTGGTCACTGTGAAAAACCTGAAAAAGGATTAATACACTACACTGCAACATTTAAAAGTACTACTTCTGAAGGCAGAAGCGAGATGCTTAAACTGTTCTTTCTGCTTCTGAAATGTTTCTTCCCAAATGATTACTGTAATTTCTAAGGGAGATAATCTACCAAAAAAAAACAAACAAAATTCCATTTTTGAAATTTTATTTGCACTTTGTACTCATCTAGTGGAAAGAATGACATTTCAGTACCTTTTCCTTCAAAACACCACACAGTGAGGAATATCTTGCTTCAGGATTTTACCTAAAGATTCAAGACACAGCATTACAAAGACAAACTCACAAAATATGAGTTAAGTAGGAAGCATTTTTTTGTTGTCAAGTAAAACGGGAACGCAAAAGCAAACAGCCAGCCAGGCACTAATCATAAACTTCCTCTTTGTAGTATGTATTAAACAGACAACTTTTATTTTCAGTATCAAGACAGAGCTGAGTCCATGAAACAATGAATTTAATTTTTCCAGACCTCCCCATAATGACAACTAAATCAGAGGGTTTGTTTCTCAGGGAAGCGCTTTGTCTCCAAAAATAAAGGTGCAGAATATCCCACTATAAATTCTGATATTTCCCCAGAAGAGTCATCAAAACACACTGGTATTGCACAACTACAAACCCATAAAACCATATTAGAATTATCACAGTCAAGTTAAAAAGAAAGTAAAGTCTAGTGAATTAGCAGAGCCTGGCACTGAAACATAACCAAAAGAAATCCCTGACCTTTCCCTGAGTCACTGTCATTCTTAAAGATGCATTACTCATCTAGATTCCAATACAGGTGCAGGTTGGTTTCATGTCTGTCGAAAGCATTTTATTTTAAGCAAGCAGTAGTATCTATTTCAAGAGCAGGTACTTCTCAGCCATTGTAGCCTTGGTCTCCTGTATAGTGTTTCCTGAACTACTACTGGAATCCTTTAGAATGGATTCCCTAAACAGAGAGCCTTAAAATTTGCTGAGAGCAAAGTTATACAGGGATATTTATACAAACTGCCTTTCCCAAAACAACCACGATTACTGTTGAGGTAGTAAATTACTCTAGCCAACACTTCATCCACAAAAGTTCTGCTTTAAGTGATGAGCAAGCAGGAATGCTAGCTGAGAAAAAGTAATCCTGTTTTAGGAACTACTTTTAATGCATTTCAGCTCTATGTGCCAATTTTGGTTAAGAACACAGTAACTTTGGTCTTTTGGTTGGTTAGGATCCAACCGAGGTGGGTTTGCTGTGATTTACATTTCTCAGAATGTCCTAATAAATCAAGTGTGATCAATACCACCAACTATGAGATTTTTGTTTTTCCCCCAGACACCGCAAAAGAAATCTCAGTTATTAATTAAGGTAGCAAACAAGTTAGCATGCCTTCAGCTGTGGCTATAACTGACAAACTGTTGGTCCTTAGCATGCATGCCTCTGCCTTTTCATATTTTCAGGTTTGTCTCACAGCTTAAGTTCTGCAGACAAAAGCAGTTGTGCTCTTGCCAAAAGACTATCACGTTTTATTATCAGGGATAATTTTAAAGCATCAATGTACCTACATAAATAAGAGACCTGAACTGCAAGCGTCTTCCACCAATTGCAGGAGAAATTTTCTTTGTATAAGCTGCAGACACACGGTACAGTTTTGTACAGAATTGCAGGATAGTGTTTTCATCTACCATGACAGCTGAGGTTGTGTAGATACCAAATACACAGTAAATGGAGCAAGCGTTTCTTTTAATAAACTGCCACAGAAAAAGTATGAAAAAAAATGATTCAAGCTGAGGACATATTGATGGGTACAAAATCCTTGAGGCATTATGCAGCTCACACAAGCTCATGGATCAGTATTATTGCAGCAACCAGTAGCCGTCAAAGCCAATTACCCCAGGGACTTTCCAATGTGAGGCCGGGGTTCTCTGGATGCCTCCTGTAACTGTCAGAGCTGTACACGCTGGAGAGAAGAGGGAGTGCTGAAAATCTGTCACAGCCAATTACCGCCAATGTTTTATTTATGTCAGGATACACCTGATCAGTGAACAATAAAGCCATTTTATAAAAGATGATTACAAAAACAGAATGCAAAATGGCAACAACTGGTAGAAAAAATTTCATTTATAGATAAGCACAGCACGTACACTTGGAACATGTAAAATAAATTCTCAATGCTGAAGCAGTGACACACACGGGTTTTAAAGCCTTTGACTCCAAATGTAGACTCCATTTTTCAAATGCCATGACAAAAGGCTGATTTGTATATAACTCAGTTTAGAGACAGGAAGATGCAAGTCAATGTACTACATTGGATTTGAGGGATTAAATTTTATATGGAAGGAAACCAGAGAGAGAAAAGAGGGGAACAGAAAACACTGACACAATATGGAGGTAAGTCCACAGATCACTTTTGCTGCGCAACACCAGCCTTTATTTCAATTGCCCAACTCAACTGGCAAAGGTTATCTGCAGGGGAAAATATAGAAATTATAACATCCTCCAAGGCTTGAGAACCTGCTTTGTACTTACCCATCTTCAACTTACAATATACTACCTGCATTTAAAGTTAAACAGATTTAAGTTCAAATCTGCCCTTTGGCCATGGGATTCAACATCAGATCCCAAATAAAATACTGTTTTTTTTCCCACAGATATATAAACTATGCCTAGTTTTATTCATGTCAATTTTCAACTCGCTACTTTCCAGAAGAAAGCATTGTACAAAACTGTTCTGAACGAACAGATCAGCTGGAGCCTTGTCGGGTGAATACGCTGCTGGGGAAATCCTTCTTCAGGCAGAACTGACCTCCCAGGAGAAGCTGTATCAGCCACCAAGATGGAAGTTGGCATTTCTAGATAATTCTCTTCAATTATTTTGTTGCCTTAAGTTCCAACTGCCAACATTCCCTACCCTCGCTGTTAAAGGATGTATCATGACCCTCTCCCCAAAGACACCAGACACATGCGCAGATGCAAAGGAGATTTAGCGACTACACCAACCACTGCTCTGAAGACGTGGCTTCTGAAAGTCACCTGTGAAACAACCAACAAGCTAGGGGCCTATACCATTTTTTTTCATAAGTATGACCTTTTCAAGTACCAGTTCTAAACTGAGTGATACTCCGCTATTTTGTAAAGTACTTTGAAATCTATGGAGAAACAGCAATATACATAATGTTAAGATTTTTTAAAAACACAGTAATCATACCAGTGGGGGAAGTCTGTATTTCTTATGTTTCACTGTTGAAAATTGCTCAGAATAATCTAATAATCTAATCTACTACTCCGAACAGCTACCACAATACTGGCTGCCACTTCTGTTTACTCTTCAATTTTAGAGCATAACAGTTTAAGCCAGGGCCTTAAAATAACTTTGGCCCACACATGTACATAATTAAAGGAAATTTGAGAGACTATTTATCATACAAAAGGCTCCCATCTCAACAAACACTGCAAACATATTAAACCTGCTCACCAGGATGGTACTTACTCTCTAGAAACAGAACCTGAACTTCTCCAACTTAGATTGTTTCACAATACTACCAATATTATGCAAGTATAATTTTTAACTTAATTTACAAGGAAGGGTTTACTAAAAAGCTGACCCTATGAGCCAAGAGGCACAGAACACAGAGCTGAGGGGTATGAAAACTCCACACACAATAGACTATAACAGCTTCCCAGGTATCCCACAGCTCTGCTCCCGCGTGAGGCTCAGGAGGCGACAGGATTTCAGGATAGCCCCGTAACGGCTTTCTCACTCCACCTTCTTGCTTGCTTCCTCCCACCCCTGGGGAGTTTGGCTACCCCGAAGCTCCAGTACCATCGCACCCGCAGGGAGGACATGCCACAGGTTCCAGAGAGAGTTGCACACCGCAGCGTTACGAAGTTGAATGCAGCTCAGGAATCACATTGGCCATCTCTACCTGTGACAACAGCCATCTCGAAGGCGTAAGAAGCTCAACGATATAGGAACCAAATAAAGCAAGACTATATATACCACCTTGAAAGCTGTCAACACAGACAATACACAAGAGTATTTGGATACAGCCTTCCCTGGGAGCAGACTGAAGAGTGCAAATAATAGGCATTTCAGACCTGAAACAAAAGTACGACAAGGATGGCTGTTAGGTGTCAAGCTCAGTATCAGACATTTGGATTCCCCCTCTTTCACATATGGTACACACAGTATTTTTCAAATGGTCTTTTCGTTCACAAGTCAAACACTGCACAAGTACAGCTGCAGAATAAGAAGGCATTTTAACACAAAAATATACCCTCTATTTAGAGTTTTGTGCACACTTCAGTATATTTTTAAAAAGAATCTGTCCTGTAGCTATTAGGAGATATATAGCTTAGTGTTTTAATAGAGCTACATGAAAGTGGATCAATATTATTTTAATTTTTAAAGGTCTGTTTATGAAATGCAATCATCCTTCATTAAAAATGCAAGCTGTGCTTCACAAGAGGTTAGTGTAAATGATTCATAGTTTGATATCTCTCCAGTATAATCATCCTCTCTCAGGAGGGCCCATCGGATGCTTCATCACACCACTCAAGTTGGTATTATTAAAAAAAACACTTGCCCATGACAAAAAACTAACACATTTTTAAAATCCTGTCCCACACATCCTTCATCCCAGATACTCACAGATTTCCTACACACGCATTATCAGCTGGTTGCCCATGTGGCTGGATTATCTGTGGCTAAAACGGAACAATCCAGCCACAGTTTTCCTTTTACTATCTTTGAAAAACCCAAGCAAACAGAAAACCCCACCACAAGAAAAAGTCCGTTCACACACTGCATTAGAGAAACAGCTTTTAAAGAAAACAAACAAACAAGAAACCTACCACCACACATTTCGCCCTCAATGTCTTGTTAAGGGAAAAAAATAAACCAAATTCAAACTGTTCAGATTCACTCACCTAGCCTGAAATTTCAGTACGATTACTGCCTTTCATTAGAATAAAAAGAAAATTTACCTTCAACATTAGATTTCCAATAGGCTCTAACGACTGAAATCTTCAAAGTCAAGCCTATACAGCATTAAATGCAAGACCCTTCTATTTAAAAACACTAATTGCAGCTAACTGTTTCAACATAGCAGCATCTGGCTAATTATGACATGAGGTTTTAACTAATAAATTCTTAATTATTAAACTCCAGTGTTCAATTTCCTTCACACAAATAAAACAACATCATATTATAGCAATTACAAACACTATAGATACACCAGTCACAAAAAAATTGTAGCACAGAAATCCCTTTTAAAAAGCTCACCAGCTGCCACATTAAAGCGCAGAATATAATGCTTACATTTTACAATGTCTATAGAAGAAGTGTCCTTAAGAGCTATTATACACAGATGTACACAGCCTTTATCTGGCTACCAGCTATTTCACCTTGCTAGCTGTGCATGCATAACACACAGCAGTTCTGTTTGTGCCCGTTACAACACTATCTGCCAATAATTTTCATCTTTATTCTTTTCTCTCCAAATACACGCCTTTGAATTTAATATAACTGTACTGCTATCACCCAGCATATTTATGTATGTGATGCTGAAAATATATTTAATCAAGGCAATATTACACACTGTAGCATCTGAGCTCCTGAAGTTCCCTAGAGCATACATTGGGTTTAGGCTTTAATACCTGATGGGGACACCCCTCCCCTAAAAAAAAAAATAAAAATCAGAAATATAGCAGATCTGACAGAATATTTTACAATGGAGTTGCACAGTATATGCATTCAATCGCTCCATTTCCCAGAAGATTCATTACAGTTACATTAGAAAGTCAAATCAGGCAATTCTGCAGTCTGGTGAAAGCTAGCGTATGAAAGCAGGTTAATACAAAAGATTCATTTTAAATAGAGGACATTTAGGACTTTTAAAAGCAACATTATGATAAAAATTTCAGGGTGTTTGTTCTGGCTTCAGAGCATGCTTTTCAAGTCTTGTTTCAATGATGCTGCTGATTTTCTAAGGAAAGAGGGAGGGGATGTTAGATCTCCAAGGTTTGCCATCTTAATTACCCTACTGCTTCCACGCGTCGCTAAGAATCACACTGCAGATACACCTCTGTACTCAACAGCCAGTGTAGAGTTGGTGTCAATTCTTAGCAGTAAAAATTCTAAATGCATTAGTTAGCATTTCCAGAGGCTGCGTATTGCACAGTAACAAACCACCGGGGACTGCATTTTAGACAAAGGTACTAAGTACAAAATACAACCCATTTGGAAGTTTTCCGCTTACCTTACAACACAAGTATTATACGTAATTATTACCATTTATAACCTTGCCTCCACTTCAGCAAGTAGAATGCAGACAGGGAATGTAATTACTTATTAAACTAATAATCTAAGAATTGATTGACAGGATGGAAGAAAAAAATTTGTTCAAGCAGTATTAAGAGTATAAGCTTATCTGAATGAAGCCAACTAGTTTCAGAGCAATATAAGCAAGACAGCTATAAACACACAAGCCATGTATGCACACAGTTACAACACCAAAAAAAACCCCACAGAATACAAAAAGTAGTTGTCAACAGTGCCAGCTTTGGCAGCGTTCAAGAACCTCCTGCAGCCCACCTATGTTTAATACAAAACTAAATGCAGTCAAAACATCTGGTGGATTATTGATGGTTATCATAAATGAAGTTTGACATTTCACAGGAACTCAGATATTCTACTTCTACCCCATACTTACAAAATGGAAGACCTACATTTGTTTCTGATTTTACATTTTTTTGGAAAAACATGCATTGTGTGGATAACAAACTTCATGAAAAGGCAGATGCATGTATTCGGACCTCTCCTTCCTAAACAATATTTAGAGCACATAAAAGAAATATTCGCAACTTTTATATGGAGGGGAGGGTGGGGAATGCAGCTCTTTTCTTTTTCTCTTGCTTACACACCAGTTTCAAGCCATTACATTTGTATCACTGGAAGGCAGGGGAATGTACCTTAACATTGAACCATCAAACCTCCTCCGTAAGAGTTCTGACAAGACAGACCCATTCCTCTCATCCCATTTCACATTTTTTTTTCCTCACTCAAATCCCATCAGGTAACAGGCTTTTCAGGAAAAAAAAAATCTAATCCTTTCCCTCCCCGCCCCCCAGCTATTATTTTTCCTTACTTTCCATACATAGTATTATGGAAAACCTGTAAGTTAAGTTACCAAGACAGAAACTAAACCCAAGCTTTTACTCAAATTTAATTCAAGAATACTGTTTACCACTATCACTAGATAAATTTCTCAGTCAGGCATATAATATTGTTTCTAACAACGTAGTTAAGTTTATTTTTTTTTATTTTTGCATGAATATTCACTGTGCTATTTGCATGCATTTGATTAGGTCCGTTACATTCACACTCTCTTAAATTATTCTGAGACAAACTAGAGTCCCAGAAGTACTCAGAGCCCAGCATGTTTACCTGATATTGTCTGAATCTGAAGTGGGGGGGAAGGAATCAAGACTCACAAGTTTCCATATCAATCTCCACTTGATTTTAATAGAAGCAAAATATAATCAACTACTACACTGGCCTACCAGAAGAAATTGAGCTGATATTCCTGGCCTCCATATTGCCAAGGAATCAACTTGCACAGTGGATTACTAATCTTGAGCTGCTGGTACAACCTAGGAAAATTAAACAGAAAGCAGTTTACATCAGTCATGTTACTTTACAGTATGAAGCAGATATACCAAAACTGGTAAATGGGTATTAATTTGACCACGAAAACGTCTGAAAAAAACCAAGGGTTACCCTCTTTCCCAACCTCTGATGGACTGGGTAAAGAATTTAAGCACCACAAACCACATTGTTTTTTTACCCTCCACTAAACCTGACGCTGCTGAAACCTCAAGATAATTTTCATAGCATTTTGCCCCATTTGAAGGGCTGATATCACAAGTAGGAGCAATACAGATACAGGGTCACACGACTCCTAAACAGAGATTAGACAATAACTCAGGCCTCTGTCACAGCACTACTATAGCAAGCCACACAATGAGGCTTCATGCAGCCTTTTTACATGTCTGTGCGAGATAATGCCCTATACATCAGGTATAAATATACCACAGTTGAACTAAGAACCGTGTTTCCCTTAAATTTCTCACATCTTAACTCAAGAGCTGTACAAAAAAGTTATTAAAATTAATGCAAACTATCATAACTCTGTCTTTTTTATTACTGGTAATATTCCTTCTACAATATTAGTCTCCTTGGCTGAACCAGCATGTCTTTTTGAAAGTTGCCTTTGAAGATCAGAAACTCTTTAGCATAAAAAGTGAAACACGCAATCATGTTAATTTGACAAGGTAAGGGGGGGGGGGAAAATCACTTCAGCTTAGTATTTCTGAAACTTAAGCTATTCTTTCACTTTTTTAAAAAGCATTTTTCTTTCCTGGTTCCCTCTACAGTAATTGACATGAGGATGTAACAAAGGCTTTTGGTACTCAGCATTTTAAAAAACAAAACAATAAAGTATCAAACTTGGCAAGTGACCTAAGTAAACACTTCCCACCTTAAACAAAATTAGTAGGTTAGAATAAATTGCTGAAGCATGAACAGCCCTAGCAATCCAGCGAGTACTCATTTTTCCTTGTTTGCATAATAAATACCGCAGCTATATATATGCATATATATATATATATAGGAAGGCGGCAAGAGCAAGAGCACGAGCACACATGTGTTTTATAAACAAGAAATTCAAGCCGGAATTTCTTGCTCTTCCTTCCGAGGAGCCTAGCCAAAACACCATATTCTCCAGAACTATTTTGTCAAAAGCAAAAAGAGAGCATCCAACACATTTCAATTTTTTTTGAACCCCCCCAAAAAAATCAAGAACTCCATGAGTTGGCAGAAGTATCAGTTTTCCAATATTCAAGTACAGTTTATGATAACACCTCATGCATGTGAATGTTACACTCTTGAATCATTTGGTACTCTTTCATCTGCTTTGCACCAGGAAAAACAGGTAATGCACTTGAAAGACTTTAGAATAGCCCATTTCTCACTACTCCCCTGTACCACTGTGTTCTTATTAAGTAGTCCATGTTGCCATTACTGTTCCTAAATATTTATGAATACCTTTGCAGTCAATAACAGGGTCTAGATTGAAAAGTTCTAGTATGGTACCTCTGCAGCGTTGATCAGCACTTTGAGAATTGCGTACTTTTTCAGAGTCATCCTGTGGGACAAACTAAATGCCAAAACTCAAGAATGAGAGATGCTGGTATATAATCATATTTGTCTGAAGTTATATTTTGCAGAGGTATTCCCTTTGAAACTGAAAGTTCTACCTCTATACATTCAGCTTTCTTCAGCAGAGACTTCCACATTTTACAGACATGCAAATCAACACACACGAAGTCTGAAGTCACAAAATAAATACAGAAACAGAAATTCTGTGATTGCTATGACTGCTGACTCCCCAATGCTTGTTCAAATACTGAATACTCAACTGTGACAAAAGGAACCATTTACAGAAGTGGCGACTAACCTCCTTTTCATAATTGCTCACTCAATTTTTAAAAGCATGTTCCTCTCCCTTACAGTTATAGAATTATTTCAAAAGCATGAACCCATTAAACATTTGCCTCAGTCTGCCCTCAACAATAGCCTCAAGAGATAAAAATTCTCATTCGTTTCAACAGAGGCCCTATTGATTCTGCTGTCACAGAATATGACTATTTTCTCCTCATGCTGCTTCAGAACAGCGCATTCTGTCATGGAGCTCTACATACATTTATTTCCTTTTCCACCTCTTCACAGCAGCTTTGGTGCAGTGGTTTCTCACACCCCACCACCCTTTCCACCCCAGCAGACACCTTCCAGCAGTCAAGGTGCAGACAAGTTTACTCCACACGCACTGATACACAGAAGAGTTAATGCAAACAAAGCAACAATGGGTAGGCTTTAGTCTGCAGGCACTCATATCCAAACTGGGGGGGAATCCCAAAACCCTCCTCACTGCCATACGTACCACTTCACACTATCCGGTAAGAACACCCAAGAATCTCAGAGCCAGTTGGAGATGAACTACCCATCTTACGGAAGCCACCCACTGCATCACACAAATGCTTATGGTTCTTTAGAAAAACAAGGTCAGCAGACTTATTACTGGCAATTCTGTAAATGCGAAAGTCTCCAGGCACGATGCTTGGCTGTCACTGTAAAGCTGCCAAGTTTTATTAGAACTGGGGAGTATTGACTGCGTTCTGTCCCTTGAATGTCAATGATCTGATCCTTCAAGTTAAGTCAAGTGCAATTTCCATTTGCAATGACGCAGTCAGTCGGGTGATGAATTCATGCCACGGTCACAGAGGCTTAAGAGCAGCTGTTCAGGAAAGCCAGTACTACTTCTCACACCTGGGTGTCACTGAAGGTGTCCTTTACTCAACCTCCAGTACACATCAATGATTGGGACTGTCTAGTCCCTACAAATCATTCAGGCATGTTGTTTCCCAGGAAGCAAGCCACAACATCAAAAAAAAAATAGTTCTGCAAGTAACAAAACCAAGCACCTTCTGATAGACTTCTGACTCTTATTAGAGGGGAAGGGAGGTTGGCTTTAGGCAAGATCACAACCAAGTCTTTCCTCTTACCTCCACAGATACTTGTGAGGTGTGCGGCACCTCACAAGTTTGGGGTTTTTTTCCTAAAATCCTCTAAAAACAAACTATGCTCAACAGAAAAAACAGATGGGATCTTGAATTTCCACAAACAAGCTCACCATTATTCAAATGTTATGCTCTCTCCTTCATACCTCCCAAACATAACTAGTTGGCCCAGTTATGAAAACATATGAAGACAAGCTAAACAACCAGATACACCTGCTACTGCAGAAAACCAAACTACTGACAAGATTAAAAACTGCACCCAGCACTCTCCCGCCATCCAGAATTTTTTTATTTTTTTAAAAAAAAGCAATTACCCACTAAGAACAAGAGGATTTATGTTTTTGGGTTCCACATCTGCCCAAATACTTCAACCACCACCACTGGTTTAAGTTTTATTGCTCTATCATTTCTTGATGGACTCAAGCTCACCACAGACGCTGAATTTCCAAACTAAGTGCTATTTTTCCCCTTTGATTTTTGCCAGTATTTAAAGTACTTTGCATTCTTCCTTATCAAGAAGAGATTATTTTGTTTTGTTTGATTTCTCTTTTTACATGTGAAACATTACATTGGACACTCAGTTTCTACTCTTGATAGTTTACCACCCAGAAGTATTTACTCATCGTTCTGTATTACAAACTAACAGAAAACTAGGAAAGGGAAATTGCAGGAAGACAGATGGGGAAGGCTACATCAAATTAAAACCAAAAGCAAGCTATGTGATAGGTACTTTTTGTACAAACTGCTCACAGAAGAGCAAACAAACTAAGCAGAAAGATCAACAGCCACAATTCAGAAGAGATCTCCCTGCTGAGTGGGCTTTTCAGAGCTTGACATTGAAGAGCAAGAACTGTTACTAGTTTCTACAAAAATGAAGCAAGTTTTTAGAACTATGGGTTTCTAGGGAAGCCACAGGGTATCGCTACAGATGGTTAAATCTGCATCCCACCTCATTGACACATGTAGATAAACCAGCACAAAACCAAAAAGAATGTTTTCAGTATTGATCTTAATTTGGCCTCTGAAAGACTAACTACCCAATGACAACTGCAGCAAACCCTAACGTTAGTTAAGTTTCAGTTTCTCTCCCATATCTACTTTCCCCAGCGCAAGATATGAGGTGACCAGAACAACACAAGGAGAAGTCCAAGGGGGGAAAATTTTCGCAACAGAACCAATTTCTCATAGCACTTAATTCAACGCTGTCATCAAGTTACAAGCTAAAACACACACAGAAAGAGTGATCTTCCATGCACCTTAGAACCCTTGAACCTTTGACTATCCACTTAAAGATAAAGCTGCAAAACCACACATACCCACAAGACCCAAGCAATACACCAGAAGAGAAAGCACTGCACTTTCAGTCATGTTGTCTTGGCATGTCTTTGTTCAGCCTGGGGTTGACGACTTGAGTAGCCAGTTTGCTACAGTATTTTCTTAAAAAAAATAAAAAATAAAAAATAAAAAAGCACAAGGCAATACAACTTACAGAAATTAAAAAAAAACAGTTTGCTAGTATTTGGGTCAGTACAGACCAGTCCCGAAACATTTCCCACTTATTTTATTTTTACCACAATAAGGACTAAAGACATAAGAATTTAGCAGACTGAGTATTTCACAGAGCTTACAGTTGGACCTAAAAATATTTTCAGTGATCCTCCAACTCCACTTTACTTACAATGCTGCACAGTGCCACCTTTAGCTCACTGAAAAGAGATTGTTAAGTACTGTGAAATTTCAGCTTCCTTAATAAGGAAAGAGCATCTAGTGAATCCATTTCATAAATACAAGTTAGCTTAGAGGTGTGAGATATTTGGGGATGGGCTAAGCTAATTCCAAGAGCTACATGAAGCTGCTCAGGCTCAGAAGCCAACAGTGACAAAAATAAGAACTCTTCACGACCTTGTTATTACCGCGAGACAGACTACCTGTACACCCTCCCCATCAGAGCCAAATGATTTTCTGTAGTAGGCGGCTCACTGTCCTACTGAATTCAAACGTTTCCAGGCCTAGCAGAATATTCTGACAGCCTTATAAATCTCCTCTTAACCTCTCTACTTTCCTAATCCTCAGAAGCATAAGAACTTTTTCCCAGTATCCTGAACAGTTTCAGTGGTATATAACTCACACTTGAGAGCTAACATATGGTTCAAACAAGCATCAGATTGTTGCATGGTTTTCATACCAGCCCTCATAATCCCTGGGTTCCTAACATCTGTCTTTCATTTGTGATATAATTACACATTTATTTTCCATTTTACTAGTTTCATTTCATATACTGTTTACTTGATCTTAGGTATGATTTTGCTGCAGCCAAGGAACACCATGGTCCTTCTTACCAACATGAACATGTTTCATTTGAGCTTACAGACTTCTGCAGTTTTCTTGTTTCCATACAGATTCACCTAGGTATAGAAGAAAATGGCTCAATTTTTTTCCCTCTAAACTACAAACATAAACTCTTAATACTACACAAAAGTCTAGTGGAAAAAAATTACAGAAGCTTGACCAGTTCTTCTATAAAAACTTTAAAACAACTGCAAAACATTTAAGAGTGTACTGGAAGGTAAGAGGGGAGAAAGAGGTATCAATATTTAATCTACTGCTAAAGATGTAGCATCAAAGCTGCAGCAGGGTGGCATAATGTTGCAGGTGGTTCCATTTTCGTGTTCTTACATTAAGAAACCAGATTTTCCTTTTGCATTATGTATTAAACAGTACATATTCTAGAATCTCAGAAAATAATCTCTAAGCCTTCCTAAGACTTTGTAATTGAAAAAATTGCATTTACCATTTTACCAGCTAGACATGCATGAAATACTAAATTCAAAGACAGAGCTAATGCTAATTTCTTGATAGTCCCTTCTGATACTTACCCCCTTCTCAAACTCCCTACATCTGGAAAACAGAGTGATCAACATAACTAACATGCCTAACTTAAAGCATGCTTGCATTCTTCGTGTTTGAGCAAAGAAAGTTCAGATTTTCTATCCACGCAAATTCCTTTACTGAGAAAATTGCCAGCACGTGGGGACTAGCTATCATGTATATATTGCCTATCTGCAAGAACATTAAAAAACTCAAGAAGTTATTTTTCAAAACAGTGATGCATTCATCAGAGGTTCTGCAAAGAAAATCTGGTTTTGCAGGTTGCTACAGACAGGAATTGTGTTTTCACAGTTCAAAGCAGAGCACTAGGAATGGTCACTGCTTTATAAGCTTTCAAATTAAACTCTCACACATCTCACTCAATACATGACCTCTAAATACAGTCATAACACAAAGTCTTTCCGTAAATTCAGTAAGCTAGGCACATGTTTACACTGACAACATAACGCAACCATCATTATGGGGCAGAAGGAAAGCTGGATGAAGATAAATTGGACATATTGTTAACAGAACACACTTTTGGCAACCAAAGAGCAATTAAGATTAGAATTCTTAATCATCTCAACATCTCCAAATTTGAGATAAGTGTATTAGCATGTGGAAGAGCTGGTGGTAATGTCAAGTTTCACAGTCATCATCAGTTTGAAACAGCGGGCTTAGCATTAGCATTGCACAATGTTGGCGCAAGTCTGCTATGAGGCACTGACTCAAATCTATTCCTGTACAGATAGATCTCCTTTTCCCCTAGCCCACACAAATTCAAAGAACTACAAGGGAACTTCTTGTTAAAAATGGGAGTGGAAAATATTTTTTAGAAGATGACAGACAGCGCAGAGCAGCGCAATACTTTTCTGTAGCATTATAGAATGCGCTGGAAAACAGTTTTATTACATCCATTAACAAGTCACTCTACACACAAAAATTCATCTCACAGATAACCTTTCAAAATAATAGGTCACATTTCCACAGTATATCTGTGCGTAATCAGGCAGTGTAAGAGTGTGCCATATCATTTCCCCTGTTTGTTTACCCTTGTTGTAGCTAAAATACATACAACTGTAGCTAAAAGTTCTACAACCTGCCTGGTATCCATTATTAAAAGCTAAACAGATGTTTACTCAAACTGTAACATCATTGTTTGTAAAGCATATAGGACCCTGTTTATACCCGCACAGAATGGATGCCATTTACTTATACTGCTCTAGGATGAATCGGGAAGCATAACAATGAAAGGCATTCACGCACAGCTAAACTCTCTAATGGATTTTGATAACAGCAGAGAGACAACCACTGTATTCTTCATTACTGCGGCAGCGTATTTCACAGTTAATTCTAAACAGATCTAGACGCATACAATCATACCAAGCACTATATTTCACCACATTATTTATCTAAGCACGGGATTCCTTCAACGCCTTTCCTATACTGACTAACTGACCAATACACCGAGGATTTACAAGTCCACTATAATGGAAGCTATCTTCTGTAGAACCTGCTCATCAGTTGTTTATGCTCATTTGTGTCCTTCATGCTTTAAGCGGTTTTCCATTCTTTAATAAAATACTTTTCCAGTCACACTGTTAATAGTATCATCACAAAGTAACAGTACACAAACACTGGAAAAACTATTCTTCCGCTCAGTATTTCTAAACAACTAAACATCACATTAAAAAAAATAGTAATAAAAAAGACAATCACTCCAAAATACAGCTTGCTTTCATCAGCTAGTGTACATGTTAAAATTCAGATGCTTGCGTTTTACTTGTCTGCCATTACTGGCAAATAAAAGCTATGAACAAATGCTGCGTAGGCAACAAATAATTCTACTAACATGCCAACAATCACTTTAATCTCTTCCACTTAACAACTCCTGAACCTTTTATGAACATAATCTTCTAGAAGGTAACTGGTAATACAAGATAATCCCAGTACAAGTTTAATTAAAAATACAAACTACATATAGCTCCATGCTTACCAACTCTTTCATGCTGAGAAAGCAAGAGTGGCTATTATTAATAGCTCTGTTAATCTGGCAAACTGAAGTGCACAGAAACAAGCTAAAGAAGCATTCAACAGACCATTTCACACTGAAAAAATAGTACTCACAAATTATAACTTGCCTTTGCAAAAGCATTAAAAAACTATTTTAAATAGCTGAAGTGAAGCATGCTTGCAGAGTTATGGATCCTACTCTTTTAAAGAAAATCCAGTATAAGATTATTCATTGTTACAGGCTACAATGGAATTAATCTAAAATTTAAAAGAAAAAAAGCAATTTTCCTTTAATAAACAGGATTTGAGCTACTTGGCTGTCAGATGCAAGTCAACATAGATTTCATTTGAGTTTTCAATGCCAAGAACCTTATTTGACTGGACATAAAATACATTTGCTATTTTTAAACATACCTCATGTAATCATTTAACCAGAGCCCTGTAATTCAAACTGGGGAGCTCTTTTCACATTAAAAAAGCTGATCAAAAGACAAGTCTTCACAGTTCTGCTTAAGTGTTGGCTTGTTTCCATAAACACATTTTGCCCTCCTAAGCTCCCCTAGTAATCATCGCCACAGCTCTTTCCCCTTCTTCTAAGCCCAGTTAGAAATATTTCAAACTGCCTGGAAGTCTCCGGAAAGCTTTTTCTGCTTACCTTCACCCCAGCCACTGCCCCATACCTGTGGCACGCAACAACTAGTCCAGTCAGGTCAATGCTGACCACACCACGGACACTCACTCGGCTACGTGTGTATCCATCTGTGCTACTCCGACCACAAATAATGAAGGCCAAAGTTTTACTCTACCATTTTACGTGATGCTAACGATCAAACCTGTCACCAATACAGAAGTGGCATCTAACTGTATCCCAAACTTGAATCAATCTCTCACCTCAAAGACTTCAGCTGTGTAAGTCTGAACTTCATAGTTATTCAAAGTCACAAAAGGGATTTTCTTTAACGTATAAAAGTAAATATATTTATAATGAACTATCCTGATACACATAAAGTGATGTGTAGGTGAGCTGTGACACTTCTCATTGAGAAGCACATTCCCCAAACCAGTAAGCTTTTCATTTAATCTCCTTTTGGATCAGACAATGCCATGATGAAAGGCACTGTATGGGCTCTTTTCACACTGAGGAAATAGCAAGAAATCCCATGTTGGAGAAAAAAAAAATGTGCACAAGCAAGCAAAATTAAACCTTGTAATCTAATGCAGATTTCTTCAAACATGTTTCAGCTATGACACTTCCCTGAGAACTAAATGCATAGCAAATATTTTTGCCTTCTAAAAGACAGCATCAAATTTTAGACACAGCTAAATTTGTTACCACTACAGAGAAACATGGGTTTCCTCAAGCTCAGGATGATCAAAAAAGCAAGACTATTCAAAGCCTTTGTTTTTACAGGAATATACTCAACTAATCACAATGAACACAATTCAGACGGATATCCAGCTCCTACAGGAATCGGGGAAGGGTCCTGCTGCTCATAGGAAGTTCTTTCACATTCTGAAACCAAGTCCTTCAGATGTTGCACTGTAATAGCATATATCAGCTCCCTCCTCTTAAATGATTTGATGTATTTTATTACCCAGTGCTACCCCCAAACCTCAGACTTTCTGCACACCCGTTATCTCTAAGCAGTTTCTCACTAACGTGAAAGCTCCCAATACAAGCTTCTGCAGTGATCAGTCCCTGTAGCAGCAGAGGTTTGTTTTGATACCAGTAGTTTAAAAAAAAATGTTCTGTGCTATAGAGACAACACTTACAGTCTACCCTGACAGCCAATTTCTCTACAGTCCACATTCATAGCTAATCAAGTCACTACAGCGAGCATATCGGCCACATACCATGCTCTGCAAGTTCTTTCTGACAAACACTTAACATCTGCAGTCTTTTGAAACATAAAACATTTTTCCACAGCTACAGAAGTCAGATTGTGCTATGGATGACTGGCCCCTAAAGTCCTATTTCTGCAAGTGGGAACTGATGACCTGAGAACTGTTAACACCAAGGAACTAAGCAGGGAACAGTCTCAAAGGGATGTTTAAGTGATGCTACCCAAATAGGTTCTTCCCACACAAAAATCCACTACTTTCAAAATTTAAAATGCTTTTTATCACTAAGGCATTTGCCTGAACATAAACACTGAAGACAAGGGCTCTGCTGCTACAGTGAAGTGATACTTTTCAAGTACCTTTTAATTCTGGTGTCTTTCTGTATTGTCATAGTGTGGAAAATGAACAAAGTGGATATTGTCTTCCTTTTCCCTCAAAAAAAAAACTCAGAAGGGCAAAAAAATAAATCACATTCAACAACTCATGCATACTCATACACATGCCTAAGTATTTTGCCTAAGTATTTTCAGAAAAGAAGAAAGAAATCCTCTTCCCCCCAGATATGCTTTCTGGTAACTGTATGATGTCAAGTTTTATTTTAAAGTTTAAATAATATTTTGGTTTTACTTGTGACTAAAGCTCACTACAGCCACCACTTCTTCTCCTAATCACAGACCAGACAGAAAGGCTATATACAAGCTCAAAAACACAGCCAGCCACACAGAGAATAGGCCTGGTTGGACTTCAAACAGAAAATTAGGATCACAGAAGGATCAGTCTGTTTTCTGCACTGCAAGTATTAATCTCTTCTGCCTAATTTTCTTCTCTGGAGCCCTTCCTTCCTCTCACCTGGGGACAAGGGCGGAAAGCAAGCTAGAGAGAATACAAATTTTATTCTCCTCCATACACCCACTGAACCACAGACTGATTTTAAAGAGCCATATTTAAATGAGGTTCAAATTATGTTCCTACTGAACTAGCTTCTAATGAACATATTTTTATTAAAAGCAAACATGTACATAGCAAATAACCTTCTGGCTTTCCTTAGCTTACTAGTGGGTGACATCACCTCTTTCCAACCTGGAAGGCTCATTCAACATTTATATCTTCACCTTTGTACACCTGAAGGCAAAATCCCAATTTCATTCACTTTAAGGAGGTAGAGGGAATGTTCCTCAGAATGTATTTCCAGTATTGATTCAGAACTGTTCTCTGAATGAGCAAATAGTCAATTAGTAACAAGAGGGAGACTAAGTATAGGAGCAATCCATTAGTAATACCTAGAGACACGCTGCTATTACAAAGCATCAAGGCATATGTTTTCTGCTAAAAGGACAAATAAGTAAACCAGGGAGTAAGAAGTTACAGTAATTCCTATAAAGCTTATTTTAAAGGCAAACTTGCTTCAGGACAATAATTGTAGCATAAAACAGTTCCGAAAACCATGGAAAACGGCAAGCTAGAAGTTTATTCTAAAACTTTAAGAACATTTAACAGAACTCAAATTTGGCAGCTAACAGAACAGGCATTTAAGAAAAAATAAGAATAATTTCCATTCAATACTGAAGAACTAGTTATTTTCTACAGCTACTGTTATCAGTAAATCCTTAACTACTTTGATATGGACAAGTAATACCAGATAGAAATTGAGGATACATCAAGACACAAAATAACAACTGCAAAGATACAATAGAAAGTTGCTGTCAGAGTTAGACTTGGAAGTTAAAGAAGAGCGGCCATGCTCTTCTTTTGGCTTAAGAAGAGCCAAATTAAAAGATACAGTGAGAAAGTGTTGCTCTATAGCCACACAGAACAGACCCCACTGGTGCCTTGAAAATACATCACCTCACACATCTCAGACACCAATATAAGAGTAAATAAAAAACCCCACACACCACCAAAACAACATCCATACTTTTATAGCACGCCTTACCTCACTGTTATGTTCTAACAGGAAGGAAAAAAACCACAATAGTAACATGGTAAAATAGCAAGATAACTTCGTTCTTCACAGGGGGGGGGGGGGGGGGGGGGGGGGGGGGGGGGGGGGGGGGGGGGGGGGGGGGGGGGGGGGGGGGGGGGGGTATGGGTGTTCAAATAACCACAATAAACTGAAAAGAGAGTGGCTCAAATGACACACGCTGGAGGGGAGGGATGCCATCCAGAGGGACCTGGACAGGCTGGAGAGGTGGGCCCAAGCCAACCTCATGCAGTTCAACAAGGCCAAGTGCAGGGTCCTACATCTGGGTGGGGCAATCCCAAGCACAAATACAGGCTCAGCGGAGAATGGCTGGAGAGCAGCCCTGTGGAGAAGGACCTGGGGGTGATGATTGATGAGAAGCTCGACATGAGCAAGCAGTGTGCGACCGCAGCCCAGAAGGCCAACCGTATCCTGGGCTGCATCAAAAGAAGTGTGGCCAGCAGGTCAAGGGAGGTGATTCTGCCCCTTTACTCCGCTCTCGTGAGACCCCACCTGGAGTACTGCCTCCAGCTCTGGAGTCCCCAACATAAGAAGGACATGGACCTGCTGGAGCGCGTCCAGAGGAGAGCCACGAGGATGATCAGAGGGCTGGAGCACCTCTCCTATGAGGAGAGGCTGAGAGAGTTGGGGCTGTTCAGCCTGGAGAAGAGAAGGCTCCGGGGAGATCTTATTGCATCTTTCCAGTACCTAAAGGGGGCCTACAGGAGAGCTGGGGAAGGACTTTTTACACGGGCATGGAGTGACAGGACGAGGGGGAACGGCTTTAAGCTGGAAGAGGGCAGGTTTAGATTAAACATTAGGAAGAAGTTTTTCACTTTAAGGGTGGTGAGGCACCGGAACAGGTTGCCCAGAGAGGTTGTTGAAGCCCCATCCCTGGAGGTGTTCAAGGCCAGGCTGGACGTGGCCTTGGGCAACCTGGGCTGGTGGGAGGTATCCCTGCCTGTGGCAGGGGGTTGGAACTCGATGATCTTCAAGGTCCCTTCCAACCTAAACCATTCTATGATTCTGTGATTCTATGATATTTTTGAAGTGTAGTCATTTCTTAACCAGTAGAACAACAGGTTCCTGAGAGTTTACCTATCATTCCTGTAACCCACTGTTGAGCACAAACTGCCATTAAAAAAAACACCACACCAAAAACCCCACCACATATTTCATCATTATTTTATAGCTTGCTGGTCCTCTATACCAAACAATAACATAGCATAGAAAGAAAGTGAAAGGTTTCCCACAGCACAGATTTTCATGGTTCTGAGCTGTCAAGTCCAGTTCTCTCTGTATTTGGGGGTGGCCAAGCTGCTAAGCTTGGAAGGATTTTTTTTGCGTTGCTTTTAAAGCATTAACATGACCCTTTATCATCTTCAGGAATTAAATGTATGGCCTAATTAAAATATCTTTGGGATTTAACACAGGAAACATGTTTATAACATTCAGTTAAAATTAAACAAGAGGCCTCGTTCATTAATAATCCCTCCCAGCCTTTGTTTCTCTTCAGGAATATCTAACATGCATTAGAGCCTGAGAAAAGTCCCAGCAAGGAAAAGTGTGAATATAACTTATCAGGACTCAGAAGACTTCACTAAACATACGCAAAAGTAATTAATTTCCACATCTTGCTAAACTTGTACTTTGGGACAAAAGCTATGGAAGTAGTTATTTGATGAATAATTAGCACAGGGAAGAGAACAGGGCTCTCATTAACTGAAGCAAGCCTGCACGGAGAGAAGTGACATACAATGAGAATACAAGTGGAGCCAGTTTCATTTTTCATATATTACAGACATGGAAAGAGAAGCATGCAGTCAGACAATACAATTCAACAATAAAAGACTAAGTCTATTCAACATGAAGAGAAGCAGGAAATAAGAATCAAATGACTTTTTCCAACCAGAAGAACGAGCAGATACGCTGTTTACAGAACTGCGTGTAACAAAGCCAGCCATGGAAGGTAAGCTGCGACAGTGACTGAGACTCAAGGAAAAAGAAACATAACCCCAAACGCTCACATTAACTACCAAAAAGCAACAACAGCAGGTCGGATCCCAAAGTCTACAGTATGGAAATTGGCATAATTATGGGGGAAAAAATATATATATAAGCAGAGGTACAAAATAAATATGTTACAAGCCACATACATTTCTAATGACCTGTTAAAGGACATCTGACATATAGCAAGATGTCATTGACAATTCTAGCACCTCCCTACAAATTAGTACAATAAAAATATCTTACTACTAGACTATGTACACCACTATCTTTTCACCTATCGCACTTCTACAATATCTCAAAACTTTGATTAAGACATTCAGACAGCAACCAGGACTGTTTCAGCAGGTCAGAAGAGAACTTGGATTCTGCCTAAGTTTTCTTTCAAGAGCATATGGTAACAGTCGACTTGGCTCTTTTCTAATCCAAATATTGTTCAGACTTTCATCCAGAAGCATGTATTGCAATCTCCCCCCAACACCAACAGACTGCCCATAAACGGAAGAGCCCTAAATCCATACTCCCTTTTTTCAGACATAAGGCACAGATGCAAATAGAAGCCTAAGAAGAACTACTTCCATTACCACACTCCATGCATGTTTCTTCACAATCACCTTCACCAAGTTATCCATGTTCGCCCCTTTTCACTCAGTTCCTTTGATTTAAAGTTTAACCTCTGAAACAATACCCTACTCTAGCTTTGGCCAGCCAACACAAGAGCAGCCTTCAACAGTTTTTCTACTGTCATCATCTGAAAGCTTTCCATAGCTTCTGCCCTGAGCTCAGCTGAATTAAGCAGCAGGGAATATAAAATTTACTGTGGAAACTGAGTCACAGAAAATACCGTGGACAAGAAAAGGGGAGGAGGTTTCCCTGAGTAATCACAGATACACGGGGAAAATCACAGCAAGTTCTCAAAAAGAATAAAATAAAATGGGGTTTACTTCACTAAAAACATGCCCATTTTGACTTTGTTCCCAGTAACATCAAATAAACTTGTGTGTGTTAGCAATAAACCTATAGTTTCAGTCTACAACTAAAATACATTCGAAACCAAATGCACAGCTCAAACCAGTCCTAATGTAAGCCGGTTTATTTCCTGATGGCTCTTACCAGCTGGGCATTCGACTCACAGAAATGTATAGATACCTTTAAGTTCATTCTATCACTGGGTAAAGTTTCTCATCTTAAGGGTTCATGTTAGAAGGCAAGTAGCATAATTCAGTGGTTTAAGGAGCAGTCAGAGGCAGGTCTATTAAGTTCGTGAAAGTGAATGACCTTGGAGACATAAATTAGATTTCCTGCATCTCACTCGCAGTTTGTGAAAATGAGGATTAAGTGTTTAAGTCTCCTGCACTGACCTCATTAGAAGATCTCTAATGGAGACATTGCATTCCCTTTTATACAAGATGTACCATCCTGGCACAGAAGTATCAGGTACCAGAAGAACACACAATTATTGCTAAATTGTGTGTGTTTTGTTCACCTAAACAACCTGTGTCTTTCCCATTTTTAAATCTACCAAGAACAAGAAGCAAGGCAAAGCTTTCTTTGCAGAGTCTTGTCAGATACTGGGCCTTAACCAGGTAAATTTTAAGCAACCTCACCAAAATGAGTTCATACTACCACTTCAATACTTTGAAGTTTCCTTCATACTTCTAAGTTCATACTTGAGTTGTAGATCATACAGCAGTGTGATCACTGTGAGGCTGATGCACCTGAACAGGAGGTGGAGTACCTGCACTGACGCTATCACAGGCAGAGGGGATGGGAAAACAAGTTGAAGAATTATAAAGGAACAGAGGTACAATTCCAAGAGACAGGTTGTTTTTGCGGGCAAGAGAAACTTCCAAAGAACAGATGAGCACCACTATTAAAAAAAAAAAAAACAACAAAACAACCAACCCCACACACACACAGAGTGGAAGACAGAAGTTTAAAAGGAAAGCAGCTCCCTTCAAGTTTTCCAAGCTCAGAGTCACTCTGCAATTACAGGTATAGGAAAAAGCGTTTGATGTGTGTGTCCACACTATCACCATGAAGCATTTGCCCTGAAGAAGCTTCCCACATGCCAAGTGCTCTTTCTTAATTCAAAGCAAATCTGAAAGTCCCGATTGCCTGGGCACCATGATTTTTCACTGGGTATAATTTCTTGGAGAAATACAACCCTTAAAAGCACTTAAAATTCTGTGATGTACCATCACTTTCTTCTTTCATATGCATGATGCTTTTCATGTTAACATGCATGAATGGATGAAGACTCCTAAATCAAGGAAAAGATAGAGGCATTTTAGCATCAACACCATGTATTCCAGTCCCTTGTGGTTGTTGGTATCAGCAGGCTAATGTCATGCACACATTTGTTTAAGAAGATTCATAATCCTTAAACACATATATTTAACAACTTTGATATTTAGCACAAAGCTTCTGATCCCCTAACATCCTATAATAAGTAGTTAATTACTAACTGAACTTGCCATTTTTCTTTAAACTGGTTGCCAAAACAGTAGGCTTTGACAGAAAGCATCATATTCTGTTTTAATTCTCTATTCCACCACACCAATGCACTCAAGTCTAGATCATCCTGCTTTACACAGCAATGCAGCCACGTAATTATCATAAGTGCTCAGGTTTAAAACAAAGTACAGTCTTACGAGCTGCCTCTAGACCATAGCGATTTCAGTAGCAGTACAGGAAAGACCTATCTCTGGCATCAAAAGTCTGACTCAATGCCTTTAGCTGCAACTCTAACACTAGAAGTCTACTATTCACTACACATTTTAGCTCTCCCACAGTCTATATGCACTCTGCACTGTTTCTCACTTAAAGGAAACTTAAAATCTCTCTTCACCAGAGCTTCTATTGCCAATATTACAAAAATATCTTCTGTTAAAATTTTTAAGATACGAGCTAAAACAAGACAACTTGTTAGTTTATGTAATACATGGGTGGTTATGGAATGAGTAGTACTGCACAGACTGCTGATTCCAGGTATAAACACACAGATGAGGTCCCATGAGTCACAGCCGCTCTGTGTTAAGCGCCCAGAGCCATTTACTAAAGGCTAGAAGTAAACAGGGCTGCTAGAAGTTACCTTCCTTCAGAGAAAGAAAATCAGCATCTCTCACATATGCTGTCACTGAGAGTGAACACTTGCCGTGTATCTCACATTCCGTAAGTTACAACTTATCCTACGCTAACTCATTAATGTGCCCCCACCTCACGTTAGGCTGAACTGCAGATATAGGTTATGTTCATAATAATGCACATGATCAAACCCCCCATCCATTCCCCTACACACATGCAGCCTACCGTGATCCCTTGTTCCGAAATCTGACTTTAGGATCAAGAGTTTAATATACAATATCTGCCTAAGAATTTAATACATGCCACTTGAAAGATATCCAAGATCAAATAAGATCCATCATTTTTTAGTCCCCTAAAATGAATTAGGCTTACTCCAGATAAGGATCCATTTGTTGGAGAATTGATATAAACACACACACACCCCCAAGAGTCCTGTCAAACCAAACAAAAGCTTGGTTTTCTAAAATTTTAACAGCATTTTCTCACTAACAAGAAATTCTGCTCCTTAATGGTTTTATTCATTTTCAGTATAATATATAACAAGAATGCTCCCCTTATGTATTTAACCCTGCTCCCAGACCAGCTGATTACTAAGAATGCTTCCTAACATCTGCAAAAAAAGGAAGAAGATCTGCAGGAAGACGGGCCAAATGCCCAAGAACTTGTCTGTTTCCACCCCAAAACAGTTGGCCATATCAAAAAGACGAACATAAAGGAGAAACTGCTCATCACGCAAACAGAAATATTTATTAGCACTAGATGACAGAACTTCCTTTCTCTTCCTTTAACCTGGTTTCTCAGAGAAAATAAACTTTGCTAATTCACCTCACTTTCCCCTCTCCTCCTCTCCCCGATTCCCTTACCCTCTCATTTCATGCCAGTAACTTCTGGTGCGTAATGAATTTCCAAGCAGCCTGCCACAACAGTCATCTCAACAATAACCAGCATTCCTGAAAGTTTTGTGCAAACCCGCAGATGGATCAGAAAAAACTCTCTAATTAATTACATCCCCAGTAAGGCATGGCCAGACAGAAACCAGCATTTTAAGTTTTGCTTGGCAGCCAGCTAGTCTGTAGGCACATCCATGCCACTTGGCCATTCAAGTGTTATGAAGGACAGGGGAAAAAGAGAAAGTAACTGGCATCAGGGATGGAGGGGGCAAACTTCAGGACTTTAAGCTCTTGTTGCCTCAGAAGAACTACTAGAACATAAGCTTCATTAGTACTGCGGGTCATGAAAATAAATTTACACCACAACCTTCATTGCATGCACTAGAAAAGACCACCTAACATCCACCATTCTAAAACAGAAATCCTGCTATATATTTGAAACAGGCCAAAATTGACTCTCAGTATCGGGGATTGATGATACCATGATAACAATTTTATTTTTTTAATATACATAAGTAGATCAAATACATCAATTAACTAAGACCTCAAAATTAACGAGCCCTCATTTTCTTCCACTTACCGTGAATCTTAAAACACTGAACTAGCCTCTCATTTGTGTTCTCTAGGAAGAACAAAAGACAACCTACATGTTCAAAGAATTACCCATTTTTCAATAACTCAATCATAAAAATTTACTTTTTCATCTATCAAATTTATGCAATACCTAAACTGATCTACATTTTCAGAGACGCGCTTTTAACAGAATTAACATGCCAAATACAAATGCAATCCATTACGCCTGGAATTCAGAGAAATACCTTCAGCTCCGCTACAGTGCATTTCATGCACACATTTCTAAGAATTTCACAAAAAAAAGGGCCATCATTATCCCCATCGGGCATAGACGGAAAACTGATGTTTATATCCAGGCTATTTTCACTTTTCTCTAGGTCAATGTACTACTCTGGATGCTCAGTGAACTAAACAGTCATTTGTATTAAAATAAACAAACAAAAAACCCTGAAATCAAAACAAACACCACCTATTAAGACAGGAATAGTCAGCTAATATTTGGATCTTTTGGGGGTTTTTTTCAGTCACTTACAGCAATTCCTTGCCCCAGTAGACTTATAAATAAAAAGGAGCCAGCACAGTATTCATATCTTGTTTGCTCCTTTGTTCATACATCAGCCTCTCTGAAAAGAGCAGTTGGGCACAGCTACCAACATTATAAAAGCTTGTGTAAAATGCTGCTGGCAAACCAACATAAAGAGCACAATACTGCGTTGTTGATCCTGCTCCCTAACACCTCCTATCACTCCCAAGAAGTAGCTAGATTTTTTTTTCATAGCAACTTGCTGGAAACACCATTTCCAAACTGCATCTAATCACACTCCCCTCCTTCTGATACCTTCCACACCACTAATGCCAATTTCGTATGCCTCCCAATCTCCATATTCCAATAAACGACCTTAACATCAGTGGAGTACAAGCTTCATTTCAAGCAGCTTCTAAAAAGCACACTAAATAAACAGGTTTCCAATCAATAGGGGTTTTGTTCTGTTTTGGTTCCAAGATAGGTCTTTTTTTTTTTTAAATATGCTGTATTTTAAGCCTATTGATTTAAATTTAAGCTCTGTGCTAAAGTCAGATACTATGCATCCCTTCAAGTCAAGCAGGATGATTTGTTCAGGCTTCATGCAACTGAAACAACTGCAATATATTTCCATAGCAAAACCAGAGTGAAAAATAACTGAACCTTAAAAATAGTTAGTCTGACCAGGATACCATCCCCAAAAAAAACCCCACACACAAATCCTGTACATTAGAAAGTTAAACAGTTGGCTGTCTTTTTTTTTTTTAAATGCTTAACTCCAACCCCAACAACCCCTTTTAAATTTATGAGTCGCTTACTCATCTCATTTCAGGATCACATAATAACTAATTGTTTTCCAATTGTCATTATTTTTCAAACTAGAAATTAACTACAATTTGAGTACTGTATTCATTTGCCAACAACAGAGTGTAACACGTTACTGAAGCTTACAGTGTCCTTAAATATGGCACGTAATGAAATCAAAGCTACCCTCAGGCAATCTTAATGTACAAACAGCTCTGCTGAGAGGATAACACAGGTTCTGCTGTGCCATTACACCACCCGTAACACATACTTGCAAATTTCTATATGCTCATAGCACACTTTTTTCATCCCACTCCCAAAAGTGAAATAACATCTTTATGGGCAAAACAACTACCCAGTATGGCTAGAACAGAGAGATGCATTTTGCAACTATGATAGTAAATTAACAAACAGTGTGTTGTTGAAAAAAGTCAATTATTAAACTGTCATTTTTCTCACCTGAGCTGTAATCAGCATTAGGAATTACACACACCATATCTCTTCACGTTTGTGAACATTGTTGATTATTAGCCTTTTGCTGTGGCAGCGCTGAATCTACAGCCACAACTCCACACGATGGACTTCTGCGTGCATACAAAACCCCCACTAAGGTAAAACAAACCCTTGGACCCAAAGAAATTCCTACTTGTTAATCCAGCTACATAATTACCGTTTAAGGCAGGTCTGTCTCTTCTAGGTCCACTGACCTTTTCTGCCCATGAAATGCCTCCCGTTTTGCATGGGGATACCAAGAGCTTTGTCCAGATGGAAAGTTGTCCCTCTCAGTCACTTTATAGCTCGAATCCACATGCCACAGGAATCACAAAGCCACGGAGAGGCAGCGTAAGTATTTCAGTGTACCCCTTTGTGAGCTCAAATCATAGCATTCATGTAGACAATAGCCTACAATAACGTTAAAATTATCACTAGCCACACCAAAGCTATACAAGTGGCAGAAAAAATACAAACAAAAAAAATGTCCTCAATCCAGAGGCAATCACCACATTTTATTCAGGTAAGGAAACTGAAGTCATTTACCCCAATTATACACTGAAGTCAGCTAAAGAGTCAAAATCAAAACTTAGAGGCATCACAATTAAACTATGACAGTCACTGCTGCCTGTTTTTCAAAGGATCTAGCACACTGGCATCTTTTCCCTAACACCCACATGTTATTTTTTTACCCCCTTCTGCATACCTCAATATCACCAGCTAGTTGTAGTGCTCAGTGAGCTAACTGAGATTTTACCATACCTCAGTAACCCAAAAGCTCAAGCCCTTGTGCAGCAGTTCAGCACACGCTACAGTGGTAGCCCTGCGAGAAGCCGGGAGTTGGACTTGATGATTCTTACGGGTCCGTTCCAACTCCAGATATGCTGATTCTACAGCTGGGGGGGGGGGGGGGGGGGCTGTTTTGGGGTTTTTTTTTAGTTTTGGTTTGTGATTTTTGGTTGTTGTGGTGTTGTGGCCTTAGAGGTTTTTTTGTTGTTTTGTTGTTGTTGTTGTTTTTGAACAGATGCTGCTGCAAAACCAGAAACTTTAAACAATCATCAAGAAAGGAAACCATGTGTACACTGAAATCCACCTCTGCACACTTCCTTTTACTTTTGTCATCCCAATGCATTTATCTGAAGCATTCCGCCTTGGCAGCAGTTTTCCTTGCACACGTGCCTCCGGACCAAACATCTCAAAGCTAATACACAATTCTGAAGTGGAGCGATTTTTATTTCAAGCCAGCTCGGGTTTTCATTTGGGGGGAGAAGGTAGAACATGAAAGAAAGTTGAGAGGGGTTCAAAAGAGTGTACTTCCCGAGTCTCACCTCATGTGCTCCCTCTCTCTTTCTATATTCACTTGCAGACAGAGAAAGAAGCAGAGCCAGCACTGGGAGGGGAGGAGAAAAGAACATACAGAATGTTTTGGCGCCCTTTAGCTTCTAATTTACTATTTTGCTTTTTTGCAAGGTTACCAAAAGGCCATCCTGAAGAAGGAGGAAAGAGGTAGAAAATGCTTCCCATTCTCCATCTTTCACTTCTCAAAAGAAAAAGATGCCGTGTTTGAGCGAGAACACAGTCCCAAACACAGCAGAGTGTACGGCAAAGAACAATGAGCTCCCAAGGCTAGGCATTGTGTGCATCTACCTCCTCCTCTTCCCTCCAGACCTCATCAGCCGACACGACAAATCTTTAAAATCGCTACTCATCCAAACCAGGCCACTGAAATCAACCCCAGTTCATGCTTTATGGTACAAACTCAAGGAGTAAAACCAAGATAAGATGTATTTACGAGAAGTGCTTTTATTATTACAGAAACGCTTCCACCCCTCTTAACCACCATGGATTTCTCAATTCTAAGGGAGCAGTGTACAAAAAACCCAAACGTTCGCCTGGTAATACTAGAACTACAAAAAAATATTATACGCTGCACATTAATGGGACATTTGACACGCCTTTTACAACCAACAACTACTGCTTTTGATACAGTGTTCATTTTTATCTGTTTAAAATCCGTGTTTAAGAAACGGCATACTATTCTATTTAAGTCACTTCACATTTGTTCTGAGAAAACATCTTTACTAAATTGCAACAGTAAGAACTAGTGGCTGAAGCTCCTCATTTCGGCTACACTGGTGCACAAGCAAAATAATATCTTTGATTTCAATAATCGGTCAATGTAACTCAGGAGTAAACAGACATCAGACAGTAGCCTACTGACTGCATAAAAACGTTCCGAGCTTCTAATCTCCAAGAACATTACTGCTTCGAGGAAAAACTCAGCACAAGAAATCAGTAAATCAAAACAACTGCAACCAGTGTGTAAAAATAAATCTAAGGAAAAAGACACTTCAACAATGAATCATGTTGTTTTCTTCCCAGCAATTTCTTGAACTGCCAGTTTCTGCAATGAAGCCTCTAATGCTGTCTACCTCCTACTACTTTTCTGATTCTGGTCATCTTCTTTCCACACTTTAGAAAGGGAAATTGGGGGAGGGGGAGAAAAAACCCACCCCCTTCCTATGCTACTGAAAGCGTTATGATTAAATTCATTTGCATAAAAATCTCTATGTCACCGTTCCATACCTACCACGCATGAAAATAAGTGTATCTTTCAAACACCTCTGGGTGTCCATTTAAGTTAAATATTTCCCAGTCCCCCGTTGATTTAAAAGGTTAACAAGTTAAACCTTCCTCCGAGAGCCCTTCCCCTGCTGCCCCAGCAGACAGACACGACACCCTCACCACAGAGAAAACCCCAAACACACACACAGACAGACACACACCAGCCCGGCCCTGCGCTCGCACCCCCGGGGTCGGAGCGGGCCCAGCTCTGGACACCGACCCCCCCCCAACCCCGCCGCCCCCCGCCCCGGCCCCCCCCCCGCGCCTCTCCCGCCGCCGGCCCCGCGCATCCCGCCCGCAGCCCCCTCGCCTCCCCTCCCGCGCTCGTTAACACCCATAAACAAATAAACACCCATCCCCGCACACGCCAGGAAGGGCCTCACACCACAAACACCCCCCCCCCCCCCCCCGCCTCACACACACACACACCCCGACCCGCCGCCGCCACAACAAAACCCCCTCAAGTTCCCCCCGCTCCGCGCCCACCTACCTCGGCGCTGGGCTACACCATCAACGGCGGCTGCCTCTCGCTGCCGGGACAAAGCGGCGGCGGCGGCGGCGGGGCCGCTGGGCGGGAGCGGGGCGGCGGCGGCGGGAGCGGGTGGAAGCGGCTCCCCTTTTGCCCGGGTGGCGGCGGCAAGCGGCAGGGTCCCCGCGCGGTGCCTCAACGGCGGCAGCCCAGGGGCATTTTAACGGGGAGACGAGGAGCGGGGCGGCGACCGGGCCGGGGCGGGGGAGCGTGGGGAGGGGGGGGAGGAGGAGGAGGAGGAGGAGAAGGAGGAGGGGCGGCGGCGGGCCGGGGGTCCAGGCAGCCGAGCGCTGCCTCCGCCTGCCTTCCCTCACGCACGCACGCACGCACGCACGCACCGAACGGGCACCCAGCAACGCAGCCAGGCCGGAGCCGCATGCCAGTATCCGGCTTCCCCATTGGAGGAGGAAGGGCACCCCGTGACCCGGCAGGCGGTCGGAACCAATCGGTGAAGTGGATGGAAGTGATTTAAAAGAATAGGGGGAAGGCGGGGGGGGGGGAGCGGGCGCGGGGAGCGGGCCGGGGCGCTGCCGGGGAAGGGGCGCTGGGCCCGGTGGCACAAAGGGCCGGGCCCGCCAGCGCGGCGCTCTGCGCGCACACACACATACCCCCTCACACACCCCTAAATCCCTCTGCGCGTCGGTTTAACGATTAAATGTGAAAAGCGTCGGGGGGAGGGGGGGAGGGAATTGTTTTCAGGTTGCCCTCATCCCCTGCTGCCATGGCACACTCGGCAAGAGAAAATAATGGGGAGCGTGAGCCCCGCGGCCTGCCCGACACCTCCGTGGCCTGGCCTGGGCCCCGGCACCGCTGGCCCCTGCAGGCGGGTGGGCATTGGCCGCGCAGGCCAGGCCGGTGCGGGGAGAGGCGGGAGGCCTGGCGCCAAGGCGGAGCAGCCCTGGCGTTGCACCGCTTGGTTTGTACGTGGCCCAGTGCCCGTCCGCCGGGGCTCTGCCGTGGAACGTGTTCAGCGTGACTTTGGCCTGCAAGTGTTTCTTCCATGTTGCCTTGTTCTCGTGAATAAATAGAATAATAGAATGGTTAGAATTGGAAGGGGCCTTAAAGACCACCCAGTTCCACCCCCCTGCCCTGGGCAGGGACACCTCCCCCCAGCCCAGGGTGCTCCAAGCCCCGTCCAACCCGGCCTTGAACACCTCCAGGGATGGGGCAGCCACAGCTTCTCGGGGCAGCCTGCGCCAGGGGCTCACCGCCCTCACAGCGAAAAATTTCTTCCTGATATCTAATCTAAATTTACCTTCTTCCATTTGAAGCCATTCCCCCTCATCCTATCACTCCCCTCCCTGATCAAGAGTCCCTCCCCAGCTCTCCTGTAGCCCCTTTAGGTACTGGAAGGGGCTATAAGGTCTCCCCGGAGCCTTCTCTTCTCCAGGCTGAATAACGCCAGCTCTCTCAGCCTGTCCTCACAGCAGAGGTGCTCCAGCCCTCTGATCACCTTTGTGTCCCTCCTCTGGACCCGCTCCAACAGGTCCATGTCCTTCTGTTGGGGGCCCCAGAGCTGGACGCAGCACTGCAGGGGCATTATGAGTAAATGTGTTTGAAGTGTCTTCAATGGCAGACAAGGTACAAAATTTTATGTCTGCATCAGAAGCTTTTGGCTGCGCTGTGACTCCAAGTCGATCAGACCTTTTAGGTCCACACTCCACATTAGTCACATTAAGCCACCATTACTGGTCTTGCACAGAAAGTTAAGATTATGCATAAGTACATTTCTAGACAAAAAGCTGATGCTGCTTTTTATTGCTCTATGCGGTGAGGAAGTCATCACAACAGCAGAATTCCAAATTACTGAGTAGCAATTAATAAAATACTTGGTCACTTAGGAGGATTTTAAGCTGCTTCATCTCTGAGCTATCACACAGTTGGAAAAGATAGCATGAAGGTACCAGTACCGAAAACTGAACAAACTTGTTATTTAACATTAACCTCCCCTTTCATCCGCAGAACACAGGCCAGCAAAATAAATCACATGGCTGTAAAGAAAGTCACACAGTCTTCCTGGGGATTGGAGAAATTTCATGTGGAATTATATCTTCTTTTTGAAAAAGCACTAGGATATGTCAGGACAGATTTTGCCCTCAATTACACTTGTATAACCCCAACTGTTTGCTGTCTCTGTAAACTGTCTTCATGGCTGATTCTAGTAGCATCACAGGAGATAAGTTGGAGGCTGTTAACATTATTGCCTCTAGCAGAGGGAAGAGGGAACTGTTTTCACTGAAGAGAAAGGCACACAGAAGATTTGAGGTCTGTACATCAGAAGAATTTAGTTCTTTGCTCTGAACATACAGGACGAATTTATCCCTAGCATAACTTCAGGGACATTACCACCAGAGGCTGAGACACAGAGTTGATTGTGTTCTAATAACTAATTTAGATAAGCGTCTAAAAATGCACATCAGTTAAATGTCTGACACAGCCATTTTGGAGGCTACAGTTAAGCTGTCCTTGATAGAGTCTGATTCCATCTCTCCTATTTTCTCTGCTAATTACAATTTCATGTTTCTTGCTCTCTGGATGTGTGCATTAAGAACTGTACGAATTGCCACAACGGCGAGCTTGCCTTCAGCTTTCCCCAGCCACCATCTCTGTGATGGGAAAATTCTCCACAGCAGCCTCCCTCCTTCCCTCCCTCTCTCTCTTTCTCTCCCTCTTTCCTCTTCTACTAAGCTCCTGGCAATCATGTCACCACACAAGGCTTAGAAGTATTTACTCACAACATTTTGATGTCATATTTTGTTGTTAAACAAAGATAAGCGTGTTTGGGGGGAATTTCCTCCTGTATTGTATAACTAATGTGTGCACCCCCTGAAATTCACACAAGTTGAACTGCAGAAGTAGGTGATTATTCACAGCCGGTTATAGCAGGCATACCCACATCCTCATACCACAAACAAGCGATCCAATTATAAGTTTGCTTAACCAGAGGATTGTTGCAGGAATAGCACTTGAAGCTGCTTTTTTTTTTTCCTTTTTTTCCTTTTTTTTCTTTTTTGTAAAGATGCAGCCCTTCCTGCAGACAATAATAAACAAAGCCACAGAGCTTGTCCTGTAATCTTCCACCAGCTAAAGTAGTACAAGGTTTAGTCAACACAAGATCAAGGAAGACGCAAATGCTGCAGAGAGAGATCATTGCTCTTCTGTCTGGTGACTGCAGATTTTCATGGTTCCCATCCCCATGGAGAGAGATTGATGGTGAAATGACTGGGCATGTTCTACATGTAAAATATTTTATGTACATATAGATTGTCTATGTGAGATACTAGCAGGTCTCTTAACAAGGCAGTTTCTGACATCTTCGCAGCATTTCGTGTGTCTATCGCCCAGCGCTCCTGGGAGGTATAAAATTCCTGATGCACAGAAAGGCTAATTGGCCAAATCCACAAAGAGAGTTAAATTCCAACATGCCACATAAGGTATCTACACACAAAATGTTAATCCTCAAAATCCCGTTCCTTACCCCTGGATATTTCTAAAGATCTGAAGCAGCAACGTTTCTGCTATCTAAGTATTCTGGATGTGAAACACTGCCGCTGCTGTCAACTGGAAATGCCTCTGTCTTGGCCGCAAGCAGGGTCACACCAGAGTCCCATCAGTATTCCCAAACCCGCTGACAGGGCTGCCAGAGTGTCCATCACGGAGCTCATTTAGCCAAGAGCACGCTCTTAGGTGCTCCAGGAGCCTTGCTGCAGGCTGCCATGTGCCTTTCAGGTTAGCAGAAAACACAGTGTTGTTCCTGCCTCACCTGCCGCTTTCCCATCTTCCAGGCACTCACAGACCTCCTGTCCCACGTTGTTCTGCCAGCTCCCGGCAGGGCCTCCCAGCTACAGAGCTCTGTTCTGCCGGCCGTGCATCAGCTGAGGCAAAAGACACAGCAGAAACTTCAAATGCTGAGTATTATTGTTCTTATGCTATGGAAAAATCCTACTGGGTTTCATCTGTTACTGTTCCATCTTCTTCATTACCAGAAAAAGCCAACCAAAACCCAAACAAAAAAAAGCAGTGGCAAAATACCACTTAGTGAACGGGCAGAAAGCAGGCACTGATGCAAAAGGAAAATCTCTTTCAGACAAAATAGGTCATCAATGAGTGAAGAGTTAAAATGTTTCGTGACAACTTTGCTGCCAAATCCAGATAACGCTCACATGGGTAAAGTATCTGTGGTGCATCCAGCAAACCTTAGAAACACTCTTGAAGGGAATAAATGCATTTGCATAATAATGACGTGAAACATTTCTGGATTTATTCGTGTGAATTCTCTTAAAATCCTTACCCTGGGTAAAGGAGGATTCCACAGACAACTTTTGACTCTTTTCGGATGCTGATCTGTTTCCTGCATGCACGTAAAACTTTTCTGACACTTCCCTTTTGCTGCAAAGTTTTCTGTCAGTGTGTTACAGAAACGGTGAACGTATCTGTTCAGTCAGTTGCCATGAAGCTTTATTACACGGACAACTGACTTAGTTCTGGCCTAAATTGTTTTTTCTTTGTAGTTTTAGATAACCTTTCTTTCTCCCTTTGTTAGCCCTTGCATCTATTATATCTGACATCTATATGTTAGTGTATGCGGTATATTTAACTTTTTAAAATTATCTCCTTAAATATGTGTTTTAACATGGCTCTTTTTTTAACAACTGTCACTTTGCCAAATGAATGAAACAAAAATCTATGAGGAAAAATCTGACTAGGAACTGTGAAGTCAAAACCCACCAATCCTGAGAATTCTGTGAACACCATTTCAACCCAAGTAGTTAAAATAAGGGAGAGAGATTTTTTTTTTTTTTGATCCTGCAGTCATGAAATTACAAACCAGTCCTTGACCATGACAGATGAGTCAGGTTCTAACCTCAGCAATGCAGTAAAAACTCAGCTCTAATGAAACAGGCAAATGTCAATACAGCGATTAGCTTGGAAGATAATATTCTGAGAGGCTTTTACAGATGACCTAACTCCACTCACAAAAAAGGATTATATTCTCTCTTTCCCTTTGTAATATCTGAATACCAGCCCTTTAGCTGAAAACTGTTTGCTTTGAGGGTTTTTCTGTTTTGTTTCGTTTACTGTAGAAATCTCAGGAATTTAAAATCTCTGTTTCGCACATATTGCTAGAGAATTTTTTTGGAAGTCTCATACCACTTGAAGCACAATGCACTGGATGGTCGTGAACTCCTCCTAGACACAGTTAGCTCTGTTTCAGACTGGCTGTATGGGTTGCAATGAAAGCAAAAGTAACGTAAATGAGATTTAAATCAATTTGAGCATATCCACACACATTCAAGTGCACACAAAATTACAGTGGCTCAACAGAATCTGTTAAAAGGAATCACCTTATTCGTTAATCTGCTGCAACTTTTCGGAAGCTGGAGAAAGGAGTCACCAACAGGATAGGCCAAAGTGACAAGTTCCTGGGTATCCACTAGCCCATGGTGGCTATGGCACAGACGCTCTTGGTGTCCTGCAGGGCTACTGGAAGAGGAAGAAGCAACTGGTTATTTACCATGGGGTGGAAACATGCCCACGGCAGAGCTCATGGCATCAGTAGCACACAGCATGTTCACACCCAGCTTCCACCTTGGTGGCTTCTTTCAGATTCTTTAACATCAGTTACCTTTGAATTCCTTTTCTGTGATCTAAAAAAAGTGTCTCGTCTGTATCTTTGCACATGGCTCAGTCATTATATCTTTACTATGAAGTTTTGAATACATTGACAGCACATACAACCCCGAATTTTCCGGTTTTAATATTCTAAAACATCCCAGAAATGTAAAGTGTTATAAATTAGTTTCCCCAGGAAAAAAAGAAAAATCTTTTTATCTTTTAAAGGTTTTCCATTTCCCTGACTCAGACCATTTCCTAGTGGGTTCTGCATAATGAATATTAGCAGAGGTTGGCTTACCACAGTGTCTAGTGAGACTCATTTATCAAAGCCCAGGATGTGCGCCATGCAAAGAAAAAAAAATCCCATTGAAAATGAACAAAAAATTTCAGCCCTAACAATCGTTCCTCTCATTTTTGTATACTTGGGCATGTTCCAGTGCATGCAGCGAGGAGACAAAATGGCCATCTGCAGAACATGAAATGTATCTAACGAGAGATTTGTACACCTTGAAAGTCACCAGTGCTGAAGCTGCAAATGACTAATGACAGTCTTTCCTCATGAGTGGGATTAATTGCATCACCCCTTGATACTTATTTCTGTATCCCGGTTGTACCTGGGGAGAGTTACGAGGTAATTCATTCTGTGATTTACGTACCCAATAAAATCTGGTAAGTAAAGAAAACATAACAAACTTACTTTCAACCTAAAACAGCTTTTGGATAGTAGTAATATCACAGACTGAAAGTAGTCCTTTTAAGCAGAGTACTGTAAAAAGGATCTTAAGCACGAGGGGGGGTTGTGTGTGTTTTTGTTGTATATTATTGTACCTTTTCACTTTCGGGCATCATAGCCTTGTCTCTGAGACGTAGCAGCCGCTGGCCATCAAGTAGCGACTGCATGCGTGCGCGTTCACATGCTCAAACACAGGGACATCTTTCGACGTACTTCTGCAGCCACGCACCGGGAAGGCAGAGGTATATCCGTCTGCTGCTTTCCCATAGAAAAGCGCCAGTTCTGCACAAGGTCGTGTCCTGCAGACACACATGTGTCTAACACAGCTCCGAAGTGGGTGCACTTCCAATTTCATCTGAACTCTTGGACTTTTTGCAAAGGGACTTCACTGTGAGCGACAAGCTTGGCATGTGCACAGAGTTGGCTCGTTTCTACCTTTCTTATGGTTAACGTCAATCGATTGCTCGTAATAGAAGCGCGTGTAAAAAACAGTTGGATCTGAAACTACAGACTGGAGAGCTGACTGCCTCCAACACACCAAAAGCATGGTGGGTTTGGTACAGGCTCACCGGTCTTGCAGGAGTGGAGTTCTGGAGTCACAGAGGAGCTCTGGGGTCACAGAGGAGCTCCGGAATCACAGCAGTGCTCTGAGACGGGGCACGGGGTCTTGCTAAACCAGGCAGAAAGCAGTTTCCACATGTGGTCGAGAACAGGGGTGATGGGAGGGAATTCAGAGCTTCACAACGCCCGCTGTTAAGCCCACTGAGCTGTAAGCAGATTCGCCTGCTCCTGGGGAGGATGAATTCCACCATTCTGGGAAGAACCCCCGTTTTTTTGCTGCAGTTGCCCATCCCGGTGCTGGCAGGGAAGGCGTCGGAGGGGGGAGCGACAATCAGGCTCGTGCTGCCAGCGCAGTGGGACCGCGAACCAAGGGGGACACGAGAGGAGATGTGGCGTAGACACCGCTGTGCCTTTGGTGAAAACTCAGAGCGGGGCAGCGGAGGGAAGATTCGCCCACAAAGCTGTTGATCCGTCGGGCTCCCGAGGCCTCCGTGCTTTCTGTTTGTTCAAAGGTTTGCTCTGATATTTTTTGAGCCGTCCTCTACCGCTAATGTGGAACACCTCGTCTGTGCACTTACTGCATTTCCACTGTAAATTCCCTGCTTCTCCTTTAGTGCAGAAAGTAGTAAATGGATTTACAAGCTTCTCTTCTTGTCCTCAGTGACTGACTTCACTTTAAACTGTTATACGTGGCCAAAGCGTTCAAGGGAGAGAGAGAGAGATGGATTGATTTCAGATTTGCATTTTTGTCCTTCCCACCACAAATCTGCTCCTCCAGGAGGAGGTTTCTGGCTCCCACCTCCCCATTGTAGCTGCTCTTTCCCTGGTGTTGCAACACTGCTACCTTTGATGGTACATTTGAATGTACTTTTTTAAAAGGAGAGAAAATACAGTGACAGAAATGGGAAAATTTCCATTTCAAGCACCATCTCTTTTTTCCCCTCAGCACTTGTTATCTTCAAAGCACTGTACAAAATCGACTGATGAATTCTCTCCACCTTACTGGAAAGTGTCATCCATCCCGTGGGACGGGTGAGACAAATGAGCAGTAGAGAAATGGAACAACACATCCGAGGTCTCAGAACAGGACCAGGGCTGAGGAGAGCACCAGCTTTTCTTAGCACTCTTCACCCAGAATAGCTGGGCAGGAGGATTTTAGGTTTTGTTAAGTAATAGAGAAATCTATCTGCCTTCCTAAAGACATATACCTCTCCTGTTTAGAGACTGAAGATGGGTTCAGGCTGTACAAACCTAGAAATATCCACTCTCTGGATTTTGGTGGGACAGTAGGCTTTTAGGCTCTGAATTCAGCTATTCCCGCTGTTGGTGATTTTACAGCCTGCATAGAAGCCATGATATGCATCTTTCAATCACCGTTTATTGCGGGAGATGAGAAAAGAACCTGGGTACTACAGAGCATAAAACCCACAGGTTAGGACTTAAATAAGTCGTGCAGTAAAATGGATCAGACAGCTTTGCAACGGAAGAGCAGCGCAGCAGCCTGCGAGCTTTTCTTCCCCAGCTTTTGTTTGCAGACCTGCTTCAGCGAGGAGACAAATCAAAAAATAAAAGAGCGTGGAGGTAGGAGCACATCCTGGAGCCTGCCTTGCCAAGAGCCCTCCAGCTCCACTCTGCTGCGCAAACAGGTCTTTTCCAGGGATTTGCCACCTACCCTCCAAAGCACTGGCTTAGGAGCTTTAGCATGCCCGGCTTTTTTCAGCATCTTTTTGATTTTGCAGGTGCTCGCAATAGTGCAAATGAGACGTGGTTGGCATTAGGCTTCTGATGCAAAAGTCCCCAAGCCCAGCATATACTAATACTCCCCCACCAGCTGGTGCCTGTGGAGCAATGGCAAGGCTGGGATGTCAGCAGGGAAATTTCTGGGCAGGACTCCAGTCCGCACAGCCACATCGCAACGCTTCAGACACCTAAAAACGACGAGGACTCTGGTCACTGTGAGAAGGAAGCGGGAGGACAACACAGATGTCTGTTCTCCCCTGCAAAATCCCACTCCTCTCTCCTTCTTGGTGTCAGCAGTGTTTGGGGAGAAAGTAGCCTCAGATTCAGTGTATTTGTGTAGCTTTGGGGTTGTCTCTGTTTGGGACAGTGGTTAAGTTAAACCAATTTAATCCAGTGAGGGTGTAGTGGTGTCTTCTGTCCTTGAAATCCATGAACACTGACCACCGGGACTGGTAGTGGAAGTCTCTGATCAGCAGCCGGCTGACATTTACTGGGTCAGTGCCATCAACTTTCACCCTGGCACTCTAAATAAGCAACAGAGGGTCAGGTCACCGTAAGCCACCAGAAACGAGGTCTACACACTTTGCTGAAGAGTCTTCAGAAGCAGATTGAAAACTCTCATTGGAGGCATTTTCCCCGTGCCCTCTCCCAAGGCCGCCCCCGCGCCCGCCGGCAGGGGCTGAGCTGCTCGGCTCTCCGTGCTCGGCTGCAGCGATTCACCGCTGGCACTCAGACCGAAAAGCACCTTAACTTGCATTTGGGGTTTAATACCTGCATAGGCAGTTGAACTTACAGAATCAGTCCTCTGATTTTTCAGCACTGGGTGCTTGTTTAACGCAATATATATTATTCAAGACCCTTCTGCAAAACTTCAGGGAGCGAAAACAAGCCCTTAAAATGAGACATGGATAAAGCCCACAGCAACCGGCTGAGGCACATTGGCATCTTAACGTACGAAGTCCTATCGGTGTCCTTTGCTTTGACTAATGCAGCTGCTATAGGACAGTGGGGCCTTCATGACCGACACTCTCTGCGAGCATTCTGTAGGTGAGATTCAGCTGGTGGTTTGGATGACTTCTCAGATTAAAATGCGTCATGAAACAGAGACTCAATGATAAAGATGAGTGAGTTTTGCGGGGCGAGAGGTTCAGGCAATTCACCTCCTGCAAGTTAAATGCACACAGAAATCAAAGTTTCCATTTCCCTGTCCACACACAAAACGTGTTGGGTCACCCCGAAACCGAGAGGCTCAGCAATGGGCACATTAGCAAAGAAAGCATTTTGTCTGGCAGGAAGCATTTGGTTTCCTTGTTAGTTTGTTTTAAAAACTTTCTTGAGGAGTTTTCAAAAGAAACATTCCTTCAAAACAAACTCTGTTAGTGAAAGTGTTTTGTTCTCAAAATGCTAAAACAAAACACACCATCATGCAAATAATATTTTGAGCTCGAATCGCTTTGCCAAGTTTGTAAACAGTTCCAGGTGGGCAGAAGTCATCTTTGCCATTCGTCACTGCTAGCAGGAGTTTGGTCTGGCTGAAGTGAAGCATCTGGCAGAGAAGGAGCCACCGCTTCTGAAAAAAAACCCTTTCTGAACAGCACAGGGTGGTGCTTGCTTGGGACAGTCCCGGTCCTTGCAAAGAAACCGAGGAACACCCCATATTCTGCTTTTGACGTGCCCCAATCGAGGTGCTTTCCCAGCGCATTTTCAGAGGGACCGCTACACCCCCCTGCCCATCACAGAACTCCCTCCTTCTCAGATTGCTCTTTGGAGGGCTGGGCTAACATCCTGCACCCTGTCACACCGCTGGCATTGCTGCTTGCTGACAGCCACCATCAGCGAGGGGAGATGCTGAGCCAGAGCTGCGCTCAGCTGGACCGCAAGCACAGCCAAGGAGAGGAGGCTCAGCCCCGCTGGAAGCAGGAGGTGACGGCCCCGGGGATGCTCAGCGCCGGTCACGGAGCCTCCACTGCAGACACCGCTGTCAGCAAAGTGTCATTTCGCCCGGGCTTTGTCCAAGGTTTTTATTTAGCAGAACTATTTTGTATTTCTTTTCTCTCCTGTAACTTAAGTCCGTAACTGCCACCCTGGATGATTAAACGGGTGTCTTTCCAGGCAGAGCTAAGCCTGTGCATTCTATTATAGACATGAGATTTCAACACATGCAAACTTCAAGCGTGGCACAAGGAGGTGATCTCTTCCTCGTGATTATTTTCTTCCTTATAGTTTATTTTGTTTGCATATCTCTCATTTTTATCATCTGGGTTCTTCACCCGACCCTTTTTCTTCCTCCCTGCCTCAGTTCTCTTCCTGGGTTTATTTGGTTTTTTACCTTCAGCTTTTCATAGCAGAATTGAGTGCCGCAGCTGGGATGGCTTTATTTCTTCTTCTCACCCTCCTCCACACCCTGCACTTCTGCTCTCTGCGACTGTATCTGTCCATGGAGCACAAAGTACACATAGAGCACGTCAGACCTGAGAGTACTTCAGTCCCTCTTGGGGACCGAAAAAGGGAACACAAATGGGTATCTCTCTCACTGTAGAAATGACCGAACGGGGACAACCTGAGCACCATCCGGGTGACCCCAGCGGGTCAGACGCAGGGAGGCTTTGTTCCCACGTGCTCAGAGAGGAGCAGGCTTCTCGCATTTTATTCTCACACCCACCCACAGCTCCTATCTACAAGGAAATCATTTCACCCAGCAATACAAAGAGAGCAGTAATAAAAGCTTTCCAAGGGAGTGGTGGGACTAAGCTGGTGCCTGGCACAGTTCTTTAAATCCTGCTGTGAAAGGGAGCATGAGGCCACAGCCCGCGATGCTGCTGCAGGGCCGGCAGGGCTGGCCGGCTGCCCAGCAGAGATCCTCTCTCCCTGCCTCCGCCATCCGCCCTCCCAGCTCCTTGCAGTCTACGCAGCAGCAGGAAAGCCCAATATCCTCCTTCCAGTGGGGATAACGCAGCAGCTGCGCTCCCTTCATCTGCTCTTACCGGTCCCAAGCACCGATGTGGGGCTTTTCCCCGCACACCGAGTCCCCAGCAGCGCGCAAGGCTGTTTACACACATCTTTATCTCGGTGAATGAGCGAGTGGGTGTTGACGAAGCACCGCAGTCAATGAATTTCCTTCAAAGAAAGATGGCTCACTCCCACGGCTTCTGCCTCTCCAGGGAGAGGGAAACGTGGCATGGCTTGCCCAGGTGCCTCCCCAGGGACATCAGGGGGCACAGCAGCGCGGGGCGAGTAGCGTGTGCCACGGGATGATCCGCTGGCTGCAACACAACCAGACAGTGACTTTTTTCGTGGCCGGGATAAGCAAGCAAGAGGGAAAAAAGCATTGGGTGTAAAATCGTTACCCACGTTAGAGGCAGTAAAATCTCCTACCAGGCGAGTCTCAAGGTTTCACTGAGCTGAGCAGCTCCTGCAAGGAACAGGGTCGATCCACTCTTCAACTGTAGTTTTGTTTCTTTTTAAAATCAATGATCTAAGAAAAAAAAAAAAATTTCTAACATTTTTGAATAACACAAAAATAAGGGAAGAAAGGTGAACAGGATGAAACGTGGACACTGAGCAACACAGATTCTCACCCCAGCCAGCATCGCGCTGTGGACGCATGTAAAGTTGGGTCTCTGTGCTCTAGGGACAGATCTGTCCTCACCGGGCGGGTGACCTGACAGGCAGCTTCCCAACTGGACTGGGGAGGTTACAGGACTGCTGTGTTTGACACCGTTGCAGTTTTGATGCCCACGACACTAGAAAAATGAGCGAGCAGGCTCCGTGGGTGGTGCAAAATAACCAAAGGATTGGAAAACGCGCCGCTGAGGCAGTGCCAGCTTCAGTCGCCGAGAGCGGAGGTTATGAATGATGTGCATACGCCCTACCAGGAGCTAATCTCTAGCGAGAAAGCCAAATGTTGAATCATTTGGTTTCTCATTGATTATAGAGGGATGGCAACATTCCTTTCCGGCCAGAACAAACTCTTTGAGACGAGGTCTCTGCACAAGACCTAGAAGCCAAGGAATTAGGAAATTACTACTAAGGGCAGGCTGGGCTCCAAAGCAGAAAAGCTACCTCTACAAACCCAGAAACAGAGCCAGCGGGTGATGGGGGATATTTCCCACTCCAGTTCTTTGCATCACTCCATTATATATCCTGTTACCTGAATAGCTCCCGAAAGTGCCGCCTGCCTCTCCTCTCTGCTCATCACTCATCTCTTCTGCCTGCTTCTTGCTTCAGATCCGCTTTGGAGGCTGCCTGCTATTCTCAGAATAGCTTCCCCGTTCGTGTTTGCTAAGCTGATGCCTCCTTCTGCTCCAAAGAGTGCCATCCCTGCAAATTATTACAGTAATAAAGACACTGGCTGTGCCACATTTGCACTCTGTTACAAAGCACAGCCTTTCGAGTCGGAGCTCCGTGGGGACGGTACAGAAAGGTGAGGAGCTGTGCAGCAGGATTCAAGCCCTGATTAAGAAGCAGCCGCATCGCTCCCTCTCTCCAGCACCGCAGGTTTAGGTCTTGATTTTCAGCAATCAAATCTTGTTCCCTATTCACTTATTCCTCTCACTCCAAACACACACACAGAGTTACCAATCATTCACTTTTCTCAAACACATTTTAAATTCATATCTACAAACCACAGTCCTGCGTTTCAGCACTTACCCATTCTGGTCTCTTTTCTTCCTTTGCAGGTAACTCCTTTCCGTGCTGTAGCCTCATTAGGTAGAGCCTGAATCCTCTGCAGCTGGAAGCGCCTTGCTGGTCTGGCCCAGATACTCTCTGAGATTTAACTTGAGGTCTTTTCACGGCTCTGGTTTGACGGGACGGCTGAGCACAGCATCTGACATTGTGGGACTGATTTCCTGGTGTAGAGAAGAGCATCAGCTCAACAGCACCTGACTTCAGCATTTGACTTCACAGCCCAAGCGACGTTCTTCTAACCCTGCCGCTTTGCATGGAATGTCCTAATTGTTTTAAGACACAACACATCTGGTAATTGTAGCTGTAACAGTCCTCCACCTTGCACTGACAACAAGGTATGAACGATAGCGAATTAATATCTGGGCTCCATTTGCAGCGTTGTTAACGAGCAGAAGTAGATTGCTCTTCTGTCAGAGCTGGGACCAAACAATTCACCCCGGCAGAGGAGGATTGCGGCTCAGTGCTCTACCTCACTCCAGGAAACCCCAGGTTTGTGTAGCCACGCACACGTACAGCAGCCCGGGTGCCGGCCACTACCCGTGTCGGTCAGTCCCTCACAGCTGTACTGCCACGTAGGGGTTTGTTTTGTGGCAACCATGCACCTGATTTCCCAGCTCTTTTTGCTTTCTGATGCTTATTAAAAGAAAATCACCAGGTGGGAACACAGAGGCCCCGGTAGGGTGGGCTGAGAATTTGGACTTCACTTTCTGAAGTGCCAGGTGCGAAACAGCCATCCGGTGCTTCCTAACACGGGTCTGCTCCACAGCTTTCTAAACCATTTCACATATATTCCAAGCTTGCCTCTTTGACAGAAGAAGAAAAATCCCTTGATAGGATTTATGTGTAATTAGCTGGTTTATTCATTTAACAGGTCTCATTCAGAGATCAGCTATGTGTGAAAAGTGCACCAGGCTTCAAATCTGCGTGGAGCGCAACCGGCTTAGACCAACGCCTTGTGAAAGGACAAATATGCGCAAGATGAGGCATTTACCACGCGCTGAGCTTGGGCTGGGAAATTCGGTATTTATAGCAAAGCTCTTAAGAAGGGTTTGACAGAGGAGAGAAATCTCATGAGGAGAACCGGTTGCCAACTGCCCAACAAAGGGATGGAGGTGTTCGTTGCACCGGTTACTGCCCGTGTTCCGGCAGCCAGCTGTGCCCGCGGTGGCTCCGAGTCCAGCTGCTGAGGGGGCTGCAGGGCCTGGGGAGGGCCGAGCTCCCAATTCCCCGTACTCCCACGGGATGTTGGGCCACGCTCATTCAGACACTGCAAAACACAGAGCTGGACCCAAACACCCACACCCCGGGTGACGGGGGTTCAGTATTCTTCCTGCTCTCCAGGGGAGGGAGCTCACAGGACCGGGGGCTCATCGAGAGACGAGCTCGAGCCTTTCACACAGGGGCTCCTCACACGGGGAAGCCCTGCACGGTACAAGAGCCCTTATTTTCCTCCCTCTGTGGTTCCCATTATGGCGAAGATGCCAAAAAACTCCTCCTTTCCCACGTGAGGGTGGTTTAGCATCCTCAGTGGGGCAGCTTTATACAAGGTGTTTTGGAAACACCAACACGAGGTGAGCCTTGCTAGTTAGAAGGCGTTGATCAGGACACACTGTAGAAGCGGAGCTTGCCAGGCGCCGGGCCCCTCCGTGCGGAATGCTGTCACAGCTATTCCTCACGCTGGAACGGGGCAGAAGTAACATCTGCCAGCAACTCTCAGACACCTCTGCTCCTCACAAGGCACCCTCACATCCCCCATGCTCTGACAGCAGCGCACTGTTGTACGGGTTTGTTTCGGGATATAACACCCAGTCCTCACCCCTCAGCATTTCATCGCTCTGCGCCTCTGAACAGCAGCTTTTGAAATAAAGCGTGTTGATTTTTCCCCCGACTAGAACTGAAGATGTTCTTTAGGGTGCAGGGTTTAAGGTAAATGATGACACGTACCCTGCAGCATCGCTGGCTTTAAGTGTGCCATTTCCATCTTACCCATTTAAAACCTTGAGAGATGTAAAATTGATTTACCCCACCACATTGCAACACACGCAACGCCCACAGCGGGGCACTGTTGTGCTCCTCACAGATCATAAACCTTTCCAGGCACGGGTTATTTAGTTTCGTGGCATTGAAAGTAGAAAAGCCACTGAAGTGACTTTTGAATCTGGAATTTTTTCCTTACAAATCTGCCATTAGAGGAAAAACCAAAACCCGTAAGCAACAAGAAGCGGCTTAAGCCACCCCTCTCAGTTGTGCAGTAACGCGCTTCTTCCTGCCCGGCCCAGGAGAAACCTCCCCGCTCTGTCCCCGGCTCCCTCGGTCCGAGGGTGCTGCTCCGGCAGTGACTCCACAGAGCGACAGAACCGCTACACAATCTCTTTCCAAACCCCGGGAAAAAGGAATTCTTCCTCCTCATCCCCAAGAACACACACGCTGACTGAGGATGCTTCGCAGCCTCTCACTGATGATCTTCCAGGTCTTTTCCGATCTAGGAGATTCTGTGACTGACTGCCTTCCCTGCCCAGCCAAACCAGCAGAGCTGCACCCTGAACAAAACAAAGGCTTTGGAAACATAAATATTTGCTCATGAGCCTTTCCTTTATGGCCATCTGTTCTCACCCAGCTGGAAATCCCCCAAAGCCTTTTCTTCCCCCCATGTGAAAAATGGTACCCAGACACTAACAGGGTAAAAATTAAAGCGCAGCTATCAGATCAACTTTCAATCACACCTTATATTACAGCGCTATTAGCAAAGGTAAAGCAAATGCAGCAGTTAACATTGACCAAGGGTTTTTTAATTGAATACTGCATCCCACTCATACCTGGGTTCCTTGTCACATTACGCAAATACCTATAAAATCTCTCACCATCTCCTAGAATCACTGATTTCACACGTAGTTTTTCCTTTTTTCTCTTCCAGGCACACGGGTTCAGGCACAGTTCTGTTCCACAACTCGCCTCCTGTTGAGCTACACCTTTGCGTAGCAACCGATGGCGATGGAGGTTATAAATTCACTTCCGATATGGTTAACACTGTGCCAACCTCTCGCTAAAAGCAAAGGCCATCACTGAATTTCTTCAGTAGCACTGTGACAAGACCGACAAGCAGACATCTGCAACAGTCCATGATGAAGGGTAACCACAGCACTTGTTGTGAGGATACACCTCATCTTTGATAAAAGACCTCTGAGCTTTTTCTCTTCCCCTGCAGGACCACAATTGATCTAGGGGTTAGAAACCTACTCTTAGTCCCCCGTCCAAATGACTAAACGCAACCATGAAGGCCACCTCTTGACAGCAGTCCAACTCTTGCTGCCCACAGAACAGCCTTAAAACAGAGCACGAGGACGCAGACGTAGCTATCCCTGCTCCTCAGCCTCCCCAGAGTAACTCAAAGCCACGCTTCGTTGGGTTGTTTGATGCTTTTATTTATCACATGTAAAAACACTACTATTTCTGTTTGCAGGTACCTCTTTTGCTGCACTGCAAGTCACACAGCTCCAAACATCGAAGACCAGACAGGCAGAGAAAAGAGTTAAGTGTTTATGCCCAGAGTCACAAGGTCATGGTCCCAGAGGGTGTTTAATACACGGAACCCCCCCACAGGGACTGTTCTACAAAAGCAGTCGAGCATTACGAGTAACAGATCAGAGTTGGTGCACACGCTAGGTGAGAGAATCATCTAGGGGGGAAGAGGACCTGCAAACTGGTCTTTGCCCTTCAGCTGCCCTTCTCTTTCTAGTACAGGGAATTGTGATCTAAGTAGATGACTAGTGCGTTAAACCGGAACAGGGGTTGACCGAGCCACACGGCTTAGTTGACACGAGGGTTCCTGAAGTTCCTTCCAGCAAAACGGGCCTTGCTGCCAAGCTCCTCTTCAATTCTGGTGGAAAGGGAAGAAAGTGTTGGGTACGAGCAGACAGCGTACAACTCCCGCATTAGCACAGCTGCTGGCCTTACGCCGAATCACCTGATCCACCTGGCACTGAAGGTACTACCAGAATCACAAGCCGGTTCCCAGCAAGCAGCTTCAGTTATACACACATTGAACTGCACTGGTCAGCATCCGCCACCTCATATAACTTTGCCCAAACGCTTTAAATGCTCGCCCAAGGGAACGGCATCATGCAGACAGAAGGACAGTGTCTCATATCTAATACCACAGGATGCTCTGTATGATGTTCCCCTTTAGCATGCGTGTCATGGACATTACCCGCCCGACTCATCAGGTAGCCCACGGCACGCTCTGCAAGCACAGCACCAGCCCAAAGCACCTCTGCTGGCGTCAGTTTATGCCCTTTAAGCTGCAGAGTGTCTCTGAGATGCAGAAGACCAAGACGAGCCCCAAATGCATTAGTGGAGCATCCATTCAATGTCAGGCTTAACCCTTAACCCTCTCCCCCTTCCCGAGAGTCTCACCTCAGCAGCTGGTTGTACTTGGCTAGACGCTCAGATCGGCAAGGGGCACCAGTCTTGATCTGAAAGGGGAAATCAGGAAGTTAGTGAAGAACTACAGCAGAAATAAGGCCACAGACGCCAACACAACTATTCTACTCTGTTTAGAGTAATAAGCATTATTACAAGCTCTGTTTCAGCATCAGGCTCTAAATATCTGTATACTCAAACAGGACAGGGCTTGAGAGCAATAAAGGTTGTTCATTTCCTAACAGCTTCAGTACCAGGAAATCCCAATACACCCACTGGAGTTGACTAAGATTTTTTTAAATGGGTGGTTAAAGGTGAGTTTACACAAGATAACGTGTTCCCTCATCACACTCCCATTAGACAAATCAGCTTCCTATACACAGGAACAGCAGATTTGCATGCCTTAAGTCAGAGCAGACCCCATCTGCTATGCAGCACAGCTTTATCACCGTATTATCTCATCAAGCAAGACGGCAAGCTACGGCAGCGACAGATACCAACCTGACCAGTGCAGAGACCAACGACCAGATCAGCGATGAAAGTATCTTCTGTTTCTCCAGAGCGGTGACTCACCATCACACCCCAGCCATTGGACTGGGCAAGCTTGCAGCTACAAGAGATAAACAGATGAAGCCTCACACAGTGCCCATGTTCTCAGCAGCCTTTGCCCTAGCGATGCTTCCAAGTGGCACACATTCCTCACTTTGGCAAGACAGAACTGCCCTTTGGCACATGTTATGGTTAGGATCATACGACAACGCAGTGACAAAGAGCTGCTTTTACACATGCTTAGACCCAGTGAAGGTGTTTGATGTGCCTACACGACTACAAGACCATGAAGGTACAGGTTTACTTGCCAATATCCTCTATTAGTTAACAATAGTTCTTCTTTCACAGCTGCCCAATCAGCAGCGCTCTATTCCACCAGCTCTGGGCCGCACGGTCATCTCTCTCAATTAGACAATCCCCCTCCCTGGCATAGCCAAAAGGGGAGAACTTACGCTTGCAGGGACTCTGTCACAGAGCCGATCTGGTTGACCTTAAGAAGGAGACAGTTGCAGGATTTCTCCTCCACAGCCTTGGCGATACGCTTTGGATTGGTCACAGTCAGATCATCACCAACCACCTGGATACCAACACTGCCAGTGAACTTCTTCCAGGCAGCCCAGTCATCCTGGTCAAACGGGTCTTCAATGGACACCACTGTAGAGGGATACAAGGAGCTTTGAGACAACGCCACCCCGTGAAAGGTCGGTCTTGTTTGAAAGCAGTGGTACCAAAGTGCTGCAGCCCACCCACCTCAAAGAACATTGCTAAGACCCCAAAAAGGCTAGCTGCTCGTTCTGCTCTTGATTCCTCTTATAAGGCAGGCTGCACCCTAACCCCTATTCACCACTACTATCCTGCTTCTTGTTGACAACCAACTTACCGGGGTAGTTCTTGACAAAGCCCTTGTACAGGTCTGCCAGCTGATCAGGAGAGATGTATCTGCTGGGATCATCAGGGGATTTGAAGTCCAGGTCATACTTTCCGTCACGGTAGAACTCTGAGGCAGCCACATCCATGCCAATGACAACCTTTTCGGAGTAGCCAGCCTTGCTGATGGCAGTCTTCAGCAACTCCAGAGCTGAAACACAGTAAGGTATTTCTGAGTTCCCGCCAAACATCTTAACTCAAAAGCTATTCATTTACCAACAACAGTACATTCACTTGGCAAAGAATCCCCATTACCCCTACAGAAAAGCCCAAAGGCCACACAGGAAAGGTTCTTAGACTCTCCCACTTCTGAACTGACTGGAAGAAGATATTAAAGTAATACTGCTTTTAGCTTGTAATACCCTTGAGACACCATTATGGGATTCATAATCTCCTCATGCAGGACTACATGTCAGCCCAGAAAGCTTAATACTAGATGATACCACATCCTCTTTCGGCTTTATGCATGTGGGCAGGGAGTAGTGATTGCACTTTAATCCCTTTTAGCTCCAGATCAGATGCTGACCATGAAGGTGGTAAGCATCCAAACCCTGACAGGCAGTGGGATACACAGCCTGCCTCTGCGCAGGGCACCCTCTCTTTGCATCTACCTGTTCTCCACTTGCACATTTACATGCAGAACAGGGAACAGAACTGCCTACTCAGTAGGAGTCTCTGGATACTACCCACTACGCGACCCTGTTTGGCAGAGTCCAAGCACGGAAGCTCAGTATGGTCATAACCAATAAGACTCTCCCAATCATCCCTGACTCAAAGCCAAGCAGCCGGGTCAGACAGGCTATTTACAGTAGTAAGCTTAAATCAAATGCTTTTGTTTGGTTTTTGTTGTGGGTTGGTTGTTTGGGGGTTTTTTGTTGGTGGTTTTTTTTTTTCCCCAGATGATAATGCAGTACAAACAGCAAAAGCAGCTGCTGCCAGCAACACAAATTCCTTGGACTGTGATGGTCATTCAAGGTCATCTTCACTGAGGTCTGCTAGGGTACAGACCTAGCAAGAGCTGCACGCAACTGGGGGATTCGAAAATGCTCCGATTTCTTGTGCTGGCTCAGTATCTTCAGTGTCAGGCAATGCAGTTCAGAGGCCACTTTCAACAATAATATAACTAACAGCTTTAAAGTAACATGTTCTAACATTCTACTGGCTTATCAGTAGCTCCATTTCTGCAAGAGAGGCAGAAAAACAGCTCTTCTGCTACAGTTTTTGCAGAAACACGTATTTCACTTTCCATGAGACAGTTTCCCTCCCCCACAGGTTTCCGAACAGAACTGTTTGGCTGTGGAAGCAGCAAAAGCTCCAACTTCCCGGGCAAGCCTTCATGCACTCCCGTATGTTACTGGGCATAGTTCAAACTGTTTTCCTCCTTTGTCAGCAGAAAAACCACTCCACTAAACTTTGACTACTGACTTCTGGGAAACCTGCAATGCACGCAGACATTGCCACACCACTTTTCAAAAGGAAGGGGGTAAGATTCCCTTAAGCTGCTACAGGAATTAAACAGTAATGAGGCATTGAAGTCAAAGCCATCCTGTCAAGCTGCATAAATTATGTCCAAGGGAACAGTTCTGTGGTCCTACACTGGACCACAGCATAGAATCATAGAATGGTTTAGGTTGGAAGGGACCTGGAAGACCACCCAGTTCCACCCCCCTGCCCTGGGCAGGGACAACTCCCACCAGCCCAGGGTGCTCCCAGCCCCGTCCAACCCGGCCTTGAACACCTCCAGGGATGGGGCAGCCACAGCTTCTCGGGGCAACCTGCGCCAGGGGCTCACCACCCTCACAGTCAAGAATTTCTTCCCAATCTCTCATCTACATCTCCCCTCTTCCAGTTTAAAACCATCACCTCTTGTCCTATCGTTCCCCTCCCTGATCAAGAGTCCCTCCCCAGCTTTCCTGTAGCCCCTTTTAGGTACTGGAAGGGGCTATAAGGTCTGCCCGGAGCCTTCTCCTCTCCAGGCTGAATAACACTCAAAAAATCTTGGAAAGTTTGTCAGGATAAGAAGCAGAGCAAAGAAACAGCACCAAGTCCTGCAACTGACTGATCTTACTTTCCATTCATACTGGACAGATACAGTCTTCATTCTCTGGCTATCAGTTACACCTCCTCACACACTTGACTCATTCTTACCTTCTTTATTTTCCAGGATGTTGGGGGCAAAGCCACCCTCATCACCCACATTGGTCGCATCCTTGCCATACTTCTCCTTGATTACATTCTTCAGGTTGTGATAGACCTCTGCACCAATGCGCATTGCCTCCTTGAAACTGTCAGCACCCACAGGGAGGATCATGAACTCCTGCATAGCCAGCTTATTGCCAGCATGGGAGCCACCATTGATCACGTTGAAAGCCTTGGAGTAACCAAAAAGAAAAGTCAAGTTAGAATGCTTCAGGGTAAACTGATTAACAGCATTTATGTTAAGACTCTCCATTCTCTAGAAAACTTGATCCAAGACCACAAGACATCATGAAGCACCTGGTCAGATCAAGTCTGTATGTAGCCCTATCAAGAGACTTACAGGAACTGGAAGAATGACTTCTGGGTTTCCAGCAAGGTCAGCAATGTGACGGTACAAGGGGACACCCTTCTCAGCAGCACCAGCTTTGCATACAGCCAGGGATACGCCCAAGATGGCATTGGCACCAAATTTGGCTGAAATAGGAAGAAGTTGTTTACAGAAATGTTATGTCTTCATGAATACACTCAGCAATACCAGCACCATGGTCTTGGTTACAGTAGTGCACAGCATATGCCATGCACTGCCCATCGTTTCTGGTAAGGTAAGCTAGAATTCTATAAACCAATTTTCATCTTTACACACCTCACTGCAACACAAAACCCACTTACATTTGTTCTCCGATCCATCCATTTCCAGCATCAGTTTGTCAATCTTTTCTTGCTCCACAACATTGACATTCTGCAGAGAGAAGCAAGTAAAACATTGCTTGACATGGCTCTACATACTCTCACCTACCCACTGCGTTTTTATTTCCTAAGCAGGCACCGAGACTCACTTAAGGGCAACTTTCAACAGTGGAAGAGACTAGTTCTTGTCATTATCACACAGCAGCGTCTTCTGGTCACTTCCAGCAGACCAAGGCTGATAGGTAAGTTGGATGCATCAAAAGCTTGTTTTGTTCTTCACATCCAGAGCTGCAAGGCTATCGTGTCCCTTGACTTCCTGACATTTACACTGCTATCTGTCTGGCACGGCATAGGAAAAAGCCCCAGTTTGTGCCCCCTGCCCCTTTAGTGCAAGCTCAAAGACGATCAGCTTGCTCACAACATACACCCATTTGTAGCTTAATACATAGTGTTTGGAATTGTTGCTAAGAATGTGCAATCACTTTATGCATTACCACTTAGTTTTGCACGATCCTTCCTAGCTAGGGCTCAATGCCCACGAAGTGCACAGGAATCTCACTCAAGCAGATTTTACTAAGATCCCCCCAGACTCCCTTCCAAATTAGCCAGCCTGGATGAAACCCAGTCCCTCCCCGTCATTCAGCCACCCTTTTAAGCATAAAGCAGCTTGTATCTTAACTGCACACCACTGATGTTCCCAGGTGCTTAAGTATTTCTGCACACTACAACACCAGGCTGCTAGAAATTGTTTTGATTAAGTGTTAAGATATGAGATATGAATTCATTAAGTAAAGCAATTGCTGGCGGTCAGTTTGTTCACATGCACTCCAACACACAGGCTAACACCCCCCCCAAGCAATACAGTTCCTGTAACTGTCTTTAGAGAGACAACCCATCAGCAAGGACACACTGGACTGGCATTAGCTGATGTTAGCAAAAGACAGATTGCTCCTACCTTGCTAATCAGTGCAGGTGCAATTGTTTTATTGACGTGCTCAACAGCTTTTGAGACACCTGGAAGGAACAAGCAAATTGGACACTGGTCAACCACACTGGTTATGCAGGCATTAGTAGGTGATCTCAGTAACAATAAAAATCTGAAGAATACCACCTCATGCTATTCAAACCCCAATCCAACCTGAGCTTACAGCCAGATCTAAACACTTAGAGGTCATCTCGATTGAATGGAAGTTGCATGAAGTAAGCATCATCTAGGAATGCCTGCTGCAGTGTTAGTTTGCAAGACCATGCACTGGAGAAATTCAACCAAGTGACAAGGTTGCACTGAATGCACATCCATTACCTGTGTACACAATGCTGTCCCCAGGAACTCGTTAACATATTTAACAGCTCTGGATACACCTGACAGAAGTGAAATGGACAAGAGAATCAAGGAAGAGATGAAGACTCACAGCGAAAAAACAAAGCCAGTCATGCAAGAAAAATGAGAAGGACACAAATAGATAAACAGACAGACAGCAAGTGCCCAATACTGAGCAGCAGACTAGAAACAAGAGGGTTCAAAGGGTAGAAGAAACTGCGCATCAGCTAGTGAGGCTGTATTTGGTCTTTCCACCTAGGTTTCCATGCTATTGCAAACACCATTGTGGATCCAAACCTCAAGTGGCTGAATGGCAGCATTCAGAAACAGTTATGATAGGCTACTCCTCGAATGGATGAGTAAGGGGAAAGAAAAACGCTTCCCTAGAAGTTAAGCATGCAGCAGCTCAGGCATTTCACTATCTGCTATTATTTTGTAACATTGCTAAAGCTTCACCTTAGGACACGTTTTACGCTTGATACAATGCTGAAGTACACTGCCTCTGTACCTGGATGCAGGCACAGAAATCTATTGTCTGCTCCTGACTTCAGACAGGGAGTAAAGCATGAACACAGCACCACCCTTTTAATCTACGTGGACCCACCATTGCGTAAACCAGCAGTTCCAGTATGAACTTGCCTCCTCCCCATAGGAAGAGACCAGCATTAGCCAGCTACCAATATTTGCCTAAGGAATACTGTCATACTAAAGATTTCCAAATACCTAAGCTTCAGAACTGGTGAATGCTAATTAAGTGCACCCCAAAACACATTAACTGCCTTTTAAATGGTCTAAGTCTACAGATCCATATTACAAAAGACCTACCAGCTATCTGCAACTCATCCCATTTGGTGATTATTTTTTCGTAACTCATGTTATTCCCCAGCTGACAAAAACCTTCAGCTGTGACACCCTGTTGTGGAAGCTCAGGCTACTGTCTAGTTAAGTGCCATGAAGAAATGCCTGTAGGATCAGATTTAACAGGTCTAAGCACACACACATTTAGCACGCTAAAGTACACATTTACTCTTCTCAAGGGAAGAGTGCCCTAGGTAAACAGCATAAGCTCTTTGGGATATCCAGTCATCTAGGAATTTATTCTGTGTTAAAAGTAATAACAGCCATGAATCTTCTCAGACAAGGCTCTTCAAGTTCAATTCAGCAGTCATCCATTCTAACCACTTTCTTAATAGGCACAAAATATTTCATCTTCCTTCCACCTGACTGGCAGAAAAGTTTGAAGACAAGTAATTCTCTCTCCCAGCCAAAAGTCAAGTTGATTTCATATACTTGGAAGGCATCACCACTGCTTTTACAGGAGCAAGCTAAAGAGGAGTCCTGACTGTCCAAGCACTCAGAGTAGTCATAAGAATTACTATAAGGATATTTACCAGGTAATGACATTTTGTACATGGCCATTCATTTTCCCCCATATTTATTCCCAAGCCAGTCTGGTGACAGCTGTATTTAGTTTCCTTTCAGAACATAAAATCAGTCCCCATACAACTAAAATATGATGCCACCAACACAAACTTAAGTATCCTGGATACCTAGAACGACAGACAAAAAGCTAAAGTGGCTTTAGCTATTATACAGTCTGAAACAAAAGTATCTTCATGATTACCAGCTGCACGTTAGCTGTGGTCAGCAGTTGGCATAAACCTCAGGTTCAGGACTTAACATGTTGTTGGCTTCTAAAGAGTCTATAGTGCCAGAGCAGATAGAGTCACTCTCCACATTGTCCCCTGGAAAATCCAGCAGTCGGTGCTTTACCTCTGTCTCAGCCCCACAGTCTACGTGTGGTATGCATTGCTATCATCTTACTATTCATCTCCACCACTTTTGCTTAATTGCCATGCCTTGTACAGAATATGGACATCAGTAAAGGAGCCCACCTGACCTTGGCTGCAATCTGGCATAACCATATGCAGCAACACAGCCACTGTAACAGGCCAAGCTGGGTACCAAAACTCAGTTTTACCTTTCCCCATGTAGCGTGTCTTATCATTGTCACGAAGCTCCAGAGCTTCATAGATTCCAGTTGAAGCACCACTGGGAACAGCTGCTCTGAAAAGACCTGCAACAGAAAAAAGAACTGTCTTAGCACATTCAAACCCACAAAACATTCTCCACCACACCCTTCCATCCCTGGAGATGGGAGACAACCTCTAAACCACACCTCTGCTCACTTATACAGTGATCCTGCGAGAGCTGTCTGCTCCTTTACAGCGTCACCAGTTCACCAGTGTCTCCCTCACACTGATCAACAGCAAGCTGACTCGCTCATTCTCTTCCACTGTGCATTTCATACATTATGTATGTGTTACATACATTCCTAACTTATTAGGAAAGTCATCCATTCCCCTTCCAAAAAGGCAGCCTTGTTCGCTGAATCTGTTTCTGAGCTCAGGCAGGCAGGCAAGCTCTTAAATTCTTCTAAGATATGGCATACGAGAGGCAATTAGGAGGCCTCTTTTGTTAATATGAGTTCTGAGTTCTTCTGACAACAGGACAACCACCCAGACAGCTCATTCTTCCAGCCAAAGATGCTGAACTTCGAGTAAATCAGTACACTGGAGTCTGTTCTGCCTGTGCTCCAAGATGCCAACTTCAGTCTCCAGTCTTTCCCTTATCCCAGTACAGCAAGAGCTTAGTGGGGGCAATCTCATTAAATGACTGCATTAATCTTTTCAGGCAGAAAGATCAGCTATTTAGTTAGTGTATTACAGCTATTGTGTTTGCTCATTCCACCAAATCAAACTGGTATGTGTTTGCACAATGCCTTTGTCAGATCCTATCAGATGTGGGATGAACAAGTAACAAACCAAGGGAAAGTCCTACTAATAATTAAAAATATAAGATGTTATATGCAAAAACCCAATTAGACAAGTTGTTTAGTCATGCCTGAGTACTTACGCAGAGAAGAAACTATTACACAAGATTCAACTCTGCAGCAGAAGACTGCTTCATTACACAAAGTGACTGCTAGACAAATCAAGAATTAAACTTCAAGTGCAGTCATACAGAGCTTAGGGAACACCGAAAACCAAGACCATTAGCAGCTGCTTAAGGACAGGAGCGAAGGCCTTGTTAACTCAGTTTGCAAGTGCTATCCCAGTTTACACTCAGGGCAAGGGAAGGCAGGTTTGGATAAACACTTGCACAATTTAGACTGCAAGAAGCAGCACACTTCAAAGAGCCCTTCACTGTCCACGCCAACACCTTGAGCTCAGCAAATTCATCCCAGTAGAACGAGGTAGAGGTTTTTCCTGCAAGTCCCATAGCAAGCTCAGCAATATACTACATGTATGGAGGAAAGAGCGAGCACCGTTCCACTGCTAGAACAGGACAGCTTGCATACTTTTGACTGCCTGTTCAGTTCTATCAGGTACAAGAAAGGAATAAACACCTACAGCTAAGGACTCACCTTTGTTGGTAAAGAGGTCTACCTCAACAGTGGGATTCCCACGAGAGTCAAAGATTTCACGGGCGTGGATCTTGAGAATGGACATCTTTAATACCTAAAAAGAAGAGTTTAGCATTAATCACAGAATGGTTTGTGTTGGAAAGGACCTTCAAAGATCATGTAGTTTAGCACCCCTGCCGTGGGCAGGGACATCTTTCACAATATCAGGCTGCTCAAAGCACCATCCAGCCTGACTTTGAACACTTCCACCGATGGCGCATCCATAACTTCTCTGGGCAACCTCTTCCAGTGTCTCATCACCCTCATCATAAAAAAAGTTCTTCCTTGTCTCCAAACTAAAATCTACCCTCTCTCAGTTTAGAACTTTAAAAAAAATGTTTAAAACAGTTTTAACCTGTTCATCAATAGTCTTCAAACACAGCTCTGTGCAATCAATCTTTTTTTTTAAACACAAAAAGGGCAACCCCCATGCCTCCACTCCTTCCCTGTCCCTCCTGGACAGCCTATAGCCATTGATTGCAGCACTCCCAGCCATGTGATTCGTCCCACCAAGTTTCAGTGACAGCAATGAGATTATAGCTTTCTAGGTGCCCAGGGGCTTCCATTGGTATATAGACATTTCAGTTGTCCTACTGACCCTGTCAACTTTTTATAACAAGCCTCATCTTTGTTACTCAAAATTTCATCCCTCCCCCCACAGTAGGTCTAGTTTAAAGTATGGTTTAAAGTATGGCCAGCTGCTGGCACAAATGCTCTTGCCCCACTTGGTGAGGTAAATCCTATCAGCTCCCAAAAGTGCCTCCTCTGACTGGGATGATAAAGCAGACCACCCCCTCTGCTCCACATCCTTTTAACATTGCTCCAAGCACCATAGTCTCTTTTGACATTTCTAAGTTACCTCATTGCAGAATCATTAGACCCTATGCAGAATAGTAGCAGCAGATAATTCATAGGGTTCACCAGCCTTGGCAGCCCCTCAGTGATATCACAAATGCAAGCTGCTGGTAGGGCAGCAAGCTTCTCTAGAGAAATGCACAGCATTAAAGCAGGGCTGTCGCTCAGCCTGGGACAGTGCACAATACCATACAACTTTCTCCTGCTCATATCTACAGCACTGCCTGTTGAGCTCCTCTTGTAACACAGCTACATGTTCGAGAAGTTTTTCTCATGGCTGCACTTGCAGCTATGACATCCACCACTGCTTTCATGTGCCAAGGGAGTTCCAGATACTGAAGCTCCATGCAACCTAAGGTCTGGACAGCTATTGCAGTCCTTGGGAGGACTGTCTGGGTGGAGACATCAGCACAGGTAAGCTGCAGTGCTCCTGTTTGGGTGTCAGCCACAGCCTTGCAGTTGCCCGCAGATGGACACCATTTTCTTTCAGCACATTAGTCTCCTTATACTTCTGAGAAAAAAAAAAGTCCACCAATAAAGTGGTAATTCTTTTGAAAGATGCCACCAGAGACCTAAAGCTTCCGGGTAGGCTTGCACCAGCCACCAGCTGAGTTGGGGTGACCATCAGGTTGCAGCCTAAGCCTGCAGGTGAGCAGAGCTGGCAGCAGCCCAGTCACGGGCACGGCATGCCCTTCCATGAGAGCTGTCACGCAAATTGCTGATGCCGCTCCCAACAAACCCCACACCCCGTTTCCATCCCCTGGTTGCTGGCACTCCCGAGAGGCCGGTTGTATGTGGCTTCCAGCAGCTTGAACTGGCACAGGCACCGCTGGCACCACCCAAGACTCACTCAACCCTCATGAGACCTGCTGCCTGGCCCCTCTACCACACAGCCCAAGGGTGCCAGGGGCACAGAAACCCCCTCAGACACTTCCCCCAGGGACCTCACGAGCCTTGCACTCCTCTCAGCACACAGCAACCCCCGCTGCTAGCATCAGCTTGGCATTTATATCCTGTAGTGACACCTGTAGTCATGAGCATAGATCAAAGATATCACACTATTTCAACTGGGAAAACTTTTTATACTTTGTGAGAGTTAGTGATATGTTGAGAGGACAGAAATCTCAACCTAGGTGGGAAGAACGGTCTAAAGCCAGAAGCCTTGTTTCCAGAGAGATCTAAAGGAATGTCACCTCACCACGTAACAGCAGCCAAGCAATCCTAACACAGGAAATATCTGCTACTAGTTAGAATTCTCTTTGATAGAAGACTAAAGTGCAACAGTTCTTAATATGCACAGCAGCTGTTCAGAGGCAAACGTAACCTATCCTGAAATAGAAACACAGCTCTAATTAAGAGCTTGCATTAATAGTTACACCCTGACTTGAGTATTTACAGGAATAGCTTTTCCTCTTAAAAGGAAGAAAAATCACCACAGTCTTCTGCATACTTCCTTTCCCCCCCCCCTTCTCACATATCTATACACTTTTCCTTAAGAAAACTGCAGTAAGGAATGCCTTATGTAAGTTCAGCTACATTTTTAAAAAAATCAAGTCATACAAATGCCTGTGAGCCATTGACTGGCACCAAACCCAGCTCATCTGCAGAGAAGAAAGCTCAGCCCCAGAAGTAGAACTATCTGGAAGCTGGCTTTTTGGCAAGCTAATGTGGGTGGTAACCCTGTTTACAGAAATGGTCACGAATCTCTATGCAGTTAAGAAAAGACGACCTTAGAAATACTGCTGCTTGTACGGAGTGTGTGTGGGGGAGTGTGTGTTAACTTCATACACTGATTCTTCCCTCACAGCAAGTTTTCCCTCCCCATGTTAAAAACATGGGTAGCCATTTGGTTTGTCCACTTGGCTTTAAAGCATCCTTTCCAGCTGTCCTGCCTCTAAGAACCATATCGTATACCACAGCTCAAAGATTTTAGCTGTTACCTGCTTTACAGCAAGACCTGCACACTGACAGATGATATAGCTAACCTAAGAAGCAAGACAACTTAGTTCAAGCTGGCCTTTATGCTGCCACGATTCTAATTTAGTCAGTAAATATATAAGCTAAAAATAAATCCCTGCAACTCTCCAGTTATCAGTCCCATCCATGCTAACACTTATCTCTCTGCACACACACTGAGCAATGGCTAATAGGAAGAATCCCATTTATCTGAAAAGGGCTTTCAGAGCTCAGTAGGCCGGCACCTGCTATGCCTTACTTTCATTTTCAGAAACACAGCTTTGCGACAAAACATTAGGTGCCTTATTCTTTGAGAGCGCAGCCAGGAAGTCTTAGTGTAGTGCAAGAACTGTTTGTTCACCTTCACAAAGAAGGCAGCACTTCAGGAATACACACTGCAAGAGCTTCCATTGGGATTGTCTGCCAGGTCTGACATTACTCAAGCGTCCTTGACAAGTGACCTCTCCAGTAGTCCCTCCCTTTTCTTTAGAAAGAGGCATTTCACAGCACTGCACCATTCCAGAAATTCCTCACACCATTTTTTTTGGCTCGTTTTGCAACCCCCCTCACTTCTGTGTTCAAGAAACAGTCTTCCCACTGAGCTGGGTAAAAATCAGATGCTGGTTAGCTCATCACAAGCTCAGCATTATGTATTCTGCCTCAATGAATTCAGTGAACTCATCTAGAAAGTGAGAGTCAGCCCATGCACAGGTCTAGCTGTGGAAATGCTAATGGAACGCAAGAGAGCTCATCAGTAGCACTGCCTGCTCCAGACCTTTGTACTCAGTGATGGAGCTAGCCAAACACACACAAATACCAGACCAGTATTTGCATGCATTGCCTTAAACCTTTTTTTATACTATCATCTGTTGGCAAGGTCAGTGCCTCCCTTTAGGAGAGGAACACCAAACACTAGCTTTTCCTGGCCTTCCCAGGAGCACATGTTATTACCTACTTCAAGGCTAAATTACAGCCCACCACACCACTGCCAGTTCTGAGTACGAGCTTCACTATCAGCTGGAGCCCAAGAAATCATCACTTACTCCCTATCTAATCCTGTGCTCTGCACAGAGAATGCACTACTGTAACATCATTGTAGACTACTTCAACTTAAATATTTCTCTTCAGAGATTTTGTTTACAGCCAACTTTACCACCAGAAGCTGTACTTTTGAGCTATTCCGCAGCCACATTTCTCTTAAGACAATATTAACCCCAAACACTGCAAGCACCTGAATGGAGATTAACAAACAACAGTAAAGTTTGGCCATAGAAAGAACTACCCAAGTTAGTGTTACTGAACTGCCATACAGTTATCGGTGGAAGTCTTACATGGCACTTAAAGGTCCTGTAAGACTACAAGTCTCATACCATCACCACTCTGAAAAAAGCTTACTGCTCATTAGACCTTTGACCTCACTGTATTAGATCCTAACTCATCAATTCTACTGCTGAAGCACGCCTGAAAACTGGACAAATGTGGACCAATAAGGGCACCTTCCAATCCTTTTCCTTCACGGTCCACACAGTATTAATTCACCTCTGTGCTCTGCAACATGATGCGATGAGTTTTAAATAATGCCTAGCAGGGAGCAAGTCACAGACATGTTGAACCACTTTCTCTTCTCGTTGTTTAGCAAGATGGAGGCCTGAAACTGCATTGCCTCAATCTGTGGGTCTGGATGACAAACTTCACTACTTCCTGCCAGGCTCAGAAAGTCATAGCCCTGCCCTGTGACTCAGCAGTCATGTAACGGAACAGGAGAAAGACCAAGATCCTCTCTGGCAACCCTGCACGAGGCAAGCTAGTTAAAAGGCAATTTTTTTCCACACCTTAACATCCAGAGATGCACATCAAGTTGTCAGGTGCTTCTCTCCACAAGTGCTGCCTTAACTAGTACTTAATTAACCCCACTGGGAGACCTAAGGCACACAGATTTGAGTGCTGACATCAAACGTTAAATATTTGTGATGCGAAGCTGAAGGACATCCGCTGCCCACTAAAGAGGGGAAGGTCCAAATCACGACACGCAATCCGACATCAACTGTTAATGATTAAGAGAAAGAGGTTAAACCCTGCCTTTGAAAGGAGCCTTGACCCTCCGTACTCCCCAGATTTTCCATACCCACCGCCCCCCACCCCCGGCGCACGCTGGCGGGTCTATGGCCGGCGCAGGCCCCCCCAACCCCCGCGATGCGGCCGCCGCGCTGCGTGGCGCCAAGCACCCCCCCCGCCAGCGCCCATCACCCCCTCACAGACCGCCTAGGCCCGGCCTGGCCCGCAGGGCCGACGCGGCCCCATCTCACGGGGGGCGGGCGGGGAGGCTCCGGGGAAGGGAAACCGCGATCCCACTGCGACCTCCCGCCCCGCGGACAACTGCGGGGGGACCGGGCGGCTGAGGCAGGCCCTGCCGCCGCCACACTCACCTTCGGCCCAGCAGCCCCGCTACGCTCCGCACCACTTGCCGGCTCGCCGCCTCACCTCTGACTGGGAACGAGCGACTGCGCGGACGCCAGGCTATAGTCCACCCCGTGCGGATGAACCGCCCTCCTCCCGTCCTCCATTGGTCGGTTCAGCCCCTCTCCCATCTTCCATTGGTCAGGACGGCCCCCCGCCGCTCTCCCATTGGCTACCTCCTCCTCGCGCCAGAGGCGGGCTTGGGGTGCGTGCGCTACGTGCCGCGGCGGCCCGGTCGGCTCGTGGAAAATTCCCGGGCGGGCGGGGGCGGCCCCACGCGTGTGGGGGGGGCGGCGGCGGGGCCCGGGTGCGTGGGGAGAGCCGGGCCCGCGGGCAGGAGCCGGACCGGACCGGACCGGGCTGGACTGCTGAGAGGGGCGCTGACATCCACAGGGCTCTTCTGCTGGCGGGTGGATACAAAGCCGAGGGTCCCTTTGTGCACTGTGCATCCATGGGGCACGTGGGCTCTGCACGGCCCTGTATGAATGTGCGCTCGTGGGAGGGGGGGAGAAGGACTCTCCTTGAATCACAGAATCACAAAATGGTTTGGGTTGGAAGGGACCTTAAAGACCATCCAGTCCCACCCCCCTGCCCTGGGCAGGGACACCTCCCACCAGCCCAGGTTGCTCCAAGCCCCGTCCAACCCGGCCTTGAACACCTCCAGGGATGGGGCAGCCACAGCTTCTCTGGGCAACCTGCGCCAGGGGCTCGCCGCCCTCACAGTCAAGAATTTCTTCCTAATATCTAATCTAAATCTCCCCTCTTTCAGTTTAAAACCATTACTCTTCATCCTATCGCTCCACTCCCTGATCAAGATTCCCTCCCCAGCTCTCCTGTAGCCCCTTTAGGCACTGGAAGGGGCTCTAAGGTCTCCCCGGAGCCTTCTCTTCTCCAGGCTGAACAACCCCAACTCTCTCAGCCTGTCCGCATAGGAGAGGTGCTCCAGCCCTTTCATCATCTTCGTGACCTCCTCTGGACCCACTCCAATGGGTCGATGTCCTTCTTATGTCGGTGGCCCCAGAGCTGGACGCAGTACTTTGAGGGTGACGGAGCCCTGGCACAGGCTGCCTAGAGAGGCTGTGGAGTCTTCTCTGGAGATGTTCAAAACCCACCTGGATGCGTTCCTGTCCAACCTGCTCTGGGTGGACCTGCTTTGGCAGGAGGCTGGATCTCCAAAGGTCCCTTCCAGGCCCCGCCATTCTGTGATTCTGTGATTCAGCTTAGTGCTGCCATGTCACTGACATCCCACCACTGCTGGCTGGGAGGATGGGACAGCCATGCCTTCACACGAGGTGGACTTAGAAACAGCAACTAACACCGTCAAGGAGGCAGTGTGCTGACAAGAGGAAGGCTGGGAAGTGGGAGTGGGGGTTATTAGTTCTGGGAAAAGGTTAATTACAAATACGATAAATGTTTGCTTTGATTTTGAAGTGAATAACCGTTACACTTCCTGGGGCGGAGAAGGAGAGCTCACTCCATCGGTGGTGACACCTCAGGTACTAGTGTACCAACAGGAACAGAAACTTGTTCAGGTGTTTTGCCTGGATCTGCACAAGGGCACCTGATGCTCTGTTGAGAGATATTTGTTGTTTAGCTTAAATAAGTAAGTTTTAATTAGAATGAATTACTTAGGATTATAATATGGTGTCATTTATGCTGTTTGCCTAGCTTCGCTTGGCATGAGTAGCTAGATTTGCTGAAGCCTTTAGGCCGCAATAGAGTTTATTTTCTTAGTAATTTTCCTAGCAGCTGGTACAGTGCTGCGTTTAGTCTTTTCGTATAAGGAAAATGTCAATAACACACTGATGTGTTGGTCGTGTTTTTCCCTAAGTCTGGGACTTTTCAGTTCCCCACGTTCTGCCAGCGAGCGCAGGTGCACAAGAAGTGTAAACCAGAAGATAAGGAGGCAACAACCCTCAGCAGAGACTGCAAATCAACAAGATAAGAGCAGTGAACGGCCGGCCTGCCCGGACACAGAGAGGGGATCCAGGAAGATGTTAGAAGAACCCAGATCAAAATTCACCATTGGACTAAAAGACGTGTGAACAGTGCGTGAGGGGCGGGTGTATAGATGGCAAGAGTATAATTGCCCAGGGATGTCTTTGTTTTACATCCCTCTCTGGAGGCACCCAGCTCGCTGAGCATGCTGCTGTACCTTCCAATTAAATTATTTATTTTTATAAAATCCAACGGCTGAGACTCTGCTGCAGGAAACCCAGGGTCGAGCCTGAAGGAGGAGGGAGCGTGCCGGAGAGTAAGTGTGTGTGTGTGTGTGCGCGTGCACGCGTGTGTGTGAGGAGTTGAAAGGGGCACCCATCAGTTCATGAGGGTCCCCTGCTCTGAAGGGACCCTGGTCCTGGCAGTTAAAGCCTCGGGTGATGCATGTGGGACTCCTTGAATGGGGTGCAAATGCTTGGGCAGCCACTTCTTCTGTAACAGCCCCAAGACACATGCGTGAAGACCACATTGTGATGAAAAAATAACGGAGCAGAACAGAGCTCAACACCAGGCCACAGAGTTAAAGGCTTTGCCAAAATAGAGTAATTCACACTCCTGAAAAGAGTGGATCCCTCTGTGGTGATTGAAAAAGACACCAAATTATTCATTGATAATTATTTAGTGTGCTGCATTATGGTGAAATATGGACCATTCACCACTGAATGAACTGGGTGCCCTGTGACCGGCAAAGCCTCCATCCCTGGAAAGTAATACTCAACTTTCTATGGACTCAGCGGTAACCACGTGTCATGGTGTTTAATAAGAACATGACCACTCACATGAGTTGCTCCCAGCTGCGGCACTCCGGAGGGATCCTGTTCATTCCTGGGCTTATTTACCCACCTCCCGCCGGTAGCTGCTCCCTGTGGCCAGGTTAGCAAGGCCCCGCTCCATCTCCTCCTCTGTGCTGGAGCGTTGGACAGTGGGGCTCTGTGGTGCTGGCGGGGGGGGACATGCCTCCTTCCCCCTCAGCCCTGGTTGCCACCATTCCTCCAGGCTCTCCCCGATGGTATGGCTCCCAGGGAATATACTGCTTTGGTTACACTAGATAAGTTGTATTTGTAACATAAGGTCTTCATGGGTTTATTGTGGAGAATAGCTGTGCCCACCCTTCCCACAAGCCTGTTTTTCTTCCAGGATTTTTTAACTGAGGGGTAGTCACACATTGTACTGCAGAAGGGAGTCTGCAGGGAGGGGAATCCCACTGCAAGGTCAAAACCTTTGAACAACGTCGTAGGCTGAGCTGGGAAAGGCATGGTCTTGTCCCTTCTCACCTTCCCATGCCCTTAGCCTTCACTCCGGGACATGATTGCTCCTGTTCAAGGCAGAGCACCATCCCCAGCTGTGAGAGTGTGAAGCCCCGAGCAGGGACCAGTGGTCCAGGCCCATAAGCGTAATCCCATGGGGACTCCCAGTTCCTCTGGGTTTGCTTCCTCCCATTTCACCTGACACTACACAGCCTGCGTTCAGACCGATGGGGGCCTGGCTCTGCAGTATTTGACGTACATAACATCAAACCTGTGAAGTTCCCCAAGCCTGGAGTTGGGGTCCAGGGGCTCCAGGGGTCTGGCAGTGCCCAGTTCATCCTGACTGCACCGTACAAAGCCCTGTTGTTGCTTGCAAACTTAGTTATGTTTGTGCCTGCTCCAGAACTGCCTCACCCTTCCAGCCTAACTATGACTGATCATTGCTTCTGGGCACATTTTTCTTTCCTTCCTGAGAACATCCCCCCAAGACAGGCTTTAAGTCTAATAAAAAGCAAAGGAAATCTGTTGAAGCGACCGTCTTCCCCAGGCACGCCACGCTGACACAGTACCCCACGAGGCGCCCCTGCACGACTCCTGGGCTGCTAGCAAGGAGACGCCGTTTGAAACCCAAGCTGCGGTGTGACCGTGCAATACGTCCCGCATGCCCGGAGCGGCACTGCGTGCTGGGTTTTGTGCTTTTTCTGCCTTGCTGGGGGTGCAGATTCATGTGGGCTGCACAGCCAGGAATCGGGTTGAAAAGCTGCTGGGTTGCACGCAGCTGAGATAAAGCGATACTGGCCAGGAAAAGCCCTTGGAATTAAACTGTCGCTTTATAAGTAAATGATTCTTTGCAGTGCCAGCCTCCCCAAAACTGCGATGTTATACCCCTTATAGCTGTGTCCTTGGCAGTAGTTCCCGACTTATCCTGGAGCCTTACCTTCCTGGCGCAAAGGCAGGAGAGGGGAGCGCTCCCTGCGTAAACACACTCCTGAGCGATCATCACATGCTGGAAATCATCAAACAGATTAGAGATGCTCCACCGTCTTTGTCCTTTGTAAAAGTCCCTTGATTGCTCTGCACAGAAAATCTCGTAGAGGTGCTGAGTCTTATAATGAGCTGGAAAGGATGGAGCACAAGAAAGCCTGAGGCCAAGGGAAATTCAACACTGTAATAGCTGAGCAAAAGACTGATGGTGAAGTATGGTAGGGCGCTCTTTGGGAATAGAAGACATATTATGAAAGGTCATAATTAGCTTGGTGGCGGGTAGAAATGGCATGTAAAGCAAACCCTCTGGCCTGGGAGGCTGAGCACTGAGGCTCTTGCATCTCAGTGTTCCTGTTCAATCAAACCGAAGCTGTGGGAGAGGACTGGTTATAGGAGACCAGCCTAAACTCTCTCACTTGTCCCTCGCCTCAGCTCTTCTTTCCTTGTGACCACGAAAACACCACAAAGCAAGCAAATTTCCTCCGCTGGAGTGCGAGCAACAAGTTGTGTGCTGAGAACCTGCATCCCCCCTTACTCGCACGGTCCCATCTCCAGCAGACAGGACTCACCCGCGGTTCTGGCCGCAGACGCCGTGCCAAGAGCCGTGTCCGCTCCACTGAATCATGTGTCCGCGAGAGAGGGCGCAGCTGAAGACACGGCACTACAGTAGCTAGAGGCAGCATTGATCAGGCATCCATGATCAGAAGTCTGGCACTGTTCAGGTGTTGGTATAATTTTTCCTGGATCAGCAGATTTAAAATTGCAGTCTGCCATACATATTAAAATAAAAGGCAGAGCTGATATTAAAAATGCCACTGCTCAGTCATGTATCCTGCCTGATTTTTCTTTTTCTCTTTCTTTAAAGAAAATTTGAGCATCCCTAAGGCGATGAGATATCTAGCTGGCATGAATTTCTGTGGGAATCTGGGCTTGTTACCAGTTAATCAAATACTCACTGCATTCTTTTAAAATAATATATTTCTTTCACGGTTTGGGAGGGGGGTGTATGGCTAATGGGGTGGACACTGGGAACAGAGAGTTTCAGGAAACATAAAGCCACTGTAGCTGGTAATCCAGTTTGACAGCCCACGCAAGTACACTAACACATTGGTAGAACATGCTGATGGAGCAGACGGAGAAAAAACACCGACGCAGCTCTGGCTTACAGGCATCCACCACCCAGGAATGGAACACCATTCTCCTGATCAAAATCCCCTTCCGTTGCAAGGCCTAGTCATTCCTCGTGCTTTACAGGCCACAGTAAAATTATAGGTGTAATATATGTAAGTTTTTTGATTGCTTGCGACATGCTTGTGAGCACAGAAGCCAGCCTTTTCCTTCCCTGGTTAAAGTGGTTGGGCAGGAGAGCTCAGATCTTTGCAGAGTGTGAAATCACTGCTTCAAACGGCTGAGGATGCCAAGGCAGGGAGCAGAACCACCACAGATCAGGACTTGTCTGCCGGTGCACTAATATGCTTAATAACCTTTCCGCAGTGTAAGGTGCATTCCAGGGTGTGAGCTTTTGTAGCACCTTGAGCTTCCTGAATATCCAGGGACTTCTCTTTCTCCCCGGTGCCTCACAAAACACCTGAAGAACATGTGCCTGGGTCGCTGTGTACGCACCACCCTCGTCTGCTCTAGCCGACAGATCTGCAAGTGCTGGCCTGTTTATATTTGGATAGGTTTCTTTTTGAAAAACAGTCCTGCATTTAAGTGGCCTCGTGAATGAGGCGTTCTGACTGCGGTACTACGTCACGGCAGTCGAGGCGAGATCTCCGGAGGAAGGTGAGCGGATGCAGAAGGCAGCACGCTGTCGCTCAGGTTTCTTCTCGTCATTGACTCTGCAGATCGTGGTATTTTTCATTGGAAAGGTAATGGCAGAGTCTGGCTAATGCTCTTTCTGGGTGTCTATGAAAATTATTGAATGACTATTTAAGATGCTTTCTCCCAGGCATTCAAAACCTCCTCTGACTTTACATCCTTCTCTCGTGCGTCTCATCCCCCTTTTCTGTCATGCGTTTGTCTTACAGCTTAACTCTGCAGTTAAACACCACAGGTTTTAGGCACGTTAATAATGAAATGACTAGAGATGACAGACCTGATGTCCTTCTTAATGCTTGTAACTTCCACCGCTTCTCTTTCTTCTCCCATCTTCTCCCAGGATCTGAGAGAAGGACTAGTTAGTGTCCTGAAAATGACTTAAAAGCCACCATTTAATAGCCAGAGTGAAAGTAACTTCAGTACAATGACTGGGGGCTGTTAGGGAAGGACCTAGACTGAATTAGATCTTTTCAGGTGCCCATATAGAAAACTTGTAATAACAGCACAAAAATCAAACTAAGAGTTGTCAGCGAGGATCTGCTACGAGAGTGGCAAACCCTGCATGGCTGCAGGGACCTCAGCCTGCTATCTCACCTGACAGTCTGGTTTCTGATTTTCTCCAACTCCAGCGGGCTTCAGTAGGTTTGGGATTTGAATTTTCTATGGAAATTCCTGCCCCCAGTTTGCAGGCCAGCAGGGCTTACAGGCCTTGGCCAGAGAATTTTGTGTCTGATTTTCTATGAAATGGGAGCTCAGAATTTATTTAGTGCTAAAAAGGGTTTAATGGATGCTGAAGATGCAGGTAACATTAGACTAACTGGCCATTTTTGAGGAGTGATACTATGGACACAGGTTTGTGTGCAGCTATGAATCTGTAGCATGGGTCAATCGTCAGCCTGCATGAGTACACGAGAGCTGCGTTAGACACTCATGTACCAGGCAGAATACTTTGAACATATTTTGTTTAAAATGGAACATTACTACACAACAGCCACAGCAACAACAAAAAAGCAGGTAAGATGGCCGGGATAGGAAAAATATATACTACTTTTTAACTACTGTAAATGCTACCCTATGTTTAAAACTACTGCATCCATTTTCAGGTGATGGTGAAGGGTTATTAGGAAGTGAACCAACGCACAAATCAGGGTGCTAATGCCAAAGAGTGCATTTCCCAGCAGCTAATGATCTGCTATGGTGATTTGAGGTGAAACTGAAAGCTTTTAAACCAGCTGGATATTAATTGCCAGGAATTGTGCATCCAAAGGCCATAGCTGCTCATTCAAACCATGACAAAACCATTAAGTAATCCGCTTTACAGAGGCCAGCGTGCAAGTCTTGCACTGCCTCTTACAGGGTGTTGGAGACTCCTTGCTGAGCAGAGCTTCCCCTTTCACTTTGAAATATATTCTGCTATAAAGGGGAAAGAAAGCTAGGAATCGATTAGCCATTAAGAAATTGTATTTGGTATTTAGGGTTTTTTTTAGAATGCAAACCTAAAAAACCCAGTATGAGGAAACCAATAACAACTCATTTGTTTTCTTAATGAGCGCATAATTCTTATGCAAAGCACAAGGGTTATCAAGCAGGATTCTCTTGCCACAGAACAGGTACAGCACAGACAGTGGGATTTAAATTTCCTTCATGTTGTCTTCCTGCCTTAAAAATCAACCTAATTCTCATGGGAATCACTTTTAGCTCCTACCATCTTCCTCCCTCTCGCATAGGCAGAGTGCAGCGATGATGAGCTCCTGGGAGAGGAAAGGCTGTGGGCGCTTCTGCTCCTCCTTAATGTCCCTGCATGGACCTTGCCTGCAGCAAAAAATACCACTGCAGGTCTGGGCAAGCAAACACTGGGGCACAGACGACTTGGGGAAAGCAGGGACTGATTTCTTGATCTCTGAAACTGGATGCAGCTGTCCATAGTTTGGGTCTCTGAGTCACGCAGAGTCTGCTTTTATAATCAAAAGGGAACAGGCACGTCTGGATTGAGCTCAGAGATACCCATATAAAACACAGCATCTGTAGCAAAGCTGTTCCTCTGCATGGGCTGGGAAGGAGGCCTGAGGTGGCGAACTCACAACTAGGCACATAACTTTTCCGCATCTTCCTGGATCTTATACTTTATGGGGTATGGAGAACTTGCACCTGTAACCCTCGCTGAAAACCAACTCGCACAGGCTGTCAGCAAGCTCAGCACACACGCTCTGGCCACCCACTCGGCTCCCTCAGCACAAACCTCAAGCACAGGCGAAGAGCGGAGCAAAGTCTGAAATGCACTCAATGCTATGATTAAACCTCTGTCAGAGACTTTATACCCTCTATTCCTCCCCATTAACATGGGCCTGTGAAAACCCATTGGTTCATTTCTTTCTTTCTTTGTGGAATAGACATTTGCTAGCATCAGTCTGGGATGCCTTGCTCTGTGGGCAAGACCCAGCTCCTCTTTTCCACTGGTTTGTTTTCTGTATCTTCCCATTTACCTGTCACAACAGGAATCCCAGTTAACTGCTAGGATCTCATTACAGTCACAATTCTTTGATTCTCCTGCTGCATTTCTTAATCTGAATCCATGTTTATGCTCCTACCTTCCACATCTATCAACAAAGCCTTCTGACATCTTCAGGAAATCCCTGCAGAAGCCTTTCCCTCTGGCCAGGCCTCTGACAAAGCATCTCTTCCAAACCAGCTCTGGTCCTGCTGTGTCCTCTCATATAGCTTTCCCCAGTCCCTAACCGTGGGCTCTTTTGCTCTAGGGAAAAAGAGCACAACCCTTCCCTCAGGTGTGGCCTCTTCATCAGATGCTGAATGAGCTCCACCTTTCTGATCCCTTATCTCTCGGCAGCCGCTCTCTGCAGTGGTGGGTGAAGGTCCTTTTTCTGACCTCGGAGCAGGCTCTTCCTCTCCTTAGAGCCCTGATTGCCATGCTTGTGGAGGGCCTGGAGAGTGGTTTCCCCTTCTCATGTGTGCTTGTAGGGTCACCACATTCATCTGTCCCACTGAGCTGTGTAGGGGTTAATGAATTACTGTTTACACAGCAATTTGAAGATGAAAAGTGCAGTGGAAGGGCTCTGTTATTGTTACCATGTATGAAGAGTTCTGTACCAAACCCAACTGTATTGTGTTTGGCCACTGGATGTCACAGCTGCTCAACACACAATGCAGCTGAAATAAGAAAGGAAAAGTGCTTACCCAGCAGTGGGCAACAGCCACGGTTCCTGAGCCCTCATTTGTTCTGTGAAGAGTGTGTGTTTGTTAAAGTGCTTGGGGTCTTCTCCTATGTTTGTGCACTGCTAATATTGCTTTTCAGAGAGGCTGAGCAGCAACTGTGCTTCCTCTGCATGTTATTACACTGGGACATCAGGAGCAAAATGAATGTTTTTATGGGAGGAGGTGCAAATATGTATAAAATATTAATAACACAGTGTCTGAGGAGGTGGACAGGTATTTGCACATGCTGCCAAGCTGTCTTGTCACTGAATTATTCCTTCTTCATCCCACCACCATCCAGTCCACAGCACAGAGCCCCCATATGATGGAAAAATGTCTGCCAGGCTGGCTCTCGACAGCACTCCTTCAGTCCCCACACTCAGGCCACACTCCTGCGTACCTTACCCTAAACGCAGAGGGAAGATTGAGCTCCCCCTTCCTAACCCTCCCTTCGCATTTTGGTTTTTTCAAAGTCTCAAATAAAGATCCAGTACATGAAGTCACTTTCAGCAAAGTCTGCAGAGCAGACCTATATAGACGTTACAAGAACCGTAATTACATTTCCTGGAAATGAAAATGGAGAGGGATTATTTCGCTGTGGTCTCCTCTTTTTATAGCATCCCATTGTCCTTTTCGCCACCTTGGGGAAATGGCGAGTGAAAGGCTGCTCGTGCTGGTGGTGCGGTGAGGTGATAACCACCCCAGAAGTGATGTGAACATTAAAGAGGGAAAAGTGTTTTAAGATAATCCAAGAGCTACAGCTATAACTAAGAGTAATTGGCTGAAACTGAGCAAAAGAAAATTTAGGTTGACAATGAACTGCAGGTAGCTAATGCTGAGATCTGTTAGACCGTGAAATGGAATTTGCTGAGGAAACCTCTCTGCTTTAAAACGGGCAAATCCTGCTTTTAAGGACCGCTGGTGTAAACCTCCGGTGTCTCTCTTGGACCGCCTCAAAGCCCATTTCTATCACACAGCTTCAGTAGAATCAACAAATGCAGCTGAATTTATGTCAGTAGAAGGTGAATTTAGCAAAGCACGTCAAAATATTATATAAGAAGGAGGCCTATAGGGATTGTGTGAACTGGAGAAATGAATTCTAGCGCTTTTCTACCTCTGACTTCTGTGGTCTCTGTGGGTAGTTGAAAGCCACGGGGCAAAAAGGGGGAGGGGGGGGGGAAGCATGGGCAAATTTTCAAAGAAGCAAGGGCCAGTTTTGGAAGGAAGATGTAAAAACATTACAGGAATGGTTGAATAAAAGGATCTCATGTTTCAATCCGCACAGCTATTGCCAGCTTTACTCGTGGGTTTGGGCTTACCAGCACTAGCTGCTTTTTGTCTTTTGTAAAAGTTGTGTAGGCTCTGAACACTGTTTTTCATCCAGCACGGCCTCAGCGGGGAGAGCTCTATTTGAAGAGGTTTTATACTCACTCATGAAAACCTAGATAGCCCGATTGAAGGCAATCTGTTTGTCCTACATCAAACAGCCTGTTCCTGGTCAAACGTTTGCTGGACTTGGGAGTGATGCAGCTATTCCTGCAACCCCTGATGAAATTCCTGCTGATTCAGAGGGAAAGGAGTTAACCCTTTCAAGCTCTGGGTCAAAGGAGCACGGAGGTGTTGCGCCAGCTACTTCAATGCGATGTCACGGTTTTAATGTGGCTACCGAGACTCAGAACGGATCTGAAAGCCAGACCTGAGCTGAGCTTTAGGCCAGTGAGGACAGAGGGAATAGCCTGGGAGAAGCAGGATTTAAAAGATGGCAAAGAGTCAGGGAAAACTGTAGAGATAAAAGTGAAGTGCATGGAAGCCAATGATGTGGGATTAAAGGCTTATTTCCTACTGTAGTCGGGGCGGGAGGGGGGAGGCTGAAGTCTGTAGATCTGCATCTGTGTGGAAGTAGCCTGCCAAGAATATTCATGGCTGAGATATCCAACATTAGATTTTTCCCACTGGCTAAATTCCTGTTAGACCTACAATCTTCTTCACCTGTAAAACTCCAGTTTACTTCAAGCACAGTCCTGCCATGATATCTGGCGTTCCTAAGCACTACGTCCGTACTTCTCTCGAGCAACAATACTGAGGTAGCAAACCAGACGACTAATAAAGACAAGCCTTAAGCCAGCCAGGTTCAGTACCATATACACTAAAAAAGCTATAAGTCCAACACCCATTAAGTGACTGTTGCCGTGTGTGATACTTTTATACAGGACTCCTTCCATATTATTCATTTTGTAGTTAGAAGCTTAACATTAAAATACATTTAAAGAGTTTAACTAAAATTATTTTTCTGTCACAACCCCAAAACAAATTCATACTTGGTGCCCGTAGTAAGTCCTCTCCCCAGATTGCTGTGTCTTGCAGAGCAGCCACTAATTTGGGGGAAGCTAATGTGAGCTAACAGAGATGTGGGTTTTGGATGTGCTGAGCACCCGCAGCTCCTGCTGATGCCAAGTGAAATGTCACAACTTTAGCATGTTGCAAAAGCTCCATTAAAAATTAATTTACTGTCATCTCCAGTTTCCTGGCACCAGTTTATTCCCAAATGGGCTTTATTTCAAATACTTTGTGCAGACTGGGCTAGCTGATCGATAAAGCACAGGCAAGAGAAACAGCTTGTCCCTAGGTGACATCCATTTAAACAGTCTTGGCACACATGCAGGCAGGGTGGCGGGAGGGATGCTTTGATGCGGAGGTGACCTCCTGTTCTTGACTCTTGTTCACACCCTCATGCGCTGCTGTGTGGAATCCTGGAGTGAAAACAGGTATAAACCTCCAAAATTTCTCCCTCAGCTAATTTCAAAGCCTATTTACCCAACTGGATACACAAGGATTATGAAGTGCATTGCGGGGCATGTTTGATTAGTTTAGTCCTTACACAGTTCAGTGCAACTGTCAGAATAAATGACTTCTTTAGGGGAGAGAGGCAAAAATACACATTTGGTTAATCAGCTCAATATTGCAGCAGTTCCCAAAGATTAAATATGCACTGCATAAAAAAAAGCAAACCAGGAAAGGCCTTTTAATGTTAATAATTCACTTGCAAAGAATAAGATTTTGAATAAAAAACTGTCATCTGTTCTTCAGCACAGTCTAATCTTAGAAACCTGAGTTCACATGAAATCTGTAACTCCCCTATGGTTCTTAGAGTTGAATTGCTGTCATTACGTACCTTATTGCTGAAAATAATAATTGCAAACATTATTGCAAGTGGCAGGGACATTGCAAACAGAAGTGCTGAGATTTCACTGATGTGAGCTTTCTTGCCAAATGTTTAATATTGCTGCCTGTCACCTAAAATTAACAGCAAAGTCGTACTGCATTTGGTGGAAGCTGTAGCTCTTCTCAGTACCAGGTGAGAATTCCATTCCTGGGGAGATTTCTGCTCGCCTTTTGTTATTAAACCACAGGTTAGGGGTTGGGAGGCACTGCTGGGCAGAAAGGGCTGTCTGTCGGTAGTGTGTCATTCTTGGGGGGAGGAGAAGGCTTTTCAAAAGGAATGACATTTCCCTAGTAACAGAACACAAAAAGGCAGGCAAAGGATCCATGGCCTGTTCCCTGGTCTGCCAAATGACTTTTTTTTTACTGGACCTTGGCCAATTATTTGGTTGGGACACATTTTTAAGGAAGTCAAGTGCCTGAAGATGTATAGAGCAGGTGCTGAAGTCCACAAGAGCATTTAGACATCTGACACCGGCCAGTTTTTATTTGAATTCCTCTATGTTTTTTTAAAAAGCCACCAGGGTTTCAGCATCTTATATCATGCCTCTATCTTTCAACAGCCTAAATAGTTTTTCAGAGCTCTGAATTTTCCAAAGGTTGAAAACGTCTCACATTCAAAACTGGATTTTCAGCGAGTCGGGAAGGTGTTGAAAGCAAAATGCTTTGAAATATTAGGCTTGTAGGAGTGGAGCACTTTTAAATCTGGCCTCAGAAGTCTGATTTTCAAAGGAGCCAAGCGTCTACAATTTTGACTTCTAATAAGATTGTGAATGCTCAGCACTTTTGAAAACCAGTCCCTTCTGCCTTGGCTCCTTCCTCTGTGTAATGAGGAAACCGTTGGCCACCTCAAGACAGTGGTTGGGAGCTGCGTTAGGCATCTTTGCTTACAAAGCGTTGTTTTACCCATCCTTGCAATGAAGCTTTTCCACCTGCTCACCAGGACCGAATGGGCAGCAATAGTGGGCAGAGAGTACGCAGCATCTGGGGTCAGACCGTGGCCCCGAGGCCATCAGCTTTGGCCATCAGGGGAAACCTGTTCCTTTTGCACGGACAGCTTGGTTCAGCGGATCAATAAAGCGCCTTTAGCGTTTAAAGCTGACTGTCCAATTAAAATATCTCAGTGGCACTGTTTGCTGTTATTGTTTTGGATGGGTGAGGAGAAGGGCGGGATGGGTGCTGGAAAGGCCAGACCGAGAGTAAATTGGTATTTACGTTTCCTGGGGCTTTTTAAAGAAATGCACTCCCTGCCTTGGTTCCAACTGCAGATCCAGCGGGAGACATGTGGGTCGCTGCCGCCCTGTTTCGCCTGCTCCTGGTGCATCTCGGCTGCTCTCACCTACTGCACTGGACGTACAAAGGTAATGAAAAATGAGGCTGTTTCGGGATCGCTACTGACTGCCAGCCTGCTAAAGACGCTCCCATCCTTTTTCTACCGCAGAAGCAACACTCAGCTTGACTCTCTTTCCATTAGTGAAAGATCTCTGCGGAGCAGCTAATTTATTCCACTTTATTGATGGCTGCGTGTCTTGAAAGTGATTCTCTTCAATGTCACCCCTTTTTACTCCTTTGTGTGGTTAGGACGCATTGTCAGAGTTGGCAGACCAACGAGATTCAAACAATGGGGAAAATCTTTTCAATGTGTTAGAATAAAAGCTGCCCTTTGGATGATCCTGGAAGGAAGAGCTTTAAATACTGCCTGCTCATTATTTTATTGTCATATCCCATGCGGTACAGATCACAAAGAAGAACTTATTTAGGTATTTATATATTTTGTGAAATTTTATCTGATTTTCCATTTGTTTCAGGGAGTTGTTTGCAGAGCTCATTGAAGTAAACGGTATTCCTTTTATGATCTTCACTGGGCTGGGAATCAGGCTAAAACAAAGGATATTGTTGAATAGATGCAATATTGCAATTAGGACGCTAAGCTGTTTGCAGTTTTCTCTGGATTTTCTTTTGGCCAGGCTGTCTGCATCTCCTAAGCTCCCCCCCCCCCCCGCCCCCCCGCATTTACCAGATATCAGGAAACAAATACCTGCAAACTGACATTGCTTAAACAAAATAAAAAGAAAAGAATTGGCAAATAGTAACAAGTCCCCAGGTGTGGCTGTAATTATAATAATTTGAAAATTAGGAAAACGATGAAGTAGCTTTGAACTATTTTCTTTTTAAAACAATCCCGTCTCCTTCCAAACCATCTCTGCAGGATTCGAAGTCGCCGAGTTCAACAATCACGTGATGATTGTTCCGTAGCTCTGGCTCTGTTTGTCTCAGACAGACACGACTCTGACATGGATCAATATATTGCGGTTTGGGGGTGAAGAAGAAAAGGTTTCCATAACTGATTGTCAGTCGCAGCCGCGACAGAGATAGAATCAAAATTTCTACTTATGCTTCAAGTCCTAAATACGGAACTATGGAGAGGGCAAATAGCCTTGAAGGGTTCAAGCAGTTGTTAATAGTTTCAGCAGCACTCAGACCTCTGCAGGAAAGATTCCAATTAGGGCTAAGAGGCTCAGAGCCATTGCAAAAAGCGCCCACCATGCCAGGTCTCCTACACATTTGCTCCCTCTATAGGTGACCGCAGGAGGATTTTAGAATTAAATACTTGAAGAGATGATGAGCACACGCAGGTGAAGCTATGGCCTTAAGTTCTTAGTCCCATGTCAAAGGTTTGTGTCTGAGCTGGTGACGCTGAGCAGGACAAGGAGCTGGCATTAACACTTCGCATGACCTTTTGGGGGCTGTTAAGCCTGGGGGGTGAAGGGGCATCAAGAGCTCAGAGCAGTCAACGGAATCATGAAATTGGGACGCCCAGGTCCTATTCCACACCAGGATCTGTCTCACAAAAGCAATGAATCACTTCGTCATTATTTGTTGTGTGTAAAAAGGGGGTGCCAGGAAGAGGTGTAGCACTGGGCTCAGGAAAGGAGGTTTTGTCAATAAAAAACACACCCAGGACATCAAAGCCAGACCAGACCAGTCCTATCCCAGAAAACATACAAAAGGTTCCATTTATTTAGACCATTTCACTCCTATTCTTCTTTTGTTAGCTCTCTCCCTAGTTAAAAATAGCAAATTTGCTGCCAGTTCCTGATCCTAAGCAGAGCCTTCCCGCCTATTGCCCTGGTCCTATTCACGCTCACATTGGTCGAGAACCTGATTCCACACCTTTGGCAGCTGAAAGCCACTTAAATCCCCATTTCTATATAAACACTGCTTCTCTTTGGGTGAAGGTTCCCTCTCCAGCGATCAGTAAGCTATGACTGCAATGCAGGTTTCTTATTTTGCGGCGCAGTTGTCTTGCAGACAGAAAAACGTGTATTTTCACTCTAGGGAAGGCAGAGAAACCTTTTATTGCTGCAGCTCCTGGCGTTATAATAACTAGATTGGCATGCCCTGCTGGCAAATGAGGAGAGTTTTCTGACTCCTGAGCTAACAGCAGTTCTCACCATGTCCTGATAACCTGGTTTGCTTCTCCTCCGCACAGAAGGAGAGCTGGATGAAGAGCACTGGGGAAAACACTTTGCAGACTGTGCTGGCAAGCACCAATCTCCAATTGACATCCAGAGGAAAAAAGTGAGGTACAACCCCCAGTTACTGCAGTTGGAGCTGAGTGGTTATGACGGGCCTTTGCAAGGGGATTTCACAATGACCAACAACGGTCACTCTGGTAAGACTGGGGGGATCCTTCGCGTTACCCACCTACAATGAGGAGCTGGTCAAGAACTCATTGCTGGCAAAGGAGCAGCCTGAATCAGAAATCGGGGCACACAGCTCAGGGAGTTTATGGGTCCTGCAGCAGCTCCAGCTGTCAGTCACCTTTCTGGCAGAAGGAGAAGCTCTAAGGCACAAGGAAGCGAGAGCTGCCTGTCCCCTCCAGCCCCACTTTGCCCCCTGAGCCGTGGCTTGGTACACGCACGGATGACTGCACAGGCGGCATCCAGGGGCCTCCGGTGCCCCGTTTCCATGACAATGGGTGATGCTGCAGCCAACTGGTGCAGGGAACAGGCCAGCAGCTGCAAAGAAAAGGCCTTACAGTTTTGAAATGCAGATGTCTTTAATGGTAGGTCCGTCCTGAAAGCCCAACCCTTTTATCCACACCCCTTGGTCAGCATCCTGCACCTTCTGTGCGTCACACCGGGCTGAGTCCTGCAGCCCGTTCAATGGGAGAAAGAACATACCTTCCTCTGGGACAGCTGATGGAGGAAATACCTGAACCTGACAGCTTTCTGCTTTTAAGCTGTAAAGTAGGCTGTGGCATCTCCTCTGGAGGTTTCACCTGGGCAGCGCAGCATGCACTTACTACATTGCATTTGGGGTATAAAGGAGGCTCTATGAGTCCATGTATATATTCTCCCAGCACACGCAGGATATGGGAACAGCTCCTGCATGTTCATCTCAGCACCCTGACATAGCTGGAACATTATCACAAACCTTTTTTGGCCAGCAAGTGACACTAGGTTGAAATGCGGCGGAATAAGCCAGCTTTGCCGTAGGGGTAGGCGTCTTTTTTTCTTCCCTGGCTGAGCAGATGTCCTGGGAGGATGTCAAGCTCATGACAGTGCAGGAACAGATTATTCGTTTTAACTGATTGAAATGCTATTCACAGACAATGCCCCCCCTCCCCCTTTTTTTTTTAACTCACCTTACTTTGCTTTGCCATCTCACTTCTTTCGGCTCTCCTAGTTTTGCTGTTCTCCCCAATCACACAGGAAAGCTCTCCAGAAACACGTACATAAACCAGAGAAATAAAAGGCAGTTACAGTTCTGCAAGGTATTTTCTCTTAGACATCAAAAAAGGATAAAAGGCAGCTACAGCATTACAGATTGACCCTTTCTGCCAGTTTACTAGACGACTGCAGGACTGTAGTAGCAAACGGTATTTGGTGCATGCTGACTCCTCTCTGCATTCAGAAAATGCATCTTTTGCCCCTGTGCACTAATAAGAGCTAGAAGTGACAGGAATAGAGAACTGTAGTTCAATAGCAAGTTTGCATCTGAGGTTCGGATAGGTGTAGGTCACACAAAGTACAACACAGAGGAAAATATATAGTCAGAGGTTTGGTATTTCAGGTCTCAGGAAGGGGAGCTGAAGCACAGCGTGGGTTAAAAGCCCTGCCCTTGGCCACACAGTCTCAGGGCAAGGCTTATGATTTAGGAGGTCCTGGATTCCCCTCCTGCAGTCTTTAATTCATTGTCTAAATAATTCATCAGCTGGTACTGTTGGGATAACGCTTTTGGACTACACATGAGCAGTGAGAGTATTCTCTAACAGCTGCAGTGGGGAGGGAATGAGTATTTTTGGGCAGGCATTTAGAACAAAAAGCTGGTAGCTCTGTAATCCCACACAACAGTCCTTTCTTCCTCTCTGTAACAGAGAGAAGTACAGAGTGAGAGCAAGGAAATGAAGTGATGAGAGACATACTGCCTTCAGAGAAAGACTGTTGTGATTGTGTTTCTAAAAAATCAAAATGAATACGTACTCCTGTTTGTCACCCACACAAGCTCAACATTCAGTTAGAAGCTCTCATGTCAGCATTGCTACCCTGACTGCCTACAAATTAATTCCTGCAGGTTTAGCTTTCAGATCTCTCACTGCACATGTGTATTTTCCTATTCTTTTGTTAACATCAAAACAACGATTTTCTGATGCAGGGCATTTTAGTAAAGCACAAAGAAAAAACCGACTGTCCTTATTCACAGCTCTGTGAAGTCAGGCTAGGCTTTCTTACCGGCGTCAGCGAGATGGGACAAGGTAGAAATATCTCCCAAGGAAAATATTCCACTGGGCCACATCAGAAAACATTCAGCAGATCTGAAAGGGACAGGAGATGGATTTATCAGCAGGACTCTCCTTAGAGGCTCTCAGGGACTGAAGACCAAGTGTCTCGCCTAAGAAAACAGCTACGCTTCTTCTCTAGGTGTATAATTACCAGGCTAAATCCCACCTGATAAAGCCTATTTGCAGTAGTGCAGAGTGTCTGCACAAGGAATCTGCACCTATCTACCGCACACTCACACAGATAACCTTAGGTTAATGAAGCCTTTTGTATTTGGCATTTGAACTTCTTTTTTTTTTTAACCAGGATTGGTTCTGTAACAGGGTAGGGAGGACACACACAGCTCTGGAAAATTAAAATGTCATCAATGCAGGGTGTGTGTAACTTTCTCCAGTAGCAGATTATTATTTTTTTTTAGGACTGCCACCTCCAGCGTGGCCTTCATTAACTCCTCCGGCTCGGAGGCCAGAGCTGGGAGGAGAGGCTGGCTGCGTGTGCTGTGATCTGTAAGGCAGTAACGGACAAGAGTCCGAATTGCAGGGCAGAAACGCTAGAGGAAGGCGCAGTCGCGCTCAGGTTCACGCTGCGCCATCCCAGCGGATTCCCCGCCGCCTGGCAGGACTGGAGCGCAGCAGGAGTACGGCTCTTCCAGCTCGGAGCAGTCACGCTTCCCACACACACTTTACAGCAGTGATAAGGAGAAGCAAACTGGGCTGTTACCTACTCTCATGCTTTCAGCAAAGTATTTGCATAATATCTCTTACAGGAGGCTTAAGCTTCCCGTAAGCTCAGAAGACAATTATCTGGCTGTGTTTTGCAGAAAGTAGCAACCGTAGCGAGCTGCTTGAGGCAAATAACCTTAATTATGGAAGGCAGTCAGCAGAGATCTTCCATTAAAAGTAAGGTAGATGCTTTTTTCCCCCCACTCCAGACTCTTTGGGATATTACAAGGAAACATGTTTTCATCTTGTCTGTGTGTCAACAGTTTAGAAAACAAAAGAAACTTCTCACAAAATGACTCATGAATCATATATACTGTGTTACATTTTGCAAGGATGGTTGCTATTTCTAATACCATGCTCTGGGTTTTCATTAGGATGAGGCAATTCTCCATTTTCACTCCTAGGTTTGGCATATTTATTAACATAATATATGATTTGTAGCAGTACATTAGCAGGAAGACAAGCGTTTCACAGTCACCTTAGCAAGCAGAAGCAAAGACATTTGTCTCTACAAATCCTTCAAGCATTAACAGAAATTTACAGGGCTCTGACCCTGTATGCCTGTTCCTAGAAGATGCAGAGTCCAGAATATTGGAAATTCTATGATTCACCATTCTATGACTCTATGAAGTTATGATGCCAGGTTAGATGAGGCCAGTCGCTTTGTTGATTTCTGTCCCCCTTTTCTTCTTTGGAAATAAAGTAGTTAACAAATCTGTGCACAGCCCTGCAAAATGTGATGTACTGTGTGAGATATGAGCATTTAAAGCACTTTTATTAGTGCCTAAGGGGAAAAACCCAGAGTGGCTCAGATGGAAACAAAGTCTGCAGACACAGCCGGGGTCTTTGTGCCTGATGTGGTCTTTGTGGCGCATGAGCCTGAGGTCAGGAAAGATTTTAAGCACACCTGGCTTTAAGATTCAGTGGTTTTCCTTGCACACTGGAATTCGTTTCCTGACCGCGACTGTGCCAGCTTATTTCAGAGAGGGTGTTCTTGGCAGAAAGCACTAGGTGCTGGAAGCGCGACTACAGGAATGGGCACAGCTGCACCCATTGCTGTCTCCAATCTGGTTTTTTTTTCCAGTTCAGATTGATTTGCCACCCACCATGCACATCTCCAGAGGGCTCCCAGGCCTCTACACAGCTGTACAGATGCATCTGCACTGGGGTGGCCTGGACCTGGAGACCAGTGGCTCTGAACACACCATAGACGGGATGAGATACTTCGCAGAGGTACTTGTGAACGGAGCGGGCTGGAGGGAGGGCTCGTTGCAAGTCTGGCAATTGGGAGATGGGAAGCTGCAGCCCACAAAGCCTGCAGGAAGCAATGCAGAGGCAAGCGGGAGAAACAGGGCTCCCGTAAGCGCAGGTGGTTGGTGCAATGCAAGGGCTGAGCCTGGTGGTGCTGGCACAGAAGACTAAGAAAAGCCATTGCAATAGCACTAATATCCTTCAAAGATGGAGTTGTTCCTCCACATTTATCACAAACCTATTAAACTAAAGGGGTTTTTTTGGCTGTGCAGTGAGGCACAGGCAGCAGGAGTTGGGATGGTGACTCTCCCTTCAGCCTGCTGTGGATCCTTTAAAGCACTGAGGAAGACTTCACTTCTTGCTAAATGACCCTGCTCTCTTCTGACAGCTGCACATTGTCCACTACAACTCAGCTGACTACTCAAGCTTTGAAGAAGCCAAAGACAAACCAAATGGACTGGCTGTGCTTGCCTTCCTGTATGTGGTAGGTTTGACGACCAGGCTGCTGAGCAAGGCCAGTCTCTGATCACTGGTTATACTATAATCGCAGTGCAGACACAAGCAGCCTGTACCGGGTTTGCACGGCTAGCCTAAGGGATGATGTCTGCCACCAGTTTGAGGAAGCTGTGCTGTAGCAGGACTGTTCTTCCCGTATGCCATCTGGGATTCACACAATACCAGCCCATACAACTCGGAAGTCCCAGAAAAATGTACCCATGAGAAGTACAGATGAATTATCAGCTGTGGCAGCGGGGTTTTCTCTGCTGTACCTCAAGGCCTTGCTCTGATTTGAAAGTGGGAACACTTGATTTTGTATGGATTTAGAAGTGGTGGAAAAGGATCCTTATAGTTCACTATTCTATCCGAGATCTATGTGTACATACCTTATAATGCCTAGGACTGTTGAGCCTATCAAGAGATCTGTGATAGTATTTGTTGTCTTTGTCTCCCATTTCATCAATTAATGCCCCAAGCTGATTAGTAATATAGAGGGACAGGCAGGTCACTAACCTTTTGTTCAAGTTTCTATGCTCTGTTTAGGATGGGCACTTCGAGAATACCTACTACAGCGAATTCATTTCCAAACTGGCAAAAATCAGGTTTGCAGGTAAGACCTGGGAATGCCTTTCTCCATCCTTGATATTCTCAAAACCTGTACCTATGTACTGGGTCGGGGGACAGACATTTTGCTGCTGCTTTGCTTGCGGTTACACGGCCAAGCATCCTCAGCCATGCTCAACTCCACACCATCCCTGCCCGCGCAGCTCAAACACACATCTCTCTTTCCTTTTGAGGTCAGTCAACAAAGCTCGTTTCTCTGGATGTCCAAGCCATGCTGCCAGAAAACCTCTCACACTTCTACAGGTACCAGGGCTCACTAACAACCCCACCTTGCTCCGAGAGTGTGATCTGGACCATCTTTCATTCTCCGATTGTCCTGTCACACACACAGGTAAGTGACAGCTGCTTACCAGACAGAGCATCTTCTCTTTCCTCCACGTTTCACCTTTCCACACAAGTTTCCTTTTCTGTCCTCCAGTGATTTTTTGGGAACAGAGGATCCAATAGGGCATTTCTCACATAGGGTTTTTGGGTTAGACTCCTAAGCAACTAGAATTACAGGTGGCTGTAATGAGACTGGGATACTACATCACAGCAAGGGCCAGTTTTTGTATAGCAGCAGTTTACCTGAGGGCTGGTGAGCGACAGCAAAGCTCCGTTAAGCTCAATCATACTGAAACACTACAAAAAGTGAGAGACCAGTCAGAATCAGCAAGGCAAAAACTGCTCTAAGAGGGTCCAACTCCCTCTCCTGCCAACCATAAGAGCCATTTATAATATTAAAATAATTACAGAATAATTGGCAGGTTTTTAGAAGAATATTTTGGGGTTTCTCTTGTCTACACTTCCATTGTGCAGCCAGACGGGGTCATTTCAGGAGTGACCTGCCGTGAGCTGTGGCTGTGTGACAGGAGAGGGCTCGTCCAGGCTCCCGCAGAGGCACATGGAGGACCTTGTGGGCTGCACAGGAGCACTGGGCAGAGTAACCCCACTTGTCCCAGCGTCTGAACACTGTCACATGGCGAGACTCCCTTCTATCCTCTCTGCCTGCCTTGTCAGGACAAAGGCTTCAGCAGGGAAAAAGAAACACAAGTAAAAATAAGCTTACTGCTGAGTCTTGCAGAGTGGTTCATCTTCCTTAATAAGAAAGAAGCATCAAAAATGTTTTTTTTCTAGAAGAACAAGATAAAGTGGAGACTACAGTAGCGGAGGATCACAATACGTTCTCATTTGAAAAAGAAATACTCTTTTTTTGGCAGGGGGAAGACTAGTAGGCACTTGTGAGAAAACAGTACGAATATAGCAGCAAAAATCTTCATCCATGCGTATCATCAGGCAGGTGTTAAAAACTTCCTTCAGGCTAAATACCTTTATCATGAATTAGCTGACAAGAGCCTTCGTGTTCTGTTCCTTTCCTGTGCTAATGCTCAGCAAGAGACCCTGTGGGTTCCTCTATAACAAATTGCTAGGTTCAATCCTGGGCTGCAGGATCTGCACTGCACTTCTAGGCAAAACTGTTGGTCCTGTTTCCCTCTATAATAAGCCTGCATCGCTCACAGATCAGCCTCCTGGAGAACACCTTGCTGGACTGGCAAAACAGGACACTGCGCAACGACTACCGGCACGCTCAGCCCCTCAACGGGCGGGTGGTGGAGTCCTCCTTCAGAGCCAAACTCACCCAAGGTAAAGGCACTCAGCAGCGAGGACCCAGGCTTTCCCCTGAGAGGGGCGAGAAACCTCCGTGGAAAGATTTAATTTGCAAATCATTTAAGCTAGGCATGGTGGAGATCACCTTTCCCAGGAGCAGCAGTGTCCTTGGTGGAGATGGTCCGTGTGCCACCACATCTTGCTTCTAATGGTGCAATGGTGGCTGTAGGTTGTGTGCCAGCCCCTTGTTTTGACTGCAGTGGTGTCACACAGCTCTCCCAGGATAAGTGGTGCTACCTGGCACCATGTGAGAATACTAGGTTCAGGTGTGTCTGCATCCATACAGGTGAGGTACACTAACCATTGTAGAAACAGCTCTGATCAGCCAGGCACCATATGGAGGTGAGACACTGCATTTTAAAACAAGGGTTTTCCCCAAACCTTCTACAAACTAGAAAGCAGAAAAAAAATCTACCATGTGCAGGTCCCGACCGTCTGTAAATTCAGCTGTCTGATTACTCTAGAACAATGCCGTCCAGAAGAATTCAGCCTCAGACTGGAACAAATCCAGGCGCAGCTCCAAGACATGAAGAGAGAGTTGCTGACTGGAGTGAGCCACATAGGTAAGAAACACATACCTATTCTTGAGTCCAGCTTACCTTCCAAGGACGAAGAGCCCATGTCCTGCTGTCCTTGATGGGCTGAATCCTTAACAGGTTTGGTACCGATACGCGCAGGTAGAATTTTGTCCCATATCTAGGCTTGCTGATGGAAATTCTTCAACTACAGCATTGTTAAAGCTAGCTCTAATCTCACTACGCTCACAGCAACTGCAGCTTTCTCCTGCAACGTGTAAGCACATTTTTACAAAGAGTGAGGGATTGGAGCTCACAGTTCCCCTAGGACAAATAATCATTGTCTCTGTTTTACACAAGATGAGAAAAGAGGAAGGGAAGACGAGGTGGGGGGGATGTGATTTTCCCAAACAGTTGGATGAGGGAGCTAAAAAACTTTTCATCATTTCAAGCCCCTTTCTTGTTGGTACGATACATGCCAGTAACTGTGGCTCAAGACAGCCACAACTGCCACAGCCTCGCCAGATCCTGTGCACGTATTCTTCAGGATTTGGGCCGATTTATAAGCACAGCAGGAAATGTAACAGCTGGCTTTTTTTTTGGTTATTTCAGGTTTTAAATCCAGCACTTTTCCAGCTTTCTACTTCCCTGTGGAAAACATTGAGAGTTTTGTGAATGTTCGTCCCCTCCATGATATGTCTCTCCTAGCCTTCACCTTATGTTTCTGGACAAAAGCCCAGCACGCCGGCAGTCAGACTGTTCTCTCCTACTCCACACAGGAGAGGGATAATGAGCTAGTGATGACCGTGGGCACAGATGTGGGATTGTGGATAGGAGGCCATTTTATCAGCTTCCCCCTATACCACATGGCACAAAATTGGCTGCACTACTGCATGGCATGGGCCTCCCAGTCTGGAATGGCAATTTTATGGCTCAACGGAGCAGCTGGTAAAGCAAAGAGTATCCAGAAGGGGTATGTGAGCCAGGCTGGAGGGACACTTGTCCTTGGGAAAGATAGAGACACTCTTCTTGGGACCTTCTCCAATGGTTTTGCAGGGTGGATGACTCATGTGAACCTGTGGAGCCAAGTTCTCAGTCCTGCAGATATTCGGGCACTTGCGCTGTGCAAACCAGGGCAACTGAAGGGAGATATCATAGCGTGGGGAGAAACCTCCATGACCCTCTTGGGAGGGGTGGTTCTGGAGTCTGACACAAGCTGTCAGTGACCCCAACTTTCTTCTTTTTTTTAAAGCAGCAGAAGAATCCAAACTGCTTGCTGGGGAAACTGAGGAAAAATTAGATTATTTGCTTGTTTCTCTTTCTGCTTTGTATAGGCTCACTACGCACCTGCTAGTGCTCCGGGTCATTTTCCCAAGTAGGTGTGCAGCAGCAAAGCCTCCATCGGTGGGAGAGAGGCAAAGAATAGAGCAGAACTTGGCACAGTCCAACACCTTGTATTGTCACATTCCTCCCAGGAGTTTGACTTAGGTCACCATACATAGACCTTTCAACATGCCAAAGAGCCACTCTCTTTGGTCAAAGGAGCCACTTTCTCCAGTAAAATTTCTCTCATCCTTCACCCAGTATCACTTTCTCACTGTCTTCCCTGCATGCATCCTTCCTTCCCATTTCTCACCATTAAGTCACCACCCCTTCCCCTGCAGATGTATCACATAGGCAAGGATACGTAAAGCCCTTGCAGGACAGAGTGTGCTCCTACGCAATCACTGTGCTTTGATCAGTGGCACGCTTTCTTTTTCGTAAATGGATGTAGAGACTGAGCATGGAAACAGCTTCTTTTTCAACATATATGCATCACAAGTTTGACAGCACGTATAAAACTCATCTTCTGAAGTTAATCAGGTGAAGGGTTATATCCATCAACAACAAAAGCCATGCCAGGCTGTTCAACAATTCTGCGTTTTTCAAAACAGAGGGCAGCAGCACCACATAGTAATTAAATAAATTGAATTTCCCCATGTTAAATTATGCCATAATTAACCCCAAACCCCTTAAACTAATAAATACTTTAAGAAATCCTCTATTTTTATCAGTGTGCACTTTACTTTCTTCTGAGAGTCAGCACTAGTCATTCAGACTCAGAGCTTTTGCAAACCAATTTAGCCTTCAGGTGGAATGGGACACAACCAGAAACCAGGAGAAGGACCAAGCTCTGAACCGCTTGAAGACCTCAAGTTGTTTCAAGTAGCTGAGAGCAGAGTTATTTCAAAAACCAAATTTAAGCAACTCAATGTGCGAAGCTAAAGATGAGTTTGGACACGTTTGCAAACACAGGCTCCAACCTGCAGCCCACTGCACAGGAATCAGCCTGAATTTGACTTCTGCAACGCAGCAGAGAGGTTCTTACTGAGTTCAATACCGTGTATCTCTGGGGGACAAACAAGCTCCAACTGGTTCATGTGTACACAGTAGGGATATGGGGGATTATTAAAGGATTAAGAGAGGGACTGTTGCTCTTTGGAAACGGAAGTATAAACAGTAGGGAGTGAAGTGAGCTAAATAGCTCAAAGACTAGGGTACTGCTGAAACAACTGGGTATAAATTGGCTGTGAATAAGCATCAGCCAGACAGATGACTCCTAACCTCAAGAATAAGGCTTCATCAGCAACAGTTAAGGACCAGCTTTGATTTGAAGCAGAGAGCTGGGTGAGCAGGGTAGGGGTGAGATTATAGTGATGCGCATTTTCAGTTTAGCAGTCCTTTGAAGCACACAAAGGAAGGACAAGAGTTGGCAGGATATATGCCATTATCAGCCCATCTAACAAAGTACCTCAGAACAACTGACACTCTCTCCACCCCAGAGCACCAAAGGCCTGGCATCACTCACGCCGGACTCTCAAATACATGAATGACAGTTCCTCAGAGGAATATAATGCACTCCTTGCACAGGACTGAACAAAACCCAGCCCAAATGCTGGCTTGTGCCACCTGAGATGTATGTTCCTGATGTCCTGACTGACACATCACCTTAGACATATGTTACTTGACCACAGGAACTGAGTTGGCTGAGGATGTTGCCCTTTCCCTGTGACAAATACCACAAATGGGCAATTTGCCTTGGCAGTGGCTATGCCATGAGGCAGAAGGGTCCTGCTAATTACTCACAATGAGAACACTCAAGACACAATGGCTTATTTGGAAACTTCTGCTTGAATCATGAATCCATGTATTTGTTCTCCCACTGAACAGATCCTGAAAAACACATGGGCCAGGCCAAACACTGAGCTGGGTCACAGCTCAACGCTGGAGGAGTCTTTATGCTCTCTCTGCCCACCTGGGACAGAGTGGAAACCCTTAAGCTCTTCTTTGTCTTCCTGAATCTCCACCTTGTTCCTCTTGGCCATGATCCTGTTGATTTCCATGAAGGTTTTGTTCTTCGTCTCAGGAACAATAAAGAAGATGTAAACTATAGTGGCGAGGCAGATGGCACAGAAGATGAGGAAGCTGTAGGGCCCCAGTCCGGCCTAGGGGCAATGAAAGAAGACAGAGCAGGGATCAGAGGAATACTCCAGTTACGTACATTACACGATTTGGACATGCTGAACCCTGCAATAGCTATTAAACAAAGCAGACACAGCAACGTGCACATATTTTAAGTTGAACAACTAGAAGTTAGGGGTGGTTCTAGATTCTGTCTTCTCATACCACCACCACGGATTTATGAAACCACCATGGATTTACTGGAAAAGAAGAGTGAGGGTCTGTTACGTAAATCAAACTAAACTCGCCAGCTCCTTTTTTGCAGGCTAAAACCAGCAACTGTAGCAACCCATGGGTCACTACTGCTGGGGACCAGTTTGAACTGGAGACCTAGGGATCAACTGCTAAAATTGGCTAAAATGGAAGACGGGGAATTTGCAACCTTTTCCATGCTCCTGAATTCAGGATCAGACATCCACCTCGAAAAATAACAGCTTTCTTTTAAAGCATGTGCAACAGACCGACGTGATAAAAAAGTGCTGATTAATATGTTTCTTGGCCATAATATACAATCCTGCATAGAGGTACTGGGAACCAACTTGGGCACTTACGGCTCTCAGGATCAAAAAGGCTGTGTAAGAACACAGGGGTGAAAATACCAATTTTAAGCTGAAGTCTTGTGCTGTTGTGTGATCGCATCTTACCTCCATGTAGAGGAACACAAGCCCCACGGTGAAGTTGCATAGCCAGTGCACAGACCCACCCACCATGAACGCAGCTGGCCGGGATGACTGCAGGAACATCTCAGTGATCATCACGAAGGGAATTGGACCTGGAAGGTAGTTGCACATTTGGAAATCCCAAAGGCAATTGCCCCACTCTGAATTCCTAGATTACACTGTTCATTTCAGTGGCAGGCAATGGTTTCTAAACTACCAGTCTTTAGAAACACCCAATAAATCAAACAAGGGATTAAATTAAAGAAAAAAAACAAAAAAAAACCCAGGGCATCTGACTTTCCTATGCACACACACAGCAGTCAACCTATTCTCTCCTATGGTTGCACCCTAACCATGAACCCATCTCCTGCACAAATTGTAAAATAAGGTTGATAAACACAACCTGTCTCTCCAGAGAGCACCCTGTGAGCAGCAACTAAGTGATTGCTTCTTAAAAAAAAAACCCAAAAACCAACAGAGAAACACCCCAACACATGCAGGTGTTGGAAAAATGACTGGTGGGACAAGCCCCCAGGTCCATGCCCTGCCCTGCTGCCCCATGGCATGGTTAAGCAGAATCAGACCACGTTGTCATTAACGGGGTCAGGCCACAGGTCCAGCTGGCCTGGTGGTCTCCCTGGTTATTTGTCAGCAATGTCCCTGCCACCCGGTGCTTGAATCTGCCTGATGGCATAAATGGAAGAGGAAAAGTTGTATGTAATTCCAACTGCCAGTGAAACCTCTACAGGAATTTCAAACCCACATTGCTGCATCCAGCAAGGCTCTGGCAGAGCTTTCCAAGCTAACCAGACAACTCCACCACGCTAAGGAGCTGAGTCAGGGCAAGGCCCTTCCAATATCCACATCTATCTGCACATCTCCATTCTGCAAAGCGATCTGCAGGGCCACGCGTATAATTTGAGTTGCTTCTGATTTGATTTGTTGCCTATAGATGCAAGCATGCAACACCTCTGCCCAGTTGGTAGGGCTCACTATCTCAGTGTAATTTTGCTCCAGATATTGCCAGGGGTCTCTCAGGCACAAGCACAATTGTGCCTTTGCTTTTCCTCCTGAAAGCCAGACGGTTCCCTGCCTCACGGACACAGCCAGCAAGTCACTGGAACACAAGTCTAGCTGACAATCAATGGGACTGAGAAGAAGTTCTGTCTCCTTGGATTAGTTCCACAAAGCTTTTGATTTGAAATTCAGCATAGCACTTGGCTTTACGCAGCTTGTGGGGGAAACTGGACTAAACTGTGCATACTTACTGGCTCCAATAGCATGTCCGATGATGTAAACAATGACACACACTATGCTGAGGTAGGACATCCATGAGACAGTAGTCTGTGAAGAATTTAATCACAGGTTACACGTCGTTCCTATCTGAACATCACCAACACATTAAAGGCACTATTTGTAGTAAGATTTGAAGGCATTCCAAAGCCAGTGTCACCCTCCATTGCCAGATATGTCCATACTTCGCCACAAAAATCATAGCGTGGGTATGATCCTTGCCTCCAACAAATGGATGCAATGGGTATTATGAACCCGATGTACTGGAAACAGTATTCAGACAAGCAGGATCACAGAGTTTCCTGGGTTTACTTTAGGTAGATATACAAGTATGGAGACCTTTCATACTGTCCTCTCCCCACCAGGGTGTAGAAGCAACTTCAAAATATACCAGTGGCCTGTTCCCTGGAAGGTCCCAAAATGCATGGGTAGGATCACCCGAGCCATTCAACTACACACCTGGAGATTGAGGGCCAAAGTTAACACTGCACAGGAGACACAGCACAACCCAAAGCCAGCAAGGAGAAGGATCCTCCTCCCCAGGGATTCCACAATGAAAACCTGAAAGAGACAGAAGAGGGTGAGACCAGACACCTGGAGCACAGCACTTTTTCCAACAAAATTTATTAAGGTAGTCTTTGTCTTTTAAGAAAGTCAGTGAATTTTCTACCATCTACTGATGGATTGTGGGCATGAAATCACCCAGGAACTGCAAAAAGCTGTATGTGTCAGTAACGCAGAGAATAGGGAGGCCATTCTTCAGCACCCAGTCCCAGCGAGGACTGCGTGGAAACCCTATGTGGACATAGTTAACCCATGGTAACACCGGACAGCAAAAGGAGGGAATATCAGGCTGCAAACCAGAGATTGAAAACTTCTGTGGCACATGAGAAAGCATGATTAATCACTTCGGTTAGCATAGGTGCCTTCAACCGAGGGACACTGCAGGACATCTGTTGTGCAAAGCAGCTCACAGGATGTGTAAGTAACATAACCGAATTTAAACAGTGACGGACAGGGGAGACTGGACAAGCTAGAACTCAAAGAGCCCTAACAGAAACTTACAGCAAGCAAAGTCATGACGACATTGATGGCACCTATCGACACAGTGACATATTGAACATTGTTGTTATCCACACCGGCTGACTGGAAGATTCTGTCTGCGTAGTAGAAGACCTGCAGCAAAACCACAGCTGTGTTTACATGTGGCTAAAGGCAGAACACAGGAATCCCATTTTGGCTGCTTTTACATCCCGGAACTGGTGCACAGAAGCCTGAGAACTGAATTCTTTCATTTCTGGAGACATTGGTGTTTGGATCCAGGCACGAGCACCTTACTCTAAAAACATCCAAGCTATTCTTAACAGGACAGCTCAACTCTGTACCTAGTATATGTGTGTACTGGATTTGGTACCAGCCAGGGTCAAACCACCACCATGTGATGCATCACCAGTGCCCCTGATGAAGGGGTACTCCTGTGTCCTAGGTTCTAGCTCCTACGTCAGCACTGCCCCACGTCATCCCCTCTGAAGTCCCATCCCTTTATTACTCATCCCACTGGCCTTTCCCCCACGCCTTCCCACTCACCCCATTAACCCCAGAGAGCTGCTGGCCCATCATCATGACAATGATAGAGATGAGCTGCCATCGCAAGCCTCTGAAGGTGCACAGGCTGAGTACAGAGAACTGTCCTTCTTCCTTTTCAGACTGGTCTTCTTGGCGCATTTCTTCTATCTCATCATCCACATCATCCCAGCCTCTCAGCTTCTGCAGAGCTAGTTGGGAGAAGAAAGGGAGTTATGGACTCCAGACAGCAGGTCTACAGTGAGCTCTCCTGCTTCTAATCAAGACAGAACAGTAAACCATACTGTTTACATATCTTCATATCAGGGATTCAGACATGCAGAGAAAGGAGTAATGTTGCAGGAATTCCATCCACCAGCAACACATCAATGAAGAATTTCACACTCGCTTCCTTCACTGTTGCTGTCAGTCACGTCCAACAGTCAGATCTATCCCATTCCACCTCCCCTTTCATTAAAGGATGATACTGTACCTTGTCGTGCTTGCTCTTCGTCGCCCTTTTGTATCAGCAGATATCTGGGACTCTCAGGGAAAAAGGGCAATATAAGGAGCTGAATTAGCGATGGGATCCCAGTGAGCCCCAGCAGCACGGGCCAGCCTGCAACAAGCGAGACAAGATGGCAACTGTGAGAAATTTTCCCCACTGGAGCCCACAGAAAAGTCCCAAGCCAGAGCTTTACCTTCAGCATTCCCGAGGATGCTGTTGAGACCAAAGATCTGAGCTACAAGGATCCCAAGGGTGATGAAGAGCTGGGGTACTACCCCAATAGCACCTCTCAGATTTTTGGGGGATATTTCTCCAAGGAACATGGGAACCACATTGGAAGCCAGACCTAGTAGTTAGAGAACAAAGTTAGACGTGCAGCTGCCTGATGTCAGCACACTCATCAGCTTCAGTGAGATTCCTTTTTCCCACGTGAGACCAAAGACAAATAAATCAGTATCCAAACAAGCTGACGTGAGCATGGAGAGATGCGGCTTCTTGCTGGCTTTTAGAAATTCCCTACTCGTTTAATTGCTCAGTAACATTTTGCAGAGAGCTTTGCCGGTTTGAGATCTCTTACAGGTACTGTGCTGAAACAGGTATTTCTACTTTAACAGGACAGAGGTTATTTTGAGGAACTTTGCACAGTTACCCACAGTAACCCCAGAGAGCTGCCAGTTCCCATGCCAACACTGCAAATCCGAGCATGCAAAACCCAAACTCCTGGAGTCAAGTGACCACACAAGGCTCTGATCTTACATGCCTAAAGTTCCTAGCCTTCAGGAGCTTGGAGCTACAAAGGTGACCAAGCTGTTATCCAAGAGCCAAAAGACATGGAAACAAGTCTTAAAGCAACTACAAAACATTATAAAACTAAACTCATGAGGTGTAGTGTTTTAGGTGCGCACTATAACCAGCCTTTTAATTGCCCAGATTAAAACACAGTAACAATGACTCTTGGACGACTGCATTCAAGTCACAGTGGCTTTCTGACCGTTCAGACCTATGCTGACCAAAAGCCCTGCCACAGAGGGGCCCTGCATACAACGGGGCTGCCGACAGTGCTACCAGCACCGGAGCTGCCCTTCTGCGCGGAAGGGCGATGCGTGGGTCCTACCAAAGGCTGAAGCAGGCTGGCGTGGCTCAGCACCTTCCCTCCCCCAGACACCATGGCCACAGTGCAAGTGAGGTTAAGCTGTGAAGGGCAAGTGAGGACAGCCAGTCCAGATTCTTTTGTCAGTTATAAATAACTGGAAAGAGGGATCACACTTCACAGGTCCCTTAGTATTTATTCAGAGAACCAGCGCTGAGAGCAGCTGCCAGGCTTAGGAGAGTCAAAAGCCGAAGCAGAACCATCGGACTAGCGAACTTTCCTGCCTGAGCTCACCAATTGCAATTGCTGCATGTTACAGATCACGTTGTTTTCCTACGTCAGTTTCTTGTTTTCTCGTTTTATCTTTATAGGATATTCTCAACTCACTAATAAATCATGGAGCAGGTCGGTCTCACCAGCCTGGCACCAGTTAATTGCACCTAAATGCTGTTAGGACCCTTATCAACCCGCTCTGTACGCACTCAGTCCAGTACTGCATGGAGCACCCAGCCATGCTGAGTTCCTGTTTATTCCATATTACTCTTGCTCTAATACAGCCACTTACACCAGCAACTCACATACACCCTTCTCCGTGGCTTCCCGCTGCCCTTGCAGTAAATCCAGTGGCTCTGAACCCTTTGCCCTCCTTTTTAACATTTCTTTTCTCCTGCAGGAAGAACGGGCAGTTCCAGGACTGGATTATTTGACCTGGCATTGTCTCCGTCTTCGAGTTAGAAGGATTATTCCGTTTCTGATTATGTTAAAAAGCAAAAAAAAAAAAAAGGAAAAAAAAAAAGCTAGCCTATCTGCTTTAAGATGTCTGGGAAAACAGATTATCATCATCAGGTTTCCTGGCTGTTGGAGCTCCAGTGGGTAGCAGATGCTTATTACAGAGGATAGCTACATCTACAGACACACATCTCCTCTGCACATCTTAATTTCCAGTCTCACTGCCATTTTTCACTACTTTAGTACTTCTGCAACATGCAGATGACAACTGTTATTCAGGCAAGTACAGCATTGTTATGCAGATGCATGGCTAAAATGTGCTACCTGTGAAACCATCTGTTGTGAGAATGAAAAACCTTTACATAGCCAAGAACACATTTATTGCTCTCCTTTTACCATCCAACCTCTCACTTACCAGCATATATTCCCATGATAACACGTGCAAGGATGATTACTTCAAAGGTTTTTGCTAGCTCTGAGGTTCCCATAAGGATTGCAGCCGTAATGGAGAAGAGGTTATTTATCAGCAAAGTGCCCTTTCTGCAAAGTAATAGAGAAGGAGACAGATTCAGTTTATTTTTTCTAAGGCCCCAAGAGCAGATAGAGCCCCTCTGCGTTATACTCTCCAAAACCCAAATGAATCACCATCCCAAAGACTAATCAAAGAGAAAATGATGACTGTTCCATTTTTCCTGCAGGGAATGAAGGCTTCAAGAAAGAACTGAAGATTCTCAGGAAACCCGATCAGGGCCCAATCTCAAATCTCAGCCCAGGACTTTACTCATTGCTCTCTGCCTGGCTGAGCGCCCAGTGTACAGCGTGGGCTTGACCATGCTGAAACCATATAAATTCTTCCACACGTGGGAGACAACATGTATTGCTGAGTCCAGCAACTAATCACCAGCCCATCTGCCTTACAATCATGGCACGTGTGACAGTCGTGCTCCTGATGGGCTTGGCAAACCGGAGCGACCAGTGAGGCCAATCTTATCTGAACCCAGCAAACTGTCGGTGAAGGATGTTAAACACCACTGTCACGTACCGGCCACAATTGTTGACCAGAGGCCACACCATGAGGGACCCAAACAAGCCACCCAGAGGGTACATGGACACAGTAAGAGACCAGAGCAATGTCTGGAAGCCACTGTCCATAGGGACTCCACTCCTGTTGAAGTAGGTTCGGTTGTAAAAGTCTTGCATGTACTGGAATGAAATACAGAGCATGTTTAGCACAGTAAGAAAGATTTTCATGCTTTAAAAGCTGGTTAACAAACGTTATAAGGCTTTACACAAATGTCTTGATAAAATCCAGAATGGCTGAGTTGGAAAATGAATGCAAGAGAGGGATGGAGAAGCCTGGACTAGTAACTTACTACAAGTTATCCCGCCTTATAGGATTTGCCTGGTTTCCAGAAGGGAAGGCATTCCTCATGCCCCATCTCTGCTGGGCATGAAGTCCGAACAGATTAAGATCCCTCTTTCTTTTCCTCGGGAACAACTTCTCACTGGGTGCCCCGTGAGTCAAAGCATGAAGTACCAGCGGCTGCCCACAAACACCCGTAACCCACTGCTACGCTCCTGCCTTGTTTCGCTTGTCAGCCTATTCCCAGGTCATGGTCCACTCCACAGTCCAACCTACCGGGGCTGGAGAATTGATCACAGACACATTGTAGCCATACTGGAAAGAAGATCCAAATGCAGATATCAGTGCTACCAACCCAAGCACAAGTGTCATTTTCTGCAGAGGGGAAAGAAAACACACAAACACCACCTTAGAAGCAGGTTTGGCTTTTTACACATAAATGGCATTCAGTAAAAATTATGAAATACCCTAAGACTTGCCTTCTGTGTTTTTCACTTCATGTTGCTGTATAAAGAAAGCCCAATGGGTTGTTTTCATTATAAGTCATTTTGTTCTGCTTGATTTACACACAATCATTACAGTAATTCATTCTACTCTTTCCTGGTATTGATGGATCATTTGGATGATGAACAATTTTTAAGTTATCATGCTTAAAATACCACCCCGCAGGGAAAAAATTGTATGCAATTATTCTTTTTCCAACATGCAAATTAGTTAGTGAAATAACACAGGAAAACTTTAAAAAGGAGATATTTTGCAAGAAGTGGCAAAATCCCTTTCCTGTTCATTTGTTCTGCTTTCACATGCTGGCTTGCTCTGCCTCCCACATTTCAGGATCAAGCTGTTTATGGATCTAATCCGATTGCCATTGAAGCCAATTAGAACTTATCCAAGTAGCTCAGCGAGGGCTTGGTTGTGGGGTCTAAGAGCAGCACTTTGCAGTTGAACAGAAGGGTGAAGTTGCCATCTGGAGTAGGATCAAACACCAACCACGTTTGCAGATACACAGTCCTCAGGGGTCAAGCAACTCTCTTGTCACAACAATTTAGCTGCTTTTTGGTCCTCAGACTGGCCCTACTGTGTTGACTGAGCTGTTTTGGGGTGGGGTTTTTGGTGTTTTTTTTTTTTTTTGTAGCTCACTAATGTATATCTCATTGCCACCACATCAATATTTCTGTCACCATCGTTAGCCTTAATGTCTGCAAGGTTTTGTGTCCCAACACTCAACTCCAGTCCCACATGAAGGTTCTGTCATTTCCCTAATTGAACAGTTGTCCAAATAATTGCTGATAGTCCTTACATTCCTCAGCAGCTCACATCCAGAGATCTGCAGAGTTTAAGGCACTGCAGGACATCAAAATTCAAGTCGATCTCAGAGTAAGGGTCAGGAGGAAGCTGAGGCTTCCAGCTACATTTTCTAGGAGTAGACTGTTGACATTCTCCCATTGGCGATGAAAAGCAGGCTGCCTTGCTCTCATTAAACAAATCCCAGGAGCTCAAAAGAGCCACTGGTGTTAATTCGTCACATTCAGCAATTTTAGGAAAACTTCTGGCATATACGAGCATTGCATTGTGCAAGATTCCACAAAAAACATTGCTGTGAAAGACAGCCCCCATCCAGAAGCATCTGCAGCCTAAAACTGATTAGAAAGCAGGAAAGAAACTTCACGCAGGGAGGAGGAAAGTCATGCAGAAGTTACACGGTAGGTCAGCTGCAGACAGAGAGAAAGTCAGGAGACTCAGTGCAACACTACACCGCAGGCAAACAAACTGGGTTTGAGAACATAAGCATCTCTGCTCTGCCTGTGAGATCAGCTGTGGATATGGTAGATGTTGGTTTGGTCTTCTCCTTCCTTCTACAGGTACCTGCAGCTCTCAAACAGCCTGCCCTGCATCCCTGTGGGAGGCTGAAGTTAGAAGCATAGAATCTGGCGTACTTACCCCTTTTGAATCTTCATTGCAGTCGGAGCTCTCCTGCTTCTCGCCTTTCAACTTCATTTTGGTGTTTGAATCACAGATGCCAAGGTCAGGCTTTTATAGCCAAAACAGACAACGCAGAGGATGGAAACGCCCTACACAGAAAATCCCCCTCTGTGACTTTTCAGAAGACATCCAATCAACGACAAGCTCTTGCCGAAGCAAGTTGTTGTCTCATCATTCTCTTACTCCACGCGACTCCCTCGTGTCTTCTCTTTCTTTGCCTTGTTCAAGTCTGTTGCCGCCAGGTCAGGTGATCTTTTGCCCAATCTTGACTCAAAACAGAGGTGCTGCGTACCTACAGGGGAAACAGGCTCATCTCTCCAACTAGACAGGGCAGACATCACAAAAGCTGCTAAACGAGCTGTTTCCCCCCAGCTACATGTACATGGACAAGATGAGTCTACGGCAATAGAGCTGCCCTCCTTCACCCTGCAGCTCATGGGCAGCTGTGGATGATGCAGCTGGAGATGCCGCCTGGCAACTGCTGCATTCTGGTGGACACAGAGCATTCTGCGGGAGCAGCCTCAGCAGAGAGGGTGTTCGCCATGGCCACAGCCGCAAAACCAAACTGCATTAACCCTCCTACAGCCACAGATTGCATATCTGCCCTTGGGCCGAAACACTGCTCCTTGTCCTACCTTGCACAGATCGGTTTGCTCAGGGCACTTCTGCAGTTCGCAGAGAACAGGTTCATCCTCTCAGATTTCTGGTTGTGACAGCGCACAAAACGCACTTTTTCCACCAGAGCACGTTAGTTCCTCTCCCTCTACATGCAAGGTACACCACGTGTTGCTGGCTTAGTATTAACCTCATACACTGTGAGACTACTTTGAACAGTACAGGATTTGGTTAATAGTCAACTACAATTCCTAGAGCTTATCAGAGAAATGCAAAGTTCACAGATACCTCCAGCAACCAGGGAAACTGGAACCAAACACTGGTCTTATTGGTCCCTCTGTCTTTAACAGCTAGCTCAAAAAAAAAAGCATTCTCTTGAGCAACAGGAGTTGTTCACGTGTCTTGCACGCATTCTTTGCCTGGTTGCAGCCTCCCTTCCTCCAGGTGAAAGCATTCTGCTCCAAGAACAGGAAGGGAAACAGCACCCTGTTGCTTTCAGGGTAGCAGAACTCAGTCCCTAGACTTCTTGTCATTTGTCTTTTACTGCATTTGTTATAAGCTAACATCCTTAAGGATGCTGTTTGCTAGGGTATCTTGACAGTGGATCACACCTCAAGAACACTCCTGCTTCATAGTCCCACCTACCACATGGTGTCTTAACTGGAGAGATGCAAACCAGAATATTAATTCCCCCATAACTCACATTTCTCCACCTTCCTCTGCATTCCCATTGAGGGTGTAGTTAGCTGGTGCTAACCAAGACACTCTGAGCTAGCTCAGCTTTTCCCATGCTGCCTTCAAACATTGCTCGAAGCACCCCAAAACAAATGGGACCGGTCATGGCTCACTCAGCAACTAGTTTAGTCCTCACTTTCACAGACCTTTGGCCAGAAGAGGGGAAAATGGAAAGTCAGCCATTCTGCCCCAGGACTGGGGAAATTGCAAGGAGGACAAACTTTGTTCATGAAATTTCTGTTCTTTAAAGACAGTGTCATTCTTCTGGAGCTCTTGGCAGAGTGACACCCACTCTGATACTCAGTAGCTATAAGAAAGGAGACTTCTCCATCATGGTCTTTAAATTCCTTCCCTGAACTTGAAGAAATAATCTTAATACATACAGAAATCAAACAGGACATGTATGTTTGCTATCAGAAATCCTTCACCAGAGTAAATATTTGCTTATGGCAGCAGAACACTTTGAGTATTTGCCAATCACAGCAAGAATCTAGTAACAACATCCATAAGGTAGTAATCGGCACTGGGATGATCTTGGAAGAGACCAATGAAGGGAGACAGGATGGTGAATGAACTTCTTGAACTTTCAAAGCAATTGCAGGGGTATAATTTCTTCAACAGCTGCAATCCTGTTGGACTTGGGCAAAGAACAGAGCCAGTAACAACAAAAGAGAGCTGATTTTACAGGTGTTTTACAAGCACATTCTCAATTTCAGCTACAACACATACTATGCTTCTTACCTGCTGTTCACCCCAGAGTGCATTTGCCTGAAGACATTAGCTCAGCTCTGTATCTTTTCTCCTCTGCACTCGTCCACCACATGGTAAGAGTTCCCATGCATGTATACAGGGAACTATTTACCCTCAGCCCCATTGGCTGTGCTCACAGCTGGATCCTATGAAATCCTGATATCTTTGGCAAAAACAATTAAGAGGAGAGGCTTAGTTTCCAGGAGAATAAATCTGCTGGAGAACATTCGCAGTGAGCTCTCTAAAGTGGTGGTCAGATCAGGAGCTGGCAGTCATTGCTGATCAATCAAGCTGATTGCAATGCTTGCGGTAAGGGGAGTTATTAGGAGACATCCCACGGTGTATGCCCAAGAGTGTGACATTAGCAGACTCTTCACCTGCATTTTGGGAAGGAATTGCATATTCAGTCAAGGCTAATTCAGTATTATACAAAGTCCTGAACTACAACTGGGGCCCTCAAAGTGAATAAATAATTTAAGTAACAAATTATTTGCCTGCAAATAAGTCATGTACGGATACTGCTTTATCAGCTGCACAAATGGCTTCCAACCAATTTAGCAAGAGGTAGATATGGCAGTCTGATCCCTAGCAATAGGAAAGGGGACTGCTGGATAAATAAGGCCACTCTGCAGGTAAACAGTAGCAGACAGGAGGCTCTGGAACTCAGAGGTAAGTGAGACCCTGTTCCTGCTGCACAAAGGCAACGCTAGGTAGCATCCTGCCAACCTTCTTCCTTTTCCATTGCTGCCCTCAAAGACCACCTCAGAAGAGCCTCTGCCACACAGATGCATCCCCAAAATAAAAACAAAGGAGCAGACAGATCTATAAACTTACCATACCATGATCTGGTAAGTTGGTCTGGGAACTGTCAGGTCCTTTCTCTATTGGCAGGGTTGTGCGACTCGAAGATGTTTCGGAAAGCGTTGGAATGCCTGGATACTAAATCTCCATCTGTACTTTGTTCAGCAGAAGCACACAACTGTCAAAATACCCACATTGCCCTCTTGGACCTTAGTGGGCTCATTTTTCTATCCAGGACAGAAACACCAACTGTGCCAGCCAACACCTGCCTTTAGCCAGCTCATGCCACTCCGCATCCATTCCTGCGGTTGCCCATAGGGTTGCACAGACTACAAGATACATGGAATTCACTACAGCACAATGGACATTCCCACTGCTTCTGAGCAGCAGGAGCAACTTGTACTACACAACCGTAAGTCTTACAAACATTAGGTTTGGCAGCATTAGAGTACTCTGGTGTCACCTCTGTAACTGTTCTTCATGATGAAAAGAGAAGATAAGATAGTAGTGGCACAACCAGAAATTACTTTTCTAAGATGGTCCCCTGCTTTAGCAACAAGATTTATCCTTTTCTTGCAAATAGGTAGTTTGTTAAACACACAATTTCTAGGTTTTAAAGTAAAAGAGACACCATGCAAATCCTCCTGTACGACAGAACCTTGGTTCACTCCTAGAGCCAGGGATAATCTTGCACAATTAGACTCAAGTCTGGGAATAAGACAAAAATGGGGGGGAAAAAAAAAGGATAGGATTTTGCAATGACCAAATCAGCATCAACAGTACCGATAAGTAGTGTAACAGTACTGATAGTATGTACGGGTGTACAAAGCTAACATTTTTCTCCAAGGCTTGTCATGCAGTCAGAAGGCAGTGTTGACACAAAGGACACAGCGCAAGTCCCCCTGACAAAGCAGCCAAACTACTGCAAAGAGCCTTCAATCACTTCTAACACTGCAGAACAAGCAAGCTTCCCCCTGCTTGCTGTCTACTGCATCTGGACTCCTCTCCTCGTCTGCCCAGATCAACCAGTCGAATTTGAGCACAGTTATAAGCCATGGAAGAGCAGATACCCCAGATGGGAAGCATTGTGCAACCCCAGTGACAGACACTGTCATTCAATCAGTTGTGAATATAGCCATGGTCCAGCACCACTTATTACACCAGAGGTCTTGGCTGCTTCCAGCCCTGTGAGATGGCCAAAGTTTGAATCTCATCTGAGAACAGTTCATTCACAGGTTTGGAATCACATGGCAACTTACAAAACAATGCTCAACTGCCAGCCTGCCCACACTTCAGGGGTTTTTTTCCCCACTATAACAACTCAAATTTTCTCTCTTTGGGCAAGTCCTGGGATGACACCAGCTCTCCTCAACATTAGTCCCACCTACCTTACAGCCTGGCCTCATCTGGAGAAACTGCAATTTGTAATCTCATGATCACGTACCATTTGTAATCTCTCATAGCTGAGGGCCACAGTCCATAAGGGCAACGAGAGCCACACGCTCACTTCTCAGGGTTCCTTCCACAGTTCATAGCAATAGGCCAACAAGAACGAACTATAACAACGCATACTGGTGAAGAGGTTGCTCAAACTGATGAAAGGTTTACGTTTCTATACATAGACAGGAAGAGGAACATATCTACAAATAGGCAGAAAGTATTTGTCTTCCTGTACATGCTTTAGTCTTTGCGGTAGGCACAAAGAAACCTGAAGGAAGATCTTTCTCATCCAAATTCTCCAAGGGGCTGAGACCCATCACAACACGCTTGAAACAACATCTTGGTAAAGAAACAAAACTTTATTTTGTAAAAGTTGGAGAAAATGTTTAAAAAAAACCAAGCAAGTGAGGAGCTGTAAATAAGGTAAGACATTATCTCCAAATAGCAAACAAACACCATTCCCTCCCCAGCTCCGATGTAACACCCCCAAAGCAAGACCAGACTGTAGCCTGCGCTTCGGCAGAGTTCAGAGCACGTGCCAGGCGTTGTCTTGCTGCTGGTGAGGGCTGTCCTTGCTGGAGGCTGGGGTGGTACCTCCAGACATCCCTGAGCACCAAGGGACTCCGCAGAGTTCAGATTTCCCCAGGAGGCAATAAGCATGCTGCCACCACAAACCACCGAGGAGAAGGAATAAACCATCAAGAGGAACCATCCATCGCCACCATTAAACAAGTGTGTTCACACACTGTTGTCCACATTCAAGTGAAGAACAGGAGCCAGTCTGGAGCTCCCTGGCAGACCTCGCACACTAGGACTGGAATCCATGCCCAGGACAGTAGTCCTATTCAGCAGTTAAAAGTTTTCCTATCGTCACGGTATTTGTTCACTCCAGAATTCACACCACATTTGCCTTGTCAGACAGGAAAGCAAAACCCCAAACAATTCATAAGATTTATAGTGGAGGGAGAGGGGAAGGAGGGAAGAAAACTGGGCGTACAGCCAAACAGTATCTTCCAGAGGATCCTGAGCAAAGTTCAAGACCAAATGCCGAGGAGGAGCAGGACCTCTTCCGTTTGCTCAGCCACTCCAGCGGTGCTTTTCCCCAGGCTTTAGCTCCCTCTGTAGGACTCTGGCATGATCCTGCACCTGCTCAAAATGAAGCACAGTTAAAGTCTAGGATTGCCCCATCTTCCCGCAGCCACTGTGCATAGGTTTGCCCTCAGCCAGGACAACAGGCTTGCTGCGGCTCAAGCCGCAGGGACGTCACCTTGCAGCAGCTGAAAAGAGGCATGGTGGACCCATTCCTAAAGTCCAGTCAGGCCCCCCCCAACCTCAGCCACCTTCAGAAACAGCAGAGTTAAAATTCTCCAGTCCATGCCTGGCAGGAGAGAGTTCAGAGTCATCTTCACAGACCACTGAGGCTGCAGGGAGAACTGCGCTCCAGCACCAGCCCTGCACTTGCACGTCATCCCAGAGGCTGAGGGGGACCTGTCAGGAGCAGCCAAGCATTTCTGCACACCACCTCCCCTATTATCCCAGCGCCGTTTACATTTACGGTGCAGTCAGCTTCAGCGTTAGGAACTACAGACACTTCTAAGAGGTTCTCTGTTGGCTGTTTTTCTTTCTCTGTCCTTGCCAACATGAAGATGACCAGAGACTTTCCACTCGTACCAGCACAGGTGCTGTTGCCAACAGTTGGCCTTTACAAACCAGTGTGCTTCCCCGAACCCCGGGGAGCTGGAAATGTACTTCTGTCACGCTGCACATTCTTCCAAAAGCATTTCTCAGAGCTCTGTTACAGAAAAGGGCAAACTAAGAACAGGGAGCCTGTTTTGATTAGTTTTTTTTGAGGGAGTGATTGGGTTTTTGTGTTTGTGGTGTTGTGTTTTGTTTTCCCTTAAGCCAAGTTGGCAACAATTTTACTTCCTCTCTTCAGGGCTGGCTCAAAAAAAACCCTGAACACAGCACAGTTCTAAGTCTCATAAAATTTAAGATTTAGTATCCTGCCTTTCTGCAAGAAGCTTTTAACACAGCTCCTCTTTCCAAGCCACGTGGGCTTAACATGAGGTTGAGCTACCAAGGTTGCTACTTAGCCTTTAGAAGTTTTAAAAAGCCTTTTGAAAGGAGGCAAAACCTCTTGAAGTCATCTATGCCAGAGATAAGATGCTTGCATCTACCTTTCAAAGACTCTAGTGATGCTAAAGACCTGAGCCCCTCTACAGCCTCATGAAATGGGTTAACGAGCTCTCGAGGACTCCACCTTCCCATGCTTGCACAGCCTGCGTACAAGGGGGCTTAAATATATTAATACAATAATAAAGTTAATGCCAAGTCTTCCACTCAGGAAATAGCCAGACTTGCACCTGCCTGTAGTCCCATGAGACCACTGTATCATTTAACTGTTCTGCATGCTGTTAACATGCCTAAAATTAAACTAATACGAGCAGCTTTTGAACAGCTGGGTGCCTGCAGCAGCGGGAGCCCGACAGCTGCCCTCTCTCCCCAGGCAATTCATGAGGCTCCTGTTCTTTTTTGCAAAAGCTTGTTATACAGATTAAAAAGAATTGTCAACTGATTAAAAAAAAAAATCCTTTTGTTTTTTTTCTTGTCCTCCCAGAGCACAAAGCCTGAAACAAACGTAGGTGAGAGGTTTACTCAGAGACCGACCGTACCCGATACCCAGCTCGCTTTCCGGGATGCTCAGCCCCGCCATGCCCCATGACCCGGCAGCCTTGCTGCCTTTCAGCCTCAGCCCTTTTTACTGCGTGTGCCCTGCAGGGTAAGTACAGCTGCAGAACTGCACAGGGTTTCATGCTCTTTCTGAAGAGACCACAGGAATTGCAGCACATCAGTTTACATTTGCCTAAGCAGTCAGTACAGCTGCTCTAGGTTTTTACCTCTTTCAGCTGCACTCTATTACTGAAGAGAGTGCTATCAATATCTGCTTCACAGACAGAAGCCCACACAGCACCCCAACCCCAAGTGCTCTTAAATGGATTAAACCTTGACACCCTTGCACATTCTGCAATTATCACTCATGAGGTCAAGCACAAGGAAACAAGATGCTTACACAACCAGACCAATGCAAGGGCAGTGTCCAGTCTTGTACCTGAAACGAAGCGCTTCTGTCAAGTTTTGCTACTGCGCATTTTCTACGTAAGCTTGGACGAACCACCCTCTGCTTTCTTACGATGATCAGCAGCAGGGACCGCATTATGAGGAATGCTTGAGGCACCAAATACATCTGAGCTGTGCAGTACTGAAGAAATGCATGTGTGCATGGTATTTTACATCAGGAGGAGCCACTAATTCCTCTTCTTCAGTTTTCCCTGGTGTCCTGTCTTTGTGGGCCAGACAGCACTGTGGTCTATTTCCTCATTTTACAGGCTTGAGTAACAGACAGCAGCCCAGCTCACAGGGAAGGGCAGCGCATCAGTTCTATAAATGGTTTCACCCCGAGGGAGCACGATGGGGACCTGCTCTGGAGTCAGACAGGGAACCCCCTCCGCAACCTGCCTCTGCCGACTGCTTACTGACAGCTGTCCCCCCCCACATCACCAGGCTGCGCACAGGCAGGGCAGGAGGAAAGACTCACACTACATCTTTACCAAGAAAGAAGACATTGGCATTGAGATGTAGGCAAGCCCAGGCTCAGGTGCTGGGAAGCAGGGGTTTCGTCCGCTCAGGGCCTGGCACATCCTTGTCCTTGTCGGGTTCTGGGCGCTGCCAGTAGCTGCTTGCTCTTCGCAAAGGCCAATCCAACTCCTCGTAGTGGCAACAGCAAATGGAGGAAAACAGCCGAGTCCGGACCACCCGTGTACAGAGGACAAACATAATACAGTTGGCACCTCCTTGGAACGTGTTACCGATTCCCTGCAAGGGCAAGAAAGGAATTAACCAGTGCCGCTCCTACAGGCACCCCCCGAAGAAGAGCAAACATGGTGTCACACCAGCTATAGTACTGCCCAACTGACAGTCAGCAAATTCCACCTAAACGAGAAAAACAGATGCAGAAAAACCAACCTTGCACCCAAAAGCAGGCCAGATGGCTGCTGTGGGCTGCTCTTTCTACAGCCTGTTCTAGGGGAGGAGCAGGCTGAGCCCTGCAGAAGGACAGACACCCAGTATCTCTGGTCTGAGCCTGCTTTTCCTCCAGGCAGCCGGCATTGCCCAACGCTCCCACTGCAGTCATTCTCTGCAGCCACTAGATGCTGCTGAAACAGCTATTGCTGAGCATCCCAGACACCGCTTCCCAGTAGGGAGCAGATGTTCTTGCAACGTGCATTTTTTAATTTTTTTTTTACCAGTGCACACTGCATCCTGCCACAAAAAAAAGTGGTATTAAGAGCAACAAAGCCTTATCTCCCTCCCAGATCCTCCTCCTTATGCACTTCCTGACAAATACTTACATGCAGGACAACCAGGACTGAATTTTGGACTGCAGGGGAGTTACAGAGGGTCAGAATGAATCGCACAGTGCTCCAGATGCGGAGGATGATAAAGATGACAGGGATGAGAATCAACTTCTTATCTGCTATGGAAGTCCGGGGTGGAAATGCAGGTGCTCTTGAGAGAATGGGGCGATACTCTGAGAGCGCCGCATGCTTCCGTGGAGGGTGGGAGGGAGACAAAAACGTGAACAAAAAGCTACACGCATCAGACATTTAGCTCCAGGGGTTCTTTCCAAAGCAAACTAAACTTTTGCATCTTGTGGGAAGTTAGCAGGGACACAGGTATGAGCATCAGCCTTCGGCCACATTCTGCCCTTGTTAACGCAAACATTCCTGCCGAAGCCAAGCAGTGGCAAATAAAGGAAATCTGGCCCTTATCAGAGTCCTACTAAAGCTTTATATTAACAAATATCACTATGTAGTTGCCAAGAAACCAGGTCAAACAATGTAAAAAAAAGGAAAAGCGGTGCTCCACAAAATAGTTTTGCTGGTCCAGTGACCTGGCCCCATCGCTGCTGGCTGTACCACTTTGTAAGTCCACGGTTTGGCCTTGGAAAAGCCTCTTAACAGATATATAGATATAGATACAGATATAGGGAGAAGTCTGGCTCATCCTTCTCAAACTACTCAAACTTTTGGCCTTCACTACAGCCACAGCCAACAAGTTCCACATGGAATTTGTGCCCAGGTGAGCCAGTCCTTCAGTGTGTGTGTAGAACCTGCTGTCTGATCGCTGACCGTATACTGTCAGCAATGGGCTTCCACGGATTTGGGCAAGCCAGCAAGCCTCTCTATACCAGCACGTGTAGAAAAAAAAAAATAAATCAGTGATCTGTGCCCTGGATCAGGGTGGCTGGAGGTGTAAGGCCCATAAGACCTTCCTAGGGTAGAAGCTACTGGACGCACTCTGATTCCTGGATGGGGGAGAACAGGTCAACACCGCACGCAGAGCAGCCGCTGGGACACACGATGCTGAAGACCAGGGTGTTAACGTGGGTGAAGAGATTAAATCTCAGGATAGCTGACCTGCAGAAAACTATTCCTCCTACCATCGGGGCTACAGAGCATACACAACTTTGATGTGTAGTATTGCCCTTCACTCCAGTACTCCCAAGTCCCGACACCTTGCTTCCTCCAGAACAGAGCTGTATGACAACACTGCATGGTGGCCTGAGTCAAACCCTGCTGAGGGCTTTCAGCGCAGCTTCCCACCCACTCCCACGCAGTCCTTTCCATGTGGAAAGCCCCCAGCACACACCCTGTGCATGTCCCCCACAACAGCTACTTCCATAACCTCTCCTGCCTCTCAGACTGTGCCACTTGAGCCCAAACCCAGCCCTGGTTGCCTACTGCTCCTCCTTGGAAGTGGGAGACCTCCTGCCAGCAAAGAGCCTCAGTAAGCAGGCTACCCGTCTTGGCAAAATCCCTCACGATGTGAGGAGAGGTTCTCCAGTCCAGAAGGCCCCGTGTGCTGCCACGCCAGCCCCCAGACGCCCCATGATGAGAACAGAGTGACAACTGCCTGCGGCACAGCTCCTGTTGGGGGCTGCGGGCTGGGAGCGGGGACGGGAGAGCAGAGTGCCCAGGAATCGCTGGCAGAGCAAGAGGGGAGAGCCTGGCCGGGCACGGGTCAGGTTTCCAGGCGGTCACGCTGCTATCTTTGACAGCGACTGGAACACGGCGTCCTGTCTGATTTATGTCAGGTGACGGTGACAGGCACGAGCAAACACTTCCCAACTCCCCTTTCCCAGAACCCTTGGGACTGCTTAAGACAACGCTGTTCTTCCAACTCATCTGCGGGATCCTGCCCTAACCAGATCTGTGTTTACCCCTAACTACCACAGCGAGCAGGTCTGCAGTGGCAGCATTTTCCAGAAGGACATCTATCCAGATGTTTGGGTTGGTTTTTTTTCCCCCCCCTAATACAACTTAAGATTAAAAAAAGGACTCTGTGGATGTAGTTCCTTCTGCCACTCTCAATCTAGATTTCTCTGTTATGCAGATGTCATCCTGAATGTCTGGATTCTTTGTGTTCACAGCATCCAATAATTCTGAATTCTGAAACCCCCCAGGACAGGGTGTCATATTGTGTACACGTATGGTGCATAATGCTATAGTGCCCAGACTCCCAAATGGGGCTTTATGCTGCTCGTACAAAACACGTATTCATAAACGCAAACTATCATTAGAGATCCTAAAATGACTGAGGTTAGGCAAGTCCAGATGCCAATCTCAGGCTTGGCACAAGCAGAACTGTGGAAGACCGACTTAAGCTGAATTTTGTCCTTCACCTCCCATTTCAATTCTTACTGTAGGATTTACATTTCACTCATATACATCCCATAACCCCTTAAGTTTCCAAAAGGCTTTTACAGCCTTCTTGTGCCAAGTCACTGTGTAACGATGCTGCAGGCTGCTTGGTGAGGTGTATTGCTTCTCCCAGTGCTGGATGCATTTCAGCAGTATGTGAAGCAATTCCTGCCTGCGTAGCTGCTAAATATGCAGCAAAATCTTCGGGGCATGGGAGGATATAATCACATAGCAAGTCTGTAACCCGAGCTGAAAGCAGCAAAATACTCACCGCTCTATTAATGTGCTTCTTGATGAGAACGTAGAGCACTGGCAAAGTCACATAGGCCAGTATCTCCCAAACTTTCCCCGTTAACAACATCCACAAGACCCGATCCTCTGCGTCCAAGTTGACCCAACACCAGCCCACAGAAACATTGGAGGCATCATAGCCAATCTTCTTCAGAGCAACAGCAGCCACCGTAATGCCCAGGGGGACGCCCCAGCTGAGGAAAGAACATGAAGAGCTAGGTTAAGCCAAGAACACACTCGGTTTAGCCCCTCCACACCCCAGGGGAAAATGGGTGACAGACGAAGGGATTCTCCATCCGACAGGATGCCGATATCTGTTCCAGAACATCAACGCTCCTGCATCAGGCCAAAGGGAAGTGACTGACAAGCAGGTGTTTGACAGCACATGAATGTGGACTGCAAATCCGCTTCCTAGGGACCCCATTGAGGAACTTGGATCCCCAGTCCTGAAGGACAGATGCATAATGATGTGCTACACTCTGAACTGGGACCTGGCCCGCACAGCAAGCGGTCAGCATCCAGCGAGGTGAACAGGAGACATCCCGCCTACTCCCCTTGCCCCACTCTCTCCTGGATACAGGTGAGGTCGAGGATTTGACAAGGCCAGAGCATTGAACAAGGTGACCATCCCGTAGGACACAGCCACTCAAGAGCAAGCTGGCGGGTTCACGGCTTTCAGAACACAAGCAACTAAATCCCACGTTCTGATTCCTAAGTGACACTTGGCACAACAGACCAGTGCACAAAGAAATCCACAGTTTTAGTCCATCAGTGGTTTTGTTTGTTCGTTTTTAGATGGAGGTGTAGTCAATATTTTTGGGAACAAAGGGATAATTTCTGAAGGACATAGGGCAAGTTTCTTGCCAAGGAAAAGCACTGGCAGTAACAGCAAAAAAGCTAAGAAAGCAAAGAGGATTCATATTCACATAGTTTGGAGCTGTGCTTTGACTTTGGCTTCTCCCTTCACAGCAGAGGCAAATACAGGGAAGCGTTTAGAAGGAAAAAAAAAAAAACAAACCCACCACTGTGGTGACACACATGAATTAAGTCATTCAGCAGCTCAGGCTGCCCACAAAAAAACCCATGAGCAAGAACTGAAAAATTCCATGAGCCCACATGTAAAAATACTCAGCCCCTTCCTGGGTGCTGCTAATACCCGGGGCTTCACAGGCCTGCCCGCGCCCGGGATGTACAACTCACAAATTGCTCCTCAACTGAAATACTGCTCCGCATTCAACTGAACGCATCGCCTGCCCTTCCCATACTCATCCTCAGAAAAAGGTTCTGTGGAGCATGTCCCCCCCCTTAAGAGGGACAGGGACACTTTCTCAATAAGTGACACAAATGCTTCAGAGGGTGCTGGGGTCACACTTCCAGCATAACCCTCCTGGTCTCTCCAGATGCAAAGACAGCAAAGCCATCACTGCATTGCTCTCATTACCTCCCTGGTTCACACTCCTCTTTCGCCGACAGCCTGGAGCAGCTGCAGAGAACACGAAAAGGATCTTCCTCCTCAAATCAGTTTCACATGCATCAGACTACGCAGTTGCCTACACCAGATTATCTGAAATTCCACAGCCCAATTGAAAAAAATCAGAGATAATACCACGATACCAGATCTCAAAAATACCCTATTTCCTACTCTCAAATAACGTCTGGGTTCACCTACTCACACAACTAACGTAAATATGATGCTGTCAAAATTTTAGAGTCCACTTTATGGCATGTTTAGAACATTTTGTTTCGGTGCTCAGCTGAGAACAGCCAGTGCTAATCCAAGCCAGTGCTGTTATTTAAGGACAGTTCTGCCCTCCCCGTGCTATTATCAGAGCAGGCTTTCTAAAAACATTCCAAACATTGCCACCACCATGAAAATGTCTACACAACTCATGACTGGTTTTGGCAAAAATGGTGATTTGCCTGAAAACAAGGATTACAGACGCAAAGACTTTTCAATTTCACACGCAATTTCAGTACACGTGGAAGAACTGACCACGAAGGTAAAGAATTCAACAGAACCAACACCTCCTTAAATAAACCATATTAAGGCACGCAAGCACAAATGAGTCCAGCACCAAGAAAAAGGAAGTGTATTAAGAAAGTAATTTGCCTAAATAATGATCCCCAAACAGTGACCTGAAACAGAATATGAGACGCCAAAACCAGGTCAAATTACTAGGCAAGGATTTAAGAGAGAACAGCATGCAGACACAGTAAGAGAGGCCACAGTAGGAACCACCAGGCGAGGGACTTAAAAACATCAAGTATCTAACCAGTAAAAGGAAGAATGTGGAAGAAAACTGCCACGCATCAGGCAGTTAATTTGCACTTAAATAGTTTATTGGGATCAGATGGCTATTACAGCTCCCACCAAAGACAAAGGACTACAAACCCAAAGTGAAGTCAGAAAATTTAGAAAGTAATCAGGCACTTCAGGGAACTTCTGCTTCATTTTAGAAAACTGGAAAGGAGAACTGAGAGTAGTGATTTTATTCTTAAGAAGCCCTAAATGACAAGTTCCCAAGGACTAGAAAATATCAATGCTTTAGATCCATCTAGAAGAACAGGGGAACAGAAGAATCAGATATTACACACCCAGAGCATATGTAAAGACTGGCATTAAAAGGATCCAAGACAGCAGAAAGAGGTGGAAATTTCAGTCTGAGCCCCAAAACCATTGTAATTACGTAGGTTGGGCCTCTCAAAAGCACACTTGGCTCTAAACACAGTGTGGGAGAGAAGGGAAAGAAGGTACTCCTTGCACCCCTGTACGGAGACTGGCAACCCCATCGCTACGGCAGGTACAACAGTACTTATTTCCCTAATACAGCCCCCAGCGATCTGTCAATAAAAATACATACATCCCAGCAGGTCTTCCCACAGTAACACCAATGCTGCGTTCACACAAGGAGAGACAAGGACCCTTAAACTATAGCAGCGTACAGCCCAAGTTGTTTTGGGTTTCTTGTCCTCAGTACGCCCGGGTCAGATTGGTTAATACCACATTTTGATTTATGCCGCACAGCTGGGTTTTTTTTTTTCGCCCCTCAGAGGCTCTCGCAAGCAGGGAAGATTGGCAGTCACCTGCCTGAGCAGGTTAGACAGCAAGCCATCCTACCAGCAAGCCTGCAGGCGATTCCTTCCAGGGACAGGAATTTTTACTCTGTAAAGAGAGGGGGCAAAAAAAAATATAATTAAAAAAAAAAATCAGTCTTCTGGATATACCAGCCAATTTTAGGAAGGAACTTTGAGCACACATTGTAAGCAGAACTCCAGACCATATCTGCTCCAATTTAATTTTTGCTTTCCCTGCCCCTCAAACATCAAGCTCTTTGTAGTACCGAAGTACCAGCTCCCCAAAACCAAGCAGAGACTCCTCCCAGAGATGCACACATGAATGTAGAAGCTACGGCACCAGCAGCCAGGTAGCTCGCACTTGGGCTGGCCCGACCTACAAGCTTTTATACGCCAAAGGATGATGCCACAGTGAATTTCAAGAGATCCCTGCACCTTACAGGCAACACCGAGGGACTTCAGCCCAGTTCTGAAACGTGGCACTGCCACAATCGTGCATGAGGCACTGCATTGAGGACTCCACATACAGTACACAGTGCATGAAAGGATCCCCCAGTACTCCACGGACTTGCATATACATGCATGTATATGCATATATATGTATATATGCATGGTTATAAACATATATAAGCACACACACATATATTTTTACTTTTTTTTATATATAGAAAAGTAAGCATGTAAGTGGTTATAACCATCTGCACAGCCTGATCATGAAACACACATACTTCAGAGGTTGACAGCAATTGCTATCAAAAGCAAAGCAAGAAACAACCCCAAGGTGGGTTCTGGTCCATTCCTCACCCCGAGTTTGGATCAACTACTCTCCCAGCAAAGCTGATGTTACCCAGCTAAATGATACTTGATATTTAGAAATCCAGAACAAGTGAGGTAGCCTGGAAATTTACACTCTGGATGCCAGAACTTACACCTCACAAGTACACAAGTACTTTGAAAGCTGACTGTAAGCTTGTTTTCAAAACTCATCTGAGCTCACCACAAGCTTAAAACCCAAGCAGAGCCTGTAGATCTCTAGCCTAGCAGTGGAACAGGGGATGTGTTACCACATGACCCAGTAAGGAACAAACCTGTCTGACAGGTTTCATCCAGCCTGACATCCTAATTTCCCTAAAAAGGAACTTTCAGGTACTGACTTCCAACATGTTTTGAGTCAGCTCCATTCAGCTGAAGAACAGTCAGTCCCTGGTTATACTCAACATTACGAGTATTCCTCGGTACAAACACCTGCCCTTACGAGTAGCTGCTTGTGACAAATAGAAACACGCGTGGCCAAACTCCATCCTGCCTGGAACCCCTTCCAGCAGTGTTGCAGAAAGACAGTGGTCGCCGTGTGACTGCATTAGCAACCTATCACGTGGGGAGGGGGGGGAAAAAAAAATACCCCAGGCTCTTGCCTAGATAAAAACGCTGGAAACTTATCTTTAAATCCTTAAAACATCACCTGCCCTTTGCCACCTTTCCTTTTGCCCTAGACAGGTCTCCCTCACCTCCCTTCTGCAATTAACACATGTGGTAGCATCTCTTTGTACCTGTTGCAGTGGTTCCCATCTGTGCCGTACTAAAAGATTTTCAGGCTAAAAGCACCACAGATTGCCAGTGGGACTCTGCATCACTGCAAGGCGCGAGGGGAAGCCGTCTCCGAGCATGGTGTCCAGAATTTGATTTTATGATTGGGTTCTCAGGTAGTGACAGAAGTGCAGAGAAGGAAAGAAGGAAGATGTGACACAAGGGGATGGGCAGAGAACAGGTCCTCACTTGTTTCCTCTGACTTCTCACACAGCTCATAAAGCAGAAATAAGCTTTAAACACTGGCTCTGCACAGAATTTGAGTCATTTATGAAGCAGAACCTGGTAATAGGTGGATGAAAGCTATCTACATTGCCCTTTACACAGAGCAAGAGGAGCTGATCAATACCAAGAACAGAAGATGGCATTTTATTTTTACCACGAAGACCTGAAAATCAACTTAGCGAATTCACCCGGAGGAAGTTCACTTCGCACACTCCCTTCCTCTCTGTCGCTGTGTTAGAGCAATCTTTCAGGATTTTTACGGTTTCAAGCATGCACAGATGACGACGAACATTATTTCAGAGAATCCACCTCTTTCTCCCCCCGCTCCGTAGCTGATGAGGCTGACAAGCACTAAACCCGATGGAGAAGTTAAAAGTACAGACAAAGGCAATGCAACAAGTGATTAGCAGACAGGAAAATTACAAATAGGTCAGATTTGCATCAACCCTTTGATGTAGCCTGATGTAGACAGCATGCCCGTAACGAAGGCATAGAATCACAGAATCTGAAGGTCAAACTCCTTTTTTCTGATTCTTAAGCAACATGTGGCTCTCTACCTGCACTCCGTCCTCCTCAGAATTCTTACAACTCAGCTCTATTCACCTGAAATGAAATAGCCCTGATGAACGTGCAGTCACCTCGGGCTGCCTCCCATGCGGACCTTCCTGTCAAGCTCTAATTAGAACAGGTAGGGCAGGAGCTGAAGTTCTTCCCTCATTCACACTTAGCCTTAATATCTTTCTTTCGCCCACCTTTACCTGGACACAGCTTCAATTCAACCATCTCCCAAATGATGCTGTTTGAAAATAAAAAGGTGACAAACATTCGACTAAGAAACAAAAGAAAATTCAGTACTTGCCCTGATAGCTTTTTTTTTTTTTTTAAAGCAGATCATTCCTCTTATAATTTATTGCAAAAGCTCGGCAGCACAGAGGACTAAAGGACCACTGTGTTGCTCAGCGTGGAGGTAGCACATGATTCCACAAGCTCAAATTGCATAATGAAAGCTTTTACTAAACATGATGTGGAAAAATCAGCTCGTTAAATAGCAGAAACTGAGACACAGAGCTACACTGTGGTCTGTTTTGTCTTGCTTTCAATCAAACACGCCAAAACAACCTTCAGAGTGCTTTTCTAGCAGCCTCCTCACTTGTAGAATACCTTTTCCTATGTTACAGCAACCCGCCTGGGAAAGGGGAAGGATCGACAGACCAGGTGGACAGAGGGAAGTCAGGGACCCGTGGAAACACATCCCAAACACAGGAGTTTTGGCAGCAGCACGCCGGTATTGCAAACACGAGTTTCATGATGTTATTTCTAGGACGTTGGAGCAGGCTGCGGAGGGAAAGCACAAGCCGGGATTTTCAGGCATGGCCAGAGATTTTTCTATGTGACCTCAAGCAAACAGTTTTTAAAGTTCTCCACATCTCCATTTCTTCACTTGGGGGGGAGGGAATAAGCAGGGCTGGTTAGTTAAAAGACCACAAAAATCCCTGTTTGAGAGGCGCTTGAGAAGGGCACGCTATCCCTAAGGAAAGAGCAGGTGACTCCAGCAGCCATCCCAACGCTTCATGGCGGAGCCGCGGCGCACCGCACACCACAGCGGTGGCTCCCGGCCGCAGGGTGCCCGTGGGGGTCCAAGCGTCGGGCTCTCACCGGGACAGCCGACGGCACCCACCTCACGACGTGGAAGCAGCAGAGCAAGCCCGTGCCTGTGGGCGAGCCCCTCACGATGGTGATGTAGAGGTAGAGGGCAACGGCCATGGTCCAGAAGAAGGAGCTGGTGTTGGAGAAGGTGGACACGGCGCCCTGCAGCACGCAGTCCCATGTGGTCCCGTCGAAGTCCTGCAGAACCCCGTAGAAGTAGGAGAGGGCCGAGAGGAGGTCCGCCAGCGAGAGGTAGAGCAGGAGCTGGCGGGGCCGCGTCCGCAGCTCCGGCCACAGGGCATGGGTGCCCACCAGGAGCCCCGAGCCCAGGAAGGACAGCACGCAGGACACCAGCACCACCGCCCGCTCCGAGGCGTACAGCTCCGTGGGGGGCAGCGGGTCGGACATGCCGGGGGCCGGGACCGACCGCAGCCCAACCGGGGCGAGGAGAGACGGGGGTTTGGGGAGAGCGGCGGCAGCCGGCGCCGCCTGGGCGGCCCCGGGAGCGGCCCCGGGAGCGGCGGGGCCCGGCCCGCCCCCGCCCGTCATGTGAGGCCCGGCACGGCCCCCGCCGCGCCCGGGGAGGGGGGGGACACAGCCCGGCCCCGGGGCGGGGGGGGGGGACGGACGGGACGGGACACAGCCCGGCCCCGGGGGGAGCGAACCGCTGCGGCGGGGCGGTGAGAGACAGCCTGCTGCCCCCGGCACAGAAACAACAGGGTTTGGTGGTTTGTTTGTTTGGGTTTTTTTTCTTTAAATCAAGGAAAAAACAACCACCAAAAAACCCTAAACCAACAAACAAACACACACACCCCCCCACCAAACAAAAAAAAAAAAAACAAACAAAACCACCAAGCGAACAACCCCCCCCACCAAACAACCAACCCCACCACCAAACAAACAAACACCCCACCACCACCCAAACAAACAAACAACCCCACCACCACCAGACAACAAACACACACAAAAACCACCCCAAACCAAACCAACCAAAAAAGCCCCCAAAAGCAAACCAACAAAACAACCCAAGCCCGCCGTGAGTGCCTGGTGCAGTGTGAGAGAAGGCACTGGTTCAAAAATAAGTGCTTTTTTTTTTTTTTTTTTAAATCATCATCTAAAAGCCATACTTGATACCCTTCATCTAAAGGAAGGGCACAACTCTCCCACCTTTTCCAAAGGCAGAACTGTATCTACGAATCACAGAATGGGAAAGGACCTTAAAGACCATCTCATTCCAACCCCCCTGCCCTGGGCAGGGACACCTCCCACCAGCCCAGGGTGCTCCCAGCCCCGTCCAACCCGGCCTTGAACACCTCCAGGGATGGGGCAGCCACAGCTTCTCGGGGCAACCTGGGCCAGGGGCTCACCACCTTCACAGGGAAAAATTTCTTCCTAATATCTCATCTAAATCTCCCCTCTTTCAGTTTGATGCCATTACCCCTCGTCCTATCACTGTGTGCCGTTGTAAAAAGTCCCTCACCAGCTTTCCTGTAGACCCCCTTCAGATACTGGAAAGCTGCTCTAAGGTCTCCCTGGAGGCTTCTCTTCTCCAGACTGAACAACGCAATCTATCTATCTATGTATCTCGGTACTTCACAAAACACTCACGGGGACACCGTTTGAAGCGTACACGTTCAGATACGCGGGATCAGAGGTTATCAGGGCGGCAACCCTCCCCTGGTTCCTTCACCCTCACAAAGTGGCACCAATGTTATCTTTACCTTCCACATTCTTTACTTTGAAACACGCCAGCGCTGACTCTTGTGATGACTCCTGCAACCTGGGAAGCAGAAAACGATAAGCAGACACAATAGAGCATTCACTACCACGTTAAACAGATTCTACATTTCTCTTGGTAAGAAAGCACCTTTCTCCCCCACTTTCAAAGAACTTACAAGTTGTAAGCATATCCTTGTTTGCTTCTAACTTGCCTGGTACTTCACTGGCTTCCTCACAGACAACTCAGACCTTACACCTTTGATGTGGACAGTGATGACCTCCATTTCCAAAGGAGATGGTTACTGTTTTGTAACAGGTGTCTTGTTTGTTTTAGGTGTCTTGTTCTCTCAAACAGCTTAATCATTTCCTAGCTACCCAGCAAGGAAGGATCCCTGCTGAACTCACAGTTTTTAACAAGGTTTATTGTGACCTGTAAAACCAGGTGCCTTATCCCCGACTCAAGCTTCTCTCAGTACCTTGAACCCATCTAACACACCCTAGAAAACACATCTGGCAGAAGTATCTTAAAAAAAACCCCAAGTTATTCAGCATTTGCATTTTACTTCTGGCCAGGGTGTCCTTTAGGTTTTCCATTCCCATTTTCCAAATTGAGAAGGGGTTATTCTCAACATCTTAAATCGCTTCCTTTGACCAGTCTTGTATTTAAAACACACCATTTTACAACTGAGTTTTTCAGGATAACTAGTATTTAATTGAACACTGTTTTTGGACAGTTGCCACTTTACTGCAAAAAAGATTTTATTTTTAAAGAAATCTGCATTGCCCTCAGATATATAAGGGAGCAACTACTGCTTACATGGTTTTAAGAGCAGGATTTCCATTTTTCCACTGCAGCAATTTCTTCTTCCACTACTCTGTTGCACAGCTGTATTCAAAACCTACAGCCAGTCCCACTGCCTCCTTAAGATTTTGATTATCTTCATCTGGTTTTGACTTCTAAGTTCAAATCCAATTTTCTAATGAATCCTGGAAGCCCCTGGCGATCCATCAGTTGGCCAGGATAAGTCTTCACACCCACTCTCCCAGTTCACAAAGGGCTTTTCACTAACATTCAGCTTATGCCTTGGCTCCGCAGGATTGGGTACTCATTCTGAATAAAGTCTTTAGAGCTTTTTATCAGATTGATTTAAACCAGTTTTGCCACAGCACAAAAGGGGCCACATGGGTCAGCATGCAGAGCGCCCCACAAATGAACCATCTCTCTGTTGCCTTTCCTGCGCCATCCAAACACGCTGCTTCTGCTCCAGGGAGTCACCTCCAAGGACAAGTCGCTCTACACTTCCCAAGAAGTTGCTAGATAGTAAAGAGAACTTTATGTCTCCAGCTATATCCAGGCTTGGTGTGCTGCTTCTTGGTCACCTCGATGCATCTGTCATTTGCTCTGTCAAAGTTACTTCCTTTGGAAACAAGATCTTCTTTCCACATACCTTCTTTTTAACTTTATCACTCAGTTAAACCTCACTCAAGCAGGCTTTTACATTCAGAAGTTTATTTTGGAGTCTGACGCTTTCTGCATGTTCTTCATAGGAAAAGGAAGTTCAGCAACTTGCATTTCCCCTGAACACAATCTGACACCAATAGCTAATTATTCCTGGCTTTCTTTAGCTACCATCTGACCCCCAAAGAACACATGAGACAAAGTTTTGTCAAGGCTGCGTTCCCAGTTGTTGCTCTTACGCATTTTTGGCTTCTTCCTTGTTTTTTGGTTTCCCTTTCCCCACTTTTATAGCTCAAGAGACTCACCCACCTATCACAAACATCCAGATCCACTTCATCAAATACCCTGGCTTTTGAGTGTTGCTTTTATTTTGGGGTGATGGATGTGGCTCTACAACACAGATTAATTATGTCTTGCAAGATAGTTGTTTATTTCTACAACTTACTGTAACCTGACAAACTACTATTTTTTTAGAACTGGAGAGAAGAGAATATCTGAATCACAACCACAAGTTAGTGGAAATGAAAATTTTGGTTTTGTCTTGATTCACTGAGAGATGTATCTTTCCCTTAGCAATCAGAAAGAAACAGGACAGGCATAGGATCTTCTGCTGGATCTCTCTCTATTTTCTAAAAATAGGAATATAGTAAATTTACACACAGAAGTCATCACTCAACAGAAGGGCATGCATGAAGAGTTAGTGCGTCAAAACTGAGTAATAAAAGGCAGATAATCTTAAAGATTCCCACTACCTTTCATTTTCTTGACATCTGCATGTGCAAGACATCTACCACCCAGCATCTCTGTGGCATTCCTGTAATCTTGACATTGTTCCCTCAGATCGCAGGGTAGCGGTGCAGCTGTCTCTGCCCAGACACACATTCCTGCCTTTAGTCCCACGGAATCCGCAGTTGTCCAGAGAACAGAAATATTTGGAAACTGCACAATACATGACAATTCACAGGCAGTGTTGTGTGTAGCTCAGAGGAGACACACGTATAAATCTAAGCAACTAGCTTGTCCTAACGCAACATACAAAATGAAAAGTCTCCTTTGAGAATTTCACCTTCAGATGCTCTTAAAGCACAGGGAGGTGAAGCAACCTGGTATTTCGTGGAAAGACAGTCTTTTTTTCCTGACTTGAATTCATCTCACTGACTACTAAAACAGCTTTCTGACACACAGGCTACACCCTGCATCTTATAAAGCATCAGTTGAGCTGTAACTACGTAAGTTTACCTCCACTAACCGTGAGACAGAGTGCACTAACATAACCTTTAAAAAAAAAAACTAAAAAGGCTTCAACAGGAAGTTTTTACTTCGCCTTCACAGCTGGCTAGGAAGTGGGGCTGGGGCACAGTTCGCAGTTAACTGGGAAGGAACCTGGTTATGTGCCTTGGGGCTTTGAAGTGATTATTAGGGGCTGAGACCCCCACAGTACCTCTGCATATCACAGGCACAGTCCTGGCTTACAGAGTACCATGTTACTCTCCTGATTTTGTGCCACAGTGAGACAACTTTTGTCCGAGATGAAGACACTTCATGGAAAAAGTACACGAGCGAAAGTTCTGTTCTCACTCTCTCATACCCCCCCTGCCCCCGATGTGCTCGAAGGCCAACTCTGGGTTCAGCAGGGGGAGAGAGGAGTCCAGACCGCTGCTGAAAAACTGGGACACTATTGCACATCACAGCTTCAGAGGACATCCATGCGAGGAAGAGAAGACTTAGCTGTTCAGGAGAGACTTACAGCTGTTTGTTTCTGACACCGAGCCAAGAGCATCCGACCTCCCTTTACCACATTCACTTTAAGGCCACAGACATAATTACAACCGAGTAATATCCTCTGACTCCCAAGTGCCAACTGCCAGCAGGACCAGCCCTCCTCACTACCCACAAGAGGTCACTGCTGGTCCAGGCAGTACCATTTTTCCCCATCACCATTGTCCTGACCTAACAAGAGCTCCTCCACCGCTTCTCTCTCTCCCGTAAAGGCAGATGAAGGCTCCAACACCAGCAGATGTACCTTGGTCACCTTTTGCCATCCCTGCTTCATGCCCATAGCTTAGACAGAAGTAGCTTCAAGTAGGAGCTTGAGAAAAAGTAAAGCCCAGTTTCATTGCACCCATAAAAAAGTAGATATGTACTGAAATCACCAGAAATGATTTTAAAAAAATAATCAAGTCATTAGAGGCTCAGTTTGGGCAAAAAGCCTTTAATGTTTTAGTTTTCAAATCATCACGCAGCTCCTTTCAAGGAAGTCAGTACAGCTGTTTCTTGTACTCATCAGCTTCTCAGGGCTCAGCCTGGGAGCAGTAAGACACCCAACTGCCACCCTTCTCAGAGAAATGCAAAATTAAACGCATCACACATAACCTTTCATTAACACAGACCTCCTGCATAGCCTGGCTGCTCCCACGCAAGACACCATATATATGAGAACATCTAGCCAAGAGTTAACATAAACCTGATTCTCTAGAAACATAAACCTAACTCTGGAATCATAACACAATTAAAAAAAAAAATCTAGCCAACAGTTTTACCAGCACCTGAGCTCTTCACCTCCAGGAGAACCAGACCATTTTTCTAAGTCATCACCTGATCCTTAGGCCCACTGCATCAGCTGAAAGGAAGGCAGGGAAGCACGGTTAAGAGAAGGCTTCTGAGAGACAAAAATCCTCATGTTTGTCTTTTTCTAGTGTGTGAAAAAAAAAAATCTACATTTCTAGCAGTCCTTGTGCAGATTAAGGACCTAATCCCTGACTTTATTAACCCCATCTATTCCATTTTGGATAGACACTAATACAGACAGCCTCCGATAAAGCATTCATGAAAGGCATCTAGGGCTGCTCAAGCAATTCCAAAGTGATCACCGACAGCTTTTGTAACAATTTCTCAGTAGCTGCCCCCTCCAGACAACAACTTCTTCAAATACATTTAGAAGAATCAAGCAAAAAAAACCCCACAAGGAAATACATTCCCTACAAATCTACTAAGAATGCTGAGCAATGAGGCAGTCAGTTAAATAGGTGCAAACACTACAGCCAACTCTCGTGCAGCTTTTCTTCTCAGAAAAAGAGTTTTCAGGGATTTGAAAGGTTTTATTTGGCAAACACTGGGTTCAGGACAGCTCTGTGACAAGTACGACTAGGTACTACCTCCTCGCCTAGGAGGAATTTGACATTCGCATGCAAAAAGTCATGCTGGAAGTTCAGCAGAACGTGAGGCCATTTTACATGCAGAGAACAGACTTTCTGGAAGCAGAATTGCAATACACATAGAAGTACATAGAGCCAATAAAGTAATTTGGAGCTATAAAGGATATGTACCGTTTTCCCTGACGCTCCTTGTGTGGGAAACTACAAAGCGAAGTTTCATAGTTTTGTTACTAGTTAGTTTAAATTCATTCTAGGTTCTCCGGAATTAACAAATGCTATATGAATTCCTATTTTATTTTGATTATGCAAGACTAAATACTGTGAATTTCTCTGCTGCTGCTACTTCTAAGATTAATACCCACCATTCTCCCGCTTCCCATCCCTCTGTTGTTCAACAGCAAGACAGAACTATGCCCTCCCAGGCAGGCAGGTCTGCTTTCGGTGTCCACGTACTAGCTGTGGCATGTTAGCTGTTACTCCAGCTTGGCTCCTTGTGACTCTCAGGGGACTGAAATATGCAGTCCCCTTATCGCCTTTAACCAGACCAACGTGACAGGCAACTCTTTGAGTAAGAAATTTTCAACTGTTGGCAGGCTCGGCACTGGGATAGAAGAATGGCCCTGAGGCAAGCACGACAGCGTAAAAACCTGCTGGATCGAGATGAGCCTGGGATTTATGCAGGTTTTCATGTTCCATCTCCAGCGCACTGGGACCACAGGGCAGAGTGTGTGTACACAACTGCTGAAACAGGAGACCCCCATCACCTACCAGCAGAGCACTACACTAGTGCTTTGCTTTCATCAAGGACAGATGCTTAGTCATTTTGAGCAGTTTCCCATTAGCATCAAAAATGTGTAGTCAGGCTGCAGAGATCACACAAGAATTCAATCCAGCAGCTCTCAAGAAAAGCCATGAGCAACGAGAGTTTTTTTGCAGGCAGAATGCAATTAGTTACACTGCTGGAATCAAGCCAGCACAATCAATGAATTACAGTATGCTCCGAGTGTTGTGATAGTTTTTCATTTCAGATTTAAATTAGGAGATTAACATGGGCTATTCCTTCATGCTGTGGCTGCATGGAGAAAAATAAAGGTATTAACATTGTACACTCACAATGAAACAGGATGCCATGAAGAAAAAAATATTACATTTAAGACGTGGTCTTAAGGTCACCCAACTCAGACTCAAGTACGGAGTGGTGGCACTTTGGGAAAGGGCACTTGCACAGAATACAGAGATGCACTCTTTGTAGTGATCTTCACGGCAACCTTTCAATGCCTTTTTTTTTTTTAGCCATTCTCATTACCTATAATAAAAGTGTACAGACTGCATCTCTTCTGTTTAGTAGTAGGAAAATAGGCCAGATAGTATTTTTGGGGTGTAGCTTTTACTGTAAGTTGTCTTGGAGGTATACACTGTACTTTGCAACAGAACGGTCTGCCTACAGCCTGTAGTTTTAACACAGACGAGACAGGAATATAAAAGCTAATAATGAGACCCTCAAGTAGGAAGAGTCATGAAGCATGTCAGCTTCCCTAGGTACTGAACTAGAAGCCCCACTCAAGTTATTTCACACAAGTTATTTGAAACAGATGAAGTGCAAAGCAGCAAAGAGAATTCTGCTAACGGGAAAGGGTGCAACAGAGCCCAGGAGACCACTTCTTTCATTGACACAAGGACACTCAACATCTGCAGTCCAGAATCCAAATACGACCTTGAGAATGGTTGTAAAACACCATATCATACTTCTCACCCTCCTTCTTTGAAGGAGATGTAAAATATTTGTGTTAAACAATTTGCAGATTCTCTCCCCACATGTGGGTGCTGAGTGCGGAGGTCCCAGCAGACTGGTGCACAGCCACCACCATTCATCCAACTAAGGGGTCAGCTGTGGTCACATTCCTGAGGCAGCACTCCAGAACACCACTTGGTATTCAACAGTGCTGATGGCCTCATGCTTCTTTCCCAGGTAGCAAAGAGCACATTTAACAGAACTATATTTGAAATCCAGTGCCCACACATTTACAGAAACTAACTGGGTGGTTAAACCAGTGCCATCCTGGTTTAAGCACTACCGCAAAGTCATGTATAGGAAACTTGAAGAGCAAAACATTATCTTAAAACCTGGAATTCAAACTCACTGACTTTATTAACACAGGTGAAGTTGCTCAGCAATTACATGCAAAGTGAGACAGATCAAGCCCCACATGTTTGTTGCTCCAACCACATTCCAGTCATTGCATCAGTTCCATTCAGCCAACGCCCAGCGCAGACTCAAGTACGGAGCAGTGGCACTTTGGGAAAGGGCATTTACACAGAATACAAAGAAGCACTCTCTGTAGCACTCTTCATGGCGATCTTCCAATGATATTTTTTAGCCATTCTTATTACCTATAACACCACACCCTGTTTCTCCCCAAAAAGCCTGGAACCGATGGTCACCTTTGGCTACACAAAAAAGAAAAAACCCACCTGAAAGCAAAAAGCCATAGAAAAGTAGTACTTTATCAGGCAATCTGATGTACTAGCTCAAAACATCTGTTTCTTGACAAATATCCTGCAAAGGCAGACATGAAGCTTCGGACGATTTGCAACAGAAGGATACCATGCTCCCTTCTGGCCACCCATTATCTTCTGAATGCAGAACTTTTACAGACAGTTCATGAAGTTTCACAGCTCCCTGTAATTGGTGCAACTATGTTCATGTCTGGGGGAAAAAAAAAAAGGCGCACAGAAGTGCAGGTAAAGTCATAGCTAGTTTTTTAAAGAGGGGTGGAGCTCCAGTGTCCCTGGATTATGACACCCAGCTTGTGCCAGGTCAGCGAGGACCATAGAGAAAAGACAAAACCAACTTGGTTTGATCAAAATTAATGTAAGCTCTTATCCTTTGAGTACTGGAAGTTTGAACAAGACTTAGACAAGGCCTTTCCTTCTTCTAAGGTTGGGATGTTCTTACATTTCCCTTCTTAGAATGATCCCATATCGTAGATTTGTCCTTTCCATAAATCCTCCTTGCCTCTCTTATCCAGAGAAGGTAAGAAGCAATGTCTCACTGCATAATTAAAATCTAATTAATTCTTCCCCAGAAAGATCAGTTAAGTTTTTGGGCACCTGAGTCTATGTATTTGCAATGCACACCTGCTGACCAGCACCCAGGAGAAAAAGCAACTACAGGTGAGTTGCTCCCACACTGGGTTCAAAGCCAAGTTAGCCTGTCATTACCATCCGATTGAGGCTCAGATGAATTCTTCCTAAAAGCAGGCCCTTCTCCCAATGTCTAGTGTTGCATTTTTGTGGTGTTACTAACAATAGCTGGTATTTTACTCTCAGGAAGATGCATGCAGGAAGGACAAAGAAACAGCAAAGCAACTTGCAACATGTTTATCTTCTCTTTTCTTCATCTCATCTCTGATGCAGTAACCACGTCATCAAGCGTCCTGTGGCATTTCTCACATTAGCGCTCAGCTCTGTGAGACACCCCAAGCTCCAGTGCAACACAGTACATCCCAACCTGGATCCCCATCCACCTCTCAAGCCAGGGAGATGAGGCAGGCCCAACAATGTGTAGCACTTCTAGGGCAGTATACTTGCTGATTGCTTCCTTGACTATTGTTCACAACAACCAGCTAAGACACTGCCAAAGAAACACTCACAGCTAGCATCACACAAGGAGGGAAGTTAGGGCAGGTTGTTCGAGCTCCTCCTCTCTTCTCATTCACAGAAGGCAAGAGTCTGGGGACAAACAAAGAGTCAATGAAGCAGCTGCAGCAGTACTAAAACAAAACACCTTTCAAGGGAGAAGAGGCTCAAAACCCAAAACTGACAGTTATCCGATCCCTTACCCCCAGTTTGGGTTAAGGCCTCTAAGAATTACAAATATTAACAAGATAAACGCAGCTTACTTGTCTGCAATCCATATTTATCTCAATGAGTTCCCAAGTTTCACACAACACCATTCAGGCAAGACAGTGGAACAATAAAGTGTTTCCAGATGCTTAATAGTTTAAGACAAAACTGTTTAAACTCTTGGTGGGTTCAGTTGACTGCACAGCTCTGGTCCTAGGTCACACATATGATGTTAGACAGAAAGAGAACTCACTGGGAACACAATCACCTGCAAAACAAATGAAAAGGAGACCAATACTTATTGTACTAAAGCCATCTGACTTTCCTATTTTACATGTAGAACAGCCTAAGATACACAAGATATGGTGTTATCTAGCATTCTTGCAACCCTCAGTTCCTGGAAACACATGAACATGTGAGAAGACAGCCTTCAGGGCAAAGCCATTCCTTAACTCTTACATCATAGCCTCAAAAGCAGGTTATTACTCAAGGGCCTCTTGTGCAACGCTTGAGTATAAAGGTGAAACATGCTGCATAACTAGAAGCTCACTGGCTTTTGTCAGCCTCCGATTTCTTTCAGTGATCCACTGGCAACACTACATCTGTATATGCTGAGACACCTAAGCCTTCTATTCCCCCTCCTAATAGGATAGGTTAAAAATTCCAAAAACTCAGGAATTTGTTTTGTGTTTGGACAATAAGACAGAACGCCAAGACTCTCAATTCTTTCTTGCTCTCACCCTGTTTTGCTCACAGTGAAACTGTATTTTATCTTCCAATAACCTGCCATCCTGTGAAGAAAGGCATAAGCACCAACTGGAAGTCTTCAGCTGGAAAGACTTCAAACAAAAGCAGATGTTAAAACCCCAAGCTCCTGGCTATCGCAGAGTCCTCAGAATGGCCAGCATTGGGGAGCACATGTTTTTTCAAGAGACATACAGTAACCCAAGACAAACCTGTTGGGTTTACTGCAAGAGTCAGTGGCTTCTGCTGTACAGGATGGCAGTGCAGGTGATAGGAAAAGCTCACACCCTCTATGTAATATCAAAGGAGACTGACAAAGGTGAAATGAAGTGCTGCAACTGCACATCAATCAAAGCAGCACAGCAGAACAGTAATACCTACCAGGCATTGTGATAACAGAACAAGGGCTCCATTCCCTGTGTCCCAGGAGACAGCACCAATTAATTAACAAATCACTTCTTGACTGTAACCTTTTCACCCTAAGGAAAAAAGCAAACAATTCCAAAACATCAAAATCAAGACTTGACAACAGTACCCACCTTCTTGCCCTGAAAACGTGTCCCACTCTGGAACTAGCTGTCTTGTTTAAACAATGACCTAATCATCCCTCCAACATTTCCCATCAGGATCAGAACAAACCAGACTATCTCAAAGGCAATTAACAGGTCAGGGACAAGCACAGCTATAGGAGAGCAAAACAATCTGGTACAGAAGAGGAAGATACTACTTCATCTTTCGTCCTCCTCCAGGGACATACGGGACCGCAGAATTGCTGTTTTGGGAACTGTAAAATTCTCCTTTGAGCCACCAAAAATTAAGCACGACAGGGCCAGGGAAAAGATGCTTTAAGGATCAACCTTGTATCTATGCAGCAGGAAAATGATCCCGCTTTTAATTTTTCAAATCATTTTAGCTCCCTTCGGCTGCCTGCTACCTACAAGAATTCCTAGTGCTTTAGGAAAGGTGGAAAACAAGGCATCCAGCTGAAACTGTTTAACAGGAGAACATGGAGCAGCAAAACCACCCTTGTATTCAAGGCTCACAGGAAGCACAGCCCAAGAAAATGTGCCCAACACCCAAAGTAGAAAAGAGGGAGTGCAGCATGCCACATCAGTGCTGCTCAGCTGGTCCAAGCAAGTCTCCTCAAGGGGACAGCATCTTAGATGCTAATGTATGTCTCAGTTGGATCAAATCCATTGAGTCCTGCTCCTGGCAGCCAAAGATCTCAATAAATCTAGACAATATCTATTAAATTAGTGCAGCTCTATGTTTTTTTTTTAATGGCACAATCTAAGATGTCAACTGAACGGGGACCACTGTACTAGGCACCGTACAGCAACATAGTAGAAGAATGCATCCCTACTCCTCAAGAGTTTATTTTGCACTAACATTAACAACTGTGTTGCATGAGACAAGATATTAATTCTTTCTCCCAAGTCACTGCAGAGTCATCTGAGAAAAATATCATCTTTCCTTAATATGGACAAAAATCTTCATGGTATTAAGTATAAATGAAGTCTCATCACAGGCAGGTATGTAGGAGCATCCTTCTCCACCCTTCCTATCAATGTACCTGGAGAGAACATACAAGTTGCAACTCAGTTTTTAATTACATAAGTCTCAGAAACAGACATGAGTATTTTTTCCACAAATAAATCCACAAGCCTCTACAGATGTGAATGGGATTTACCATCATGTGGAGTCCAAACAAGCTGGCAATCAGGCAAGAATCCTTCAAATTTAAGGACCCCAGTTTGCTCTTATTTCTAGATGGTCAGAAGCTGTATTTCTAGGAATGACTGACTTGGGAACAGCTTTGAAGTCTTACAGGGAAACCAAACAACTCGCCCTATTTAGAGTTAGAAGGGACCCATGCAAAGGTGCCGGCCAATGAGCTGAGCAACTTTTCTGTTTCAGCAGCTTGTCTAACAGCAAATCCTTTTCTCCTCCTTTTAGTTCAGGTACCTGACAAATTTACTGTGATTGTGTGTTTATGCTAAGCATTCTGCTTTAGGGAATTGTCTACAAGGAATTAGCCTATAAAGAAATCACTACCGTAAAACAACAAGCTGATGGGTGTGGAGGATGGAGATACTCTCCTGTTACGGAAATACTGCATTCCAAGAAAGGTAAAAAGTCCTGCCAGGTAAGATCTGCAGCAATCATTTTGTCATCACTGGAATATGTGATACCATAACCTTCATTTAACTGAACACATTAATTTCAAGTTCATTCCCCACATTGTGTCATACTCCTATTGCCAACAAGTAGAGTTTTAAGCTATGACTGACCTAGTCACAAGCCTTGAGTTAGTACCTGAAGAATTACACAAAGTTTCTATAAAGATTTGAACAACTCCTGCTGGAAGCCTGATGCAAACAGATCCTCTCTCACTGGAGGCTTCCAGTACTTCCTGTTTTAAGGCAAAACAAAGCTGAATTTTCATCTGTGAAATTTGTGGGTGAAACTCAGCAACAGGAGAAAGCTTGAATGAAAACGATGAAACAGTTTTCAAACTTTAGAAAGATTTAGGTTGGAAGAGACTGCTCGATATCAGCTAATTCAACTGCCTATTTTAAACAAGGCTAACTTCAAAACTAGATCAGAATGTCTTTTATACAGGTTGTTTTAATCAACCCTGTCTATTTCTAAACCATAGAATTAGAAACAACATCTGAGTCTATTATGCTTACTAGAATGAACTGGCATCCCAGAGAAAAACCATTTTAAAGCTATACCAAACCACTAGTGGTGGCTGCAGGGCAAGTTCTCTTTTCTCCCCAAGAAGGTGTTGGTCTTTCCTATTATGAACCTTCAGGTAGGAGAGGAAGTGTCTTGCTCCTCCAAACACAGTCAGTTTTCCTGACTTGTAACCTCACAGACAGGTTTCCCTTTTTACGATAAGAATACATTTGATAAATTCTGACTTTGATTTGATACAAGTCCTATGATATGCAGATCCTGGGTATTTGGTTAGTCTCCCCAAAAAATCTTCAAACTAGTGCTGTATTATCCCATCTTCTACTGCAACTCCTGTGAGACGCCACCGAGTCAGCCAGAAAATGGTTGTAGGCTATGACTCCTGGCAATGCTTATTAGGCATTGTTATAGTCATACTTCTGCTGTCGCTGTCTCCTCCAAACCCCCTACAGCATCCCAATACCCCGAATATAGGGCACAAGCTGCTTAACAACTCCCGGTTGCTTTTTTTTTTTTATTAATCATACAGCAGAAACTTTCCTGATGAGATATACCGACATGACCCTAGATAGGAGAGAGATTTACCAGTTTCTTACAGTTCTGTGGTAGGAGATCATCCAGCTGGCGGTGGTACCTGAAGTCCATCTAAGGTCCCAGGGGACCCCACCTTCCTGCTGCTGGGCCCGATACACCGCAGGCAAGCCGAGCACAGGCTGCAGAGCGGGGCAGACACCTGCTTCTTAATTCAGACTCACTGCAAACTCGGAGGGTTCCGGCTTTCTTGATATAGCTACGACTCCACCCCACATGCTGCCACCACTCCTGCCGGCCGACCTCACAGCTAATAAGGAAATGGGACAATACCTTCGCAGTGAGTCACAGACCGTCTACAACAAAGCAGAACCAAGAGAAAAGAATAGACAGTCCTAGCAATTCCTTACTGTAAAACGCAGTAAGACATGCAAAAATCACGCAAGATAGGTAAGTGACAGAATGACAGGGGAAAAGATAAGAGTCCTAGCTTGAGAGTGGTCAGCATTTCTACCTGTAGGACAGCTGCATTCCTAACCCTACTGATTTTCAGCAAATCACTCAGCTCAGAGGGACAGAGCCACTCAGGTAACAGGCTATTGTCATCTTATTGCAGGTGACAAGTGGAAAAGCAGCATCGGTTTTGTAGCCCTGGCATCACGTTACAGGTGGAAGCCAGATCTACTCTCAGTAGCTTCTTTCCACAAACTTTCCTGCATGCTGAGAAACACAGCAGCTCTCAGATACAACAGGGAAAATTCAGGAAGGAGTTCAGATTATTACATTAGTGAGATCTGCAGGAGAGCTACGTCTGTCAGTCAGTTACCTACTCCAAGAAACACAGACACAGAGATTCTATAAAACATGGTACATTTAAGGATACTCTGAAGAAAATCTAGAGCAACCATTTCCTCCCGGTCCTTAAAAGGCATCCTATTTAAAATCTACCACATCTCACCCAAGTGAATCTTCATGTGGGATCTCATTGGGCCCAACTAATATCACAATATTAAATCCCCACATCAAAACAAGGTAAAGCCATGGAATTAATATACACATCACTTACTGAACTTCTCCACATACTGTGTAGTGAGAAACACGTGCACACACCCAGTACACCGGACTTGTGCCTTCTGCCACAGCAGTTAAACAATTAATTCTTTGCCAGATTCAGTGCAAATTCTTCCTTTCTTTCAGATTTCTATTTTCTTTTTACATGAAGACAGGCAAAAAGCGCCCTCTGCTCTCTGCATTCTAGTAAATTCTGTTCTTACCTTCATAATAACAATATTTAATGAAGCTTTCATTACCTTTTTTCCCCTTCTCTCCCAAATGAGATCAGAGATGTCCAGCAGCAACATCTTGACTTTGAATGCAAGCTCTTTAAAGTAGCCCAGTCTCACTGGCTGGAAAAGCCCGTCACTTGCATTACTAAGAAAGCATATGCACCATCATATTTCACACATTGAACTTACTGCATATTATCTCTTCCCTTTACACAATTCCCTCCCTGTATCTTATCTAACTTAAATAAAACACACAGTCAGAGTGAACTTCATCACCCAAAGGTTTAAGCAGAAGCAAACGTGTTCTGTTAAACCTGCTCTGTGGTCATCTGTCAAATACCGTAAACATTGGTTCTCCCCATAGCATCGCAGACAAGGTCTTTAAGGAGTTGTCATTCTGGAGCTTACACAAACAGCTCACAGTTCTACTAGCAGCTGAGCTAGCTACTACATCTACATAAGTGCCATTAGTTTTTGGGTAGACGTGCCACAGACAGAAGTACTTTCCAGCAGGGAGATGTACAAAACAGATGTGCAAAATAGTACAGCACGTCAGATAGCCCCATCCCAAGCTGCAATGCTGCTGTTGCTCCTGGAAGCGAGGCGACCCCTTTTCCTAGCTGGCTCCACTCTGCAGCAGTCAGTATGAGCTAAGAACACCAGGTTATTTCGGGGTTCTGCTGATTCAGTACCTTGGGGCAGGCCTTGGCAGAGTCCAGTGCATTGCAGATTTCAGAGGAGTGCAAGCCACACGTAAGCACCCATGACTCATTAACCAAGCAATGCGGAAGCATTAGCCATAGATGATAAAGCCAGAGTCGGAGCTGTCAGCAGCCCCGGGTATACTCTAGCATGTCAGTCCAAAAAAACCCAAAACTTGTGGTTTTATAGCCTAGATGGACCTGGGAAAGACAAATTTATCCAACCCAAAAAGTTCCTGACCTGTCCCCCCAATTCAGCCTGCCAGGACAGAGGGGACACTGCGAGGCTGATTCATAGCAGAGATCTTACTGTCTCAGCAGTTCTGTCCTTTCTGGCTTGTTAAGCTCAGGCTCCTCCTTTATGAGGACTTTGAAGGATCTTTATAGAGTTTCTTCTGGACATGCCTCCCTTTTGTTCCAAGGTCAGACCCACCCATTTGTATATCTTTGCCTCAAAGCAAGAGGCAAAGTGTCAAACAGGGTCTGCTGCCTGCACAGCTCCTCCCCTTGTCTGAGCTGCATTTAGGGAATTTTACATTTTTGATGCCCGCTACTGCTCAGGCAGCCACTCACCACAATAGCCAGAGAACTTCAGAAGAGTCCCATGCACCAGTGGCTGAAGTTGTCACCATCCTCTATGCTGAGAGATGCTCACCATGCACCAAAGCATGCAGGGAGATCGGGGTTATTATCAGAACATTATCTGGCCTTCCCATCTGCCCAAGAAGATGAGATACACATTGTGACACCAAAGCAGGAGAAAAGGCAATAGGATGCCTGCAACACAACCAGGGAAGTTACTCCCAGATGCTCCCCAGAAGCACATCTTCCTCCCCACATTTCCCCTGGCCATGGTTACATGTACTGAAACAGTGCCAGACATTGGTCCTGCATCTGGTTTCATCCTGGCTTCTGAGGTAAATAACACCTACATTTAGCAAAACTTGATGTGAGCTATATCTAGTTGCACAGGAGAACTTACGATCCCATCCCTTGTAAGATGCATTTCAATTAATCATGAGTGCACTGCAATATCCTAGACAAGGTAAGAGTCTTGCATCTTAACTGCTTCCCTTGTAAAGAGGTATAACAGTAGACCCACACCACCAGGGGAGAACATCTACAGGGAAGCTCGAGTGGAAAAGATTCAAACTCCATTTTCAGTAGTATACAATTTGTTTACTCTAATTCCTCTTACCAGAGCCTCCTCTTGTCCACTGGGTGAAGGATTCTTATTTCAGGGAGAAGGTTGCTTCAGGCAGGCTGGGCATAGATTTGATGCCTGGTCACTGCTCCTACAATACATCCAAATGCAAACAGAAAAAAAATACATAAAACCAAAGGCTCGAATTAGAGTCTCACAGTTGTATAAGCCCCTTCAGCTGAGTCTCTTTGGAAACAAAACAATGGCTCATGTGTTATTAACTTCTCTCCATTTGCATTAAGAGATGGTCTGTACCAGTTACTGGAAGATTACTGGTGTTCTACCTTCAAAATACAAGGAAACACAGACTTTCCTACAAAACAGACTAGCAAGTTTCATCAAAATGAGATCCCAGTCATACAAGGAAACCTGCTGAGAAGACCTCTCCATCCAACTGTAGGGAACAAGCAGAAATAACTGGTTTTTATGTAAAGGAGGACTAACATCAGTTGAGCAAGAGAGTACTGATATATTGTTTCTCATTTAACCATCTTTCTTCAAACGCCATAGTATAATTAAGTGCAAGGAAAAGTTTTCTCAAAAATCTGTACCAAAAATCCTCTAGTTTCCCCACTCTGAGACAAGGTATGTGCACTGAGATGTCAATAGGCCAGGACAGATAAAAGTTCTCTTCTCATTGTTGGTATGAAACCTGCTATTGTGTCACTTACATTACAAGCCTATCCATCCTCCGTGATACATACCAGATCAAAACAGAGCAAAGTATTAGAGAACATGACAGTCAGCTAGCAGGAATAGAAAATTTACTCCTCTGAAAACAGTAGCTTATAACTTCCCTGCTTTTTCACTTTCCTGCTCTGATCAAACTCCCTCCCTAAAGCTTTTCCATAGTTCTGTCTGTCTAGATAAAAAGGCTGACAAAACCATCTAAGTGAAAAGAATGTTAAAAAGCCCCACAAAACTAGTTTTGGAGAATCCCAATCAGGAGTCAAAAGGGTGAAGCAAAAACCATCCCTAGCACTACTCCACCAAAATCAGTGAAGGTGCCCAAGCAGTGACTTTAGCCTCATATTACTGCCCTAACACCACTCACACCTCAAATATATATTTTTTTGTGCATCAGCTTTCTGAAGCTACTTAAAATAGGTCAGTTAACTTTCTCCTGGGGGACAAAACACAGTGTGAGATGACAAGACAGAAACATGGTCACCGGACCTGCCTGTACGCGGCATCCTTGGGTCGGATGCAGAAGGCAGCAAGTGGGGGGGGGGGGGGGGGGGGGGAAGAGGAACCTTATTATTTAAGAATCCTTTGCCCCTCTTACCCTGTTCAGAATTTAGACTGAGTAAGTCACTTTGCAGAGCCCAGAGCCAACAGCTTCAGTGCACATAGCTTTGTGGCATTCATTAGGCCTGCAGCAGAGTCCTAAACGCAACCCCACCTACACGGTACCTTACTCAGGCAGACTGAGAGTTCTTCAAAGAACAGAAGAGCTGCAGGCGGACCAATGCGCCCACTGCAAGTGTCAGTGTTAAAGGGTTCAGGCCCAATCTGAAACTCCCTGCAGCTGCCTGCAAGTGTAAACACACGTGCGAATGGAACTCCTTGCTGGAATGGTGCACCTTTAACGTTACTGCTTGCCAATACCATCAATGGCAGAAGCCAAGTAGTCACTAGAAGATAATGGCAGTCATCATAACCAAATATTACATGTTTACTTTCAGGTCCTGCAAAATAACCCTTCTTATCTCCGGTCTACTAAACAAAACAAGAAAGCACCTCACAGCACTTAAAAGTTACGAGGCCAATAACAACCAAACTCACCCTCAGTGGGTGAAAACTCCAAAACACACTGGCATATATACAGCTAATAAAACACCACACCAGACTGTACAGACGAGAGGTAGGTTGCTTACAAATGAATACATTTTATATCAGAGAAATAAAAGGTAAGCATGAGTGGGTCTGTCTTCAAAATACAGACAAAAACTTCACATCCATTCAGCCCAGCTGCTCTGCTGAGATGCCTCTGGAAGGCAGCAGGGGAAACACCACCAAACCCTGAGCCCCGACCTGTGCTGGCGGAGCCGATTGGCACCAATGGACTGTACTTATGTCTGATCTGAAAGGACTCCTAGTGGCTTTTTCAATTCTTACCTGAGCTAGCCCTTCCTAGTCCTTAGGAAAGTCCCCTCCTACGTAATGTAACAGTTATCTAGATAACAGATAATCCCACTGGCGGTTTGCACAGACGCCTGAAGCCTCGGGACAAGCAGGTGAGTGATGCACAGGGCACCCAGACGCAGGTAAAGCCAAGCTTCACTTTGCCAGTGTTCAGGGAGGCCGAACAGGGGCAGTGGGGGAACAACGCCAAACAGAGCCTAACAGAGCTTCTTCCCCCATACGAGCATCAGGTGATACCAGCACTTCAGTTGTGTTATTTATCCTTTCCACTACAAAATGAATGTGGAGGCAATGTGTTGAACCAGGTAACGACACCAGGAATAGGATGGAGAGGACAGTTTGTGTTCAGTGTAGCCAGAGCGGAGAATAGCTGCCAGCTCCTTGCAAAGATTTAAGCATTCAGTTTCCATGTTCCCCTATGTAAATGCTAGACATGATGATGAACCACAGAGTGGCTAATACCACACAAATTCATTTACCTCGTCTCCTGAACATAGAAGGCAAACAACTAACTCGCCAGAATCACTTACTGCTCACTAGATTCAAGCTGCTAAGTAGCATTCTGAGCTTTCCCAGTACAGCTGCAGCACATTCAGTGTGAGCACACAGCTGCTTTTTTGGGTGCTATTACTTTCTGGGATCCCTCACAAACCCTCACTCACCAGCATCCCCAGCTCCAATGTGCATTTGTGTGTGAAGGGCTCGAAGGAAAGGGGCTATAGAGGAGGAAAGACAAAGAAATAAGATAAAGGAAACACCCTTTTCCCCAGCACGACAGACCGGCAAAGGCAGCTACTGTAACAGTCTCTTACTGACTTTCCAGACCTCAAAGCTCACCTGGCTGTAGGGTTTTGCACAGACCACCACCATCTCCCACTGCCCCACTCAGACACAAACAGGCTCTGCAGAAAAGCTGGCAGAGCGCGTAGCGCAGACAGACACATCCAGTGCATCCACAGGGACAAGCACAAACACAGACTGCGCTTACCTGAAGGGACAGAGAAGGTCAGAAAGGCTCCAGGTTAGGAGATGGCTGGTGGGGTCTCTCAAGGAGGTCTGGTCAGCAAAGCAGCTGCAAATGGCAGAGGCAGATCCTCTCTGATCCACTGGGATCCCTGCGATCGCACAAAGGCGGGCTCAGGCCTGAACAAGCCCAGACAAGCCCAAATAAAGGCTCTTCCTGAGCCTGCCCGGTTAGGAGAGCAGCCAGCCCTCGGGATGGTCCCAGCCAGCCCTCGGGATGTCCCCGCTCGGGACCGGGGAGGGTCCCCACGGCCACGGGCTGGTGGCAGAGGTCAGCACACAGCAGTTTGTGACCATACAGCACCTCATTCCTCCCAGTGCTGCATCACCCATTTCTGCGAAGCTGAAATACACCGGGCAGGAGCACTTCAACTCCGGCACACTTGTGCCAGGGTTGAATTTAATCTATTTCACTGAAAGAAGCCCACATCAGGAAAAATGCGAGATTGCTCCAGGACTCTGCCTGGCAAAGGAATGTAACCCACAACTTTGCAATCACGTCAGAGGCTCCAGTAATTGGAAAAAGCGAACTGGCAGCAGGGACGTACTGCAGCAAGGACATCAGAAACCCGCGGGCGCAGAGACCCCAGGTTTGAAACGCACACACAAACCCAGCCGTCAGGGCCCGAGGCTTTTCTCCTGCCAGCTTAAGTCCACCCATCCCAAATATGCTTCCCCCCACCCCTTCCCCAACACTAATTTTGCTACAGACAGTAGGGTTGTGGAGGGACACTAAGGCACCTCATTCATTCTCCAGAGAAGCACTTATTGTGCACACAGCTAATTAATAACGAGCCCTTCAGAGACAGAACTGCAGCAGTCTCCTCACCACTGACAATGCAGATATTTTCTCCTCTTCCTTGTATCAGTGAGTGTTCACATTTACTTTTCTTAATAAAGCTGCAGGGCCAGATTCCAATTTCAGCGCAGCACAAGCTCAGTGCCAGCCCTGCTGCCTCACTGGGTGACGCCACTATTACCTACTTGAGAAAGTAAAGAATTTGGCCCATTTAATCCATCCACGATAACAAGAAAAAGCCTGCACAAAATGAAACTAAGCTTGCAGGTTTGGGGTTTTTAGTTTTTTGTTTGGTTTGGGTTTTTTCTCCCTCTCTTTTTAAACAGACTTCTATACAGACCACCCAATTCTACAGCATTTTTCAACCAACAATTAAGAGCCCCTCTAAAGTTTCCAGTGCCCGGAGAGATGAGGGTAACTTGCACTGCGGCTGTCCCCATACTGCAGCAGCAAATGGCACTTCCCTCCTCTGCTTTCCTCCAGGTGCCCTTGCTTCCCTGCGGTGATGTGAAGATGCAGCTGGAGGAAGGAAAAGGGGTCAGGATACACAGCATGACAGGGGTGAGTGGGATATCTGACAGCTCCAAAGCATTCTTTTTCTTTTTTTTTTTTAATGCTTTTCCATAAAAAATACTTTAAAAATAAACTAGCCTTATGCACAGACTTCCCAAAGCTTGTACTACAAGGGGCTGAGCCCTTCACTCCTTCCCCCTACATCTTCCAGTCAGGAAGGATGCAGAGCAGACTCACCTGGACAGGAGCGTGAGGTGTTGAACAGTGCTAACAGCAACAGGCAGCAGAAAGGGCTAGTTCTGCATTTGCTCACACAATTCGTCAGGGGTCTTCTTCATGAGACTGAGGTTTCCACCTTCCTCCACCTTCTAAATTGACAGCTAAATAATAAAGAAATCACACCAAACCCCAACAACCTCTGAACTGCCTTTCTTTCCCACATGAGACACTGGAGAGCCCATTGCAGCCCAGGGAATTCCACCATTTTCCCACCCAGCACCTTTCACAACTCCCACCTCCTAACACCAACTCAGAGTTTGATGCAGAGGTTGGCTGATCTGGTACAAATAAGAAATATTTCAAGTCTTCAGTCTTCTCGAGTCTCTACGTTTCCGTTCACACAGGAAGCAAATGTAAAAGCTACTACATTAAAATACAAAAGGAAGTGTGCATACCATATCCAACCCAGATGGCAAATATTTTATCATCTCTGCCTTTAAGCTAATAGTTGCTATGGTTTTTGTAAGAAATAACAAGAGATTACTTGCTGAGGTAGCCACAAATGGCAATTGATTGTATCCCTAACTTAGGAAGTGCTACAAATGTTTAAGTTTTCACAAACATCAAGCGCCCCCCACCTAGTAAGCGTCACTGTTCAGTAAGGGCTGGTTTTGATAAACCATCCAAACAGAGAAAGCAATAAGCAAAACATCTGATCAACTTCTGAAGAGTGACTGTATGAAACGTGCATATACATTGATCACACAGGGCTAGTACACTGCAGCACAGCTCATGAGGTCAAGCAAGTCTACAGCCTCTTTCCAGAGACATCTTTAATATCTTCAGGGGGGAACTTGTATACTTATACACACACATTCACCTTAGTGCATGCCAACAATGGACAACAGCACACAAGCGTAAGTGACTACAGCCATTTTGACAACCTGCATTTGGGCTAGCAAAATGAAGCGATGTGCCAAAGCGGTCCTTTGGCACCGAACTGAGAAAGCCTATTACAGAGGAGGAGAAATGGAGTCAGTGACTCAGCTACACGCTACCCACACAGACTTGGATGAGAGAAGGCCCTTTAAAATGCAGGTTTCTACTGATGCTGGATTTGTTCCTACGTCCATCACTTCTCATCATAGCTGCCTTCTTTTCCTCCCTGTAAAATGATCGTGTCCCTCGATGTGGCACGTAAGGGAACAGTAACTAGACAGATGAAAGGTGGCCTGAAGGAACCAGGTTGCATAGGGACAGCTTGGATGAATTTCTATGCTTGTGTGCATGAAATTACTTCTTTTCCCCATTCATTCTGGGCTTTGTGATCCCCCCAGGCCCTTCAGCCCAGAGCAGCCATACACCCTGCAGCACTGCCGCTTGCCTGATGAGGGACGGATGCTCTGCAGCACACAGGGGAGGTTTCCCAGGTGTGCACCTGCAGCCATGCCCATCGCCACACTTATATTTACGCTGCACGTGGATTCCTTTGGGTTGGCCTTATGTGGTATTACCACAGGTCGGGGCATGCCTGGAAGCTCCCTTTAAAAGCAGAGTTTGAAGCCAAATGCTTGAGATTTGCCAAGCACGGGTGGGTATTAGTCTGACAGACCCCAAGCAGATTTTCAAGGGAGGTGATTCTGCCCCTCTACTCCACTCTTGTTTGACACCACCTGGAGTACTGCATCCAGCTCTGGAGTCCCCAACATAAGAAGGACATGGACCTGTTGGAGTGGGGCCAGAGGAGAGCCACAAAGATGATCCGAGGGCTGAGCACCTCTCCTATGAGGAGAGGCTGAGAGAGTTGGGGCTGTTCAGTCTGCAGAAGAGAAGGCTCCGGGGAGAGCTTATTGCGGCCTTCCAGTACCTAAAGGGGCTACAGGAGAGTTGGGGAAGGACTTTTTATGAGGGCATGGAGTGATAGGACGAGGGGGGATGGCTTTGAACTGGAAGAGGGCAGGTTTAGATTAAACATTAGGTAGAAGTTTCACCTCACACTGTGAGGGTGGTGAGCCCCTGGCCCAGGTTGCCCAGAGAAGCTGTGGCTGCCCCATCCCTGGAGGTGTTCAAGGCCAGGTTGGACGGGGCTTGGAGCAACCTGGGCTGGTGGGAGGTGTCCCTGCCCAGGGCAGGGGGGTGGAACTGGATGATCTTCAAGGTCCCTTCCAACCTAAACCATTCTATGATTTAATGGCTGGAAATAAAAATCCTATCACCGTTGGGCACGACCATCACAGGAACAAGCAGGTTTTTGTCATCTCCCAGACAATCATAGAATCATAGAATAAGTGAGGTTGGAAGGGACCATTAAGATCATCAAGTCCAACCGTTAACCTACCCTGATTTAAAAACACCCACTTCTAAACCATGTCCCTAAGCACCTCATCTACCCTTTTCTTAAACACCTCCAGGGATGGTGAATCCACCACCTCTCTGGGCAGCCCATTCCAATGTTTAATAACCCTTTGAGTGAAAAAATGCTTCCTAATATCCAATCTAAACCTGCCCTGACATAACTTGAACCCGTTTCCTCTTGTCCTATCACTTGCCACGTGGGAGAAGAGGTCAGCCCCCATCTCTCTAAAACCTCCCTTCAGGTAGTTGTAGAGGGTGATAAGGTCACCCCTCAGCCTCCTCTTCTCCAGGCTAAACAACCCCAGTTCCCTCAGTCGTTCCTCATAAGGCTTGTCCTCCAGACCCCTCACCAGCCTGGTAGCCCTTCTCTGGACACGCTCCAGCACCTCAATGTCCTTCTTGTAGTGAGGGGCCCAAAACTGAACACAGTACTCGAGGTGAGGCCTCACCAGAGACACTTTACAGTTGAACAGAAAGACTAAGCTGAACGACCTTGCTAAGCACATGCATTTGGAAGCCAACAATCCCAGGCTTCCTACAGGTACACCGGCACCACAACTGAACAGTTCTTTTTGAAGAAGGACTGGCATCCTGCCATAAAAGGGGCAACTGCTGCCTTTAACCCGCACGAGCTGTCACCACTTCAAAACCATGATCCTGTCCACCAAAGTTCATTAAGGATGGGTTTCACTTATGAAAGCTCTCCAGAGCACAGAAGCAGCAACTAGCAGCTGAGCTGCTCCTGCTGTAGTTTCAGCTCCGCTTACTCTCTTGCTGAGCGTTTAGGGCTCTACTGACACTTGGGGAGCACTTGAACTGGTCTCACTGATAGCACCCTGACTGCTAAACCAAGCAGCTTTCAGACAACCCAATTACAGGGTAGGAGCTCTTCCCAGAGATAAATGCTGGATGGGGCTCCTTGTTCTTTACAGCAGCAGAGGGAGGCAGAAGAACCTAAAAGCCAATGGCAGAGGTTCAGCTTAAACTAAGCAAAGAAACCACATTAGGGACTGAAATCCAGTACCTAGGCAAACGATGGGTTATTTTATCTTCAAATCAAGGTGAATCACCTTTCTGACATTCTGGTTCAGCCCAGCAATTTAGTAGACTAACTGAATGAATTACCACTGCTTACTGGTCAGATCACTTCAGTAGATCCTTCCTGTCCTCAAACTTTGGGGAACTATGATCTGAATGTGAATTTACTTTAACTCACATTTTACCTTTGCAACTATCCTTAATCACAGTATCATGCACTGGTTAAAAACTTGTATTGTGTACAGATATTAGCAGTAGATTTTAATGCCAGATGAGAAAGAAATACATATGCACAGAAAAATTACCTACCATCTTCACTGAGTGTCAGATTGTTGGTTTCCACCCTGCAGCCAAGACATCATGACACCAAGTTACCACTTCACCTACCAAGGGTAAAAGAGTATTCTCAGAGAATGTGAAGGAAAACAGCAGTCTCAGTGCCTCCTTTAAGGTCCCAACCCCTCCCCATCCACTCCAACCCCTTCCCCTCAATGGAGCCTGATTCATGAACACTTATGCAAACTGTCAGTCACAAGTTACTAATATGTGACTTCTCTCCCCTCAAAAAAACCATCACTTTAACATATAGATGGCAAAATTCTTGGTAAACAGGAAAAAAATAATCAGACTTTCCTCAAAGTACATGTTTCCAGATCTCCTTTGCAAGGGCAGATAAGCAGAGGACTTTGTAGCTATCCACTGGTAATGAGCAGAGGATCCAGTTACCTTAATTGCAAAGTGGCCTGTTAACAATGAACAGAAATACTGTACGTACAACACCAGTTACTGTGTTCATGTTGTATTTGTTATGTAAATAGTTTGTGCCCACTCAACAGGCCCTTTTACCTTGTATCATGAGCATTTCCCAGAGGCTAATAAAACATGGCTGAAACACAGCCCAAGGTCTTCACACAAACCTGACAAGCTTCAATAACCTGTTTTACATCTTCTATTGCGGAAACACCTTGGTTAGGGTCTAAGTTGGGACATTTTAGCAGCAAGTGAATGTGGAAGGCACCCAACTGCTGTGTCATATGTTTGAGCAAGTTCTCTTAGCTTCGCTAAGGGAATGCCATGCTTCAGCTGAGCTGGATTAACCGTCCGTGTGTACAAGCTCATAGCCTGTGTTAACAGGAGTTAACACAACAAATATCGGCTCACACTGAGGGGGCATGAGCCTGAATCAGCTACCTCTCATATGCTGTAGTCTAAGAGTATGAAGGCACATTTCACCTACCAACTTGAGATAATGTGACTGGGGTCTAAGCATATCATTACTTCACTCTAGCAGCTAGCGCTCTGCTCAAGTTCTTGCTTGCAGCAACTAGATGGACAAGGGCTGGAGACCAAGACACATTAACCACCTGGAACTTGAACATAAGCATAAGAGAAGTTCTTGGGCTGCTAGAGAGCACAAGCTGTCATGAACTGACTTAAAAATAGATACAGGTTCAGCAGTCCTCAGCTCCTCTGCAGATACCTTGTCCCCAGGCTGTCTTCTGGCAAGACTGCTGCAGACATACATGAGTACTCTGTAGACACTAATTACAGCTAATGAGCTGGGGACAAAGTCTCTTCAGTTGCATACATGTGAACACAGAGCAAAGTTATTAGCATCAGTGAGCGTACTGCTACTCATCAAATGCTTAGGTTGCTAGATTACTGGTGCTCCTATTCATCTTGCAGATTTGAGTGACCACTTCTGCAGCCACACGAAGGACCCAGGTCTTTCTAATCCTGAGTCTGGTTTCTGTAGTGTTTGGATTGTTCTTTAGCTGTCAAGTTCTGTGAGTACACCTGTCAATGCTGGGCTTTCCTTTTATAGAATCATAGAATCAGTGAGTTTGGAAGGGACCTTTAAGATCATCAAGTCCAACCATTAACCTAACCTGACAAAACCATTGCTAAACCACGTCCCCAAGTACTACATCTACCCTTTTTTTTGAACACTTCCAGGGATGGCGAATCCATCACCTCCCTGGGCAGCCTATTCCAATGTTTGATAACACTTTCAGTGAAAAAATTTTTCCTAGTATCCAATCTAAACCTCGCCTGGCATAATTTGAGCCTATTTCCTCTCATCCTATCACTTGTCACCTGGGAGAAGAGGTCGGCCCCCACCTCTCTACAACCTCCTTTCAGGTAGTTGTAGAGAGTGAGAAGGTCTCCCCTCAGCCTCCTCTTCTCCAGGCTGAACAACCCCAGTTCCCTCAGTCATTCCTCAAGACATGTGCTCCAGACCCCTCACCAGCTTTGTTGCCCTTCTCTGGACATGCTCCAACACCTAGATGTCCTTCTTGTACTGCGGGGCCCAAAACTGAATGCAGTACTCGAGGTGGGACCTCACCAATGCTTTTGCTTCCCACTTAAGCAGAGAATAAGCGGAAAGATTGCTGAAGATGTGGCAACAAGAGCAGAAAAGCCCTGATGAGATGCAAGTCTCTGCAGAGATTTCCCAAATCCCTGCATGGCTGGCAAGGGTCCTGCGTGGCCCAGGCTGCTGGCAGCAGTCTGCCTATGTTTATGTCACATCACAGTTGCCAAACAGAGGTGCTGTGTTTGAAGATCAACGTAATCAATGAAGACGGTAGAGGGAATAAAATAAATGTATCAATAAGTACTTCTGAGGATTTGGGAAGACATATTTTGCCCAACAGGGGAGAAATATTTTAAGATAGAAAGAAAGACCACCTCACAGGTAATGGTCTAATATACAAGCTACCCCTGCATGCCATGTGCTAATTAGCCTCCCCCATCAATGCATAGCAACTCAGGGCCAGTTCTGTTTCCTGCACTGCCTCTGTGTGAACAGCCAAAAACCCATTTAGACATCACCAAAAGCATCATGTCCCAGAAGCTCCCAGTCTCCAAGAACGCTGGCAAATTCTCTTCCAAGCCATTTTGTGGATACAACAGCCTATGAACATTTCCCCTTTTTGCAGAAACAGGAAGCAAAAGCCGAGCGATTAGCATAAGGAACCGTACTAATTCAAGCACAAGAGCAAGGGATGATGTTCCAGGCAATTGAGTATGATTCCAGTGACGACTGAAACATCTGACTGCTCAAACTGAAGTGCCTTATTCATTCTGATCGTCTGTTTGGCCTTGCTCAGACACGTCCCAGTTGCAAGATCAGAATTTTTCTCTCTTAGTAAGATTCTTTTCGCCTCCTGATCCGACAGAAACTGAAGGAAGGACACCCCCCCACACCTCCCCACTGCACAGGAGATGGCCTCCAGCAGTACCTGCCCAGTGCAGGTACACCTCAATGCATTGACGTGGTTTGCAACCGGCCTGTTAGGAAGTACTTTTACTGCTGATGGACTGAGAAACGCTGAAGTCCACTAGGCTGCAAAAGCCCAAAGTTGAGGCACTTCTGCATTGCAGAAAAGAAGCAGAATTTGTCAAAACCTGTCCCTGTAGTCTCAGGGAAAGGAATGCCACAGAGGACACAGCAGCCACATTCCTCCTCTAAGGACCAGGCACCTCTTCAACCAGCCGTTAATCTCCTGCACTGTGTCACTCCTCCCCAGTGTCACACCCACGCACAAGAGCAGGGCCTGGATGGCACAGGGATTCTGTGTATTAGTTGATGGAACAAATAAAGAGCAGCAAGCTGGAGAGGCAGCTTCAGATTAAAAAAAAAAAAAAAAGGCAAGATGACAAACTTTTGTACTAAGAGCAAGGAATCACAAGAGACTTAAGTCATTCAGTCAACTGCCTTAGGGTAGCTACAGTTTGCCAAGTTCATCCATCAGCATTTCCACCACTTTCTTAGTATTTCCACCAGTATTTGACTTACCTCCCTCAGAAAAGTAGGGTCTCCATCAATCTCTTGTATGGCTTCGCCTCTTAAGTAGAGGGAAGATGCTTCCAAATTCACTCGTTCAACTAATCTCTCCAAAGGCACAGACCAAGCCTTAGCATTTGCTCTGTCAAGAATCCGGTAGGGACTGAACTAAGAATAGTAGCTAAGGTGAAGGACAGAGCTCGCGAGTAGGATTAGCCCGTGCAATTACAGGTAGCAAATCCCTGCTACTCAAAGGCTTTATCGTTAAGCAGCAAGAGAAATGCTTCTTTTCTTGGTGAGGTGCTGTGGGGTGTTTTGTTTGTTTTTAATGACACCAAGGCTGAAAGAGCCCAGAGCAGCTGAAGGCTGCATGACTGCAACTTGGTGAGCTTCTGCCTCCCTCTGCTGGGAGGCAGGCAGCCAGCAGACCCTGCAGAGGGGACACCTTGTCCTGGGAACAAGGTCTCCTGTCCTCCTCTAACCTGAAGTGCTAGCAGAGAGACATCCTCTCTCCACCTTGTGCAGGCACACAAGGTCACAGGGCTACGGCAGCAAGGAGAGGTACGGATGGAAGAGTGTCCTTCAGAGGGACGTGGGAGAAGCTCATCGCATTTTTCCTACTAGTTCAGAGATGGAGACAAACGGTCATTTTGGTCAAACAGTTTAAGAAAACCGTGCTTTTTGCTGTCACTTTCACACACACCCCATGCCCAACAAACTGCGGGTATTTTTATTGTGTTGCATGCTTCACATCTGCGGAACCAGGAGAGTTTTCAGCAAGAAAAGGAGTCAAGTTCAGTTGTCTCAGATACAGAGCTGCTTAGGGAGGGAAGCCTACGCAGCAGCAAGCATCCGCCTTTGCACCCAATGAATAGTGCAAGGCCAGCAGAAAACTGGCAGCTCTGTTAGCCTGGCCATGCTTTCTCTACCACTGCTGCAACCCCTTGATTCCTCTTAAAGTGACTGCCATGGAACAAAACACTTTGTCTAACCCATCCTTCTCCAAATTCCCTGCTGGTTCCTGCCTAGTGAGAAGCAGCTTTGAACCCATTGAGATGGCACAGCACAGAGGAGTCATGAAGAACAGTAATTCAAAGCTTTGGAGAACATGCATACGCAGGTCTCCACATCCCTCCTGACTGCTGCTGCAGCTCTTCAGGACATATGAGGAGAACATGGCAAAGAAGGGCACCTTTAAGTCAAGCTGCAGAGGTGCACAAATGTCAGTTCCATGCGCACAGTTGAAATGGCTGGTTTTAGATGTTGTGTCACATGGGTTCTTCATACAGCTAAACACACCAACATGACTCCCATTTAAGAGCTTTGTTATCAGAAACACTCATCACATGTAAATCTGAGTCAGTTTCTTAAAATAGAGAGTCCAAAAATAAACATCAGCTAAGCATTAATATTACGAATGCTACCTACCAACAGAAATAGATCCATCGCATGATGTATTCTACTGGTGTGTTATGCAGAAATGGTCAGAATAAAAACAATTTACCACTGCAAGGTTTTTGCGCATCTGAGGTCTCCTACAAACTTTGCTTCTCCTGTGCTAAACTCTCAGTTCGCAAGCACCACAAGAAACAGCATATAAGGTAATCTAAGCAAGTGTCCCCTCTCCCCTGCCTCACTATTATGACTGCACCATAAGGAGTTAAGCTCACAGGTTAATTTTGAAACACAAAGTTAAAAAGCCTTACCATGCCCTCTTGCAACTCCTTCCAGAGCAAGGTGGCCAAATCCTACTCGGCTGGCAGGTTGCGCAGCCAAGAGGTCCAGCTTGGAAGCAGTGCAGCAGGATGCCCTCTTTATAAGCACTGCTTTGAGTCCTTGGCAGCCTGTGGCCAGCAGCCCTGCACTTGGCCCGTAGACCAGCAGGGTCTTCTTCTACCCCTCGGTTGCCACTTTGGGTGTAGTTCTCTTAACGGGGGCAAAACAGATCCTCTGACAGGGCAGCCTGCAGGTTGCAGTCTTCCTCTGCAGCACCAGTATATTTGTTGGGGGGGGCCAAAAAAAGGCTATTACCAACTAAAAAGCTTTAATCCCTAGTAGTACACAAGACACATGAACTGTTCTTTGTATTACTGCTTGCCTCGGGGTACTGTCCAGACACCTTACGCATGCTGCAATACCAATAATCCAAGGACCACCTGCACTGCATCAGCAGTTAGCTGTTTCTTTGGGCTACACTTCCCTTCATCAGCACTACTGCTACATAATGCGCCACATCTGCCATTTTAGTCCCCAGAACATGACAACATCCTGGCCGAGGCAACTGCAGAGCGGACGCTGCAGTGGTGGCTTGTCACCCACATTCAATTCGCCTATTGGAGCCTTGCCGCTTCCTCATCACCACCGTTACCTCAATTGCTACGCTAAGCCCCTGGGGACCTGCCTACACGCAGTACCATCCCTCGTTGCAACTGAAGGACATCCAGGAGAAGGACACTGCATTCTACTCACAGGCATAAGGCAACGGACTTGGCCAACTCAGTTGCTAAATGATTGGGGGGGGGAGAAGCAGAGTACAGGGTTGGCTGTCACAGCGCTTGCAGCAGCATCTTTCCATCGTGTGCAGCCCGTTGTCGTCCCCCCCCCCTCCCCTTCCCCTGCAATGTCCTTCTTTGCTGAAGAGTTTTCAGACAGGGCTTTTGCTGCAGTGCATCAAAGAGCGGGTGACTTGCCAGCAAACCACAAATTGTTCTCTCCTCGTTGCTTCTCCCCCGTCAACCCAAGGCACACTAGCTGATAGTTGGTAATCGGACCCCGAAAGACTGCCTAGCTTGTCCATAGGACTGAGCCTTCAAGGAGGAGCAGGTCTTATCTGCACCACCCCTCCTTTAAACTCCTCCAGGTGTACACAAGGATCCTGCTCAGTTTTACCCTCTGTGTGGCATAACCACATTTATAGAGCTTCTCCGCGGAGCACTTTCACCTCTGCCCTGAGCCATGCTGATTTTACCAGCTCTATAGGCATGGCAGCCTCCGAGCTCCGAATATTTCCTGGTATTCAGCCCAAAGTCCATCTCCTCAGAACTGCAACCCACTGCTCTAACTTGGGTGCTTTTCCACAGTGCAGGTTAATTCTGAGGGAGGCTTCAGTGACCAGTTTCCTCCTGCCCTTCAGTTCAAGGATATTTGCTTCAGGCCCCTCTCTGCCTAGAGCAGTTCAGATGCTGCTCTCTGAAGCACAGCAGGCACTCTCAGGCACTTCTACAAACTGGGAAGGAGCCGGGTTCACATCGCATGTTCTGCCACTGACAGTGCTGCTGCATTAGCACAACAATGACTTGTGCCAAAAAAAAAAAAGTATGTTCTTTACTATATGTAAAGGTACACTCAGGTATCCCCTGGGAGAAGGTATGTGTGGGGAAGCATTTCACAGCCTGGGAGCTCCGCAGGAGCCAGAACGCAGCACCTCAGCGATGACCTCAACCAGCAACTTTCTCCCCCACTATCCCCATTCTGACAGTGACCTTCAAAGTTGAAAATGACTCCCCACATAATTTCTCTTTGTTTAATCAAGTGGTACTTAATCAGCCAACTCTCCATCTTTTTTGAATGACAGGATTGGCAGAGGGCTTACAACTGATGCTACATTACAATCCACTGTTATTTCAAACCTGAAAATTTCACCAACAATTCAAGGTCAACAGCTAGTTCAAGGCCATTCCCATGCTTTTCTTGAATAGAACAGGCTCTTGTCTGTGAGCTTTCTGGGGCAGGGACCTTATTTTGTTTTCACAGGGTTCAACACAACTGCTGCTGCTAAACCGAGTGAAAGGCATCTTCGATAAGCACATCCTCAATTTTATTCTTTAAGACATGAGCAGAGTACTTTCTATTCATCACAAGTAAGCTTTTCAAATGAGGTAAGCTTTGCCCTCTGTTTATAAGTGTACACAGTTATTTGCTGCAGAATATTGACGCAAATTAAGACCCAGTTAGATTTGCCAAATTTTAGTTCTCCCTCACTCAGCAGTAGGGACTCTCCCTTCTCAAAAGATCAGTTGTCTGAAAAGCAGGGGAAAGGCACAACAAGGGTAGCCGAATGGCAACCCTGCTGCAGCTCAGCTCCCCCAGCATAATTAGAAATTCTGAAGGCTGAGCTGGAAAAATTACATCTTAAGGACATTTATGCCCAAGCAGAGAGGTAGGAAAAAAAACCATTAAGATTCCTGGCACATGGGAATTCTCGTGTTCACGTGTCAGGCAGGGATGGGCAGAAAGCAATTTACAGCAGCTGGTAAGGCTTTTTAATACATTGGTGCATCACATCGCACAACTGAGACAGCCAACGATTTCCCCCACCCCTTGCACCCCTCATCACTCTGGATTCTGCAGCAAAAGGGTCGAGTGGAAGAATCTGCAGAGGTTGTGCAAGAAGCAGCCTCCCTCCCTTGCCCCAATCCAAATGTTTCAGGTCTGTGTGAAAATGGGCAAGACTGTTAAATGCTTGACATTATTCAGGAAGGGAAAGTGTATCTTTCCCGATGGCACTTCAGTTGGGGTCCAGGAGCAATTTTTAAATTCCTCTTTAAGAGACCCTTCCTCACATCACTTATGTATTTTTTCACTCACAAAACCAGACCTCTTGGAAGAAAGAAACTTACACCATGCGAGTTTGCTGCAGTGCTAGGCAATACCCACGGAGTATGTCACTCATTAACGAGGGTGGGAAGCACATATTAGCTTGGAAATAAGCTCCATCCCTACAGCCTAGCATGCAGCCTGCTGTTGCACTCCACTACATTTGCCTTAGGAGCACGAAAGGCAAGAGTTAAAAACTATAGACATATCCAAATACTTAAAGGATGTGTGCCTTTTGCAGTGGGGCACCAGGCAGAGAATCCATGACCTTCTCCAAAAAAAACCAACCCAAAACCAAACCACCAATGCTGTCATTTGATTTAAGTCCCACTCATTAAAAATGTAGTGAAGCAAAGTCATCTGAGGTTCTGGTAGTAGCGCTGGCTATAACCGCAAAGACTTTGGTATGGCATATTGCTGTGCAAGCTCCTAAGCACCAAGAGCAGGCACTAGGAATAAACCTCCTTACATTTTATAAAGCTAGTACTTTCTTGAGATACCTTACTCTTATAAAAAAAAAAAAAAAAGAGACTCCAGCAGAAGCAAATACCCCAGGCAGCTCAAAATGCTAAAACTCACTCTAAAAATCAATCTGGCAGCCAGGAAAAGATCACTGCTTTCCAGATCAGAGACCGGCATTAAAAGAAGAAATCAGCTGAAATAGTCTTTCAGACACAGCAAAATCTAGATTTCAGAAGCATCTGTGCACTCAGGCTTTTCAGTACACTGGCTCATGTTATATTCACACTATCTGGGTATCTATTATGTTGGATTGCTGTAGGCATGGCACAGAAGTTTAAGGTGGTACTGGAGGTGCTATGAACTCCCGTTAAGATTTAATGTGTACTGAGGATGCCTTCCCAGGTGCACAAAGCAGGAACTGCTAGGGCAGCACAGGATGTGAAAGAATAGATAACAAAGTACATCCACCTCCCCCCAGCCCTTGCACTCTGGAGTTTTGTCTTTTGCAACTTTTCCTCCCATTGCTAGCACTGAAGGGTTCTTTGCCCTTCATTTCTTGATAGCAGCATGTATTCCGTTTACCTCACCTGAGCAGGAGATTACGAGTATGATGACACTTCAATGCAGGGACTATTTGAAATGTGCAGGTCTTTGATTTGGCTCATTTTTGTCCCCTGTAATCATTATTTTCCATATCTGGTAGACGGTCATCTTTCCAGGTTTTCAAGGAGACATGAAGAGAACCCTTTCAAGAGGGGAATTCCAGCGAATGTCACTGCTCCCCTGCGTTTCCCATGCTTTCACCACTTGTATCACCTTTGGTGAAGTCTGTTCTTCTGTCCAGTTTTGGAGCAGTTGAGTTTTTTTTTTCCTTAAGGCAGAGACGAGTATGCTTTCATGCTGATTACCCTTCCACAATGCCCATATGTTAGAACACATTCATTATCCCTCGGTGATTTACATCAAGCCTGGTGTTAGCTCAGTTACTTTTATTTTGTTCCTATTCTCGCAATTAGAGTGGTTCTGCATAAGTGCCACAAACGTATGCATAAGTACTCTACAAATGAAATTAAGTCTCTTTGCTCATTAATATGCTGATGTAAGGAAAACAGCGGTGACATAGTATTAGTGGGCTGCGTAAGATCTGCATCATAACCATTTGAGTTTGTTACTTTAACTTGTTATTTACGTCATGCAAAATTCAAAGTTTCATCCTTACATCTATGACTCTCCTTGTGTCTTCAAGACTTGGGGCTGGAGATGTCTGATGGCAGATCTGAAAGTTTAATTGAATTTAAAAGAATGACTTTGCACTTGAGGGTGCCTAGGGGCTTGCCTCTACCATCAGCTTGCATGGTGTGACCTTGAGAGATCAAGCTTTGGTCCCAGCTCCCCTCCTCTGTGATGAGGATAACACTTACCTTTCCCACAGATCTGACTGACTTTTCTTAGTCCTTGTGCAAGCACACGATAAAAAAGCCACCACAATTACAGATCTAATCAATGTAAACATACACTACTACTCTCAAATATAGTTGCAGACACAAGCAATTGCCTCAGCAGGGACAAGAGTACTTCCTGGTGTCAAGAGACATTCACTAAAAAAGGGAAGTCAAATATTTAGTCGTTTCAGACACTGCTAATGTCATCCAGCATCAACTCCGCAGCAGCAGCAAGGCTCTAACTTGGTATGTGCTGTAACAACCGACTGCTGAGTAGCTGCCACCCCCTCGCCCCCAGACACATATGAAATCCATATCTACAGGGATTTCAGCACAGCCGACTTCTGTTATTTCAACAGAATTGATAATTGCTCAAACTGCATTTTTCCCCTTGCCCCATTCATTCATACAGTTACCAGGAGTTTGGAATTGGTTAAGAAGGTACATTTCAATTAATATCAGTATTTTTATACTAGGAAAATGCAAGTTGCTAGCAGACATTCCTGTCCAAGCAATTTATTTTTTTTTAACTTTGAGTTAAAAATTCAGTCCTCATGCCATTAACTAATTGTGTTCAGACCACATAGTTCTCCAGAAAACACAAGTTAAAGTTCTGCAGAAAAAGTCTTCGCTAACACATTTCCAATGCAAATGCAACTTTTGAAGGCTGTAGAAAGGTGTTAAAGCATGGAAGTCACGAGACCACTTTTCTCAGATTCATAAAAACCACTTTTTAAGCTCAGTTCAGCAGACACAAGCACACAAGGACGTGGTGTTTTGGGACAAAGATGCTGAAGCTGAGGTTGGACATTTCGGGATTTTAACTCATTGCTTGAAAAAAAAATCAGAGGTAAAGGCAATTCAGTTGGGACTGCAAACCCCCCGATTCCAGCTGGCAGCTCCGGAGAGCTCAGGAGGAGCAGGGAAAGGGGAATCCCTGGCTCAGGCTGCTGCTTTGCGGATCACTTGAAGGAGAAAAGCTTGGCACTACTGCACTCTTAAAGCTGCAGCGTCCAATTCCTCCTCCATCCTCCTGCACCCCGCCACACAACCCCCAGTTTCTTTGGAGGGGGGGGACACGGACACAGGGTGCGAGAGTGGGGAGAGGAGCCGAGAAGTGTGAAGGAAGGGGGAAAGGAGGGGAGATGCAGGAAGTTTCCTTCCCCGAAGTACTGCATCAGCAGCAGTGATGCTCTCCTGCAAAGGCTCTGCAGACTGAGCGCAGCGCTCGGACTGCAGCACAACTGCACCAGCCTGAAGGCAGTAAAAACCCACCACCTGGCTCGGAAAATCAGCAAGCAGAGATAATGCAAAGCCAGAGCTCCAGAGCTCCTGACAAGAAATTTTTAGTGGGCTTAATTCTGGGGTTGGGGGGGTGGGTGTTGGGTTTTCTTATGTTTGTTTGAAAAAAGCAGATTAAAAAAAAAAGACTTCACTGATTCAACCTCCCTCATATTGGTCCCAATAAGAATTAAAAAGACAGAAAGGAAACGAACTGAATAAAGTTTCATTAGCAAGCACACACCAGAAGTTGGACTTTTTAATCTTCTATCAATTACAAAAGCCAACCCTGCAGGAGGAAGGACCACAGCCTCTTTAAAATGCCCCCCTCCCTAAAAGAGCATGCAAAGGAAAGACCTTCCATTAAGCCAGGTTAGGAAACCCTCCCTCCCAAGTTTTCTCTTCTTACCCCAAATCCACTCCGTAGAGCTCTGCTTTTCTCAGAGATGAAGCGTTGTCTAGAGCAGCAAAAGTTGCAGACTGCTCCTCCTGAGAGGGAGGCAGGACCTGGCATAAGTAGTGTCAGACGGGTCCTTGCACTGAAGTGATGCCGGGAGAGCCCAGAGCTGTTCAGACAAGCAAGGGGAAAAAAAAAATAGGGGGGGGAGGGGGAGTTAAAAAGTCTTAAATCCCTGACACTGCAAGAACCCTGATCCTATAGGATTGTGTCTAAAAAGCAAGCGCTCGCTGTACAGCCGTATTTCCTGACAAGGTGGAGACTGAGCCGTTTGATCGCCTGCTGGGTTCTCTCACCTGGTGATGCTGCTCTTGCAGGAGCAAAAAATGAAAAGCAAATCACACCACTGCAGAAGCCTCTCAGACATACTCTGCTCCCACCTGAGCTAGGCTAAATTTGGGGTGCAGGCTGGAACTTATTCAGAAGTCAGCAGCGGCTTCTCAGGCAGAAAGAAGCCAGAAAGATGCAGGGAGAGTGCTCTGTAAGTTTGATCAGTAAGGATCAAAAAGTGACAAGAGAACAGGGAGAAATCTCATTCTCCATGGTATTACTAACACCAGTTTTAACCATATCAAGAATTCACACAGAAGCTGCAAATATTAAATTTAAAAAGAACAACAAGCTCACACCTTCCACGAGCATTTAACAGGTCCAATTTTTTTCCTGATACACAGAACAGTGTAAAGCCTGACCCAAAGACCTATCACTAACTTCGGCCAAGCTACATTGTTTTAAACCAGCTCAGGCCTAGAAAAGCTTTTTTGCCCTGCATACAACTAATTCCTGCCTCATATTGGTTTTACAGAATGCACAATTTATCCCTCAACTATTCCATTGATTAAGCCATTGGAAGGCTCCCGGTAATGAAGCTGCATAGACCTCTGCATTTCCTGGTGGATTCAGCCCCTGTTTTCATGGCAGAGAGATTCAATGAGCACAGAGACAATACACACCAGGCCATTCTCCTTCCACATCATGGCAGTGAGAGTCAGCACTACGGAACCAAAGAACTAGCATCCAGAGAAGAGACTGCACTTTACATCCTAGAGTCACCAATTACTAATGATTTCTGGTTCTGTTATTCTAGTCTCCAGTGCTAAGTGGGACCGAGGAAGGGGAAACCAGTTTAAGCTCAAGGTTATTGAAGGATATTGCCGGGGGGACAACTGAACCAGGCAGCATTTAAAAGTATGTGGGCAAGAGCTCTACAGCAAGCTGGCTCTGGAACCAACAGTTGCAGAGTGATAGTTTTGAAACATGTTAATTTTTCATCCACATACTTCAATGCACCAGAGGAGAATGCCAAGTGTACATCAGGGTCAATCTAAATTTATTATTGCCTTTTGGTACCACCCTTGAAAGCTTTTAGATCAAGTTTTCAGATATACTGATTATCCGCATCCAAAAAGAGCCCTGGCACTGACTGGAAAGCCTTTGCCTTCCTTTTCACCTTCATTGCTTTTCCATTTGGAGATTAGTTTTGGTTTTTGTTTTTTTTTTTTTTTTTTTTTTTTAGTGGACCACTTACACCTGCCTGTCAGTTGCATAACCCAGACACACTGGGTACCTGTTCTTTGCCAGGTGAAAAGTCATATGTGCAGATTAAGATCAGCATCCAGCGCGCCAGTCAGTACCACCCACTCAGCAGAGGTCTGGCCGAGGATTCAGGGGACTGGGTCAGTTTTTATATCTTTATACCTGTTGCACAAGATAGCATACTCGATTCTTCTGGGTTTACACCACCACAGAAGAGCACGGAGAGACTAAGCTGGGTATTCAGCTTCGTATTGATAGTTACTTGTGCCTTGCTGCCAGCATTGTACCGCTGCAGCAGTGGCAGTTAGCACTAACAGGCACGGTATTGTCAGTGTAAGAAAGCCCTCCACCTCTGCAGGCCTCCAGTGACACCTGGGAGTAGGATAAAACCAGCAGCAAGAAGAGTCTCCCCTGAATGTCAAAGTACTGTCAAATGTACTGAAATTTTACACACCTTTGCCAAGGCTTTGAAAAATATTGATTTACTGAAGTGTTTCGCAATACTTCAAGGCCACTCACTGCACAAACCAGAAACACATAGTTAATGTGTAGTAGATAACATGAGAAAAAGCACCACTTCAATGAAACAAAGCTCCAATGCACAGCCTGTATGGGATACGCCAAGGAATGCACTGAACACCACGTACCATCCCAAACTCTGCACCAATGTGCTGCTGCACCACAGTCCATTAATAGTAACATGGTTATGCATTTTGGTGCATTTCACTTTGTTATGATGAAGGATTTTGGTTTTCAGCTTTATCAATCAGTCTAATCTTAATCTGGCATTGAGATAAGGGCAGAGGGATACCTTTTCAACTTTGCTTTCCCATTCAGCTGTCAGATGCTCAGAGAAAACCTCTGACTTTCCTCAGCTATATTCATGCAGTGCAGCAGTCCTGGGCTGATCAGCTTTCTGACATGACATGCAACACAGCTCTGCTGCAGTGTTATGCCATCAGATACTGCCTAGGCCGCTATTTATATTAGAACATAAAAGCAAAACTACCAACCACCTTTATTACAGTTCCCAAAACTTCTTGGAGAGAAGAAATAACCCTACTGCAATGGTTAAACCTGTATCACTCAATAAGAATTCGATATAAAGGCTAGGAAGGCTCCATGTATTTGAAGCTCCATATATTTGAATATATCCACACTCTCACAAGTGTGCTATTTATATACTACTACTATTTTTGTTGTTTTTTAAATCTAGGACAATATGTCCAATACTAATTAGTCAGGAAACTGATTACCAGCACAATATCCACTGTTAATTTCAGAAACTGTGTGTCAACCTTCATCCATCAATGTACCTAAGATACAGTAACTATTAAACTCCAATCAAGTACATTTTGGGGAACTTCAGGGAGCTCAATGATTACAGTGCTCCCTACATGCCTGTCTTCTGTCCACCTTTTACATCACAAGGCAAGAAAAGTAATATCTTACTTACTGAGCCCCAAAGAGTTTGGAGAAAGCCAGCATTGTTCAGTGGACACAGTCCTGCCACAGTATAGCTAAGCCTTCAAAGGCTTGCAGTTTCAGTTCCCGAGTGCTCCAGAAGCTGTCAGTGCCAACCAGACAGCAACACAACAAGTAACCTGCCTTGTGCTTCTTTCTGAAGCAAATGAACCAGTTACAATACAATACAGACTCAAAACTGCTGAAGCTCTGAATCCGTTTGGATCACATTGAGATCAGTTCAAGTTAGAGAACAAGCAAGGCAAGATGATTACTCAACACCAAGGGCAGAGAGGAGGCAATGACTTCATCAATGAAACTACCTTTGCTTATCTCGAGCAGACAGATTTTAGTTCATCTCCACATATCTCTACAACAACGGGAATCAGTAGTTGCTTTATGATTTTATTTTTCTCAGGTAGGTACAACTTACTCTTAGTTAATGCACAAAGAGATCCTCAAGAGCCACAAGTAATGTCTTTGGCTACTGAAAGCTAAACAAAAAGCTGCTTAGCTTTGTCCACATGCACAGGAGGAAGTTAATATTTCCCTACATTACAATGAAGAAACAGTATGCTTAGCCTATAACTCCCATTTCCTTCCTCATTTACCCCAAGACTGAGCAGGGGACTGAAGGCAGCCTGTCCCAGTGCAGGAATTCCTGGGGAAGATGCCAGCACTTTAATCTGCTGATCAGGCTGATGAGAGCATCACTTTGTCAGAACAAAAGGCAGAAAACAGCCACAGCTTACTTGATTGATCAGCTCTGTTTTGATTCAGGTAGAGTACTTGGTGAAGATTAGCTCTCCTCCTCCCCCCTTGTCACTGCTTTTATACAGTATTTGCGTTGCGGCTGCATCCTGGTTGCTGGGGGATGGCAGACTGCATCATTACTGCAGCAATGCTGCTGAAGGACTCATCTAGTCTTGGTGACAGAACTTTACAGTGGGGCATTAAGTCATATTTTAGTCCCGTGGCTGGTTGAGGATAGCAGCAGAGAGGTAATTGAATTAGCCAGTAATGCCATTCACTCAGGCTCCACAGCAAGTCAGCTGTGTTAAGACACTTTCCTGCCCCACTCAGGTTGCACACCTGTGAGGCATTCACAGGACATGATTTCTACAGCTTAAAAGCTACAGTTTAAAAAGGAAAGTCGACAAACAATAGAAACAGAAGCTCTTAAGAGGCAGTATTACTCTAATACTCTCTCACCTTGGAGTGTCTCAGCTTTACTTTGATGCTAAGCTCTTAAGAGCCAAGCTGTCCAGGCAGAACACCAGAGCAGTCGGGTCTCAAGAACATCACCTGCCATTGCTACAGCAGGGCTCCCATACGGATCAGCTTTCCAGCCTCTAAACGTAGTTAGTCAGGATGCACAGAGATGGCATCATTTGATACCAAACAGGCATAAGTATTTAAATCTAAAACTTCTTAAACTGGATCGGAGATTCCCCCCTGTCAGGCCCATCCAAGGCCTGAAGTGAGCTCCCTTAACCACAAACCAATTTCAAGCACAACTGCAACTCCAGAACTCGTCAAGGAGCTAAGTCATTGACTTAACCCAATAGCCATTACAAAGCCCCTCTTTCTTACTCCCTCCCACACCAGTTTAAGAACTGCCATTATCATTTTTACAGTCTGGTTTGCTAGAAGCCACAAGACAGTAATTTTATTTTCTAAGAACCCCAGCTGCTATACAGCTGTTCTTTATTGCTTCACAGCAGAAGTTAACAGCCTTACTCAAAATCATGTGAGCTTGGTAGTCTAGAACTTCAGCGCTTTCCTGGAAGCTTGTCAGCACAGTGTCTGACCGAGCTCCACCAGGCTCTGCAGCAGCATGACCAAGCAGGGCTCCCAGCTCATGAAACAACACACCAAAACTAAGGAATGATAAAGCATCCACAGAAATTCCTCAGTCATTTCCAGCCACATCTATAGATCATTGGCAGTAGATGCCTTTGCAGAGACTTAATAAATTTGGCAGACAGCAGGCAAGCTTCCTCTAGCTTACTTCATCAAAAGCTTGCTATGCTGAAGCACACCTTACCTCTTCAAAGCAGCACAAAACCCCGTCCTGGCTCAGTTTCCCCTCTCCACACCTTGAGACTAGTCTGTGAATGCAACACCAAAGGACAACAAACTCCCACTACATCGAGTTCACTTTTTATATCATTTTCCCTAACACTCCTAACTAAAGAACCACTCGCTATGGAACAGCTTTGCAAAGCACAGCCTTTACTCAGGATTTATAGGCTCAAGTCTCTCAACTGATAAGCTGCTCTCTCCAGCTCAATACTTCCTCCTCTGAAACACCATCGTCAAATACCACCTAAAAGAGCTCCTTTTCCTACAGAGCTTTTATTTGCCTGTAGAACATCCGGCTCCTTAATGCCCCTTCCCTCGCTAATTACCTTTTATTTCTTTATTGGCATCACATGTCTCATCTGTCACACCGGACCTATTTCCCTTAAAGGAGCATACAACTGAATAAGTCTGAAAAGGCACTGACAAAAGCACACTTCTTCTGACAAAAGCACATTCTGATCCAAACCATCATCCTGATAAAATCTTGCTTGCCCCAAATTATGAGATGTTAGAGCTCCTTAATGAAACAGCTGAGATATTTTTAACATGGTCAAAAAACCTATTTTATCTTCTGACCTTCAGCTCAGAAATAGCTGCACTGTTTTTTTTTTTTTCAGAGACTTCCAAAAAATGACTGCACAGGGTGAACACCCCCCCCCTACAATTTCAGCCTCCATATTTAGTTTGGCATCATATAACTAGCTGAAAACATGGTCTCTCAACAGAAGATGTTAAACAACTGCTGCTACTCCCAACTTCCAGCTCTGTCTATAATAATAACAGGCTCAAGTGACCAGGGCCTCAGCTGTTCGTCTCATTCAATGTGCCAGAAATATGCAGCAGGGACATTTACACTTTAATGATTTCTGCTAAAGTAGATGGCCAAACCCCTTTTTCTTCCAGAGCAGAAAACAGACTGTAAAAGGGGACTCCCATTTACCTCTTCTCACAGTCTGGTATACCCAAACAGACCCAGATTAGCTCTGAGAGCTTTGTCATCGGGTCATTAATGGGTTAAATACACAGCTATGGGATATAGCACTGATTCCCCTAAGCTTCTTGCTAAATGTTCTGTGTAGTAATGTCACACAGAGTGGTAAGGGGAGATCTCTGGAGCTGGATTATTTGTCCAGCTGGCTCGTTCGGATGAGTTCTTTACCCCCTCACCAAGTTTAATTTGTTAAATTTCATCACTTGAGTTACGCTTGTGATCTACCCTCCGCTGGGTTTCAGAAACAGGGCCGCTGTTAGAAGCATTCAGACTCACCCAATCCGAAACTGCATTAGTAACATGGTCGGAATCATAAAGCACTGTGTAATGTGAAGCAGGGTAGACTGCAGTCTCCCTCATCCCTAATTTGGACCCGTATCTTGCAGACAAACCTAGCTGCTAATGCTCTCTGTCACTCTGGCACCTTTGCAACACCATAAAGGGTCTTTTTGAGACCAGGCACGCATGCTGATGGAAGAACCTCCGCAACAGATTAGTGAAGGTTACGGCATCAAGAAATTATACTGTAAATATAAAGTTATATCACAAATATAATGCAAAGCTTGTCTTACATATCACATCATTGCTAGATTATGGCCTGAGCAGCAAGGTACCCCAATTCTCTTCTCAGTTCTGCCAACGTGACTCAGTTTCTCCATCTGTAAAGTAGTTGTAGTACAGTGTATCTAGTTGTGTAAAATAATTTGAGACCTTTGAGTGAAAAAGACCATAGGAATGGTGTTTAGTCTTACCATATAACATAATGCCATTTATTATGGTATACAGTTATAGCTATTTAACTCTGTAAGTCTGCTTTACAACTCCTTGCTATTTCCATACAAGTCATGATTTGCAAAACCACGGCATCTTCTGAAGTCTAAGATGGTATCTATGAAGTCTGGCTGGCCAGGGCTCTTAACAAACGAGTTTTTAATAATTCATTTTATCTGTTGCTTTATGGGGAGCTACCGGAATCCATAATGACAGCCCTGACGTAGCAGTGAGCCCAATGCTAGCAGAGACCCCGAGTCTCACTACAGCCTGCTTAGATCTCACGGCCGGCGACAGTAAAGATTACCATACATTAATGCACCTACTGGAGCCAACCATGGAAGTGATACCAATGGCATTGTTCACCCCAGTGGATTTGAAGACAACAGCTGAGCTCCAGGGAAAGTTTTACATCGTACCAGGACAGTTTATAAGGGTGCTCTGCTGTGTGCATTCTCGGGCGGAGGGGGCGTTTGTGGAGGTTTGCTTCTCTTCTGCTGCCTCGCATCACTCCACCTGCCTTCCCGAAACTTGACGTGTCTAAAAGCACTGTCAAGCTGAACTGAGATGCACTGCAGGAGGATCACAAGGTACTTCCCTTGCTTAGAAACCACAGGACTGGAGTTGTGGATGCACACGCTGTCGTTAGAAGGTAGGATGCTAGAGCCACAGTAACTTCAGGAGACAAAGTGATGCAAGGTCTGAAGGCAAATATGCCACACCCCCCCCCCCCCATATATATATATATATACTAAACTAGCCTAGACTAGACTATATATATATACACAAAAATTAAACTAGGGAAAATAGAGACTTTCTTTTGGTTACTGAGACTCCTGGCGTCAGTAAAGGTTTTGGTCTCACGGTGCGTTACAAACCTCTCCAGCCCAAATGCACTACACAAGAACGCACCATGCACCCATCCGTGCGGACGCGCCAGATGCAACCCCCGGGTGTCGAAAGGGTGCAAGCCCCGGTGCCCAGGGCGCAGCCACGGCGCCGGTGCTGAGCTGGGGCTGGGCACGGCCGGGTTTCTCCCCCGGGAAGAAGGGTCTGCGCCCCCAGAGCCCCCCTTAGCCCTGAGATTTTCCTCCCTCCCGACCGCCTCTACCCGAGGAGAGCCGACGCCAACCGCAGACTCTCTCGGCGGTGGGAGGAGCGCTCCGGCGGGCGGGGCGGTGTGCCGGGCCCGCCCGCAGCCGCCGCCGCCGCCGCCCCACTCGTGTGCGCGGGGTGGGAGGGAGGTGAGTGGGGGGCGGCGGCGCGGACGGGTCGGGGGGGGGGGGGCGGGAGATGGAGGCGGCTCTTGGCGTGGTTTCACCCCGCCGGCAGCCCGGAAAAGGCGGCCTTCTCCCCTGGGGTGCATTGCGTTGCCATGCGGCTCTCCCCGCTCCACCCCCCCGTGGCCACCCGCCCCCCGTGGCCGCTCGCCCACCTCCGTCCGCGGTGAGGGGCGGCCACCGAGGGCTCTCCGCATCCCCGCGGCTCGGGACGGCGGGAGGAGAGGGGCAGCGGGCGGTAGGGGGAGGCGGCGGGTGAGGTTTGGGTCTGCCCCCCCGGGGAGGGGGGGCTGGTGGCTTTTGGGGCGGGTGGCCGCGGTGGTGCCCACGCAGTGTGGCCGTTCCTCTCGCCGTGACCCTGTCCTCCTGCTTCTCCAGAGCTCCGGAACCCGAGCTGCTGTCACCCTGCTGCGGCCAGCGCTTGCCCGCCTCCAGCAGCCAGGCTGCGTGGCGCTGCCGCCTCGGGTGGGTAACGAGAAAGGCCAAACATTAATCTCTCAGCTCGCTTTTAATGTGAGTGTCCGCATCAAGGCTCTGACCTTCCCAGGAGCTGATGGGGAGGTCATCCCTGCCCTGATGTTTGCATACGCAGAAGACCAATACGCTTTTCCCGATTCTCAAAGAATGTGGGCAGCTTTTTCCTTCACGTGTTACACGTGCGTAGCCGTGGGAGCCCCGCGCCGCCCTGCATTTGGCCATGCATCTGCGCGTTATTTTTCAGTGGGGATGCAACTAACAAAAAAAGCTCTTTTTCATTTTTTTTTTTTTTTTTTTTTTCCATACAGCGGGAGAACTTAAGACCTGAAATGAACAAGACCTGAAAGGAGCTCCTGTCAAACTGGAACTCCCGTGCCCGTGCAGGGGAACGCGCAGTCTTGCTGCCGGGTCAGGCTCTTACAGTGTGCTATATGGATCGGGCCCAGGAGTCTTTTCCTGAAGCCTGACTGAGTAACTTTGCTCCCGCTGGCTGGGAAATTTTTTAGTTTTATTTTTTAACATGAACAGTGGTGATTAGCTGATACAAAACCAGTAAACAAACATCCCTGGGTTTACTGTGCTTATTCTGGGCAGTGTAGCACAATATTTTGCAACTGGGAGTGTTGTGAAACTGGTTTTCGGTTGGCTTGGAAATACATGTGACTGTGTAGCTGAATCTGCCAGGAAAACTGCTTGGCTAATTCACTCATTTCCTTGGGTACTTGGAAAAGAATGACCCACCCAAACCCTTCCCATTCCGTAGTGGGTACCCGCTCTTCAGCTGCGGTGTCTGCAGCATCAGGGTAACTGCAGCCTGCCAAGGTGCAACAGGCAGCATGTCAAACTTCTCCAGGTTCCTGGAACAAAGGTTGCTCAAGCAAATGTAAATATTACTTTATTGCACTGAGAAACTTTGTCATCTGCATTATAATCCCACAGTGGGGGAAGGATAACCAAACATCTGCTTAAAATGGTAATTATTTATACTGCGGGCAAAATCTTAGGAGCCACACGTTTCCCCCTCTGCAATTGCCAGCACTATTTGCTGGAGCTTAAACAGCGCAGCAAGAAGGGAGGGAGGGGAGGCAGTCACAACAGAAGGCTGGGGAGGGGTGATACGAGTTAGATTTAGAGACTTCAGTGTACCTTGTTGAAGCTCTCCAGCGAAGAGCGATGGATACTGGACCGTCTCTTGAGGGAGGGATGTGTCCTGTGGGGGACGTTAGGCTGTCTCCGTGCTCAGTGGCAGAGCAGAGTGGGCCGCAGTTGCGGTTGGCTAACTGATGCTCAGCCGCTGTGTGATTTCCATGCAGGAAACAGGGAAGGAAAAGCCAAGGAGTGTCTGTGCAAACTGACCTTTGAGAGGGAAGCCCGGGTGCGCAGAAGGCGCAGCAGCATCACACAAGTGCCGTCCTGCTGTCCTAGAGGGGGGGGTCACGAAAACCACCCCCTTCTCACTGCATCAGGGTTGTAGTCTTGGGAAGCCCTTTCTTCTGTGAGTTGGAGTGGGGGACCGCTCCCAGGGAGGCTCACCAGGGTCTCAGATTTGCTTCAGCATTGATCTGAGCTCACGTGCAAAGCAGAGGAGTTAGTCGGGAAGACACTCTGGGAGCAGGGGTTGCCACATACGCCTGCATTTTGCCTGCTCGCAAAAAACAGCCAGAAGGTTTAGCACAGCCAGCGTGTATGGGCTGAGAGTGGGGATGTGCTGGGATGTTGCTGGCACAGCTAAGTTCATTTTTTCTCTGCTGTAATTGGGTCTTTTCCCTTATTTACCAGAAAGGGAACAACCTGCCTTACCTTGCTTGCTCACCTGACCATTGATCAGAGAGTCTGCCATAGATTCAGTCACAGGAGAAGAGAGATCTGCGCTCAGGAGGGGCTATAAAGAAGACAAGTTTCCAGTGACTTTTGCCACTGAAGTCTCTGTAAAGCTTCTGTATTACCCAGGTGAGTCTGCTGGGGAGAGAAACATGAGATTTATATAGACCAGTTCAAGCTGCAGACAGGGAGAGATATTGAGCAGTTCCTTCTTTTGATTTAGTTATCCTGATCCTTTAGCTGACTGAGATCCTGTGTTGATTTAGTGATGGGATAGTGACTTTTCTGGGAGCTTTCTGGGGGAGAACCAGTCAAGAGCTAGGACAATGTCTGTATTTGATCCCTCTGCCATTCAAAGGGAGCAAAGACCAGGCCTTTTGCTCCAGGCTAGGAAAGACAATCCTGAGTAAGTCTGGGCAGGTAAAAGCAAACAGCTTTTGGTCCTAGGGCATATCTACAGCTGTAACTGGAGCAATAGAGCCAGTGATATGTTTTCTAGCTGACTGTACATGTATGAATCTGATGAGACACTTTTCTGTCTTATCTGTGCCCGCAGAAGGTTAAGACGATCATGTTCATTCTTGTACCCAAGATCCATTTCTCAGTTGTATGGTCATGAAACTGCCGTTTTAAAATGGCGTGATCATGCCAGTGCAAAGCCTGGTGAGACTGCAACTGCACCAGTATAAAAAAGCCATATACTTGTTCCTCTTACTGTGGAAAAATGGCTGGTTTTCCTACACAGGTAGAATTAAAAGGTACGAATTTATTGACCAGAACCAAAAGTTTTTAAAGGAGTTAATTATCTTGTGTGCTGTGAAGGCTATGCTCCAACTAAACACAACTTCAGACAATGAAATTAAGAGAATGAGATAGCCAGTGTAAGAGCTTCTGAAAGAATACTTGACGTAATGAGAACAGTACAATGGTTTATTCCCTTGTTCCGGATTATCTCTCTTGAGATGTAAAGTCATTGCTGTGTTTCTAGGTATAAGAACTAAATGTGTCATTTCTTCTAGAAACAACTTTAGTTTGGATTAGAAAAACAAGAGAAATAAGAATGAGCAAAGGGGCTTTTTGGTCAGGGAGACCAGCTGTTACTGGCTGCAGTGGTTTGAATGGGTACCGAGTGGAGAAGGCCAGACTGGGTGCTGACACGCGCTCTTCAGTGATGGAAAGTTGCAGTAGGTAGAACACAAACCCCACATTGTCTCCTGGCCACATACACAACGATCACAAGGCAGCATCTAGACTGGCTCATGTCTAGACTCAATTTTAAGGACTAAACTTCTTCCCCGGTGTTGTTTTATCAGACCATTTGTCTCCCAGTAGCTCATTAGAACCTAATTCAGCTCCGTTCGTGAGACTGGTGGTGCACATGGATCATTAAAGTGCAGTGTATTAAAGAAGAGCCTGTGTACTGGAAGTGCCAGTGGTTGTGTTTGTCTCTGAGCTGCTATGACAATATTGACATGAAGCAATGCCAAGACAGCATAATATCATTTGAGCAAAGTCCCAAACAGGAGGTTGTTGAAAGCAGTACTTAATTTGCAGGCACATGTGTTCATTTGTAGCCAGCTCTGAAATTTGTATTAAAATGGATTACAGTTTAACAGTCTAAAGGCATTGACACCCCCTCATTAACTCAGCTGTGAGAACACTGCTTATGCTACCAAAAGACCTTCGGCACACACTGTCTTCCACTTCTTGGTTTGCATAAGGAGGCTGCAGTCTTTTCAAGAGCCCCAGTTACTACCGTGATTCAAATCATGGAGGGGAGGAGAGACTGTTGGGTGGAGGATCCAGGCAGAAGTCCCTGGCTCTTCAACAGCTACCTTGCATTGTGTTTTGCCGTGTTACAACATGGATTGACAGATTTTCTTTTTTAATCCTGTCCTCTAGTGTTCCTGGCTCTACCTCTTCTCTCCCAAGATGCTGAAGAGAGTCCTGTGTACAGTGTTGTTCATGGGAGCCTTGCCATCACTGGCTGAGGTGTCCCAAGGCCACATCTCAGTGGTCTTGCTGGGAGCCACAGGTGATTTGGCCAAGAAGTATTTGTGGCAGGGTCTTTTCCAACTCTACATGGACCAAGTGAGCAGTGGCCACAGCTTCACTTTCCATGGGGCTGCACTGACAGCTCTGGAGCCAGGGCAGAGGCTGATGTTTGATGTGCTGAAGAAGCTGGCCTGTCCCCCAGATGAATCTCCCAACAGGTGTGCTGTCCTCAAGGACCAATTCCTGAAGCTGAGCCAATACCACCAGCTGAAGACTGCTGAAAACTACACTGCGCTAAACAGGGAGATTGAGACGCTGCTTCGCCAGGAGGGGCTGAAGGAGGCTGGAAGGATCTTCTACTTCTCAGTACCACCATTTGCCTACACAGAGATTGCCCGCCACATCAACAGCAGCTGCAGACCGCCTCCAGGGGCCTGGCTGCGTGTGGTGCTGGAGAAACCTTTTGGCCATGACCTGGAGTCAGCCCAGCAGCTGGCTGCAGAGCTGACAAGCTTCTTCAGGGAAGAGGAGATGTACCGGGTGGATCATTACCTTGGCAAACAGGTGAGCAGCTTGCAACGTGCAGCCCCTTGCCAGGTTGAGGGACATAGTGGCTGGGAGAATGTTGGATGTCAGCTCTACATCTAATGAGAGGGTTGTTCCCCTCTCAAATTCAGGCAGAGCCACTGCGTGTGCTCCCAAACCTCCACATGGAGTCCTGTACTGTTATTCTTGTCCCATACTGTGCTGCTGTCCATCCTCTTACTGAGCAGAGGCAATGCGCAGATCACAGCAGGGCTTTCTCCCCTTAGAGTGATGAGGGTCCCTTCTCCAGAGGGAAGCCAGGGTGTAGGGGCGAACTGTCTGCGTGCATGAAGGAGAGATGCAGAATTCATCTGGTCTTTCACCAAGGTCAGAGCTTTGATTTCGCTGAATAAGCAACGCCCTTTCCCTCTCACAGTTCTCCCATCTCATTACACACAGGCCTCTCTGCTTAGCCATGGCTTCTAGAAGCAGTTTTTAATTTGATATGATACAGAGCTGATGGGATGTTAGTTTTGCGGGATGCTTAGGAGAAGGTTTCTTCCTGCCCTGTGCTCCACTTGGGGCATGGAGGACTGGCTCCTGCAGGGACAGCTCAGGATGTGGAGCTGCATTGTCCCAGAGGGAATGTGTTCAAGGACATGCATCCTTGTTTTAGGGGAACGTGATGCCACATTTTGAAAGGAGCCTGTTCCAGCCATGGCACTGTGGCCAGATTTTACTCAGAAGGTTGCATGTCCAGCTGAAAGGAGAGCATCTCTACTAAGAGGGGGAATTTCTTATCTTTTTTTTTTTTTTCTTTTTTTCCTCCCCAAAAAGAGCAGATGGCTTTAGTGGTGTAAGCATCTGATCCGATGTATTTCAGCACTTTGGAACCATACCATCCCAGGATAGTCTGACTCAGCCCTTTGTCCTTTGACAGGTATAAACCAAGTGCCCTGCAGTTTGTAGTTCAGCCTTTTTCACATGAAACCTCAAAACACCTCAGAAAGACCTTTAATGTCTGCTCTGTACAGTCATTGGAGACCCCATGATGCTTCCCTGCGGGCTCTCTTGCTGATTTTCTCTTCTCTGACCCACTCTGCTCTCTGCTGTGTGGCATGTCTGCTGGCACCCCAGAGCTGGCCACATCCCAGCGCTGGATGAGGCAGTGAGGCAGAGGTGCTGTGGAAATCTGGTGAGTTTTTGTTGGATCTTTGATTTTTCCCTTCACAGGCTGTAGCCCATATCCTGCCTTTTCGAGATCAGAACCGACAGTTTCTGGATCCAATTTGGAACCGACATCATGTGGAAAGAGTGGAGATTGTCTTGAAAGAGACTGTGGATGCTAAAGGTTGGTGAGGCGAGTGTGCAGAGCTAGGGTGAATGAGTGAGGAGAACTGGCGGGTTCATTAATAATGTGAAAGTGGCCCTTGAGGTAGTGCTGGTGCAGAAGCAAAAAAGAGCTGAGAGGGACTGTCTTACACTTCTTATGCTAGGGACTGACTCACTTCCAGGTAGTGCTGCTGCTTCCAAGAAAAGATTCCCATTGCAGTTCGGCCAGGAGCAGGGGCAGAATCCCCCGCCTTTTTGTGCTGCAGAGCTCTGGGGGTATCGCATCTAGCTTTCTATCCCAAATCTTGGTAAAAGGCACTGGATTTGGAATTGATGCAATCTAAGGCAACTTCAGTTCAATGCTGCAATAACCTGGTTGTTGTAACAACAACCCTTTTGTATTCCTGTCCTGTTAGCTACCAAGCTCACACTGATTATACATTTGCGCTATTCTTTGGAAGATGCTCTTGCATCTTTTGCCTAGATGTTACTCATATCAGCTACTCGGTGTCAGTCCAGGTACCTAGGTTAGTCTGTGTTTGTCTGCCTGTTTCTTTCCCTTCCTGTCTGTAGTAAGAAAGAGCATTGCAGAGAGAAAATCCAAACCTGGAGTTGCTAGCATGGGTCTCCTGCTGAAGGACACGGCTGCAATCCCTCCCTGCAATGCTGCAGCAGCCGCTCTGCAGTGCTCAGCATAAAGCACTCTGGGCTGGACTGCCACCCACAGCACTTCTTGGGATGTCAGGCGCCCGCAGTTCTGCAACATCAGGATTGCTTCTCCACTCACTTTACCTCCTCTTCTGTCTCCCTCCTTCCTTCCCTCCCTCCCTCCCTCCCTCAACCACCACAAACTCAATTAATGCAACTTTATCAAACTTGGAGTAATATTTGGTTTGGCAGCCCAGACCTTACCTGGGCCTGTTTGTGGGAGAGGGATGCACTGCAGAGAGGTTTAGGGGGAACAGCGGTGTCTGTGCGTAGCCCCAGCTACACCCTGTACCCTCCCTGCTATGAACAACTTTGTAATTTTTCATTTGACGTCTTTTTTCCCCTGTGCGGCTTCAGCTGGCAGCCTGGCTCCCAGCAAGTCTGCAGCATTGATTACGTTAATGAATGTGCCTTTGGATTAGAGCAAGGGAGATAAATGTATCAATCAATAGGGGAAGCCTATGGCTGTGATGTAGTCTGTGCAGCCTGCTGCTGATGGACCACAGAAAGGCGTCTGTTTGAGTCACTTTCTTTGTAAGTGCATTGTCCTTCTCCCCCTGTTCTCACCTGCATGAGCAGTCAGGCAGGGAAAGAGAAGCAGGGCTCTGTGCATGAAATTTTGTCCCTCAAGGGCATGGCTCAGCCAGAGCCTTCTGAGGACATGAAAACCAGGGGAAAAGAGGCAGTGAAGGCAGTGCTTATTGCCACAGCCCAGCTTCTGCTGTTTTGGGGACCTGGTGTGTAGCTATAGAGCTGCTGGGGTCCCTGCTGTGACCCTGCTTTCCAGATACACTGTCAAAGCTTTTACATAGAACTGCAGGTTGTGTGGAGTCCCAGGCCCAGGTGCTGTGACCTGTGGGACAGGAGCGTCATGGCAAGGGGTATACAGGGGCCCTGCATCGTGCTGTATGTAGGAGGTTGGAGGGGGATATTGCTGCCAGTCACTGACTGCAGCTTCTGAAAGCACAAGCAGTCCGAGAAAGCAAAGCTGCCTTCTGCTCTGGAAGTATCAGGCAAGAGCATTATTCCTGCTGGGTTTAGGCCCTGTAAGCACCCAAAAGGAGGATTATGTCTGGCTGTGTGGAGGACAAACAGTCCCATGGGAACCTTTTATCTTTATTTTAGTAGTAGAGACACTCTGGAAGCCCCTCTGGAGGGAGAGGAAAGGCTTCGAAACATATAATTGTAGAATGGTTTGGGTTGAAAGGGACCTTTGAAGATCATCTAGTCCAACCCTGCTTCCATGGGCAGAAACATCTTTCACTAGGTCAGGTTGCTCAAAGCCCCATCCAACCAGACCTTGAACATGTCCAGTGATGGGACATCCACAACTTCTCTCAGCTTGACAGCTTCAAGTTAATTGTTGGGCCAGGAGAAGAGGAGCTTGGTCCAAACCAATTAGGGCTTGTGCTCTTTGTTCTCCTTGGCACACACATTATACATGCAGAGGGCAAGGCTGCAAGAAATTTACATCAGTTTACCAGCATCTTACCTCCTCTTTGTCCTCAGGCCGCACCAGCTTCTACGAGCAGTATGGAGTCATCCGGGATGTGCTGCAGAACCACCTCACGGAGGCCCTGATGTTCCTGACCATGGAGCTCCCAGCCAACGTGAGCAGGGCTGAAGAGGTTTTGCAGTGCAAGCTGCAGGCCTTCCAGTCCTTGCGGGGCCTGGAGAAAAACAGTGCTGTGTTGGGTCAGTATCAGGCATATGCCAGCCAAGTACAGGAGGAACTGCAGAAGACACAAGACTACATCAGCACAACACCAACCTTTGCAGGTAAGAGTTTGGTCTGGGCCCTGGAGAGAGGAGTAGTCTAGAGCTGAGGAGAGCAGGAGATGTGAGTCCTTGCACGCTGATACCAGCTCCATGACTCTGGACCTCACTGCTGGCGCAGGGATGTCTCCAGGCATCCGCTGACATGGCCACTGGGAGCTGTAACAAGATAATACTGTTGTCATGTTAGTTAACAAACGATCCAGTGAATGGGGAGCATTGCATAAGCGCTAAGTCCCATTATTCTTGATGAGATCTCTGCGTTATTTTTAGAAGTGGCCTGCAAACTCCTTTGCCTTTTCATAAAGTTGAGTTGCTCTCTGCATCTGAGGGGTAAAGCGTTGGCAGTTCCGTGTGGTTAGTAGACCACAAGGCCGTCTCTGGCCATGCTGTGTCTTCTGAACATTAAAGATTTTGTCTGAATGATATTCATGCTCAGAAACCGGTTTCCTGCGAGATGAAAGGAGGCTAATCAAGTAGGATAGCTGGGAGGAAGCACAGCAGGGTAGCTGGAGAGCAGTTAGTCCAGTGATGTCATGAAAGGGCTGAATGTGGAGCAAGAGACACAGTGGATGCCAAGATTTCTGGGAGCTAAGGAAGGAGAATGATGGGTAGGTGACAGAGATCCCCTCAAATCTGCTCGCTGTTCAGGTTTAATTTGGTAGCCGAGATCAATATCATTTCAGGTGTGCTGATTCACAGTGACAGCCTGCGTTGGGAAGGGGTCCCTTTCCTCCTCACTTCTGGGAAAGCTCTGGATGAACGGGTAGGTTATGTCCGTGTTCTCTTCAAGAACCGGGCCTACTGCACTCAGAGCGAGACTCTGAGGGATGCAGGGCACAGCCAATGTAAAGCCAAGCAGATCATCTTCTACATTGGGCACGGCGCACTCAACACCCCTGCAGTGCTTGTGAGCAGGAACCTTTTCAAGCCTGTCATGCCAGAAGGCAGTTGGAGAGAAACAGTGGGTCAGTCAGACCTGCACATTTTTGGACAACCATTGTCTGATTACTATGTGTACAGCCCTGTAAAAGAGAGAGATGCATATTCTGTCCTCATCTCCAACATCTACCATGCCAGGAAGGACTTCTTCATTACCACTGAGAACTTGCTGGCCTCCTGGGGATTCTGGACACCACTGCTGGATAGCATTTCCCACCAGCCCTTGCGTCTCTACCCTGGGGGCGTGGAGAACCAGCACCTCTTAGACTTTGAGATGGTGAGCGGGGAAGTGGCATTCGCACTGGCAGAGCCAGTGGAACTACTGAACCCCAACAGGCTGATGCCAAGTGATTTCAGGACGATCCAGTCCAAATTCCGGCAAAGCCCCCTGGTCTCAGCGTGGTCTGAGGACCTGATTTCCCTGCTGGCTTCTGACATCGAGAAAACAGCAAGCAGAACTGTGGCACACTCTGGGCAGTTCCATCTGGCCCTCTCAGGTGGCTCAAGCCCAGTGGTCCTATTCCAGCGGCTAGCAAGACACCACTATGCCTTCCCATGGAAGCACACCCACATCTGGCTGGTAGATGAACGCTGCGTCCCTCTCACTGACACTGAGTCCAACTTCTTCAGCTTGCATAAGCACCTTCTGCAGAGTGTCAGGGTGCCCTACTTCAATGTCCACCCCATGCCTGTGCACCTGAACCAGCGGCTCTGTGTGGAAGAAGACAGAGGCACGGAGCTGTATGCCAAGGAGATCATGGCCCTGGTGGCCAATGCCAGCTTTGACTTGGTGCTGCTGGGGGTGGGCACTGATGGGCACACTGCCTCGCTCTTCCCCCAGTCTGAAAATGGCTTGGAGGGGGCTCAGACTGTGGTGCTGACTGAAAGCCCTGTCAAACCTCACCAAAGGATGAGCCTTAGCCTACCCCTCATCAACAAGGCCAGGCAGGTGTTTGTCCTGGTTTTGGGGAAGGGCAAGCACGACATCACCACCCTGCTCAGCAGAGTGGGCCATGAGCCGAGGAAATGGCCTATCTCGGGCATCAGCCCCAGCTCTGGACAGCTGGTGTGGTACGTGGATTACGAAGCTCTGCTTGGGTGATGTCTTCACAGTGTCCCTCCTCCCTTGTCTGCGTGGCCCTTACAGCCTGGATTTTCCTACACAATGTCCATGTGTTTCTGTTGCCAGCAGCAGCTTCATCTCTGACAGACTCTTCTAACCTTCTGGGAAATCCGTGGCCTGCAGTGCCTCTGACATTTGAGCCCGGGAAGGAGCTCGGCTCAGTGTTCAGAGCTAAGCAGGAGCCAAGAGCCCAGTGCAGCATTTCTGGCTCTGCTGGGGATTCTGACTGTGACTTTGGACAAATTACCTCACCTTGAAGTGCCTCAGTTTTCCCTGTCAGGCCTTTGTGGTTACTAGCATTTAACTACCTCGCAGGCACTACGGGAGACTTGTTAAATTAAGTACCTGCCATTTTTTTTTTTTTTTTTAAAATTCTCAGGCTAGAAGACAGTAATAACATGTTCATCCCCTGCCCTGCTCAGTCTGACTGGGACAGAGTTGTTGTCTTGGTGAAACGATGGTTCTGTGCACCTGGGTCTGTAGTCTTGTACATGCAGCCCATGGTGGTGTCAGGCAGCCGCTGGCCGTGGCTGTGCTCTCCTGGGAGCACAGACACCCATTTGCTTTTGTGGCATGTGGCCCCTAAATGCTGACACTGATTTGTGAGCTCACTGCAGTCCTGAGTCTTTGCAAATTGCCCAGCAGCACAGGCTGAGTTTATAAGCAGTAATTTGCTGCTTTCATTAAGTGGATAGCTGATACCATGGGGGATGGAGAAGGAAGACACATCACTTTTTAGGCTGTTAGAATAATGGGGACAGGGTGAAGAATATGGCGGTTCACAGAGCTGTTATTTGCCTGCAGTGCAATAATTATAGAGAGAAAAGCTTGGCATTCAGAGGGGTTGTTTGCGTTTAGCTAGCAAAGACATGTTTTCTTTAACCGTCTTTCTTTGTCTCATTCTCTGAAATGAACTTTTCTCTGTCCTCAGAATTGAAGCTTGCACTGTCATTCAGTGGCTTATAAAATTTATGCGGGAGGCAGCTTTATAAACTATCAACGTACCCATCATCACAGCACACGTTAAGGTAGTTACAGTGTTTGTGGATGATGGTGGTGGGGTTTGAACTCAAGGACACTGACTTATAAGGGGAGAAAATTTTCTCTGTACGGATCTCTTGGGCACGCGGAACTAGCAGATTGCATCTGTGTTGTCAGGACACCGTTAATCGGTTATAGAAATGTATAGTGCTGTTGCTCACAGGAAAGGCTGGAGGCATCTAGTCCTACCTAGGGACCCCACTCTCCCCTTCCTGATTTTTCACCTTCCCAGAATGCTCCCACACACAATGGGTGTCTCTCTGCTTTCACGATATCCCAAATGCTCCATGATCTTCTCTAATGGGTAATTTTCCACAGCACACCTGAGTGCAGCTTTTGGTAAGGGAATTGAGACAGCACAAGAGGTGAGAATCTGGCCCGATGGTCCATGTGGAAGCTAGAGACAAGCCCAGTCCCCCGGGGTGGCACCAGGATAGGACATGGATGTGGTACTGGCTGCCAGCAGGGAGGATTCTGCATAGGAGCGAAGGGGATTTCTCTCTTCTTCCTGTGGGTGCTGGCCCTGTTTCCACAGAGAAGTAGCTGCGTGTGGAGATGACCGGGTCTGAGGTGACGCAGGACTGAGGGCTCGGTGGGGACCGCGATGCTGACAGGAGGTGGCGCCCCGACCCCGAGCAGCAGCAGTAAGTTGTGTGCTGTTCTTTTAGCAGGGCTGGTCTGAGGCTGTGCCAGGCTTGGCCACCCTTCACAGCCCTGGAGCATCACAAGGGAAAAATGGGATCCTCAGGAGTTGGACCTGGGGGTCTGGTGACCCCTACGGGACCTGGAATTCTGTAATACAGGGAAGGAAGGAGACTGCTTTAGAAAGCTGAGCGATAGGCATTGGTTTCAAATCCTTCCCTGCACAGGGATCTACTGAATCACAGAATCATAGAATGGTTTGGGCTGGAAGGGACCTTGAACATCATCGAGTTCCAACCCCCCTGCCCTGGGCAGGGACACCTCCCGCCAGCCCAGGGTGCTCCCAGCCCCGTCCAACCCGGCCTTGGACACCTCCAGGGATGGGGCAGCCACAGCTTCTCTGGGCAACCTGCGCCAGGGGCTCACCACCCTCACAGTGAAAAATTTCTTCCTAGGTGATGAAGATGCAAATCGGGGTACAAGTAGGTGCTAGGGTCTGATAGCACATGAAGCAAGGTGGCCAGTGCATACAGCCTGTGCTCCCAGGTTCCCGAGTTGGTGCCTTTCAGCATAATGCTTATCTTAATGCAGAAATCAGAATTGTTGTCTGCTGCTAACTGCACAGGTAAAAGTGTACTGAGCAAGCTCTGGAGAGCCTGTTACTTCTCAGCAGTCCCAGGGCAAACAGAGCCAGGGAGAACGTAACCTGGCAGAAGCTACGCGCAGCAGGAAAAGGCCAAATTCTCAGGGACTGGCTGTGATTTCTGGCAGACGCCCTCCCCCACCTTGCGGATGGTCCAGAAAAACTGCATTTTACATACTGTATTTGACTAAACTGAGCTGAGTCGCACTGATTGCGCATCACTTGGCTCTTGCATGGGAAAGGAGGCGAGTTGTGGTGGTGTAGCTTTCTCAAAAGCTCAAATGCAGAAGAGACACAAGTGCCTTAACTGGTTTGGTTTGACAACCTGGTTATCCGTCTTTTGTGGGCGTTCATGAATAAGTTTGCTGCTGCCTGTTTCATGGTTACAGGCAGGCTTAACTACCAGCACAAACACCAACGGGTGAAAAGAAATGGCAGGGGAAGGGAGTAGCACAGAAAAGCGGGAGGAAGGTGAGCACTGCGGGTTCCTTGCTGCAGGACTTGCTTGTCAAGTGGATATGCTGACAGCGGAGTCTGGAATAAGAGCGTACGCCTAGGAGTTAACTGGAATAACTCTTCTGGAATAACTCTCTTCGTAGATGAGTGCTAGCAAACACTGCTCCAAAATATACCATAGTGGCTGAAACAGCTGTGCAGAGGAAGATGTTTTAGGTCTGGTATGTCCATAAATTCAAACATAATTTTTCGTTTTTAACAAGAATAGCCATGTTAACTTCATTCCTGTCCTTTTGTATTTGGTGTGAGGGAACAAGCTTTAATGAAAAGTTGACCTATGTGAGAATAAATACATTGTTATGAATGACAGAATTTCTTACTACTTTACAGATGACTGTGGCATTGGTGTTTTCTTATTTCTGCACACTTTCTTGTTATATTTGGCTGGCACCTTTTGAAATACACACTGAATTAGAGAGGTTTATTTGCACTTTTAAATAAGCATGTGGGGTTTTTTTTCCCAGAGAGCCGCTGTTCTTTCCAGCTGAAAATAGGGTTCATTTGCAGTCTCTAATGGGTCACCCCAAAATTCATCCTAGATTTTATTAAAATCCAGTGAAAGCTTACTCATGTTTTCCTTGGTGAACATAGCTGTCTGGGTTCTCTGGTTTTTTTTTTTTTAGAATATTTTCTTTTTACACAACCAATTCCTGTTAAACTCTTTAATACTTAGCATTTGCCAAATGAAAATCAAATATTTTTAAATATATAAAATTTGTGACTGGCAAGAGATAGAGTGCAGATGGGAAGAAGGGTTAAACGAGCAATAAATCTAATGAGGAAGAATGGTAGAAATCCACTGGGCTATAGGCCAAGGAAGCAGTGCTATTTTTATTTTGTGAAAGCTATTAATAGGAGGTGTGCACCTTCTTGCGAGCTTGTGTTAACCTTTCTTTGCAAAAGCAACTCCATGGAGTAACTGCTTATAGCCTGTTTCTACCATAAGGGATTATTGATATCTATTTAATTATTTTTTTAAATGGCAAGTGCATTCCTAGAATTTAATGGTATGATTATTTATATGTTTTACAGAAAACTAACACTGGAAGTAATTAATTTTTCACTTCAACTTTTATAAATCGAGATGTAAAATCTTGTTTTCCCATGAGTAACGTTTTGTGATTCCTTTCATGTTGTGTAATGAATAGAGAATTATATTTATAAAGAATAAATAGTTTTTAACAAAAGTGTCTTTTAATTTCTTTCAAAGTTTGGTGGTCATTCTGGTGTTTTTCCTGTCCTCTTGGTGAGTGAAGTTTTAAAGTTCTAGTTGTACAAAGAGGACAGTGTTGAATTTTCTGTAGTGTGAAACCAGCAGTCTAAAATGTTCACTCTGAGTCTCTTTTTTTGTGTGTCATCCAAACAAGGCCAGGACTTCTCAAAACAGAGGAACAGCCAAAGCCCTTTTAAGGTGAGAAGATGGAATCACCCAATACTATGCAGGGTCCTGCCTTAGGAAAGTCTCTGCTGATCCACATTTACTCCCTGAGTTGCATTTCCATAGATACTATCACCATAGTACACAGTTGCTTAATAACATAGACTTTATAGACTGCATTTTTAACCATAATCTACTCAAGATCTGTGAGCTGAGATTATGCAGTTGAACTTCAAGAACGAGCTGTGCCGTGACTCTGGCTAGGAAGGCATTACGCACGGTCCCAGTGCGGAGGCCTGGCCTCCGGTTTAGCTGATGCCCAAGTGTTCCTGTCCAGAACCAGCCACCTCCGCCTCGGTGAAAGGAGAGTCTCACCTGGCACCTCCATTATAGGGAAAGAAAAGGCGCAGTGTACCCTGGAAAGGGGAGGAGGAGCACGGCGATTTCATCCTATTGCCGCAGGGTAAGGCTTCATTTTCCTGGCAAGTGGAGGATAGGAGGATTTAAGTCAGATGTTTTCTCGCTGTGATCTTGCTGATTCACAACTGCTAGCTCCCCTGAATGCAGTTGAAAGGGCACTGTCATTCACGGACTCTTCTGGGTTCCTTGTGGCTGCTAATGTAGCAGAGCATTTCTATAGTACCAAGTGATGTGGGTCTTCTCCTCTTCAGTGTCCAGATGCTCTCCAGTGCTCCCTTGGGTGTCCAGGCACATTGCTATGGCGTGTGTACGATACTTTCTGATGCTGTTGGTGATGCTGAATTATCTAAGTGACCCATACATTTGAAGATGGCTGTGCAAGTGAGATTTAACAGTCATGTCATAGGGCTGGGACAGCATTTTCCCAGCCAGGTCAGAAGTGTTTTAATTCTAGTTTAGAGAGGGTTTTGTTCTAGTTTAGAGACCATTGCACATCACTGATGAGAGATACTCCAAGCAGTTACAGGATTAGTGAATCCTCCCCAAACACAGGCAGCAGAGGCAGTGGTGGTAAAAGCAGCAGAATTTTCAGTGTCTTAACGCTTTTCAAAACCAATTTTTTGGTGCTGTGCTTGACTTCTCCTTTGGCCACAGGTCAGGGCAATCCTTAGTGGGATTTGTTCCTCTGGATGCATTGCCTGCCTTAGTAGGGATTTGGTTTATTGCCTTTCTTTCCCCAAACAAATGACTGAAAACGTGGCTGTTGCCTAAAAAGGGGCAAGAAAGGAGGTGGAGGGGAGGGAGTACAAAACAGCACATTTCAGGAGCCAGAGCGATTCTGAAGGAAGCTGCCTTGTGAAATGTCTGTGGGTAATGTGCATCGATCCAGCGCATTCCAGCTGCTCCCCCTGCAGAGAGCTGGCATGATGTCCTGTAGCAATGCAGCACTGGCTTCTCCTGCAAGCACCACTGCAGAGCCTGCCAGGCCTGTGCCCTCGAGCTGCTCCCTGCGGCGGGACATGTTGGCTCTCCTTTGACAGATTGCTCTACGGAGAGGAATTTCCCGCAGAAACTATGTCCTGGTGGCGCTCTGACCAGACATCGCCTCATTTTTTCCTTAAAACAGGGCTCCCTTTTTGTAGGCATCTCCTTATCCACAAAACAATCTGGGTCTTGTGTGAACGATGTTTGGCTCTGAGCAGTGTTGCTGTTGCTGAAATGAGACCTGCGCGCAGACAAAAACTGTTAAGCAGGTTCTTTTCTGTAGATTACAGACTATTTTTAACAGGATTCGGGCATTTTTTTCATGCTTTGCTTTTCTCACGTGGGCATATTTTATGGGCTGGCACAGTACTCCATGTGTTTGAAGATTTGGGGAGGGTCCCCCCTGCTGCTCGCAGGGAGGAAGAGAGGAAGATCGTGAGATGGAGGAGGCGGAATGGGAGGTCAAATATACATGTCTGGCTGAGCTGTGGGGGACTGGAGCTTCAGCTGGTACCAGGTTTAGTTTATTTCCCCACATGAAGAAGGGAAACCTGGGGTCGTATGCTAGGGAAGAGGGCAGCCTGCATTCAGGGAGAGGGAGGAAATAGGAGGAAGAGAGCCAATACTCTGTCTGAGGTGTGCGTATCCCATTTGGGAATGTGCTTGTGGGATAGACCTGACTGCTGTTAAGCAGCTGAATTTGGGAAAAGTGAAAAGTCCTCAGCAGAAGAGTGGGAAGAAACATGGGCGACTAGGATTCATCTGACTGCATGGGTCCTGCATCGTCCCACAGCTTCCTGGAGAGGCAGTTTGGTAGTGACACAGCATCACGGTTATGTTGCTGTATCCATGGTAGCATTGTTTAGGGGTGGGAGAAGTCAGGACTCCTTCCTTGTGTTCCCAGCCCCATGGGAACTGCTGGCCTATGGTTAGCAGGAGCGAGATGAAGGGGCAGGACTCTGCCTTTGACTCCCTGTGGGCAAGTCACGTTTCTTGCCTGAGTTCCCCTTTCCTCTTGTTATGCAGCAGTAGTAAATTAGCTGCCTCATGGGGATGTGAAATGTTTGGAAGAGGCCGGAGGAAGGCTGCTGGAGGAATGGAGAGCTTTATCCTACAGTGTCCCTGTTGTATGTATCGAGTCATGTTCATCAAACAATATCAGCCAAAGTACTTGCTGGGAACAGCAGCAGTCAAAATCTTTTCAGCACAAAGCCAAGGCCTGTTCTTACTGCTATTATCCGCTGCAAGCAGACGCTGCCTGGCATCTCCTTTCCCAGCAGTGGTATTTTGACATGACCGAACTGGCTGACAAACAGACCACCCACATGCTGCAGTGTTTTGACTTGCAGAGGGACATTGCTGTAGATGCTTTTCCTGAGCTTTTCTCTGGAAGTGCTTAGGTGTCTGTAACTAAAAAGGTGCTTTGGAGGCAAGCATGCCAGCAGCAGAGGGTGCTGCTTCCTCATGCTGCGGGAGCTGGCGGGAACCACTTTTCCCAGCCCTGTCCTGCAAAGGGAGCTTTTCCTAGAGGCACAGACCAGCACAGCTGGGCCTCTGACACCAACTCTTTGGCTGCTGTGCCTTGAGCCACACACCACGCAGAGATGAGCACTGATCTCCTGTGGCACAGTGGGCTCTCTGGTCAGCCTGCTCTCCCAAGAGCTACTTCACAGCTGCTATTCCTCTGTTATCCTGGTTGCTACTGTTTTCCATTTGTAGCCCCCCCCCCCCATCAAAAAGGCAAAGAACTTATTTTTCTGCTTCCCCACTCCCAATGGCTTCTCATGCACAGACTGCGACCATGTGCTTAGCCCCCTACATACAGGCTCGTGGCATGCAGGGCAATAAGCAAAAGGAGCGTTATGATGTGTCCTTTTTACTGCAGACAGTTGTGTTGGCCACTAAAGTTACTGTGATTTTAAGGGTGTGCTCCTGGCATGCGCTCTCATTAAGAGGTTGTCACGTCTGTAGTACGTGTACCTCCGAGGTACCTGCGCAACCAGAGGTTGCTCTGAATAGAACCGGAAGTTTGTAGAGTATCTTCCGCATCCAAATGCTCCAGAGTTACATATATCCCATTCTTTAAGGCAGGCTGCTTCACATCCAGCGCCCTGTGCTGAAGTGGAAAGGCAAAGGAGCAGCAACAGGAAACATCACAGCGAGCCCCTGCTCTCCAGGCAAATGTAAAACAAAATACCTGGATTCCACTTTGTTTCTGATAAAGAGTTTCATTTCATTCAACAGCTTCATTTGTTTGTGTTCCGGTGCGCAAAGTGTTGTGTTGGCCGTCCTGAGATCTGAATTCACAAGAAGAGACTAACTAAACGGAAGATAACTATTTTTTTTCCTGCAAAGGGCCTCTTGGGGATGCCTCTTTTTTCCTCCTCCATCCCACTCTCTTTGACTCCCTTTTCCACCACACTGAGCCATCCTCCAGCTGAGGAGGGCTCGTTGATTGTCCTCTAAGCAGGCTTGGCAGGATTTCTACCTCATGAGGCTGCTGTTTTAACAGGCTCTTTCTCTGTTCTGCGGCACACTGGGTTGCTTTGGCTTTGTTGCCGTACATTACAGACGCTCATTGTTCACTATCTGTTGCATTGTCTCCCTTAATTCCCACAGGCAGAGCCTGCATGCTGCACGTACATGTTTCCGGGCAGAGTGTTTACTCTTTCTCTCTCCCCCCTCCCCAGGGCATAGAAAAGCTGCATGTTTTCTGCCTGCCTGTCTTTAGATACATGTGTGTTCCTCCCCAAAATGCGAAGCAAAAGGATCCCCTTTTTTGCTACAGTCTACCAGCCTACTGCTGCAAGGTTAGTATCAGTCAGGCATAAAGCACATCTACAAAGTCTGTACCAGCCTGAGAGACTGTGCTCTTGAGAAGGATTGAGATGCTTAACTTCAGACATTCAAAAGGGACCCATTTTTCAGAAGGTGGGTGCTCATCCACTTCCAGACCCCATGTAATTTACAGTACTGAATGCTGACCACAAAAAAAGGAGGCATGCCAAGTCATTCCTCCTCCCACCTCCCTTTTAATAATCTTAGCATAAATTTACAAGGATGAGAGCTGGAAAAGTCTCTTCTAATCCAAGCTCCATCCCCAGTTAGTTTTCCAAACAGGCTTAGAGGGATTCCATCGCAGGCCATAAACACTGGCATTTGTCAGCCACCCCCCTCTGCCACTGTTTGCACTGTCGTTTGAGATGTAGACAGTATTCAAAGCAAATGATTGAAGATTAGCAATTCCTGCTTCTTAAGGAAGCAAGAAAGTCAAATATTAAGGAAATAAAAGGAGACAAGATTCCGCAGGAGCTGTGACCTCATCTGGCGAGAAGCCACCACAAAGCTGAAAAGTTCTGCTTCAGCACTTGTCACGTCTGGTTTCCTCCAACTTCCCTGCTGCTCTTATACCTCCTCCACCCCATTTCTGCCTCTCGCTGTACAGAACAGGGATCTCTGTTAGAGCAGCAAAACCCTTGCAACACCTGGACCTCGTGCACAAGAAAATGCAAGGCTGTGAGTAGCCCTCAGGCAAAGCAGCTCATCTCTGGCAATGGCAAGGTGCCGCGAGGCGCTCGGGGACGGGCAGTGGGTCATGGTGCCAGGCAGTGCTGGGAAGCAGGTAACACGCCTGTGGTGGAGTTAGCAGAGCAGCTGAATTCACGGGCAGACTAAAGCCTGCTGAGTTTCCTGTACAGCTCTCAGACATCATTCACAACTTTCTTGGACTCAGTGATGACATGGCTCTGCTGCTGCAGAAGGTGCTCATGCTGTGCTGACCATTTAATAGGCACTGGGGCACTATGGTAGGCAGGCCAAGGAGAACCTGCTTTTGGATCTCCATAAGCAAGATCTTGGGCTTTCCTCAGGACCCTGGCCCTGGCCATTGCTCTGTTACTCCCCTGGGTCATGGCAGCTGGGCAGGAAAAGGTCTCAGGGTAAGAGGGAAATTCCCCATCCACATCTCTAGGCATCAACAGCTACTGTCAGCCAACTAATTAACCGCTGCCTCCCCTCTGCCTGTCTAGATTATGAATCCACACCAGCCTTCGCCCCACTGCCACCAGTCAGGTTCTCACATTACAGCAATTTCCCACCTTGGCAGTAACGAAACAAAGCATTTAAAGTAGGTGTACTTTAGTAGGTGTAGTAGATTGATTTACTGTAAGGGAGAATCTGGTCCACAGAGCTCCAATTCTAAGCAGTTTTGGAGTTTCCCTAGACAACACTTCAGTTTGTCTTGCTCTCCAGCTAACGTATGCCTGGCACATTGCCTCTAACATCTTTGGCATTGGCAGAAGAGACAGGAGTGGGTCTTCTGAACAGTGGAAATCAACTGGGAGAACTGTCCACAAAGCTGGACTCATACAACAAGCTGCAAGCGTGCCGACAGAAAACACCGGAGCCAGTCTGCAGTGTCAGAATCCTTCTCAGCTCCCTGGGGGCAATATTGACAGGGTCTCTGGCTGAGTATGGGCCCCCAAGGTTTGGCTAACTGTCCAAAAACTGAACAGTAATCCACAGGAAAAGCTTAAAGGAGGAGATTTTCACAACACGCTGAGGGGACTATTGCTGAAGAACTTCCGCTGAAATTAGTGGGGAGTGGGAGCAGGACTAGGTCAAAGCAAGTAGTTTTGAAAAAGCTACTCAAATGTATATCTATGTAACATAAAACTTCTCCTATTTCTGTCTTGTAGGGTGTGAAAGAACATATTTGTGCTGTACCTACAAACTCCCTGGTGTTTCTGGTCAGCTAGAGTAATAAATTTAATCTAACGTGAATGTGGTTTTTTTAACGAACCACAATGGCTGGCATAGAGCAACTGTTCCCCAAGGACTTCAAAATATGCTTAACAAATTAGTGCCTCAGTCCTGCAAAGATACGAATATACATATGAACAACTTCACATGCATGCATTGTCCCATGGAGTTCAACAGAATTTCTTTCCCTGCACTAGCTGTAGTCCTCTTTCGGGATTTTTTTGAGTGCATGGCCTGAAAGGGGTGAGGAGGAGAGGAGCATTCAGCAGGCTGGCTACCCCCCTTGGCCTTCACATTATATTCATTTCTTCTGACTTCTTCTGACAGATCCGTGGGATCAGCACTGACCCTGCCCCATTATACGTCACTGAATGTCCTGCTGTGACCACCTCACCAAAGGAATAACCGAGCAGCCCCTGGGGACCATGCGATTTCATTTCATCCCATCTGTAGCTGCAGGATTTTTTTCGTTGTAAGCGCTGGTGTAACTAAGTTGTACATTAATGCACGGCCCGTGAAACCAGACAGAAAGCCTGTTCAGCTCGCAGCAGAGTTCACCTCTTCCCTCCAGCCTCCCCAGAGATCCAGCACATCACCTCCCTGCTCCCTAACAGGAGCACAGGCAGGAGAGAGATGGCTGAGTATTCCGTCTAATTAAAAGGTAGGTAAGGAGAATGCACTTGCACGTTTATGGCTGAACCTTGTTTGAATTAAGGCCCTGGGCTGGAAATGAAGTTCAGCCGAGATGAAAGAAAATCCTCTGGAAGTAGGCACATAAAAATGAGGACACACAAATTAACCCTGCTCTTTTTTTCACATGTGCCCCATGACCATTAGCAATGAGAAATGGTCAAGGCCCAATGTGAACGTCCAACCCCACAGAACAATAACCTCAGCAGCATGCAGGGGCATTCGTTCCGTACTGACTCAGATGGCAGGCTGCCACCTCCTGAATCATTCATACCACTTCCTGCAGCGCTTAGGTGGTCCTTGGAGGTAGCCCATGCAATATGGCTTGCTTAATTTATGACAATCCACTGGTTTGTAACTCCAAGCAGTATTGCTACAAACAGACTCTTTTTGTCTGGGAATACTGAAAAATGAATCATCTCAAAAGAGACATTACGGGGTCAAATTTGTCCAAAAAGTTGCTTTTTGGAAAAAAAAAATAAAATCAATTGAAATGAACAGGATTGTATTTCCCAGATTTATTTTGGTAAACAAATCCGTTTTAAAAAAAGGCAAGCACATGTTCCCTGGAGCGTTTGCAATGCAAATGTCGCAGTGTCGCCTCAATGCGCGAGGACCCCGAGGATGCAATTCATTAACAAGTGACTGGATCGCCCACAAAGAAATAAACCGGCTGCTCTTTTCAGCCCTTCTTAGCGCAAGCAGGGCGGTAACGACTTCAACAAGCCGGGCTGCACCCCGAAACACCGCCGGCCGATGAGGGTTCCCCTCCGCCCGCGCGGCTCTGCTGGGGACGGGGGTGGCGTGTGGCAGCCAGACGCTGCCGTTCTCGTCCCCGGCCCCGTCCCCGCCGCCGGCTGCGCCCCCAGACCCGGTGGGCCGATCCCGCTCCGCCGCGGCCGCCCCCCGCCCCGTCCCCGTCCTCATCGCCGTCCCCGCCCCGTCCCCGCCCCTTCCCCCGGCGGCGGGCGGCCCGCAGCGGGGCGGGGCGGGAGCGGGCCCGGGCGGAGCGGGCCGCGCCCCGGGCCAGGCCGGGGGGCGGAGCGGGGCCGCCGCCGGGCGCTATTTGGGCCATGTGACGGGCCGGGCCCCGCTTGCCGCGCCTGGCGCCGGGAGGAGCTGGGGCGCTGCGGCTCCGGCCTCCCCGCCGCGGCGGAGGAGGAGGAGAGGGCGGGCGCTCCGCGGCTCCGCGAGCAGCCTGCGGCGGGGGCCCGGCCCGGCCATGGTGCGGCCGCCAGCCTGGGAACGGTAGGAGCCGGGCGGGGGCGGGCGCGGTGCGAGGCGGGTGCCCGCGGGCCCGGGCGGCTCCGCGGCGGCCCTTCCCCGGGGCGGCGGCGATCGGCCCGGCTGCCCGCCTCGGGCTCTGGGCTGCCGCGGCCTCCGCCTCCCTCCTTCCCTCCGCCGTTCCCGGTGGGCGCGGAGCGGGTCTCTCCTCCCCGCTCCCCTGCGAGCTGCCCGGCATCGCTGCCCAGCTTCAAAAACAAGGGCAAACGCCAGGCAGGGCGGGGGGGGAGGCCGCGCTTTCCGAGCGGCTCCGAGGCGCTCGCAAACCCCGGCCGGCTGCGGCACCGGCCGTGGCCGGGGCATGGGAGGCCCCGTCCCCGGGCAGCGCGGGTGACAGCGGGGCAGGGGCGCGGCGGCCGGGCCCGAGGCGCCGGGGTTAACGGGGCACCCGTTGCTCGAGGGAGCGCCGGGGCCTGAAGGGTTCCCGGCGTTCGGAAGGCTGCGGGAGCTGCGGTTGGGGTGCCGTGGGATGGGTGGCTGCCAGGGGCCGGCTGGCGTAGCCGTGTGCGGGTTTGAAAAGCAAACACTGATAAATGTCAGTTCAGAGATCTTCGACTCGTCAAGGAAGTCGGGTTGTTTGTTCGGTGTCTGTGGTTACAGCGGTGGTCTCTGGAGCGCACCTTACAAGGCCTAATTAATATGCCTGGTTTTTTTAATGACATAAACCTATGCTAATACAGTGGGAGCTTATATAATCCTATATCTGAAGTACTAAGACTGTTGTTATGAGGTTGGTCTTGCTGTAGCCTTGTGCTGAAGTGTGCCGCTTGTTCTCCTTGTTACCGGTCTGAGAAGTAGGCAGTCAGTGTGGCTGATGACTGGTGGTGGCCATGCCTGATTAGAAACCTATGAATTGCCTGAACCCGTTGCTCAAGATAAGGAAGTTTACAAAATGATTGTAAAAATGGGAGTTGCTACCTTGGAGAAAGATCAACTCTTTTTTTTTTTTTTTCCTGATAGCGATGCAGGATGAATTCATGAACCTTTTGTTCTAGAAGCAATCTTTGCTTTTCCCACCCCTCTAATGTCTGATTTCTACACCAGATTCTGCACCGCAAAGCACGGCAGTACGGGCAGCTCAGACTGGCTGGGTGTAAGTCAACTGCTAAATTACCAGGACCAAACTATGGGGAGTTTCCAGTGGCTTGCAGTAAAAGAGATCGAGGCTATAGGATGGATGGGGTCAAAGTGGCTACCCCAGCCTATGAGGAAGGATATTTCTGTGGTGAGTTGGTAAGGGAACTACTGGGAATGTGGTGGAGCCGTGCTACTGTTTACAAAGTGAACGGCGATGCTGAGAAGCACTTAACTGGCTTGCAGAGCAGCGTTTTCCCTGACCAACCAGTGGCTACTGCGCCTGTCTCCTCCCTGCTCTGTCAGTGTGCCTGGCCACTGGCCCTGCAGGGCTCTCGGTGGTTGTGATGATGGATGCGTAAAGCAGCAATTTATTTTTCTCCCCCCTTGAAGCCAAGGGATGAACCTCAGCAGTGAATTCCTCTGGGGGGCATCGTATGCAGTAGAGCAGCGGAGCCTCTGTGCTCTGCTCTGGAGGTTACTGAAGTGCACTATAATGTGGTTGGAGTTTGTTTGTAAACTTACGTTAGATACTGCTGAAATGTGGGTTTGTGTTCCGGGAACTGGCTGGCCAGTATGTGCTGCGTTTGTGTGGAGTCTGTTCGCTGCTGCTAGATCCTGAATGTGGAAAATGTGCTCTGCTTGTTGCTCTCCTGTGTCTTTTTTTGTTTTTGTTTTTTTCCTTGGCCCCCTACATTTCCTTTCCTTAGAAAAAGTGAAAGCAGTCTGCAAGGGCTGCTTGTCTTGTCAAGTCTGTTTTGCAAGGGCTAATTAAGAATTAATGAAGTTACTGGAATTAAAAATCTGTAGCTTGTGAGCCCATCAGGACACTGTGTGTGCCAGGCTTTGTGAATGAGTGCAGACCATGCTGACAGTTAATCTTCCAAGTAACAATGTAGTTTTTGAGGAATATAAGGTCTGGAAGGGAGGGTGCTCTGTGGCTGTCTAAGGTTTGTTGTCTCAAATTTTGTGGCTGGTGCCACAGAATTGGCACCTGATGGGCTGGCTCTGATAGTCAGTGCAAGTTGTGCTTATAGTTTTGGGCTGTAGTGTACCTCTGCTGCCTGAGCGTGGAGTCGCTGAGGGCTTGTGTTGCCAAGGGGAGTGAGGATTACCTGGTGTTGGCAAGGAGTATCGATGAGATGACCTCGGCTGGGCTTATCTTCATGTCCTGTGGAAGGAGGCTTGTACATGTATTAATTAGTAGAGTGATGTAGCAGTGGAGAAACAGCTTGCTAGACCTGCATGGATTATACTCACAGGCTCTGTTTGGGTATGAGTTTCTCTAACCTTGGCTCTACTGAAGGCTGGTGGTGTATGTGGCTGGCTTGAAAATAGTGGCCCTGCTCCTTCATGCTTGCAGGCATAGAATCATAGAATGGTTAGAGTTGGAAGAGACCTTAAAGATCATCTAGTTCGAGCCCCCCACCATGGGCAGGGACACCTCCCGCCAGCCCAGGTTGCTCCAAGCCCCGTCCAGCCTGGCCTTGAACTCTTCCAGGGATGGGGCAGCCACAGCTTTTCTGGGCAACCTGGGCCAGTGTCCCAAGTTGCGGGTGCAAGATACAAGTTAGACACTAGCTGTGTGCAGACAAAGCTGTGTAATGCCTGCAGAGTAAAAGTGAGTAAGTGTCTGAGAACCAAGGTTACCAAACTGCAGTTGCTGGACTGCTTTACTGGTGGCCATCACAGAATGGGTTGATGTCAAGGTGTTGACTCATTTCCAGTTACTACACTGCTCTGAGCAACAAAAAAAAAAATCTTCCCTTGAGTTATTCCATGTGAGTAACTGGTGCAGCTGCTATGGCTTCAATAAATCATTTCTGGGGGGTGGGGGGGGGGTGAGTGCAGTTGTCCTTAGCAAAGATGGGATATATGCTACAGGAGATGGCCGAACGCACTGTACTGAGTGTGACAACCTAGCTTAAAAGTACTTGTTTCTAAGCACATAGTGAGGAAAAAGTGCCACTGTTAACTATGCTTCCTCAGGGACTACTAAAGCAGTGTCACCTCTTTAAAAGAAGTAGGGAAGGTGTTGTTCATAGATTTCCTTTTAACTCTGTACTTCTCTGCTCTCATAGGTAATGCTCTGGAAGATCCTGGGCTAAGGTAAATTGTTTTGTTGCATTGATCAGGAAATTCTCTTCAGGTGATCATACTTTGGGTGAAGTAGTATCAAGCCTCAAAAGAATATGTAATGGATCTGTCTTGGAAAGATCCAGCAGTCTTGTTGGGCAACTGAGTATGATAGGAGACTGGAGCTCACTCTTGTGCATGGCAGGATGCCTTCCTGGAGGAATTAATGAGTTGTGGAAGTTAAATATAATGTGTAGATGTAGTGATGAGTGTGACTGAGATGTGGTCTTATCTTACATATGGGAGGAGAGAAGTGTAAACCAAATTGTCTGAAGGACGTATGTGCTACTGGCAACCAGGATGTCTGGTTTGGTGCATGCCATTGGGAAAACTTGTATGATGTTCTTGTGTGTCTGCTTCTGCTTGTCTCGCAGCTGAGAGGACAAGAACAATCTGTTATCTACCCTGATTCTTCCACCAAAGGACAGACTTAGCTGCTGTTATGTCTCTGCACAAACAGCTTCACATAAATGTCACGAGGAAAAATTTTGAGAGCAAGAGAGTGTCTGTCAGTCTAGCTCTTTCACTGACGTTCTTTTGTCCTAGTTATCTTCCGTGATAGACTTGCAGCTCTATAGTAAATGCTCAAACACATGTGTTGCCAGTGTTGTTATTTGCACGTTTTGCAATTCTTCACTGACTTAGTTGCAGGAATTGACATTCTTGGTGGCATTCTGAGTGTTAATTTGGTACAAGAGCTGCTTTCTTCTGTAGCTGTGGTGTGACACAAGTTGCCTCAATTCTGTGTAGCATTTAAGGGAAGGAAATACAGCAGACTTTGCCTAGTAAAACAGATGTAGTGTGACCTGGATGCTATATTGAGGTCCACCCCTAGCGTGTAGAGGCAGTGAGTAAGGGTACTGACAGAACAGTCAGCTGAACCATGAGTAATGTCCGACTGTTGAGTTGAAATTGAGTAAAACTGTGTCCCAGCCCTATGGGCTAGCTGGGTACTGCAGGCTGCCTTTGCAGAGGCCCCTTCTTTCGAAAGAGTATGGAGGGAGGAACACTTTCTTAGCACATTAACTGTATGTTTGAGCTCTGGGTCTGGACTACTGGGCTGAGCAGTTGCAAGTGCTGGCTAGTGAGATGGGTGCTTGGTGCTGCCTCATGACTGCTGGGGACAGTTCTTCTTGTCACATGTTGTCATGCTTGGGGTTGGGCTTAAGGTGCAGAGCTTTCCAGGCCAGCTGGTGCTTGTGGCAATCTGACAGTATCTATTGTGCATGCCCCGGGGATTGTGGTTTAGAGGGATGAGTGTAAGGCTGCAAGCCAGGGACAGCTGTGGGCTAATCCTTTCTATACATCTGACTTGATGTGTGGCCTTTCTTCAGTCACTCAATGCATTGCTTTAGGGTTTTTAAAAAAGGAGAAAACAAAGCTAACTCCTTTCTTGTCTGATCACCTTTGGCAGGGATGGATACTAATACCGGGTTTTATTTAATGGGCTCGACCCTGTGGCTCATCAAAGCAGTTGGACTAGAACAGGCTTATGATGCAGTGGCATGGAAGAGGTGGGAAATGTCTTTTCTGTCCACATTGTGGAAGTACCACAGCTAGGGGTGGGGAGCTTAGCATGCTGGCAACTTTCTAATGTTTCATTCATGTGGTAGATGTTTTGCTATCCTCCCTTCTAGTTTTGTGTGTTGTGCTTAAGCAGCATTGAACTTCAAAGATTTCTGGATTATCATCTTTTTCTGATCTTAATAGAGAAATAGCCACCTGCCCTTGCCTTATCTTTTTTTTTCTTTAACCATGGAGAGACTTGTCCACGAGCATTTTCTTGTCTTACAGCTGTGCTAGTTTTTCCTCTTCTAGAACATAGGAACACAGACTTCAAACTGAAGCAGCTGTATAATAGTAAGGCTGTTAACCTGCAAAACTCTCCCTGGGAGAAGAAAGCTTTTTATGTGTTAAAAAAAAAACAAAAAGCAAACCAAAAAACCTCTACCATCTGCCTGATTTCAAAGTGGGAGCAACAACTTCTGACTTCAGAGCTTTGGGGCAGAAGGTGGTAATGTCTGAATGGAGTTACCAAACATGGGCTTTTTCTTTTAGCCTGGGAGGGGAATTTGATGAAGCTTGTAAGTCAGAGCAGCTGTGTAGATGTTAGTTTCAAACTGCTTTCTTTGGATAGCTGGTATGTTATCAAGTCAGGAATCTGTCTTGAGGAGATCCCAGATGGGGCCTTGACACCATAAATGTACAAAGGCATTCGGTTGCACAAAAATTGCAGAAACAACTTTAGTTCTAAAGAACGTGAGCCACAGATGGTAAACAGCCAAGAAAAGCAAGCAAGGGGTAAGGCCAAGCTGTTCTCTACATGACAAGGATACATTGGTCTCAGATGTTTAGAAGATCTTAGTTTAAACTTTTGAGAACTTGTGATTTGAATGGCCGCTTGGAAGTTAAGCTCTACATAAGTAGAGATGTGAAAAACGGCTGGATTCTAGCTACGGTGTTTGGAGGCTTGAAGGAAGTTCTGGAGTTTGCCAAAGTGCAGTTCTTACTTAGATACCCAAACTCCTTGTCATATGGTGCTTCAGGATCCCTGGTCTGTAGTGGTGTAACCTGGTGAGCTGTGCTGCAGGGAAAGAAGTGTTACTTCTCAGTGAGAAGAGAATAATGAGCCTTGAGATGCTTCCAAACAGTATGCATTGGTCCGTACTATGGAGGAATTGGGATGCTGGGTGTGCAGAATGGATGGGATTGGTGCTATGTTGTCAGTAGTTCTAATGTGGCCTATCTCTTTGATAGACAGCTTCCCCATGCTGTTTAAAGGCTAAACTGGTCATGTTCTTAACTTAGGCAATGAGGGAGGGATTGCTTTGTTCCATACTAATCCCAGGGCACTAGTGCCTCTGGGACTTGAAGTTTCAAGTGGTGCCCATGTAAAGAAATACCCAAAACTTTGTGGACTGGCTGGTAAGGAGTAAGCTGAACTGGGAGAATTGGCATTTATGTCCTAGTTCCTATGAACTGTTGAACAGCTGCAGAAGAAACTTGTTGACACTTCTGCTAAAAAGAGGTTTGGGGCCTGTGTGAATCTAGAAAGTACCTGGCTTGACTCCTGTGGGCAGGAAATGTAGTTGCTTGGACTTTCTGTTCTGGGGTTATATGATAGGTATGAGCTGCTGCAGACCGGTGCTGTGTTGTTACCCTACAGCTTGCTGTCAAGGTTCTGCACTACTGGCTTGAACACTTGGCTGCCTTGCCTGATGTCCCACACAGTTTCACTACTAATGTTCTGGGGTTTTCCATGTGGCATGTTGTGCACTTCCAGCTGGAATGAAATGGAGCTGGGGGTGGGAGTGAATCAATCTAATGAACATGTTTCACTTTCTTGTGAGCCAGGGTATTGCTTTGTTCCCTGTTACCTCACAGCTTTTTTGGAGCACTATGCATTCCTCTTGCAACAAGGATCAGACAGGCTGTTATAAGTGGTTTCAGCCTCAGACTTGACTCTGGTATTGATTCAGGCACATGCATCTCTTAGAGCTTGCTAGCACAGCTTAGTTTGCAGCCTAAGAGGAAAAGGGCAGAAGGGCTGCACACATGGCACCGTTTCCAGCAGGATATTGCTGTAAGGTTAGGTATGTGGCGCACTGTCTTACCAATGTACAGCTGCTGTGTAGAAGTTATAAAGGGGCAGCTAATCTGCTGTCAGGTGGCTGTGAGCTTGGGTAATGGCAAAAATCCAGGGAGTGAAGGCAGACTGGCATGGAAATATGCTACTGGTTTTTCAAGTTGTGGGTTTGACTTGCTGGGATGGGGAGAAGAAAAAAGGGCGAAGTGTGTATCTTATGTTTATCAATATGGGTCCATTTCAGTGGCTGAGGTTCATTTTGGAATTTGGATATTGTAGTTCATTCTTGATTTCTGTCTTAATTGACTTTGAGATGGTCTACTCAAGGACCAACAAGCTAAGTAGTTTAACTTCCTTAACTCTGTTTGCAAGAAGCAGCTTTGGAAGGAACTGAAAGCTTTCTTGGAAGGTTCACTCCACGTGTTTCCCCACCTGAATCTTTCCTGTTTTATTGAGGTACTGGTGTTCCTTATGTGCTTCTGATCCTCTGGGTATGAGGCATGCCAAGTGGCTGTAGGATGTTGCCTTCCAAGTGAGATTGTTGAAGGGGCAGGTCATATGTGTCCACACAGGCCCAAATCTGCACTTTTGGCATGAATAACATTAAATCCTGAGGGTTTCGTTATCTGAGTAATCAGATAAAGCCTGGTGTGTGGACACTGAACTGGATTTGCAAGAGGCACAGCTTTGTGTGTCAACACTTTAGGTGGGAGGGGACACCTGACTAGAGAGCCTGGAAGGAGCGGTAACCCCCGTCTGCAGGCAGGCTGTGATTGTGCAACTGCCCTCCTGCTTGCTCCGTAGCCAGAGCAGTGCGCTGTTTTACTAGGGGGCAACTCGCAGAGTATGCTGTGTCACTCCAGGATGGCAGATAGGTCTAGATGTTTGCCTGCGAGGAACTCCAGTGAATCTGCTGCTTTACTGAGCTTACTAGTTTCGGATGAGGAGAATCTTTGTGGTTGGGCGTACTTGCATACGTGCTTGGTAGTATTCTTTTCTAGAAGGACTTTCTGCTATACATCTTCTCTCCAAAGAAGAGTTTGGCTGTGGTTCATGAGGTGCTTTCAATCTTATCCCTTGATGTAGGGATATGGTTGTAAGTGCATGCTGGTGTTCCCAGCCAGATCCCTCTAGGCAGAACAGCTCAGCTTGCTGCTGTGGGCACAGCCATGTGGCAGCACATTAACGGGGGGGGGGTAAATAGGACTTCCATTGACTGTGCGTTGCTGATGAGATATGAGCAGTGTCCCCTGACTAAGCTTAGTAGGCAGAAGCAGGTTTGGGCTTTAGGTCAGAGGGATGGCATGGCTTTTGGTATGCATCGAGGAACATGCGAGAGCAAGAAAAGATACATGGCTTACCCTCGGCTGGACTGTGCGAGATTGGAGAAGGATGGCTGTTATTGGTTTTGCTGTTTCTGGTAAGAAATAAGAATTGAATGTTTCTTAGAACTTTAAGTAGGAAGAGGTTTCTTGATGAGGGTAAGACCTTAGTGGGCACTGGGAAGCAGTGTACTCATGCAGGAGGATTTGTCAGTCTGAATATATCTGAGATAGGAGAATGGTTTTCAAACTTAGTCATTAAGGCAAAAAGGAAGGGTAGGGTATTATAACTAGTACTTGTTCGGAGGCATGTGCCCTTACATTATTTGGATTAGGCTGTCTTCAAGCCTTCCAAAAAATGCCAGCCAATCTGCAGTCTAGACTGTTCTTGAAAGAACACTTGACCTCATGGGAATCTCCATTTCAAGGTGCAAAACAGTACAGCAGAAGGCTCATCAGTGATTTTACTGTTGATGGCTTTTGTGCTACTGCAGTGTTCAGTATACTCTTAAATCTCGTTTTGGTATGTCCCACATGCCAAAGACATCCACAAAACAAGCTTGCTGTGGAAATTGTCTGACCCAGGGTTGTGGTGCTGAACAGGTGTCAAATGGAAGTCCTGTCCTTAGGCCTGAGGGGACAAAGCAGATGGCCCAGCAGGTGGCAGGCTGGCAGCAGTGAAAGAGAGGGCTTTGCAGGTTGGTGAATGCAACCCATTTTTGCTTGCAACTCTGATAGAAAAGCTGGGCAGTCCAATTAATATGTGCGTTTATCCAAGGTGAATTTCTCTGTAGCCAACTTTTTCAAGTCCTAGTATGGTATCACCAAAGCATTGGGATTATCTGTAGCGGATGGGTGTGTAGGGTGACTTTGGTTTGACATTGAGTATCAGAAGTAGTACTGTAATGAATTGACTGTAGAAATAAAACTGCAAGGTAAGGGTTTTTTCTGGTGTGAGGTTTTTAAGGGAGGAAAATACTGTTGGATGTGTTGACTTTGTTTGATATTCCAGACATTAGATATTCTAGACAGTTTACATCTATTCCATGTTCGGGAGGTTGTGGTGCACTGAATGGTGGGTGGCAGTGGCTGCCTTGCTCTCAAATTGATGCTTGTACACAGCAAATCTTGGCAAAGCTACCCAGTCTTCTCAAAAGGAGGAGTAAGGACTTCAGTAGCAGCTGAAAAACAGTTGAACATACTTTGGCTGAGACTGACCAGCCTTAGAAAAGACAGAAGCTTTACATACCGAAGGGAGCAGCTAACCAGAACTGTGCTTGTATCTCTACTACTTACTTACTAAACTCTGAAAAAGCAAGGCAGCTTATCTGTTCTGCTTGTTCCTAAGTATATTGAGTGCATCTTTCTTAAGAACAGACGTTTTCACTGTTTCTACAAGGTTTCTTCCTCTCTCTATTTCTGAAGTTCTATTAATGTGTTTCAAACTTGGTTTCCTAATTGGAAACTTTCCATTGATGTCATGGGAGCTTTCTGTGGCCCACATCAAATAGCTTGGTTCACCAGGAATTAAGTGACTGTACAAATGTTTATATTAAACACTTATTTAGAAGGCATGTTGACTTATGAGGACCTATGATGACTGCGGTATGTTGGGAGGATAGGTTGACTGTACAGCTTTTGTCTTGCTTTGAACTGTAAAAGTACTGGCAGCTGTTCAATGCCTGGATAAGGCAACTCAGGCTTGCTTACATCTAATCAATTTGTCCCATCACTGACTATTGTGCTGTTTCTTGTCTCTGACATTGGAGAGGTTTTTGAATGGGTAACCTTAATGGAAAGGACTCAGATAGCAATGTCTGGAATAGTCACAGCAGAAAGCTGTCGGCTTAATTACGGGTACTGGAATTTTGCTGTTTTAGAGGGGAAACCCACAGTTTAGTCTGCTGAGAAGCCCTAGGGAGGGAAGGAAGAGATGGTGAACATGCATGTTCTTCAAATTTCACTTACTCAGGCTTCTGGGGTGGTGTCAGGGCATTTGGAAGGTGGAAATGGAAGGGATAAAAAATATCTTGGCGTCCCCTCTCACCCCCACTTCAAAGCTGCTAGGGGTGTTATGGAACCTTCCTTATGAACATCATGTGCTAGTAGCTACTGTCTTTGCAGCAGAGTGTCTTAGCAGGTAGCTAATCAAAACCTTTGCATCACTCAGCTTTGCAAGACTTACTGGACTTCAGCACTAAGTTTATTTATTGCATGTGGCTGTGCAGTCTCTGTGTATGCAAGACCAATCTGTTTCATAGTTATGGGGAGCAGAAGGAAGTCTTGTGTAGAGCTGCAAACTGTTCAGTTATTTGAATTTTGAGATGGCAAAATACCTTTGGAAACTTAATGTTTGAATGTAAATTACAAAAGCAAGGCTTTAGGTATGCCTGATATCTGAAATTAAGCTTATTGGTGGGCAGAATCTTTTCAGGCACAGAATGTTTAAACACTTTTTCGCTGCTCTTTCTAAAAGTTACAATATTGGACTACTGTCAGACCAAATTGCCTAGAAAGCCAAAAGTGTCCCTACACAAACTTAAACTGACATCTCTGGTATGGTGCTCTGCATTGAAAACAGGGTAGGTGCTTGATATCTAAAGAAGGAGATTCCATTTCCTTTACACAAACTTTCCTTCCAGTATCCTTCCTCAAACTGATGTTGAAGTTGTCATGGATACTTGTAATTGCAGTCATTCCATGTTCCAGCATCATGCCTGTTGAGGTAACTGTTGGTGATGCTGAGCTGGGAGGCTTTTTGGAAGTGGATGATTTGGGACTAGTGTTCTTGTGGCTGGGTATGAAGAGGGACTGCTCCATACAAGACTTAATCTTGGGTCTGGGTGATTACAGTAAAGTGGTCCAGAGTAAAAATTTCTATCTAGCTGAAAAAGTGACACTTAAAGCTTTTTACCATCAAGAAGCCTGTACAAATTGGTCTCTTCAGTTGACATATCCTGTCTCTTCAGCAATGTATCCCCTCTGCATGGTTCAGAGCATGACTGTCGCCTAACCAGTTGTTCCAGTTGCATGTGCTGAAGCGACTGATGTGAACTGTTACTTCATACTCGCTTTTTCCAGTGGAGAAGTACTACCACTATGTAAATTAGCAGTGTTGGACCTAATCATACAGATTTGCTTTGTTGCTCAAACTAAATGATTAAGGTGCAGCTTAATGTTGCCACACAGAAAGTGATGAGGAAGGCACTTAAAATATTGCTTTATTTACAGAGCTTAAGCTAGTGAAACTGTTGCTTAGGAATGCATTTCTGAGTGTGTCCCAGTGAGACTGAGGGAAAAATTCCACTGCTTGCCACTTGAACCAGCCACTCCGGACACTAACCAGTAGTGAAGCAACTGTGCTGAACAGTGCTGTAGGTGCATGTCTTGGTCGTGCTGTTTGGCAAGAACATTTGTTCTGTATTACCACAGCTGTTATTTCCAGGAAAAAGTTGCTCTTGGATATCTGGCCACCTTACAGTGCAGATGTCCTCTGAAGGCAGCATGTGTATTCCTGCAGCCACAGTTTGTATAATGTGCTTTAATCCATTTCATTCTGGCACACTCTGCACTTTCAAATCTGATTTGTCTATTGCACTTCTATGGGGATAAAACCTCAAGCAGTCAGGCTAGAAAGGCTTTCTAAAATTGCGCTGTTACGTTAAGCCTCTTGCTGGATGATGTAAGAACACAGCTGAAGCTTTTGGTCACCCTGCCTATCTGAACCAACCATAGCCATTTCCAAGGACCCTTTCAGGTAGTGGTGAAAGCAAAACATTGCATCATGCTGAGACTGTGCCTAGCTGTAGGCTTCATTGAGATGTACGGTGTCTCTCTTCCTAATTATGGCATGTCCCAGGTCAATTATATTTAAACACGGAGTCCGACCATGTCATTAAACTTTTTTGGCTAATGACAAGTCAGAAATCTAGTGAGGCATCATCCCAGAATGCTCTGCTCTGGGGAGTTGCTGTGTATGTTCCAGTAAAGCTGGCAATGTGAGCTGTCTCTTGTGTAATCTGTCTGCCAGGAATATCCTCTTAGTTCAGCACTTTATTGAGAGCTGCTGTGAGATGGCTTGTTCCTTGTGTGTATTCCTGGATGTGGAGGGCTTACCTTACTAAGCTACTGATGGAGTGCTTTGCTGAATGTTGGCAAACATCTCGGCAGTAGTCTGTTGCATGTTTATCTGGCTATTTCTTTGGGTTTTTGCTCATATAACCAATGTTTGAGTTACATAGCTTCTGGCAGCTGCCTCAGAAATTAGGTGAACACATCTTTCTAGAGACTGGCAATCGGTTGGGTCAGGCAGAGAGCACTATGTTGGCTTCTTGTTGCTTGATAGTTGGCGTTTAAAGGTTAGACAGAAGTAGCTTTCCATATTAACTGCTAATCAGTGGAAGGATGGGGATCCACACTTCCTCTGCAGAAATCCCGGGCTGAAGTAAAACAATAAATGTGTGCATGGTCAACATAGCATGTATGTTCTGCAAGCCTTGTACTGGATCCATGTTTCATAGTTAGTTTTCATGTGAGCTGCTTCTATGTTTTACTTTTGTGCTAGCTATCTGGTGCGCTCTGGATGCTTGCCACAGGATCTCGCAGATGAAGCTTGATGCTGCTAAGAAGTGTGGGGAAAGGTCAGAAAACGGTCCTTCCCCACCCAAAACCTCAGGATGGCAGGTCAAGGTGACCCTCAGTAAAGTTAATGATTCTGCATAGTAAAGATAATTAGAGGGACTTGTCTCGGAGCTACTGGGGCAAGGGGTGGACAAGAGCAAGGTGCTTATATATTCTTCTCCCTGGTTAGATGGTGCGAATGGTATTGCAGAACATAGACTTTGGTTTATTTCCAGCAGAAGCCCATTGTACATCACAGCATGGCTGCTCTTCCTGATGTTTTCAGTGCTGGAAAAGCTACCATCACTTGCCCTGATGTGTGAAGTGCTAGTAAATCCATGTAAAACAGAGCATAGTTGACTTACCCTTGATACACTTCTGTGACAAACTTCAGTGCCTCTGTTATTGTTACAGGACTGGACTTGAGCATGTCTAAACACTTGTGTTGTAAGAAACTCATGATGATCCTGACTTGACTCTCTGCAAAGAACAGACCGTACTAGGCAGAAAAAAAATGCCAATGCCTTTTTCCTTCCTCTGCTGGCTGGATTGCAAGCTGTTTATGCCCAAATGTTCTGGAGGTGTTCTGCCATGGTGTGACTCTACTTCCTTCTTGCTAAGGGAGATCCCTAGGAAACTGCTTTCCCTCTGGTGACTTGGAGGGGAAGAAGGAACTGGAAGCTGAAGGGGGGATATTGTGGACTTGAGCAAGCCAAGGTGCTTGATTACACTAGGATAGCAAGTCTGGATTTGTCTGGACTCTTCACTTCAACTGGCTGTTGCAGCAATTGGAGAAGAGAAATTGCATCTTCCGGCTATGCTGTTGGATTTGGAAAGGGTTTTTCCACAGCTTTTGTTATGTTTTAAGAGTTGTTGTTGTTACCAGATCAAACTTGAATAGAAAACATAAAGCTGCTGCCAGCTTTCTGTCACAGACACCTTTTATCTTGCATTCATCTTTTCCAAGCAGATGCTGCTTTCATTTCTTCTACTTTTTTGCTACGAGACTAAAATTAACAGCCCTTTGATGCAGGGGAAGAAATTGTATTTCAAAGCAAAGTACCTAGTTAACTTTAATAAAACTGTTGTTTTTATCTTGAAGGTAATTCTGTGTTCCTTTGAAACAAAGCTGAGGGTTGGAAGCTCCTGAACCCAGCTTGCTCTGACTTATATCCCTCCTTGTCTGGGAACATCAGTGACTGTTCTTTTTGGGTGGGAGGTATAGGTGAAGCTGTACATGGGGAAGAGGGTGCCAAGCATTGATGGTGATGCACAGTCTTCCTGCAGATTGTTTTCCTTCTAGCTGATTATAAGCTGCTGTGTGTGAGTAATGCTATCACAAGAGTGCCTGCCACGTAGGTCAAGGTGGAGCACAGTGGGGGGAAGGAGCTGAGGAGAACACAAGTCTTCAGACACTTCATTGTGGTAGTGAAGCAATCTGTATCCTCCAGCCAGACAGTGGTGTTTTCCCCAGTCCACCCTGCCCTCCTTAGCCTTCCTGCCTTCAAAGACTTGTACTGAGCGTGAGGTTTGTATGAACATCCAGCTTCTGGCTTTCATCTTTTCCACTTAAAAAGGTGAGCCCCCTTCCTGAAAGGTGCAATGCTTCCTACAGGGTGATATGGCTAAGCTGTGTGCAATGGGAGGGTTGTTTCCAAGAGGGATGCTGAAGCTTGCCTGCCCTCATAGGGTGGGCAGCTGGTGGTTAAGGCTGAGCCACAGCATTGCGCATGTGGCAGGTGACTTTGGGGAATGAAGAATTCCTAAACTTAGGCCACGGCTGGCTTGGCTAGTGGTCAGGATGTGGAAGGAAAGATGTTGCTGTCATCATTTTGCATGTTACAAGAACTGTCTGATGCAGCAGAGGCACATCTGATATGCAGGTTAGGAGTCTAAGATCTCATTGAGAGAGTAGGGGCTAGGGGAAGTACCTCCTGGAAAATGGTAGAAGCCAGATGCTTTTGGATATGAATTGCAAAGGGCACTTTTTTTAAAGTGGCAATGTTGTTTTTCATGTCTGCCTGGTCCTACTGAAACTACCAGACTTACTGAGGGAGGCCACAGAAGGCTTTTTAGGCAGGTGCTGGAGGCATTGAAGAATCTGGCAGGCTTTCAGGTTAGGAAGCCTAAACTTGATTTGAAGAACACATCATGATTGTGTGATGAGCTCCTGCTTTTGATGCATGTGCAGGGGTGTTGACTTCTGAAAACATCCTTTTGCTAAGTGAACAGAATGGTTTCCTAAACAGTATGAAAAAAAAATCACTTCCTCAGTGACTCAACTCTCTCCTCTTGTGAGGTTTTTGTCTTCAGTGGTGACAGTCTCCACAGACCTCAGGACAGGGAAGACCTGAACCTATAGTTTAAGCTGGGAGAGATCTACTGGGTTTTTACACACAAGGATGTAACTTCAGTCCTCTCTTTCAACACTTAACAAGCCCAGGATGAAGAGATCTGGGTAAACATTGTAGAAGAATGCTGAGATTTTCCATGTGGCAAGGTAAGACAAAAAGACCTGTGAACTAAATCTATGTTTATATTGCTTAGAGTAATTCACTCACCAGTAAGAAGGCACTAACAGTTGGTACAAGAGGCTGAACTATGTTCACTTGTTTAACATTTATTTGACCTGAGGATTAACACTGCATTCAACCTGAAACTGGCTGATTAAGAAACTGGAATGACCTGAACAGGGAGGAAGATGCATAAACCTAAGTATAAGGAGAAGTTTTGTCTCCATGAAGCTTGTCAAGCATTGAAACAGGTTGCCCAGAGGTGGTGCAGTCTCTATTTTTGAAAGTTTACAAGAATAAACTGGATAAAGCTCTGAGTAACCAAGTCTGACCCTGCTTTGAGGAAGAGATTGGATTAGAGACCTCCTGAGGTCCTTTCCAGCCTGAATTGATCTATTGATCTGATTCTATGAAACAAGCTTGTATAGGCATCTTGCTGTGATATCAGAAGAGTTAAGTTCTGGAAGTGGGTAGGCTGCTTTATTAGTTGATAGACAACAAGCCTTATCTCCTGTGTAGCCAGGCTAGAATCTGGGGTTTTTGGTTGTTTGTTTCCCAGCTTGTCTGAGAAACTCTTATAACCAATTTCTATCATACAAATCACCCTGAAACACAGAGGAGATTACTTGTTTCAAGCCTCAGCATCACTACTAAAACTTCTTTAATTAAGCATTGTATAAAAAAACTTTCTTCCAGGCTTGTCTTGATGTCAGAGGTTAGCAACAAAACAAAACTTGACTCTGATTTAACTTCACAGCTACTGCCTATCCTGCAGTATTGCTGAACACTTAGTAGTGGTGAGTCCTTTTGCTATGATGATAGTATTGTTCCCTTTAGAGCAGGCTATTCTTGGAAGGACACCAGTGTTTCTCGGCTCTCAAAGCAGCCGCACAAGCTTTCTTGATCTTACTCTGAGCCCATCCATCCATATGTCAGGAGGTTTTCTATAGTCATCGCATAGGGGTTTATTTTATCATAGCAATTTGGCAGTACTTGGCACAATGCTATGCCTCTGAATCCTTTGAAAACTTGTTGCAGTGCTATGGGCTGGACAATGGGGCTAGCTCTTGCTAGTTTTGTCCCTTCTGGGATGCTGAAAGAACGTTGTAGGAGAGACAAAAGGGATCCTTTCTGAGGGAGCAGTGAAGGGCTAAGCTTTAAGAAAGCAGACAGTACACTAACCAAGCACCTTCCTTCTGCTTTCTGGATTTATAGGAAGAAGCAGCATCCTGAATTGTGTCCTTAAAAGGTGTTTGGGATGTGCAGGAATCATTAACAATGCAAACTGTCTTTCTGCTCAGTAAAGTGCCCCCAACATAAGGACATGGACCTGTTGGAGCAGGTCCAGAGGAGGCCACAAAGATGATCAGAGGGCTGGAACACCTCTCCTATGAGGACACGCTGAGAGAGTTGGGGGTGTTCAGCCTGGAGAAGAGAACACACCAGGGAGACCTTGTAGTGGCCTTCCAGTACCTAAAGGGGAAAGAAAAGATGGGGAGGGACTCTTGATCAGGGCGTGGAGGCATAGGGTGAGAGGGAATGGTTTTAAACTGAAAGAGGGGAGATTTAGATTAGATATTGGGAAGAAATTCTTTCCTGTGAGGGTGGTGAGCCCCTGGCGCAGGTTGCCCTGAGAAGCTGTGGCTGCCCCATCCCTGGAGGTGTTCAAGGCCAGGTTGGACGGGGCTTGGAGCACCCTGGGCTGGTGGGAGGTGTCCCTGCCCGGGGCAGGGGGGTGGAACTGGGTGGTCTTCAAGGTCCCTTCTAAGTGTGATTGTGTGATTCTCCCTTAAATCCACAGGATGACAAATCTGACTTGCAAGGTATAATGAACACCAGTCAAATGTAGTTTTGGAAGATGTTTCTCTTCCCAAGCAATCCTGCCCAAGGCCTTAGCAGCCATGCTGTGTACCTTCTGGGCTTGTTACGTGATGTTCAATAAGACAAGGTGTAAAACAATAGTTACTGAACTGCAGTCCTTCTAGGCTTGGCACTTAGTTTGCCCATTTGATGTCAGCCCTTCTCTAAAGAGGTACACGACTATCATGACATGTCAAAGGAGAACAATTAACTTAATTTCTTGACCTGGTGGTGAAAGGGTGGAGGGAAACTTACTGTATAGGCTGAGGCAGGCTGCTGGTGACAAGGTACTGCTAGCAGCAGGTTTTGATCTGGTGGAAGGAAAGAGCTTGGGGAGAAGCTGTGCTTGTTATACTGTGTCCTCTGCCTGTTTTTCTACGTAAAGCTCTGCATAGATTGGGTTATGTTGTAGCACTGGTCGTGTGTAGAAGGAAACAGTAGCTATGCAGAGGTCCTTGATTGAGTTAAGCTCCAGGGTTACAGAATGAATTTTCTTATGTTTCATGGTTTGATTGTCACAGTATCTGATCAGGTGGAAAAGACTCAGTCAGGAAACTCATTAGCTCCTAATCGAAGGGCTTGCTTATTTCCTCCCTGAAAAATAGCAGCAAGCACGCATAGTTGGATGGAAGTCTTTTTGCATCCATCCTCCTGACTGTGGTGGGATTGATATGACAGTAGAGGTCAACACAGTGACTAAATGGAGACTGTAAAAGGGAGTGTGAAAGAGGTGAACTTGGAAGTGGAAGGTGGTTGTTGCATGTGAGGAAAAGGATGCCAAGTTGCTGAGGATGCCAATGTAACTAAATTGTAAAGCTGGAGGAGAAAGAAAAGTTAACATTTTCTTCCTTAAACGTTGGGGACAAAGCAGCTTTTTGTGAGGAGGAACTGAACACTGTCCTGCTGGGTATCAAGTATGCTGGGCCTTGGAGTTTGCTCCTCAGCAGCAGGCAGTTTGTGGGGCATCCTCGGTGGTCCTGTTGTTCACCTTCACCTTTTGCCCCAATTAAGTGTGCAACAACACTTCTATTGACCTACTCATTCAAAAGTTGTTTTCTCCTGTTGTATGTGGTAGGCTGGTAGTGGTATTGCTGCCCATCTAGATGGAGGAAATACAGATCCAAGGAAGTGATGTGCTGAAGCTTCCCCAGCTGAGTGGCAATGAAGCAGGGGTGGAACATAACTTCAGTTCTGCACCATAAGGCCCTGATTTCCCTGTGACTGAATGTGCTGTTCTGCCCTCTTTTGCAGTATTCTGTTTGTGGTGCCATAAGAATCTAATGCTCTGCTTGGAGGGAGCAGAGAGACACTGTTGTAATGGACCAAGAATTATTTGTTTCTGGTACATGGCCCAGATTTCAGCTGTGCTTTTTCCCTAGTGCTGATGAGTGGTACCAGACACTTGCACAACTTCCCCTCTGGCATAGATGTATTTGATGTAGATACATGTACTGAAGCTTCTGACACAATAAACCTATTTGAGGGCAACAGGCTGAGTAATCTGGTGCTTGGCAGCTGCTCTGTTGTGGGGATTTTTGCTTTATTGTTAGCAGTGCTTGTGACATCTTTAAATGAAAAGAGGAAGGAGGATGCAGTAGCTCGGCGACCTTAATATTAAAGTAACTCAAACTGCAAATGGTTTTCCTGAGAGAAGGAATCCTGCTGGATTCTACATGTCTCCTGACAGAGTATATTGTATTGCTTTTAGGAGCAGGAAGTGAAATCCTCATGACCTGCTGTGTACCTTACATTTTCAAGCCATCTAATTGAGAAAATGCTGCTTTTCAGGTCTATAATACCCAAATCTATGTGACTCTAATACGGTAAGGTATTCTGACCATGCAAGTATTAGTACTTGGTGTGTACTAGGTGACTTCATTCAACTCTTGATGGGCTCTCTGTGTTTATGGAGGTGTTGTGCATTGCCTTACTCTGTCCATTGAAAGCAGCGCAGCAGCTATCCTGAAAAAAACTAGGACTTCTAAACTAGCATTTCCAGCAATTGTGATACCATAGTTTTACTCTTAAGCCTATGACAAGCCCAACCATGTTGCTTCCCCCCATTCCTTCAAACACATAGCATAAAAGAGAGGCTTTCTAAAAACTTGCTGCAAAGTAAAGGACAGGTAAAATAGGAGGCTGACCTTCCATGAACTGGGAGAGGATAGCACAGGGTGCAGCTGTACAAGTGCTCTGCCCTGCTGTCACTGCCTAGGAAGGAGACTGAAGGGGAGTTTTGGTAGGTGACTGCTAGGAACTTTAACATGGATATCTTTTAATGCAGCTGCTGCTAGCATTAAACCGCAGTGATTAATTGTTAACTGCTTCAAGGGGAAAGCAGCGCTTTGTTACCAAAACCTTTGTCCTGATGGCTTGTTTTGTTGGCCAATCTTGCAGTCACAGCAAAAAAGCACTTTTGATACAAGGATGGAAACTCTGGACAGAGGTAGAAACATCAATTTTCATTCTTTCCACTCACTGCTCCCCTCCTCGTCTACTGATTATCAGACAAAACTAATGAATCAAGATACTTAAATGGAAGTGAGGGATAGACAGTGGGCTGTGTAGGCTGCAAATTAGTAAGCGGGGAAATAACTAAAAGTAGGGAGTTCTTGTGCAACAGAGTGGTTTATTATGGATTATGTGGGCTTCTTTAATGCACATAGCTCTGAACATAAACATCTACTATTTAAAATTTATGGTGGCTTAATTGTGGAGGAAATGCCTTTCTAAATGCAGCCTGTCTTGGGATGTTACGGCTCCAGTGCTGGAGGGAAGGAGGGAGGAACACTAGGCAGGCATGGCAACTTGGCCAGGTGCTGACTTTATTTTTCAGACACCAATGCTGAACAGTTTACTGCTCCACCCACTGAAGGGCTTCTGGAGGGTAGTGACTGTCAGAATAATTGCTGCTTTCTTCTGCTTCTTTTGTGAGCTGGGGCACATGTCTGTAGCAGAGGGTAGTGAAACAGCTTGGGGAACAATATCATCATGGTTTGGTTCCCCAATCTTCAGTGTGATTGCACTAACGCTTGCATTGGTGCAGCAGTGTTAGGGAGTGGGATGGGAAGGGCTGGAGTTAACTAATAGACTGTGGAACGGTGGCTTTCATTGCACTGGAACAAGGCTTGACCTGATGATCATCCTCTGGTCCAGCCAATAACTACAGGGAAAGGGTAGGCTGTCCTGCTTCCCCTGCTGCTCCCCACTTCCAGAGCAGTTTTCAACGAAAGCTTCAGAGTAGCTGACCAGCCTAGTCACTGTTTGAAATACTTTTGAATGGGAAGCGAAAGGAGACTAGTGGTGTAGTTTAACTTTGTCAGACCAGGTACCTCTTCAGTCCTTTGTTGTTCCTGTTCGTTTCCCTGATGCAACTTGGACTATCCTTTGTTGATAACTTCGCAACTTAGTTTTTAAGGCATGGTTCAAAGGTACCCTTTCTAAGTGCTTGTTCCTCTCCTGATTTTTTTTTTTGTGAGGATGGACTAAGGGGAGCCCTGGAAAATCTTGGGACTTCTTCCTGAGTAGCCATCTAACCTACAGGTTCTGAAGATAAGCTCATTTGAGACACTTCCATGCTGGCTGCATTAGCACTTGGCTGTCTTGGAGTTGCTAAGCTCCTTGTACAGATAAAATGACAGCCCCATTCTCTGAAAGACTTTTTATCTAAGGGCAATACTACATGGTATCTGAACAGAAGCCTCAGTATAATCCTTGGTTATAGAAGAATTTTTAAGAACTGGGCTGTTCTTTAAGAATGTGTGGCAGTAGAAAAGCAGCATGGAGTTGGCTGCCAAAGGACAGGGAAGTTGTAAGACAAGTACTCTTAGACAGTGTACTTGGTAGTTCAGTCCTGCAAACTAGTCTTTCAAGTGCAGCTTGTTTATAAAACCAGGGGGTTTTGTGTTTGCTTTGTGCTAAGCATAGATTTCAGCCTTACAGGGATGTGAGGCTTCTCCTGGAAGCAGTGCTTGTTTACATGCAAAGTCTGAATAACATCAGGAAAAATCAATTGAAGGTGGTTGGACAGGTACAAAGGTATAAGAATAGTTAACCTCTGGACAAGGTGAAAAAAGCTTCATGTGACCTTACTTCCTGCTACATATATGACTTATTGCCCCTAGTACATAGCCCGCAAGTAGATCATAGAGCCATCTCTTGAGTGCACGTAAAGAAATCAGAACTGTGAAAAGGCTGCCTTTTGCAGGTGACTTCTGCAGTTGGCGTATCTATGCTAGCCTAGTTTTTTTCTCCTTGGAATAAGCTCTCTTGAGACACCAGTGCCTTTTTCTTAAGGCAAAGACTGTACTGAAGCAACCTGGGAGCAGCCCCCCATAATTGTATCAAACAGTCTTAATTTCAATACAAGCGAACTCCATCCCCAGAAAATGGATTCTTGACACAAGCAATGAGGAAAAACATCACTTGTCTGGTGCATCTAGCCAGGAGCTGAAAAACTATGACTTTGCCAGATGTGACTAGTGAGATGAGAACCTGGTGTGTGGGAAGTATGTCTTTCTGGGTCTGGAAGACATTTGATGTGGTGCTGCCGTGTTCTCTGAATGGGTATCTGCATGCTGAAGCATGCAGAGAACTTGCTGTGCTGGTGGAACATGTTGTAGCTGGAGCGCTATAGCCTCCTATAAGCTGCTCGAACCAGTGCATCAGCTGTAAACAGCTTGCGCTCCAGAATGGCTGTGCTGATGACTGTGTGCAAAGCACTTTGACTGGGAATAGGGCTGTACATAAGGGCATAGTAATTGCAACAACTTACTAGTTTTTCTCCAGACTCTCCATCTGCAGTGGCTGCATTCCTGTGTGCCCCTGCTGTCACATCTCCCTCTACTTTCTCACAGGAAGAAGGGAACTGTACGGATCTTCCTGCTCCTTTAATACCATGTACAGGTGCTGTCTCTGTTCAGACCTAACAACCACAGCTGTGTGCCAAACCACAGTTGTTTTGCTATTTCCTCCAAAAGAATCTATCTGGAGTGCAGATCTATGGCTCAAAGCTGAACTTGACACATCTGATGTTCATCAGCAGTATGTCCCCACTATAGCCTGTCTGCAACTTCTGCGTTAAAAACAAGTGATGCCTGCAATTCATTTTACGTGTTGCTAACTTGAGAGCTGCAGGCAAATGGTTAAGCTGCTAGCTGGGTTGACTTTCTTCTGAGCATGTGACAATCTGTTTTGTGGCACCAAGCATGGTTCAGATGCTGAATTCTACCTGGAACCCAAGTTCATCAAGGCAGTCTTCTAGGTTTGTAACAGCTGCCTGTAAATACTTGCTAGAAGAATTATTCAGAGTTTAAAGTTGCTTCTGGAAAATAGCACTTCACCAGTTGGCTACAAACAAATATTCTAGACCAGCAGGAAGTTAGAGAGGAGCAAAGGGGAGAGGTGTGAGGAAGGTCAGTGCTGCAGCTGCAGATGTGGGACATGAGAAGGGGACTCTGGCTAAATGTCTCAGTGCTTAGCTAAGATGCAGAGCAGTCAGTTCAATGTGGGATGGTAAACTCTGGGCTCCATCCTGCCTTATGGTGGAAGAGCTTTAGTTGCTGACTTTCTGACCTGTTTGGTTAGCTCCTGCTCCCTGTGCAGATTTTACCATGGCTTCTCTCAGGCCCCATGGTCAACTTAGCAAACCTTCTTATGCCATATAATGCTGCTTACTCTGCAGTACAGGCACTTGTATACCTGTGTGGCAGTGGTAGAGATGTGTGTTCAGAGTAAACTTCTGTTTTACAGCTAGCATGCTGAGAAACCAGAGCAAATTGCTTAACTCCTCTTAACATCTGTGTGTTACACTACCAATAGATGAACTATTTCTAGCTAGAGTTTCATTGTCCTGACCTGAACACAATTTTTGCACTGTAAAGGCCACAGACCATGAGTAAGGGTGGAAAGGAAATGGACACATCAGACAAGGGGATTAGGAGAAACTGGTCTGTTACTAATGCAGAGGTCTGAAGCCAGCAGTAGTAATTGTTTAACCTACATAACTTTCTAATGCTGCTGTCCTCGGAATACTGAGGACAAAGCGTCCTCAAGGTAGTTCTGTAAAAGGTACAAAATAATTGCTTTAGAGTACTAGTCTAAGAAGACTGACCATAGGAAGATGGACTAACAGTGCCTCATGCCAAGAACATAATGGCTTGCAGTGACTAAATCTTCTAAAAAGCTGATTTCAGCTTCTTTATGGATGCAGATTACTAGCACTCAGGCTGACTTCCTCTGCTTCTCAAGGGAGGCAAGGAAGCAGAGGTCCTGATGAGGTACTTTACTACCCTTTGTCCTTTAAGGAAGGAAAGTCTCCAGCCCAACATCTGTTATGAAACAAGCCTTTCTGCAATACACTACAAAATGTGCTCAGGCATGTGAGGTGGATGAGAGGTCACGGACTGTGCTGGTGGACAGAGCCATTATGTCAGTATGGCACGCAGATCTTAGTGCTGTGCCTGTGAGTACATGTTAGTCATAAGTGGGAGAGGCTGTGGAAGAATACATGTTCCACTGTGGTTCTGAAGGCTTATTAGGGAAGAGTCTGTCACTAAGTACAGGGTTTGAGTGAAAAGAACTTAACTCCAAATATTTGGCCATTTTAAGACTTGATGCCCACCAAAAATGGCATTGCCAGAGCAGGTGAATGGCTGGCATTTGTCTCTGAGAAGCTATTTTAAAGAGCCTTGAGGAAACATTGTGCCTGGCCTTTAACGTGCGCTTGGCATTCGTAAGGTACCTGGGAGCTGCCTTGCACAGAGCTGTAAAGAGTCTAATGACCTTTCTGAAACGTCTTCTAAACTTCTTCTCTGAGGAAAACCAGCCCAAGTTTGCTTTTCTTATTTAAAGAAATATCTTTAGCCTTTAATAGGAGAGAAGATCTCTGGCAGGAACTTGAACTCCTTTTGTCTGAGTTGCTTCCATAACTACAAATACTTTGCAAAAAGTAACCTCTCGTGATACTGTGACGATACTGTGATACTCTTCTGCTGCTTAGTAGTATTTTCTGCTAGATTGTGCAGCATGGCAGTTGACAGGAACTGGCTGGGTAGGTGGACAGTGGAAACTTGCTTAAGTTGGTGTCTGGTAAGTGGCTTAGCTGAGGATGGGTGGTGGTGGTTGTTACTTCAGGCTTTAGTTTACTCAGATGTGCTGCTCTGAGTAACTTTAGTGCGTTGCTTTGATACGTGGTGTAAGAGGTCATGCTGCCTTCATTGCACTGCCTTTCAACATTGCAAAAAGCTAGAAAACTTCTGCAGAAACTGTCTGAATCATCCCAAGGAGAGGAATGTTGGAGTGCTGTGTTCATACAGACAAACTGATTCTTAGTTGTTACAAGTCCTAGCAGTGTTGTACGATGACATGCTCTTGGCTTCCTTGGACAGAAGCCTTTTCTAGTGTGTCTCAGGGTGGGCATGCTTATGCCAGCTGCTTCATGTACAGAGGAGCTCTTGGTGTCTGCTTAGTAGATGAACAAGACTGCGTAGCAAGGCGGCTTATTAACTTTGTCATCTAGGTAAATCAAGCATTACTAAATACTAAATGTCTTTTGTTCTCCCCATCCCTGGCATATCTTGAGCACAGTTACTTGTCAAGGGCCTCTTACTCTGCTGCAGGATTTTTCTTTTTGATGTCTGCTGGGACACGTGCCATCTTTCTTAATTCTTTCTTGCCCAGCCTCTTGTGATCTCAGAGTGACTGTAGTTTCACTTTCTGTGGAGGCCAACGCAGCCCTGCCAACAGCTAAACCTGCTGAGCCAAACCACTTCTGTTCTTCACTAGGTGGGGCTGAGGAAGTTGCCCCTGTGGCAACCTTCTCTGTGTAGAGCAAGATAGCAGCGGGGCTGGCAGTGCTGCCAAAACCAGTGCTGTGCAATGAGGGCTGCCTGCCCAGCCCTGATCTAAGCAAAATTGCAACACTCCGAAACTAGCTCTAACCATGTTGTTAGTGCAGTTGTTCCTGTCATCTGTTCTGTAGCTGCTTGTTCTCTAACGCAGCGTTGGAAAACTTCTTCAACAGCATAGGTGAGCTTACGTTTTTCCCAAGGTTTAATCGATATTTAGTGGGGTGGGAAGGGTGCTGAAGCCAGAATGCTGGTGGAGTGATTGCATCTGTACTGGATAGGGTGTCACAGGCTTCCTGTGACCAGCTTCTGCAGTGCAAGTAAGGTGGTATATTTTTGATGCTAAGAATTAATGCCAGGGAAAACTGAGAGTCCTGGTTCTTTGGGGGTAAAGTTTGAATGCTATTTGAGGTGTGCGAACTCTTCTCTCCACCGTGGTTAGGATGTTTTGTGGCATTGCTGATGCATGGTGGCTTTCAGCTTGGTTTTACAGAAAGTCTATGCGATCAAGGGATGTGTTCTCAGCACCACCATGGGAGGAACGGGAAACCATCTGGTGTTGAAGCAGCTTCTAGAGATCACATTAAAGAAGGGCTAACACTGAAGGGTTTTTGTGGGGAGTTTGACATACTAGTTGTGCATGTATCTGAAGGATGTGAAAGGTGACTCCAGGTGAGCTGCTGCCAGCAGGTTAGTCAGCAAACTAGGAGTAGTATAGCTCCTTTGTCTATTGGCTTGTGGGATGAACATTCAGCCCAAGAAAATGGACCAAGTTTACATAATGTTTTTTCTAGTAAAATCATGGAAACCTGAGCAAAAACAATAGTGGATTTTTTTAGTCTCATTTATTAGTACTGTCTGGGATCCTTTAGTTCATCTTTTCAAAGCTGTAAGCAAGTAAAGCACCATGTGCAGAATATATATTTTCTTTCCTTCTCCTGACCTGTTTTCCAGGCTGCAAATCTTTAGGGTAGAGCTCTGATTCATTGTCTGTAGAGCACCTGGAGTATGCTAGGTGTTTAAAGTTCTGGCCCCTTATCTATAGAAGTACATTCAATAAATATGGGGCAAAAAATAGAGCCACAGTGAACTGACTTGAAGAAATAGACTTGAAGTAAAACTGAATCAGGAATCAAGGGATTTCAGAGCCTTCGTGTATTCTTGTAATTGATGTTCGAGACACCTGTAGGTGTTGAGCTACAGAGCAAGGGAGGACCTATGAGGAACCATGGGTTTTCTGATCTGAAGCTGTCAAACTTTTTGTAAATGTCTGAAGTGTTTCTGGTAAAGTTTGTAACTGGAGGAGAAAGGTTTGCCAGTATTCAGCTTCAAGAAAACAGACGTTTTCAGTGCCTGAGTGCCTCACAGGTGCTTAAACAACTGCAGGCATCTTCCAGTAAGTAGGTTTTTTTTGTTTCCCCTTGTTCTGGAGAGGATGCTTCTAGAACTCTTTATGCTCTGGATTTTTCACTTGTGAACCATCGATGCTATACTAAGCCCCTGGCAGCACTTTGGCAGCTCAGGAGTTGGGTTGGTTAGTGGAACCAGCAGTGACAGCAACTCCTGAATGGCCAGTACTAATACTTTGCCTTGTGTGCAGATGTTGGACTGGGACTTTGAGGGCTCTTGCTGCTGTGCAAGTTGCTTCCAAATGGAGCTGAAAATCTGCACAGCAGCCTGTTAAAATTCCTATGTCTCTGAGCTGTAGCTACCTGAAATAACCTCTCACTGTGATAAAACTTGCACGGGAACAGCCTTTTGGCTTCAGATGAAACAATGAGGGTGTCTTGGGTGAGTATTTTGGCTTAAGTTCACTGTATTGATAGCTTGGATTGCATTTCTAGTGTGTGTTTGGATGAGGTGAATGGGTTTGAATGGCAGCGCAGGTAGGAATGAGGTGAATTGTCTGAGAGCAATAAGGAGCCTTGTTTTGAATGTGGATGACTTTTTTTTTAATCTAGCTGTGTGAATTGTTTAAGGGGCACTGTTAACCTCATGTTTGCAAGATGTTCCTCTAGATTTTGGGGGACACTAGGGAAGTAACTGAAATCAAGATTTAGTTGTTTGATTCATATTGGGAGACAAAATATTCTGCTGTGGATAACTGAGACTGCAACCTGCATGACATCTGCCTAGCTGGGTTCTTGACTGCATCTTATGAGGTTTACTGCCAGCTGAAGGGCGTAAATGTGGCCATTTGCACAGAGTATGGCTGTGCTCTGTTGTATGCAGCATTTTGGTGAACTAAATCCAGATGACTGCCTCAGCTGGAGAGGTCTCTGGTGGGCAGTTATTTTTTTCTCATTTGTGTCAATGCCTGAGCAGAAGTTGGACACCAACTCTGCTCTGCCATGTATGTTCTTTTCTTTGCAGAGCTGTGTTCTCCCCATTCAGCAGCAGGGACTTCGAATCCTTCCATTGAAATGTCTTTGTCTCCTGCCTTGATCTATTTGTAGCAAGCAGTTGTTCTGAAACCTGGCGTATCTTTCGAATATGGCAAACTGCCCACTTGCTCTGAGCAGCTAAACTGAGGGGAGATCTAATTCTCACTGAGAATAGCAGTGAACACTTTTCTCTGAGAGACTCTTATAATTTCATTCCAAAGCTTTTAAGCCTAGAAGGTTAACAATAAAGCTGAGAATAGCATGGGAGCAGAACAGAGCATCATGGGGATGAGCTTATGTTTATAAAGCAGAGCAGAATTGCAGCAAGCCTGAGCTGCTGATATGATAAGATAAAAGCACTTTCAGTGCTTGCATTTGTACTTAAACCTGTAACAGTTCAAAGGTTTTGAAGTAGCTAATTCCCTAGCATATCTTATTTATGGCTGGCTGTGTCTCCTATCAAGCTGCCCAGGGCATTAATCCATTAATTTAAGAGGGTAAGCTTTCCTGTATCTGTCCTGCTGAGGGAAAGTGCCTGTATGGTCTTGTGCATGAAGAGACTTTCCTTTTAAAAAATGAGGGCATAATTGTGCATCATGACTGTAGGGCAAGGTGCCACTCTGCAGTTCTAGGCCAGGCTAGTGCCAGGAACAGTGGAGCCAGCTCTGAGAAGGGATTGTTGCCTTGCCCTAATAAGGAGCCATGTTACACTTAAATCTTGGCATGTGGTGCTCGGTATCTGACCTGCTGTTGCTCTAATCAACCCCTCTGTTCCAATCATTTTTCTGTCTTTCCCCCTTTCCCTTCTTTACTCTGGCTGTTGTCCTTCATCTAATGTTAATAGTCTGCCTGGGAAAAGAGTCATAACTAATGCAAGTGATGAGTGGTGTTTGTGTTCAGGAAAGGCTGCTTTCTCTTTGGAGCAGGCAGTGTGACGGTAGCCCTATCCCATGTGCTTCAGAAGTCCCTCTTTTCCATTGTGGTGATTCCCTTAATGGTGCAGCAGCCTTGAGAGAAATATGATGAAGCTTTTATGTTGGCAGAAGGCAAAAATTCATAATGAATGAGGCATTGTTTTGCTAATGAACAGCACAATTGTATTCTGGTCTCTTCTCTGAGCGTTTTGTGCTTCAAAGCAGTCTGCACCAATACTCCTGCAGCCTGGCAGTCTCCTTTGTTTTGGTTCTTGTTTCCTATGCCGTGTTCTCCCATGGACTGTACAGTTCTCAGGAAATCTCTGCCTCTTCTCCTTCTGCCAATGTTTTGTTCCTTTATCCTAATCAAAGTTCCAGCAGCTGAATTTGCCTGTAGACTTCCAAGTGTGCTTTAGCCAGTGCCTTGTTGACAGCCTTTGTCCATATGCTGTAGGCCTTGGGAATGACAGGTCATTCATCTGGTACTTTCTGTAGAACGCTGCATGATTCAGTTCTGTCTCAGCAGCCTGATGGTCTTTATCCCAGCCTGAGCAAATGACTTGCACGGAAACTTTTTAAAAATAATGCTGACCAGAAGCAATAAATGTGTCTTTCCTAGGGAAGACACCTATTAAGAGTGACTTCACAAATCTCTTCGTAACAGAGTTGGTGTCAGCTCTGAGGGATAAATCTGAGAACTTGAGTACACACAGGCATGAAAGCTTAAAGATGGGACAGTGGGATGATTGGGAGGAACTGCTCTCAAACCCTTGAGTAACTGCATGCAATACATGAGTTGAAAAAGTAGATTGAGCAACTTACTAGGTGGGTTTGTAGGATTTGTTGCGATGTGGTGACGAAGTCTCTGGAAGGCAGTTATAACAGTGTACTTGAACTTGTACACCAGCAGCTCAGCTCATGTCTGTAATGAGCTTGTTCCTGGGATCCCTTGGTTTGTGATATTGCTGTTTCTTGGCCTTACAGAGCAAGGGAGCCTGTGCCCTTAGAGGCTGGGAGTGCCTGTGTGTCATGGAAACACTTGGGCCCAAGCACCTGAGCTGTGGGGCAGAACAACTAAATGATGTGTTGGGAGAGGGTGAAGCACTAGCATCCAGTGACTGTGCCATCCCTTAATTGGTTTTGCTGTTACTTATTTATTTTCAGCTGTTGACCAGCTGGCTTATATAATTCAGGATTTGTTTTGATGTTGTGGATGGTACTTATTTAACTTGCAGGATGTCCCTGTTATCTTACCAGCTGATAATGTGATTGGACCTTATTTAAATGGCAGTTGTTTAATGAACCATCCCCTGTCTGTTAGTGCTGTGCATCTGAGGTCCCCGAATAGTTTGAAATAGCTATACTGCTGCCTACTACTGTGTGTTGGCATGTGTCATCTAAAGAACCTCAGGCATTCTCCTCTCCATACTTGGAAAAAAAAGGAGAGAAGGAAAGGAAAAGTAGTCTTGTCTCTTTTTTACTTAAGAACTACAAGATTTGAGCTCACTGTTCCAGTGACATACCCTGGACTGATAGTAAAAACCTGTAGGGAACCTGGTGAACTGTTCCCTAACGCAGAGCATGCATGAGCCTTCCCTGTCACCTTCTAGCTGCAGCCTTCCTGCTTATGTCCAGTAACCTTATTTTTAAACCAGATCTGATTCATGCTCTATTTCCTATGCCAGATGAGGTCCTTGGTTGTGAGTGAGTAAGTGTTGTGACTGTAGCTGGCAGGAGCCCTGCGTGATTGCCTCACTTCAGGAAATGTTAAAATAACACTTTTTTTTCTTAGAAAGCTAGTTCGCTCCCCTCCCACTTCTAATTCTCCTAATAGCTGCCCCCAGTTTGGCAGCTGTTGCACAGAGGGTTGTTTGTGTTGCTGAGTGAGAGCAGAGACACTTTGGTGGATGCAGTGCTGGAGGAGAGGTACACGAAGTGAGCTAGTATCTCTAGCCAAGCTGGCTTAAACTTTTTAGAGGTTCCTCTGAAATTTGGAAGGAAAACTGCTAAACTGTGAGAAGAATCTCGTTCCTCCCCCTGGACTCTGTGTCTGAAGCTAGTGATTTTTTTTCCTCTTGGAGAAGAGAAGCTGCTCCAGCTGAAGCTGCTCATCTGAGACAAACTGTACAGCAGGTTTATCTGCTCTCTTAACTACAGTAATTCAGTGGGGCCAGTAGAACTGATAGCTGCTGGAACGGGGGTCCCCCAAGGCTGGACCCAGCAGGTTTTGTCTGCTGTTTTAGACTTGCAGTCAGGTTTCCAAGGTACGTAGCAAAGCCTTAGTGGAGTTGAGGAGAATTATTTCCTCAAACCTGTATCAATGGCTGCTAGCTGCTTTACCAGCTGATCTGTAGAAGGTGCTGATTGAGAAACTCAACATGAGCCAGCAATGTGTGCTCGCAGCCCAGAAGGCCAACTGCATCCTGGGCTGCATCAAAAGAAGTGTGGCCAGCAGGTCAAAGGAGGTGATTCTGCCCCTCTGCTCCGCTCTCGTGAGACCCCACCTGGAGTACTGCATCCAGCTCTGGAGTCCCCAACATAAGGACATGGACCTGCTTGAGTGTGTCCAGAGGAGAGCCACAAGGATGATCAGAGGGCTGGAGCACCTCTCCTATGAGCAGAGGCTGAGAGAGTTGGGGCTGTTCAGCCTGGAGAAGAGAAGGCTCCGGGGAGATCTTACTGCGGCCTTCCAGTACCTAAAGGGGGCCTACAGGAGAGCTGGGGAAGGACTTTTTACACGGGCATGGAGTGATAGGACGAGGGGGGATGGCTTTGAACTGGAAGAGGGCAGGTTTAGATTAAACATTAGGAAGAAATTTTTCACTTTTAAGGGTGGTGAGGCACTGTCCCAGGTTGCCCAGAGAGGTTGTTGAAGCCCCGTCCCTGGAGGTGTTCAAGGCCAGGCTGGACGTGGCCTTGGGCAACCTGGGCTGGTGGGAGGTGTCCCTGCCTGTGGCAGGGGAGTTGGAACTCAATGATCTTCAAGGTCCTTTCCAACCTAAACCATTCTATGATTCTATGTAACTCTACAGATGGAGCAGCTTTCATTTTTATTGCATGGCTCCTACCTTGTTTAATCACTGATATGGGGAGATGGTTTGTGTTGGATACCTTATTTCTCTTTTGGAACTGTTTGTGCTGAGGGAAGAAAATTATTTATGGCTGGATAACAAGAGTTAATATGTATATGTGTATGTGATGCTCACATCCTAGAGGTTCCTCAAGAATGTTCATTTACAACTGGCAGCCAAAAAAGGAAGGCTAGAATTTATTTGTCTTCATCTAATGTCTGTCAGATCTGGGAGCACTGCAAAGGAAGCACTAGAGTACCAGCTAGGAGAACACAAAGTGCTGATGTAGTGTTATGCGAATAAGCTGCAGGTACTAGGCCTGTTTGTAGTGCTTGTTCTACTTGCCAGTCTGTGATCCTCTTCTTGAGCTAGAGCACAAATACATCTCTCCTGAAACGCAGGCTGCTTTCCTTTCCCTGTAGTGGAAGCTATACTTACGAATGTTTTGCATTGTGAAGGGTAGTTCCAACCTCTCTAGAGCAGCAGAGGGAGAAGCTAATTCACTCTTTTATGCCACTCTTTCTTGCTAGGGATAGCTCAGACTAGAATTTTGCGGAGGTGTTATCCATATAAACCAATCCCTCACTACCAGTCAGCTGTAGCATGTTACTACAGGGTCCAAAGGCAATGCAATTGTAAACATAGGTCTGTCTTTGAGAAATTCACTGAAGCTGTTCAGACTCTTTCTGGATATTTTTGTGGTTTGGCGCTGTTGTGGATAGCTATAGAGATGGTGGTGGCAGGAGAAGAAGTTCTCCATGGTGGCTGGAAGGAGCTGGAGCAGTGAACATCAGTGGGCAGCCTGGGCCTTTACTGGGATGTCTTGCTCAGCCTGACCTTGTGGTATGAACTAGGGCTGGGAGGCAAAAATCATGCTTATACAAGACACTGTTTTCAATCCTCCTACCAACTGAAGACAATCAGGAAAAAATTAAGTCTTAAACATTACTTTGTAGTGGGTTCTGAGTCTTCTGCATTGAATAAACTCTTTTCTCAAATCTTCCAGCCTGGACAACATGTAGGCCATCATGATGTAAAACCAAGGTTTGCTGGAGGCAGCCTAAATAGAGATGTGCTCTCTTAAGGTTTAGTGATGCAGCAATAAGGAGCAGTGCATTCACTGTAAAGAGAAGATGAGCTCTGGTGGCTGAATCTATACCTTCCTTAGCCAAAGAAGCAGAAATTCAAGTGCCTTTCTGAAGGGGGCATTAGAAACTTAGGACCTATTGATTTGATCTATATGCTATCTCTGCTGTGCAGGGTGTACTGCGTAAGTAGCGTGCATCGCCCTTCCTTGCTGGTGGGAAGGAAGGACAAGATGTCAGGATAAACAGATTAAAACTGTGCTCTGTAAATGTTGCATACAAGGCTGTATGTGCTAATGTTTAACTCGTCTCTTGTTTTTCTTTCCATCCATTAGGCAATGCTGACTGGTGCACATCTTGACAAGGTCTCCTAGCAACTTTCTCTGTAGGGCTGAATGACAGCAGGAGCGGCCGGGTAAATTGATGAACTTGCCTTGGGAGCCTATAAATAGGCAAAATCAGAACACACAATGGGTCAGAAGGTCACAGGTGGGATAAAGACTGTGGATATGAGGGACCCTGTATACAGGCCATTGAAACAGGAACTCCAAGGACTCGACTACAGCAAACCCACACGTCTAGACTTGCTGCTGGACATGCCTCCGGTATCATATGAAGTCCAGTTATTGCATTCATGGAATAATGATGATCGCTCGCTGAATGTATTTGTGAAAGAGGATGACAAACTCATATTTCACCGGCATCCGGTGGCTCAGAGTACAGATGCCATCAGAGGCAAAGTGGGATATACACGAGGACTGCATGTTTGGCAGATCACGTGGGCAATGAGGCAGCGAGGCACGCATGCTGTGGTTGGGGTGGCAACAGCAGATGCCCCTCTGCATTCAGTAGGGTACACAACGCTTGTAGGAAATAACCATGAATCCTGGGGCTGGGACCTTGGGCGCAACAGACTGTATCATGACGGCAAGAACCAGCCAAGTAAAACCTATCCTGCCTTTTTAGAACCGGATGAAACTTTCATTGTGCCGGACTCCTTCCTGGTGGTTCTGGATATGGATGATGGGACACTGAGCTTCATTGTAGATGGGCAATACATGGGTGTTGCATTTCGGGGACTCAAAGGGAAAAAGCTATATCCGGTGGTAAGCGCAGTGTGGGGACACTGTGAAATACGGATGCGCTACTTGAATGGACTTGACCGTGAGTATAACTCCCTGTATTTGTTCTAGCAGCACAGGTCTATGTGCTATTTAAATGCAGATTTATTAGGTCATCCTGGGGAGGGTTTTTGGTTTTCTACAGAAGTAAGGATTTCATGTCAGCAATAGGATTGCTGGATGCAGCTCCAAATCCTTAATGGCTAATTTAAAAAGTTTGGCTGGCTGTACACAGGTACTGTTACCAAGGCACTGCAGGGAGCAAGCAGGGTTTGGGGAGTTAATGGGGGTGGAGAAGGTGATGCCAGTTGTTTGTCTAGAGATGACAATTTTGGTATTGCTACCAAAGCATCAGTAGCAATGTCCTTCTGACAGTTGCATTATTGGCAATGTAATCCTGGTGTCTCTTTACAGGAAACAGCCTCTGAGGGACAATCACCTTACTTAAATGGCTAGTGAAGGGACTTTTAAAATCCCTTGCAGGCAAGAGTGGGAAGATCTGCCCCTATCTAAGGAAATGGGAATGTCTCATCTTTCAAACAAGTAGCTCACTTCTCTGCTTCTTTCAGGGCAGGGTGTGCTCATTTCTAGCGTGAGGCTGGATATTGTAGCCAGCCCAGCTTGCATGCCAGGCCTTTTACTAATAGGGACATCAATCTCTAGCTAAGCTTAGTAATAAATTTGGCTGTTCAAATGTGCTAAAGTCTGTTATCTCTCATAGTCAGAAGTTCCCATTGGGCCAGACTGTGACTCAGTCCTCTGGGTAGGGTGGAGGAGAGAGGTGAAGGAAGTGGATTAAAATCTGGATTTATGTTGTTAGTGAAATGAATTTGGCAGTATTGTTATGAAGAGTAGTGTTTCCCTTGCATTCCAGAGCAGTGTCTGTGCAAAGGCTCTAGCATACTGGGCCCTTTTATTTGTGCTTAGAACACGTTCTAATGCTTGGCCAGCAATGGCAAATCCCTGGCAATGGTGACATGAGGTACAACAAAACTGACACTGGGCACCAGAAAAACTGAGCTGTCAGAATAAGCAGGAAAGCCTTGCAAAGGGATAGGAGCAAAATCCACAAGTGCTTTGAGAAATATGCTTCAACTTAACAAGACCAAGTAGAGAGCTCTTGGCAGAGCACTTTCTCACCAAAAGAAAGAAACCTAACTCATTCTGCCACAACAGTGTGCAGAATGGCAGCAGCTCCAGTAACCAGGTTTTTCTGAAGTGTCAAAGCCAAAATCTGCAGCTCCTCTCAAAGCCAGCAAGTCTGTGGAGTTGTTGGCACAGAACTGCACTCAGCAAGGAAACGGCCACCTCCAGTATTGGATTTGGTTGTGATGTGCTCTCAGCATAGGAGTGAATTGTGGGCATAAGGCCAGGAATGACGGGACGCTATTTTGGCACAGAGAGAAAGAAGGTGTCTGGCTCTAACCACTTCTGAGCATTCAATAGCAACACTGTCCAGTGATTGTAGTGCTTGTGAATGGAAGGAGGTCAGATATGCGTGTGCTTTCTCTTTTGGTCTCCTGTCAGACTGGGTTATCAGTGCAAACTAGATGAGGACAAAGTTCTTGTTCTTAATCTCTGTGGGAAGAAGATCCTCTCCTTTTAAGGCCGTTAAACTGGAATGTATTTGTTATGTTAATGTCTATAGGCATTGAAGGTCAGGGCCCCTTGTCCTCTGGGTTGCTGGCTAGACAATGCCTCTGTCCCAGCTATCTCCCTGTGGAGCAGGAGGAATTGGGACAGACTATGAATACAGCATATTTGTACCCCACTGGTTTAAGAATAAGCTACACTGGGAAGTGCCAAAGGAGTGCTGCCAGTAAGAGACTTCTCTGGCAGTATCACAGCCAGAGCTGAGATGTGCAGTGCAGCGGTAAAGACCTGTCACTGCAGAAGAGGCAGCATGGGTCCTGGAGTGGGTCACGAGCAGTATCTTGGGCTGAGTGCAACTGTGTTCTCGCTTGTGGCACAGAAAGTGTATGACAAATGGTGGGACTTGGGAAGCAACAGCACTGCCCTGGCAGATCTGTCTGCTCTCCACCCAGCTATCAGTGTGAAAGAGGTGTGCATATAGAGGTATGATTCCTGAGGAATAATTAATGTTTGAAGCACTGGGAGAACTTTTGGAGAACTGCTAGAAAAAACATTCCACTGCAGCTTCCCCTGGAGCAGGTAATAGCTTGTGATCCATCACAGGGAAGGAGCAGGGGGGGAAATGGGGCATTAGTTCAGCTCTCACTGCTAACTTGAAGAGGAGGCAGACCAGTTCAAGTGTGTGTTTCCTGACTTTGTTACCAGTCTCTCCTCAGCTAACTCTCCTTCTCACAGACTTTTTGCCAAAAATTAGACAAAAATTAACTTTCCTCACTCTTCATTGGAAGGGTTTTCTACATGCAGCAGTATGACTGTTTACTTTTTCCAAAGTAGCATCAGGAGTAGCCTGATAAGAGGCTACTGACAACACACTTCTCTTGAGCTTTTTGATGTTAGCTGTTAGCTTTGAACCTGGAAGGAAGGGACTTGTATCCACCTTATTGATGGAATGAATTCTGGTGAAAAAATAAAATAAAATTCACTAACATGCCCATGCTCAAACTAAGCTTTTCCTGTCTTTCAGCTGTTTAAACAGCTGTATGAACAGTTAGATTAATTTGGCTTGTAGTAGTGGAAGCTAGAGCTGTTGGCATCTATCAGGGTTCCTGAAAACTGCAGCTTCTCAGCCAGACTCTTCCGTTCCTGCGGATGTTTTTAGGTGTCTGTTCAGCCCAAGATATCTGTAAAGGAAGCTTTCTAATGGTGCATGCTGAACCCTCAGGCTATTGGAAGGATGTCCAGTTATGTGCTTAATTTGGGATGTCTTTGTGCTAGCCCTCTCCTGAGGGAGGAGAAGCCCCTAGGCTTGAGCAGCATGCTGTGTAAAGGTGAGCATTGACAGACTTAGCAAGGCAAGCTGTGAGAAACTAATCTGTATGTTCCTTTTGTGCAGCTGTAATGTGTTAACTCTGGCTTTGACCTTAGTCCCCTGTATGTTGTGAATGACTCTCCAGCATCAAAGGGCCCCATATGCCATACCTGAAAAACTAGTACTATCTTGTTCAGTGTTTTTAAGTACAGGATGCAAAAAAGATAGCTAAAGGCTTATATCTTTCCCAGATTTATGACACAGGAGGGAATCCTCTAATGGGAAAGTGTCACAATACAAGTAGTGACATGAAGCTTTGACGGATGGCTTTGTTTTTCATGGGAAGTATGTAGTACAAATGAAGGGGTTGACAGCTGTTATCCTACTATGTAAGAGACAAACCATGGTACTTCTTGGTTTGAAGATGCCAAATGCCAAATGATGTTATCAAACTGTTTGCTGTAGTCTTCTACTTCAGTGAATCTCTTACGAAGATTTTCAGGTACTGCAAAAAGAGGCTCAGGCTAGAAGATGTGTTCTGACTTGAACGAATGGTATTGCAGGGGAGGAATTTTCACTAGGGGATTCTAGTATATTTTTCATACACACACATGTATGGCTTAAATAACCTCTACAAGAAACATCATGCTCTGCCTGTGTACTTGATGAGCTGCAGTTGCCGATATGTGAATGCTGAATGACTTGGGTCCTGCAAACATGCCAGGCATTCACTTTTCTTGCTAAATCTTTCTGGGGGATGTTTAGAACTAACAAAATCAATGTGTAACTTGTGGGTTGGGATGTTAATGTCTTGGGTCTCTCTTCCCAGCTGAACCACTGCCTTTGATGGACTTGTGTCGGCGAGCTGTGAGGCTTGCTCTGGGCAAGGAAAGACTGAATGAGATCCCTACACTGCCACTGCCAGCCTCCCTCAAGAGTTACCTGCTCTACCAATGACCTTCATGTTCAAGGACAGAGTTGGAACCAAGGCAAAGTATCGGAGCTGACCCACTGAGCAATGGGTTCTCCACCCTTGTGTCATCGCTACTGTTGGAACTCCTTGGCCAAAGTATTCCTGCCACTGCTTAAGTCTCCATGTGCCCTTATTGGCAAGCTCTCAAGTAATCCTTATTTCACAACTGAGTGTTTTGTTCTTTGGAAGTCACTTCCCCAGCACACTTACAAAAGGAACATTTACAGAAGCTCTGTGCTTCCCTGCTTCTCCTGAGAAAAGGCTGTGCTGCATCCTCTGGGTTGTAGAGCCTAGGAGTGAATGATTTTTCTGTACCAGCTAAAGGGAAGAACATAATTTGGGGGAAGGTATTAGGAGTGGAAATATTAAGACCAGGTCCTAAGAATGAAAAGGCACAGCGTGGCTGGCAGAGTTGGGAAGAGTCTGGAATACCAAGAAGAACTAAGAAGAATTTAAGTTTTTAAAAACCAAAAAAAAAAATACAACCCCAAGCCCTGAAACACCAAAACCCAGAACCCTTCCACCAGGACACTTTTTAATTTGGAGAAGGTGGTTATGTCACTGATGTCTGTATCTCTGCCAGGACTTCTCACCATGTTCTAATGTTGTTTCATAGGCAGTGAATCCTGCTTTCTTGTTTATCACCATTGCTTTCTCAGTTCTCCTGTTCCATTCTGTCTCTCTGGGTTTGACTCAGTTGATTGAGCGGTCATGCTGTGTCTCCACCTGCCCTCTTCCTGACTTAAAACTGCAGCTTTTAGTCTGGGATGAGGTGTTCCTTGCTGATGTGGGGACAAGGAAGGGACAAACATCTCCTGCAGTAGGGTGAGACAGGCTGTATGAGCTGAGATTTGTTACACAGCTATAGGTCCTGCTATCCTAGGTCTGCTTTCTGTATAGCCTGTTCCATGTTAAGGCTTTAGAGAAACACAATGTGTTTCTCTAATGGCTCTGCCAGGGAATTATCTTCTTAGATAAGCTGCTTAAAGTCATCGAAACCAGGCTTTGTTCTGTCATAGACAATTGGTATATCTCCACTTAACTATGCAGTGGGAATAGTTCTCTTTCTTGCTTAAGGGCGGGAAGTTGTCCCAGAGAAGGTGGTAGCAGTGTGGCTGCAGAAGTACCACCAGCAGATGAGATATCCAGAAGGTGATTGCTGCAGAATGTAATTTGTGAGACTTTAACAGAGGCTAGTGGGGTGATCTTCAGGCACAGCAAGAAGCTGCTGAACCTCTCCAGAAGTGGGGCAGGGGGGCAGGAGAGAACTGCAATAAACAGGACAAGCAATTCAGGCAAAATCAGCACATCCCAAATAGATTCTCACCTCAGTAGCCAAGTAAAGAGGATGACACTCCTTTACTAGCAGGAGCTGCTCTCTTGACCTCTCCACAGGTTACTATGCTGCCTTTCTGGGGTTATTTTGCACATTTCTTTGTCTTGAAAAATGTTTGTGTGGTTGGTTTTTTGCTCTTGAGTTATCCCTTCAGTTCTGTGTAGGTACAAATGAGTTTAGTTGTTGAAAATGTTAATATATATATATTTGTGGTGTATGTATAAGAACATGTTTTAAACAGCTGCTGTAGGGTACCTTTTTTAAAATAAACTACTTGCATAGTATATTTTTTAAAGCACAGAATTGGTGCCAAGACTGGGTGGGGTGTGATGTGCCCCTTTTTTAATCTAATATTATATGATTTTTTTTTGTTTTAATGTAGGGGTTTGTACTAGTTTCTGTTACAGGGTGGGACACAAGAAAATTCAATGTGTATGGAGCCCTGCTTGGTTGCCTTCAACTTGAACCAGTGTCTTCCAGAACTCCGGGGAAGCAGCTGTGTTCTCCCTACTTCTAAGGCTCTTTGTGCTCCTTTGTTTCCATTTCTTCTCACTTCACCAGTACATTGCTTTGTACAGTTTTAAATTCTGACTTTCTATTTTATGACTGTAGATAATACTCAGTAACATAATAAACTTTATTAAATATTACTTGATGCTGTTTTTTATTTGTATGAAATGATCAGAGCTCTTTATATCTAGTTTCTACGTGAACAGTGAGCTTGTTCCCAAGAAGCCAGCCCAGACAGGTAAAGCAAGTAACGTCAAACAGCTTTTCTTTTTCTTCTAGAAAAGAAGGTCATATGAAAACAAATCACTAACCTACTACCTACTTTATGTTGATACCTGACTGTCTGTTTCCATAGGAAGGGAGAAGAAAGCGAAGTAAAATGGTGAGGGCTAAGGGGATCCCTAGCCAGTCAAACTGCACAGTTAATTACAGAAGGTGCTGTGGCAGGTCAGTCTGAGTGGGAGAGTCATTCCTGTATGACCTGTGCTTGAAAATTGGCTGATTGATTTCTATGTGTTCTGGGTAACTTCAGGTCATGAACTTGATTTAGCTCAAGTCACTAGGTATTAGTTTTCAGTCACTCCCTACCCACTGCAGTAAGTTGCTGTGTTGTCATATATTTGAGATCTGTTTGCACAAGAGGCTTCATTCTTGGGCTGTGAGGAGATATGGATTATATTGTTTGTGGTGTACAAACTGCTTGCTAGTTATGCCTTCAGTCTCCTCCGCTCTTCCAACCTGTGCAATACCAAGGTGCTCTCTACTTCTATCAGCAGTTAGGTTAAGCCTTTCCAAACTGACTGGAAGTGAGATCACTTGGTACTTTAGTCAATTAGACAAAGGCTTTAATTCCCCCTCCTGTCCACACACCTTTCTGTCTTCCCTGCAGCTACCAACTTGTGTGTGGAAACCAAATGATTTAATCAGTTCATGCAAATACTACAACATGTGAGGCTCAACTAAAGCTCAGGTATGCTTACAAACTGCCTTATAAGGGTACTGGGTAAGGAGAGCTTAAAAAAAAAAAGGCAGGTTGTTTCTTGTCTTTGTTCCTAGTCAGGCCAAGAATTTTTTTTTTTCATTCTGTATGTCTTAATCTTGTTTGGTTTTCCTGCATGTAAAAGACAACTGTTCGTAGATCCTAAGCCTAAATACCTAGCATATTCAATTATTACTTTTTGGGTTTGTTGCAGGTAGCAGAGGACTTCAGTGAAACTTATTTTCTGCCTGTATGTGAACAAGACCAGCTTCCCCTTACCTTTCAGTGAAAGGCTGCCTCTGCTTTGCTGGGAGTGTGGCTGGAGGCCTTCTGGGAGAGCAGCAGGCTGGGGAGGGTGCATAAGATGGGGCGGGTGCAGAAGACTGAGAAATTAGTTCATGCTCGGCTCCAGACACCCAAACAGGCTTGCGTTCCAGCTGCATGGAATATTTGAAACAAATGACCTGCTCAGGGCTGGGAGTCTGCAGTGTTTATGTACAGTGCCATGGCAACAGTGGAGGAAGTCATGAGATGGGGATTGGACCTGGTGGAATCAACAAATGATATCACAGATTAGCAAGTCCTAATGAATCAGTGGCACTCTGCTTCCCCTGCTATTGCCTGTGTTCAAGCACTGGCATGTGGCAGGCAGATCTACTCTTCTTTGAGTAGCATTAAAAACTGTAAGTCCTACTTGTATCAGGGCCTCTTTGAAAACCAACCCTGTTACCCTGGCCAGCGTATCATCTTCCCACTGTTGCTGACTCATGTTTGTGCACATGGAACTGTTCTTATGTTTTATGGGAGGCTTCTGGCCTTGATAGTTTGCCTGCTCTTGCCTTGCTCGTGATACAGAAATGCTGTGGCAATTTCATGGAGAATCTTGGCATCCTGATGCTCAACACAAACAGTGGAGTAGCTTTTGTTTTGTCCTGGAAGTTGAGGCTTTGGTGAAAGTAATTTGAGTCTAGAAAAGTGTGCAAGAGGGGAACTGTTTGGTGGAGGGGTTTAGTAGCTGATAAGTATGTCATACTACTTCAGCAGTCTTGTCACAATTCCTTGAAAAAGGAAAGCATGTCTTGGGTGTAGGCTATGTTCCCGCAGTGTTTCTGTGTCAACAAACACCTCCTGTGGATCTTGGTCAAAGCTATGGCAAGGGCAAGACAGAACAACTCGGGGGGCAGAGGCAGTTGCCAATTCTCTCCTTTATCTGCAGAACTGAGAATTTATTTCTGAGCTCAAACTACTTCCCTGCTGGAGCCTAGATGTCAGTCTGTACCTGTCATGTCCTTACTCAGTATCAGCACAAGGCAATTTTCCCTTTTCCTGTGTCAGATGTGCAAACTTAAAAGGATATGCATCATACTTTTAAGAACTTATTTTGGCAGTCACACCTTCTCTCCTGCATAAGGTAAGACAATTAAGAAAAACATTTCCTAGCATGCTCCCCTTCTTCTCTCCCATATGCTTCCTATGCAGAGCTAATGCTGTTGATCTTGTGCCAAAGACTAAGTTGCATTTGACTGGAGAAGGAAATACATAGTGATTTATTTAGTAAAGTTTATTAAAATTAAAAACCTAACCCAAAGCACAACCTCTCTTGGCATACAAAACAGTGCTGAAGGGAACAAAACTCATTCAATGCTTACACAAAACACACTGGAGCACTGATCCTGTCCTTGCACATGTTTTGATTTGAAGCTATTGCAGGCTTGTCTGCCCTTCAGACAAAACTATTTGAAGCAGCTGCCAGATGTTTTGTCTGACTTGTGTTTTACAGTTTGCTTACTGCTTAGCAATGCTCTTCCCATCGGGTGTTCAAACTGCCCTTGTGCATACTGTTCCTGTGGCACCTCTGCTGCTTTCCCCCCCTTTGCCCTAGTCCCACCCGCACGTAGCACAGGGGAGATACGAGTCTGAGTATTTTACTCAAAGGCTCAGTATCGCACGTCTGCCTCCCAGTCTGCTGGCCTCATCTGGGACCTTTTCTGGGACTAGCACAGACCAGCCACATTCCTCTGCTCACATGTTGCCACAGTGTATAAAAGTTAAGGTGATTTACAGTCTCTTTTAAAAGCACTTATGGCCTGAAGTTAGGCCTTGCTAAACAACCTTACAGTGAACACCCACAGTTCACGGCTTGGGCAGCCTCTTGGACTAGCTGCAGCTTAGCTGAGTTGTAAATCTTCCCCCCCCCCCCCCCCCCCCCCCCCCATAAGATGCACAATAAATTCTCAAATACAATGAAGCAGGGATAAGACCTTTGTGGTTTTTTCAGAACTCTGACAAATTTGACTCAATCAAAAGATCCACTTGCTGAACAGGGATACCTCAAGATTTCCTTTGTGTTTGTCCAGCTCCAGCAGCATCCCAGCCAGTTATGCTGTTTGTGTAAAATTTCTCAGCTGGGAGCAGTCCGATATGCCTACAGGTTTAGAAGCACATATTCTGGGCTTTTTGTGCTTCCGTACCACTCACAATCCTACAAAACCACCTCTGTATGAATACAGCATCTCAGGGTAGAGTCCTTGTTAAATGGGTTTAACCTGCAGTTTTTTACTTTGCTCAGACTCGCATCTCTTAAAAATCAAAGGGTCTGCATTTCTTAGGCACCTAGCATTGCACTTTCCTCTAACATCGTGTATGACTGTTCTGCAGTCAACAGCTTATGGTCCTGGGGAGTTTTGCTGTGCAATGGTATTATGGGGAATGTAGGCCAGGAAAGAGATGCTACTTCTGGATAACCTTCTAGATAGCACCTTGCTTGTCCTGAGGAGTTCCATAAATGTCTATTCCTACCAGAGTCGGTCAGTGTTCCATCTCATAACCCCATGTTAAGCCATTAACTATTATTTAGGAGGGCCTAGCAAAATTTTAGTCCAAAACCTGTGTAAGCAAACATGCTCTCCAACTTATTATTATAAAGGGTACATGGGAAGGCAAGAAACACCTGCCTAAACTGGCATCTGGCCAGGACACAGGTGGTGATTTTTTTTATTTTTTTCTTTCCTTGTTATGAAAAAATACTGAGGGTTTCCCACAACCGAGGCTCTGAATTCTTTGGTCTCTAACTTTTCCCAAAGCAGGTACCGTTGGGAGTGCAGAACGTTCTTGCAGGCTGCGCAAGTGGTACGTTGATCTGAAAGGTAAAGTGCCACCTACTGAATCATAACTTAATTTCCTGCAACACGCTGGATGTTTCCTTTGGAAGAGGACCACCTAATATTGATAGGGTCTGTTCCTACTTAATTTGAGGTCCAACAGAGACTTGAGGAGTAACAGCTGTTACTCCTAAATATGATCTGTATTTTTCAAACTGTCTAGACACCTGGGTGGGTTGCACACATTACCAGCAAAGCTAGTTAATCATGTCAAACATTTTCTTTCTATAAAGGCCTGGTTTTGGTTTGTTTTGTTTAATGCGCTATACGGAAACCTAGGGGAAGACAGTGAATCAAGCGGACAAGTGGAGAAATTTGATCACTAAGGCTGACATTTTTGACAATTTTCATTCTGATCTGGTATAGACAGTGCACAAATTTGAAGATTTCCGAAGTTATTTGCTGTGATGTTTGATAACAACTCTGACTCAGTAAACCCTTAAAACAGTAAGCTGTATTGATGTATCACGTCGTCTCTGTGAAATGCTGTTAAATGAAAACTGACTGAAACTGCTGCACAATAGGAAATTACAGCAATGAAAATGAGATTTATAGAATGCTAGAAATGAAGTTTTCAATTGATTTTGTAAAGGAAAACCTAGAAGAATGAGTACTCAGAATCCTTATGATGCATCCTGCTTGGACAAATACAGACGTTTTCAATTAATGTTCTCACAGATGCCAGCTATCTATTCCAAAGTGGAGCGCTGTGCGATAAGATCCTCATTATTAGAAAGGAAAGAAGGTGATTCTTCACATGCAATCTGACATTTTTATTTGCATTTAAGAAATAGTCAGAAAAATGCAAATAAACCTGGAGTTTAAAAGGGCGACAGACATTTCTGGGCAGGAACCCACTCTGAGAGGCTGCGTCGTGTAAGTTCAGACACTCTTGAGGCAGGCTTGCAGATCCACAGCCAAGCGATGCCTTGGAGGATGCCTAACACTTAGAGTAAGAGACTTGTGCCATGCATACTTTAGGTTTGCATTTTCTTGTCTTGTGTTTGCTAACTACGTTTCAAACTTCATAATCAAGACTAACCATGACCTTCACTAGAATAAACTTGTTTTCCTCTTTAAGGTTTCCTGGCACTAGCGCTAATCTCAAGAACATTTCAGTAAGTATGAAGCATGTATGTTTCTCTACAAACAGCAAATGCAAATAAAGAAATATTGTGGTCATACAGGTAGGATACCTGCAACATAAACAAGCATGAGAATCCCTAGACAAGCTATGATGCATTTCCCAGAAAGTTTAACTTGGAGACTAGGAGAATCAGGCACCAGCATTAAACACTGTCTACCCACATGGGTGTTAAAACAGTGTTTTCAGGAAGGGATGAGCACTGAAAGAGCAGATCCAACTTCAGAAGAAGCCGAGGTGCAATAAGATTGTTGGTCAAGAAGAGTCTTTGACATGGTAATCTCTTACCAGATGCATTTGGCAAAGGTTCAGAATCATTCTTTGGAAAACAAAGAGGAGGAAAAGATTTAGCCTGGGGGGCTGGTTCAGTGTTCTGATCGTGGACCCAGCTGTTTAGCTGCTTGATAAAAGTTGGTAGGTACAAGCTGGCAATGAAGGCTGAACCTGCAACCTTGCTGCGTCTCTGAAATGGCAAGCTGGGTACCTGACCAACAGTTAAGGTGGTTTTCTTTGGTGGTTTTCCCAGTGGTCAGCTGTTCCAAATGGTGCTGGAAATAGTGTGAGAGAAGCAGCAGACTGCTCTCAGTTGCTAAAGTCTCAGATATCTTTCTTGCCAAATTCTCTTGGAGGGAGATTGTGTAATCAAAACGGGTTGCATGTAAAAACACACTTGTGTACGTCCAGGCGTGCAGGGTATTGCCAAAGTGGACAGACTGTCCTACTTGTGCCTGCCAGAAAAGTTGTGTTTTGTCCAGCGGAAAAGAAAACATCCTTTTCTCTTTGCGCTTTGGAATTTGTCTTTTCAGACTCTGATCTCATTAGCAGTGTCTCCATACTATGACAAGTTTGGCCATTTGGGGTCAGGACTGTGGTCCAGTAAATTGAGTCTTGCAACAGTAACCCAAAACTCAGCTATTCTCCGCAGAAAGCAGCCCTCCTGGTAGGGTGGCAGATGCTTCAAAGATTGCAGAGAGCATGCAAGAAGAAAGAGAGCAGGCTGTTATTTTGTAATATACACAGTTTGTTATGTTAGTTCTTTGCACTATAAAAGACAGTATCTGCCTCTAAACAAAGTAGACAAAGGGAATAGTTTCATAACTAATGTGTTTAATAGCTGAATTTTGGCACACAGGCAATTTGCACAAGGCTGTATTATGAACTCTGTATCACAGCTGGAAATTAAGCATGTGCTGTAGGTGCAACACCAACATGCATCTTTCTTTCCAGGCTGTCCCATGTAGCTGGAAAGGCTGATTTTTCAAGAACCCAGCACCTGAATAGAGCGACATTTTTGCTGTGTCTTGATTTAAGTCCTGATCCTTCTCCAGAACTGACCTTTTGTTTCCCTCTTTACTGCCGGCATTGGATTAAAATGGCAGATTTCCTTGGATTGTATGTTAAAATGAGACTACCAACTGTAATCGGTAGCTTCATTAAATATGGCCCGTGCTCTGCATTCATGTTTGAGGGCTGCCAGAACGGCTACATGAGAAAAACCTACATTAGACAGTATCCAAATAAAATAGAAGGTCTTAGCACCCTTAACTTGAGGCTCACAGAACCCAGGGTTGCTCTTCCCCTTGTAGACCTTTGAGTCAAAATACTTTCAAACTGCTCAGAACTTCTGCCTATCAATCAGCCTTAGCCCGACGCTGCACAAAGACAGGCCATGGTCAGCCCGATATTGCTGTGTTCTCCTGCAGCTGCTGCCTTATTGATTGAACTGTCCCCGTGTGGTTTGAGCACTGTAGCACTTCACTAGCCAAGCGGTTATGCATTAGGTCTAATGCTTCACTTAATACCAACTTTCTGCTTCAACAAGGAGCCACTGGCTCCTTCTAAAAAGGGAAGGTCTCATACCTTAGTGTAGCTTGTCTTTGAAGTTTGGCAGCTGCTGTGTAAAATTATAGGGTGACTCCATCAAACTCTTTTTATACACTGCCCTGGGTGATGGTGTGCTGCTCATTCAAGGGAAGGGAGCAGATGGAGCCCAGAAGTTTGTTTTGCTCTTTTCCTGCTTAGCTTCATGTCTGGAAACCTCCTAAAGTCTGTCAACTGGCAGTGAAAAATGAGTGCAGTGTGAAGGCCAAACAGGTGGTCTGCAACACCGCCATCCCAAGGGCAGGAGGCACTGAGCGCTGCCTGGCGGAGCCTCTGCGGCAGCAAAAGGGCAGACCAAGGGCTCATGCTATCTACTTCACTGCTTTTATTTTTTGCTGCAGGCAGAAACACAAAGATTGTCAGATGTCAGTGTCAACGTGATATTTTGCTGGATCTGTGACATTCGGAGTCTCTCTGCATGAAAATATAGCAGCTCCCAGTTCCAAGGGTTTTCTTGGAAGGGTAAGAGCTGCCCCTCTCCAGTCCCGCTTTTCAATTAGGTGACCAGTTTGTTTGGAAATTTCCTTGTTGCGGGGGGGTGGATGGCAATACATTTAAAGCAGCCAAACAAAGGTGGGAGGAGAGGAAGCAAAAGGAGACACTCTCCTGAAGCCAAATTGTTTTGGAGGGGTGGCTGGGAGGGGGAAGTTGTTTTGTTTTGTTTTCTGAGACAACATCTCTACAGCCAAGACAAACAAAGATGCCTGCTCTAGATCTTGTTACCTTTGGTCTCCTTGGGCCCCGTGTCAGTTCCCAGATTATTTTTATGAACTGTTTAATCCAGGGCTTTTCTTTCCCCTGTAAATAAATGGTATTGCAGATTCCAGAACAGCTTCAGATACTAATACCAGCTGTCTAGACAAAGAGTGGCCCATGAACATGATCATAAATAAAAAAAGTCTTGGGGCTTTGGGGTTGTTTTTTTTTTCTTCCTTATCTTGTCAAACTAGCTTGCAACAGAGACTGGCAGGAGAGGTTGGCTGTGCGAAGGCAGGCACAACACAGTTCTCACCTCCTTTGCCATCTCTTGGAGGGGATTGGAGCTGGCTGGGGCCATGCCAGGGGATGCTTGGTGTCTCAGAAATGCAAATAGTTTCCAGATAAGAAACCGGGGGATGGAGCTCACGATTACATAGCACATCTGCGAGGTTTCACAGAGGAACATGGGAAATGTTTTTATGCTTCCCATGGCTTTCACGATGCAGATCTTCAGCTGATTTTTCCTGCAGGAAGGGCAAGTTTCTTGCAGCTTCTGTTCTTCATTACCGCTGGGCAGAGCCACTGTGCAGCACTGTCCAGAATCTGCCACCCCCAAGGGCTGGGAGCATTCAAGAGTCAACAGTGTACTGAGACCTGCATTTATTGTAGGAACCAGCAGTCCGTATAAAATGTGGACGTGTATCTCAGATCACCAAGGGAAGTGCTGCATTTTTCCCTTTTTGTCAGCCTTTTCCATGCACCTGGCTTGCACCTTGCTCCCTTTATTCATCTTACTGAGCAGTATTAATTGCCAGCAGCTTCCTTCATTGGGGTTTTTCAAAGCAGGTTGCAGTCAGCAAAGAATTATTCTCCAGATTTACTGTCCAGTCTCACAAGATTGTTACTAAGATCTGTCTTTTATGGAGCAGGAAAACTAAAAGAGAACAAATTAAATGACTAAATCTAAACCTTCACAGGCTGTGATGGAGAAGCGGCTGGGACCAAAGAATCCTGGACTGTTCTCCCTTTGCAGAGATGATCTCTCTGACACCAAAACTTGTCTTCCTAAATTTCCTCTTCTGATAGTAGCTAAGGAAGCATTGATACTCACTTAAAGCATGTACTGATCTTTTCCTAATGGCAGAGCTGATGCCAACGTGCACCACAGGCTGAAGAAACATCGCTTATTCCTGCAGCGCTGCTGCACCTGTTAATAACATTCTTTCACTTGCTCCTAGGATGCCTGCCTGTGGCTTCTCTACAGGTCACGCGTACCTGTCACAGATGGATGGGGTTGTGCACATTCCTGGCTGACTTTTACATGCTTGACCTACCTTTTTATTGCCAAAATACATAAGCAAGGGAAAGAGGAGTGAAAGGAGAGGACCTTAAGAATGGAGATGCACTAGCAGAATGGCCTGTACTGCACTTGCTGCCACCTGACAGTGTTGTCAGTATCTTGTTGCAGAAGTAAATTCTGTTGTTTGGGTTTTTTTCTTTTAATTGTATCTTTTCTGTGTTTAGGAAAAGACAAACATTTGAACCTGTCCCATGTGTCCCACTTTTTGTGAGCCTGCTCAGACACCGTGGTAAATGTCTCCCAGAGGGATCAGGCAGGGCTTTGGTTCAACAATGACTCTTGCACTGCTAGGAATGGATCACAGCCAGCTTTCTGAAAAACATGTTCTCAGGACATCTAATGTGAGAGTTTAGTGCTAATAGTCAATAGGAGGTCTGCCTGGAACAAAGATGCAGAGCTGACAAGAGATAAGCCCACAGAACATAATACATAAATATTCCAGAACAGTCATCTGCAGTAAGAGCTCCCACTGAAGTGCTGCCTGCACATTAAAGATGGCAGTACTTAAAAAGAGCAAGGAAAAAGAAACTGTCCTGATTATGGGAAATTCAAGGTGCAATAGTTTCATATAGGAAACCCAGATTTCTGGCAAGAAAACCTGTGTCACATATGTATGTGACATATCTTTTACAAATACATGTACATGTTAATACTGAGCTGTTCAACATTAAAAAATTGTATTTCCTAGCTGCTTGGCAACAGAGCTGATTTATGTTCTTTGTTTCAAATGGGGGAAATACACATGAGGCTACGGGTGAGGAGTGATGTTTAAGTCACTTCATTTAAGGTACTTAGAATCTTTTTATTTGGCTCTACTTTCTAGAAGTTATACCCATGGCTTAGAAGTGACCACCCAAAGTTCCTCACAGAAGAAGATCTCGGCTCTAATGTCACTCAGAACCACTCTCTTGGACCTGAAAGGATTCTGCCCATCTGCTTATGTTTCTCATCTACAATCCTGGACACTGCATATGCCTCAGGAGGGTGTCCTTACAGCAGCTGTGATACATACCTACTGGCTCAGCTGCAGAGATGCATCTAATTCCCTGCCAGGATCCCGAGGCTGCAGTAAGAGAGGCACACAGTACTGATTCTCTTTCCATCTGCCCAAACAGGAGAACTTTGCTTCTGTTTGTGAAGTGTATGGGAATGAAAAATGCAACTGAAGTTGCACATTTCTTTATCCTGTTTCAGTACCATCTGTGGCACTTCCCTGTGCACTAAGCAATTACTTTTACTTCATGTGAAGAGGGTATAGATGGAAGGGAAGGAAAATGAAATTATCATAAAAAAACTACGGTTAGTTGTGAATTCTTAATAGTTCGACACCTTTCTCATCATTGTCAACAGACTCATGAGCCATAGGTGTTTAAAATAATCCCTCATCTTCCAGATAAGTGCACTGGTCAAGTAGGTATTATATACACATTGAAAGTAATTGCTTACTTGCAACCCCAAAGCCTCTAAATTTTCTGTTCTAACACAACCAAAGAAATCCCTTGCTGCCTCTCAGTAGCATCTTCTTCTGTCCAAAAGTGTCATCAAAATCTTTAGCATTAATTGAAAGAAGAAACCTTTTTGAGACAGTGATGGCTAGATCCACTGGGAATTATCTTGCTGTTTGCCCCTCAGTCTTATTGACTAGGGCAGAAGCAGCCGGATAGCCAACTGGTTCCACGCGGTTACCATCACAACCAAGCCATAACCAGCCCATGAAATGAACAGCCTAACTGCAAATATCCCTGGGGTGCAGGACAAGATCTTTAATTACCTGGAGAGAGGTCTTTTCAGATTTTCACAGCAGAAAGCATTACACAGCCTGTCAAGGCCCCAGGCAGCACTTCTTTCCAGGGACCTGATTAGATCTTCCCAAAAGGCCTCTTAAAGAAGGAATAGTCAAGAAGAAACCATTTTAAAGGAACATTTGTCATTGTCCTTACACCCAGTGATGACTCATATGGCCTTTGCTAAAATGTGTAGAAGGAATGGAATTTATTGCTTGACTCCGGAAGACAGGGCTAGGAGCCAGAGTGGCATCCGCTTGGAAACTGCTGTGCTCTGAAGCAGACAAGATACTTGTGCATGGAACACATTCTCTTCCGATCTGAAATAGTAGTTGTACTTTATAAAAAACAGATGAGCAAGGCTACAGTTAAGGACCTGCACACTCGCATCAACAAGGGATGAATGGTATACAACAGTGCTTAGATATCAGAAAAACAAGGACTTGCCTTACAATTTTAATGACAATTGTAATTAGAAATGGGCTTATGCTAAATTCTACTGATGTCAGTGGCAAAGCTTGATTCAGTGAACTCAGTGTTTGCCTTCCTTTGGCCTCAGGAACACGTTAAATTTGGGTTTTAGCACCTGCTCCAATTTAAACACTCACATAGGTGACCTTGGAAAAGAACACTTGAGTTAACTTTGTTGTCACCACCAGTTCAAAGCTAGTTTCTCTGAAGGGAGATTATTGCAGAAAAAGATGAAGGAAAATCACAAAGCTTAAAAAGCTTTTGGTGGGTTGCTTTTCTCTTGACAAATAAAGGGGCAGTTATGTACTACAGGGCAAAAAAAGGTTAACATTTTCATGTTCCCTTTTAAATATTGGAAGAAACATGCTCATAACAATTGTATTGAATAGGGATATTATTTCAAGAGAAGCAAAATGATAGTTTGATGGTTCCTGACCAAAAAGAAATTCAGAACTCTCATTTTGTGGGAAATGTCAACATTTCAACATTTTTCCAATACTGTCATTTTTAAGAAATCCCCGAATTCCTGCTCCCAACCAGCCTTTCTGGCCAGCAGTATTAGACACAATGCCAAAACCCAGCAGAAAGAGTGTCTTTTAATAGTGTACACACACCATGTTTATAAAACCTGCACTTTGTTTTTAGTTGACTCTTGAAGAGGATCTACAACTTCCTCAGCATTTCATTTCCATAGGTTCTCCAAAGGCTCAGGGTATTCCAAGCTGGCTGTGAGCCAAAGCAACCATAAATCAACCATGACAAGAAGTTCCTTTCTCCTCTGTGTTGCTTCCCCACGACAGCATTTTGGGGAGCATAATGTTTTCATTTTATATGCACCACTGGCCTCTGCAGGGTCCTTTCTTTGGCGCTATGATCTCAAGGAATTTTTAAAGTAACCATTCTATGCAAAAGGTTTATATACTCCATGTGTACCCATGGAGCCTGCTTTGGCACCACTCAGGGAAGTGGTGCTGTGATGCATCATTAGGATGCAAAATCCAGGGCTGGAGCTTTGTTCTGAACTGAAATATCTTATGGATAAGGCCTGGAATATATGTGAGAAGACTCAGAAGGGACTTTTTTCACTGGAGTTTCTGGAGTTGGGGCAGGGAAAAGATGTGGACTCCTTTTCTCACATACAGAGAAAGGCCTGGAAGGCCTGTTTTTGGGGGGTTTGGGTTTTTTTTTTTCCCTTTCTTCCAGGAAATTGTCTGTCCTTTCTAGCCTTTCTAGAAGGTGATGGCAGGCAGTGGAAAAAGTATGGAGGTCAGAAAGACAGCAGCATTTCTATGGGCTGCTATGGTTTCTAAACCTGGTATGTATTACTACAGGGCAGTGTCTGGACGGTGAACCCGCAGAGCAGATATATATAGGCCAGGAAAAAACACCGAAGTAATGAAATATAAGTGTCCTACCATGGGATGTGGCATTTCTGCCAAAAAAGACAGTCTGTCTCAGGGCTGCCTGGTGAACAGTTCTCCCACAGAGTTCTCCAGTTCAGTCCAGGGCATGCTTCCTCCTCCAGGCATCGGATCAGATCTGCTGATTTTCCTCTAGGAAGGTGAGGCGAGACTGGCCAGGAAGCTGGTGCCATTACAGCTGTCTCACAAATTTCCCCATTTTGCTAGCAGCCAGGGCAGAGGAATGGCAAAGGGAGGGGGAATGGGCAGATGGATTTTCCAGGTAACACCTGGTGAAAGAGGGACGACAGAGTCTCACTCAGAACAATGGGTTTGTTTTGAGCTGCTTGTCAGGAACTGACCTCTTTCCCCTCTCATCCTCTGAGCATGTGATCCTCGGGGTCCTTGTTTTCTTTCTGCTCTCCCTCCCTGAGATGACTTTTTCCTCTCAGTAGGCGCAGTGACGCATACAGTGTCCATCAGGTCTCCTTGACATCAATGCCTGTAGGCTGGGTCCTTGCTGGTGTCTCTATGGGTGTTGAAAGACTGTGAGGGTGGACTCTAATTGCAGAGGGCGGGTTATACTAACTCCTCTCCTAAACCAGCTGCCTCCTCTTGCAGACAACCCAAGGCTTTTGGCGGATATGGTGGCTATATGAGGGCGGACGTGCTTAATTCCCTTTTGCCCCCCACCCGAGCACTTCATGTGGGACAGGCACGCTCAGGAGGTCAGTTATCATTGGGGCTGCAAGGAGAGGAGATGCAGCACTTGCTTGAGTTCTGATGAAGGAAAATGCAAGTGCAAGCCTGGTGGGGAGGATACAGCTGCATCCTCTTGAATGTACAGGCTGTAGCGGATATGGCCCTCCCTGTCAGGGATCTGTTGCTGTTCTACTGGCTGCTTTCTCCGGAAGCCATAGCCATGATACACCCACTAGGAATGAACGTTGCTCACAGCCACTGTAATCAAAATATAATCTGAACCCACAGTTACAGCATGTCCCCTACTCAGAGCCCCTCTGCTGAAATCCTAGCTGAAGCAATACAGCGTGGGTAGACCGGGGGGAAGCAAGCCAAGGACAGGCCTCAAGCTCTGCTCTTCATGCTGGCCTGGCAAGTTCTGAGAAGGGTCCTGATATTGTGTTCATCCTCGTGGCATCCACCGCGACTCTGCCCTTAGCCGCACAGTGTTGATGTGCCATTTGAGGTCCCACAGAGCAAGCAACAGCTGGCCTGTCACTGCTGTGAGACTTCAACACATTGTGTTGGTATTGCACACTGTGCTGCTACAGGCCTTATTGGATTAAGGCTGTAATAGCATTCCATTTCCTCAGTCCCACCAGCACAGAAGCCGCTGCCACACCAGCATGATGTTGTTCCACCCTGCGGATGGGACAAAGGGACCATCCCCAGGATCACACCACTGCTGTTCCTCTCCTAGACAGCATGCTCTCCACAGCTTGGATGGACGCTAGCTGTCGCGGCATGTCGCTGGCCATGTTGGCAGGACGCTGCCAAGGGTCGTTAGCTCACTTCTTTAGACAGTCAGCACAGCCTGATCCTGGGACCTGGCGTGGGGGGGAGCTGCGCTAGGCTGTGCTGAAGCAGTGCCAGAGCAGTCCTGTGATTGTTAACGTGGCACTTGCCTCCCCATGTTTTCCATCACCTGAGCGGGCTGGCAGCTCCTTCCCGCCCTCACAGCCTTCTCAGCAGGCTCCGCTCATCTCTGTTGGCCTCTCTGAAGGAGAGGGACACTTTCCGGCTCTGCGAGCCGCCCGGCTGGCCAGCAGCCTCTCCCTGCCACAGCTTTGCACTGCTGCAGCCCTCGCTGTCACTGTGCCGCCCTGTCCCTGCCCCGGAGGGAGAGCCGGGGCCTGGCCCGCAGGCCAGCCGGCCGGGGCACCCGCTTGCCAGCTGGGCTGAGGCAAACCCCCAGGCTCCCCTCCCTGTCCACAGCAAGGGAGACATAAGAGCAAAAATAGTGTGCTTTTAGCCATGAGGCTAAATAACTGCCAGAGCAGCTTCCCAACGGCCCCCTCAGAGAGGAACAGTAAACGCAGCCTGGTAGATGGTCTGAGAGAAACGCTGCGTCTCCCCTGCAGGGGACGGCAGAAGGGCCCTGCGGCCTGCGTTACGTGAGGGCAGGCGAGACATGCCCATGGTCTCTGCTGGTTGCAACGCCTGGACGCTGGCCACATGAGTCATTAGCCTCCTCCCCAGCACTCCTCCCTGCTCTCACACTTGGCAGCTGACAGGCCGCTGCTTGGAGTAGCTGCCCATGGCCTCCCCGCCTGGGGGGACTGGCCAGCCATGGGGAGCGGCACGAGAGAGCAGAGGGCAGCCACGGCCCGGGCTGCACTGCACTGTTCGGCATCAGCTTGCCAAACCTTGGTTTTCTCCGCCAGTCACCGAATTGCCATGACATTTTGTACACATGATGGCCTGCAGTTATGGGAGGCCCTGGACAGGGTTAGCGGGAGGATGTGTAAATAAAGCTGGACAGTAAATTTGGAGTATCAGGGATTGTGCATTCACACACAAAGGGAATCTGTGGCAATAAAGTTCCTTAGGTAAGTTGTGATGAGGGTCTTTGTTACGGAGGGGGAACAATGCTAGCCTAAGCACTTGTGCCACAGCATGCTTTATCTTGATTTGCAACTAAAAAAGAATATAAAGATATAAAAAGAATGAAAATAAAAGAGAAAAAAATCATCACACTGTCTGTAACAGCAGAGATTGGCTTCTCATTCTCTTTGCAGAAAAACAACCCTGCAAATGCCAACAGCAGCTGAGGTCTCCTTGTACTTCTCAGGAGCTGCCTGTTAGCAATTCTCACCTTGGCGGCAGAAGAAGGGGATACACCTGCCTCTGGGCACCACTGAAAGGAAGGGACTTGAGCCTTCAAATGGGCTTAGCAGCGAAGACCTGCCAGCAAGGCTTCTGAGGGACAGTCTCCTGGGAAGAGGTCAGGAAGGTACTTTTTCAAATTTTATGGTAACTGAAATCACAAAAATGGGACAAAGAAGGGAAAGGGGCTGTCATTTTTACTTTTTTTTAATTATTTTAAAACTTGGGTTGGTTCTAATTAGGTGATGCAAATTCTTCAGATGAACTCTGGGTCTGAGGGGGAATATAAGGTTTTATAGATCCCGGCGAGAGGTTGTGTGTTTTGTACCTCGTCTCCTAGCAGCAAAAACCACATGGATGTGAGAAGCTGTTTTATGATCCGCCAGGGCTGTTGTTGGACAGGCTATAGTGAGCAGAGTTATTCCAACCATGTTGGATTGCTGTTCCCTCCCTCTTTCTTTCTTTCTCTTCTTTCCCCCCTTTCCCTTATTTTTTTTTCTTTCTTTTCCTCTTTTCTTTCTTTTCTTTTTTTTCTCCTCACCAGGCAAGTGTGAGAGGGGATGGATGCTTTCATCCTCCTTGTGCCAGAACTCTCTCACTGGACTTGGCGTCAGCATGCTTCTCATCTCCCTTGCAAACCCGTTTCCCTTGCTGGCTAGGATTTCACCAGGCATTTCTAAAGAGGCAGTGAACTATGTTGGTTACTCTTTCAATTGCTCATCTCTTTAGCGTTTCCAAAAAAAAAAAAAAATCCCAACCCAAAACCCAACAATTTTGTGCTCATGCTGTGCAGCAACTTCCGTCAGAAGATTTCTAAGTAGCTTGGCAAATGTTAATGGGCTCAGCCTCACAGTGCCCCTGTGTAGGAGGGAAGGGCTGTCATCTCTATTTCACAGCTGGGGAAACTGAGGTGTGGGGAAGCTAAAAGATTTGCCTATGCACACATAGTGTCTTAATTCCACCCTGCCCTGGGTTGACTTCCCTTCTTGGTGCTTTAACCGGCTCAGGTTAATTTGGTTCTTTCCCCCCAGCCCTTTACACTCTAACTGCAATTCTGCCTGTCACTCAGCCTGGTGGCTTTGCAAGTTGTGATTACAGAAATAACATTGTCCAATCTTCTCTATGCTATCCCACTCCCAGTGAGTCCTGGGAAGACCTATTCATTGAACTACATGACTGTTCCTTTTTGTTGGAAAGGAGCTGCTGCTCCCAGAGAGAGACAACTTCAGATCTGCGTCAGAGTATCACAACAGCCCTCTGTTACATTAGTGTTTCATGTTGCTTTCCTTATACTGGCTTTTCTCTCTTATTTTCTGCTTGTTAAGACTGTGCAGCAGAACTAAATATTGACAGATAGTCTTGCGTTTAGCATCAGTTCTGGTAGAGCCATTCAGGGTAAGGGCAGTATTGAATTGTTCCCCCTGGCTTTGGAAATATCACCTGTGCAATCTTTTCAGCTCACCTGAAGTTCAAAGAAAACTGAAAGAACTGTGTGTGTTTGCATGGGCTTTAAAGGCCTTTGGGTCATAATCCAAACCACATACTGAAACACGAGTAATTTCCAGCTTCTTCACTGTTCTGCAAAACATAGAGGAGAAAAATCCCGGCAGAGGAAATGCAATTGCGGTGCAACTTCCTCTCCATGGAATGCTTTTGGGCTCTTCTATCAGCTGCCACCCACAGTTCTGCATAAGACTGAAATCATGAGTCATGGCAGAAGGGAGCAGAAAGCCTGAGCCATGGACCAGGAAGTGGATTTGTGATTAAAGATGCGATGCTGAGATGTGGCACTGGCTCCAGACAGTTAAGAGATGCAGACACAAAACATAAGTCATGGTTATGAATGAAGAGCTGATAGCATCAGATATGAAATGTGGGTGTCCCTCAAAAGACTATGTGTGACCCAGAAGTGAATTGTGTTGGTCATAGGAAGGGTCATTTTCATAGCTTTTACCACTTCAAGTTTTTTAGCCTGGATTTAGGCCCTTTGACTGTCTGCACAATTAATTATTGGTCCATTGCAAATGAGTCTAACGGAGAGGAAGAGGTTACTAAGTCATTAAGTTCCTGCAAGTTTCATTGAAATGGCATTTGGTCAAGGGCAGAGATCCTCTTTGTGACAGCATCCACTGGGAAAGGTTGCCTTGTGAGTTTGGTTCCCAGGAATTTGGATTTTACCTCCAACATAGGAAGAGCTACACCTTATTAGGCATGAGAGCATCCAATCACAAGACATACACACACAAGAAATTAGACTTCAGTTAGTTCCTCTGCTAATACAGATATGCCTACCTGACACGTCTGGACTCTATAAATAGAAGGAATTGCCTGCTTGCTGCTTATTGTGGATAAAGAATCAATTTGACTTTTAGGTGAACTCACACTCATGCATCACTTGGCTGTTAAGTCTTCTGGGTCCCTGTCTCCTGTCAGATGCAGTCAGTGGTGTAACACACTTCTGATTTGATTTTTTCAAAGGTGCTGAGCATGTTGCATCCCAGGAAGCTACAGGGACTTATGCTGAAGCCCAAGCTAGGAATGCAAGTTCCTAATCCTTCGCATGTATCGTACCTTCTGTCCAAAGATCTCTTGCGTGTAATAAAGGATAGATAAAGAATTACCAGAATTATATAGCTGGTGAAACTGAGACACAAAAGGTCCCACAGTGAGCCAGTGGTAAAGCTGGAAAACAAATCCGGGGAAATCTGACTCCCTTTCTTCCATCTGGCATGCTGGGCCTCACAAGCAAATGTTAGTGGAGAATCAGAATCGTGAAAAGGTGGTAGGTACGCAAGCCTGAAACCTGGCAGTATCTAACCCATCTATTGATGGGAGTAAGGGAGTAAATCAGAAGAAGGATCATAGTGTGCTTGTAGTCTACCTTGTATTATTTCCTTAAATGTATGTTACAGACCACTGTCAAAGAAAGATACTTGCTAGAAAAATGGTCTGACTCAGTGTGGCATTCTTCATGAATCCTGGAGCAGGAAGAAAACATAAATAAGCTTTGCGCTTTCCTGCCCTTCAGAGGGGGAAAACTGTGCATTATCCCTGTCTTGCTGTAAGTGGAAACAGGCTGCTCATGGAAAGAAAGTCTGTTCTGAGATGAAAACATCTGGCTCAGCTCAGTCTTATCCAGCCCAGGCTGGGATTTGCACCAGTTGTTATCTGAATCTTTTGAGTGCTTGTTTCTATTCTGCCAAGGCTATCACCAAGCTTTTATTCATGGTGAGGATGTTATTCACAACGTGCACATCCAGGCAAGGGTGGGGAGGATGTGATTGATTGTGGTGATGGCTGATTGTAATGACAGCTGTCTCATCATCAGTAAACTCAAGGCCAAACTGCGACAGATCAGTCTCTGCCTAAAAACATGTGGTCCAGAGATGCCACTTCAGTCCTGGATATGAAGATGAGGAGGCCTGTCTGTAGACTGAACTTTTCCCTCAGTTCCTTAGATGATTTTAAGCCAGGCAAAACATTTTAAACTGTACATGTCCTGAATGTTAGGGTGTCAACTCTGCCCCAGGCAGATGGCAGTGAAAAGTGACAATCCTACTTGCATCCCATGGCTCCTTGGATTGTCCTTTGCTTCCTAGTGGCATTAAATTCTCCAGGATTTATTTGCTATTGCCAGAGGAAAGGTCTGTGATGAATTTTTTTTCCCCCTGTACAGCTAGTTTGCTATGTGTGAGACAAGTCAGGTCACAAGTCCGCCAGGGTAGGAAGTTTGCAAAAGACACAGACACCAGAGAATTTGCCTCCTTTGCTTGTGACCATAAGGATACACAATTGAATATGTTGGAGGACTATGACCCAAGGCACTATCCAGGGGGATTTTGAATGCCGTGCCATTTACACTGGTATAAAGCCTCTGTTCCTTCCTGATGATTACAGAATTATAACTGGATCCTTTTTGGTACAAATAAATCACCAAGGAAGTAAGCTGAATGATGGGGAGAATCAGCAAAGTTCAAACCCCTGTGTTTGCTCCTTGCTCCTTTCTGCCAGATTAAGATTGCTGGATGTACATACGATTCCTGCACATAGCTGGTGGCCAAATGCCACCCAAGCTAAGTATCAGAGGCAGAAAAATCAGCTTTGCTTAAAAAGAGAAGGACAAGCATGGAAAATCCCCCTAATTATTGTGAATTGCAGCCAAAACCACTTGAAAGCAGGATAGTTCATGCTGGTTAAGCAGACTTCATAGGTTGAAAATGTTGCGTTTAATTAGCAAATCACTTCCTAAGGTCACACAGACAAACTGGTATAAGGTACAACATATACCCAGGAAGAGGTATATGTCAAGGTTGCTGGAAGCGAGCTGAATGTGCAGGAATCTTAGTGGAGATGTGTTGTCTTGGAAGCCCTGTAGCAGCTGGTGTTCTACACTTACGCAGAAGAGACCCTTCCAAGAGCAGAGGTGACACTGGAAATAGAGGAGCAGAAGGAAGGAAGTCATCTAGCTCTGGGTTCTTGTAGAAGTCCATCTGACTGAATTCATAGTGAACACATACCCACTGCCCTTTTCTTACCTCCTCCCCTCTAGGGGCACTGTTCCACTGGAGATAATCCAGGGCTTGTACTACAAGTTATTCTAGGAACTATGAATCTGTTCTAGACCAGGCTTTCTAAGGCTTTCTGTGCTTGAATTCAGGTGGGTGGAGGACTAGGGTAAAGGAATCCTTTGCCCTTTTAGGTCTACTTCAGTCTCTGCCTTTGGGTGTACGTGTTGCTCTGCAGCAAAATAAGGTTCCAGAAAAGAGAGGGACAGGCAGCTGTGGTTTGGATGGGTTTGCTTCCCCTCTGATTAAAGTGCCACAAGTACTGTGTGGAACTGCAACTAGCAGCAACGCCTTTGCATTTTTTTATCTAGGGAAAATGCACTTTTTCATGAGCCAGGGTCTCTGGTACCATTCCCTGTGCATGGCTATTGAGCACTACGAAAAAGGGACAGCAGAAGAGGCTACTTATTACATTTACTTATTTCTTATCCACTGGTCTGATTTAAAGCACTGGTAGAAATTAGTGTGATGGATGACACTAAGTTCAATAATCTTTGATGCTCACCTATCCACAGGAATAAGAGAGGGCATAAGGTGTGATACATGAGCAAACCATGCTTTGGACTAGGGCACACATTGTACGTAAATAATGAGCCTGGATGAATGGCACACAAGTGTCCAAGCCCACTATCCCATGCCAAAGGGCTGCCAGAAGTTTGTGCTTTACCAGATGAAGGTATTTCTGAAGGGAGCAAAGTCTGCCCCATTGAAGTCATCAAATCCAACTGCATAGTATGTCTGTCTGCTGACATCAATGGATTGATACCACAGATGGAATTCATCCAGTCCCTCAGGCTGGTTCATCTCAGTGTTTCTGAAGTGATTTATATCAGCGGCTGGATTCATTTTTCTTGCTGCTCTGCTCCCTTGGTTTTGTTCTTTCTTGCCTCTCTTTCCTGCTTTATACTCTTCCTCCCTGTGCAGGTCCTCTGCTCTGTGCTCCTCCTCTGCCCCCTCCTTTTCCCACCACATGTGGAGAGGATGACATCCTCCTGCAGCCACCTCGAAGGCCTCTGTCTGTGCTGTGAACAGAACAGTTTCCTGACAGAGACGGAGCCAGACAGTGCAGCGGTTCATTCCTCCTGCTCTGGCTCTGCTTCAGAGAGCTGAGGCAGACAGCCTTGCGCGAGTGGTGCTGCCCACATGGCTTTGTGGAGAAGCAAGGAATGGGCTGTAACTAATCAGGATTACACCGCAATTAAATAAAAGACAGAGAGTGAGTGCCCTGTGTAAGGAAGGGAAAGAACGGCCGTGAGGTCCCTGAGGCCCTAATCTGCACAAAGAAATAATGCTGCAATATTCTACAGTGCTTTTTACCCCCAGGCATTGCACATATTTTTGTGAAGACTGTTATTGCTCTGTATATCTCAAGCAGAAAAACACACCCCAGTTTTCTACTTGCAGGGTAAGAACTAATACGGTTTATCAGGTCCTTGTCAATAGTTTAGATAAATTGTTTGTGTCCTGTTTCTGATTCTGCTTCACTGCAGACTTGTCCAGCCTCTCCAAGCTGTTCTGGATTACTTGCTGTGCTCTGATCTCAGGAGACCTGTGAGCAGTTGTTAGCAATGTGTATACATGCTGGCCCATCTTATACACTCCACCTATTTGGTAGTGGCCAAAATATGCCCTGCAGCTGGTCTGCTTTCCTTTCTGTGCTCTGCCGGCTTACAATTTCTTTTCTGTAGTGGAGACAATGGTATTTCTTTGTTGTGTTTGGTTCACATGCAGCTAGTTACAGAGAAGCAATGTGAAGAAACATGATCCAATATAATGGTGTTTACTAAACATACACTATCATTTTATGCCTGACTCTGTACATCCTGCTAGTTTCTGGAGTGCTCCCTAGCACAGGACTTTGTGCCAACAGAAAGCTTCCCAACTGTTTAAAGAAATACCTCCTCATTGCTCTACGGTACAATAAAGCATGTGCATTTGTATTTTCTTTCACTGAAACACAGTTCTTTCATTCACCTGCATCACAAAAGAGAGTGACAATGTTTGTGTACAGTAAAAGGAGAGAAAAGAGATTGCCGTGGAGGGTGTCGGGATTGATTTCAGTTTCTGTCCTGCCAGAGATGTTTCATTTTGGGGGAGAGGGGAATATCAGTTCTGTATGAAAGCTGTCGGCCACCCAAAAGGCACCTTTCTTTCTGTTATACAACGTCTTTAAATCCTCGCAGTTCCTTGGAGTAAAGAGCCAAAGGGAGCAACGTGAGTCTTGCTATTACCATCTTTCTGTGCTAGTGTTCTCGAGCGAAGAGTGTGGTGCTGGCCAGATGGTAGAGCTGCCAGACACATTATATCCACAGCTATTACACAGTGTTGGCACCCACAATGGGTACTAGCAAATAGCACTGGTGTCCGTTCCTGGCATTTCCTGCATTGTGTGGGTGGGTTTTCCGTAACTTACTGTCAGGGAAGAATGTGCTCATTAATCGGTACAAATGCAGATAGAGATCTGTACTGCCTTTTTCTGATTTCATGGCGTCCTGCAAGTCTGGCACGTAAATATTCTCTGTGCTCTATGCTAACTAGAGAGGGAGTGCTCGGACCAGAAGCATAGCTATCTGGACTGTTAGGCTCTGATTTTACTCCCGCAAGACCCAGACAGATTTTTTTAAACCCATTGAGTGTCTACATAGTAATTTTTAAAATCCTGTAATCAGTGTTCTCTTTTTGCTTGCCGGTTAGAAATGTTTAATCCTGCTTCCATCAAGTATATCATCACCTGGTACAGGCTCATCTGCCACTGTCGAAACTGGACTTAGACTTAAATTGTATGGCAAGAACAAAGCCTGTGCAGATCCTATACTTAAACACACTTTGTTTGTCTAACTTAGCCTGGGCTTCCTTAGTAGGATTAGGAAAAGCAGTATATGGTGCTTAAAAAGCATAATTTTTCTACCGCTCCCCTTATTCCTTCCCTTTTGCTTATTGGAAATAGACTGGACTTGATTCTTCTCCTTGCTTTACTTAAATAGTAGCTTTTAAAGGACTCCATCCAAAAGATTGTTTCAAGTTCAAACACCCACTGATGTCAAGGAAGAGCTTCTGTAATTTCATAAGCAGAAAATGGTTGATTGAATTAACTGTAATTATAGCAGATATTTCTGTCAGTATTTTCCTGCTGAAAATGGTTAATTTTGATTATAAGATCAATCTTTGCTCTTGCATAAAGCATAGAATGACCCTACCATAGAGTTGTATTTCATCTGAGGCTATTATATTACAGCATCTGCTTTACTTTCTTTGTGCAGAAAGATATTAACCATTTTCTGCCACATTTCTTTTAAAAGTAGTCCGAAATGTGTTTTTAAAAAAAAAAAAAAAAGAAAAAAGTCATGTTTATGTATCTTATATTTTGAAGGAGGAACACCTTTTCTGAATGTTAGCAATATGAACCCAGCAGAAACAAAACCTCCCATTTTGAGATAAACCTTGGGTTTTGCAAGAGCAGCGGTGTCAGGTGTTGCTGCAGATGATCAGCCACAGAACTGGGGGGAGTTTCCAGTAAACACAGTTTCAGTCTGTCACATACGAGCCCTAGACAGACTAACCACAACCACAAGCTATGGCACTGTGGCAGCAGCGGACAGGAAGCAAGGAACATCTGGCCTTTGACTTCCTTTAAAGACATTTGGGGTTAGGTTGTGCTCTCTCTTTTGTGTGTGTATGTGTCTTGTTTTATTTCCCCCGCCCCGTTGGCTTTCACTGCTGCTTAGTAGGACCAGGAGGCAGACAGGATTTGAAACCACGCACCTCGGGGTTCCGGAGGAGACAGACACTAGGGTCAGCCCAACCTCTGCTGTGCCTTCATGAGGTCATTGTTGAAAAAGGGAGGGCTGACTCCTGACATGACCTTGTTAGGGTCATCTTTACATTGCCTTTCTCCTTCTCCCCAGCTACAGGAGCTCATTTCTGTGCAGTTCCCATCTTCCCCTGCTCCCCAAATTGAACACACCCTCACTTGAGGACACAAAACCAGCTCTGTTCACAAGATGCTTCTTGGGCAATTAGCAATTTGTCTGGGCAGGATGTCACCTAGCCAAATAAGTCTCTTTGTCTGATTTTTTTTTTTTTTTTCTTTCTTTCTTTCTGGCTGATGGAGCTATGATTTGTTTACTTATTAGCATATATTTTTTGCTTTTTATTTAAAGGAGAAGCGTTTAAAGTAGAGGATCTTTTAGAAAGAATGAAGTCTAGTAAACCCATTAGAAACAGGGATCAGGCTGAATTAGGCTAGCCCACTAGCAGCAATATTTAACACTTACTTAGCACTGTTCAGGAACAGACCCCAAGGATGTCTGTATCATTGCCGGTTACAGAAATAGGGAAACTGAGGCACAGATCAATGAATTGACTCATTGAACGGCTGTCAAAAGGCCAGTATAGAGTTAGGAATTAAGCTACAGTCTCTTGAATTCCAGCCCAGAGCTCTCTTCACAGGGACACAGTGCTTCTGGGTTTGGGTGTTGCCTAGTTTTTATGTTACTCTGTCTGCACAGGAAGCAGTTTACTCAAGACATGAATAAACGTGAATAGTGCTTGGAGTTGTTTTTTTTATTATTTATTTTCTGTTTTCTTTTTAAAGGACAGTCTCCCAAAATAAATGTTCCCTTGAGTCAGTTCAAGTTCTGGTAGGAGAGTTTCCACAGAGTAAAGACCTTTACCATTAGAAGTGAACAAAATGGGTGAGTCAAAATCTTTAAAAAAATTAAAAATAGCTCTATGATCATATAACTTGCTATATTAGGAGCTTGTGTCACTGAGTCTTCTGCTCAGTAACTTCTGAGAATAGCTAGTATAGATACTTCAGGGGAAAACAGAAGTCTGTCTTCCCTTTCACCTGCCCCTGGGTCTCTGTAAAAGACAGTTGTGTAACCTCAGCTGTGTCTTTGGGACCAACATTGCTACGCTTCCAGTCTTTTCTCTGCTACCTAAAAATGGCCTAATCTCAATTTTGGCTTCCCAGTTGGGGTTCCCATAGGCTGTGACAAAGGGACTACTCCACACGTACGCAGCACTGCCCTTTCCTCGGTGGATTCACTGATGCTGCTGGTGTGTCTTCTCCCCAGACATGGGAAGTTTGTCCTAATCAACTCAGTGTTGTGACTTGCTATCCCATATTCACTTCTCTCTACTCTGACTCAGTAGTGTGAACTGACTGTAACTTCTTTACTGAGCACAGTGCTTCAACTACACTAATTACTGTCGCAAGGGCAGCATTGGTTAGGCACCTCCATATTCTATGTCAGAATGCACTTTCCAAACCACAGTGTCAGGACAGGAGAGGATCGCGATGAATGATGTCATCATTAAAGTGAGTGTCTGTATGTCTGTCTCACTGCCACGCTGAAGAAAGGAAAAGGAACAGGAACTGGAGTGGAAAAGAACTTGGAGAGATGGGAGTTAACCTGTGGCGCAGACCACCTCTAGGAAGGGAGGAGAGGGTGAGACAGACCAAGGGTGGGAAATGCAGTTTCCTGATGGAAGAACTTTGGCTGACACATTTGCTATGAGTAACACAGACTTAGTGACCCCTGTCTGATAGCTATTTATAACTTGTCAACAATGATTCCCTTATCGTGAGGGCCATGGTCAGTGTTTGCGCACCAAGCAGGGGGAGGAATCAAGTCAGAAGTGATGGTTTTGCAACAGGAATAAGTGAATTGCCAAGAACCCTCTTCTCTGTCAGTGAGGCCATGGTCCAGCAGAAAACATGTACTCAGAATCAAAGATTAGAATAATAGAATAGTTTGGGTTGAAAGGAACCTTTAACGCCCATCTAGTCCAAACCCCCTGCAATGAGCAGGGACATCTTCAGCTAGATCAGGTTGCTCAGAGCCCTGCCCAACCTGACCTTGAATGTTTCCAGGGTTGGGGTATCTACTACCTCTCTGGGTAACCTGGACCAGTGTTCCACCACTCTCACTGTAAAAAAATGTCTTCTCTGTTTTTTTAGTTTAAATCCATTACCCCTTGTTCCATCACAACAGACCCTGCTAAAAATTTTGTCCCCATCTTTCTTATAAGCCCCCTTTGAGTACTGAAAGGCTGCAATAAGGTCTTCTGGGAGCCTTCTCTTCTCCAGGCTGAGTAACCCCAACTGTTTCAGCCTGTCTTCATAGGAGAGGTGTTCCAACCCTCTGACTGTGTTTGTGGCCTCCTCTGGACCCGCTCCAACAGGTCCATGTCTTTCCTGTGCTGAGGGCTCCAGAGCTGGAGGCAGCGCTGCAGAGGAGGGTCTCGCGAGAGCAGATTAAAGGGGCAGAATCCCCTCCCTTGCCCTGCTGGCCACGATGCTTTTGATGCAGCCCAGGATACGGTTGGTTTTCTGGGCTGTGAGCGCACATTGACAGCTCATGTCCAGCTTTTCATCCACCAGTACCCCCAAGTCCTTCTCGGCAGGGCTGCTCTCAATCGCTTCATCCCCCAATCTGTATGGATACTGGGGCTTGCCCCGACCCAGGTGCAGGACTCTGCACTTGGCCTTGTTGAACCTTATGAGGTTCACATGGGCCCACTCCTCGACCCTGTCCAAGACAGAAAGGACCCTTGTGCGACCCACATACTGTGTAAATCAAAGGAATTAAATATAAACTGTCATGGCTCTTCACGAAAGCACACAGATCCATGACACCACCCCTTTCAGGAGGCATTCCCTAATTAGGCTGGGAGCAGTGCATGAGGTGAAAAGGTAACCAACGAGTGTCTCATTGGGACACTGCTGTTCGGTTGTGTGACAACCATATGTGGTTTGAAGTCCACAAGAGCTGGCTAAAATGACGGATCGCACATAGTGTAGAAAGGTGTTCTTGCTTTACAGTGTAATTTACTCTCTGTTTATCTATGGAATCAGATAACTAGCGCTGAAAATGAGAAGTGTACAAAGCATAGATGTAAAATTCCTAGAAAAAAATTAGGAGACAAAAGGTAGTTGTGTAAAGCAGAATTAGCTCTTTCTTGTGTGCATGTATGAATTTCTCAGGAATCTTTAACAATAGAAAGTGTGTTGGATATAGTTTGTTTGTATCATTTCCTTCCTTCCCAATCCTAAGAATTCCTTAGCAATCTTTTCATGCTGCTAAAGTTGTGCTGCATTACGTATCAGTCTTACATACTGTAAACATCATGTTCCTCCTCGTTCCTGAGCTACACCTTACACCTGATTTTTTTCTCCAACCGTGAGGTCAATGTAGTTAGTACAGTGTCCTGGAAGTCCCTGGCTGTGAAACAAGTGGAACATACTTACAGAGCTGAAAACTACTGTGTATCCACATAGGTGGTGCTTTCTTGTTAGCTTTTTATGCCTATATGGATCAACATCCCTTTGTAGTAGTGAAGTTGTGTGAAAGGCCATAGAAAAAGACAGTGAAGTTACTGGAATCCAATAGAGATTACAGTCTAGCTTCAGAGGCAAAAAATAATAGCAACCTTCTAAAGAAAGACCAGGGCAAGGCATGTAATTTAACGTGCTGACATTCCTAATGGTTCCGTGGGAAGGACTAGCTGCTTCCTAACATATGTCAATCTGGAGCCATTGTTCTGTGTGTGTGACAAATCTACTGATGGTAACAGTTGATGAAGAGTCTTCCCTAGCACAGCTGTCAGGATTGTAGCATGCAGAGGTGAGAAATAAATCTGTTATCTGGCAGGCGTGGTGTGAAATGCAGTGAGAATCACAACCCCCAGTATAGCTCTGAATTGGTTACATTTTGAATCAGGAAAAAGTTGAAGCTTGAACTGAGATTCTTTTTTTCTTTTTTCTTTTTCTTTTGTCATTTTTATTTCTGTGTTCTAATATTAATTAAATGGGCATGTTAAGAAACTAATATCTTTACATTAAATAACTTCTATGCTTGATAGTTTGGGCTCTGTTTGAATTTGACCAGAGCTGGCAGCAATTAAGAGGTAAGGAGAAGACAGCATGGGAGTAAGGACAAGATGCAGGCTGTGATGCAGTGGTGAGAAGATAGTATCAGTTAGGCTCAGGTACTAAAGAAACTGGAGAGTACTGCTCACTTCTGCCAAACTTAAGTAGTGAAGGAGTAGGGGGAAGTGTTTCTTCTCTTCAATATTAGCACAGACTTCTGTTCAAATATGTATAGCACTTGGCCTAATCATAAGGGCAAAGGTGGGGAATGACAGGCTAAAAGTACAGCAAGGGATTGCAAGAAAGAACCCGGTCAAGCTTTGCCAGCCCAGAGCGGGTAAGACGGCTCCAAATCCAGCAGGCTTTCTCACTCCCACGACCAGGTGAGTGCATGTGAGCCTGTTCACTCCCAGTCCTTGAGTGTCTGCTGCTCTGGCAGGGGAAGGTGTGTTTATTATTCAGCCAAATAGCTCTGCTTCTGTGGCAAGAGAATGACTCAAAAATGCCTAGGAAGCTGTGGTGAGGGTGATGACATCACTGGGCAAGTGCGTCACTACAGCAATCTCAGTAAGCTCTTTAAAAGATCAATCTTAATAACAAGACGGGGAACATGATGATAGAGATCTCCAGCAGTAAGCCTGGGGAAGAGTGAAGGCTTTGGAAAGGGATGAAGGGAAAGCATGCATGGACACAACTCTGTTCTGGCTCTGATGCTCTTAGGCAAGCCTGGGCCACCCCTTTAGGCTTTAGACATATGGGGCCTGTCACCCAAGCTGAGAAATGGGTGCCAGTGAGGGATGGCCCTGGAGGAAGGACTGCTTATTATTCTCCAGGTAGGGGCGGACCATTAGAGTACACGGGGAAAGGACTTAATGCAGCCCGGAGAGAGCTGGTTGTGTCATTGATACTCCTGGACAGAAATAAGGGAAACCTAAGCACAGCTGCAGAGACAGCTGAATGGAGACACAGAGCTCTGTGAAATCTAGCTGGACTTGGCATCGTGGTCTTGCTGCAGCTGCTAGGGCTGTCCCCCATCCGTCTCCCCATACAAAGGGGCTGGATACTTTTGTCAGTCCTATCATCTTTAAAGCCTTGAAGCCAGTTGCTGTCCTGCTGCTGAGGGAGTGAGAAGGAGCAGTGGGGATAAACCTACTCAGTCCTTGCAGATTCAAGTTTTGATTAGTGCTTTGTCTGCTCACCAGGAAGGAGTGTTGGGGATTAGGAGCACTGAACACAAGCCATGACCATTGCATGTGCAGGCTTCCTCAGCTTGTCCTGGGTGCTTGCCATTTTTCCTCATTCCCACATATTCATGCTTGGATTTTGCAGCTCTCTTATGCTTGCACAGGAAAGGGCTGTGAAGGAAGAAGCCAGATATTAGTGGTTTAGGGCACCCCATCCAGCCCCTCCTGAGAAATAAAGGAGACCTACAGAGAGAGAAACACAGCCCAGATGCACTGCAGCCGCCCGGACAGAGCAGCATCGATTACCCACTCCTGGAACACTGATATTGCTCCATAACGGCACATCAGAATGGGACTCTGTTGTGCCCATTCTTTCTCTACACAATTGCTGCTAGATTACTAGATCTTTTACGATGCCATTCCCACTTCCCTTCCTGGTTGGAAGGGGAAGAAGTCTTTGAAATCTGCTTTTGTGTCCAGGAGCCTCTTGGAGCCTCTCTCTTGCCCTGATTTCTTTTATTATGCCTCCCACTTCAGCCAAGGCCATGGAGATGTGAATTGTGTTCACATACCCGTGGCTTGCATTCATTAAAGAGCACAGGTGCTTTCAGCTTTACCTGTTTATGAACTTGCCCAGTTTGCTAGTCAGAGAAAATGCATTTGACATGCTGTCAGACTTCCCAAGCGCCCTTTCTATCTGGTATTGATGGCAAAGTAGAAGCAACATAGAAGCACGTGTCCATTACTCGGGGTTTCCAGGGAAAGCTTGGGACAACAGATGCCCAAGTCATGGAGAAAGGGAAAGACCAGCGCCAACTGTCTGGCTGGAAAATTTCTGTAATGGACACCTGGAGGGAGGCTGCTGCAGCTTTGCCATGATATCCTTTGTACCATGGTTCTCTAGCAGTCTGCCTCCTGGCTTTCAGAGCGCCCTCAATCATTGCACTGTGAGAGGAGTCAAAGCTACAGCCTGGTCAATAGAGAAATAGCCTTCCTAGCAAGACTGCCTGATTCTCCCAGACACAGAGCCTCTGTGGGTAAAGTACAACATTCACATAGCTTTCCGGCTGTCCTCACTGCTGTGAGAAGAGAAAACCATGAAAAAGAAAACCTTAGCATGAATTTTCCCTGGTTCTAATCTGTGTAGCCATACCACCTTCTACTTCTGGGTGCCACTGAGCTCCACCGTGTCAGTGAAAAATTGAGAGGACACAGATCACTGCAGGCAGACATGTTCATTTCCTTGGCAGATTAGGGAGTTACGCTCAGTCATCCAGCAGGTTACTGTGGGTGTGATAGGCAGGGGTGAGGGTGAGATTCTAACATGGAAATTTTGGGGCTGACAGTTTGAAAACCAGGTATTCTGAACAAAATATCTGGGCTTTTTTGGGTCCTCTTAAAAACAGAAGCAAAATGGTGGGTTTGCTATTTTAGCTAAGTGGCATTTAGAGATGTTTCAGTGAGCAAACGTGTCTTGCTTGTTGAAATCTTTCTCCCTATCTGCTTCCTCATTTGTTTTTTTTTTTTTTTTTCTCTCTGCAACTTGAGAGACCTGGATTCAAGCCCTTTCTCCTTCACAGATGTTATGTATGACCTTAGGCAAACACCTTTGCTCTCTACACACACCTGGGAACAATGCACTGGCGCATCTCACATAGGCACTACAAATATGATACACTTATGACACTTGGACATTCAACTGCTATGGTGTTGCAGGCCATTTCAGTTTCTTAGATAGTTTTAAGCTATTTTTGCAACAAACAAAATAACATGGAGCAGAAGTGGAGTACAGGTATGAAGTACAGGTAGAGAACCCAGAAGTGAATTAAACAAACAGGAAAAGGAGTCAATCTATTTCCATAATTCAAACTGAGAGAAGATCAACACCTGCCTCCTCTCCCACCCCCATCTCTCCACTGGCTGGTTTTACAAAGTCTCCTGGAACCATGCTATGTCAGCACCTTCCACTGAGAGTAGATACTGGCCTGGGTGAGCAGCACTAAGTCTTCTTTCCCAAGAAGCTTGAAAACTTTCCCTTTCAGCCAGTCATCAGCAAATCATCTATGAGCAACTCTGTTGGGGACATAGGAAAAGCTTTCAACCTATTTAACATGCCTGGTGCAGGCAAAAACTCAGTGTGAGCTCAGCCGAACAAAGAGCGGCTGAAGTCCAGAGCCAGCAGAGAATGGAGAAAGCAGCAATCGCATTTTGGAGGTTGCAGAGATACAGGGACACTGGAGAGAGCAAATGGAATTCCAGAGATTTTTCACGTGCAAATGGATATTTCCTTTGAGAGTCTCTAGACTAAATAATACTCCTTGTGTCTAAATGGACAATATATCCTGCTGACCTGGCGGCATCCTCTCAGTCCAGCACAAACCAAATAATGCCCTACAGCTGCTTGAGAAGGGTAGAAAAGGGGGAGGGGAGGAAGAGGAGGAGGCAGCATAAGGCAGGTTGATCTTTATAATTTCTTCCTGCCCCTCTCTCTCACATTTCTCTCTCCTAATTTTCATACCTGCAAAGTCTCAATGCTTTGGTTAATGTTATGCTGGAAGTCAAAAAATAAATGATCTGTGCTATGCAGATGGTTGGCTCAGGTAAAAGAGACAGTACTTTCTCACCTTCACATGTAAAAGTGCAGAGGGGCTGTAGCTTGTGGTGAAGCGTGGAGCATTCAGAAGATGCTTGGACCATGTGCTCAGCAGCAGCCTGAGAAGGGTGCAAGCACTTTTTCAATAGAAGGGAGAGTCTTTGGTTCTTTGCAGCTGGGAGGGTGCAGTGAGCAAGCTGCCAGGAAGGAAGCTGATGTAGTTGTTCCCCACTTTGTGCAGCAGAACGAACTAGGTGATCTCTCGAAGGCTTCTTCTGGGATGAGATGATTCAGCACCCCCACACTGACACTTCCCCCTCACAGTTGCATTTACAGCTATCAGATGAGGGATTTGGCCTACTGAGATGGGCAGTGGTTCACTGCACCGCCTACTTCTTTCTCTGCCTAAATCCAGTTCAAGTGCGCGGGCTGACATAATTTCTCACAGGTCAGATGGGCACGAGAGAGGGGAGAGGCCATTTGGACAAATCATAGCGCTGGTTGCTGATAATAAGGCCTCTCATCAGAAAGCTTCCAAGATCTGCAAGTGTCTCTGGAGTGTGTTGTCTGTCCCTCTCCCTCTGAAGACTAGATGCTGCAGAAGTCAGGGGCCCCTGTTCATGACTAGAGAGAACTGAGTAAGACTAAACTCACAGATTAGGAAAGCAGCCTCCTTAAAAACCTGCTAGGGAGAAGGGATGTTTTCCTACTGAAAGCACTGGAGGACTTAATTCCTTGACCTTTCTCTGACTTCTAGGATGGGCTAACATTTGGGCAGTATACTTTCTGCTTGGATGATCCATTTCTGCCTATGAGAGACAGTGACATCTCTGTGTTCAGGGCAGAGGTTTGTAGGACAGACATTTGCCCGGTGCGTGGGATTCTCAGGAGAAAGTACTGTGTTTGTGCAAGCTATTATTAAAGCCAATTATGTCTGTAAAAGCTTCTTTCCGGGTGGAAGGTTGAGGTGTTCCATGACATGCAAGTCACACAAAGGACACAGACGGGTATTTATTGCCACACACGAGTCCAACCTTACTCTTCCCCTTCTGTTCCCCCACCATCACCTGCAGAACCGGTTCTCCCCACCTAGAGGCAGTAACCTAAAACCCTTTGTAGCAAGATGAAGAAAGGAGAGGGAAGAGCAGTCATGTCCAGCTCTTGATGTGACACTCCTTTCCCTGAAGGGCTGAAGGAAGATTTGACATGGAGACTTCCTTCACCCTGTTATCATTGACTCATCCTGTCACTTTGCCTGGCTTGCTCAGCCAGCTTGTCTCACAGGGTGGCTATGTTCTAAGAGGCTTGGGACATTAACAGCCACCGGACGTGACTTAGCCACACTACAATAATGCACCAGAGAACCGCTGTCTGGTGAGATGTATAAGCAGTTAAAAACCTTATCTGATTCCCGCACCAAGGCCAAGATGGAATCAAAGTCATCTTGTGAGCCTACTCTAAAGGTGCAGTTTCCACAAAGCAGCCAGAGAGTTGGCCGAAAGCTCAGTCTCCCGGGCAAATAATAACTACGTGTCCATCCTATTTCAGCCCAAGAGCTCAAAGAAGTCCATAGATATTAACAGTCCTCTAGATCAATTTTATCCATAAACAGGGTAAGATTTTGGAACAAATCATTCTGTAACTCTTATGTTTCCTCAACTAGATCTTTAGCTGACCTTGTCAGCTCAGGACAATGTCACCCAAACTTTACTTGACAGTGGACTACATCTATGTCACATAAAACCAAATTAATGGCAAAGAGCTGCTGAGAACGTATCCAGTAATGCCTTACTCCCTCACAGCCTGAGCAGCCTGCAGGCTCACTGTACTCACGTTCTCTTGTATTCACGATGCGATACAGATGATGACTTCTGTTACTGTCATGAACTGGCCACTTAGACTTGTAAGAGAGTTGCTGACACTCAGTCCACTGAATGGTGTCAAACTGTCAGAGTTTCATTGTGAATGTTATCTGCTGAATATGGACCCTTTTGCTGTTGTGATTGAATGGAGATTTGTGTACATCTCAGGCAATGGCCGAGCCATTCAGCTGCACCTCACTCTTCATCTCTTGTGGCAACACATAAAATCAAATTTATTCTTGAAGAAAAACCTACTGCAGTTCAAAATTTACCAGTGAGGTGTGGTCAGTTTGGTGTCTTGCTGTAGCTCAGGTAGGATTAGACAGTAATCTTAAGTCCTGGTGTGTCCCATTCTCAAAACCCCCACTCCCGCTGATAAGTCAGCTTCTTCCTTTCTCCAATGAGTTGTGACCTCCGCCCTTGGGGCTGTGGTACCCTACATTTATCCCCTGATGTATAAATAACTTTGCGCCTCATCATTTTTGAATGTTGTTTATACCCCACTGCCTGCCACGTCATGTGCCAAGGTTATAAATATGCTACTGCGTCTAGACTGTATCTAAACTTGGCATTGGGTACCCAAGTTCATGAGAGGAGCAATTTCATCTCTTAGCACAAAGGGGGTGCACCAGTGTGTTTGATCAGAGGTCCAGAGGGGACTTGGCAAGAGACTTCTCTCCTCCTGCCATGCCAGAGTAGCTTTCTGAAGGGGCCTTGGAAACTCTTTTCCTCCCCTGTTCCAAAGCTACTGGGCACCCAGCCCAAAGGAAATACCTGACCTTATCCTTTCCTGATGTGCTTCAATGCACCATTGAGTGCAAGAGGCCCAAAACATCACAGACTCACCTTCACCAGCCTGGACAGATCCAGGCTGAGGCTGGGCTTGGACTGGTGAGGCAGACTGAGATATTGGGGGTGGGGGGTGGAATCGCTGCAAGACTGAGCTGGAGAGGAAGAACAAACAAGCATTAGCTGCCTGTTAAAGCCGTGCTGATATAGCTGCAGCAGGAACCTCTGCTAGTAAATACAGAGTCACAAGCAAAGCTGATATATTTCTCCACGCAACTGGTGAGTGATAAGATGTATTTTGAATAAGGACAGTGAATCACTTAAGGCCGGATTGGCTATATTTACATCTACGTAAGGGAGGCTACGTGAATTCCTTCCCACTTCTGGGTTTTGTTTGGAGGCTGAGAGCACTCTTGGCATGTTGCGGGGCTGTTATATGTTGGATGAATGACAGAATAGAGGATCGCATCTCACATCAGAGAACTGACTGTAAATATATTTTGTGCCAACATTGGTCAGACCCATGTGAAATCTCACTGGACCATAACCTTTAGAAAGTAGCATGCTAAAGCGTGGTTGACTCCATAGGCTGGCTCAGTGCTGTAAAGCATTGTTCCTCTCTAACTCACAAAGGTCACAGCATTCCCTGAAGGAACAGGGAATCAGGACAGACTTTTTGTTGCTTGACTGAATGTGAAACGTCTCAATGTGGTTGTGCCATGAAGGCAGGCAGGGTTCCCAACAGCAGGGAGTGCAGAATTGCCAGTCGGTCCCTGAGAAGTCCCTGATGATTTATTGGATGCAGTTAACCTTCTACAGGCCTTAGAAAGGTAAACCAAGGTGTGCATCCGTTGTGGGGTCTAGCTCCTCTGACTAAGCAAGCCCACGAAGGCAAAGCTGAATGAGAAAAGGACCGAAACAGAAAAAAAGGAAATAAAATGGGTGAGTGTGACTCAGCTGAAATATGACTGTTCAGTTGCAAGAGACACCGTGAGCCAGGCACAGTGAAAGGGTGAGCTTGGGAACGGTGGGGCCAGGACCCACAGCTTTGGGCAGAACCTCTATCCTGCCCCCAAGGATGCTCACTACTGGTCCCCTGGTGCCCTTGGCCAGGCTAACGGAGCGGGTCATCGCTCTTGGGTGCGCACAGCGAGGCAGCACTGGCCCTGGCTGGACCTGCTGCTCCTGGCATGGTCGCCTCTAGCTGACCAAGATGGATGTGACGCAGACTGTATCTCTTCTGTCAGATCTTGTGCACACCGCAGTGAATCCCTCCCACCTTGGAAGCAGTCTTGCCTTCGGCACTGTTTATGAGGAAATACCCAATCAACCCTAACAAGATACAACAAATTATACTTCGCAACACCAAAGGGTTCTCAGTGCTGCTGCTACTGGCTTTCTACGGTGGTGGAGTTGCTTTAGCCATGACGGATGGTCATTTGGCTATCAACAAAAGGAAACAGGGGCAGATTCTGTCTCTGTCATGATGCATAGGCAAGATTGTGCAGGACTTGATTGCTTTCTGGCCCCAGAAATTTTGTTTTCTGACAACTCCAGCTCTTTTTGTGCTGTTGAGCTGCAAGAATTACGGAAGACTTGACTCAATGGTTCTCTTGCTTTCAAAGGGGAATGAAAACAAAGACATGCATGAGAAATTTCTTAAATGCAAAATTGCAGGGGATACTGACACTTTGCTCCCAGAATTGTGCTAGTGCCCACACAGCTTACACGACCACTCTGAGGTTAGTCTTAAAAAGCAAAGAAAAATCTGAAGCAAAATTGATTGCAGTTGTACTGGCAAAAATGACTCCGCTCTTCAGTAATCTGAAAACTGCTCCCATTCATGGAGTTAAACATTCCCTCATATCAAGGCTCCCAGCAGGGGACAGTAAAAGGAATTGAGTAACAGTTGAAAAAGATATACTTTGGAAGCCCACCATCATCTCACAGTATTTAAAACTATTGAAAAATTCCCAAGGATTGCTTTGCCAGCGCCTGACTGGGAGCAAGCATCCAAGCAGTGATTATTTCTTCTGGGGAAAGATTTCCACCCCTTCAATACAAAAGGCATCACCCTGGATTCCCATGTACTTTTCTCCAAAATACCTGACAGGTGCTTTTGATGCCTCGAAGGTGTGAGATCTGGCCCATAGCAGACATGACCTGTTGCACTTAAAGATGTAGGTCTTAATGCGGCTAGGTGGTAATTCCTGATCTGGTAAGGCTGTCCTGTAACCTCACAGGGAGTCTGTAGGGTGCAAAAGATGTATGTTCCAAGTTACTCAGGGACTGATCCCTCACTTATTGGCTTAGGGTGCAGAAAAGGAGGACTAGAAGAAGAAAGAAAAAGTTTTTTGGGTGCTGAAATCACCCAGCAGGGACCTAACTGAACTGTAACAACATACTTGGGCAGGAAGCGTGTCTGTTTGCAGACACCAGCTGAAGTGTGAGCCAGAGGGCAACTGCTGCCACAGAGATAATAAAACAAAAACAACAACAAAAAAATCCCGCTGCAGGTCATGGGTATGGGCACAGAGGAACTGAAATTGCTAAATGGCTATGGTTTCCCTGTTTGACGTGTCCCCTGACCCCCACTGCAGCAACGACCTGCAGCATCAGGGGCACAGCACTTGCCTCCTACACGCTATTGCTTGTAATCTGACTTGCTATTTGTTTCCTGGTGCATTAGGTCAGAAATACATGCAAGGCACCATCACTACAAGTCCCATTTGCTCCTTTGGCAGCACCCTCATTCGGTCATGATATACCAAGCAACATGCTAATGTGTTATTTTGTTTCCTGATAGCAGACTGAGCCTCAACACTGCTAGAACTGTGTGTTGACTTGGGAGATGAGCACGTTCGATTCGAAGGCTGTAGCAGGGACACCAGGCTTGATGCTATCCACTTTATGCAGATGATATTCCTTGTGACTTCAGGGAGTGAGTTGCCTGCATTAGCTGTACAGCATGGCTGAGTGCCTGCCGCAGCCTTCGTTCCAGCTCGTTAACCCCTTGCATGGACTGAAAGGCTGCGTGTGTTGCGTTTATGTATCTCAGTTCTGGCTGTGGCTCAGGAGGACAGAGTATGTACTGCAGGATTATATATTTGGCTGTAAGTACTCCTAGTGTGTGTCAGAGCACACAGACTTTCTAGAGGATACGTCGTGGGCCCTGCAGGTAGGAGAGAGGTACCAATGGGAGTGATGACAGCTGGACTGCATTTGTCTCATGGGTTTCCATGCGTTTGGAGAAACCAAAGGGTGTGAGGGGTGGGGGGGATGCTGTGGATTTTGTATCAGGCGCTGTGTGCTGAATGAGGTACCTGCCCAGGAATCCAGCTGGGGATGTTTCTCCTCCAAGCTCTCCAGTATTCTGGGATGTCCTGGGGAGGCTGCAGAGCTCATTTCCTCAGCGCCTGGCACTAAGTCTGCCTCCCAGCTCTCCAGCAGCCATGCAAAGCTGCAGGGAGGCCATGAGGTGAGGCTTGTTTGAGCTGTTACCTGGGAGACAGCTAAACACTGACTTCAGATAATAATTGTAAAATAACTTAGCGTCAGAGCAATGAGGCGGGAGGAGAGAGGGGCTGCCACTGCCCATGGTCCCAGGGAGCCCCATAAAATCCTCGGTGAAAAGCTACTTGTGCAAGCCAAATTGGCTGAAGCTCAACCTGTGCTCAGAGCTCTTGACAAACTATACCCAGGCAGAGGTGCTGTGGTGTCCTGGCCCTTTCAGGTGGCCTCCTGAATCATCCAGCCACCTGCTACTGCCTGCCACCGCTCTGTATTGTCTGTGGCTTTAACAAGATACTGGATGGCTCCATAAAACACATCCAAGGGGAAAGATTTACACACAGACTGTTTCCCAAGGATCCTCAAGGCAATACAGCCTCTTGGCACACTCCTTACGGTCTCTGAGCAGCAATCTGTGTCCCTTGCACCCAAGAGCTTTGCTAGACTTTAGTAAATGATGGGTTACTTTTGGGGTTCATCCTTGAAACTAACAGCAAAAGAAATAGAAAGCTTTAGGGCAGGTTGCAACTCTGCCAACGCTGGTCCAGTACTGTGACTGGGTATACGGGTATGCGTGCTAGTAGCTGAGGACAGAGTATGACCTTCTTCTGCATGGAAGTAGCCTGGGTACTATGAGCATGGCTCAGCCATGACTTGCATCTTGCTTTGCTGTGACAAAAATTTGGCTTGAATGGGAAGCAGAATGTTGTCCCTAGATTTTTAGCTGCCTCTGACATGGAGGCATCCTGTTTGTCTGGTTGCACAGCACCTAGCACACTGAGGATCCGAGTCCACGACTAGGTCTTTAGGCACAATAGCAATAGCAAGATCAATTAAGGGGTTTTGCACCGTGTGTATAGTATGACATACACTTGTACCTAAGTACACAACCATGCTGCATCACATACGTGTTACAGTGCAGAACTTAGTATTTGTTTGCTGCTCCTAGATTTACTGGAAAATGCCTGGACCAGGGTAGGTTGTATAATATACAGTCATTAAAAATTACTCGTACTGTTCTGTCTCTCTGGTAAAGCTGGCCCTGGCTGCAGTGGGGACACGCTTCCAGACAGATGGAGCTGTAGCATTAGGTACTCATGGGAGGGCTGGAATTATATTTGACAAGCAGCATGAGGTCACTTTTACAGTCCCCTTCGGGTGGGATATATCAACAGGCTGCCATTTGCCTTGAATGCAGTGACTAATTTATTTTTTAAAATCTGCTTATGCTGCTTCCCCTTCCCTTTTAACTCATTCTCATCCTTTGCCTTTCCTCATTGCTTCAGTCAGAGATGACGAACTGTGAACTGCATCAAATGATAGCATTTGCCACAGAGTCACAGATTAGCAATGGGCATGTTTCTTACAGTAGCCAACATACCATAAGATCACAAACTGGCCTACCCTGCAGTCAGCCACTTGCCAACTCCTGCAGGCATCTCTACACATCCATAAAATAGGAATAGTTATCCTTCTTTTACCTGCCTTACCCCCTTAGTCTGTGAACCATGTAGGTCTTGACAATGGGATTAAAACTGCAGTGGAATCCTGAGGATCAGATAAAAAGATCTCACAACTGCAGTGGCACTTAGGGCCCATCCAACATTTCCCTTATGGATTGGCTTAAGCAGCATGTTAGAAAACAGAGCATGGGCTGAAGGACCACTTCTGGAGGTGACTGGCATAAATTCCAGGAAGACCCTAGAGAACTCCCCACTTTGCCAGCAATCCATTTATGGCAAGGTCTAAAGGTAGCAAACGTGTAAGTGGTTTTGAAGGGAAGCACCAGCGGGTTACTTGCTAGGCCAGCAAAAGCTGGGTGTTAGGATGGCAGTGTAGTGAATAGATGGTTTGGTTTGGATACCAGTGCCAAAGCCAGAATGAGGCCCAGCAGCACTGGGAGAAGTGGAAAATGCAAAAGCCACTGTACAGTGAGCTGTTAAAGTACTTTCCCTCCACCCAAATGCAACCTTGGTCTGAACTGTATTTGACTGAGTGGCTCTCACATACACACAGAGAGTCACTATCAGGTTAGCTACATGCCAAACGGCCATGGTAACAAAACCCAATTCTTCCCCCAGAAGGGCTGGAACTGAAGTCTGACACAGTCCAGGACTGACAGTGTATCTCCCCAGCTGGTTGGAGAAAATGGGTATCAGCTGGTGCAAGTCCCCACCCAGTGAGGGAGAGGACACTGGGAATAAACCTGCTCCAAATCTTTGCCTCTGGACAAGATGTTCTTGGCGTCTGCCTGGAGCTTGTCCTACCAGATCTCGTTAAAAAATAAGGCGACTACGTTTCTGTGCAAGTCAGGCAGGCGTTTTCACTCCTTGTCTGTTTGGTCGGCTCCTGGAATTACACCAGGTCATTCTTTCTGGTGAGGAGTGCTTGGGGGTGGAGGTGGGAGGAGAGGAATCTAGCTGATCTTGGAAGTTACTTGCTGCCTGTGATTTCTCTTGTTAGCAAAGAAAGCCTCCACACTAGCGTCTGTGCTAGCAATGACAGACGGCATTGCAACTCCTAAGAGCTTCAGAGGACACTGGGCCTCAAAGTCTATGGAGAATGTGGATCTAACAATTTCTTGAGTTGCAGTTTCTCTCCAATGGCAAAACTCTTACAGCTGTAAATGCTGGAATTGAAGCATAAGCATTTCTGTTTATCCAACTCTACTGAAAGTAATTAATAGCATTTACACAGCACTTTGGATGTTTAGGTTATGTTCAGGCTTAGAGACTTACTATTCAGAAAAGCTACTTCAATGAGTCAGTGGATTCCAGGACAGAAATAAATTCTCTGTTGCCCTCTTCAGAAAACCTTAGTGGCTGCTGCATTGTCCAGGGGGATGAACGTCCTGAAGAGCTGTGAGTTCTCTGAATGCAGGGGTGGTATGTGGAAGACACTGCCTAAACCCTTCTGGGGGTTCCTGGAGGCAGCTGTCTGTAGTAACCTGATGTGCCATCACTGGAGTGACGGACCTGTATGTGCAGGGACCTTGCTGGTGGTCTGGTGTTCCAGTTACCCGTGGGTTTACACTGGTGGATGAGAAGTCCCAGCACTTCTGCCCAAGTGAATGCCTTTCCCCTGCACTGGGCAAAGACACCTGAGGATGCTGTTAGAGGGGCAGAGATCCCTAAATGGGAGGAATTAGAGCTATGCAAATGGTAGATAGGTGCTGAATTCCTCCATGTTTTTATTACTCACCAGAAGAGAATGCCGTGCTGTAGGCATAGGGAGAAGGTGTGTGTAGGAAGTGTGTAGGGAAGGGGGGAGCCTCTCCCACCAAGAGTATGTGCTTTGTACCCTACACTTCTCTGTTTTTCAGCTAGCCAGCAAAATGAAAAACATGTGAGGGGTGTAGCAGGAGGGCAGGGATTTATGGGTTGTTTTATGGGAGATGATATAAAACACTTTTATTTCAAATTCTCTGTTGTGTTAATTTCCTCTCTCCTTCTCTCGCTCTTTTCTTTACCACATACAGGAGGGAGGTAGAGCAGGCTAGATCCAGGCCCTCTGCAGTCGCAGTGTAAATCTACCTAGAATGGCTGTGGTCAATGGCTAGCCCAGCCCTTCTATTACCATGCCGTTTATTCTGGCTTATGGGAAACTGATGTCAACTGATGTCTCTGTGCTGTGGGCACTTCTCTCTGTGCTGGTTCACGAGCTCTTCCAACAGCTGTGCTGAAATGTGGAGTTACAGTAACAGTGTGCACCATTTTCTTTATAGATAACCGTGCTTCTGCAAAAGCACACAGGGTGGGAAGAGAGTGGGAAGCTGCAGAGCATTCATGAAACCTTTCCTCATTAAGTAAAACTGGCCTAGCCCTGCAATAAAATTACAGAGAGACCAAAAGACAAAGGCATGCTAAAAGAGCCATAAAATAGCCATGGTTGTGATTAAAACACACATACACACAATCAAGCAAAAGTAAAAGAGCTCCTTTAAAGTAGGAAGAGTGCCAGTGGGACACATTTCAGGAGGAAGCACGTTGCAGGCTGGTGGCCCCAGCAGAGCAAAAGCTCCAAAGTCCTGCATGCACCACACACAACAGTGCAACCTCCGACAGATGGTGAGTGTGGAGTCCCATCTCACAAGGAGTCCTGATTGTCAGTGAAATGGATACAGCTCATACAGGATCCACAGCTTAAAACATTACCTGTGGAAATACCACTAAGTGAACTTGATGTGACTGAGGAAGCGCGTTGCAGCAAGGACACTGAGGCAGCCCTTCGGCATCAGGAAAAAGGGAAAGGACTGAGCTTTGAAAGATCCTTGAGTCCAGATTTGGTCCCAAAAGAAATCCTGTGGTATTTCGGGATGTTGCAGCTTATTCTTGAGGTCTTAGGGGGCAGTGAGGGGAGGCCGGCTTTCTGGAAGGATCTGGTAATCAACGGTGTTGAATTTATAGAAAAAGAGGCAGTGCCAGTAAAGCTGTAACAACAGGACACTCAGCCCTTCTGGGGTTTACTGCTGTATTGCAAGATCCATGTTGGCTCAGTGCTCTTGTATGCAGATTGTAACATTACAGACTGTATTTAAATGAAACTCCTCATCCATTGAATGAAAAACAAACCCAGGAAAAAGAGATGTTCAAATTGTAGCAATTATTGCTCTTGTTTCTATAAAACTTAATCCTAATCATGGGCTATTAGACCAAGTCTTTTAAAGCCATGTTGGACAGAAAGGTTTACTGAGATAAATCTGGAGGTCATGCAGAGCTTTAATGTTGTAGCTAGAGCCTCATTAATTTCAGGGGGTCTGTGCACAGACTTCATGGCAGAATCAGGATGTCAGGGATGAGGTAAAGGAAGCAGTCCTGGAATAACCCAGTGAACCTTGTATGGTAAGGCATGGAAAATGCTTGGTTACAACCCTGTTACTTAATTCTGGAGTGAGGACAGCGAAAATCAAGAGACAGGAAAGGTTGGAAAGGATTGTTTAAAGCTAAGCTAATGATAATAAAAAAGCACATATGGAAGGTAATAAATCTGATGGGATGGGCAGCCATTTTGCTAAGCACTTTATGCTGATGTTAGCTAATAAAACAGCAGAGCGTTTGGTAACTGAGCTCATCTCCTCTGTGCATTCCACCCTTACTTAAATTAATTTTTTCCTCTTTAAAAAAAAGACATACAAAACCCTCTTCATTTTTAAGGGAAAGATTGAATCAAGCGATGATGTACAAATCCAGGGAGGTGAAAGGTATTGTTGAGATGAAGCATATTTCGTTTCATTCTTGCAGGTATTTCGTTAGTTAAACTGCAGAGAAGCACAAACACGGGAAACAAAGAGATTCAGATCACTGTCACAATGAAAATTTTCCTCACCTTGTTTCTGCTGTAATTCCAGTTGGAGGATGACAAGAGCATGTAGGGGATGTAGTCCATCACCATGATATTATGGTTTAAATTGGAAGCAACTCCAGTTCTTCTGTGTAACAATTACATTGTTCACTTGCATTGTCATTGTCTTAAGACCCCAGCAAGGACCAATGTCCCCTCTTGCTCAACTCTGGAGAGATTCAGCACCTGCTCCAAACAGATCACAGCCTGAGTAGACAACATGCAGGGAATTGTTCTGGGTTTCCAGAAAGTCAGCGGGAGATCAGGAATGGCACAGGTTTTCTGAGCCCCCGAGTCATTACACCAAGCCCAGAGTGCACTCTCAACTGCCAGTGCTTTTCTAACCGAAAGGACAATGAATTGAGGTATTCACATGAATTTACTGCTGAAAATGATACTGGGTGCATTGTCTGTATATGCATTGCAGCATTCTCACACTACCCTGGCTTTCAAGGACTGAGATGAGGACATACTGAGGAAGTAGTGTAATTGCCAGAGCCTCTGGACTGCCCGGGGAAAGACAAGCTCGGGCAAAAAGATGCTAATAACAAGAGGATGTCAGTGTGGCTCAGAGAAAACTGGTACAAGAACAAGCTGCACGGTGTGGAATATTCCTTTAGCCAGTTAGGATCAGCTGTCCCAACTGTCTCTCCTCCCAACTTTTTGTGCTCACTGGTGGGGTAGTGTGAGGGACAGAAAAGGCATTGACATTGTAAGTGCTGCTCAGCAAAAACTAAAACATCCCTGTATTATCAACACTGTTTCCAGCACAAATCCAAAACATAGCCCCATACTAGCTACTGTGAAGAAAATTAACTCTACCCTAGCCAGAACCAGCACGGATGTGGATAGAAACTCTCTCCTGCTTTGGGGATATTATTATTCCATGATTTTGGTTGTGCCCCTTTTTCCCCTCTCTCACCCAAAGACAAGATTCGCACTTGATGTATAAGACAGTATAACTGCACCGTTGGTTTGCATTGTCTAAGGGTCTGTCCTTGATACTTCAGACCAGCCCTTTGGTGTCCAGAACAGACCCCTACACTCTGTTCAGTTGCTCTTCTACAGCTGTCCCTTGCTTGTTAAGTCAGATATTTAGCTGGATTTTATTTAAGTGTAGAGTGATGGGCTTTGATAATGGTTGCTTTGTTCTTGGGATGGACAAAAGGAAGAAAATCCAAAGAGAAGAAAAGAGAGTGAAAGAAAGATGGAGCAGAAAGGAGGACGAGGGTTTACTTGTACATGCACGCTGTAAAATAGTGGAGAGCCCTGGCTGTGTCAGTGAGGCTGGGGAGTCTGCCTCCACCAAATTCCATATAGGGGTTGAGCTATAGCCTCTGAATTCAGTCTTCAGCTCCACCAAAGTTGAAGGGCATTTGATTTTGCTGTCAGTCCATTGCTTGCAGATGTAGCTTCATGGAAGCACCTTAAGGCTTCAGAGCTTCAGGGTTCACTGGAACCCTAATTGCTTATTATAAGTCCAGTTGTATCCACTTAATTTGGGTAGGCAGGGAAAGAGATGTTGTGTGGAAGATGCAGGGTATGGTTAGCGACTCTCACACTTTGTGGTGCTGGAACTGACATGTTCCTCTCAAATTGGTGTGTTGCCCTGGGAGGGTGGGAAGCACCAAACTGGAGCCGGTACCTTTTAAGTTCCCCACCCAGCCCACTCCCCGTTCATGAGATGTTTGATCCCTGAGCTCACTCCTGAATGGGGTCCAGGTAGCTCCTTAGTGCTTCAGCTGCTGGTCCCGGAGCCATGGATCACTCTCATATGTTTTCTATTAATCCTAGTCTTGCCCAGAGACAAGCTTGCTATGACGATGGAGGGAAGTGGGTTCTCAGAGAGGGATGCCACTACTCTTTTCCATTGCTCCCAGAAATCAGGATTCTTTCTGCTTTTGTTTGGCTATATAGGCTATATTCACACTGAACTGCCAAGGGTGGAGGAACTCTGCTCACCCACTGCACTTCAGTAATTCTGCCTCTTGGGAAAAGGCTCTCATGGGCTCCTGATATTCCACACAGACCCCCCAGGAGTTTCACGTCTCCTTTAGAGGGAAAACTACTGGGTTGTCTCAGCATTGTGCTACAGGTCATCCTTGTCCACAGCGTAAACGCTAACTATAAGTCACCAGGATTTTCTCATGCTCATAGCAGAGGCAGAGGTGGTCTTCCCACAGTCAATGGCTGGCATATCTCTCAGTCAGCACTGAGCCAGGCTGTACAACAGGCAGTCTTTTACAGTCTCCCAATAACCAAGGACTCTCAGGGCTCTCTGTCACCCGTTCCAACTGAATGTAGCGCCTATTCTTCTAGAGACAAAACCCAAGACTGTAAATTCTTGGTCTCAGTGGCATCCTCTTACCAGAAGCTCCTGAATCCAGTTCCATGTTACTGACGAACAGATAATTTTCTTTTGCCAGTTTTAGTTTTACCCAGTTTCTCATTCCCTTGCATGCCCTTCTTGTTCCTGTGCGGACAGCCTGCTGTTCCTGGTGTTGGGTCAGCCCTGCAGTGGTGGCGTGACACAGTATTTAAAATGGTAGCTGCTTCTTGGTGTCTCAGCCCTGACAGTGGAACTAAGCCCATTGTACCAATGACAAGATGTTTAGTAACAGCGGCCAAGTCTTGGAACAAACCAGGCCCTCCATCTGTAGCATCTGAGCACGGCTGGCTGGGAGGCAGTGCACGTTATGACAGACAACTGCTGACCTTCAGGCAAGGCAGTGCCTGCCGTGGCCTCATCTCTGCTTGCTCATTTTGTGCCTACTGTCTTTGTACTTCAGCTTTCCACATGTAAAACAGGAGGAGTCAATAATCGCCCACTGCAGAACTAGACAGAAGGGATTCAAATTATGTGCATATACTTCACAGCCTTTGGGATGTTTGTTAAATCACTCAAAGTACTCTCAATAAAATTTTGCTGACAGAATAGCCAGGTGAGGTGTTTCCTTGCTGTGTTTGTAAAAATACATATATGTCCCACATTCTCCTACACCCTTGGACTTTGGATACTCTTTTAGACACACACTTCTCCCAAGGCTCCTCCCAAAATATGAGGAATGACCTCAGCCATTCTTTGGGCAGCTGGGTGCTATCAGTATCTTCATCACCACCAGAGAGATTTCTTTGATGGTGCTCCTGGCAGGGATGCACTTTGGAAAAGAGAACAGAGCTTCACATAAGTATCAGCCTCCTGACAGACACCCGCTTAATGCAGGCTTCTAGATTCCTTTCACCAGGTGCTTTGGCTGCTCTAAGTTCAGACCTTCAGTGTTTTCAGGAAAGAAACATAACTCCTCACGCTCTTGCTTGACTGTGTTGCTGGTTTTAATTTGAATGCCAGAAAATAGCAGAGTTGCAGGCATATATCTGTTGTGTTGGACTATTTTACCCACATTTCAGCTAGCTGGGGACTTGAGACAGAACTATTACAGAAATGTCAGACCCAGCTCCAGCTGCACTCTGGAAAAAGAGTAGCTGACTTCAGTGGAAGCTGGATTGAGACCTAAAACAGTGAGTGCAGTGGTGCTGCAATGTCTTTCATCTCAAAGTTGCTGGGTAAAATCCAGACTATGCTGGTAATGGTTGGGAAGCTGCCAGCTGCTAATGATGTGGAACAAGTTGGTGAGTCCTTGCTCCAGTTTGTAGGAAGCCACCAGACAAAACAAGTCCCAAGAATAGCCACTTCAACCCTTTCCCGGTTGGGTTCATGTTGTACTGGCAAGGGAGTAATTTAGGAACTTCCCCTCATGTGGCTCCTGTGGTGTCTGATCTGTGGAGGCCACAATGCTTCTGTGGATGTTTATCCTCGTGAAATTCCCTAGAAATACTCAACATGTTATAAAAACAGTGTCTGGAACATGGTGCTTTCCCAGATCTGGCCCACTCTCCTGGTGCTTTGATATGCTCATAGCATAACCACGAAACCTGTCTTCCTCTTTGATTTCCCTGCCTGTAGCCACATCTCCTGGACTGAATACCTTTACTCTGCAGTGCTCTTTCAGCTTCTGTAGGTGAAGTGCACTGTGTGACAGAAGAGCAGACACATCGTAGTGTGGGGTACTCCAAGAGCTCAAATTCAAAGGGTGGCTGAAGCAAGGAAGAGATTGACTTTCTAACAATATCCCACTGGGCACGTGAAGCAATGTGGGAGATTGGACAGTCAACATTTTTCCTAATTTCAGATCAATACTGGAAAACTATGATGGGGAAGGGGAAGCAGTCCACTGCGCAGACCATCTGTACAGCTGCTGAGGCAAGCAGATGGAAGCAAACATATCTCTTCATTCCACCCGGCTGAGGAAAATAAAAGTAAAGGTGACAGCAGCCAGGACGCAGGTAATATTTTTGGTGTCTGTCTCAAACAAGCGAGGCACTCAAACAGTGCTAATGGCTTTGTTTTCCGCGGCTTCAGAAAACGTCATTGATGCCTCAGCTTTTTAGAACTGATCTCCCCTTTGAGACGTGTTTTGTGAAGAGGAACAGTAGCCACAAGGCAGAGTATCTTCAGAGTGTCCAGGGCAGATGATAGGCATATATAGGCAAAACTGGAGGTGCAGTCAGAGAACATGCACTGGGTCTGTTTAAGATCAAACTTCATCTGCCCATCTCCTCACTGCTCCAAGGCGGCTCTGCTTCTAACATTGCTCCTACAGTGCCCTCTGCTGGGGAACGAGAGGTAGAGGCAAGCAGGGCTGCAAGCATCCTCTAGCCTCGAAAGCAGACAACCATCACAGGCTAAGGCACTACGGAAAAATTTAGCTTACGCGGTGCTCCAGTGAATGTGTACAACATCCTCTGGCCCACCTGTACAAACTAGGGCTGAACCTGCGCTCCAGGAATAAATTTCTAGCCAGTGCAGAAGCGAGTGGCATAAAAGTCTGGAGCCAGTAACGTGTTGCTGTTCCGTTGGCGTGACAGTGGTACCCAGGCAAACAGGCTTCTCATGCAGCCTGGGGCACGTTCAGGCTGCCCTGTCAAGACACCCAGCTGGAACCACGTGTAACAGTCTCCTTAATGAGCTTGGCAAGACAATTAGATTATTGTTTTTCACTGCTTCCACTATGCTGCTGGACACGATAAATAGGGTAAATTTCACTAGGATAATTGATCACCTAGTATGATGGAAAATAAGCTGTTGATCACCTAGCGAGGCTAGCTAGCACAGGCCCTGCTAACCTTGGATTTGGTGATGGAAGAGCCCTTTTGTCACCTTAACACATGTCGTTTTCAGAAGCTGCTAATGGTGGCCTGGTGGAAAAAAACCCAGCACCTTTCTGTGCTCTTCGTACTTCCACCAGAGGGCTCTGCAGACATTATCTTCACGTTCAGAAGGGCCTCTAGTGCAGATGGGCAATCAGGTGTAAAAGTACACTTTTAATCAAAATATTGATTCCAATCAGTATGGTGTTATGTTACGGTAGTCCTTCCCGTTAATTAGTATTCTTTAGAGGCAGTGCTGACCATAAATAGCCTGTAGCTACTTTACTGACATTATATAAAATCTAAATACCTTGCAGCTTGTTCCTAAACATTCCTAGTGGGGATAAAATGGGATATGTGGTCTCATATCCTACAGCAAATAAAGAACTAAGCAGGAAAGTGTTCATAGGCAGACAGTCTTGGTTATTGCCTAAGAAACCTACATTGGCTGCTGTAATGTCTTAAATTTAACTGAAATCTACAAACATTTAAATTGCTATGCTGGGCTGTAGATGCGATGACTGAGTCAGCTCTGTCAGTTCTGCTGCCCGCAGTCAGACATCTCCCAAATCGCATCCCCATGAATTACGAGAGCTGAAGTACCAAACTTCAATGGCTGCTGCGTGTCTCTCTGGCAGTACCAAGGGGCATAAAGGTAGCGTAGATGCTTCTGTAAGAGCTGAGTATTTAAAGAAATCATCATAGGCCTGGTAAATCTCACACAGGGGGCAGACAGGGAGGTGCTGGGTTGCGGTCTGCCCTTATGGCTATTTTCTATTGTTGCCCATCTTTGGTTTTGTATGGGGCAGTAGGATGCAGAGCGTACATTAGACCAACCTTATAAACAGTATAAAGTTTGCTGACCTTCATCTGTCCTACCTCAGCCTAGCCCACATGGAAATAGAGAAACTGGAAATCAGGCCCTACAGCTTTAACGTTGAGAACTGTAACGTGACCTCCCTCCTGCGTACATAACCCTGCCATGCCAGCCAGTGAACCGGCTCCAAATGGCCGTGTTTGAAAACAACACAGCTCTGGACGTATCCTTCCCCAGGTCTCAGATCACAGGCAGTCCTGCTAGAAACCCTTGTCTGGAGGGTTTTCTGGGAAACTGTTTGATGAGTGGCTGTCTTGAGCCCACGCCTCCCGCACACCCCCCCGCATGGGCTGCCACCCAAGACAAGGGCCCTGGCACTTCCCTCCTGCCTGGCAGCTGCTCTTGCTCCTGCCCGGCCCTTTGCCTTACAGAAAAACCCCCTGCCTAATTACCAACTGACAGCTGCAAGAGATTCTTCAAAGTGCACAGCATAAGGGCAGGGAAAGAGCAAAGGAACAGCAACAGAATGAAACAAACTGAGGGAAAGGACACCCATCCCACGTGCACATTCTGAATGCTCCGGTCACTTAAACTGATTTTTCTTTCCTTCTTTGTGCCCAGAAGGCACGGCTGCTTCTCTCCTCAACCACCCTTGCCACAGCAACTTCCCATCCTTTTTCATACAGCTTGCAGAATTCTGGCTTGTCAGATCCTGTCAGGATCAGCTTTCCCCACGTCTTTGTGCCCCTAAAACAGCCGACCAATACCTTTCCTACTCGAACATCTCACCTATTTCCTCTCGCTCCCATGTTGTAGTCACCTTGTCCACTGTTGTCCGGGAAGGCAAATTTCTCCTTCCTTTCCTCTGCCCCCTGCTTGAAGCAGATTTTTTTCTGTCACTCAGGTCAATCTTCCCATTTCCACTCTGTAACCTCCCCAGGCTGTACAAACTCATTTGATTGAGGAGCTGTTTTCCTAAGTTTGCTGGTGGGCTAGAAATAACCTCCTGGCACTGCATATCTCTTCACAAACCATTGTGTTTGTGCACATTCGCACACTGTGAGAAGGGCTGCTCTGCCTCTGTGGGACTGGGAGCATAACACTGGGGCTTAAAACTGGTTTTGATTTGGGGGGGGGGACGACGGACGGACAGACACGACACGGACTTTTTTGTTGGGGCATGTAGGAAAACACTTGGCCAAGCCCCATTGAACTGTATGTATGTATGTATGTGTAATAGGGCCCTGTGTGCGTGAATGCAAAAGGCTAGTAGCCCTGCCTTTGTGCATTTGTAGTTTATTATATATGTGTGTAATTGAGAATATTTGGCCCAACTTTCACCGTGCATATACATGTGCTTATGCGAATCCTTACCTATTTCCAGTGTGCATGTGTACCACTGCTGTGTCGAGCTGGAAGTCTTAGCACAGGCGTCCTTGCAGCCAGTTCTGGTTGTGTTGATGTTATCAGGTGCCCTGGATGTGTTATCTCAATGCTTATTCCTACCTGGAAGTTTTTTTTGTCATTGTGATAAGGTCAGTGGTTTTTTTGGCTGGTGAGAGGCACTATGAATGAGGTAGGCCTCCAAAGATCACATGGTGGTTGAATCAATACCTCGAGCAAACAAAAGAGATATGTTAATAGAGTCATTTGCGTTCTGATAAACCTGCAATGGTTACTCGTTCTCTTCTGAGTCATCTCCTCTCCGGATTTTTTCATTCGTAGATTCATTTACATGATCCCTTGGGATTAAGCTTTAGAGAAAACTCTTCATTTATCTCACCGCTCAACAGACCCAGCACCCTTGATATACTTACAACTACCAAATCAATGTTGCTGCCTGGATTGCTGGTATATATTCTAGGTCATTACAAAGCATAACTTTATAGAATCTCAATGATGACTTGAGGTCCTCAGGATGTATGGGGACCAGGTGATCAGAGCTGTAACTTTCCCTCAGATCCTATTTGCACTTACTGCTGTATTCCTTCCTTAGTTTCAGCAAACTCTGTAGAGTTTGTCCACTAGACTGATTCTGTTTCGATAAATCATTACTCTTCGGCCACCACACAAGATCACTTAGAGGTAAGCGTTCTTTATAGCACCTTAGGGTTCATCACCATCACCTGAAAAAGAAACAGAAAGGTCTAGAAAGGCTGTCCTTTGGAGACTGAGGATTCAGGACAGGCACACCCAAACAGAACTGATCCCAGTGTGGACCCAGGTGTTGCTTCATCTCTTGGTTTTAATCCTTATGCCACTTTTTCCCTCTGAGTAGGCTGAAGTCTAAATGCTGGGAATGTGCACACCCAAATTTCAAACTCCAGCACCCAGCAGTATAAGGACTGGGAAGTTTGGTTTGTGCCATAAGGCAGGAGTGAAGTTCATGTCTGGATCTGAATTTAAGCTAGGAGGCTGTTTGTTCAAGTCAAGGATAATAGAAAACTCATGTATATGGAAAATATGCAGACCTAGTGTCTTTTTGTAGATTTTAATGTTTTCCTCAGGATTTTAACTTTAATGTTAAAAGCCAGACATTTGTAAATGTCCTGGCTGTGAAATTAACCCACAGCATATAAATTGATGGCATTTATTCTACAGATGAGTATAAATCACTGCACTGGGCCAAAGTTCTGCTGCTGACCTTAGGGGAGTGTAAATTTTAAAAACCTCCTGTCATGCATCCCTTAAATACAAGTACTTCTAAAGATCAGTGTTGATCCACTTCTCTGAAATACTCAGTGGATCACTTACCCGGCAGTGCAGATGTCTGAGCTTTCCCCCAGGGCATTCAAAGGACTGGAGGAAAGCTGCAGGCTTTGAATATGTAAACAGGACTTTTGACTTTTTTTGTTGGATTACTCAAATAACTGAGATATTTCTTCTGTTCTTAATACTAATATAAAAACAGAAGAGCCATTCGCATAAACAAGAGCTTGACATTTCTGGAATCCTTGGGGATGAGGGAGGCAGAAGGACTGTTTCCACACAGCTCACTGGATGCCGCCATTCAGCCGTGCCAGAGCACAGGCTGGAGCCCAGCATGATTTTCATGTTTCTATGTGTCCGTGCGTCCATGCCATTGGCCCGATTGGCACATCTATGCTCTTCTTGCAGGGTCTCAGCTGAAATAAGCTGCCTACCCCATCCACCCCGGCAGTGTGCGGCTCAAGAACATATGGTGAAAGGCCAACTTCTCTGCAACGGGATCATAGAATCATAGAATGGTTTAGGTTGGAAGGGACCTTGAAGATCATCGAGTTCCAACCCCCCTGCCACAGGCAGGGATACCTCTCACTAGACCAGGTTGCCCAAGGCCACATCCAGTCTGGCCTTGAACACCTCCAGGGACGGGGCTTCAACAACCTCTCTGGGCAACCTGTTCCAGTGCCTCACCACCCTTAAAGTGAAAAACTTCTTCCTGATGTTTAATCTAAACCTGCCCTCTTCCAGCTTAAAGCCGTTCCCCCTCGTCCTATCACTACATGCCCCAGTAAAAAGTCCTTCCCCAGCTCTCCTGTAGGCCCCCTTTAGGTGCTGGAAGGCCGCAATAAGATCTCCCCGGAGCCTTCTCTTCTCCAGGCTGAACAGCCCCAACTCTCTCAGCCTCTCCTCATAGGAGAGGTGCTCCAGCCCTCTGCTCATCCTCGTGGCTCTCCTCTGGACGCGCTCCAGCAGGTCCATGTCCTTCTTATGCTGGGGACTCCAGAGCTGGATGCAGTACTCCAGGTGGGGTCTCACGAGAGCGGAGTAGAGGGGCAGAATCACCTCCCTTGACCTGCTGGCCACACTTCTTTTGATGCAGCCCAGGATACGGTTGGCCTTCTGGGCTGTGATCGCACACTGCTTGCTCATGTCGAGCTTCTCATCAATCATCACCCCCAGGTCCTTCTCCACAGGGCTGCTCTCCAGCCATTCTCCGCCGAGCCTGTATTTGTGCTTGGGATTGCCCCGACCCAGATGGAGGACCTTGCACTTGGCCTTGTTGAACTGCATGAGGTTGGCTTGGGCCCACCTCTCCAGCCTGTCCAGGTCCCTCTGGATGGCATCCCTCCCCTCCAGCGTGTCTGCCTCGCCAAACAGCTTGGTATCATCAGCAAACTTGCTGAGGGTGCACTCTACCCCACTGTCCATGTCGCTAACAAAGATGTTGAACAGTACGGGTCCCAGTACCGACCCCTGAGGAACACCACTCGTCACTGCTCTCCACTTGGACACCGAGCTGTTGACCACAACCCTTTGAGTGCGACCATCCAGCCAGTTCTTTATCCACCGAGTGGTCCATTTATTGAATCCATGTCTCTTCAATTTAGAGACCAGGATATCGTGTGGGACAGTGTCAAACGCTTTGCACAAGTCCAGGTAGATGACATCAGCAGATCTTCCCTTGTCCACTGCCGCTGTAACCCCTTCGTAGAAGGCCACCAAATTTGTCAGGCATGACTTGCCCTTGGTGAAGCCATGTTGGCTGTCGCCAATCACCTCCTTGTTTTCTGTGTGCCTCAGCAGAGTTTCCAGGAGGATCTGCTCCATGATCTTGCCAGGCACAGAGGTGAGACTGACTGGCCTGTAGTTCCCCGGGTCTTCCTTGTTTCCCTTTTTGAAAATAGGGGTTATGTTTCCCCTTTTCCAGTCGGCAGGAACCTCGCCAGACCGCCACGACTTCTCAAATATGATGGCTAGTGGCTTCGCGACTTGATCTGCCAGTTCCCTCAGGACCCGCGGATGTATCTCATCAGGTCCCATGGACTTGTGCACCTTCAGGTTCCTCAGGTGGTCTCTCACTTGATCTTCATCTACAGTGGGCGGTGCTCCGTTTTCCCAATCCTCTCCTTTGCAATCTGCGTCTTGGGCAGTGCGGCTGCTGTCCTTGTCCGTGAAGACTGAGGCAAAAAAGTCATTGAGTACCTCAGCTCTGTCGCTGTTCCGGGTAACCAGTTCTTGCGTATCCTTCCGGAGAGGGCCTACATTTTCCCTAGATGTTGCTGCCACAGCTGATGGGGTTTACAGTGACGGAGCTATGCGTGCCTGTGGCTCACACCATGAAGGACCCAACCTGAGCTTTCTTCTCTCTCTGCCACCTTGCCTTACATCCATACCTGAGTGCGGGTATACACCTAAAGACGTGGACCCAAAGCAACCCTGAGCTTTAGCATTGGCTTCTGTCATGGTGTTGGCTGGGATGGAGATGACTTTCTTACTAGCCGCTGGTGCACTGCTGCGGTTTTGGTTTGGGATGGGAACAGTGTGACGGCGCACTGGTGGGTTTGGTGGTTGCTGAGCCCCCAAGGGCTGTTCCGCTTCTCACCCCGCCGGCGATGGGCTGGGGGACGCGAGGAGTCGGGAGGGGACACCGCCAGGACAGGTCACCCCGACTGCCCGCAGGGATGTTCCACGGCATATGGCGTCATGCTCGGTGTACAGAGCTGGGGAAGAAGAAGGAAGGGGGGACGTTAGGAGCGATGGCGTTTGTCTTTCCCAGTCACCGTTCCCCGCGATGGATCCCCGCTGCCCCGGGGACGGCCGAACGAATGCCTCGGCTTGCCCTGCTGCCGCGCGCGGCTCTCGCTCCGCGTATTGCACCGTCTCTGCCGCAGCGCACCAGCCTTCCCGCGCTCCTACCCCGCCGATCCTCCCCCGCGCACCCCCGGCCCCGACCCCGCGCCGGCCCCGACCCCGCGCCGGCCCCGACCCCGCGCCGGCCCCGACCCCGCGCCGGCCCCGACCCCGCGCCGGCCCCGACCCCGCGCCGCCGCGCTCCGGGCAGTCACTGGCGCGGGGCGGGGCTGCCCGCCGTGACGTCACGCGCGGCCGTGTGACGCCGCCGCCGGCGTCACGTGCGCGCGCCCCGCGGCCCGGCCTCCGCCTGCAGCTGCCGCTGGCGGAGCCGCAGCGGGAGCCGGAGCCGGCGGCAGCATCAGCATGGCGGGCGCCCCGCAGGAGAACACGCTGCTGCACCTCTTCGCCGGGGGGTGAGTGCGGCCGCCGCGGCGGAGCGCTGGGCCGGGCCGGGGGCGCGGGGCGAGGGCCCGGCGGGGTGGGCCCCGCTCGGCTGAGGGGGACTCGGCCTCGGGTGGGGGGCGGCAGGGGGCCTGCGGCCTGCCCTGCCTCGCCTCGGCCTGCCCTCCCTCCCGCGGCCTGCCCTCCCTCGGCCTGCCCTGCCAGGGGCAGCGGGCTCTTCCAGCGTCTCCCTGACAGAGCCGCGTCCCTCAGAGCAGCCGGGCAGCGCCCGCCTCGCCGTCCGCGTCCAGGCGAGCGGGGCCTTGCCAGAATTGGCAAATGCATCCTCGGCCAGCCAAGCGGGACGGGTAAGGAAGGATCACGGTGCGGCTTGAGGTCAGCGCCGGGCAGAGTTTGTCGGGCTGCTGTGACATTTAGCTATATATAATTGCAAAATCTTACATAGCTGTGGCATCCAGCTCCTGTTAAATGAAACGCTTTGCTCTAAAGAGCAAATCAAAGAGCAGCTGAGGGATGTCCTCCAAAAAGCATTGTCCAGGCAGCAGGCTTTGTGCTTTTTGGTGGATCCTGGCTTGATTTTGTAAAGGAACGTATTTGCCCAACGCTTTCCTAAGCTCTGCGTAGGTGACAGTTGATAGTGGAGGCTGTGTACCTGCCTGATCTGTATAATTACACTGAAAAGCAAGTACTCCAAAAAGGGATGGGGAAAGAGAGTTAGAGAAGGTCCTGGTGCTTCTGAGTAGGTGACCTGGCATGCCAGGCCGCTTCTTTTAAGTTCTTGCAAGGATTTGTAAACTTATTTTTGTTGTGCTAAAAGTAACAACCCCACCCACCCCAACCCACAAACCACCAACCAAAAACCCTCCTAAAAAGCCTTGTTAATTAACTTATTGTAGGAGTTTTAGTAGTAGCCCAGTAAGATCATTTTATGGTGTAAATTAAAAACAAATGTAAAAAAGTAATTTGTTAGGCAGATGGTAAGTGCTGTTGTATGCAATTCTGTCCTAAACAGAAATCTTCTTTTGTTTTTAGCTTTTTTTAATGACTTAAACTCTCTAAGTAATAGAATATTCTGTAGTGCTTGTCAGCTGACAATAGTTAGGGAGCCAACATGAAATCTATTGTTAGTTTTAATCTGTTTAATAGGAGACCATTGTTTCTTCTGTTGCTAAACAGGAGACTTCAGTCTCCTCTGGAGCAGTAAGTTCATTTAATATAATATTAAACCCACCAAAGCTAAGTTCTTTAGAGACACTGCTGCCCTTCTGCTGACTTGGATAGTGCGTGCTAAGTCCTCTCTTTCCCCGGAGTAGTACCTGGAGCCTGTGACAGAAGCTGGAGCTGAATGTACACAGGCAATTTGTTTGGATAGTAACAATGCCTCTCCAGAACTCTAGGTGTCCTCACATAACTCATCAGACTATAAATAAATAGGAATTTTAAACTCATCAGTGTTTTAATCTAGTACTGGGTGATCAGCATATTCCTTACTTATTTAATGTACCCTCTACCTTCGCTAAGGAGCCTAGTAAACAACCATTTTCTGCAGCAGGCCTAGGAAGTCACCGGTTCTGATCCATTTTTGAGAGAGTGCAGGCAGAAAGAATGGAAACACAGCAGGCACTATCCCCCTGACCACTCTGGTATAATAAGTTTGATCTATTTCTAAAGCAGCGATGAAAATACAGCACAGAGGAAAGAGGTGGTCTTTTAGGGTATACAGGCCTTTAAATGTTCATTGCTGGACCTGGTTCTTGTTCTGCATATCTTGTTATTTACAGAAATGTGGAAGAGTGTACCATCCTTTATCTTGCTGTGATGTTGCAGAAAGGAAAGTGAGACAGCAAATTTAGTCGTCTTGTGCACCAGCCAATGCTAAAGCGTTTGGTCCACCACACACCCACCCACCACCCAGTTTATTTCAGAGCTGTTCCCCAGTTCAAGGCCCTGAACTTCCATATCCGGAATGCATACATGCCTACTAATGCTATTATCTTTGCTTTTCAAGGGAGAAATGCAGAATTTAGGGCTCTCTGGATAGAACAAGAAATTGAATATCAGGTTCGAACTGTTGCCCAAGCTGTTAGAACACCTTTCTCTAATGTAGGAAAGGTAGGAGCAAATGTGTGATGTGTTTGGAGGGGTGCTGGACCAGCCAGCCGACCGGCAAGCTAGGAACCCAAATCATAGCAGATACGAGGCGCTGTGCCATGTCTGCCTTACGCATTGCGGTTTTTAGTAGTAGTAGTGGTGAAGGATGCCTGCTCAATAAAATCTGATTAAACGAGCTCAGCTGTGATGATACTTTGCTACATCTATTAAATCATCAAAGGAATTTTAGAAAGAATTGTTTGCGTGCTAGTGCTTGAGTAATGGTCTCTGTTGAGGTCCTTCCTCAGTCCTCCAAATACCTTTACCTTTGCACTTTCTTTCAGAGAACCATGTTATAATAAATGGGTTGTACTGTGACATAAAGCTGTTTGCAGAACCAGGACTTTGGATAAAATTACCCTTCCAGCAGAAGAAAGCGTTGGAAGTTCAGAATACTTTATAAGTTGTGTAAGATGCTAACCTTTATTCAATTTCAAGTATTTTTTGTAGGTAAAGCAAGAGCAGCCCATTCACTTCAAATGATTTTGATAGAGGCATTGTTGATACTACAATAGCTTCCTGTGAAGTTGAGGATGGGATGTGGTGTCAGCTTAAGCAGATGTAATAGAGTATCCTTATGCGTGCACAAAAAAGGCATGCCAGCCTCAGATACTCTTGATGGCCTCATGATGATACTCAGAATAGAAGCGTTTAATACTTCAGGGGCTAGGAGTGATGAAATGCACTTGAATAAGGTCTCTGGGGAGACCTTATAGCCCCTTCCAGTACTTAAAGGGGGCCTACAGATAAGGTGGAGAGGGACTCTATCAGGGAGTGGAGCGATAGGATGAGGGGTAATGGTTTTAAACTGAAAGAGGGGAGATTTAGATTAGATATTAGGAAGAAATTCTTGACTGTCAAGGTGGTGAGCCCTTGGCCTGCCCAGATTGCCCAGAGAAGCTGTGGCTGCCCCATCCCTGGAGGTGTTCAAGGCCAGGTTGGACGGGGCTTGGAGCACCCTGGGCTGGTGGGGGGTGTCCCTGCCTAGGGCAGGGGGGTTGGAGCTGGATGATCTCTAAGACCTCTTCCAACTCTAACCATTCTATGATCCTATGATTAGAAAGCATTCCTCAGTTGTTGAAAGAGATGGCTTCCTATTACCAAACTTACTATAGGCAGACACTCATTGGCTTTCTTTTGTGTTAGTTCCTTTTAAGGCGTGAGCCTTAATAGTTTAAACTATTAACAGCAAACCAAAGGGTCTTGGCATTTTGGTGGGAAGATGACTCTGAGGGCAGGGAAGATTTCAGAAGCAGCAAAGAGAATGATGCCTGAGTTGCACAACAGATATGAGCATGTTTACAAGTCTGGGTTCCTGCTTCCCTGCTGAAGTCAGTGCACTTGTTGCTTGTTTTTGTTTGGGAAAAACTGTGGACAAGGCTGCACCAGAGGTTACTCTGTGTTGTCTTTCCAGCTGGACTGTTTACTACAGGGATTTCCTAATAAGTGGTATTTAGAAGTGCAGTGCCCTTTATAGAACCAGGAACAAACTTTTTATCTTGATTTCATATAGGTCCTGTGTGGTAAGTATTCTTTAGTAGTTTGGTTCAAACTCGGGGGACTGCTTGTTTGAATAAAACTGTGTTTGTGACATGTTTCCGTCTTGGTATTGAGGCCTAAGTCCATAAATTCCTTGCTCCTATGGCTCTGAAAAGCAACCTTAGATACCAAAGCTTGCTTAAGCCACCTGTAAAAGAGTTGGAAGCATACTTTGGGAAGGTTGGTGACATCAAGCTGCTTTGAATTGAGGGCATAGTGACATCTGTCTCCATAGGCATAGGTTGATGGTCTCAGTTGCAGCCAAGAGGTGTTTGATGCACCTCACCTGAAGTATATGTGTCTGCTATACTGTGTGTGGTCCAGGGCAGCTAGGGTTGATAATGAGATTGACTGTCTTCCAGCCCTCTACCTAGCTTAGGTTCTCATGTGCATCATGTAATTCACTAGCATTGTATCAGCTCAAGGAACACTGTGAGGGCCTACAGGAATACCTATACCCGATGATAACATCATTAGCTGGAAATTTATTGAATGCTTAAATCAAAATTAAGCATTAGGAACAGCCTGTATTGGTTTGGTACTCAGTTTCCTGTGGCATCTGAGAATGCAGCAGCTTGTTTTGCTTACAGTCTTGATGATGCAGTAACGAAATATCAAAGATATAACCTGCTTTGCTGTTTATGCCATGCGTGTCATGCTAGAGCATGTGGCACATTTTAGAAAAACAGAATGAAATTCCTATTGCAAATACAATCTCTTTTAAAACTTGTCGCACTTGCTGTGAATATACTGCTCACTTTGGGATTTCCTTATCTGCCTTTGTGGGCATGATCCTATGTCAGTGACCAGGAAAGCAGGTAATACTCGGCACTGTTAGTGCCATGGTTCCCTGGCTGTCCCACTGAATTCGGAGTCTTGCAGCTGTGTTCGGGGAGCTCTACAGGCTTCTGAATCCGTCACAGGGGTCCAGTGAGTAGTACCAAATGATTTCCCAACGTGCATTTTGACATTTAAAGCCCTATGTGGTGCTATCCATGAAGTGTGAATTGATGTATGCTTGTCAACCTGGTTCTTAAAGTGGCCTGTTAAGTATACTTGCCAGACTGTTTGCACTAGTACTTCTCTTGCAAGTGTTTCACTTGAATCCTGTCTGTCAAAAAATTACTGTTAAATGTTCAGAGTAGTTGCTGTCCTTTGAGGAGGAAGAGGTAATTTCAAATGCTCACGCAGCAAAATGTGTCAGGCTAGGTTATAAATTATGATTCCTCTAACCAAGCAGCTCACCATCTTTGCTTGTGATCCTGGTAAAGTCAGTGGTACTCTACTGAAAGATCATTAAGGGTTTGAATGCTTTTTTTGATTTGTTTTTGTTTTGCAGAGCTTTCTTTAACATTCAGCATTGTGGTGTTATTCATATTAAGAATATTGCTCATTGATTAAATCTAGGACAGATGAAGTAAGCCCTACTCTTAATTAAGATTCTTGGCATCCATATCAATTGTGCTAGTGGGTGCTGAGAGTTTATTTCAAACCCAAGTCATTGGTATATCGGGGGTGGACTTTGTAATGATAGAAAGCTGGTTGCAAAAGAAAAATTGGAACTGGATTTTGAGATTTACATCCTTGGCATGTTTTTTAAACAGTGTTTTCTTTTTATGGAAGTAAATAATTTTTCTGCAGCTCTTAATGTATAGTACATTATGTATCTCCATAATCACAAAGTATGTTTCATATTCTCAGACCAAGAGTTTCCTTTGTTCCTTTGTTTGGACATCACAAAGCAGAGAACTGTATTTCACTGCTCGAATGCCGATACATGGCTGGCCCATCATGTAACTAGAGGAGGCATTCAAAGCCTGAAGAACAAATACTGTTTTTTTGGCAGTAAGTGAGAGGCCAAAGCTGATGAATTGTTGGGTGTCTCGCTTTGAAGAGATTTTTGTATCTGTGATACATGCAGAGCACAGCTGGGAACCTCTTGTTCTGTGCTTGCCGTGGGACCTGTTGAAGGTGCTCTTCCATAGTGTTTTGTTTCTGGGGAGGTTTCTATCTTTTGACTAAGGACAGATTTAGCCATTGTTTTGGGAGTTTTGCGAGAGGCTAGTGCAGTAAACACTGCTTAACATCTCTGGAACTGTAGTTCTGCACTGATGTATCACCCACGCCCCCACCCCGACTCAAACCAGTATGAGGGCTGGTTTGCCTTGATTGCAGCATAAGATTTTCCCAAATTAAATTTATCTGGCTCTGTATCCGTAGCTGAGGGTTTGTGGTTGTTTATGTAGCTGAGGAAGGCTGGTTGGTTTTCCTTTCTTCCCAGTTGTAGGCAGTTGGAACACCCTAAGAATACAAAGTGTTTCTTTTAGGCACAGTGTGTTATTTTTCAGCCATCTTTCCAGGGAATAGAGCAACAGCAGGGTATGATGCATAGAATTCCCATGTGGAGGAAAATCAGCTCATCTGAAAAAGCTGCCCCATACATCAAAGTCCTTACTTGAACTATCTGCTGTGTATTTATATTTGGGAGATAATGTATGCACCCTGTTGACATTCTGAGAATTGCTCTGTTAGATAATGTTTTTTTCTTAAATGTCACACTGACAACATAAACTCTGAGCTGTTAAAACTGATGATGCAGATATTAACTCATTGTGTTGAATATCAGAGCATTACATATGCATTACCAGAAGTACTTAAATATTAAAGGCTGAATAAATTAAGTGGATTATCAAACTAAAAGGGTGAAAGGCAAGGAGTGGGCTAGGAAGGCAAGAAGACAGCTGATGCAGGAGGCAATATGCCAGAGAGGCTAAAAAATTATATGGCAAGATGTCACTCTAGACTGAGCAGCTGGGAGTTCAGAAACAGCAAATGGAGTTTCAGTGTTCTGAGTTTATGAATTGTTACCATGAAAGTATGATTTTAATGTTCATAAATGTGAAATAAATGAGGGCTGAAGATGGAGTTTGGAGTAGTGAAGCGTTGGTAGATAAATGAATTGGGAATTAAGGCAATCAAATTCTCTTCATCGAGTTCCTACAGACTTAGAATTTCTCTTGAGTATGTTGATTAGTCAGATGTTAATTATACATACTTTTGTCTGTATTGAATATAAATAGTAGGAAGGGTGGCAGTGGGGATCTGCAAGAGGGATCCTCAAAACACTTCCTGCTCCAAGTTGTGCGAGCTGTGGGAACAGGAAAGGTTTTGCTGGAGAAGCCATTCCTAACCTCTCTTTTTTTCCCTCAAGATCTAATTTCAGAGAAATGTGAGCAATATGAGATGCATCTGACAAAACAGAGAAGGATAAACTGAAGCGATGTTCTCAGAGTAGTATTGACACAACGGAAGGCTTGTGTCCAAGCCCCGGTTCAGTACACAAAATAATCAGGGGCCTGATAAGGTCTCTGTGAACACTGTCATTTTTGAGCCAAATGATACAACTTGAGCTGCTTTGTACCTAGTTCCGCAAACAACTCTGTGACTTTATTCAACAGTCAAAGAATAAGCGGTTTAAAAGGGATGAAGGCAAAGCTCGCTCTTTTAGTATCTGCCACTTTGGACGTGTGGATTGTCCCTAGTTCAGGTTTTTCCCCTTTCAGCAGGGAAGAGGAAGAAGCGAGAACTTAAAGGAGAAACTCATTGAAGCACGTCGCTAAATCATATTGTCAGTCTTGGTGACAGCACAGTTTCTCCTGTTGGATGCGTTTGTATCTGAAAAGCACGGTTTTGGGGATCATGTACTTGGACAGAATCTTGTAAAACATGAAAACTGTAGTGAGTAGGTTGTATTGCCTGGCCACGTGGTCTGAGGTGTCCTTTTGAACCTTATAAAGAACCTTAATTTTTGCGGTTACAGGGTGGCCAGGCTGTTAGTGCAAGTGCGGGGGGCTTCAGGGTTTTGGCAAAGAATGGCTACTGTTTGATACAAGACATACTGTTTCAGCAAGCAAAATCAGCTGTACTAAATAAAGCATTTATAAACTAGTATGTATCTACAGCTTGGATTTTTCTGCCATTCTTTAATTACCAGTTTCCTTGTGTTTAAAAGAAGATTCTTCTAGTAAAATAGTTCGTGTGTAGATGGGACTTTAATAAAGGTACCAGTGCATATTTTGTAAAGTCCTTTTATTTTATGGATCTCTGTTCCCAAATCAGTACATGTAAACTTCTTATGACTCTAGCAAGCAATGGTATTTTTTAATGTGCAAGACAAAGGATAGGATTTTTTTTAAATTCATCTCCCTTTCATGGAAAACTACTTAAATTACAATTTCACATGAACATCAAAGAGAGTTAAGTTGTTGACTCAAGGTGTTTTCTAATGAAAGTTGCAAACACAGGTTTTTGAAGGAATTACATGCTTTAACACTTGTGTAAACAAAGAAAATATTTCCTAGTCAATAGGTTCAGTTGTAGTAAATCCTAAATCCCAATGTGTTTGATTAATAAAATGTTGATATAGTGCCTTTTAGCCAACATCAACATTATGTTTAATTGTGAAGTTTGACAGAAGGGGCGTGCAATTACCAAAGAGGAACAGCAGCAGCAGAGAGAAGTGGTTTGACCAGTCACTTTCCAGATCACTGATTAAAATTGAAATTAGGACTCGTACACCTTATATTCTTGGCCCAATGTGCTTTTTCTGAGGCTCAGTCTGACTACATTGAGTATATGTCTATTGAAGGATCGTTTTCTTCCTTATGTATATATTAATGTGTGTATATGTCTATATGTGTATGTATATATGCACACCCATATATGTGTGGGTGTATAGTATTTTATTTTTGTCCTTCTGTTATCAAAGTATGGGGATTCTGTTCTTTAATAGCCTTTCTGTCCAGTTATTCTGTGTTCCCACCCTCCCTCTCATCCTTGCAGCTTCCTTCCCCCCACCGCCAAAAAAGTAGTTGATATCCATTGTTTTTAAGAGGTCCTAACTTAGTGTAGTTTTCATATTTGCTACTTCTGTAGACAGCTGTTTTAATCATAAATACTGAAATGGTGAAGAATTATACTGCTGTGTTTTCGGGCTATAGTGTCCTAATCCCCAGTGGCTTGTTCTCATCTGCCAGCTTCCTGCTTCCCATAAGAAAAATCCATCCAAGGGTATGTCTGTTTTAGGACAACAACCTCTGAAACATGGATGCCTCTGAAGTTTTTACAGGCAGAATTCCAAGTCCTGGCAGAACATGGGACAAGCAGATGGTCAGTCAGGAATTTTTGTTGTTAGTGCTGGGTATCATCGTTGTGTTTACCAATCTCATCACTACACATGATCATTATCACCGTTTCTCAACCTTCTCTCCTCTCCCGCAGGGCTTGGGAACTCTCCTCCTTTTGCCTAATGCCAAAACTGCCCTGCTTCCTAATAATTCATGTGCAATGTGGAGCAACTGGAGACAAGTCTTCAGATTTTATTTATACGCCATGCTGTGATTTGACACATCTGTGCAGCTATGTTTTCCTGACTCTGTCTTCTGTTTAAATTGTATTTTACAGATGTGGAGGAACAGTTGGTGCCATCTTTACATGTCCCTTAGAGGTAATAAAGACTAGGCTCCAATCTTCAAAGCTAGCCTTCCGGGCTGTCTACTACCCACAAGTCCAGCTGGGGACCATCAGTGGCGAAGGAATGGTCAGACCAACATCTGTATCACCTGGGCTCTTTAGTGTTCTCAAGTGAGTACTGCTCCTCCTGTCATTCAGTGTTGCTTGACGCTAGTGATCTGAGTTTCAATTCCTCTGTGCAAACATGGAATGCAGATTTTGCTCCAGACTTGCATTGGAAGCATTCATGTCAGTTGGGCTTCTGCCTTCAGCAGTAGAAAGATAAATTATTCTTTTAAAAACACATACATATTCAGGACTCCTGAGCATTCCTTTGAACTTCCACAGAAATTTGTTTCCACCACTTAGAAACTTTCCGAAGTGAATTGATTTGAATAAGCATCTGGAGTTGTTATTTTTAAATTGTCTCCTCACATTTAGGCTTTTTGGTAGTTATGACTTCCTAGGGATCAATACACAGGGCATACTGTAAGCTCTTGATATGCCTTAGCTTGTGGGAACTATCACAGAAAATATTCTGGAGGAAAGGGCCTTTTCTCTTTCTTAGCACTGAGAAGTGTCATCTTCGTCTTTTATTGGGAATAATCATGTTTACTGTCTCCTTTGAGCATTGGAACAGGTAATCCTTACTAGCTGGGGCAAATTCTTGCAAATGATTGAAGGACTGAATAAGCCATATATGCTGTCTTTTTCTTTTTCCTGGAGCCATTCCCAGTTTGTTTTGAGTAGCTAGTAGAGATACATGTGGCTATTGCTACCCATGCTATTTACCTGTTTCGTGGAGGGAAGTTTTAATTCCTCTCTTGAAGCGCTCTCTCTTCGGAGCACAGTATAAAAATGAGAGCCTGTAGCCTTTCCTTCACCTTGATGGACCAGCATTGTAACAAGCGTTCTGATTCTCCGGACTTCGTGATGCGTGTCAGCCCATGATCTGTCTTTGAAGCTGGCACTGCTTTGAGCAAGAGTTTGAACGAGATGACCTCCAGAATTCTGTGTTCTCCTATATTTTAAGTCATGCTTGTGTGCACTCTTGTGTGGATGATCTGAAATTTGTGGGAGTGGGGGAAGGACACTTTTTGCAAAAGCAGTCTCACTAAAATATAATGTCTAAGTGGTGTCTTGGAAGCTTTTCTCTTTTCCTCAGCTGTAGCTGACGTAACGAGCTCTCTGTTTGCTATTAGATGTTGTCTTTGCCAATTATTATTGTGCATCAATCCTATTTACACCTGTATTACTTATGATCTCTGTTAAAAGCCTTCTATGTGGTTCAGACTGCAGCAGTTGATGCTCCAGCTGTTCCCTTTTCAGACGTGTATTCATAAAGAAGAGGAATTGTGAAAACATCTAGCTTACAACTGCTCAATAGTTTTACTAGCAAGTCTGAAGTCCGGATCTCTACTACTGCATTTCATATCAAAGCACCATAAACTTACAGTTCAGATCTCATGCAAATGGCTTGAGTTTATTTAGATCGTTGGGCGCCCCAGGGTGATGCAGAGAGGTCCTGTTTAGATCAGGTAGCAGAAATGCCAAAGAAAAGCCTGGCTAGGAAAGCAGGTTGAATGGTTTCATGCGAGGCCGAGGCAGGCAGGCTTGGCAGGGGAGAAGCTGCAGTTGTGTAACAGCACAGCGCTAATTCAGATTCTCTGCAGAACCGTCTGGCTAGAGTCATTCCAGGACAGGAGTTTCTCTGTTGTAAACAGTGCTTCTTTCCCCTGCCAAACATTTCTTTGTCTATTCAGAGGTGAGTCTAGAGCAATTCGTGACTGAAAAATGTAAGTTAGTGCCAGTTGCCTTTGATTTTTCATCTCTCTCCCATTGCTATCTTTTCACCTTGCAGCGTGGGACTTCAGGCAGCTGTAACTAAAGGAAGTGAAAACTTCAAGGCACGAGGCATTTAATTCATCCTCTTTGCCCATCTTTTTCTGGGTTTTTTTGGTTTTGGGTTTTTTTTCTGAGGGAGAGAGGAAATGGTTTAAAATTGGTTCAGCCTTTTAATACCTTTATTAAGCTCATTAAATTTGGTAACTATGATCTTGATTTCATTTCACTTCAGGAATTGCTCAGCTGCATGTATCACCGAGTTTCGACCTGCTTACTTCAGAGGATTGAGATATTGATGCTGTCATTCCCCTGCAGGCAGTATCTATGAAGAACAGATAATGCTATTGATTATGATCTTTCTGATAAAATACAAATGTCTGAAGAAAGAAGTGAAGTTAGGTCTCTTGCTTTTACTTTTCCATCCCTTTCTCAATCTTGGTCATGCATGCATTGCTAAACTGGATGTGACTTGGGCTTTCTGGTTTGGGAAAGTTGTATGGCTAAAGAAGCAGCCATTAGAGCCCCATGTATAAAATTGATCTGTAAGATTTAAAGATGTTGGGTATAAAAGCACCTTAACTGCTGTAAATAGAAAGTAAGTAGGTACTCAGGAGGGCAGGTTAAGCCTGCTGCTGAATAGAAAGCACTCCAGAAGGACATGCTGTTTTTGTCTAATCCATTTAAGATTCTGATGAGTCACCCCAGCTGGAATCTGCAGTCGTGACTGTTAAGTGACAAAGAACAAGTAGTTGGTGGATCTGTCTCCTTGGAGACACTCAGCCCTGGAGTTTACACAGAAAGTTTAACTCTGCTGCAGAAAAAGTGTTTCAGAAGCTCCTGTATCATCTTCTGTTTAATGAACTTGGGTTTGGCATCTGTGGGGAACATTCTCAACAGTGCTAATGACCTAGAAAGCAAGTTCTGAAAACTGGCAGTTCCAACAGGTGCACGTGAACTACCCATGGAGCCCAGTGTTATCTGGATTTTCTTGCATGGTTTTCACATGGTGAGTTCAGTTAAGAGGGCTGCTATCTAGTAGATTGTTCACTGAAATCCCAGTGATTACTGGATTTTAGTCCTTGTATATATGTCTGCTGTTAGTAGTGCAAGGAATTTGTAAGATAAGTCTTTTTTTAATGAGGCGCTTCAGCAAGGTATTGTACAGAACTTGGCAGCTGCTGGGGAAGCTGTCCAAACAGTTGATCTTCAGAGAGGCCCTAGCCCAGCGTGCCTTCTAAGGTGTGAGGGAAGATGGGTGGAAGTGGCTTTGGAAGCCTGCTATCATGGTTTGTAGCAATTGCAGAACTGCAGGAAAGCATCATTTGTTGATCTTCCGGCTTTAGACCTGATCATGAAATCCAGTCCTGACAGTGATTCACAGCAGTAGCTCTGTAGTTGGAGTTTACTTGGGAAAGATGATGTGAACTCTTTTGAATGCCCTCAAAACCTGAACTACCTGGGGAGGCATAGCTTGTGGTATGGTTGCCACATTCAACTTTCACTCTGGGGAACAAACGCATGACTAGGTAATTGTCAAAGGGAAAAGAATTTCTTTTCTTTTTGTATCTGTACAGGAAGCAAGCTCCTGAATTGCTTAGATACAGAGAATGCCAAAAATATTCGTTGTTCATCAGTCAACTATCATTGGATTCTCCATTAAACTTTAATTCAATTCCTGACAGCTCTCAAAGGATGGAAATTATAGCATTGTGCCATACGACACGCATTTGCTTGTAGTGTACTGAAGTTTTATGGTACAGTGGTTTTTATTCAGTACTGTATAATTCTGCTGATTTTAAAGTATATTGTGTAGCTTAAAAGCTAATAGCTTTACCTAATAGCTTCACAATTAATACTTACTGCTTTTGTGCAGTTCTTCTGACTGACTGACAGAACAAGAAGCATAACTTTTAACCCAAATACTGTCTTTTTTTTTTTTCTTTCCCCTGTTTGTTTTTATTTTAAGGTCAATTCTGGAAAAAGAAGGACCAAGGTCACTCTTCCGAGGGCTGGGTCCAAACTTGGTTGGAGTTGCACCATCAAGGTAAATAGTTAAACTATTGCTAAAAGACACGTTTAAGGTAACAACCCAAATGTTGCAGTGCATTCATGATTCAAAAGAATAGGACATAAAGTTATCTCATCTGTAAACTGAGACTCGTGCATGTATACTGCATAGTATGCATACCAAGGAACAATTCTGAAAATCTGTTTTACACTTGTATAACACTGGGAGGTGCAGATTAAACAAGGCACTTAAGTTCCAAGTCATTGCAAAAGCTACTTATGTGCTTGAGAAAACACAAGAAAGTAGTGCGGAAAAATCTATAGGATTAATATTTGCATTTTTCTAATATGATCTGCTACTTCCCTGCGAGTACATAGAAGTGCTTTCCAAACACTGGGTAGGAGCTAGCTGCCGAGGGAGAGGAGTACCTATCTATCTGGTCCTTGATTACCTAAACTCCTCTCAAATAAAAAACTGCACCTGAGGGGGGACGACTTACATTGCTGCCATGTAATGCTGAAGATGGGTGTCCTTTTTTTTTTTTTTTTTAAACAGCAGCAACAAAAGTAGCTACAAAGTTTTTTTTGTATTTGGAAGTCTTACAGGCACCTAAATGGTTTCCATGTGTGCCTGTGACTGTCCCGTTTTTGGCAGGGCTGAATATCTTTGTGCCTAGCAAATGTTAAAATTTCTTAGCAATCGGGAAATTGGCAGATGTTCCCTGCCTGAAATTGAACCAGTTTAAAAAGGAACTTGTAGAGTGGTGTACTCCCTCTCTGGCCTGTTGCCTAGTAGGTAGGATGTTCCCCCTGGAAGTGGGGAATCCTATTTCTGTAGAGGTAATCTTTGCAGCACAGATCTGAATCTGGGTCCGCCTGCTTTTTCGTGCAATTTGCTCATGCTGTCTTTTATGTTCCTTCATATTCTTCTACAAGATTGGAATAAGGTACTCTATGGAAATTCCCAAATTACAGCCACCAAAATCCACCTTTTTCTAGCAGTTCACTTCAAGGAGCTGTGATCTGAACATACTTGGTTCAGACAGCTTCTTACTCATCATATTGACTGTTGCAGATCATCTGAGCTTCTTGTATTCCTATGCATTATATAGGGATTTGAGGTGTGTAAAACTTTTTCATTTCAGTGCAGAGTTAAGTGTCTAAAGCGTGAAGTGCTGCTAACGCAGTTATGGTGCTGAACAAATTTATGGAAAACATAGGCTCTGGGTGGGAAAGTGGCATTCCCAAGTTTACAAAGTGTGTCTAACGCCAGATCTGGTGTAGGTATTCAATCTAAATTGCTGTGTCTGCAAGACTGTGTTGCCTCTCATCTCAGACTTGGTGTGGAAGTAAAATATTTCTATCCTTGGGGGTGTCAATTCAGATAGTGGCACTGTAGTATAATGATGAGAAAAAACCACCCAACCCTGTGTCCTTGTAGATGGAAGCAGCCATGTGGAGGCCTCTTTGGAGAGAAAGTCTTGGGTTTTGGGGGGTGGGAATAGTAATGTATAGTAATGTATCTAATTTGAAGTTGTGTGTATTACATTGCTTTTCTTCTCTCTTTTTTTTTTTTTTCTCTACAGAGCTGTCTATTTTGCATGCTACTCCAAAGCCAAAGAGCAATTTAATGGCGTTTTTGTGCCCAACAGCAACATTGTGCACGTCTGTTCTGCGGGCTCTGCAGGTATATATTTGTAATTCATCTTCTGTGTGGTCTGCAGCAGTACCCCCGTGTCCAGCCCCTTGCAATAGAGGCAATACATGCATTGGTATCTGCGTGGCTCCGAGATGCACCTTCATTCTTTAAAGTATTTATTCCAAGCTGTTGTTGCTACAAGACTACTTCTATCCCTCTTAATAGTTAGGAAATGAATAGAATCATAAGGTGGGGACTGGACTTTCAGCCTGTCTGTACGGGACCTACGCTGACAGCTCTGGATAACTGTGCTATAAGAATGAGTACAGAGGCCAGTATGTGGTGCGTTCTGAAAATGTACACTTAGTTTGAGGTTGCGTATGGCAGAAAACATTAGAACCTATTGCAAGGTATAGGCAGATACTCTTTCTAAGAAATGTATCTAGCCGTGATCTCCATAAAAGGGTGAGATCAGGAGAGGTGACTTGAGTTCATGAAACAATACTGTTGTTAAAAGGCACTCCTAATGAGCCAAAGTTCAGAGACTATTTAAAAATAAAATCTGTGAGGCTGGAAACATCCTGCTCTCCCAAATCCAAACAGACGAGTACTTAGCAAGCTTGCTTTGGAGACTGTTAAGGAACACACTCTCTGAAGAGCTAAAGTTGGTATTTCATAGTGTTACTAAAAAAGTGAATCTGCTTTTCTGTAGCATCTAGCTCAAACAGCCAAGTATCAGTGCAATCCAAGAGTTTATAATAAAGATATTGCATGTGTTTGTTATGTAATTTATTTATAGGAAACCTTGAGTACCTTTTTGAAAAGTCATTCTCGAAGGAAGTAGAGAAGAGGAATGTAGGACTTTGCAGAAAAGCCTAACAGAGAGATGCATCTGTGTATGGCTTGTATGTATTGGTCAGCTGGCGGTTGCCTGCTTTGTAACTTGTGCAAGCCTGTGGCTCCTGATTTCTGAGCCTGCTGGATGTGAATGCTGCCTGAAGTAATAAGGCAGCTTGACTAAAGGCATGCTGGTGGAGCTGGAAATCCACTTGCTTTGGCCTTAGCACAGATTTGTGCCAACATATCCAATAGATAACGCAGTGATACTTTTCTGCCTCAGCACTTCCTATAGGTCTGTCTAATAGTGCCTTTGTGAGTGAGTTACAGCAGTGGTATTTCTCTTGTGCGTGAACAGACTTGACACTTCCATGATTTGTCCACATTCATTATTGAGGAGATCTTAAAAATAAAAAAATAAAAAAATAAAAAAATTTGCTGAAGCAGATGAAACTGGTATAGACACATTTGGGTGTCTTTTTAATTAAGATTTTTCAATAAGAACATTTGAAACTATATACCAAGTATTGCAGCTACAGAACACTGAATCACTGCGTGACCTGATGCCCTTGTCTCTAAAGGACAGTGACCCTTTGAGTGTTACTGGTAGTATTTTAAAATCAAGTTTTGGAGGAAGCCAAAGGCAGACTTCACACGGTTTGATCCCAGGAGTGTGCTAGCTCCTAACTTACCTTGTCTACAGAGGAACTGTTTTCCTGTTCGACATTTTGAAATATTTCTAGATTGTTGCTTACTAACTTGGGATGAACTGTTTTCCAACTGTAATGCTATGGTAATGTCTCTGAATTTAAGAAAAAAAATAATAGTAGACACCAGCAAACTTTTGATACTGTTTTAGCCAAATTGTTTTAGGATGTTGGATTTTTCCTACCAGGATGGGTAAAATAGTTTGTTCCTGTAGGAAAAATACTGCAGAAGAGCTCCATTAGTTCAAGCATCAGTAACCAGAGTGATCATTAAAAATAATTTTTCCAAAACTAATCCCTTAATTATAGGTGGATTCTGTTAATGAGATGGCTCAATGGCACCACCTAGAGCTTTGGGGAAAACAAAAGACTAATACATGCGTGTTTCCCCCACAGGTTTCTTTTTATCTGTTATTTTAGAACACACTCAGTAAAGTATCTTGTCTTCAGCAGTCTGTAGGAACATGGAGTACATCTTAAAATAGGTGCAAAAAGGAAGAATCCTTTAAGAAATTCCAAGGCCATTGGCTGCCGCCTCCTGAAGTTTACCATGAGATGGTTCTCTGGCAAGAGAGAGGTTGTAAGCTAAGCACCTGCAAGTCTTTTGAATCCTCTAGATAGAGCTGGTAACTAGAACTGTCTCACTGCACAGGGTATGAAGTTCATGTTTGCCATGGCAGTACACCAGTCTGGATTCAGCTATACTTCTGGGTTTTTTTTTCTCTTTTTCAGCCTTTATCACAAATTCCCTGATGAATCCTATATGGATGGTGAAAACCAGAATGCAACTGGAACGGAAGTAAGTAACTGATTGAGGGAGACTGGATGCCACTGAGTGGCTAAGGGAGCCTCTGGAAAACTGAAGTTTCACGTTTTTACTCATGGCTCTTTGTACTTTGATAGATCTTGCCCAGTTGCTTCCCTGATTCTCAGTTCCACCTTTAAAGCCACCCTGCTTCTGCCTGATCCGACGAAAGGTTAAGGTTCTGTGTGTCGTACTTCAGTTTGATGCACAGTTACTGTTGAGAAGAATGTGGAAGTGGCCTTTGAGTGCTGAGTTCAGTTCAGTTTCTGGTTTCACTGTAAATCTTAAGTGAAGTTGGGCATAGCATTAATTTTCTCTCAGATTCCTGCTTACAGAATCTTCTGTGCTTCAGGGGTTGATGTTGAGGATAAATAAATTAAGGACTGAAATGCTTTGGTACAGCAATAACAGAGGCTATGGGAAGGTCAGAAGAGTTCACGTGGGAGGCTGAGCATGAGATTGCAGTCTGTGTCCCATTTGGCAACATCACCTGTACTGATGCTCCATCCCACAGAGGGGTGTGTTACTGCCGCTGACCCAGGTTACTGGCACGCAGCTGGGTAGCTGTAAACAGAAGGGGTGAGGTCTTTAAATTGTAATGAAGCCACATTAGTTTAGTTTCATAAAACATTCTAGAGGCAATAAGAATCTGCTGCAGTGGTTTAATGTTCTTTTGGTTCCTTCAGCACTGTATTACTGTTAACCGTACCTCCTGAAGACAGAGAGGGGAATTTGACACTAATATCTTTTAGTTGAGTGATTCACAGTCACCAGTGGATATCGAAGCAATGAAGGACTCTGCTACTCTGCTAGCAATGTGACTGCTTAGAATGGAAATTCTTTCCTGCAAGGACGTATTAGGTCAGATAAGAAGGATCCTTTAAGGCACCACAACTTATAAATCATTTATAACACTTAATTCCAGCACTTCACAGGGTGGCACCTTTGAACTTAGTGCTGCCTTTTAAAATGAAGGATCATTTCTCATGTAGCAGACCTCTGTCTCTTGGCCTGCTGAAGGTGGCTTTAAATGGAATTACTAGTTTAACCAAAGCAGTGTCTCTTCAGTGCTTATTGTCTTTTAAAGCATTGGTGTGAACTGTGACAGACTGAATAGAACTTGAGCTGAAAGAATTATTATGAGTATGTATTAGTGAATTAGCAAAGCCAAGTGTACATTCCTAGCACGATAGTCCTGCTCTGTGAAGCTTTCCTAGATTTTTTTGAGTAAAACTTAGCAGAGAATCATTTCTGTAGTTATAAAAACTATTGAAAGCCATGAGGTTTTTTTAAATATTAATTATTTTCCTGGACTCATTATATGCTCTGTTCTGTTTGTTTTTTAGAGTCAGGGGTTCAAAACCAATGAATGCTTTGCAGTGTGCTAGATATGTTTACCAGACAGAAGGTATCCGCGGCTTTTATAGGGGCCTGACTGCCTCCTATGCTGGGATTTCTGAGACCATTATCTGCTTTGCTATTTATGAAAGTTTAAAAAAGCACTTAAAGGAAGTCCAACTGCCCCCTTCTCCTCCTAATGGGACCGAAAGGAACTCCACAAACTTCTTTGGACTGATGTTTGCTGCTGCTGTTTCCAAGGGCTGTGCCTCTTGTATTGCTTATCCACATGGTATGTTAACTTTTTCATTTATGATTGCAGTAGAACAGCTGTTGCCTGTAATCCAGGACAAATGATGGGGCTTAGGGCTGTAAAATTCTTGAGTCGTTTGAATGGCTGAATGCATGTTACTGTGGCATGTGTGTATGCATTGGCATTTTCAGTACTGGGCCCACCATTCATAGTTAGCCATAGTTCATGACTGGGACTTCCTAGTTTGAAAACAACTCAAAAAATGCCAAAAAGAAATGGAATGCCTAATACTTCTGTTCTCACTAGTAGCCTCATCTAGCTGAGTACCCACAGCCTCTGGGATTCTGTGATCAAGTGGTGGGAAACACTTGTGGGCTGAGCAGTGTTACTCATTTTGGATAGACGTGAACGTTATCATGGTTATATAGAAAGAGCGATATTGATTATGTGAGCATCAGTGAAGCATTTAGTTCTGTAGTAGCTTGAACGAGCAAATAATTCATTTATTCCACATGAAAGGGAACTCCTCTTTAACTTTGCTTCTTGCCTGAAGGGCAATGTGTACAGGATTCCATGGCTGAAAGTACTCATTGGCAATTGGTACAGGAAGGCTTTCACATCCCTGGGTTTTGCATACTCTGTCCTGGTAATGGCAGGTTTCTCAATGGGGAAGTTTGTCTTGTTAACTTTGGGCTCTGTTTTACTTTTCTGCAGAGGTCATACGGACACGGCTGCGAGAAGAAGGCACTAAATACAAGACTTTCATTCAGACGGCACGTCTGGTAGCACGTGAAGAAGGCTATCTCGCCTTCTATAGAGGACTCTTTGCCCAACTCATACGGCAGATACCAAACACAGCCATTGTGTTGTCCACCTATGAGTTAATTGTGTATTTGTTAGAAGACCGTGCAAAGTAGCACAACCAAGACTCCTGTTACAGACTGTAGACCAATTTCTTCGTTGAACAAATAGTCCTTTAAGAGACTGATGCAGGTGGCAGTGCTGGTGGAAAAACTACAAGTCTGTGACCACCTGCTGGATATTTCCTTTTGGATTTATGCTTTCTGAAAGGTCTCGAGTCATTAACGTTAATAGTTAATTATAACTTTTTTTAACTTAATGATAATTAAACTGCTACTAAATTAAATGACACTATTTAATTTAAGTATATGTTTGTTCTTTTCCTTAAACACAGCCATATGTGGTCAAGGAATGTACCTCATACTATCAAGTGATCTCTTGGACTGATGTTCATTAAAACTGTTATTAAAACAGGAGGAGAACTGGCTTGGAAATTTGAAACTCTGTCTTATTACCACTGGAGTCATGTCACTTTTTAGTACTGTAATAGCCTAATGCCCAAATAACTTTGAGAGTTCTTCTGGTTTATTCAAGGTGTATCGTTCATCACTGTGTGAACATCCTGGAGTGTTCAAGTAGGACAATCTTGTAGTACGTTTCTCCGTTTTGATGGTAGAAATATGCATACCAGAATCTCTTAGAAAAGCGTAAGGACAGTCAGTGACTGTGGCCTGGCTGCCCCACAGAAATTCCATGTGATATGGTAACTTATCCTGACCTCAGCCTTTTACTGCTGTGGGGCTTTTTTGTGTTACGTTTTCCTTATACTTCAGTTCTAGGGGTCTGGAGAGTAGAAGAGAGGACAAGATCCCAAACACTATAGACTATAAATGCAGTTCTGGATTCTGCTTTACAATATGATACTCGGGAATATGACCCTCTTGATTTGATGTCCCTGTAGAGCAGTGCTTTTGATGGGAATGAGATGCTGTGTTATCTCATGAACACATCACTGGAGTTAACACCAAAAAAATCCACAGCCTATGTAAATAACTTCTCTATGTCATTACTTGATTTCTTATTGAAGGAAATAAGGATTCACCAGCTTAGTGCGGCCTGTTGAACAGTTCTCATGTTTCATATCGATACGATATCTTCCTTCCGCTTCAAAGACACTATATCAAAGGGGTGTTCTTCAATAGTAGTCATGATACGGTTCTTACAGTTATAAATCAAAATCCTGCATACTTGAGATTAGTCCTTTCACAAATATTGGAATATGCTTTTAATTTTAGTATTCTCTTTACCACTTGTATTGCAGCAGTACCTTGCAGTTAAGGTATTATATATGAATAATTACTGATAGTGCAGGATAAAATATTTTAGAACTCAAATGGGTAGATTTGTGTTTTGTTTTGGCCATACCGTGCTCTCCTGTTCATTAGTGTCATTTGCTTTGACAGCTGAGACAAACACTGCAGCATTTGAGCCCAGCTTCAGTCTTCCCTGCTGTTGAACTGGACAATGAGCTTCTCATGATTTGAGCAGGTGTTGAGTTCTTGAGCATAAACAAGTGTTTATGGACATCTTTGACTTCGAGGACCATATGCAGTGGAGGTTTGGACTTGGAAGGTTCATGCAAAGCATTAAGAAACAGCCTAGTAGTGACTAGGGCTGTCTTTTATAAGATAAAGTTTACAGGCTAGTATTTTGTTGCAGAAGTATGAGGGGTTGATAACTGGATTCAGACCTTCACATCTGTTCTCATTAGAAGCTAGCCGATGACTGGTACTTGAGGTCATGTTTGACATCAATGTGATGGAGGAGCATAGTGCAAATAGGGTAGAATGTGTGTATACCTCATTATGAGGCAAAACTGCAAAAATAGCTGATTTCTATTATGTCTTACTGAAAAGAACATATCACATTACCCCTAAGCTAAAATAGGAAACAGTTGAGTAACTAAAAACTGGAATGGCTTTTTTTTTATGGAGAGGATAAGCAGCAAAAGCTTTAGTCTCTTTATAGGAGTCAAAACTGTCATGCAGTGCTGTTTCTATTTTTGAGAACTAGGACAGTTGTGCTGCTACTTTGAAACATTTTCTGAGATTTGCTTTCTTAAATTAGTATTCCTCTGTACTTAAAGTATACCAGCTCACTTTTAAAATGTTAGTCAAATGTAGACTGCTGATAGCTTTTGAGAATGAGGGGAGGGAACTCAAACCGTTTTGAGGAGTTTGGGACTTGGTAAGAGAGAAAGCAAGAGAAAGTGAGTAATTTTTTGTTCTGCCTAAGTTTGATGGAAAATCAGGAATTCTGCTGGATTTTTTATTTTGAATTAGTCTTAATTTGATAGGGGGTTAATAAGCTATATTGGGAGCTAAGAGGATTTCTGAATTAGTATAACTTACTCCTTTTTCTTTCCTCTACTAGAATTTTTAAAATTCACTAACCCTTGATTCCTTAACTCTGTAAAGAGTTACCATTTTTAGGTGATGCTTTGTGAGCAATCCCATTGATGTCACTTGAGTATGGAGTAAGCCTGTTACCAGAGGGAAGAATTTGAAGTATTTTTTTTTTCCAAAGGGATATCTGAATTTAAAAATAACCAATCTTTTGCTGGTTATGAAGGAAAAATCACTGTTCATTCCACTTCTTCAGCTTCCACAGAAAGTCAATTTCATGGAAGGTAGGTAAATTTGTTACTGGTTAGAATTTCCTGGGCAGTTTCTCTCCAGGTTTAGGCTTCATTACTAGACCCTCTGTAGCTTAATTATCAGTAAGATGATGAAACTGCAGTCTTATCTGAAGTGACCACAAAGTTTCCATTAACTTTACCAGCACCCAGTTTGTTCCCATTCATAAATTAACAGTTAAATTGAAATTACAAACATTCTGTTGCTGCAACAGTATGAGCTACTCAGGTTGGTTAATTTAGCTTTGGAAGGATTTCTTAGGCATTGGAAGATGGAGACATTAATCTTCTCAAGTCCTTACACTAGAAGACTTACTGCCTCCCTTTAGGTATCCATGGTTGCCATATCCCTCAAAATTATCTGCATTTACTGCATGTACATGCTTGTACTGCGCTTGTGTCCCTCACCATAATTTATAGCTGTTTTGCACAAGTTCCTCATCAGCTCCTTAAAGGAGGAAACTTGGTAAAGAATGCATCTATCGCTGGTCTGACAGTACAGATAAAGTTGATAGGAAGGGAAGGACTTCTGTAGAAGACATAGACAAGATCTGGAGTACAGAAGTCCTAGAGGACTTACAGAAGGGCTTGATGGGCCAAATGACTGGGTGGTTCTTCCTCCTTTCCTCCTATTTAGTCTCATAAAACAATCCCTAAATAATTGAGCTAAACAATGGAGGACAGATGGAAAAAATTATGTCCCTCTCGCAATTGTCAAGAGGAAAGAGTCACTGGTATTCCATAGAGTGAGTTTCCATGGTGAAGATAGAAATGGAACAGTTAAGACCCCAACCACAGTTAAGACAAGCTTAAAAGTACAGCTTACTACCAGCACAAATATTTGTCTATGAAGAGCTTTTCCATTTGTGGTTCTTTAAAAACATAACGTTGACACAACTTGGTTCTCCTGAATTTTAAGCAGTTCTGTCTATTGTGCTGAGAGGTTTTTTGGTTTTAACCATGAAAACAGCTACACAATTTGAGGCAGGGTCACACAGGTTTTTGGAGAGGTCTTACCTCTTGCCTTCATGTAGAAGTAGGGCACAACTATCAAACCACCAACTGCTTCCAGTTCTGTAAGAACAGTTAAATCCCACCCCGGGTGCTGAGAGGGGAGAGCACAAACAGGTGTTACTTTGCTTTCTAGGGGAGAGCTTCTGAACAAGTCTGACCTGGGAACTTCTCCCATCAGGGACCTGAGGGCTTTCTGCAAAACTGTATTGTTTATCAGTTTATCCAGAGAGAGGGAAACCCTAGAGCAGCAGTCTCCAACTTCTGGCTCGCAGGTAACAAACTCCCCACAAAGCCCAGTGCTTTGATTCCTGCTCTGCTTGCCATACTGTCCCTTGGCGAAAGCGAGATGCTGCTTGCGGCACGTGGCTTACTGGGTGAGGTTGATCGGGGACCGTAAAAGGGTGATAACCAGCGCTGTAAAAGCAGTGGGGAACCGGAGGGATCTTCCACTCTCCCCAGACAACCAGGTACCTCCTGGTCCTATTGGAATTCTCTCTTCTTCTGCCCATTTTGTTCCCCCATAATTCTCCCAACAGCTTTCCTTTTTCCTCAAAAAGGTACACTAAATTTAATTGCCAGTTTTCTGCCTTATTGTAGGCCCCGTTGTTTCCAGTTTCACTGGTGCAAGCGGCCCTCGAGAGGGGAGAATAACCCCCTTAGATAGGAGTTTTGAAAACCCTTCCCCAGGCTTGGGCCTGTAGCAGCGCCAGTCCCCGGCTGCCGCAGCCACCCTTTACCGGGGCTCCTCGGGTCGCTCCGCTTTCGTAACACAGCCAGCCGCGCCTCTAAATTTAGGAAAGGGGGAAAAAAAAAAAAAATATTTAAAATAATCTGGTTGAACTCGGCGCCAGGCCAGGCACGACGGGCCTCTCCCACCCCTCCCTCCTCCAAGGGCAGGGAGCCCGGCGGGCCGCCCCCGCCGCCACGATCTCGGCCTTTGCGGCGCTGACTCACGGCTCCGCCGCACGACTCCGGCCTTTCACGCCGCGCTCCCCGCGCCGTGACTCACCCCGCCCGCCCCCGCCGCGGCGGAGGGGCGGAGCGCCGGGCAGCGGAGCGGGGAACGGGGAGGACTGGGGGGGGGGGGGGTGGGGAGAGGGGAGAGGGGGGGGACACGGGACGGGGGGACGGCCTCGCAGCGTACAAAGCGCCGCCGCCGAGGTCACAGCGCCGGCCCGTGTGTGGGGGGGAGCGGCATGGAGGGAGCCGGGGCGCTGCTGGCCCGCTGCCCCGCCGGCGGGCTGGGCGTCACCGTCTGCGCCGCCGCCGCTGCCGGGCTGCTGCTCTACCGCATGGCGCGGAGGTGAGGGCCGGGGTGGCGGCGGGGAAGGGCCGGCCGCATGCGGGCCGCGGCGGCGGGGAGGGCTCTGTGGTGGCGGGGAGGGCTCCGCGGCGGGCTCGCCCTCCTGAGGGAACGGCCTTGGGCGGGCTGTGGAGAGAGCAGGGAGGGCGGCGGGTAAGCCGTGGGCTCCCGGCTTCGGGGTGGTCTCGGTGAGGCGAGTGTTAAGGTAAGGATATTCCCCCCCCCCCCCCCCGCCCTTCCTCCTCGAATTTCTTCTCCCTCGAATTTCTTCATCTCTTTGTGTGAGGCGAAGATCGCGGCGGAGCCGTGAGGGGAGGGAGTGAGGCAGGTTTCCCTTCCCGCCGCCGGCATTGTCGCTGGCGCTGTGAGAGAGGGCCCCGGGGTTTTCCCTCCCGTTTTCTGAGGTGTTTGGGGCAGGGAAGGGACAGGTTTTGGCCGATTTTGGAGATGGAAGGGTGGGAGAGCGCCGCAGGAATCGCCGCGCCCTTAAGAACCAGTGCTAAAGCTTGGGAAGATGACACAGAAATCAAAGTTATTAGTTAGTGACCAAAATTCTTTGTTTCTTAATTGCACGGAACGTTTCTGACCTTAGAACGCATTTAAACAGTTGAAAACAAGGTTTGAAAAGCACCAGGAGGGAAGTCGGGGTACAGATTTCATAAAAGGAGCGAAGCTCAATTTGACAGATTTTAATCTAGCTTAGCTTGAAAGGAATGTAGGAATATATGGAATAAGAGGTACTTCAGACTGTGAAACAGAACCGACTTGAACAGTCTGCTCGTCTGTGGGTGCTTCTGTTGGGGAAAAAGGCAGTCCCGAGGGCCCATGGCGTTAAGGTTCACTTCAAGTTCACACTTTTTGAAATAGAAGCATATTTCTGCATCCTCAACAAAATGCTTTAGGTTTGCTCTAAAGCACTTGCTGTTGATATAACTGTATAGATGGTCTGTGGTGTCTTAGTCCGTATACAAGACTTGGCGTTTCTATGGCATGTGCAGGGCAGCTGAGCAATTCTGGTGGCCTAAAGCAATCCCCAGTGAAGCCGATTTGACCCAGTTGAGGCTAACGTGTCTTTTGAGGGAACAGACTGGATTTGTTTTGCTCAGGTTCATCAAGAGGTCTCTGGAATGGAAAGCATTTCTTCCCAAGTCCTTGAAAACTGCTGGTGGGCTGTAAATGTTTTCAGGAGGTGACCTTGATAATTCTTTGGGGCTACATATTTGTGTTTCTCGACGCTGTTCTGTAATTACCTGATTTCTTATTTTGCCTTAGTTAAATGAATCTGCCAAAGTTGTCGAGGAGGACAGATTTATAAGGGACTGATCCAAACACAGACGTGATACTGCCTTTGCCTTTGGTGTTAATGTTGTGATACAGCCCTGCTAGGCTCCCTTTTCAGCATGATTGCTCTTACATATCTAGCAAGATGCCTCTACCACCCCCTATAGAAAGGGAAATAAAAGGTAACAGAACAACCTAGTGGAAAGTAGTTCTGGAATAACTGTCAATATATGGAGTTACACTGCTGTAACTGTGCCAGCGTGTAAGACTGTGCTTTTTTGTGTCAGAGAGAAAAAAGATTTGATGTCCATAGGTGCACAGAAACTCCTTAAATCTTACAAGTTTGGGCCAGATAATAAAACTGGTATTTTGTGGTCTTTCTTTGAGATCACAGCTTGGCTGCTTGTTTGTTACATATTGTTGGAAGTCGGGTTGCTGCATTCAGACCAGCAGCTGTAGCCCCGTTTCCTTCATGTTCTGTGCCCCTCCTGCTTGTTAGCTGCTGACTTCTTGTCAGTACCAGTATAGAGTACCCCGTGAGGATCTCTTTCTTCAGGCTCTTTGGGTCAGCGATGGCAGAGGCTGCTCCTTCTACAAGTCAAGATAAGCCATCACTCACTCCAAAAGAGACCGGTATGAACTCGGGAACTGCCATGCAGCTGGTTCATTTAGTTGAGAAGGCTGTCACAGGTACCGAGATGGCAAAACGAGACACCTTTTCTGGAGGATCCTGTCCTGGTGGCTGGTATTCTCCAGAGTATTAAAAGTTGCTGCCTCCTTAAAGCTGCCATTTGATGGAAGACAGCCTTTGAGGGGGACAGCGTGGGAGGTGGTTATGACTGTGGGTCTGTGTCCCTGCCTAGGTCCACTGCTCAGCTTTTTCCCTGTTAAGAGGACACTAAGTCTGGCTGTTGGGAAAGGATAGGCTGCATTATAACCTATGACACTGTGATAGAAATCCGGTCTTGTGGCTAAGTCTTCATCCCTGTCTACAACTGCTCATTCTGAGGAAATGCATTTATGATGTAGTTGGCCTGCTGGGATCTAGACAGCTGCGATGCGTTTTTCTTACATTGAAAAATGGGGTTTAGCATTGGCTCTGCACCGGCAGACCCCATTATTGACAGGTGATGGGCACGGGCACAACTTGGAATTACGGCAGCTCAGTGAGCTGCCACCCAGGAGCTTCCCTAACTGTGAGCCGAACACGTTATCAGGTTCAATGCGCCCCTGTTAACTCAGTCACACTGACCATACTGTGCCATGGGCTTTCTCTATACTTTAGCAGCTTGGTTATGTCAAACTGCCATCAGCTGTTCTGATCAAAACTGATCTGTGCAAAAGAGCTCCTCTTCCTAGTGTGTTTTTTCTTCAGATTTGCTGGCGTAGCGGTTTGTATAATTGCTTTGTAATCCCGCTGTGCCAGAATGAAGAGTGTTGCTTTAAATATTTTTAATGGAGAATTGTTTTTTCTTTTAATCCTTGGCAGAAGATGAAGGTAACACAGTGAAGAACTGCGCATCCACCTGTGGCCTTTTTTAAGAATATGGAAAAGGAAATACTTAATCTTCTGACCTAGCAGTAAAGGGGGGGGGGGTAGATGTAAATGAAAATATTTAGAAATCCAGTTTATTATTATCAGGTAACTGGTTTGACCTGCACTTATCAGGGAGACTGTTGTTCTGGCAATCCATTAAAAGCATGGACTTAAGCATGAGCTTAAATTTACGTATAAATGGGGAACAGTCAAACTAGTTACTAAACAGTGTTTGTCAATGGGTATTCCTGCAGTCTGATTTTTTGCAAGCGCTATGTGCAGGACAAAAAGCTTGTTAGCAAAATAACGGAGTCCAGTAGCCTCTCACAAAGGAACATTTTTGTCATATTGTCTGAGCAGTATCAGACATTTAGGTGTTGATCTTGTAACAGAGTTTATTCCAGGCATGTCCCCCCAGTGTTGTCTTAAACACAGATCTCCTACCTGCAAAACACTGTGTCCAAACCTGGGAATTTTTTCTAGCTTGTTTGGGTGTGCAGGCTACATAGTGAGTTAGCACAGCAAGGGAGCTGTTTATGGAGTCTCTTTATGCAGTAAGTAATTCAATCACTTCTTGCTGCTCAGGTTCTTTTTGCAGGGTGGTTCTTTGTCCAGTGAAGCTAATAGAGTGTTAGATTATAAACTCCTTAGAGATGATTTGCCTAGTATTTTGCAAGGGATTGAGCACATGGTAAGTGCTTATATGCATTATCTATCTTCTCATAACAGAGTGTCTGACTTCAGAAGCAATGTGTGCTCTAGCTTATTACATTCAGCTGCTACCTAAATTCAGTCAAGGTATATATAGTTCCAAAGTCATTAAAACTGTATTTGAGAGTCTTTCCAAATGCAGTACTTGTTTTTTGTTTTTAAAGTCCTGACCAATTACTAGAAAATTAGCGTCCTACCTACATGGTCTTGCCTCAAATGACCTTATTTTTTTCTTCTTCTTTTTCATCCAGGAGGTTGGGAACTTCTGATTTTTTTGCACCTATTTCTATGGCAACAGATTATAGGTTCACAAAAGGAAGGATTATTGCTTTTTATCCTAAATCATCCAGGACTTAGCAATTTGTTTTGCATACATTGTGAGAATGAAGGGCTGCTATTTAACCCTTGGTATCACTTCCTCAGCCTCAAGAGTGAGAAATGGAATCCTGTTTGGAAAAGATGGAAAGGTCTGGAGTGTTTGGTCTCTGATATTAGCAAGTTCTCCAACAGCCTTTGCCATTGGTTCTTTTTTTGCTTTATAGCAAATTATAGCTAATGTTTTGGCCTGCATTTTCCACTTCTGCGTTGTCCTTGAAATTAGTGCTTCTACCTACTCTGTCATGTTATGGAAGTTGAGACTGGTGGTAGGTAGAGTCTGAGGTGTGGCGTGTCATATTTCCATGGGTGCCAGAGGACGGTGCCACAGTGGCATGAAGGTGGGATTGTAGCACTTTCTGCAGTACCTGGGACTTGTGCAATAACCTGCATCAGAGGATGGAGTTCAGGTTGTGCTTGCTATCAAAGTCTGCTCAAGGTGCAGTAGGATTTGTATTTTGGTGGTTAACATGCTGAAGCCTGTGCGTTATATTCTCATAGCTCTTAAAGCTACGATAGTGAGATGAAACTAGCACCAACAGGTGTTGCTGTCCGTCCTTCATATGGCTGTTTTGACATGTGGTTTGCTTGGCTTTTGGACAGTGGTAGCTCATGGATAACTCAGACTAGCGACCTAGATTTGTGTCTGGATTAAACTTTTTTTTTTTTTATGCCTGTCAGTTTCAATGGTGGTATTTTTAACTTGGATCACTTACTGTTTTGAGCCCCCATGGCACTGAAGAAAGTTGAGCAGTGAATATTCATTTTGAGAAGGGTGTGGGTGTATGCATCTATTTTGAGATGAGAATCTGTCACCCTAGTAGCTCCAGCCATTTTCTTTCAGCATCTGGCAGGGAGTCCTCTGTGTGCTCTGGTTTTTCAGGCTTCTTTCTAGTGCTTTGTTTCAAGCTTATCCTCATCATTACTACTTAAACAGGAGGCCCAAGCATCACTTGAGGGTTTGACACTTTATGAACCAAGTTTCAAGACATGGTCTATGGAAATTGGGGTAGGGAAGAATCTTAATTGTAGGATTTGTGCTACAAAGGTGATGGCTGAGAGAGAAGCCAGCTCACCTAAGGGGAGAACCACCTGCCTGTTTGGTTGCAGAGTGCCAGGCAACATTTCTGCAGCATTCGGATATTTTGCTGCAGAATATTGTAGCAGCAGCAGCAAACATTTCCTAGAGCAGGAAGAAAAGTTGCTCTCAACTGGTGAGCACTTTGGCTGCTGTGACTTGCTTTCCAGGCCCTCCGTGAGCCTCCCTGCTCAGCTGCTTTTGCTGCTGCTTTAGAAGCTGTTCAGCGAGAGGCACGCTGATTGCTTGGTGGAGTTCGGCACCAAACAGGGCTGGTGGCAGCTGGGTCCATCTGTCTGCATAGCTACCGTAGCCAGTCCCTGCCTGGGCTCTGCCTGAACAGCCGCCCTCCCTTGGAGGTGACTGGGACCGGTTCCGATGAACCCAGGCAGCTGGGCTGTGTTGCCTTGACCTGCCAGGAAGCTTCCTCGTGGGTATTGCACTGAGTTCCAAGACAAATGCAGACCTTCTTTAGCAGGCAGGCTCAAGGGCCAGGACACTGAAGTTCTTTGCTCAAACATCTGTCACAACCTGTTGTGATGGGGCCATGTCACAGCTGTTTCTCTTGTAGTGACTATTGCTTTAACAGGATTGTTTTAAAAAACAACAGGCTTATGGATCTGGGTCATTAGTCTTTGTCTCTTCAGTTTCAGTGCATAAAACCTGGGGAAGACGTGTTGATTCCTCAGTTCCTTCTTATGTATCCTAAAGCTGTGAAGAAACAGCTATTTACTGTGCCTGAAACTTGGGATAATATGATATGCCTTTGTCCTTTAAAATTTTTATAAAAAGCAGCGCAGACAAAAGTGTGCACATTTCCTAGGTTCTGAGTGCCACCATATGCAGTTCTTGTGGATTGTAATTTCTGTTTCCCAGAATCTTGTGTATTAAGATGCAACTCTACTGCACCCTTTGCATACATTAACACTGCTGATTATGGAGAGGACTTGCACGCCCAAATGTGCCTCTGAAAGGCAGCAGAGTGGGTTATTCACAAGGTTGATATTAAAGTTCTGGCATGTCAATGGTACGAGCACAAAGAGATACGAGCATCAGGCAGAATTTAGTTCTACTTTAATAGTCCATATTTTCATTGCTAAAATGACTACTCTGAGTCATATCGTTAAACATACTGCATGGGAAGATGGATTGTTTTTTCAGCCTCTCTTGCATTTCCCTGTTTGAAAGTCATTGCTTTCCTCTACATCAGCTGAATTCAGTATGCCTGACACATTTCCTTTCCTAACAGGAAGAAGCCCACGCACGTGACAGTGAACTGCTGGTTCTGCAATCAGGACACGGTAGTGCCGTATGGGAATCGCAACTGCTGGGATTGCCCCAACTGTGAGCAGTACAACGGGTTCCAAGAGGTACTGTCACAAATTTGCTTGAAGGGTGGCTGGGAAGGTGCATGCCTTGTGGAACAGCGCTTGTGGGAAAGCCCTGCTCCTCGTTTCAGATGATAACAGGCCCAGTGCAGATGAATATCCAGTGGTTTGACAGCTGGCAGCTCGTGCTGAGCATCTGTGAACTCAGCAGCTGATCACTTGATCAAATTTGAGAAAGAATCCATATGTGCTGACATAGAATGATGGAGAGAAATTTTCCTCTCTTGCTTCAAAGGGCTAAAATGGCCTTGACATTTTCACCAATATCTTTTAAGAATCTTTTTTTTTTTTTTAGTATATGGAACAGTTCTTACCTGGTTTTGTGTTTTGAAACAGCTGAATTGCTTTATTTAGGGTATTAAATAACAAAGTCAGTCTTAAGCCAAAGTCCAACAACAACTGCTTGCAATAGGTATATAGAACAGTGGATGCAGGAGAAGATTTGAAGCATTTTATCTCTTTTTTACTTATTTCTTGTGTTACATAGGTGAATGCATGGAGTGCAGAGCTCCTGGCAGAGCTTAGGGAATCTTTTTATCAACCGGAGGATACTTAGCTTTGATTTTATGATCTCACGTTTGCTTTCCCTCCCGCCTCCCTTTTGGGTCTTGTCAGAATGGAGACTACAACAAGCCCATCCCTGCTCAGTACATGGAACACCTTAACCATGTTGTGTCGGGTGCTACGACCTTCTGTGATCCTACCAAACCGCAACAGTGGGTGAGCAGCCAAATTCTGCTTTGCAAGAAATGCAACAATCATCAAACCATGAAGATCAAACAGCTGGCTTCATTCTCACCAAGGGAGGAGGTAAGCGTTCGTTAGGGACTGGCATCACAGGAGAATGTGATTCTCCAAGGCATTCCCATGCGTGTATTTGCTATTCCCGCTCTGATTAATTTGCTCTACAATAATGTATTTTGTCTGGCTTTGCAAATGGTACTATGCTGCAGCCTAGCAAGATGGAAAGATAGGAATTTTTCAGTGTGCTATGGAATGATGCTCCAGTAGTCTTCAGAAGCACTATGTGGCACTCCAGTGCAGAGGAGGTTACTGATTAGTGTTGGAAAATTACCTAATCCTACTCCAAAGCCAGAATATAATAATCTGTTGTAGATGGACACTGGAAGTTGAAGCTTGAGCCCAAAACCAAGCACGCATATTGCTGAGATCAGCTTACAACTGTAGTACTTACCGTTGACCCAGCTGAGCTTACAGGATCTGGTAGGCACAACAGCCCACTCGTCGCCTTGAAGACTTAATAGATTTTGGTTTTCCTGAGGCCTTGGCTGTGCTGCTCTGCTTTTACTAGTGGAGTGGGAGAGGAATCCTGTGCAGCCACATCATCTCCCTGGTTAGGCATTTGTGCCTAGGGGGGCAAAGGGATTTTACAGCAGCTTCTTGGCCTTCCCATTACTTAATATGCATGGAGGATAGGATAGTGGGGTTTCTCTTTCACAGTTTTATGGCTCCCCAAAGTTCCGTGCAGAGAATTTAGTGACGCACTCCTTAGCTTTCAACCATGGTCAAGCCTTGGGGTCATAGGACTGCGCTATAGTGCGATGCGTTCATCTTCTGAATTGCCTAATCCAGTGTGCTTTGTGTAATTTTAATGAGTTTAATCAGGATGACTCCCACGGAACAGATTTAAATTTGATCATGCTTAATGAGAACATCTTTGGCTGATTCCCTTTTCTCAGCTTTATTTCTAGTCCCTGCCTCTTTCCAGTCCTATCCACTTGCTCAAGTAATGCCAGGCTTTGGCCCCTTTTTAGGCATTCAGTGAACTGCAGTGTCCGTGCCAGCTAAGAAACGTGGGACTGTTATCCAGCGTGGTTAGATACGTGTGTCAGTGACAGCAGTGGCCTCTCTCAGCATTGCTGGCTTGTCCAGTAAGGGGTGACCCTGCTGCTACTAGTCTCTCCCATGTGATTCCTTCTCGATTCCGGCAGATGGAGCCTATGAAGCTACTGCAGCAAGCCCTCAGGCAGCTACAATGCATCTTTCTGCTTCCCTCTCCCAAAGAAGCTGCATGCTTTCAGCTGTATGCTTTTGGTACAAGGATCTTGATAGAAACTGGGAGTGGAGATGGAAGAGCCTTAGAAACCTTTGTGATAAGTGATATGTCCACTGTAGTGATGCTGAAAAATGCACCTTTGGCCCTACTCACTGTCTGTTTTTACAAGTGCTATGAATGATTTATGGAGCTCATCTCACCAGGGCCTTCAAACAGTGACAGCCTTCAAGGCTGGGGCTGAGTTTTGAAAGGAGCTTGTCTCTTTCTTCAGCACAGTGGTGTGAAGGAACAACAGGTCTTTTGCATCCCCACATTTGAGGAGGGGAAGAGCAATTCTCATTTTTTTGTCTCTTGTGTTGAGTTCATAACGTCTCAACAAAGACAGCAAAATCGGGCCACAGAAATTCAACATCCTGAAGTTGGGCCACAGCAGCCTTCTGCAAGGGCTGTTTTGTCACTTTTGGGGCATGGAGGCTGGGTCAGCTCTATGCGAAGTTGGTTGTGTGGCTGGCCTCCAGCTTGGTCACTTTTGAGGCCTGGTTTCAGGGGGCTGTTCCTCTGGATACTGGAAGTGTGCCTTGCTTGCATGGCAGTAGCAAGCATGATAACTGGTGAGGGACCTGCAGTTCTCACCTACTTTTCCTCTCCTCTCACCAGGGCAAATACGATGAGGAGATTGAGGTGTATAAGCACCACCTGGAGCAGACCTACAAGCTGTGCCGTCCGTGCCAGGCTGCTGTGGAGTATTACATAAAGCATCAGAATCGGCAGCTCCGGGCGCTGCTGCTCAGCCACCATTTCAAACGCCGTGAGACAGACAAGGCCTATACTCAGGTACATGGGGAGAGAACATGAGGGAATTTAGGGGAAAGTGCAGAGAGTTAGGTTTGCACCTGGGTTTGCTGCTGGGAAAGGAAGGCAGTGCCCTCGTGGCTCTCTAACTGGGAGCCTGGGTGCATGGCAGAAGTTTAGAACAGCACAGGGTAGTTGCTACAGATGTTCCTGATGTTAGTTTGAGGTTTTCCTCTTGCTAGTGTCATTCAGTGCAATTGCCAGAAGGTAAGTCTAATGTAGTAATAAGAACAGAGTGGAACAAAAATAGTGGGACAGGCAGAAAAGGGGAGATAGAGTTTTGAGTACAGTGAGGAAACTCATTTATGAGTACAGTGCAGGAAACTACTGAATATGGGGTGGGCGGGAGGAGAATGATGGGAGATGATTTATGACCTCCTCATAAATGTCTCACGGCCCTGCCTGACCTTAGCTTCTGCTCATAGCTCTGCTGGTGGTCTTTGCTAGTCCACAGCATCCCATGTGGTGTCAGCCCAGTACAGAGCCTTAAAAGGACTTGAGCAGTAAACCATACAATCTGGAAGTAGTTCATAATCCACCATTTCAAAACCTTACTACAATTCATTCAGCTTCTGACAAGGTGTTTCTCCCTTCCTCTGCAGAATTTATGTTCATCCTCCTCTTCTGCTTCCATAACCACACCAGCTCAGGTGATACTTCTGCGGTTCTTGGCCTTCATCAGCTGTGCATTCCTGGTTCTGATGGCCTTGTATGGGTCAGGCGACCCCTTCTCACTCAGTGCAGCAGTCCCTGCTCCTGTCTCCTCTGGTCCAGCATCCATTCAGAACAGGACTGGCACAAGCTTACGTGCAGACTTGGAAAATGACACTTCTGTGACCGTGTCAGGCTGGCGGGAGCTGCTCCGGCTGCTCCCAGAACAGATGGTGGAGAACCTGAGTGCCGCATGGGCTTATGGGAAGAATCACCAGATGGCAGTTGCTGTCCTTGGGCTGTTCACCTGCCTGTTGGCCATGTTCTTAGCTGGGCGGATCAGGTGGGTGTGCTGTTTTCTTCTGTTTCACTTAAAGGAAAACTGTGTAACGTTGGAGGTCTTTTGCGCTGTCTTAAGTCAGTGGGCCAGGGAGTAAACATTTCCCAGAATGGCAAACGTAGTACTGGGTGGCACAGGTCTCCTTGCTGTTCTTTGGGTTACCAGCCAGCTGGATGGAGACAGCAGAGCTTGCTTTGGGTCTGTGCCTTGGTTCATTCAATTTAAGCTTGAATTACTGTGGATGAAAAGGCTCTGTAGTCTGGTAGGCAATGGAACTCATTGATTCAGGTACTTACCCCAACAGTGGCAAGGGCTGCAGATATAACTGAGTAAGATACAGTACATGACCTGCTCAGTCTGTGTACCCTACCCACCTTTTCCCCACCCCCCATCCCCCTTTCTCAGGACCAAGGGGCTTCATTGGTGTTTAAACTCTTACCTTGTGTCTTGTTGGGTTTCTTTTTGGCATTGCAGGCTCCGGAGAATTGATGCGTTTGCTTCAGTCTTGTGGTTCGTAGTGATGAGTCTGCATTTAGCTGAGAGGTACCTGAAGACGGAAACACCCAACTGGCTAGACACAGCCAAATTTGGCACTACATCCTTGTGCTGCTTGGTGGGCTTCACCGCAGCAGTGGCCACGCGGAAATCAACGGGCCATCGGAGATACCGGCCCCGAAGGTCAGAGCCAGAGCAGTGACGCTGGGGGAAGGAGGAAAAAAAGCCTTGTGAACTCTTTGCGACTGGTGCTTCTCTCTCCTCTTTTTATTTTCCCTTCCTCTTTTTTTTTTTTTTTTTTAATTAGATAAGCAGTGAAGATTTCTTCTTCCTTTATATTATCTTTTTTCCTTTTTTTTCCCATCCTTGCTTCCCACTGTGCTAGCCGCTTGGAGCATTTCCACTGCTGGTGCTAGCCAAGGAAGCTACTCCTGCTGCCTCCATTTTCCCTTCCTCCTGAATCCTACGTCAGCAGTGCAAATATCCAACTTCCCCAAAGCCTATTCTTCCAGCAGCTGCTTCACAAACTGCTCCATAAATGCAGCCGCCTCCTCCCCATTCTGCTCCTCCAGCCAAAGAGGTTCTGACTTCATCCTTAGCCAGTCACAGAGGAATCCTCTGCCTTGATCCTCCATGGGGCCCAGGCCACCTTCAGTTTTCTAATGGTGCTGGTCATTTTCATTTCGAACTGATGGGAACTTGCCTCTGGAATCCAAGTCCTCCTAACGTGTGCTGTAGAAACACTGCATGGTGTACAGGCATGCGACGAGGGGACGCACGTAGTCCATAACCTGGTTCTTCTTGCCTTCCACTGTGTAGCATCACTTAACTGCATGCTCTCTTGCTCTGCCGTTCTCCTATGACTCCTGTTTTAAATGGAGAGGTGTCCTTAAGTGCTTTTGACTGGAACTTCAATAATTTATTTAAAAGGGTGCTTTAAAAGATTATGTAGCTCAGGTTGTCTTAATTTGAATATCTGAAAGTATTCAGCTGTTTTAGGCTAAATTTTCAAATCTACCAGTGGCTGTTGCTTTCTATGCTGGTTTTCTTCGGGATTTTTACGACCCCCGCCGCCCCCCCCAGAGGAGCATCTGTGTAAAAGCACAACTGATAAATATGCCTATGTTTCTCCACTCCTGTAGCCTTAGAAAGAGAAGAAATATGGGACTACCAACCACATGCTATGGTATGTGGGCAGCTTTCATTGTACATCACTATTTATTCAGTCACTGGTTTTCCTTCTTGTTGAGAACACAGATTAGGAGGATGTGCTATAGGAAGGAGTGGGAGCCTCTGCTGTGGGACTGCGTGGCAATAGAAATACGTTTTTCTTGTTACTTGGAGAGGTTCTTTTTTGAAGTCTGGTGTTAGTGCTAATGCTGCTGAAGGAAGGGGTCTGGAAATTGTGACTTTGAGTTGAGTGCCTGGCAGTCCTCCGCTGAAAGCTGGGATGACTGGATGTTACTGTGTCGGGGAGAAAGGAGCTTTCAGCTGCTTGGGTTTTTGTAGGATTAACTTGCTGGGGTCTGATTATCCTGCACTGTTTTTTGCAAGGCACTCCACAGAGTTTCTCATCTGGATTTGGGTCTTTCAAGAGGAAATAGCATTGTTACAGAAGATCTGCTATTTTCTTTTGTTCAGAATAGCGCAATGGAACTTGCCACACTAATAGTCTGATACAAGTTAATTGGGTGTCTTGATCTTCCTATGTATGAACTCTAAAATAATCAGAATGGAGCTCTCACTGTGAATTATCTGCAGCTCCTGCTGAAAGATTCAGACACTACTGGATGCTGCAGTTGCTGGTGAAATTGTAGAAGCTTTTTTAAAGGAAACAAAGCATTTCTCATAGTTCTTGTTCTTCAAACCTGTATTCCTTGTGAAAGCAGAAAGGTAGCACTAACAAAGGTTCTGTTATTGTTGACGATAAGCCAAGCTGAGTGTGCCATGGGAAGGTACAGCTCCTGGCTGAAGGACCATGTGCCTGTAACTTAACGGGCATGGGAAGGGGACACGCAAACCTGCTTCCCATGTGTGCTCTCCTTTGGGACTTTTTTCCAGTGCCTTCAGATAACTGCAATGTCCACCTCCAAGCAAACAGAGCACCTTTCTCCATTCTGGTGCTTGTGAATGATGCTGCTCTGAGGGTTATTTACTTATTTGTCCACAAGAAGAATCCAGCATCTGCAAAGTCTGGTTCCACTCTTCCGTGTTCCCATCATTTATCAATTCTGACCCAAAAGGTTTGTCTTCCAGCTCACAGTCTGAGGTTGTTTCTTGTTCCAGTCTCAGACTTTCAAAATGCTAAATAATAACCATTGTGTCCCATTTTCCATTAGGACACTTTATTGAATTTAGAGAATTCTTTCCAAGTAAATACTACAAGAAGCCACGTGACTTCATCAAAACAGGATAAAAAGCCAGCAGAAGTGTGCAGGGTCCTCAGTGCTGGGTTAGACTTTCACAGGCGCTCTGGCATCTCTTTCCTACTCTTTGTTAGGACATTTAGCAGGAAACATTCCTTAAAAACCCAGTCTTTTTTCTGTACCTGTCAGCCCGTTGGAGCAGAGAGCGATGTTAAGACAGACAGTAGTAAGCTGGTGAAAGGACAGGAAGCGGCAGGGGAAAAAACAAACGAGGGAACCAAAACCAGTGCCAGCACTGCCATTCTCTAAACAAGCTGCACAAAAGACTCAGGAAAACTTGAGCTATTATGTCCATTAAGTGAAATAAGACATCTAGTGGCCTTTTTTTTTTCTCCTTCCCGCTTCAGTACTTTCAAGTTTTCCCCATAAAGGTGAATGTAGGAGAAGACTGACGGTTCTATTTAGCTGTGATTTGTCTTCTGCACTTACCTATGGAAGTTGGATTGAAAGTTCCTGCTAGCTTCTAGCACATGACCTTGCAACTGCCTGGTGTGCCAGAGGTGAGCAGTTCCTCTTGCTGCTCTGCTGTCTAGTATGTCCAAGTGATGGGAGGAATTTCATGTTTAGAAGGATATATTGAGACTGCTAGAAGGAGGAGGGGTGTGAGCAGCTGACAAACTGTTAAAATGTGTGGGGATTGGTCATGGTAATGTCATGCCTGGTTTCTAATGGAAATATCCTTTCTTTTTTTAATAAGAATAAAATGAATCTGTCCAAATTTTCTTGCCTAGTAGCAAGGAAACTCTAAGTGGCAGCCTCTAAAGATGCTTGTTAGCATCTTCAGATGTTTTGCTTTCAGGTGCTGAAGTCAAGGCTGTATTAAGTTTCACTTTGTCCTATTTCATGTGGCCTCCTATCTCTTCTGAGCAGCTGGTTTCCCCCCTTCTTTTTAGCAGCGCTTTTTTTTTTGTTGCAATTTGAACATGCCCTATCTTTGAGCCCCTGGGGGTCTGGCGCCTTTTATGATGTTGTGCTCTTAAGTGTTACATTGTTTTCCTGTGCCTGATCTTTTCTTTTATTCTCTTTTTATTTTTTGCTGTGCTGTACTGTGATGGGATGGGGAGGATGCAGACTAGATAGCTGGAACAGGCAGTTGGTAGAACTGTGGGAAGGAGTGGGGTTTACACTGTGAAGCCTGAATAATACTGTTAAGAAATATTTTAACTCTGTTTGCACAGCAAGTGCAAATCTATACTGAAAGAGTTTAAAATCTTTTCATCTGGGAGATATGTTAACTGCAATTGACATGCAAGCAAGAAATCCAGTTGTCTTCACTTTATGCAGATTAATACAAATGAAGTATATTTGCAAGTTGCACTAATGTGATATGTCGGAACATCAGAAAGCTACTTTGTTTTATGGCCAAGCTGTACAACCGAAGCCCTGGTCTCTGTGGTGCTTTGTCCACAACTTATAATTGAAGAACTTTTTGACTCATAATTGGAAAAATACCAAAGGTGAAACAAAATAACAAAACAGATATTGAAGTGTGATTCAATTTTAATGCCAAAGAAGCTTTTGTCTTTGCTCAGGTGTCAGCTTATTTTCCCGCTTCTTGGTTGCCTCAGCATGTCTGTGCTGCTGCTTCTAAAAACAACAAAAAACCTCAGAGCCTCAAAAACAAACTTGCAGCAATTCAAATTTTTGTATTTTAGAGACTCTGATGCTGACAGTCTCCTCTCCTTCTGCTTTTCTGACATGCTTTTGATGACGGTGGAGGATGATTGATCTTTTTCAGGAAGGGGATAAAAGGAGGAGAAAGGTGTCTTTTCCAGGGGTGTTTTGATTTAGAAACTCCTAGCATTCAATCTGTACCAATTGTGTCTCCTTAGACAATTAGGCCTGAAGAAAAGTAGTTTTCAGTGTTTTACTGTTGACTGTTTCTGGGGAAAAAAAAAAGTTAAACCACCACTGCCTTTACTGAGATCGTTCCTGCAGTACCTGATTTCAATGCCAAATAGACTGTTCTATACACTATACCACGCTGTAGGTGCTATAAGGAAGGCGCTTCGCCAACTTTGCAGTTTTCACTTGAGGTTCAGTTAGGTGTGCCATCTAACTCTGCCTAGTTGCTTCCCCCACAGTGAGTCCAGCAGAAGGAAACGTACGCTTCCAGCTCAGGTATTTTCCTGCTCGTCCAACATCTGAGCACAGTGCTATCATCTTCATGAAGCTGAGGTGCTATTTTGTATGACACATGGGTGTACGTTTCCTTCTGCTGAGGGGGATAATAGCTGACGAAGGGCTGGTAACTTACTAACACGGCTGACACAAAAATCGCCCAAAACCACTTGATCAGTGCTTTGAGCTTCTTGTTTTCACGTAGCTGGACTCTTATTTCAGGCCACAGAAGAGCATGTGGTAAACTGTGGTCGCCAGAGGATTCTTCCAGCCATGCAGGCCAGAGCATGCAAACATCTTAATTCAACAGTATTAGAGGGTTTTAGCCCAAAAGCCTCTAATTTCAGGTGCTGCTTTTTTATACTGGCCACATGCTGGTGTCTGGACCAGAGGATGGTACTACGGAATGGACCTGAGGTGGTGAGGGATTGTTAGTGGGTTTGTGTGTCACTTGAAATCAAATCTGCGCCAGCCCAAAGTGGCTGACTGTGGCTCTCGCAGCGGCCGTGGCTGATCTGCCAACTCGAAACATCGTGTACCCTGCCCAGCAGAGTTGGGTGTATAAATGGGCCGATGTGGGTTCATTAAGTGCCTTTCCCTGAATGAGATTTTTGACAACACTATGTTGCTCTGCTTCAGTGGAACTGACGCAGCCGCAGCTTGGGACAGCAGGGCCTGTATGTCTGCCAGGCCAGTGCTTTTCTCCTTCATTTGCCACCAGTGAGTGTGGCTGGGAATAAGAGGATCCTTGGGCTGCACTCTTAAATTTCTGAGCAACTCTGCAGACTATCGGGGGGTTCAGGAAGAACCCAGAGCTAGCAACCAAGTAAGCATCTCTGCTGCTGCTACTTCTGATCTTCCTGAAGCCCTCACTGACATCAGTGCATGCTAACTGAAGCCTTTGTGGTCCTTTACAATTCTAAAGATGCTAGATCCCATTCTTTCCTTTCTATTAACTCCTCCTTCCCTATGTCTGTGCTTTGCATGCCCTAGGGAACCGAGCTTGGGTGTGTGAAAGGGTGAGGACAAGAGGGGAATATTAAAACGGTGCAGTGGTGTTTTATTTTGGCTTTATGAATATTTTTCAAGTACGCTGAAATTATGTGAAGCTAATAATCATGCTTAGATACTGTAGAAAGTATGTATTGATGTATTGTGGACAAATTATTTATACTCTTATAAAAAGTAATATAATTAATAGCCAGATGATCGCTTCAGACTGACTTCACTCATGAGAGCAGGGAGCTGTGGTATATGGCTTTGCTTCGGTTTTCATAGAGATGCTGTTGAAATTGTGTGCTGTTACATATAACCTGCCAGTTTGTTCCAGGTGTGCCATCACCTGCAAGTACACTCTGGGCCTCTTTGAGCCAGAGCAGATGCTCTCATATGAAAGGGGCAGTACTCAGTCCTGAAGCGTACCTTGAGTCATCCCCTGTAAAGCCTCATTTGGGACCAAAGCTGTCAAATACGCAGGCAGGGAAGAGGTCCTCTGAACGCTTTTGTCATGCCAGCGAGTCTGGATTTTTGTAGACGTGGGATGTGCATATGCACACAGACCCTACCTTTGTGCCACCAGCTAGGAGGGAAGGCAAAGTTGACAGCAAACGTCTGTCTGTGCTCTACAAAGTATTAGCGCAGGACCTGGCAGCTGGAGCATTTTCAGCTATAAATTCAACCCTCCTTTTTCATCCAAAGCAGAGCAACTTGTAGGAGAAAAGAATTCTTAGTCTCGAGAGCGAGAAACTTTAGCTGCCAAGTCACATGTCAAAATCTTAATATGTCTGAGACCTGTGCCCCTTTTTTAGCAATATTCTCCCCTCTCCCTGTACCTGTTTTTATTCACTGTATTGCTCTTTATTCCTGATTCTGTCAACGTGACTGGAGGCACAGGTTATGGCGCTGCCTGATGTGATGCAGCAGACCAGACAAGTGACTGCATGTCAGCTCACAGAAACGTGCTTCCATTGGGCACATAGAGCAAGCTGCCTGACTGTGACTGCATGTCACCTTCTTACTTTGTGTCCTGAATTACCTGATAGTAGCAGTGGGTCCATCTACAGCCCTGGAATCTGACCTGACCCACACTCTCCCACGTCTCTCTCTGTCCCAGGGGTGATGCAGCACCTCTGGTTAAAATGTGAATTAGAAAGGCACACGCGTATGGTGGTGTCTTTGGATAAGAGGGAGGTGTTGGGACAGAGGAGGGGAGGCTCTGCTGGCAGGAGGTGTTTCTTCAGGACAGTGTACGGTCCCATACCATGTAATACTCTTCTTTAACCTTCTATTTATTTATTTTTAAAGTATCTGTGTAGCAGAGTTGTGCCCTACTGTCTAGTAACGCTGTGATCATTGTAAACACTAATGAAGATACACAATTTTTGATGTTCACAATACCAAGTTCTGAAATAAACGGCTTCCGGGCCCTGACTATTTCCACAAACTGTCTGACTCCAGAGCCTTTTTGGTTTTTTCTTTTTTTTTTTTTCCTCCTTCTTTCTTTTTTGGTTACTTTTTCACTGTTACCAGAGCCACTATTATCGCCTGAACAAATGGCTTGGAGCAATGCAGTAGTCTGAGAGCAAAGACACAGCTGCAGTGCTCCATTCCAGGGCTGTGATGTGGCTGCTTCCTGCTTTATGATCCTCTTGATCTCCTCACCTTTTTTCATCTGCTTCTGAAAGAAGTTTTAGTTCTGCTGACCATTCTCAGGCATGAAGCGCATTCCCCTGACAGCACCCCTGCTTTTTAGCAGCATCTAGCCCTCTTGACGTGACAGTGGCAAACACTAAAGAGAAGAGCGTATAGAAAAGGAACAGGATTTTGCACGTTGCAGGAATTTACTTTGTTCAGAGCAGATCAATATTTAAGCCATTCTTTGGTCAGCACTCAATCCTAAGGCATTAATATGCTGTGCTTAAAATTCTTCAGCCCTCCTTTGCTAACCAGAAAAATTCCTTCTCTGGATGGTGCAGGACAAATGATTCCTCAGCTGCCCAGAGGATCTGACTGCACTAACTTGGTGAGGTGGAGAAGTGGGGCTGTTGAGCAGCAGAGCCCCTGGAAGTCTGATTCAAAAAAGTTACAATCCCAGGGAAGAGATTGTGGTTATGAGTGATAAATGATGATAATATCTTCCAGCCCATTAAGTGAAAAACTGCCAAAAGCCAGTAAGCCAGATAAGCTGTTTTCCACTGCATCAGGGAGCTGTGTAAAGTTGGATCCTTTAGCCCAAAGATACAAAAGGTGCAAAGTTAGGAGAAAAAAGTGATGTTCACAGGCGGTACTCTGATTTGGCCCTTCACAGACATGGCGCAGTGAGTGGTAGGTATCACTCTTTCTGATATGATTCATATCATAGTCCTGAGCTGCACTTTTAATTTCCTTTCCCACTCGTTTTCTCTTACAAAGCTGAGATGGACGTGTACATCTCCTATTTACATCTCTATGTGTGATGGGGCAAATGCGTATATGTATGTGCACTAAAGGACTCTGCACGTTTGCGAAGCATGACACCCTTCCCAGGTCCTCTGGAACCTGAAGAGGTTGGGCAGTTTCTGCTGCAAGACTGACGAGTTCCTTGCCGCTGTTAAAGGCATGTCCGGCTTGCAAGCACCAGGAAGCTGGTTGGCTCAGATGTTGTTCAGCCTGATTAAGCTGGTCGGGATTGTTGATGTCTGCCTCATACTAGCAGATAAGTAGTTTTATAAGATATTTTAAATTGTAATCTTAACTCTAGACTGCTTCTTCTGGACATGCTAGCACTGCATAATATTGCTGCATCACCTCTTTAATCTCCAAGAGAGAATGGCACGTGCATAAATCGCTTCACAGCACAAGACTAAGAAATGTATATTCCTTCACGCTCTGATTTACTACTGGCTTTCCTCTGACAAAAGAAAAGCCATGTTGCTGCTCTCATCTCTGTTTTCATCAGAAGTGAGATTAAACCTCCAAATGTTGCAGCTTGATCATATGCTGCAAATTCTGATATCTCCATTTAAAAATATATACACTTCATACTTCGTTAGTACTTCGTCATGACTTATTTGATAAGAGTATCACCTGTTTCTAACTAAACAAAAATCTTACAGGAGATCCTTGAGAGATCTTGTTCGTGTGCTGGACTTTCTTTCATGTATTTCATTCAATTATTAAAAATAATACAAAATTCCTATACTTTCCACATTGCAACCTTCTTACAACTCTCATTTTGGTGGTATGAGGACACAATTGAGACTCCAAAGCTGACTCCTCATTTCTGATGCAACTAAACTGTACACATAGACTAAGATCAGTATGTCATTGCAAGGAGGAATAGAAAGAAGGTAAAAATAGGAGTAAATTTTTGACAGATTGTTCAGCTTAGGTTGATTATTAAATTTTCAACTGCTGCAAAGACAGGGGATGAAATGGGGGTAGCAGAAATTAATTGCATAGTTTATTTGCATATAGTAATGAGTGTGAAATACTGCGGCAGCGCTAGCTGCAAAAACTGTTTCAAATACTAAGTTCTCTCCTACAGTTATTGTACTAGTGGAATAGAAGTCGGCTTATGTCTGTAGTGCTTAAAAATCAAGCTAACTGGTACAGGTGCCCTTAGCATGTTCTGTCTGTTATCTCTCCTCACGTGTTCTCGAGGCGGACACGCTGTTCTACAGCTCCCCTCTTTCACTTGGAAAGAACCCATTGCAAACAACTCAAAGACCTAGAAACACAATTCCAATTATTATTACCACTTTAATTTTTTTCCAGGCACTGTAACAGAGATCGTTTTTTACGCACTAGAAGCAAGACACTTCCTGGAGTGTATGCCACAGGAGCACAGTTCCCTCGGAATGGCTATGCTAGTACATATTTGTGGCTAATTATGATATGCAGAGAGGGGAAAGTGTAATGGTTTAGGCCTCAATTTAGGATTGGAAAACCCAGGTTTGTGTGCCTGTTCTATCTCTGTGACCCTCAACAAGTCACTTAGCTTCTTTTTACTTCTCTTTCCTGTCTGTAAAATGAGGGTAGTGAGTCTTCATTAGCTCACAGAAATACAATAAAGGCAAATTTATTAAAGAGGTTTGAATGTTAGTTTTAAAACGTAGCTCTTGTGACTAAATCTTTATCTAGGTACCCATAAAAATACTTTTCTCTATGCTGGCATCAGAGGTAAGGTGTTGATTCTGGTTTCTAAAGACAAAAAGACTAGTAGATTACTAGTTTCCCACAGTCGTGACATTTCTAACAATGTTCTTTGCATGTGCACATAACAACCATAAGATGTACTCCGTTGTTGGTTGTATGAGTATCTGGGCTTTGTAAAGCATTCTCGTGGTCTCTGGGTAATTTTCTCATCTGGGGAGAGAACCAAGGTACTATGCCTATTTGCACCCAAGTTCCTAAACTGTTCCACTGTTTTTTTCCGCCCTGTATTGTGGGACAGGTTGGTGCATGATAATTTAAGTAAGGTTGAGCAGTTCTTCCTTCCCCAGTTTCAAAGGTGTAGGAACATTCCAGTAAACACTTAAGCATTCTGCAACTTGCACTCCTGCACTGAAAAATAAGTACAAACCTGGTAACAAAGCAAGTGTTCATGCAAGAAGTACAACTGAGAGAGGGAGTGAATGGAACATACTTGTTGCTAAATGTCTGTTGTGCGTGTCATTTGCAGGTACCTTTCTGGGGATTCGATTACTGTCTTTCCCAGCGGCACTGGGACAGGCTTCCCTTCCTCTGCTACGTCTCTCTTTGTCCCAACACCACCCAGTATTCTCCAGCTGACAAACCAACAACTCTTCAGATCTCCACGCAGAACTTCTTCTTCCTCTCTTCCTGGTCGTCTCAACAGGGCGCTCTCGCTGGGTACCATCCCCTCCCTGGCCAGAGCAGGTACGTGTGCGTGGAACTTTCTGGCCCAATGGAAATGACAGTGGAGTGGTGCAATGCTTCAGAATGAAATGGGCTGTGAGGTATCCACATTATAGTGCAGTTTAGGGATTGCTGCTCCTGTGGCACAGAGCATTGGTAATTTGGTTTTCGGCATTAAGAAATTACGCAGCATACCATTGCCATCTTGGTGAAACAAAAAGTCTCACTGAGTGCTTGCCTGCTGTGGGTTTACTGAGATCCGGAGGCTTCTCCAGGCATTTGTGGCAGCATGGCACGAGCTACAAGGCGATGTGTGGGAGAGAGACAGAAGAAGCAGTTAGACATGGGAATGGAGAAGAGCAGCTTTTGGAAGCAATTGGGACCGTTAGCATAACTGTTCTGGCAAGAGCTCTCTTCCTGTTCCCTGCTTTGTCTAGCTTGCTTTTCTTTTCTTCTGACAGCTGAAGGGAGCAGAGCTGAAGGCAGGCTTTTCCCTCAGTCTGGATTTGATATGCATTAGCACAACTATTGAAGCTGCTTTAGAGACCGCATTCCCTCTTGTTTTTTAGGGCTCTGTGTGATCTACAGAAGATTTTAATAACTCAAGCCCTCAGTTGTGCTGTGCTTGACACTAACAGATGGGAAATAGCATTCAAATGCTATTCTCCATCCAAGGAAAGCTAAGCTTTCCCGTGTCACTAACTGCTTAGCAGAAGGTCAGAGGCCAAAATGTGGCGATTTATAGGATAACACTGCAACAGGGAGAGCAGTCTTGTGGGGATTTTTTAGTTCATTCAATGTTTGTCTAGCTCACACTGCCAGCAGTTTTGCCAGATCCACTAAGAGCAAGAGAAAGACCCGCCACGCAAACCTTTCAGCAGGGCAGGGGCTTTTGGCACAGCCTTCGCCTTTCTAGTTACCTACTGCCAGTGGAAGGGCAGATGCAAATGCACCAGATGGCTGGGATTCCCCCTGTGCGCCAGACCACCCTTGTGAGCTCTGTGCTTTCTTCTGCTAAGGTGCAAAGCCAGACGGACTGGAGAGAGCATGCTGTTGGGGCTGAATATTTTCTGCAAACAGCAAGGTTTTCAACTTCCAAAGCTGTTTGCCTATAATCATGTAAATCAAGTGCCTAAGACAATTAATTGATTTAGGCTCTGAGGTTTCATTTGTAGCGCTTCTTTTTCTTGACTTCAGTACTGTACATTATTTTTTTTTCTGTGTCATTATTATGGCTGCCGTGCCTGACAGCTAGATGGGAATTCATCTCTCCCCAGTATCTACACTTAAGGCTCTTTTCATGAGAAAAGGATACAACCGTATCTTCACCTTCTTCCTTTTGAAGTAGAGGCAAGCCAGGCTGTGATACAGTCACAGGGTTGTTTTTGGAGCCTGCTGGACTGTTCTGCTGCAGCTGGGAAAAGTGGGTTATTCTGATGCTGGCATATAGCCTACCCAGGAAAACAGGGACATTTTTCCTGCGTGCATTTACCACTCGTCCCCTTCTGAGATTGATGACAAGATGATGCAGTTACATTTCTGAAGGACAGACCTCCAGTAGCTGAGCCAGCTGGGTTCAAACTGTTTCCTTTTTGCTTTTTAGATTCTGGCTATTTGTTCAGCGGAAGTCGACCGGCCTCACAGTCATCTCAGTCCAAGGAATCTCCTACATCAGGTAATGCGCCTTCCAGAGCAGCTGTCTTTGCAGGATTTGCAGTGGGTGGGTTGAAACACATGATCCAAGTTTAATTCCTTCCTCCCTGCTCACATCCCAGTGAAAATGTCAGTTTTGCTTTTAGAAATGCTGCAGAGTTCGTTCCAACTAAGAGTGGAATTGCATTAAAATAAGGTGCTGTGTGTGTTGGCTGTCCTTCACCATGGGAGAGCTCACAGTGAAATCAGTGAGACAAAGCAAGGATCTCTTCCTGCTCTATGGCTGAGCTGAGGTTGCTTTGATAGGAGACTTTAAACTGTTCCTAGGGCAGCTCTTTTGTTTCGCTTTCCTTCCCCGGCCCAAGGAACTGGTAATTTGGCTACCCTGTCTGCTCTGCCCTTTTGCTCCTGTGTCTTGCAGTGACCTGTCTGTTGCCCTCCTGACCCCAAGTGGATCCTTTGGCTGTTGGTGCTGTTTAAGTGTTTGCTGCTGGAATGCAGTCACAGCCTGGACTAATGCCATTGTGCAAACCTCCTCGCATCCTGATAACACTTTCCCAGCAGCCTTTAAAGGACATGCCAGAATGGTTAATTTACCTGCAAAACAGCATGTGTAATTCAGGCTCTCCTGAATGGACACAAAGGAGCAGAGAGAAAGCTCACCTGGCTCCTGATAAACCCATCTCTAGTCTAAGTCATTCTTGAGTGTACCAAAGCGCATGTGGAGTTTCTCCGTGTTTTGCAGTGTGGGAGCTGGAATGAATAAAAAATTTTAGTACAGTATATGTTGGACATGTGCAACTCCCGTTCCCTTTTCTCGTAGAATTATTAAAGGAAACTGTGCCTATTGTATTTGGATTATAATCTCATCATTTTCTCTTTGGGGATGTTTCCATTTCAGAGCACTTCTCCCTGCTGTCAGGCAACTGTGCTCCCTCCCGCATCCCCTCTCCAGCACCGTCGGTGGCTGGCTCTGTGACTTCCAGCTCAGGTTCCTTGCGGTACCGCCGGCCGCTCATCAGCCCTGCCCGCCTGAACCTGAAAGGACAGAAGCTGCTGCTTTTCCCTTCTCAGAATGATGCTCTGCTCACCCCAACTAGCTCAGAGGAGCACACCCACTCAGACAGCAACATCTTTGCCACCGAGCTGTCCTCCTTTCCAAAGAAGAACCTCAGCGAGCGGGGAATGCATGGTATGCTGGCGGCCTGCTGCACTCCTGGAAATGCATTTGTAGAAAGGAGCTGGCTTGCAAGCAAAGCCCTGTATCATCTGGGCCACATAATAGATGGGAAACCTTCAGGAAAAACCCAGGTGGTGATGCCTGTTAGGCTACCAAAGCTCCCTTAAGAATGCACTGGCCTGGAGAGCCTCTTGTCTGCCAAAACAGATGTCCTTTTCTCACTTAGTGGTGCCCCAGGGGTACCACTGCCTTCACCCTTGTTTGGATAACTCCTTTAACCACGGATGTGGTGATGCTGATGTGGACAGTGTATGAGACAAACATGCAGGCAACTTCTGCTGCACAGCACTGAAATTTGCCTTTTGTTTCCACCTTCTGTCTTCTGTCCTTTCATTATTTTACCATGCAACCATTCCTTACTGATGTCTAGCTTTAGTTTGGCAGCTTCTGCTACTTTTGGCTTCCACTGGTGCTTTCTGAATGTTCATGTCTTTTTCTCCTTGCAGATATGAGATCTGCTATGGAAGGAGGGAGTATTTGCAGTGATAATTCCATCAAAAAGGAGGATCACTCATCACACTCATCTACCTGTGTAGTAGACACAACTACCAAAGGGGAAGACTTGGCAGGCTGGAGAGGTAGGTGCAAGTCATGTGAGTGCTTCATGTACGTGTGAGCATTTCTGCGATGGTAACTGAGATCTTTGCTGTGCTGTCGTAGTGATCTGATCTTGAGATTAAATAAATAAGTAGTAGCAAAACGGATCTTCTGTATGCTATTCTGGGACCTTAATAAGGCTATTCGTGTTCTTTGGACTGCCTGAAGAATACTGACAGTTAAACTGAGGCAGAAGGAAAGGGGTGGGGATGCGGGTGTTGAGAAGAGCAATGAGATGAAAACAGAACCAAAGAGAGCAATGGAATCTTTCCTGACAGGGAAAGTGCTTCAGCAGTTTTTGCTTATGGTGAAAATGCTGGGCAAGGAAAGAGCACAACAACAAGTTCACTGTTATTTATCTCATCAAGTCTTTAATACCTCTTTCTGCTATTCCCTTTTTTTCTTTGTGTTGTCCTCTTCTACTAAGGTCATTTTGGTAACTCCGCTCTCCGAGGTCTGCTCGCCGTGAGTCTGACTCTCAATGCTATCTTCACATCAGCCTATGTCTACCGGAGCCTGCGCTGATTTGTGCCAACACTTCCTTTCTTTCTGGTTCCACCTGCTTCTGACAAGACAAGAAGAATTCAACCACGGCATCATGTCTAATGGCCATGCCACTGGTGCATGCTGTTTTTTAAAAAACTACTGTATGCTCAACTGTCATGACAAGGAACCCTGGTAGCTGCTGCCATCACTTCCAGGTAGAACATATCACAGGATTGTCGCTGCAGGTGGCAGGCAGAATTCCCAGAAAGCTCCAATTCAAAGCAAGAGGCCAGTCACATGGCCCATGCACTTTCTTTCAAAGGAACTGACCTGAGACACAAGTCTGAAAATGTCTAAGCTACATTTTTAGGAACCTATCCCCCACTCTTCTTTCTGACGTGTTAACCTCATGCTGATGGTGCTGGTAAAATGAGGAGAATTAGAACAAATGAGGTGGAGAAAAGGGATGGCTTTAGTAGCTGGTGCTACTGTGACAGCATTCCCAGTCTCTTTGCCCAGTGGTTCTTCTCTCTTCCCTTTGGCACTCTCCTCTAAATTATCAGTGAATTTTCTTTAGTTGCCTTAAGCTTTCCTAAGCACGTAGGTGACCTTGGCTGCTCTATCATATTCTTGCATTTTATACGTCCATGTGCTTCCGCCTGGGCTGTGCCCTGAGGCCACTTTCACCAGTTGCCATTCTGGTCATGCTGGTTCTCAGAAACTACTGTCTGTACATACCTCCAGCCAGCACTGTTGCTGTAGGTATGCACAAACCCCAGACAGACATCCTTTTGTGGTTTACATTAGAAAGAGGAAGCCTGTGCTTTGCTTTACCCAGGAGGCACTAATTCTGTCACAATTAATTCTGTAATAAAAAAAGGATCCCTACGTGATTTGCACCATAGTCAAAGGGCTTCAGCTCACAACTCTGCTGGTGTTTTCACTGAAGCAGCGAGTGGCATAGCTTGTTCTTGCTGTAAATCGCACAAATCTATTCTATTAGAAGACAAGTGAGGAGCTGTCTGATTGTATACATGTATCCAGAAACCTGACGCCTCAGTCTGATACTGGGATTTGCTAAGTAACCGTTTAAGATATGTCTTACTTAGGTAAATGCCAAGGTGCTCTCAGTGAGAAATGCCAAGCCTGATTCTGGACAATTCAGCCTTCTGGACAGATTCTTCTTCTCTAACCCAAAGGAAGTAGCCTTAGATTTTCAAAAGCAACTTGTAATTTGGGCACTTCTGCTTTTGGGTGAGTCTTCAGCATTGCTTGGAATTCAGGGGCCATTTAGAGTATTGTGCTGAATACTGAAAATCATTTAATACACCTTAGGAAAAAAAAAAAAACATCTTGAGCTTTATGTTTTGATTCTTAAATCCCAAGTGCAGAGAGAAGATTTACCAATGTGTCAAGGATACCTGGTGAAAAGAGAGCCTGCTGACATTAGCTATGTATTTCCTTAAGCAGGACTGACTCTAAGAGTTTTTCTGTTGTCTCTTCCTTTGGGCTCCTTTACCTCAACGGTCTTCTCTCTTTCCTCTCCCTCACCCATTGTCCTGTGTTTGCATCTTAAATTAGTGTTACACTTACTGTGTCTTTTCCTCTCTTTCAGTTCTGCTGCTGTTTCCTCTATTGTACTCTTGCATGTGCACAGAAACAAAGCGTATCTCTGCTGATAATTCCCTGCTCTGAACCTGAAATTCACACCTCGAAGTGATGATCACCCTTCCTTTCACTTCATTTTTTTTTTTCTTGCATATTTTAATTGAGTTCCTACCACAGCCTCACTTAGTGCATCGTGTGGGTGATAGCCAGACTCTAATCAGCATGCTATATGACAGATTAAATGGGGCTTTACTGCTGGTGATTCAAGCACTGAAAAATTAAGTCTGTCTTTGTCTCTTCCATTTCTTCCTGCCCTGTTTTAGCAGCCCACTTCCAGCCGCTGCTCCCCATCCTCCCTTGTTAGTGAGGCCTGCTCATCGCCTGCCCTGCATCTTACAGGCAGAAGACAGACCTCTGCCCACGCATGCTGATCTGAGAGACCGGAGGTGTCATTCCTGACTCTGCAGCTTTCTCTCGGCCTCTTCAGAGTGTTGGCAGTGGGCCGCACAGCCAGCACCTGCTGTACGAAGGCCTCGGTCCGGGATAGGGACCCGCAGCAGAAAGATGTGCTGCAGGTTGATGATTAATTCTTTTGCAACTTGCATGAATTGTTACTTGTAGCCAAACCTGACCCATAACCTTGCTGTTAGGAGATTTCTGTCCCTTTTATAGACTTTTGCAGGCTCACATGGGCATGTGTATAGGCAAGATGCTTAACAGACCAACTTAGAAGCTTCTATTTAGAGCTCTGCTGTTTGAGTTTGATGATGCCCTGGTGCAGGGTCTGACATCTTATTCGTGGATCCTTGTCCTGACTTCCAGCATGCCCAGGGGCCTCCTATGCAGAGACAAGCTTGCCAGAGAATATTGTGGGTTTGCTTGTCTTTATTATGCCAACAGATGCACACTGTGACTTCATGTATGCAAACTTTCCACTTTCACCTCCCAGTCTGCGCTGAGTTTTACCATCACACTCACCTGGAGTCCAAGCTGGTCTCTGTCTCTACCAGATTGCAATACAAATTTTCTCCTCCTTCCCAGCAACCAAGGAGCTGCAGCCTCTCAACACACCTCTTCTTGCCCGTATTCCAGAACAGGAATGCTTTAACCTGTCACTACTTCTGAATCTGCTCACTGAAACTGTTCTTGGAAGGGTGTTTGGTGACCTTGTCCAAAGCAATATAAGGACTTTGGATTTTATTGCTGAAGAGGGAAGACTACCAACTTTTTCATTTTGGTGCTAGAACGTTCTCCAGTGGTGCTTTCACGGTTGTGAAGCCTTCGCTTGAATAGTACACACGCGTATACATGTGTATGTGTGTGCGTGCATAATGTAAAACATTGGAGGGTTTCTTCATTTCAAAAGATCTGAGCCCATGTTTGTCTTTATCTTGTTGGCCTTAATCTAGCTCTTAGATACTGTGTCTATCTTGCTGCTGTTTTCTACATGAAGCTGGTTTGGAGGAAACAAAAGATTATCTGGTCCCCCTGTAAAAATCTTTGTGACTGATGATGTTGATCTTCATACAGTGTTGTTCAGGGGTGAGATTTTATTTTTCTAATATTTTTCCTACTGTAAAAACTGTTGGAGTGTATGGAATGGAAAAGATCTTTAGAAAATGGTCTGATAAAGATTTGAGCATTACTTAATAATACCAACAATTAATTTTCAGGTGGCATATAAATGAGCTCCATTTCCAGACCTTTTCCATTACCTACCTTCCCTTGAAAATGCCCAGGTACTTTTTCTTTGCATATGGGCTTGTTAGGCATGTTCTGAGACCTTGCAGAGACGATTTTGATGATTTTGCTGTTCTGAATTAGGAACAATTTGGATTCTAGAGTCTGGTTTCAGTTCCGCAGTCTGGGTGGTTTGGCAGATGTGACAAATATTATGCACATATCTGTTTGATGGGATAGAGAGAATTGGTAGAACGAGTTGCTGATTTCTGAAGGTCGTCATATCTTTTTACATAAAATCTTAGACATGAAATTTGTCACGGGCAATGTGGGGAAAAAAACACATTGCTGGCATATGTAGGCCACATTCACTGAATTTTAGGCTGTCTACTCAAGCAACAGATTTGGCCTGTGAATGTTTTATTCCCACTCCCTCTTTGTGGGTGATGGGAACATCTGTAAAACACTGCTGAACTGACTGGGTTCCTTAAAACGGGGCAGCTGGAATCAAGGGCTTGTGTTGCTTGTGGATGCTGCTATATTTTTTTCTTCCAAGCACCATTCCTGGAAATGACTATGGTCTTAACCTCTTTCACAGACATTTGTTAGAAGGCTAGAAAGGGCCAATTTGGTCAATGCTTTTATTTTTTTTTGAATACACTTTGCATCCAGAAATTGTCATCACTGTGTCCTGTGGTGGGAGTAAGGGACAGACTACTTTTGGATGGAGTGGGTATCTAGAGAGGGTGAGGAGGACGATTTGGAGTCCTAAACTTTATTTCCCGTGAAAGAAATACTTTATGTCATGTGTGTATACTTGTTTGGGGAGCTCTAACACTGTACAGTTTAGTTAAATGCGCTCCAAGGGAGGAGAAGCTGTTCCTCAGAGGTTTTTAGTTCATGCTTTGTGTTTAAAAGAGGAATATTTTTCTTTAAAAAATAAAAACGGATAAGTTTTCACCTTAGTGTGATTCTGTTTCTTGGGGAGCTGAATATTTTTGGGGGAAAGGGAGATGGTATTTGTGTTTGTGTGTACGTCTGGTCAAATTAACTTTGATATCTTCACTCTTTTAAAGCTGACTAAGAGAAAGCACAAAGCTTTGTGAGCTTCCCAAAAGCAAGGAGAAACTCTTGACCAGGATTTGGAAATGGAAGTGGAAGGGGAAGCACACTGTTATGCTTTGAAGGTTTTCCATCAATTAAAAGGGAGGTAATCTCCTACCATTAGCTGATGTTCTGAACTCCCCAGATGGAGCTGTGCCCCCATAGGGACCTTGCTGTCTTGAACTCCTGTAGGATAGGGACTGTCATTTACGTACCTGTTTCCAGAGGACCCTGACCTCAGCTGATGACCGTAGGGTGGCATGGTAACACAACTATTTCATTTTGTCTGGATTTTCGGTACTTTGGAAGGCGGGGAGGAGGGGTGTAAGGGAGGTACTGAATGCAGGTGCCTTGGTCCCGATCCAGTCATCTTCCAAACATGCATATGTCAGCAAGAAGGCCAAGAGGATTATTTAGATGGGTAAGGACTGGGCACACGTAAGGGATGTTCAGCGAAGCCCCAGAATTTGTCCCCAGATATGCTGAGTCACAGAGCGTCAGAGCGGTCCAGTTGTACGCACGCCTTATGATTTGTGTTCATTTGGCACTTAAGGGATTTTTTTCCTGTGTGAGATGGGGGCTGAGAGTCTTTACAAGATTTTGCTTTTATGTGTTATTTTATGGTCTTTAATTTATGTTTTTGTTTTGTAATGTAAATTGAGATAGGTGGCATAAGCTTTTAGATATAGGCTTTCTAAGCACAGGCTTCAAAGGCTGTAGTTTTCCTCCATTTATATTTTTATGACTCATGTTTTACTTTGTTAAAAGGTGCTGCTAATTTGTTTTAAGACCTGGCAACGTATTCTGTCTTGTCTTTAAAAACCTGGAGAAGTTCTGTGTATTGCTGTGCAGGAGGGGATGCACTTCTCAGACACTCTTCCTTTCTCCCCCTCTTCTTTCAGTGGTAGAGACCTGTTTGGTTCTGCAATCTGTTTTTATTTTCAACAGTGGTGTTCTGTTTACTTTCTTTTCCATTACACAGGGCTAGAAGAAAAAGAACTAAACTGTGGTCATACAGGTGAGTCTTCCTGCACTATGTCAAAGAGCTTCCTTCTCCTGCTGTTGGCAGATTTGTTATAACTAGTAGGGATGTTTCATTCTTAATAATTTAAATATTTCCATCTAGCCCAGTGAAGGTTTTCTGTTCAAAGTCCTGTACAGTATTTTTTAAATCTAAGCCATGACAGCATTGTTTGACCCACCACTACCAAGCTACTGTTGATCGTTTTTGTAAACTGAGAACAACAGCCTGGTTGTCATCAATGTTGTCCTTCTGTTTCTTAAATCTGTACAACTTTTGGAAAAGGGGAACTGATTCCTTCCAGACTAGTGAGCCATGATTTTGTTTTAATTAAGGGCTGTTGGTGTGGTTTTGGGTTTTTTTAAAAAAATAATCGTGATCAAAGAAACACTTTTCAAAGGAGGACGTGTGTTTTAATTAAATTACTGGCATCATCCCACTAATAATTCTCCACATACAGATGTATTTTGAAGCCTTTGGTGAATTGTAGTGCTTGCACGAATGCGACACTGATAAAATCGAGACAGCAGCAGCAGAGAGCTCTGCTCCTCTGCCGTTCCCCCTCGGTACCTGCAAGCATCTGAGAGCCGACGCTTCCCCCCGCGGCCGCGGAGCTGGGGTACCGGCCCCGGAGCTGGGGTACCGGCAGGGATGGTGATGATGCTGTGCGGTGCGTGAGCGCCAGATGTCTTTGCATCTGTAAGTAAGAGGTGTGCAGCTGAGCACCTGATCTCACTGAAAATGCTAAGAATCGAGGTATTCGACTGGTTTTACTGCAGGTAACCTTCAGTCCAGTGCTGACCTTTGCCGGGGGTGCCCCCGCCGCGGCCTTTCTGCCCTCGCCCCCAGCTCCGCTCCCGGCCGTGCACCCCCCCATCCCCCCGGGCGCCGCCTTTGACCCCTCGGTATTTGGGTTTGCCAACCCAAAGCGACGTCCTGACCCGCCCGCGACCCCAAACAGCCCCAAAACGGGGCGGGGGGGGGGGAAGAGGGTTTAGAGGGGCAGCAGCGGGTCCGGGAGCGCAGCGGGGACCATGGGCGAAGCGGACCCGGGGGAGGCGCGGGGGTCGGCGGGCAGCCCGGCCGCGGCGGAGCCGCTGCAGAAACCTCCTTACTCCTACGTGGCGTTGATCGCCATGGCCATCCGGGCCAGCCCCGAGCAGCGGCTGCCCCTCAGCGGCATCTACGCCTACATCGCGGGGCGCTTCCCCTACTACCGCGGCGGCCCCAAGGGGTGGCAGAACAGCGTCCGCCACAACCTCAGCCTCAACCCCTGCTTCCGCCGCCTGCCCCGCCGCCCCGGCCCCGCCGCTCCCCGCCGCGGCGGCGATTGGGCTCTGGACCCCGCTTTCCAGGACATGTTCCCGGGGGGCGACTACCGACGCCGCCGCCGACCGCGCCGACCCCCGCCGCCGCCGCCGCCGCCTCCCGCCGCGCCGCCCGCCGCCGCCCCCGCGCCCTGGCCGCTGCCGCTGCCGCCTCCGCCGCTGCCCGGCGGTCCCCCCCCCGCACGGTGCCTGGCAGCTGCCGCTGTCCCTCGGATGTCGCTGCCCCGAGCTGCCCGGTTGGGGACACACCGCCTTCCTGGGGCCGCCCGCCTGGCCCATTCCCGGCGGCGGCGTTGCGGGGGCGAGGGCGGCGCTGCGCCCGGGCGAGCGGGATCTGGGGGTAACCGTCGAGTGGGGGGCGAAGCTGCCTTCCTCCTCCTCCTCCTCCCCCTCCTTTAAATAAAGTCCCCGAGGGGAGATGCGGTGCCGCGGGACGGGCGCTCTTCTGCTGGGCAGAGCTCGAGGCGTTGCGGAGCGCTTCTGCATCGCGACTGAATTCCCGAGAAAGCGACTTAAAAGCGCTCGGCTGTGGGGAATGCCTGAAAGGAAGATTGGTCTGAAAAGTTCCTTTTGCAGTGACTTGAGATGTGCCACCTTGTTCCACTCCTCTGTGCTGCGAGGAGTGGGGATCGTGCTCCTGCACTGCTTTATCCGTTTGGATTTGGGGCCGGGGGGGGGTTACGGTTCTGTTGTTTGAACCTTCGGGCAGGGCTGAAGGGGGCTGCAGATCTGCGCTGGTCGGGGTTTTGGCTTCTCGAATCTGAAAGTACGTGAAGAGTTCTGTAGATGCTTGTCCTTGCAAAAGTGAAACTCGGTTCGTGCAGGGAAATTACTTTTTCAAGTGTCCTTAAACTCATTTTGGAGCTTTTCTTTCAAGGTTTGTGAAAAAGAAATACATGTATTTTGGGGGCTTGGGGGAAAAAAAACCAAACCGTAAACAAAAAAACAACAACAAACCACTCCAAAGATCTTTGGAGAAATATTGGGAATCTTGTGGGTTTGTATTTGAAGTGAATCTATACGGGATTTTTCATACAGTAAATGGTTATTTTATATTGTTGTTTGCTATATATGTTTGCACATGTTCATTGTTAACATGTTTCTTATAAATGCTGCTGTAATTACTGTGTAAGGGTCTTTTCCCCTTTTAGTTTTAGAGGGAGTAGTTTCTATGCTTTTCCCTCAGAATAAGGGTTCAGAGACAAAACATGCTTCTAATAAGAGCTGTGTTTAAGGGAGAGAAGAGTTCAAATACTGTTAGGTGAAGAGCAGCACTTGTTGTATGTTATATTTTATGACTTGTTTAATAAATAGTACTTCCTGAGAGTTGTGGCTTCAGAAAGTACTTAAACTATTTTGGTGCTTTCTTGATGATCCTTGAAAGAAGATGGAACTTAAATACAGTTTTATAGTTGTTATTTTATGCTTTGTTATACTTACAAAGTGATTCTGAATGCCATCTTTAAATTCTAGCAATATGATGCAAACAATGCTGGAAATACTGTTAGGTCTAGCTGGGGCAACAAATTTACGGTTGTTCTTGCAGGATGTCAACATATTTAAGAGCAGTTTTATGATTTTTCAGGTTGCTTTTTGTTTTCTTTTGGTCTGATTTTTTCATGTAACTCCTGATAATTTTGAACACTAAACCACTTGCTATAGTTTGAAAACTGTATTTGAGCTTTCGTTATAAAATAAGTTCAGTGCCCAAAGTGGAATTACAAGTCCGTAAGAATTGTTGCATTTTGAAGCTGGTGGTAAGTCTGTATGTAACTGAAACAAATTGTTCTGGGGTTTTTGTTTTAAATAATATATGGTTCAGTTCTGGTTTTGGCAAAGTTCTTAAGTCCCTGCTGTGGTTTAGAGCATATGTGAATAATACGTGTATGTGAAACTACAGCTGCTGAATTTGGGGTATCAATTTTGACTCTGCACTCCCATTAATTCCACTGTGCACAGAATTATGCAAATGGGACGTATTTCTGAAAGTCTGACTTTCTTTGTGTGTGCTTCTCACAGGCTGTTTTATCAGCTAAGTACCATATGCAGGTTATTGGATCTGATGATGTTTCAGCTGATATTTGTCTTTTCCGTAAAACAGACCTTACTCTTTGGAGTTTGAAAGAGTAATAACTGTTTTCTTCTAAAGGACTCCCATTTTATTCTAAAATAATGAATACAGAGGTGTGCATACAAAGAACAAATCAATCTGTTTTGTTGGATAATAGTTTTGGTTCAAACAGAATTGCCTTCAGCGCACAGCATAGCTGGCGTTAGTACAAATGGACCCAGTATTTCTTCTTTCGATATTTCTTCTTCCTATTCCATTGTAGGTAGTGCGTAAAGAGTGAAAATGTCCACAGTCACACGTGAAGTCTATTGTGCACTCCTGCATTGACTAATTGTTTGCCCAGGTATTTAATAATTGTTCATTTATGCATAAACTAACTTTGCGCTCATGCATACACCAGTTGTGTGCTTATGCTTGAATTTTTACTTCATGCATGGACTCATTATGCCTTCAGGCATAAAGTCATTGGTTGTGTGTAAACTAATTGTGCCGTCCTGCTTTCAGAGTAGGTGTAGCCAGTGTTGGTAAGATGGACCTGGACTCTGGTAGTATCTTCTTTCTATTCTATTGTGTAGATAACTTGTGAAGAGTGAAAGTGTCTGCTTTCGTGTGTGTACTGTCCTACACATGTCTCCAGAGCTAGAAGCAGAAGGAAATCAAGTCTTGGTTGAGACTTGCTCAGGGTTTTCTCTCTGGCCCTAACTGTAGTGCTGCTGGGACAGGCACCCTCGCTCCATCGCACCCCATCCCGACGAAGAACAGGATTTTCTGATTTTCTCTTCCCCAGGGGAAGCTCCAGCGCGAGGGTCTCCTCAGAAACCCCGTGGTGGGCTGTGGCCCTGCGTGCCAGGGGGCCCTGTTGCAGGCAAAACAGTCTTGGCTCAGGGAATTTTTCCGTAATTGAATTTATTCCCAGTTAGTACAACTTCTGGTCGCTGATTTAGGCACTGGGGAAAAAAAAACAACCATAACCAATCGTACACTTAGGGAAATACCTTTCCTCCCCCTTCCCCAGGCTCAGTTTGAGCAAACACCTATATTTCTCCTTCCTGGCCCCAACTCCCTTGTTTTCACCCAGAGTTGGGCTCAATCCATCCCAATTCCTCTGGGGAGGTGACGAGCTGTGTGGGAGGTTGGTTCCGGGCATAAGGATTTCTGTGTGCTGCTCTTGGGCCTTCTCGCTGGTTTTCTGTCACCTGTGGGCTGCAGGCTCTCAGCGGGCTTTCCGGGTCATCTTAATTGTGCTAATTGTGCCCTCCTGTGCCAATGCAGTACAGGCCCAGTGCAGGCTGCAAAGCCGGGGCCTGAGAGGGGGATTTTTGAGAAGGCTTCTCTGTTTTGTTTTTTTGTGTGTGTGTGGAAAACCCTCTCTTGAAGAGTGGCAACAGTTGCTCTGGTTTCTGAAGGGCCAGTTGATATATTTTTTCAGGTAACTTCATGTTATCCAAAAGTCCAGGGCCAACTGGGGGGGGCAGGGCCCTCCCCTCAGCCTGCGGGGTGCCGAGGAGCACAGGCAGCTGCAGCTCGTCATGGCTAACGAGGGCCAGAAGCTTCTTTGCAGGCACTGCCGGTGTCATGGTGGGGCTGAGAGGCTCTTCTCGTGCTGGGGACCCCCCTGCCCATGGGTCCCCTCAAGCTCTTGGTTTCTGCAAAGGTGTGTGCCTCTGTGTGGAAATCAGACCTGAAACGGGGATTGCTTTTGGAGCAAAGCGGCGGTTGCCTGTCAGGGGATGGACTGGGGTAAGTGATGGCAATTCCTTACTTCCATGCTGGTCTGTGCGGTGACTCGGTGCCCTCACGCTGGGCTGTGTGAGGGGAGTGCTCTGCCTTCCCCATTGTGGGTGCTGTCTCGTGTGAAGTCCCACCAAATCCATAGGTAAGGCTGCTTTTATGTGCCCTTAAGTAAAGATCACACCTGCCACCATTATTCCCCTTGAAAATAAGAGATCATAAGGAGTGTATGAAGGGAATTTTATAGGCCAAAGAAAACAGTCCAGGTGGTTTTCTGGGGGGCTGTGCCTGTGGCTCGTGAGGCACTCGTCAGCATTGGCTTTGCATGGTTCAGAGGGAGGTATTTGTTATCAATTTCTGTTTAGCGTGTGCTGTGGTGGCAGCTGCAGGCTTCAGTCCTGGGCCAGGGCCCAGCTGAGATGGGCAGAACAAAAAGATGGTTTATATTTACAGCCGTTTACAGCAACTTACAACTAAGCAAACACCTTACTGTAGGCATTGTCCAGCTCCTGTAATTCTGTGTGTAGCAAGACATAGGCATGTCATACTCAAAAGTGGACTTTATTGTTTTTTTGTGGCTTTTTTTTGGTGGTTATTTCTTGTTTTAATTTTCAGATGACTCTGTGACTCTAGTGTCTGAGGCATCCATTCTCACACAAGAGATGAGGGAGGAGCACAGTGGTAATTATTAGCTACATCTGGCCCAAGGTTTCCAAATTAACTAGTGAATTTGGGTCCTGGACACATAATACTCTCAAGACTTTTGAATCTCAAGCATTTAAAAGTGTTTCAGTTTGGACTTCTACAGTTGCACTTAAATTTATAGCTAATTTATTATTAATCACCTATCTTTGCTGATTTAGTCGCCAGAAGTTCTTTTGTATGTCTGAAACCCTTCAAAGACTGTCTTATCCTTCATCTTTGTGTGTGGTTCTCTGAGTAAATAAATAATCTTCACAATTAACTTTGGCTTTTAAAGGGGTTGGGGGAGGGACGTGTTCTTGATGTTTGGGGATGGGGTATTTTTGGTTTTTTGGTTTGTTTTTTTTGTGAAGTCTTCAGGATTTCCTGAAGTAGTTCTAGTTTTTAACTTTTCTGGATGTATTTAATTATAACTGTAGTTTACTGATAGACTTCTGTGTAATTGTCTTCACAGCTACAGCATTCAGGGCCCTGGCATTTCTATCAAAAAATGTTTACTGTCTAGAAAAGGAAATTGTGGTCAGTACATGAGCCTCTCTGTTTTATTCAGCAACTGCAGTAGAGACATTAGAAATGAGGTTTCAAGCTTTATGTAATTACAAATACATAGCAAGAGCTCTGGTATATGTTAGCTTTCTGAAGAACAGGAAATAGATATGGATTGGGCTAAATCCTGGAAGATAATACTGTGTATTAGAAACTGGACTTCAACTCGTAAGATAAACTTTCTTTCCTGATCTTTGAGCACCACGTCTTGTTGCAAAGATTTCTTAGAATTCAGTGGCAAAGGTCTGAAGGGATGGTGGCAGTGCAGGGGTAGAGCCACTTGAAGCTTCATTGTATCTGTGAGGCTCTGATTGCATAGTAGCTCTGCTGTGGGATCGTGAGGCAGGCAAAACTGAATTCAGTGGTGTGCTAGTGCCTTTGTGCAATGGATAGAAAGCTGTATGGGATGCGTGAAATGCTGAATGTCTTGTAGGCAGTAGAGGCTGTGAAACAGAATACGGTATATCAGGCAAAGCGTAAGAAAGTTGTCTTAAATAAGATTTAACTGGAAACTTAAGATGAATGTTGTGAACAAATGGGCACAGGAGTTCTGTGCATCAAGAAATATTTAATAATGTTAAATTATGCAAGGTAATTATAGATACAGGAATTTCATGTCTGTTCAGCTTTTGATTTTCATCTCTCTAAAAAAATAAACAGGTGTATCAAACTTTCGAGGACACATAGAAGAGCAAAGAGCTTTGTCTTCTCTCTCCAGTGGGTTCATGTGTCATGGTGGCCCTTCATTACCTTTAGCAGCCTGTTTAAATTGGTAAGAGTAATTTGTTTGCTAGGACTGTATTGGTTTCACAGCTTTTCCATTTGTGATTGCCACTAGGTGGTGCGTTTGTGCCAGCATGCCAACGTTAGGGATCGTTATTAATGAGGCTGAAATGGGTCTTTAGTGAAAAACCTCTGCATCTCCATCCCCTCTGGAAAATGAAACAAAAAATACACATTGGAGCACTGTCAAAGGGAGATTCTAAAAGTCTGCAAATGGAGACGGGGATATGAGTTCAACTGCCATTTTCACCGGCAGTGGTTTCTCTTGCTCACCCCTCTCCACAGCGTCCCCCATCATGCTGGGCTCAATTTAATTTTTCTTGAGGTGGTGGAGCCTATGGGAAGGTCCAATCAGGTGTAGGTGGAATTTATTATATTCCTTGTAAGAATAGTACAGATGCACATGGCTGAACTGTCTGTGGTCCAACTATTTGGATTGCAGACCACATTGTAAGGGACCTTGTTCTTCCTCCTCTCATACTCCTTATTGCACCTGCTTTGTCCTTTTCTTGAGCAGGTTTGGATAATGAGCCACGGACCCAATAGCAAATAGTTAGGTCTCTTACATGGGTATGTTGATGTAAATGCCACAGAAGAGTTAATCATCTCTTCTAGCTGTCTGCCTTCTCCAGAGGCTCCTTCCATTGTCAGCAGAGATGGTCTCTTCCAAAGAATGATCCAGAGCATTTAGATGAAGGCCCCGCTCGGAATCACTGCTTGTAGGAGCATCTCTCTTCATCAGTTATTTAAAAAGACAAACCAAAAAACCTAAGAGCCTGGGAAGGCTATCTGGCTAGCCTTGCCAACGAAGGGAGGTCCTGGGAATCCCCTTCAGTTTCACTCAGGCACTCTCATGTGCCCACCCACTCCCTGCCTTATTTCTGTGGCTGGAACAGAAAACTGCAGTGTTGGCTGCATTTAAACCAGGGGGATTGTTCGTGGTTTGCATGGCTTTTTTAGCAGCTCAGAAGTCCTGGGGCCTCTCCTGTGTTTTACATCCCTCTAACAGCAGAGGGTCTTATTGGTAAGCCTCTTTCTCTTGGGTTTGTGACTGCATTTAGAAAACTTGACCTCTGCTTATTTTTCTTAAAGTTATAGCCTTGGGTCAACATTCTTATAGGTTCTATAAATAAACCACAGCACAGCATATCCCTTTGCAAGCGATACAGAAGCTTTGAAAATGACTGAGGAAACATTGCATTCTCCTTTCCCACCAGTAGATACTAGACTGTTTAATTCTTTTCCATTGTGTTGCCTCACATCTGTCTTCACTCCTTCCCCTTTTGGTTTTAGCAATTAAAAGATTGGTTTTATGTGTTACTAATAGTAGAAAAGAAGGACAATTCACCGGTGCACAGTGGTGAATTAGTACAGACGTAAAAGACTTTTGATTAACAAAATCCAAGCTAATTACAGTGTAGGGAGATGCCGTGCTGGTATCTTAACATGTTAAGGCCTGTAACATGTTGGTCATTTTGTGGCTTCATATTGTGAACTGTTACCTACTATGGCTCAGGTTGTGCATGCTTATCCCACCTGCATTGACTTTAAATTTTGAGCCCTGGTCCCCAGAAGCACCAGACAAGCTGTGTTTTGTGTTTGGCTTTTTCCCTTGCTTTCATCATCACCAGGATTCCTGTCACATTGCTTCTTTTCCTTTTGTTTTATCCAGTTAGTTGGCTGACATAAAAATAGATGTGGTTACATGCAGAGATAAAGTTGGAAATACTTTATGTGAAATGGAAGCCAGAGTGTTTGCTTGCTTGTCGAGGGTTTGCTTGGCCTTTCTGTCCCCTGCTAGTGTTTTTGCCCCTAACTGTTGTTTCCTCATCTCCACCCTTTTAATCTCTCGGCCTTATGTAGAAAACTGAAAAGATAAGGGTGTGAGCAATGAAGACTCCTGCAAAATAGAAACCTTTCTGTGAGAAGTTGCCAACAGAGGGTGGGTTGGGAGAGCTGTGAATACTGAGGGCTGTAGACGAGCTGATCCACTGTCCCTCTTCAAGAGACGGGGACTGGAACATCTTTCATATGAGGAAAGGCTGAGGGACTTGAGTCTTTTTAGTCTGGAGAAGAGAAGACTGAGGGGGGATCTTATCAATGCTTATAAATCCTTACAGGGAGGGTGCCAGGGGAACAGGAACAGTCTTTTTTTCAGTGGTGCCCAGTGACAGGACAAGAGGAAACAGGCACAAACGAACATAGGAAGTTCCATCTAAATGTGAGGAGGGACTTTGTTACTTTGAGGGTGGCAGAGCACTGGAACAGGCTGCCCAGAGAGGTGGGGGAGTCTCCAACTCCAGAGACATTCAAAACCCGCCTGGACACCGTCCTGTGCAACTGCTGTAGGTGATACTGCTGTGGCAGGGGGTTGGACTAGATGATCTCCAGAGGTTCCTTCCAACCCCTGTGATTCTGTGACTCGGAATCCTTATTCCTTAAACAGGTTATATATGGGCGTATATATGGGCAGCCCCCCTGCCACAGCAGGGACACCTCCAGCAGTGGCACAGGACGGCGTCCAGGCGGGTTTTGAATGTCTCCAGTGTGGGAGACTCCACAACCTCTCTGGGCAGCCTGTGCCAGTGCTCTGCCACCCTCAGAGTAAAGAAGTTCCTCCTCATGTTAAGATGGAACTTCCTGTGCTCCAGTTTGTGCCCATTACCTCTAGTCCTATCACTGGACACAACTGAAAAAAGACTGTTCCCATCCCCCTGGCACCCTCCCCTTAAGTATTGATAAGATCCCTCCTCAGTCTTCTTTTTTCTAGACTAAAAAGCCCCAAGTCCCTGAGCCTTTCCTCATAAGAAAGATGCCCCAGTCCCCTCATCATCTCTGTAGCCCTTTGCTGGACCCTCTCCAGCAGTTCCCTGTCCTTGAACCGGGGAGCCCAGAACTGCCCACAGTGCTCCAGATGCGGCCTCGCCTCAAATAGCTCAAATAGTCTGTAGAATGGTCCTCAGTAAATATTTGAAGCTGCAAATCTGAACTCTTGGGGATAAGCAGGTTATGTACTTTTCCTTGAAGTTTAGAGCGTAAAATGGATGCAGAGTTGCCTGTAGAGTAGTGTCTGTTTTGACCTGTTCCTTTCACTCCGTTGCACCCAGCCGCCTCCATCAGCACAGCCTCGTAAAGCAGAGAGCACAGTAATGGGAGCTCTTTGCCCTCAGTCCTGCCTTTCCCGCCATGCAGGAGTGGACAGCCTGTGCTAGGACTCATGTTGATAGTGAAGCGTAGCAGGCACTCCAGGAACCTCTGACACCTGCGAGTTTAATCTGGCTCTCTTAATATCAGCGGTACTCCCACGTCTCCCCCAGACCAGCAGAGTCTAGTGAGACGTGTTTCCCTTCATGCTGCTGGATTTCCCCTCCCTCAGTGGCTCTCTGGCCATGCAACTCCGTAACCGGTTTCCCGTCAAGAGCAAGTACAGCGTTTCTCACCCAGAACGTGGCCTGTGGTAAGGGGGTGGGAAGGGAAGAGGGGGTGGGGTGCGTGTTGGGGGAGCTGTTGCCGCTGCAGTTTCGTGCCTCAATCTGTATTCTCTCTCTTCTCTGCATGGCTTCCTGTTTTTTCACACCACTGCTCTTTGAAACAACAAGCTGCAAGCAGCAAGGAGGACAGGGGGTGGAGGTTAGTAGGTTGGAAGAAGCCTCCGGCGACACCTGCAAAAAGTCTGGGTGCAGGCTCTGGAAAAGGCGCTGCACGCTTATGTATTCCTCCGGGTGTGATCCTGTCATTGCATACCACAGAAGTGGCTCTCTGAGGAGGTGGTGCTGCGGTATGCCTGTGCTCCGCAGAAATGCGTTGCTCAGTGCTGCGCGATTGCAGCAGAGCTGTCCATTAATGTTCCTCTTTGGCAGTTGTCTTCCTCAGCTGCTCTTGAATGGACAAAACTTGAATTTGCCCTATACTTGGGCATCCTGTGATAATCAGTCAGATGTAGTCAGTGTCAGAATAAAGCTGAAAGATGAACCACCAGTGCTGATTCCTGCAGAATTTGGGATTTTATGCTTTAAAAAGACTTCATGCAGTCCAGGTTTGTTTAGTGTGTGTAATGAGCAAGCATCTAGTTTGAAGTGCCATGGTAATGAGTTGCCCTACCTTTCCCAGGCCTTGGGCAGCTGCCACCTCTACAAAACCTGGACGATAGTGAACTGCTCAGAGGAGTGATTCCCAAACCGTGAGCCAGACAGCAATTGCTAACTGTTCACAAAGAACTGAAAATTCTTGAGAGCCGTAACTTCTGGTTTTCCGATGCCTGACAGCATTCATAGAAAACAAAGAAGTTGCATTAGGAACTCTGCTGTCGGTGTAATTCCTGTATTTACTGCTATGTTTTCTCTCCTCTGTTTTGAGAGGGGGGAATTGTCCTGCTTGATCATCAGTAAAAGGCAAAATGTGAAGAAAGCTATTTCTAGGATATCATTGGGATGAGGGAGCTGCACCATGAGGTGTCCTGCTTGGGTCAAACCTATAGCAGAGTCCTCTCCCAAACAGAACTTGCTAACAATGTTAGTTGAAAACATTTTTTCTGGTCTCCTACAGACTTAACATGAGTGAGTTAGACGAGTAACTTTGGTAGATTAGATTTGGTACAATAACTTGTAGGGTTAGGGAACTTGTAGGTTGAGGGAACTTCTGTACCATATAGGACCAGTATCATACTCGCTTCAGCATCTGATCTGTGCTCTTTGGAGAGAGGCACAAGGAGTCCTGTGCTCTAGTCACTATGATTGTTGCAGAATGGGAGATTATTATAGTCTGAAATCATTGTGTTGCTGCCTTGTCTGCCACTGAGTCAAGAATAAATTCTCTAGAAGCAAAAATTTTTGAGGAATGGAGCTAAGATGGCTACAGATAGCTTTGGTTTGAGGCACGAGACAAATGGGTGTTTCTGAGACGCTATTTTTGTGGGTGACATCAGAGCCTTGGTTTGCTAACATGTTGCTAAGTGAGTTCAAAAGCTGCTCCTCTGGATAATAGTTGCAGGGTCCAGAGAAAGGTAAATAGAGGATTAGGTTGCAAAGTCTTGTTCTGGCAATGGTTCCTCTCCGCAGGAGGCGGATGGGCAGCCAACTGAGCACAGCTGCTTGTGGAGTTCGTTGGTTGCCAGACAGTGCTGTAGGACGGAGATGAAAAATGGGAAAGATTGCATCAATTGTTGAGCCTTGTAAAAATAATTAGCAAGACAACAGCAGGCAAATGGGCAGGGAGGAGGAGAAAAACAGCTGCCAAAGCATGGAAAGATAGGACTCCACTGGAGATAAAAAAGGAAGGGTAAAGCGCCCCTTTAATCAGCGGCTGGGGAGAGAGATGAAAAATTAATGTATGAGCTTTGCATGCACATTAGAGCAGGGCAACGAGGGAGGGGACATCTCATTTCAGTTGCCCACTCTTGGCTTCCACCAAAGGCTCCTGCAGATTAAATGCCATTTTCGTGGCTTTTCAACAGATGTTATTAGTGGTACCAGGGATGACCAGTGACATAGGGAGAGGCAAGAACACCTTGTGCAAATGTTTGTTGAGAAGGATTGCTTTGCTTTTCTGTTTCTGAATTGGTACCAGGGCTGTAAAGGAACTGTCAGGAATGCTGGTTAGTCCAGGTTCCCAAATGACAGGAACAGGCTTCCATTAGGATTCCATTTTCTTCTTCGTTTTACTGTTCCCTCCAGAGCCACCAGCAAGTATATGAATGATTTCGGCACTGTAATGCTGTGGTCTCTGATTTGTGGGCAGAGCTGTCTACTGTGATACAAGGATGTAGTTAATAAGATTTAACAGTGAGTCTCTACTGTGTGCTGAATGTAACTTTGTCATTGGTGATTTCATGGTGATGCCCATTCATGTCTTCCAGATTAATTCCTAGGGTGTTTATCCTTCTGGATTTGTTTCCCATGACAAGTCTTTCAGGCACTTTGGTCTAGAATTTAGCAGATGCGCAGTCCTCCTGGAGAGCTGCATCCGACTTGTCTCTCACCTGGCTCTATGCAATCTCTTGCAGAGATCTCTTTCTGTATTACCTTAAGCAGATTTTTTTGTGTGTGTGTGTAAACTTGTGTGATGCACATAGATGGCATAAAAGCTACAACTGTCTTGTACATTAAAGGAAACAGCCTGTCAGTTGGCAGTTCCCAGTCCTCCCACCAGCACATTGTTGTTCACTTAAGGCAACCAGCTGAAAAGGGGAGGAAAGCACTGCAGGGAGAAGCCCCATTGCAGCCAGAGGACTTCTGAGCACTTGCAATCTGTAGGACTGCTGATGTGCTCCTTTCCTTCAGGGAGAGTCAACTACACACATGTGGTAGAGGGTGATTCAGTCACCCATGATAAGATCTAACAGATATCTTAATTGAAGTAAATAAACAAGTACCAGCATAAACTTAATGGCTGTCTTTACTAGAGCTCAGTTGCCTCTCTGTAATGGAAAGTTTCAGGGAAACTTTGGGGGAATTTGCACACGTGCAATCAGAGCTGCTGACTCCTCATTCAGAGCAGAGAAAAACATTTTTTTCAGAATCAGTTATGCTGATTTTTTTTTTTTCTTCTTTGATGGCCTCTTCCTCTATTTTTTTTGTGACAGAAGATAAGCAGTGACTGGTTTTAATTTTCTGCTATAAGACTGATCCCAAGGGAGTAAGTGGGGAGTACTGCTGGTCAATTCACACTCGGTGTCTTCTCCTGATGCTTCCTCCTGATGAGGAAGACCACTTTCCCCTTGCCCCAGATGATGGGAGCACTGTTCACTGGGCTCATTCAGTCTTTGCTTATTCACGTGTGGCAGGACATGTGTTTACTCATGCTAGCTTGTAGCTACAAGGTCTCCGAACTACAGCCAAGGTAGCAGGCACAACCATCTGTCGATGAGCTGGAAACACTGGTCATCAAGACAGTGATAAAAAAAAATTAATCAAGGTTTGATTGTTTTGGCTGGTCATTTTGCTATCTAAAGTGCCTGAAGGGGAAGAGTTTGCTCTGTGAGCAATCTTTCCTGTGCAAGTTTGTCAGGTATCTTCATCTTTACTTTTTCGCAACATAGCAGGATTCCACACACTATTTTTTTGTAATTTGTAAATTGAGTAGACGTTCAGCTGCCTTGCCTCCTTTGGTCAGCTGGACCTCACAAAAGAGGTTAAGGAAGAAGAGTAGGGAAAAATGCTGTGATGCTCTGGATTGAGCAATGCCCAGTGCCAAGTAACCTGTCTCCAACAAACATGCTGTGGCGTCTGTCCGTTATCAGAGATAAGAAAAGACAAAGGTTCAGTAAAGACAGGAGCCATGGGGGACAAGAGCTCAGCCATTCTGGTAAATGAGATGGGATTCATGTACTTGTGCATCTCTTCTCTTAGCAAAATACATTTCAAATCTCTGTGGGTTTTTGCTGGTCCTGATTCAGCAGTGAAAAAAGATCAGGTGTGGGTTTTGGGGAGTTGGTTGGTTTGGTGTTTGTCATTTGCTAATGTGAGGGAGCTACTCCAATCTTAAAGCTCGCTATGCGGATATTTATGGGACCACAGGGAAAAGACAGTCTGGTGTTTCAGGAACAGAAAGCAGCGCTAGCCTCTGTTCCCCCCCTGCTGCATACGACCTCCCAACACAGGGGATGCACAAGCAGAGTGCATGGGAGTACACAGCAGCAATCAATAAAGCACTGAAGGAAGAGAAGAATGGTAAATAAATAATGTGCATGGAGGAATAGTCAGGGCATGACCTGTTAGTGCGGAATGGTCTGTAAGCAGGTGCTGTGGCTTGGGTTGTAATGGCATGATGTTAAAAGCCCATGTGGCATCATCAGGAGGTCTGTGTTTAGAGAGGGCATTTGTCTGGCTCCAGGGTGGGAGCGAGTAAGAGACAAGTGTGACAGGCTGGGAAACGGCACAGAAAGAGAAATGCTTCTGTAAAAGGAGAAGTCTGAGAAGGAGGAAGGATATATTTTTAGTGTCACAGGGCTTGTGAATTTCTTTTGCGTTTGCCACCCAAGGAATCACATGTGTAGTAGCTAGGTATATTTTTGTTGGGGGCTTTTGGGCGTGGGGAAGAAATGTCTTTTAAGGCCCCTTTTCTTTGAAAACTTTTCTTTAGAGAGTTGAGTGAGCATCTTTGGCTCCCCAGAGCGTCCCAAAGGAACCTGACAGATGAGCAGGTGGGTGGTCACCAGAGAAGCAGACGGGAAACGCTGCCATTAGGGGTTTAGTGGGGTGCTGTGCCATGTGTCTGCAGGCGGCTCGTTAACCTGTTGGGCATCTGACTGGTGAGCCACACATCTGGCAAGCAGATACACCACAGACAATGCCTCTTGCTGTGGTTTTTACTTTCACCCCCCACTTCTCCAGCCTGCATAGCCCAAGACAGTTGCTGATACAGTTTGCAATATTGCAGGCCATGTGCACCCGCACGGTAATGACAATGCTGGGATGGGAGGCTTCATGCTACAGGCAGTTCAGTGCCTGTAAGCTTTTTGGACAGTGTTGAAGCCAATGCTGCTGTGCAAAACATCTACCTCAAGACCTGGCATCTCTGACCTCTAGGAGCAAAGCAAGCAAAGTTTCCTGCTGTGCCCCATCACGAGAGAGCACTGCTCTTTGGCTGAGAATATAGCAGTTTGAAAAGGCATGGTAAAACGAGACAGATTCTTTGCTGACACTAATGTAAATGGAATAGTTCCCTTTTCTGGTGCCTTGTTTCTTGTTGCGAATTCTTTCAAAACTTTTCTTTCTAGAAGTAGGGTTTTATGGTCAGGTCATTGGAAACAAGTTACATCCCCTCTTGCGGTATTCTAGCAAATGTATCCAGTCTATGTTTTCAAGTGGTTTCCATGTTTCTTGGTATCTCCAGTGGGAGCTCCAGATCATTTCATTTTCAAAGTCACACAAAGCAGTGTGGCTTGGCAGTGTGCTTTGGCAATATTACAGTGCTGTACGTAATAGCATATACCTATGAAGCTGGGGCTTATTTATGGAAAGAGGTTGCACAGATTTCACTAAATTTTTCCGTTCAATTTCCAAGCCTAGTTCTGAAAGCATTGACTTGCCAAAGTTGTGCACAACCTCAGTGGCACAATCCATCTCCTTCCTGACAGTGCTGTACCCCTGGTTTCTTCCTGCAGGCATCCCAGCATCATTCCTCTTGCTGCCTGGGAGCTCTGCTAACTATGTGTGTCTGTTACTGTCCTCTCCTTACCCCTGTCATTTTCTCATTTTATCCAGGAGACTTTGCTCTGTGTCTTTCTACCCGTGGCCTTTAGAAAAAGAGCAAATTGAAAATCTGGCTCCTGACTGTAGCTAATTTACACCAGTCACTCAAAACACTAAACAGAAAGTGGGTAGGAGGAAGGAAACGAGAGGTTGAGTTTTTTCCTGTTGCAGGTAACAAGGAAATAAAATAGGAAATTCAACGCAAAGTTGTTATCTTGCTGAGCCCCCACCAGTATCAAAGGCTGCAGGTGTGTTTGGCTGCTTTTGTTTGTTGCTTCATTCTTCTTAGTGTCAGGGTAAAGCTGGACTTAAGGCCTTCGTGATGGTGCAGAACAGGCTTACAGCAGACACAACTGAGAAAAGGGACTTCCAGGCAGTCTGGATAAGACTGAAATTTTTCCTGTTTGAAAGAGATGGGGGGTGAGTTGCTGTGTGTTTGTCATACTAATACAGAAGCTGGCTATTGAGGACCTAGTGGAAATAAAGTTGTATCACACTCAGTCCAAGATCTTTACAATTTTCCAACCAAGTGACTGAACAGTTGTATATGCAGGGGAGTGTGGGCTGGGGTAATTTGTGTTGTCCTCCTGTTAAAATAGAAAAATCACTTAGGTGAAGCCTCATTACTCAGGGCTGTAAAATGTACAAATATGAAAATAGATTGCAAACTCTTCTAGTAAGCAATTAAGACTGCACATGGAAACTGCCATCATTCAATTGATTTAATAATTTTATTAATATTCAGTGTTGTTTACCAATATGGGCAGTTTTATTATCTGTTTAGGAGTAGATGATTTATTTAATGTGCTAGACTCAGCTAAAGCACCAGTTAAATGAGTGGAACTTTTATGGGAAGGTTATACTATGAAAAGAATAGGAAAAAATATTCCTTCTCATTTTTTTTCTTTGTTGGGTTATCCCAAAAAGTTGCTTCTAAGAATAAGGATGATGGAGATTTTTGAACCCCTTTTTAGGGCCTGAAAGCCACAGGGCTCCGGAATGTCCCTTGTGAGGAAGGTCAGCCCAGTGGTTTGTGTGCTAGCTTTGCTCAGGGGAGATCTGGGAGCAGATTTGCTGCTCTGGTTCAGATCCTGCGTACCCCTGTGTTGGAGAGCTGCTTGGTCTTTCTCGGCCTCAATGCAGCAATCAAGGAGGAAAAAAACAGTGCTGAACTATGAGGAAAAAATGCAGACGAGTATAAAATTCCATTGTAACAAGCTGCCCAGGTCGCTTAGACAAAGAAAATGTTACTGTGAGACTGTTTTTCGCCAACCCAAGTTAATAATATTAGTCTCTGCATCACTGGGTAGAAGATCTGTGAGTGTCATACAAAACAGTTCGGTACAGTATCAGTTGTTGTTGTAATTTGCAAATCGCGCTGCAAACACAAATCTCTTAAGTGATCCAGTACTAAACACTGCTGTTCCTGCTGTCCTGAAAGGGAAACTGAGGCAGCGAGTTTGTAGCATGGCCAGTGTCATGGAAAGGGGACCCAGAGACCTGCAAAAATCCTTTGAGGCAGCAAATCTGCGCTTAAGCGCATCCTGCTGATGTGAGGGGAGACCCAATCTCACTCAAATCCTGGCTGCTGCCACATTTTAAATGGTGAAACAGTAATAATAAACAGTGAAGCTTTTTATTTTATTTTGAGAGGCACGCTCACCCTTGTAGCACATAGTGTAAGCGCTTAACGTAGTTAATACTTGTCTGGTACAGTTTCCCAGTCCTAGTTCTGTTTAGGCTGGAATGTTTGCTTCTGTGGAATACATCTTCTTTTCTTTGTAAGTATTTTTAAAGACTTAATGAAAACAAACATTATCTATTTCTGGACCAAAATTTGAAGACAAAAATTTTGCACTTTCCTGCTACCAAAAAGAGTTTGTTTGTCCTTCAACACTGTTCCCAGGGTAAAAGTTGTAGTTTTACCTCCAGCTATGTAAATGATTCTTCATCAATATGTCTCAAGTGGAAATTCCCCTTGTTCACAAATGGAAATTTTACTCTGGTAACAGTAAAAATAATAATTTTCTTTCAGCCAAAGCCATCTCTCATTTTAGAAAAAAAGAAAAAAATTCCCTTCACATTCCTTTTCTCCTTGTTGTCGTTGATGACTCATGCAATGGCCTTTGCTACTTATTTCTGACTCTTAAGTGATTTTTCAGGTGGCTGCTAAAAAATTCTTAAAGCATTTGTCACTGGCATCTGCCTCATTTTGTAACACAATACGTATATTCTGTTTTTTTATGCAGAGAGTGTATTTGTTTGGGTTCTGAATGTTGCTTAGTTTGGAATACACACTTTAAACATCAAATAAAACTAAACAAACAAAAACCACCCAAATATAACAAACTCATGAGTTTGTGCAAAATATTTAGTGCAGGCAGGCACCTGCATCTGTCTGTCTTCAGTGTGCAGACAGCCACCCACACAAAAGTTTGCGAGATCCGGTCTTACTGGAAACAATAAGGACCCCCAAAATTCCCAAACTGGATGAAGGATTCTGGGGTTTTTTTAGTGCTCTGACTTTATCACTGAGATCTAGTTTTATATTTTTTGAGAACCCAACACTCATGTGAACTGTACTTCTGAGTGTGGGAAGACTGAGTGCTGCTTTTCTTCTGGTAGCAAAGAAAAGGATCCAGAATCCCCCAAGAGTAATTTCAAGATTAAATAGCGTGGTTTAGTTAAACAGGCGGTTACAGCTCATAATGGAAATTTATGGTTTTGTAGATCACTCACTTTCTGCAAAAAGAAGTACTCCCAAGAAATAGTATTGCAAAAAAATAAGAGGAAAGTTGTTTGTCCCTCCTGAAGAACTGATAGTCAGAAAAGGGGTGTAGCTTCTGTCCGTTTGTATTTGACATTCTTTGTTTTTTGTATCAAAAAAACATCAACAGAAGTGCGTTTTTGAGAGGCGTTCCTTGGGGTGAGGCGGGGGAAATGCTGTGTGTATGTATGCAATTATATTTTGAAGTGATAAAGAAGTAAACGATATTTTGGGTTGAAACACTGATGCTTTGAACTTCTGTAGCACCACCAGTTAAAGACCTCAGATGACTTGTACAAACAGCAAAGCTGCACAAAATGCCCTGTGAAACACGGAAGTAATATTATCTGTATTCTGCATGCAGAGAAACAGGTGAAACAACTCATTAAAGGCCACGGCATCAGTGCCAGTATGAGGAGTAGAACGTGAGTACCTTATGCTAGGTCCTGTCCTTAAAATCATTAAGTCTTGGGGTTTTCGGAGCAGCGTGTGTAATTTTGGTGGGGGGGTTTGTTGGCATTGGCTTGTTTTTTGTGTTTTTTCCCCAAACCATTTTGTCTTGAGTTTTTGTAGTCAGTAATTCAAACTGTATCCCTGACATAGGTGTAGCTTCATGTATCTTGCAGAACTGGGTCAGTAGCATCTCCTCCCATCTAACATTTGACTAATACCTTCCACTCCGTTCTCTGGGATGTTGTGCTGCTTGCAACACCAACAATTAAGAGAACTTGCTTCTTCCTTAACGCAATACTTTGGCACAGGCAGGGGTTGTAACTTTGAAATTCTGATGAAGAAACAACCAAGGAAGTATCAAAGGAAGGCTCCTGGTTCGTTTTGATAACCTCCTAAGGAGAACAGCCTCCAGGGATTTTTCTCCTTTAGAAGTCCTGTGGTGTTGCTGATGATCAAGATAGGAATCTCAGCCCTTGTTGCAGCTAACTCAGGTCAGTTCTTGTTTGCAGAGGAAAAATAACCAACATTTATGGGGAAATCATGGAGGAATGCATTGTTCTCAGGTCTGTGGTATTCTTCATTTAAATGCGTAGTCACACAAATAAAACAGTATTTTTGTCTGGGCAAGGACACCAAACTACGATTCTGGCCTTCAGCAAGAGAGCTGAGTATCTTTGTCATCATTCTCCCTTCTCTCTGTCGTTCAGGGGTCCAAGGCTTGACACTATATCAGAAGCTCTTTGAACCAACAGGCTGCTCAAGTCCTTGAATCCCACTCCTAATAATTCACCATCAGCTTCTATGTAGCTGATGGAAAGGTTTCGCTTAGCGAGACTTTTGTTTGAATGCATGTCCATCCAACAAAGATAAAAACATGATGAGGCTTTGTCATGGTTGTCTTCTCTGAAATATCTCTTGTGACAATATCAACAAGCAAACTGTGGCCTTGTTCTTGAAAGAAAAACAATTTGTGTTGTAACTACTATGCGCTCAGCTGTCCCAAAGTCCAAGCTATGAAATAACTGCTGCATTTTTCTTCAGAGAGATATCCTCCTTCTGGGAAGGTTGCGTGAGCGTAGATGAAGAATAGGTGAAAAACAACCCTGAAGCAGATGCTGTTTAAGGATGTGTGCTTCAGGATGTGACAAGTTAGCAGTGCAAGGTGGTGGTGAGCCCAGGGCGGCGGAGAGCTGGGTGCTCAGTGTCCCTGTAGCTGTGGTCCCCCCGGGGTAATACAACCCATACTGGGTAATGCTTGTAAATATGTCTGTGATCCTTTGGGTTTTGTTCCCCTAAATATCCTCACCTGGTGTTTGTGCCCTGCCTTGTCCTTAGCAGGGGACATGCCATTTTTGTGGGACTTGAGTGGGGAGAAAGTGGAACCTGAGATGTGTGATGGTAACCTCTTGAGAGAGGTGGCAGTTTTAGTCTTCATTTTAAGGTGTTGTCGTGAATTTCTCCTCTCAGTTTTATTCAACACAGCCTTTTGCTAGTTTCTGTTCTCTCCTATGACCCATGTCAGGGGCTCCCGCCCTGCAATCCTTGCACCGCTGGCTGTGACAAATCTGTGTTTCCTGACTCCGCTGCTCTGCCCAGGGAAATTCTCTTTGTGCCCTCAGCCGCCGTCTTGCCCTTCCTCAGCCCCGGCAGGAGCCAGCATTGTCATGGGAACTGTGGGATCGTCTTCCTCGCAGCTCTTTCCTGGATGGTCATTGTCCATCGTCTCTTTATGTTTCCACCAGTCATGGGTCCCAATGCACTTGCTGCCCTTTGCCCAGTCACCTCCCAACCTGCTGGAATTATTATGGACCTAATTGGATTTTTAAGTCACCATTTCCTCCAAGTTTCTTCTTCTCTTTTTTCCTCCTCCCTGAATATATAGATGTTTTACAAGTAAGTTTACTTTATACTAATAAAACAAGTCTTTTTGTGAGGACTCCAGAGATCTAACCTGATTTTTCCACCATACCCCTTTGTAACTTTTGGGCAATTCATTTCTGTGCCTTGTTTTTTTTGCGTGTCAAGAACAAAGGAGGAAAAGCACAGGCATCCAGAAGTATATGTATTCTGAATATATTAAAAACATTTACTATTTATTATTTATTAGTAGTAGTGCTATATTCCTATCAAACAGGAATTTATGTCAAATTAGTTGGTGCTGTCGCACTCCCAGTGCTAGATCAGAGCTTGGTTTCCATGGGATGTGTTTGCTTTGATAATATTTCTGGCTAGTCGAGCAGTTTGTTCATGTTATCTCTAATGTCCTACCATAGTGCTGACTCCTGTATGAATAATCATGTGGGGCTTGACATTAAAATTGTGAATTCATATCTGAATTTCCCTGACAAAGTTCAGGAGGTTTTGGATCTGCAGTTGGTTTAGATTAGTCAACACTTTCCTTAGAGCACTAGCACTGATTTTCAAAGTGATGAAGGTCTAGTTTTCATCTCCTCTTCTGTGTTGTGTCCTACTTGAATAAGCATCTGTAAAATATAGCAGTATTAAGCTGTTTATGAAGTTCATCATAATTGGTAAGGCTGTGGCAGCTCTGGCTATTTGAAGACGGAGAATTGGAAAGTTTAAAAAATGAAACGTACAGCAGTTGGAGGCTGTAAGGTGCAGTTAAAATATTTTGTACAGTTTATCCTAATATCCTAACTTCCCTTCAGCGTGCACATTGCTTGCTTGCAAGAGAGCCAAGGTGCCCCAAATATGTATATGTGTGTTTAAAGGAATCTCAACAAAGAATGAAAAGCTTGTAGCAGTGCAGCATTAGACTGTAGCACAGAGACCCTTCGTGTAAGATGCAAATAAAAAACCAGTGATCTTCAAATCTTGAAGCGCTGTTTGGTTTGGCCATAGGCATTTCTCAGCGAAGGATGTATCCTGGGGCTGTACTTACAGAGATGAGCTCTGCTGCTCACCTCTGCGATAGCTTGTGTGGATCAGTAATTGTACACTTCATGCGGCTGTGATGCTATTTCAGATCTTGTTGCCAAAAAAACCTCTTTTGACTTTTAAATAAGAGCAAGTTACCAGCCGTATTTGCAGACCAACTGCATAGCTGAAGCAAAAAACACGGTTTCCCGCCTGTTGGGTAGTGTTAACCACATGGAGCAAAGAGTTTCAACTCTCCTAAAACTGCTCTGGCTTCCTGTTCACTTTGTGGTGCAATTAAATGTGGTGAGTTTGGTGGGGGTTTTTTATTTGTTTGTTTGTTTACCCCATACCCCTGTAAGTGGAGGATAAGAGAGGCTGCCTCCAGCCTCGTCTGTAGAAGTGGTGAATACAGCTTCACGAATGTTACTATTTACCAGAATTGCCGACATCTATGTGGCTTGGGACCCAGGAGGGCAGTCACGGTGTTTTTTCCTCCGGGTGCCCCGTTGGCAGTTGGAAGTGTTCTTGCCAGGCAATCCTGTAAATACCAAGGCACTGTGGTTACATTACTTGCTTGTTGTCATCCTCTTCCTCTTTCTCCCTCTGTTCCTTTTTCCTCCAAAAGCTGACCAGCTGTCTCACCTAGGCTATGAACATTGGCTAAATTTCTCACGCGGCAAATTCGTGTAGAGAAGGGATTTGGAAGGGGGATGGTTAGGAGCTGCACAGCCGGTGTTTCTAACTGTGTCCATTGTGTAAAGGGATGCCGAGATGGTAAGCAGATGTGCAAGAATGGTGTATCTGGAGCAGTGAAGAGAGGAAACAACCTCAAAAAAAATGTGAGGATAAATGCCAAGAGGTGGAGCTATGAAAGACTGATAATTAAGACTAAGGGCTCGAAAAAGTTTTTGTTGACGAAAAGGGACATAAAAAGAAGGTATTCATGGGAGTAGTCATTGTAACTGAGGTACAGCCAAAAGATGAAAAGAAAATCATACTTTAGATTGGGCTTTGGTACACACGTAATAGACAGCAGCCCTTAACCCTAGCTAAGCGCTGCAGGATTTTTATCCCCGTCTGCAGGGAGTCTCCCCTCTCTCCTGTGAGCTCAGGGCACTCCTTGTGCTACAAAGACTTGTACCCTGAGTAAGCAGTTGTGTGACGCAGAATATCTGAAAACTTGTCATCCCTTTCCTCCTCTCCATTTGTCTTTCTATTGTTTACAGTTTTATGTTAACCCTGGGTAGTCCCAGTGCACGTCCTTTATAATGCAGCCTGAGAGAATATCCCTTCTTGTTTTCAAGTGCATTTGTTTACGCATGGCAAATACGAATTTTTGAAATGAAAGTAATTTTGTGTTATCCAACAACTACGTCCACGTCAATTTTGGATACCAGTTGTCCTCCTTTGCCTGATGCTTAGCTTGGAGCCCTGTTTGTTATTATTGCAGGGCTCTTAACTGGGGACAGAGCTGCCATGTCCTTGTGGCAGAGATAAGCCCCTGCAGTTGCACAGAAAGCGACCATTCTTTTCTTCTCTGTGCCTTCCCAACGAGTCCTGCATAACATTTGGACCACGCTGGACAGTCGTAAATACCAGGCTGGGGGCTGCATCGTTCGCCAAGCAGGACGAGGCTGACCCCTGGCTCAGCAGGAGCATGGAATCGTGTTTCTGGCCAATTCACCAGAATAAGTGGCATGGAGCACGTGCCCGCCGCATGGCAAGAGAACTTAAGAGCTGAGAATACAAACCCTTCAGAGTTTTATGAACAACTGCATAACTTTGTACCAGACTGGCACGGCATGGAGATGGTCTTTTTGAACTGGCATGCCTAGCACATGCCTAATATTGGATACGTTTGGATACGTTTGAAATAATGTCACATGGATGCCACTAGCCCTTCTTAGCAGTGTCTTCTTCAAACCTGTTAGCACTGTTTTGCTCTCAATAACACAGAGGAAAAACAACTGACTGACCTTTTCCTTCTGTTTTTCCTGGAGGTCTCGGATCTTTGAGCAGGTTGCAACGATTTTTCTGACTTTGAGTTGCTTTTTCCCTTCCCTACAGTTTTTGTTGTCCAGTTTCTCACAGGCCGTGTGGGCAAATGTCCTATAAGCGTTCAGTATGTGAAACTTGGAGATGATGAATAGAAAAGCTGTTGAAAAGGAAAAAAATAGCAGAACAGAAACCAGAATTCCTGTAAACAGTCTGTTAAAAATATCTTCAACGCATGTCAGGGCCGATGATTTAAAATAGACAGTTCTGAGCTTTAAAAGGTCACATTAAGACGTGATAGTAGATTCAAATGGAGTTGAAGAACGAATGTTTCAACAGTCACATTTTGTACGGATGGTAAGATATCTGTGTTGCCAACTAGTAATGTTCAGGGAAAAAAAATGAGTCAGATTGCAAGAATAACGAGCTTTTCTTGGATTGTAACATGGAAAAACAAAAAGAATTTATACCTTGATCACATGCCTCCGGCAGTAGAAGCTTTAGGAAAAATGGTGATTCTGGGAGTCATAAAATTGCAGGACCAGTCGGGGTAATGCACTAATGCTAACTGTGTCCTATACCAAGATTGTTTGTTTCCATGTGTGGGAGTGAAATAATTAAAAGTACATATCCAGGTTCACAGTTTCTTATTATTCGTGACCCAAAGTGTGGAGTGCAAGAGGAGATGTGTGAAAAGACCGAGATTTTTCAAATGAGCAAATGGTCTTTGGGTATCTAATTGCTGCTGAAAATTTAATGAGACAGAGGAGAGCGATTGTCTTTGAACACTGAAAACATTTCTTATCCCCATCTGCTGCTTCTTTGGAACCACTCATTTCCCGTGATGTGTCAGAGAGATGCTCTATGCAAAAGGGTGATGTTGCTACCCTGCTCCTTCCGTGGGCTCCGCAGGCACCTCGCCTGCTTTGGAGCCATTTCTTCTTGTCCCCCAAGTCACTTGACTCTCCTTTGGGATCTGGGCTCCTCTCCATCCTTATGGCACAAAAGTTTTCCAGATGAAGAAAGGACAATTGCATGACCGAGGTTGTCAAAGGAGCCCTTTCCAGGGAAGGAGTGAATCCCAAACCATTTTAAATGTCCTATGTGAGTAGTTTTGCACATACATGTGGAGTTAGGGCCTGCCTTCAACGTTGTGTCCTATACTTTGTCCTTCAGCTCTGGTAGTAATGGGGTGCTCTGGTGTTACCAGCAGTGCGTCCCTGTTTGTGCACTGTGTCAGCTGCATCAGGACGGTGGCAGCTGTGAAACGTTTTGGACGTTTTCTGTGCTTGCCTGCCAGGATTGATTTCTCCTGGGGGTGTTGCATTCCCTGCTCTATGTCTTCTTGCGCATGAGGCTGCACCAGCCGGTGCTCCAGGGATTACTGGCGTGCCACACACGGCTACAGCGACGTGTGTGTGGCAGAGGGTGACTGCTGGGCAGTGCTGCATTACCGGGCACGAGGCAAGGTCCCTGCTGCAGCGTTACTGGTGCATGATGCACAACTGCAGCTGTGGTTACTGGGGCCCAGTGCAGAAGGGCTGGTGCAGGACCAGTGGTGCGTGATGCACAGCTGGTGCTGGGGTTCAGGTGCACAGCTGGTGACCAGTGCGGGGTAACTGGTGCGCAGGGTGTTATGGTTTGAGGAACCCACAACAATTTATTGTTGTTTAAACAATTATTTTGTCACCTCACCCAGGAAGGGGAATCGGGGGAAAAAACAAGGAAACACAAGGGTTGAAATATAAACATGTTTAATGGAATAGGACTAAATAATTAACGTTAATAACACTAAAGAACTGATATCGGTCGCGATAACAATATAAAATATATGAGGATTATACTCAGCCCATTCTATCCGTAGGAAGCTGTGTGGTCCCAGCAGCGGACAGCCAATGTGGGACACGGGGAGTGCTGCTTCGGGGGGCAGGGAAGGGCTCAGGGCTGCGGCACCGGGGCGAGGAGTTCCCAGGATGGCAGCTGTCATAGAAGAGAAAAAAAACTCCTCAGCAAACTTTGTAATTTATATTGAATGTGCCGTTCCTGGTCTGAAATAACCCTGTTGCCCAGCTTGGGTCAAGTGCTCGGGTCTCGCTCCTCATCCCTGCATTTGTTGAGCTCGAAAACACCGAGACCTTGAAACCCGCGCACCAGAGCTGGCTAGAAAGTAAATATTTTCACAAATTCAGACACCAAAGCCTTCTAAAAATGCGGTGTTCCCTGGCATTAGAAGAGACTCTCGGTAAAATTACTGACAGAGAAATGAATCCTGCGTGGCTCCAGCCGGGAGGCGCGGCTACCGGCGTGGCTACCGAGGGGCGCGGCGCGCTCGCCGCCGGCGGGTGGGCGGGGTGCGCGCCGGCTGCGCGGCACTTTGCAGACGGTGCCCGACGCCGGGGCGCGGGCGGCCGCTTTGCAGACGGTGCCTGGGCGGGGCGGCGGCGGGGCCGGGCCGGCAGCGCGGGAGCCCAGCGCGGCCGCCGCCGCGGGCCGGCACCGCAGGTGAGGGGCGGCACCGGGGGACGGGGGGGGGGGGAGCCCGAGCGGGGTCCCGGCTGGAGGGGCGAGCGCCTGCGCACCCCGGGAGCCGCGGCCCGGGGTGGGGGTTTCGCCCTGTGTCTGGCGTCTCCGCGCGGCACGTCCGAATTATTCCTCGGGCTCCTTTAACAAGCTGCGTTCTTAAGGAAAAGCTTTGTGAAAAAGGGGTGTTTTAAGTGTCGGTCATCTGCGGGTTGGCGGTGGGTTTGGGGGTCAGCCGTGGACGCCGTACTCCCCCCCCCCGCAGGAGATGCGCTGGCGGCAGCGCTCGGTTCCCACGGCAGCGGCTGGCAGCGGCCTTTCTTGTGGGCCAGGAATTGGATGGCACCCACTCGTGTCACCCGCTGACCGGCTCCACGGGGTGCTGGGGGGGGGGGGGGTGTCTTGTCCTGCTAGGGTTCCTGCCCAGTGCAAGCTTTGTCACCTTGTTGCTGCGATTAAGAGTCACCCAGAGGTTGGTGCGCATCTGGCAACATCTGGCTATCCATACCTCCTCTGGCCTCGGAGCTGTGCTGCCCAGGTTAGTCGCTAACGACGGTGTGTGTCTGTACTAGGGGTTGGCTTCAGACTGTGTGTTTTGGCAGGGCATGAGGAAGTCTTTTAAGAGCTCAGCAAAGAGTCTGTTAACACCTAAGCGTGGCGTGCTGTACGTGCTCGAGATGGGAACCTGAAAGTAAAGACAGTTGAATGTAGTGATGGAGGGTCATTAGAAATATTCAGCTTGTTTTTTGTGTTCATCAGTAAGATGCGCTTGGGTGTCTGGTATTGCCCACTCATGGGAGCAGTTGGAAAAGATTAATTTCAGCAACCTTTTTATTTATCACAACTTCCTCCAACTCCCAGGCTATGCCCACATTAGCAGTAATAGTGAGAGTGCAAAGATCCCAAACCACTTTGCCAGCATTTAAGAATTGCAATGTCCTTCGTGAGATGTACTTGTGCATATGAGAAAACTGAAACACAGAGGAGTTGGTTGTTTGAAGTCAAACAATTGTCAGGGTTGGGAATGGAACTTTGCAAGTTGTCAGTTTTCAAGCTCTTGCTTTAACCGCTAAATGCTTCCTCAAACAATACTGAAAGCATAGTTGATTGACTGTGAACTTGTGTAAAAGACTGCTTGAAAGTTTCCACCAGAGCAAGGTTCTTGAGTTCTCCTGTCCGATGCTTTTCTTACTCCTTGATGTTCCTCTGCCTGTCTCTAGTGATACTGTTTTACTTCCAGAATGTGAGGTATGGCTTTACATTCCCACTTCTCTTAAGTTGCTTTACCTGAGCTCCTCTTCTCCTCCCTCTGGGTATTACTTGTGATTGGATCTAAGGTCCTGCTGAGCTTGAATGATGCTCTTTCTCCAGTTGCTCTGGAGCTGGGAGCCCCACAGAACTGCAGCCTGGTTTTATCACCACATGTACATTCTGCTTTCCTATCTCTTTCCTTGCTGACAACCCCTTTCATCATCAGCCCTGCACACAAACAAGGTTAGCTCCGGTTCAGATTGCATTAGTGTAGTTCTGCTTCCCATTACTTTTCTCTGTGAGTCTGTTTTACGGGGGTGTGCATGTGTAAGGCGGGCATTGAGCAATATCAATGCTCAAAGTAAAGGAGCTTTTATTTCATAAAGTGCAGGGTACAAGCCAAGGTATGCTTTGGATCCAGTGATTGTTAAAAGCTCGATCCTTCTAGTCTCCACATAGGTAGAATGCTTCCTTGGAAGGTGGAAAAATCCATGGTTCTCTGCTGACATTTTGATGCATGGAAGATGCTGATTTTGGTACGTAAATGCTGGTTTATATCAGCCCCTCTGGTGGAGAAGGGGCTGCTCTGTAGTGTTTTAGAGGCCTGAAAAGTTAGGTGTGTGCATTTTCATCCCTTGCCCAGTTATCCTAGGCAGATTCCAGTGTACGTCTACCTCAGTCTAATGGTTTGTGTAAGCAAAGTACAGAGCAAAGGTGATTAACCAGGGACTTAGAAAAAAGGCATTATCAAACCACTGTAACTATGTTTCTACTATGTAGGGTTGGATGAGCAACAAACTACTATTGAAAGAAGGAATGAGTCGGTGCAGGGAATCATGTGGCAGGATGTGAGATCAACGTACAAAACAGAAGCTGATAATATGCAAAAACTTTTATACGACTTTTATATTTGGTAGAGGTAGAAGTCTTATTACAGTAAACTAAATAAAGGAGATTAGAATATTCTAAACTAGGGCTTGAGGAAACGAACCCTGAAAACATAAAAGCATTGATACTAGGGGCTGTTCAGTATTTGAATGCTTCTCCACACCCTTTCAGGGGATCCTAGTTTTTTCCTACCTAGTTCATGGGCCGAGTCTTACACTTGTGTGTATGCGTTGAAGAAGGAACCAGAGACACTTAGAGCTCTGGTGCAACTCAGGTCTATACTGAAAGGTGCAACACTGTCCCAGGAACTGAAAGAGCAGTGATGGCCTAACAGCACAGTTGGGACACTGACCCGCATTTTACAGAAAGCTTAATAGAAGTTGTAAAGGAAACTCTTTTGTTGACACAAGAGCAAAATCTGTCCTATTAATGCCACCTGCAAAATGAATTATATTAGCAGGTAATCAAGAAGGCAGCAAAGCCATTCGAGTGGCATAAAAGGCTGCTGCTAGCTGAATGTCCGGGCTCGGAGCCACTTGGTGGCGGGGGGTGGCTCTGGGTTCTCAGTCCAGCTTGCCATGGATCCTGTAGGCTGGCTTGAGCATCAAGTCTGATCTGCTGTGTTGGAGGTCCCTGCTCGGTTGGAGTGGACGGGGGCAGCACAGCAGACACTTGCACCTCTGCGGGCCGGCAGTCCCTGAGGCTGTTTCTAGCATCTCTCACCAGCACATGGTCATTTTTAGATGACTAAAGAGCCAGGTTGTCAGTACTTGTCAGCAGGCAGAGCTCCAAAGGCCAGTCTTACTGTGAGCTTGTGTTGGCTGCATCCACATCATGGGACTGGAGCCTGAATCAGGACTTTTTACATTATGCCACAAGGGAAGCAGATACAGCATATTTTTTCTGTGTGATTTAAGTTAAGGGGCTGGCACCTGAGTGTGAGTATCCAACTAGCCCTGCAAGGGGGGAGTCCCTCTACAAAACTCCCCCATACAGTCACAGTTTGACTTGCTTCTGTGTCTCTGGAGGCATGCTTACCTGCTACGGGAGTTTTCCCAGTCTGTTCTTGGAGGGGAATTTGTGGGTTAATTTTACAGTCTGTCAATGCTCAAATAACTTGCCCGCAGTGCACAGTGGACCTGTTTTATTTACTCTGTGACCCCCACCAAAAAAGCAAGCCCAAGCTTAAAACACCTCCAGAATACTCACTGAAAGGGGTCTGCGCCTATGAAAGTTCAGATCCACTAAGTGCATTGATTGTGGGGTAAAGACATGTCAAACACATGTGTACGTAAAAAATTCCCGTGGTGTCCTCCCCCAGCTAAGCTGATGCCTGCAATGAAAGTGACTTCCTGCTGTCTCCCACGCGGCGCACATCACCTGTGAGCTCTGTGCCACTCATTTCTTATAAACTTGAAAGGTATTTTTGTAGTCCTGGGGTTTAGTAATTTTGTAATCTGTTTGTGGGCGTTAGAGCTTCCGTGTCTGTCTAACGCTGCAGCCTCACAGAGGTTTGTGGAACGCTACTCCATGTGTGATCTTGCTAGCTTGCTGCTTCCCCCCCCTCCTTTCAATAGCAGTTGTATGTTGTAAACACCAGAGTTGTGGTTGATAAACTTCATCGGAGGAGATTTGTGTTAGTGTGTTTTGTGTTGACTGCTGGGCTTGTTAAATACTGAGTGGGTAATTTCAAATGTGTCTGTTACGCTCTGCATAAATTTGCCTTTACGTGCGACTGTGTATTCCTCAGGGTGTGTGAACTCAAAACATATGTTACCTCCTATTACTGATGTTGTGCCTGTATTTGTTATATGGCGTCCAGTAACACCGGGGTTTGTGTTCTGTCCTGGCAGGCTAGTGCATGGACTAGTCCGATGTGCAAATCAGCTTTGCCTCAGTCATCTCTCCTCTTTGGGAAAAATATATGTTTATTATCTTCACAGTAATTAGCGCAAGGGGAAACCTTAAGGAGGGCAGAGCAGCCTGCAGCTTTCCTGCAGAATAATGAGTTGAGGCAAAGGGGAGAGAGGAAGCTGAAACCTTCATCTGAAACCTGGAATTTTGTCTCATGATTGTTTTCCTCCACCCCTCTTTCTGCCCAGTGATGAAGAGGTCTGGGCATTGTAAGATGGGTTTGTTGCCCATATGACTCTCAGCAAGGAAGGGGTTAGTACCAATGGATGCATCTTTCCTGGTTGCTCCCCTAGGAAATGACTCCACGTCTCAAAATTACTGAGGGATTAGGGAGCAGTTGTCCACTGCTAGGAGTTTTTGCTGCTCGTTGGGCTGGTCTGAACCAGAGGCAGGGGTCAGCGTGGAGAGGGTCCATGTGTATTTCATTCCTGGTTTCCCAAGAAAGCCTGTCTTGCACAGATTTTTACTTTCCCATTACAAAAATATTCCACAGAGCACAAATACATGTGAAAAGGGAGTACACTTGAATCCTCTGGGAATTGTGGGGAATAGCTTTGTGTTTGGACCCATGGAAATCTGTTGTCGGGCTCGTGCTTGATGCTTTGGGACCTGCGTTGTGTGACAGCATGCATTTCTCTTCCTCTTATGTGCTCTGAGAAGTCCAAACCGACACTGCGCTCTGCAGTGTGAGAGCTTGTTTATCTGTGGACTGAAAGAAGCAGCTGTGATGGCCCCACACAGACGGTAGTCACAGCCCATGCTGTACGCCCGCCAGTCCACACGCTGCTTGTCCCACTGCTGGGCTCTCCCGTTGGGTTGTGGCTGGTGACTCCTCACATTTTCTTAGCGAGACCTGAGGTTCCCATCAAGTGTGCTTGCTTCTTTTGGTTAAGGAGCTTCTGTTGCTGCCTCCCTGTGGTTCTTTCTTTGGGGCAACGGGGGCCCTGCCCATCTTAGGAAACAACAGAAAAACGTTTTGCCTGTGCAATACCCTTTCCTGGAGTCAGTACAGCTGCATGGCTTGTAGGCAGCCCTTACAGCACGTGATCTTGAGTGTCCTGCCCCAGGAAGTCTGTACCATGGAGCAGTTTTTAGGTCAGGCTTGTGTACAAGCAGGCCCAGATGAAAATTACTGCCTGAGGTGAATGAGGAGATATTTGAGGCCCTGTGGTTTCCTCAAATGTTCTGTGCATGCCTCCAGTTCAGGGGCTACATTAAGTTCACAGAGCAATATACTTGGCCCACACAAGGGCCAGGTCTTTAGCTTTGGGTGTGCATGTTGTTATGACTTGTTTGGCCACCCAAACAGATCAGCTGGCTAGTCAGCCTTGGGGTATGTCTCTCTTGGATGGGGTGTGTGTATGCACCAGATGTAGACCAAGAGCTTTGAGTGTTTTGGCCGTCTGTTCTGCTGCTTAGCCCCTGGGGTGCCAAGCGCCACAGGTGTCCTGTCCTGCTAAACTGTCTGGCAGAAGGCAGCAGTGTGCCTGCCTTGCACTTGAAACAAGTATTTGAGGGTTGTGGGAGATGTGGCTGGTGGGGGAGGAAGAAGTATTATAGGAAGATGTAGGTGGGGGAATGCGGAGGTATTCTAGCAAGGTGTTTTTGGGGTATGTTGCAGTAGGAAGAGTGAGGACTGGGGGCATCTTATGTTAGAAGGTGGGTGGCTACAGCTCGGTGTTGATAAGCAGGAGTCTTTGATAGCCTGTGTACCTGCTTGAGGTTGGTTCTGTGGGTTTGCATCCCACTAAAACACGAACTTCCGTCTCGCCTTTGCTTGCCCAAGCTTTGAGAGACAGGCAAGTTGTGCAGCAAACTAATTTCTGTCAAGCGTGGGTTGATTAACTTGAACCTCGGGCTACCAGACGTATGCAGGTCAGAACCGTACCACAACATGGGGTTTTTAACAATAATCTGTCTATCTACCAGGCTGAAAGTCTGAGATGACATTGGGGCTTTTGAAAATTGACAGCTGCAACGGGGAATCCTTTTTTAAAGACTGCTGCAGTGAAAGACAAAGAGTGTATCTCGGACAACCCCAGTAGCGTAAACCCTGACAAAAAGGAGTGATGCTGCATTTGGCTGTTTACAAATGGCAAAATGACCCAGAGAAAAGGGAATTGTAATTACTTTTACTCATGAGGTCAAGATAGTGCAAACAAGGTTATAGGTTGGAGAACTCTGTTCCAATTTCCCAAGGCGAAAGGGAAGATGAAAGTAGGGTGGTGCAGGAGTATTAATCTGTGCTGAGCTTGCTTCATGTAAAAATTGTCACACTGGATCAGAACCAAGGTCCAGCCAGTAGAGCATTCTGAATGTAGCAGTAGGGGAGGGAGAGACACGATAAACGAAGTATTAGAGACAGTGCAAGTCCAGAGTTATTCTTCCTTTGGCATATCCACTTCAGGTTCTGTTGGAAAAATCCCTCTCCATGGGGAGATAATCAGTGAGTTTGGAAAGACAAGGTATTGAGCAACTTGAACTTGACATTGTAGTGCTAATAGCTTAGATAAGGTACTTCATATCTGATGGCATGTGGCATCAGGTAGAAATCCTCAGCAGAAGGAAGCAGTTCATCCATTGTTGTGTCTTCTGTCGCTGCTGGTCAATAGAGTCCTGGTGGTTTGTTGCCCTTGGGGAAGGCTGAGGTCGCAGATACTCTAGAAACTCGCTGGTTTTATTGTTAATGAGCAGAAGATGAGGCAAGCTTGTTTTGCTTTATTCGAACTTGTAAACCTTGCCTCCTCCCCCTTTTACTTCTCTCCCTCTTAAGGCACATGGGTGGTTTTGTGGTCTCTGTATCCGGTCCTTATGTGATACAGCATGTGCACTGAGGAAGCAGGACAGATAAAACATAGCTCATATTTCTGGGAATCCTTACCTCACTGCTGATGGGGAAGTGTTGTTCTCCCAGGCACTGACAGATAAGCTGCTGGGCTTCTTGTCGTACTGAAGCGTAGGGCTGGCTGACGAGAGGCTCCCAGCAGGACGTGATGATTTGGGAGACTCAAATCTCCAGCAGCATGTTGCTCAGTTGCTTTCTAAGTTTGTATGCTGTCTTGACAGCTGCAAAGCCATATTTTAAGTTGTGAATGAGCAAATATTGTACTGGTTTCATGGGCTGAGGATAAGTGATACTGGTAGAATTGCTCAGGGCGCGTGCAGGGCTGAATTTAGAACCAGCAGAGAGTCAGGCTAGTAGGAGGCTGAAGCCTTGGTTTCCACAGCAGCTATCGGCCACAGCTACATAAGCATCCTTCAGGCTGCACTACTGGCACGTTTCTCTGCTGACCTGGTGGAAAAACTCTGGTAAGCGAGAGGGAATTTGGGTGAGCTCGTTTCCCTGCTGAGGTGGTTGAAGGGCGTTAGCCACTTACCTGTCTCTTGCTAGGAGCTAATGCTAACAGCTCCAAGCTCTTCCTGCACATGGGGACACCGCACTCTGCAGCCTGTCATCTGTGGAGGAAACTGGAGTTCTATACTGCTGCAGTATTTTGCTTGTGGGCAAATGGATGGGGCGTGAGGCGTTCTCTGACTTTGATATTACATGTCTTTAAGAAAGAAACCGTATCACAGACTTCTGCTGAATGCTTTTTGCTTTAGCTGTTTGTGTATTTGCTTATCCTGTGTTTGAAAACAGCAGTCTGTACCTGATAGTGTTAAGATTCTTTTTTTCTTATTAGCATTCTTTGGATGTACTGAGAATAAATTGTAGAGCCCTGCCAAGTTAAAGGATGAAGATGAAACTAACAAACCCATTTCCATTGCCGCAGCCTTAAACTTAATTTCTCCTGTACTTCTAGAGGGGGGGATATACAGCGGACTATTATTTGTCTGTGTGTATAAAAATGCATGTGTCCTCAAAACTATCAACACCTCTTTCTCCCTCTTGCAGACTGGGACTGAGCTCTGGAGAAACAAAGTGGAGGTTGGAGCATGTGGCCTGAGGATTGCCGTGCAAAGCCAGGGGTAGGGACTCGTTGTTTTTGTTGGCTGCTTGGTTGTAGGTTAGCTATTGGGACAAGTGCCTTCATTCTCAAGTGAAGGTAATTCTTTAATTTCTGTGTCAAATACAGATGTAGATGTTAATCCAAGTCTAGAAGAGATTAAGAAAGGGTTGCATTGAAATAGAAGCAAATTCTATAGCAGGAACACCTCCGTGGCTCAAAGGCACGGGACTGGAAATTTGACTAAGGCACGTATTTTCCTCAGCTATGAGGATACGCTAACCTTCCTTTCTTTGGGTTCTTTTGCACATTACCTTTCTACAGAGCCCAGCACAGATCTGAGGAGATACTATGTAGTCAACAGCAACAGACTGTTTTCCCTTTTCTTGCAGGTGGTAGCTAAGAAGTGAGCAGGATGCCCCCAGGCATTTACTGCCCTATGGAATTCTGGTCCAAGGGGGAAAACCAAAACATCCAGGTGGACTTTCTGCTGCCCACAGGCATATACTTAAACCTCTCTGTGTCCTGCAATGCCAGTTTGGATACCATCAAGCAGGTAACAGCCTTTTTCCGGTCTTATCTGTAGCTACTGGAACGAGGAGTCTGTTCTTGGGGAGCACCTGGGAAAATGTGTTGGGTCTTAACTCAGTGCAAGTTGGGTTTCTTCTGCATTGCTCTGAGGCAGTTCCTTGTGTCTCACTGTGAAAACCCCTCCTTTGTGACAGCCTCTGCATCCACTAAACCCACCTGTAGCCGCTGAGACTGCCAGCAGCAGGGTCCCGGTGGTACGCTCGGGCTCCATTACCTTGGTGTTGTCCAACCTTGGGATGAGAATTAGAGTAATGGTGGAGTGAGGGCAGATTTGAGTTGGCCACATAGAGCTCATGGACTGTGTGTTCAGTTACTGCTCACCTGACCCAGCTGGTCCCCATGCTGGATTTTTCATTATGAAAGCTCTTGTGTATGCATATGCAACTAAGAAGTAAGAGAACTCACCCCAAAATAGCCAAATACAAATGCTGGACTGACTCAAAGTATTCAGGATGCCAGCCCAGCCTTCAGTAACTGAATACTGAAAATTGGGAACGTTAATGATAGAGAGGATTTTTCTTATTGCTTCGTTTGAGGAATAAAATGCTGTAGTGAAACCACGTGTGAACAAAATGTAGCTGCTTTGTTGTTTCCCTGGGTGGGAAGCAGGGGTAGGGGAGAGTGAAGGAAAACAGTGGAAAAGGTTTTCTCTGCAGCAGCAACCTGGCCTAGATGAGTCACAGATCACAAGGGGCAGGAACACAGTGCCAGATAATTCCAAGTTTTCTCATGCTGCAATTTTCAGGTAGAAAAACCCAAACTCAAAACCAACCAAAAAACCTGTAAGTAGAGCTGATTGGTTGCAGCTGTTAAGTTACAGGTCTGTGTGTTACAGCCAGTAGGCAGGCTGGGGCAGAGCAGAGGCCCATCTGCTCTGGAGTTTTGTCTCCTATAGCGAGCACTTAGGATGAGAGTGAAGAAATGGAATATGAACGTTCATGTGGAGGTGCCATCCACTGGGAGTGAAGGGTCTTTGGGAACTGGATAGCGTTGAGAAGACTTCAGAAAAGTTCTTGGCTCTTGTCACGGATTTCATGTTACTGGGGGAAGCTACTTAACACAATTTTGGTTCCAGTGGCAGTAATACCTCTCTTTCACAAGGCTAGCAGTCAGCAGGTACTTACTGTGAGGAATTCAGGTGAGGGTTATTTAAATACTCAGGTTGAGGGATTTCCTTTGCCTGAAACAAATGGCAAGCGTGAAAAAAGCCAGTCAGTTAAAGGCACTTGTAAATAAATCTGCCCAGCAGTTCAGCATGAGTTGGAGCCACCAGACTTGGCTGAAAAGCAGCCTGTGAAAGCAGGTCCAGGAATGCTGGGAGAAGGTTTGGCTGTGCATTCCCTTCACTAAGGGCTGTATCTTGGGAGATCAGTGTTGTGGGGTGGCAGTAAGAGGAAGGTGAGGTTCTGGCTGCGCAGCGGTAGTTTCACCCTGCTGTTGTTCTGGCCCAGGTGGTGTGGAAGCATGCTCAGTATGAGCCGTTGTACCATATGCTCAGCGATCCTGAGGCCTATGTCTTCACGTGCATCAACCAGACAGCAGAACAGCAAGAGCTGGAGGACGAACAACGGCGGCTTTGTGACATCCAGCCCTTCCTACCAGTACTGCGGCTTGTGGCTCGAGAAGGTGACAGAGTCAAGAAGGTGATTAACTCCCAGATCAGCCTGCTCATTGGAAAAGGTCAGTTCCCGCATCATTGGTCTCACCAGGAGTGTGGCAGAGGTGTGGGCTGTAGGTGAAACGTGCTTCTGTCCCAGCCAGCCTGGCCGTGTGTGGAATAGTGGTGGAGACCTGCTTATGCAGGAAATGAAATGAGCAGTTTGGTCTCTGTTAGGTCTGATAAGGGAACAGTGTGTGTGCAGACCCAAGAAAGGGGTTCTTTCCTGCTGGCTGAGGGCTATAGTGATTGAGTCAGTGCAGCTGTACATAGCAAATAAGCGATTACTAGTAGCTTGGCTGACTCTTCTCCTTTTGGCCAATATTAAGTATGTGTTCAGGAAGGCTGTTTCCACAGACACCTGATTATCAAAGGCTGATTTCCCCCATTGGGTGGAGATACTTATTTTGTGTTTCTCTCTTGCTCTTCGCTTAGGTTTACATGAGTTCGACTCTGTGCAGGATCCAGAGGTGAATGATTTCCGCACCAAAATGTGCCAGTTCTGTGAGGAGAGAGCAGCAAAGCGGCAGCAGCTCACCTGGGCAGCTTGGATGGAGTACAACTTCCCCTTGCAGCTGGAGCCCATGGCCAAAGGCCTGGGGACTGGTCCTCTACATATCCCCACCAAGAACATTTTTGTCAACGTCAAGTTTCAGTCTGGCGGGGTAAAGCACAAACTTTTCTGTGACAATGTTTGACTGGTTTGTGCTTTCCCTTTGGGAACCTTTGGGCATTTGGAGACAGAATAATGTGTGCGTGGACAGTGTTTCCATGTGTTCAGTGTTCATCTTCATTCTCCAGATTCCTTTGCCTGTGGAGATGGTTGGGAGGGAGACTCTGAGCCTCCAACCAAGAGAGCTGTTCCCTTTCCTGAACATGCGTTGGGTGTACTGGTTAGCTGGTAGCTGAGGTTGCTGCATGTACATGTGGAAAGCTTCTTGGGTTTGGGTAGGAGAGGAGCACAGAACCCAATACGTGCCTTTCCTTTTGAAGCTCAAGAGTCTGCTCAGCTCATGCTCAGCATACACTTGCAGGTGTTGGTCTGTGTTGCCCGTGGGCCCCTGTTCTTGCCTGTTACCCTTGGTTAATGTGATTTTTGCATGTTGTGCCTGGGCATGAAGCAGGAGCCCCCCCCGCCCATGGAAGAAGGGCCTTCCAGAGCAGTGTGTTTGAGCATGGTGACCCTAGCCACCCTCTGCCTTGCTGGTGGAATGATAGTGGGAAGATTTTTAATAACTAGCAACCACATGAATTGGTGATTCTGCTTAAACTGGACTTGGTAGTTCCTGATTTCCAGCCTTGCGCTTGCACTGCTGAAACATGCTCCTGCCCAGTTTGGCAAACATCCCTACTTATTTGCTAATGTGCGTGTGGGTAATTCTGCCTTCCTATCCTTCTCTTTATTGTCAGCAACGGGAATGTTGTTACCTATCCGCTGAGCTACGGCTGCTCCTTGTGTTGATTTCAGCCCTTTGCTGATGTTTGACAGTGTATGCTGTTGTTGGGATTGCAGGAGAGCTTCACTTTCCAGATCTCCCCAAAGGAGTTCCCCATCACCTTAATGAGCTATGCTATCAAGAAGCAGGCTACTGTCTTCCGCCACGAGACAGTGGAGAACCCAGAGGACTACACCCTGCAGGTGAATGGGAAATGTGAATACCTCTATGGGAACTACCCCCTGTACCAGTTCCAGGTGAGCCTTTTGTCTTGCTTTATCAATGAGTCTGCTCCCATATGGCCTCGTCCTGCTGGGAGAGTGGATTGAGATGTGTTATCCTCCAACAAGGAGGCAGTGCTGTTCACAGGGATGGAACACATCAGTGGCAGGACCTAGATGCTACTTAGGGCAAGGGATACTTCTAGCAATCTAACAGATCCTTAGGGTTTTGGGGCTAGTGAGCTAAGCTTGTCCCTGGGTACCAAGTGCTGTGTAAATGCATTTATAGATTATGGTTCTGGAAACGTCTGTTTGCTTGCGTGGTGGGCTGGGGATTCTCTTCCTGAAAGTTGGGCAAGTAATCCTGTATCCTGTGTTCTGCTGGCAGGGCAAATTGCTTGTTGGGAGTGCTGAATCCTTCTCAGTGTTTTCCCGTAATGTAATCGTTTGAGTCAGTTGATGAAATGGCAGCGATAAAAGGCACTTCATATTCTCTGTTCTGGCAACATGAGTCCAGTGAGTTGCAGGTTTATAAAGCAAGAGGAGATAAATTAAAACTGAATTGTGATTGTTGCTGCGTCCTTTCCATAGTCCTTCCAGCTGTTTCTGCTTCAGCCAGTTCTGATTTGCGTGACAGCTCTTGCCTGCCTGGCTCTGTTTCATCCGTGCTGACTCTGTCCTCTCTTTGCAGTATATTCGCAGCTGCCTGCACCGAGGTCTGACTCCCCACCTGACCATGGTACACTCCTCCACGATCATCGCTATGAGAGATGAGCAAACCAACTGTATTGCCAGCCCCCCAAAGATGGCTGCCAAGCCCCCCCCCGCTCCCTAAGAAAAAGGTAAAAGGGGACAGTGACCCAGCAGGGTCACCCTCAACTCATCCGTTGATGGAGATGCTGCTCTTGCCTGGGAAGAGCGGCTGGTTCTCCCTGCCTCTCTCAGGACAGGTTCCTGGCTGGGGTCTAAGACCTGGGAATTTGCAGTCAGCCTTTAAGCCCCCTCCACATCTTCCCTGGTTGTCGCAGGCTTCATGCTGCCCACCGGTGTGCGTTGCAAAAAGCATGTGATGAGAGATGAGGTCTGGTGCTGGCTTGAGAAGTCCTTGTTGCGTCTATTTCTGATCAAAACCCTTTTCACTTTCTAGCCAAACTATGGCTCTCTCTGGTCCTTAGAGCAGTCTTTCTACATTGAGCTGGTGCAAGGCAGCAAGGTCAATGCAGATGAGAGAATGAAGGTAGGTACTGACTCAGTTTGGGGTTTTGGTTTTGTGTTTTGGCTTTCCTGGTAGCATCTGTCTTGTTTGTGTGGTGAGGAAAGCAGGGGCTGACAGCTTGATCTCACGTGATCCCCCATTATGCTTCATTCAGCCTTTGGGCAGTTTCTGAACTGCAGCACAACAGGAAGGGGAAGGGAACTTGCTAGCCAGCAGCCCGGTGACAGAGGAATGCATTCGTAGAAACACTCCCCTGCAAGAGTTTCCAAGTAGCAAATGGAGCTGCTGCCCTGTGGCGATATCGCTCAACAGCGGTGGGGAGGGAAGGGAAGCTGGCAAAACGCAGAGGAGGGGAAATTCGGCTCTGAGAAGAGAGAATGGTGGGGAGAGGTGGTGACTGGTAAAGTTAAGACAGAGTGCACGATGCAGCAACGCCCTGGGGTTTGCAGGGTGTTTGCCATGAAGGGGGAGCAGGCGGATGAGGAGGAGGGGAATGGCTGCCCTTTGGGAAAGGAGGGAAGCAGGGCAAGAGTATATCACATATACAGGTGTTCTGCAGGGCAAGGCTTTATAAAGAAACAGGCAATAAAATAGTTATTTCTTCTGCCCGGTGCCCCATCATTTGCAAGGAGCATCTCCTGGGGAGGACGCCTGTGGTTCAGACTAGCCAGCAATACCGTAACGAGAGGTGAAGTTGGGGATGAGCTCGAAGTGCCTATCAGCTGTACAGCGATCTGGCAGACTGCAAGAGCAGTGCAGATTTGTAGGCAAATGTGCCCCCGGAGACAGCTCGCTGTTGGCACTGTTCTGCAGGCCTGTTTTGGGGCTCAGCTGTTTGTCTGTCCCCTTCTCTTGTGATGTGGATTTGCCTCCTCTTTGGCGTAAGCACTTGCCCAGCTCTTGGTGTCTGCCCTGCCTTTTCAGCAGGACAGGTTCCTGAGCTTCCGCAGCATCCTGGTAGGCAAGGTTTGGTGAATATTTATATTGCCTGGCTTTACAGGGTGAAAACTGAGACTCTTACCAATGGATTACCCAAGCATTTTGCAATGATTGTGTCTTGCAAGTCCTCATGAAGTAAAAAGATAACAATGCCCTTACTGAAGCTGAGTAAATAGGAAGATCAAGGAACTTAATGTCTCAGTGAATTGGGAAGGAGACAGGAGTTAGGGCATGCTGTTGAGGGGAGTGGATGCCCTGTCCCATTCGTCTTCTAATCATGTGTCTTCAGCAAACAGGTCAAGTCCCTGAGGATTCATGGTACTCTCTTATTTCTCCTTCCCTCAGCTGGTGGTGCAAGCAGGTCTCTTTCATGGCAACGAGATGCTGTGCAAGACAGTGTCCAGCTCTGAAGTGAATGTATGCTCAGAGCCAGTGTGGAAGCAGAGGCTGGATTTTGATATCAACATCTGTGATCTTCCCCGTATGGCGCGGCTCTGCTTTGCCCTCTATGCTGTCATCGAAAAGGCAAAGAAGGCACGTTCCACCAAGAAGAAGTCCAAGAAAGCTGTAAGTAAAGGCAGTGTGGGACTGAGCCAGGCTTGCCAGTGCTGGAGGGCACAGGACAGCATTCTGAACCAAATGCCCTTTGTGTTCAGAAAAAGACTTTATTTTAAAAAGAGCTTACAGAACGATGGGCAGTAACAACTTCTACAGGAACAGGAAACTGAGGAGTTGCTGCCTGTAGGAAAGGTTGTTTAAATGTAATTTCTTCTCCAGAAAGACCATTAAGAAACATACCTAGCATATGAATGCACAGAAAGAGGAATCATTTGTGTTAGTGTCTCTGTTTTGCTGTTCTACAACTTCCTTGTTTTGTAGTTGAGGTTAAACCATTTTCTATGTTGCATCTTCTTTCTAGTAAGGTCTTTTGTGCAAATTCCCCATGGACCAAATTAACAGCTGTGAAGAGGGAAGAAAATGAGGAATATAAACACTGGTTACAGCAAAGTTTTAGGTGAGGTAAAATGAAAGCGCAGAATCTTCAAGGTTACTGTTCAGATGCTGCAAACTGCAGATGGAAAGTGTTAAATCACTTTGGAAGCTCTGGAGCTTCTGATTCAGAGATGTAGTGATATTTCTCACTTTCCTCACCTCTGTTCCAAAACTTCCAGCCCATTAATAATTCAGTAACTAAAAGTAGATCTAAGTGTAGTCTGTAATTGAACTGCTGCTTTCCCAGTGTTATAACTTAAGCGTTGTGAGCAGGTTTCTTTATGAGCAACAAATGCATTTGTTCCTCTGCAAATTATTGTTTCTGCAGCCATAAGAACACTGTTACCATGCTTTAAAGAGAGAATTAGTCATGCCATCTTTACTACAGTGCAGAGAAATGAAGGACTAAAAAATATGATCACAGAAGAATTTAGTCGCAGTCCTGCTAGCTTTTTTTCACTGCTGGGAGGGCCACGGAGCTTTGTCGTTTGGCATCAATAGGGTTCTCTGCATTAATGTCTGGGGAGCAACAGGCAACCCACGAGTCCTGCTTGTGTGGACCAATTTCTGGGTTGGAGACTTCAGACTGGAAACATTTTGAGGCCAGGACCAGGATCAACCTTTTTATTGTTGGTTTTTTTTTTACTTAAGACTAGCAGAACTCTAGCTCCTGCTGGAGGCTTTTGCTGAACAGGATATCTGATTCATCCACAAGCTGCGTTTTTGTGGTCACACTGGAACAATTTTCAGTTTTGAAGCAGTCAGAAGGAAATCTTGCTATTCTGATTGACAAAACAAAACCAGCCTGGTTAGCTGGGTTGTTAAGAGGATCTTGTTCATAGGTACTGGCAAAAGGTGGATGCGTTCTGGTGAGCTCTTGATATAAAATCACAATATTTGCTGGAGCTGAGCTCTGCAGAAAATGGATTTTTCCACATGGTCAGCTGCAGCTCTGGGTAAGATGCCCAGATCTGATTTAAAATGATTGGTAAGAGAAGGTTACAGTCAGAGTACACCCTGATTTTTGGTTTTGATTAATAATCTTTTTGCTTGCTTTGCTTACAGTACTCAGAGATCATTACATGCGTGGTTTTTGTCCATGCTGACTGTCCAGAGCAGATAGGTGGGACTAAATAATTTACTACCACAAAAACAGGCGTGCTTGCAGACTGACTGGGATGAGTCAGAGGGGTAATGTCACCCAGAGGGCTGGCTTCCAGTGTTTCTGTAAGTCATGCAGGAGATATTTCTGTCCTTACAATGCTGAATAGTTGCTTTGCTGGACCTTATCCACCAAAAAAATCTTGTCTTGCGTTTTGGCAGGCTCTGTGCTGTGGTTTGATGTCATTTACTCTGTTAGAAAAGGTTATTGCTGGTGGTGGTGTTTTGTTTGGCTTTTCCCTATGATCTGGAAGCTGATGTCTCAAATGGGATTTTACTGAAGATACTTAGTCTAATCAAATCAACTCAAAGGTTTGCGAGAGGCCACTTGGAAGTGATTAATTTTGTCACATTAGGGGAAAATGCTGACTTTGCTACCTCCACCAAGTCCTTTGGTATCCTTCAGAGTAAGCCTGATACATCCTCTAGAATGTCTCAGCGGAACGAGGAGATGTCTCACTGTGGTTCCGTTCAAATATTACACTGTTTGTGGGTGCGTCGCAACCTCTTCGCAAGTTGGTTTCTGCGCTAGCATATGCTTAAGCCTGTGTTGCTGAAACTGTTATATGAAGTAAACTGTTCCATTTGGGGAACCTGAGTGCAGGAAATCTTAGGTCATTTGTGGAAAATATGTCTGTCTGCTCTGGTGGCAGGGAACTGGGTTAGAGCAGGGAGACGGGTTCTCTTTCTTGGCTGTGTCCCAGTCACTTCACTTGCTGGAGTCGCCCACCTCCAAAATGATACTGGCTTGTGTGTCTGGGTTGGGCTTGTGGGTTTTGTTTTGGGGGCTGGGGGGGATTGGCAGCGTAAAGTTTGATTTCTATAGAAAACATTAATTGTTGTACTAAGGAGCCGAGCCTTTTCTTCCCATTATCAGCTATATCTAGCATTCATTGCCTAGTTTTCTGAAGTCATGCTAACTCTGTGTTCCCGATTTCAAAATTAAGGTTGTTCTCCCTCCCCTCAAACTGTGAAATATATGAAGTATATGTTGTAGCTCCTTTAAATATAACTGAGTGTAGAGTTGCAAGGCATTACCAGAAACTTAGAGATTCTTCAGCGTTGCGAAATACTGGGTGATGAAGTTTTAGACATATTTGTGAGGAGTGTTTGGTGCCATTCAGCACTACAGAAAAGACACCAGGTTGTGGCAAATATCTGAATTTGATGCTATCTCGTACTCTGATTTTAGGAGAACTTGAAAGGTAAGCAGACAGGCATGGCTACTTGGGGTGGTATAGTCTTCACAGCAATTCTTTGGTGAGGGGGTGCCTACATACTCTTGAATGCCTGCAGCATTCTGTGTGACAATTTGCAGACTTGGAAGAGATCAAGATAATATATCTTCTTGTTCCCGGCTATTGTGAGGGCTTTGCTTTGCATGGGAGTATCTCACTTTCTTGTTAGTTCTTCTCTTGCCTTCACCCAGCTTTTGTGGTTACAGCTACCCAAATGAGCTTCTTTGTTTGCTTGGCAGGACTGCCCCATCGCCTGGGTGAATGTCATGCTCTTTGACTATAAGGACCAGCTGAAAACAGGGGAGTGCTGCTTGCACATGTGGTCCTCCTTTCCAGGTATGTCAGGAGAGAGAGCTACTGTATTTTGTATCTTTAGTCTCTGCCACTGTGCCCTGCACTCTGCATTGCTGTCCAGGAGGTCGTAGAAGGGGCCGTAATAGTTCAGTCTAGCAGACCCAGGGCGATTACTGCTCTATATCGTGATGGCATCTAGAGCCCTGCCCAGATGAAGGCCTCGTTTTGCTTGGCATTGCACCTCTGACATAAGAGGTTGCTGCTGTCATAAAGATGTCGTGTCTACTTCACTTGTGAGAGGTCAGGAGATTGAGGTGAGCTGCTAGGGTAAGGCAATGTCCAGTGCCAGAGCTGGAAGCAGTCTGGGCTTTCTGCTTTTCAGAAGATCGTGGTTTATGATGAACCATGGAACCCATGGTTCATGAGTTTATGTACTTTGCTTTTCAGATGAGAAAGGGGAACTTCTGAACCCCATGGGCACAGTACAATGCAACCCTAACACAGAAAGTGCAGCAGCCTTGGTCATCTGCTTCCCCAGCGTTGCATCGCATCCTGTGTATTACCCGTCATTTGAGCAGGTAGGGGAGGTGGACACTGTTTTGGGAGGCACAGAAATTCCCTAGCTTTGCTGGTGCAGGTGACACTGTAGGTGTCACTGTCTCTTGGGCCGCTGTCGACGGGGACTGGGTACAAGCAACCTTGATGAATAGATATTGTCAATTGAAAATTTGACTTTTTCTTTTAACTAGTGGACCTTTGAGTGAATACTTTTCCGAACTGTGAATTACTGAGGTAAAGCTGCTCTCGTAGATGAGAATTTGTTTAAAAAATGGGCTTAACTGAGCAGCCTTTAAACTGCAGGCAGCTTTAGGCTCTATGGGAAGGAAGAGGAATAAAAGGGGAAATGAGTGAAAGTAGACTCCCTCCCTTTCAGTACAGAGTGATAACATGCCATGTGGTATGGGGATTTTCCATCTGTCACTGCAACTGGCCAAACACTTGAAATGGAAGAAGAAATGTGCCCGTTACAGGAAAGAAAGGAGATCTGCTCTGCCAGGGATGTATACACATGCTCCCCCATGATGCATGTTCTGGCTGAGAAGCTTTACCGGATTGTGCCAGCGTGCGTCGTGGCTTGGGCAGCGCTGTCTGCTTGGCAAACGCACACCAGTTCTAAGAATCTGGAATGGCTCATGTTAGCTGGGAGCTTGGTGATGCGGAGCCCCCGTTCACAAACTGTGTGGATGTGCAGATGTGCCCTTTTGCGGGGAAGGACTCATCCCTTCATTCTTGTTACTCCCAGGGAAGGGGCTCTACGGGCAGTTAGGTTACACCTCTGAGCAGAGGGGTCCTGCTGAGGACCTTTAACTACACCTGGGCTGTGAGAGGTGATTCCCTTCGCCCGAGGTGGCAAGTGACTGAAGTGATGGTGAGCTAGAAGTGCAGAGGAAATCAAGGAGCCTTTCTCAGACTCTTTATTTGTGTCCCAGTTGTTGGAGTTGGGGAGGAATGGAGAACAACCCCGTGCTGCACCAGAAGATCCTGAGGAGGTGAGTTTTCTGGCATCGCTTTTTCAGCTATGTGCAAGCCTGGTTTCATAGATTAAGTTATCTGTTTCCCCCTTACCCCCAACTAGCTTTTTTCACCAAACTGGGTCGTGCCCCTGTCCTACAGGGTCTCTCTGGGCTGAGCAAGCCCTGGGTTGAGACTGAGCCCTGTATATGCTCTTCCCTGTGATTCCCATGAGCAGAAGCTGCTACTGAAGGAGATACTGGAGCGAAGGAGCCACACTGAACTATATGAGCATGAGAAAGACCTGGTGTGGAAGATGAGATATGATATCCGTGACCAATACCCACAAGCTTTGGCAAAGCTGCTTATCATCACCAAATGGAACAAGCATGAAGATGTTGCCCAGGTGAGGATGCTGGGGTTGGCAGCCAAAGCTCCCTTTTTCATCCATCGTTCAGTGTCTGCGTTCCTATGTCGTGTTTGGGAGGCCAGCTTAGCGGGGGATTTTTTGCAGTGCCCCTGGGCAGGTAGGTTTGGCGTCACTAAAGCTGAGGAAGATTTTCTGTTCTCAGCCAGTCGCCGTGAACGTATGCTGAGTGGTAATCACCGGAGTTGAGGTTTGTCTCTCTGCACTGTCTCAGACTCATTACTGACCAAGAAGGTCTTGCTTAATCCCTGCAGAAACTGGAGGCAAGAAAAATCTGTTTAATTCATTGCGGAAATAAGGTTTGGATTGGATATTCATAACTGACAGTGAGACACCAGCACAAGCTACCTCAGGGGGTCAGTGAATCTCTTCCACTGAGAAGATCAGATGTCAGTTAGGGATGGTCTCTGTGCTGCTCATCCCTCCTTATTTTGAGAGCTTTGACAGGCTCTTCTAAAGGTCCCTTTCTAGTCTACATTATTATGCTGCAGAAAAGTGCTTTTCCCAAGGAGCTTATTCCACCAATTGAGGTACAGCAAACGGTAACCCTGCCGTGGACCTGGGTGGCTCCTCCTGTCAGCCTTGCTAGAAAGTTTAGACTGATGGGTTTTGACCTGGTGTCTGAAAACTTGCTCTGAGGCACCTATAAATAATGACTAAGGGAGAGGGTTTGCCCCCCATGAAGGAGCCGCTCTTCTGTCAGTAGAATTTTAGATTTATATCTGTTATCATAAAAACCTTGTTCCTTTTTTTACTATTTTTTTTCCCTTACAGATGATTTCCCTGCTTCAGACCTGGCCGGAGTTGCCTGTCCTGAATGCCTTGGAGCTGCTGGATTTTAGCTTTCCCGACCGTTATGTTGGTTCCTTTGCTATCAACTCATTAAAGAAGCTGACGTAAGTGTTATCCACCAGGGATATGCAGAGCCCTTTCTATTTATGTTTAGGGCTGCTGAGGGGGACTGTGAACAAGGCTGACAGTTTTGTCTTTACAGTTTTTGCAAGTACGCTTGTTGCAGTAAAGCTAAGGCTGTCTTTTGTTTTTCCTTTCTGTCCCCAGAGATCATGAATTGTTCCAATACCTGCTACAGCTTGTCCAGGTGCTCAAGTATGAATCCTACTTAGACTGTGAATTAACCAAGTTCCTGCTGGACAGGGCATTATCCAACCGCAAGATCGGCCACTTCCTCTTCTGGCATCTGAGGTAAAGAGCAAATGTTTTGGGCTTTTTCTCAGTAATCAAGTGAAGCCAGCATTTACTGGCTTGCTCATTGCTCTGTGACGTGAGGCAGCAAGCATGTCTGTATGTATAGATGCCAGGGTATTTAGTTAAAGGCTATTGGCTGTCCTTTAGCTAGTGTCTTTCATCAAAGCGTTGGTGGGATTTCCTTGCTGTGATTACCAGACCCCAGGAACTGCTGCTTTTTACTTGGGAGACTGATTAAGGGTTATTCCAGGACACAGAATCTTTGTTTGTTTGTTTGTTTTTCTCTGGTGGTGGTGGTGTTTGGATTAGGTTCCCTTTTCAGAATTTTTATATATATAATACATACACAGGTGCCTGTGAGTTGAAGTTTACTTTGGACGTCCGTGGCCACCTGCCAGTTCTGAGCCGTAGGCTCTGAGCTGTCCTTGCTCCTTAAGGAATGTTCTCAAAGGAGTGGTTAGCAATTTAGTCATCCAGAAAGAGGTCTCATCACTTCAGGCAGTGTTTTTTCTCCATCACCTTCTGGGGGTGGGTGCATTGGGGTTTTTTTTTCCCTCCACAGTACACAGAAAGAATCTAAACAGCAGCTAATACTCTGCACCCTCCTCTCCCCGCTTCTTGTGCTGGCATGAATGGGAGAATTAGTTACTCACTGCAGTGAGTCAGAATTGTGTTAACCTCCCTTCTCCCCCTAGGTCAGAAATGCACGTTCCTGCAGTTGCCTTGAGGTTTGGCCTGATCCTGGAAGCATACTGCAGAGGCAGCACCCACCATATGAAAGTTTTGATGAAACAGGTAAAAAATTGCTTTTAGCCATAAGGTTGACTTCCCTCTTGTTTGGAGGCAGTTCTCAGCTGTTAGCTTTTGCAACTTAATGATATCAGTAATAAAAAAAAAAGGCCTTTTAACTGCCATATTGATTTTGGCACATCCTATTAAGAGCCTGGAGTTCCCCATCACATGTGACTTTGCTCATCTCTTACTCACCTGCACATGTCCCAAACTACGCCGTAGTGTAGAATGGTTTGAAATGTTCAAAGACCACTGCTGGTATCAGATGAGTTAATGAGCTGCCATTGAGTGGGAGCTGATCACAACTGGCTGGCTGATCCAGAGCAGCGTACGCTTTCCTTCAGCTGCTGTGGGGAGCTAATGCTGCTATTTACCCACTCACTGAAACCTGTGCGTTATCAAGGATCTGCCTAATTCAGAAGTGAGGGACTCATGTATACATGAAGTCGTAGCTAAGCTATGCCCACAAACCAGTGCTGCTTCTATTTTCAAGACTGAGTAGCACTTTTGTATAACCAGAACTCCCCAAAAGTGTTGAAGGGCAAGGGTGATAGGCCTCATCCTCACTTTTCTAGCCAGTGTGCCTCGCTTTTTCCTTTGGTGCTTGATATTATGCATTAGTCCTGGTATTTGGGACTGCAGTCATTACCTTGCAATGCATTTGTGCCTGACAGAATATCCGTAATTGATAGTGGATCTCTCTTAAGCAGATACTACTGAATCTGTTTTGTTGCAATGTGTGAAATTGCTAGAAGTTGATGAGAAGTTAAGAGATACAACCAAGGTTTACATTTCACAGTAGATTTTAATAGTCTTTAAACTTTCTCCAGGAATTTCCTATTTGTTAACCCTGTTCCATCCCTCCCTTTTTTCAGGGAGAAGCACTCAACAAGATGAAAGCTCTGAATGACTTTGTTAAAGTGAGTTCTCAGAAGGCCACCAAGCCTCAAACCAAGGAGATGATGCATGTGTGCATGAAGCAGGAAACTTACCTTGAAGCACTTTCCCACCTCCAGTCCCCCCTGAACCCCAACATTATCCTCGCTGAAGTTTGGTAAGGAAGATAGCTGCATCTCCTAATTTGTGCCGCGGGCTTTGTCTGGCAGTAGAGCCAGGCTACCCCAAGGTCCTCTTTTCTCACGGAAGGCACCAGCCTGTTAGCATCTGTGGATGCTGTTGAATTTGCAGCTTAGATGGCCGCTTTTTTAATAGATAGAAACTGATGGTAATATTTTTGTTTCCTCTAGTGTGGACCAGTGCACCTTTATGGACTCCAAAATGAAACCTTTATGGATTGTGTTTAATAATGAAGAGACAGGTGGAGGAGGAGTGGGTATTATTTTCAAAAATGGAGATGGTGAGTCTTTAAAGCATGAAGTCTCAAATGTTTATTGTGGTGAGTGGGCCTAAATATGGACCATTAAGATGATGTGTAAATGAGGACCATCAATGTGTTTGAGTTTTTGACAGTAATTGGGAGATATAATCAATGCTCCTCTTTATTTTACTTGTTGCCCTCTTCACTAAGATTTTAGCACAGCAGTAGCTGGCTAGCCCAGGCACAGTAAAAAGGAACCTGATGTGAGGTCTGAAAGAGCTACAGCGGTCCAAGCTTTGTAGGGTTGGAGTGGCTGCTGCTCACTGTTGTGTCCAGACAGATGTTTTCTTAAGTGCTACACTGGCTGCTATGGGAAGAGCTTTGGCAAAGTGAAGTAGCATATACCTCCAGTAGAACAATCAGGTCTGAGTTAAGGTATCTACTATGGGGGCTTTACACCGTTACTGCACCAGTACGCGTCACTTTGCACTGATGTTCTTTACTAGCAAGACCTAGCAAGTGACAAACGTGGCAAAGGCCCCTCGAGCAGCCTGCTTTGGGGCAGAACTAGAGAAAGAGCACAAGAGGAGGGGAGAATGGAAGGTACTTATGACCCTTTTTTTTTCCTTTGTTATGCTGCATAGATCTGCGTCAGGACATGCTGACTCTGCAGATGATCCAGTTGATGGACATCCTGTGGAAGCAGGAGGGCCTGGACCTGAGGTGAGTAATGCGCGCACAGTTGTCCTACTGCAATGATAATGCATGTGTGGTGAGGCCATTTTGTCTGCAAGCTTATTTAGTCGCCGACAGGTCTGTCTAGTATTCTGTGAGCAGCTCCTCAGGTTTTGTGGTACTGAGGAGTAGAAATGCAGAGTAGATATGGAGTAGATCCAGCAGACAAGGGAAAGCTTAAAAGTCAACACAACGCAGTTCTGGGCGAGATTTCAGTGGAAGGGTTTCTTTCATCTCTGCAGGATGACCCCTTATGGCTGCCTCTCCACAGGAGACAAGACAGGACTGATAGAGGTAGTCATGCATTCAGACACCATTGCCAACATCCAGCTGAACAAGAGCAACATGGTGGCCACTGCAGCCTTCAACAAGGATGCACTGCTCAACTGGCTAAAATCCAAGAACCCCGGGTAAGTGGGCTTGCCGTGTACTCAGCACTGCTTTTCTGCTTCCTTCCATCTTGGAACATTTCTTCTGCTCTACTCAATTTTTTCTTTCAGTCATGCATATTTCCAAGCTGTCCCACACTATCTCTGGCTGGTTCACTGCCTGGTGCACCAGAAGGCATCATGTGGATCTGTACGGGTTTTGAGCTGAAACGGAGGCATCTGGGTTACTGTTTGCAAGCTTTTTTGATCTTTCATAGCTTAAGGTAGCACTGTCCACAGGCTGGATCCAAACCTTGATCTTCCCCTCGGTCCTGTTACTTTCTCCAGAGAGATAGATAGTTGGCGTGGTGGCAGCTGGAAAAGGGGCAGAAAGAGTAATGCCAAAACCGGGAGGTAAAAAAAGCAAGCAGCACAAAAGCTGAGTAGGTTGGGGGTTTGCCAGATACAGAAACAGACAGCAGCAATCCATCAGTGCTGCTCTGATGCGGCAGGGCACCAACAGGAGTCATTCTAGGAGGCCACTTTGTCTTTTGGATCTGTGGATATCTAGAAATGAGTTAATTTAGCTGAGACTAAACCATTTTTGTTGAGATTGTGGACACAACCTTATCTGGACCTCTCCAATTACAGATAGTTGTTATTGCAGCTCGTTTTTGTAAAGCGTGGGTGGGAGTACTGCCTCTGGAGAGCACTACAGAAATTCAAACGTGATGCCCTTGCTTTCTCCTGCAGGTTTGGCTGGGGAAAGCTAGGAAAACAACTTTCCCAGTGGTGAAGCACTGGTATTCAAAGTAAAATTCTCTTTCAATCTTTTTCTTACCCTCTTTAGTGACGCATTAGAACAAGCGATAGAGGAGTTCACTCTTTCCTGCGCTGGGTACTGCGTGGCAACGTATGTGCTGGGGATAGGCGACCGGCACAGCGATAACATCATGATCCGGGAAACTGGACAGGTATGGGGAATCACTGCTGCTGTTGAAGTACTCGAAGAGGGGCGTGAGTGCACATCCCAGTGCAATCCCTCTGCTAAGGAATGCACCTCCAGCCGCGAGGCAGACTGGACAAATGCTCTCAATAGCTTCTATCATTAAGAGGGTAAATACAGTTTTATAATTTGAATTACAATTCTGTAAGCGTCACTGCCATCAGCTGCCGCTGTTAATGCCCACTTTAAAATTACAGTGGAGCAATTCGTACCTCTCAGACCTAAAATTGTCTGCAGATGCAAACTCAAGCAGTCTTATCAGTCTGAATACTTACTTGGCCTCAGCAGAGTCACAAATCGCTTGTAGTTCCTCCTAGAAAAAAATGTTTCTGGTTTTTAAATGAATGCAAGTGATCAGCATGGTTCTAATTTCACATTGATACCTGTACCGATTCCTTTACTTCTCTATTCCACAAGAATAGCTACCAGAGTTTATATCTTCTCATACACTGTTTGGAAGACAAAGGGCAAAACTAGGAAAAAGAAAATCCCTTTGGTAACAGGACATGTACTGAACTACATCAGTAATATTTTTGGTAAAGGGAGAAGTCTGAGCTATCTTTCTTGTTTAATTGTGAATTCTACAAAGCCTAAACCAACCCTGTGCTAGAGGGTGCAAGGTGAGTCTCCTGCAGGTCCAGTGAAGTCAGATAGTTAGTGTTAATATTTGAAAGTAAGAAATTGTTTGCTGATGTTTTGAGACTCGCATCTCTCGGGCACGTGCAGCTGCCTGGCCGCACTCTCTGTGCAGCGTCCCACTCCAATGCATCTTATTCCTGTAAATCAAGCAGTCATGGTCAAAGAAACCTCGTAGTGCCTTTGTTTTGGGGTCGCAGCAGGGACAGAGACACCGTGTCATTTGCTAACAAGACGCCAACCTCCCTCCCTGGGCTGTGAGGAGCAGCAGCCCTTATCTAGGACTGACTCTTCTCCCCATTAAAAGAAACGCTGGGCGGGGCGGGAGCTTACACCACTGTTTTGCAGAGGAGAGGCCGCTCAGTTATTTGTCCGCTTGGGGGAGCTGATGCCCTGCGGTGTACGGCCTCGGCGTTGGTGTGTCCGGGGCTTACAACAGCTCTGCAAAACTGCCGCGGTGTGCGAGGGTCTGTGCGCGCTCCCCCTTCCCATCACTGCGCTAATGGTGCGACGGCTTCACTCGGCTTGGTATTAAAAAAAAAAAAAAAGGGAGGGAGGGGGGATAAAACGCACCTTACCTGAGCAGGTGATATGCTGTAGCAGCTCCACAACAGGACATCTTTCCACACACCACCTGGGACTGCAGCCTGCCCGCTGTAGGTCTCTCTCTGCTTCTGCTAGTGACACAGTAAGGCTTTACAAACAACAGAAACTTCTTCAGATATGCAAAGTACTGAAGAGGTAAGTACCTCTTCTGTCCTATCCAACATCTAATTACAGTAGAGAATATCTCGGCGAGTAAACATTGCCTCTTTCCTAAAGGAGTGCCATGGGAGGTCATTTTTCTCTCTCCCAAAATCCCATGGCCAGTATCTCTTGAATAGTCACTGTGAAGAGAACTCAATACTGATCAGCTAAAGTAGATACTATTCTGAAAAGTATTTTTTTCTTCTTTATTTTCAGCTGTTCCATATTGATTTTGGTCACTTTTTGGGGAACTTCAAGACTAAATTTGGTATTAATAGAGAACGAGTTCCTTTCATCTTAACCTACGACTTTGTGCATGTCATCCAGCAAGGAAAAACTAACAACAACGAGAAGTTTGAAAGGTAAGTGTGTTAGCAGTTAAACTTAAGCTTTTTAAGCTCTGAATTTTCACAAGTCATTTCCCCCAACGATATGGAGCCTATAGCTGTCTGTACACACGAAAGTAAATAAATGATTAGCTACTTGTTAGCGAAGGTGAAGGAGCTTGGTAATCGTCAGTGCAGACAGCAGGGTTCAGACTAATACCTAGTCTTGCTGTATAAAACGGTATAGCTTGCAGCCTTCATTCCTTTGTCTCATCCTCCTCTCTGAGCAGATTCAGGGGTTATTGTGAGAAAGCCTATATGATCCTGAGGCGCCACGGTCTTCTCTTCCTGCACTTGTTTGCACTGATGAAAGCTGCTGGCCTGCCAGAACTCAGCTGCTCCAAGGACATTCAGTATCTAAAGGTAAGAAAGAGAAGCAGAGCTCAGATACGGTTAAAACTGAATACCTGATCTTGTAGCTCAGTGAGGAGGAGTTCAGTGTGGAAGGGCGTATTCTTTGAAGCAAACGAACTCCAGAAATCACGAGTAGACATCCAGCGTTCATGCGCAGACCAGAAATACCCGATACTGATGCTCAGGAAATAACTTCAGCTTGTTCAGCACGAAGGCAGTAGGTGCCTTGTAGAACCAGCTCGCAGGGAAGGAGACAGGGCACTTTGGTTGTGTATCGTTCCCAGTTTGCCTCTTCGATGGCAACAACCCAGCCCCGGCCAACTGAAAGACAGTAGCTTTGTACAAGAGCACTAAAACCCTACTTTTTCCCTACTCCCAACTTAAGAGTAGGGTGTATGTATTTATCAGAATGAAAGACCTTGTGCAACTACAGTAACTATTACAACAATTAATGGCTATTCATTTCCTACTTGGTGCTCCTTTCAATGGAGTAATTTCTTAGTGAGTAAACACTTAGCAGTTGAGCAGTTCAGTTGCACTTTCAGTGAGGCTACACTGATTTTTGCCTTTTACCTTCAGGATTCCCTCGCTCTTGGGAAGACAGATGAGGAGGCACTGAAGCACTTCAGACTGAAGTTTAATGAAGCCCTGCGAGAGAGCTGGAAAACCAAAGTGAACTGGTTGGCACACAACGTATCCAAAGATAACAGACAGTAGAGCGCCATCAGCCTGCGCACTTGGTCCACGAGAATGTAATACCTGCACTGAGTCCAGCAATTGCAGACAGGTTTTAAAGACTGATGAATGTTGCCGTGTTGAAGGTACCGCATCTGCGTTCCCAGAGATCAGACGTTTCTGCATGACTGAAAAATTGTTGGACTGTCATCAGCTGCCTAATCGTGTCTGCTATAGATCTGTGAGGGAGAAGGGAGAGACGTGAGGCAATAAAATTACTGCATACAGTGAAAGGTAGGTAGATGTACTGTATCCTTAAGAACCTGTTAGGCTTCAAATACATCTTCTAATGGAAGTGTTCCGGCAGTTGCAACATCCTTCCAGTGTGTTAATGTGTCTATTTCTATTTTCTTGAAAATTGACCTGAACACTGAGAACCTGCTATCGCTGTAGCTCTTGTACCGTAGCGCATCTCCTAGGTCCCCACCATTACAGCTCAGAGGCATTAACTTCACCACGCGATCGCTCCTCCTGCCCTGTTTCAGTGTACACCAGGGTAGGTCAGCTTGAATCCCCGCTGAAGCTGACTTGGGCAAATTGTTTTACCCTGCATTGTAACAGGGTAAAAATATCCACGCTGTCGCGTTACTTTCTCTCTGCTACAGAGGCGAAAGTGTTCTTCTGAAACTGAACTGGAACCCATCTATTGCTGTCAAAAAACTGGTGCCACAAGAACAGGCTTGGATTGGCCGACGGGTTAGGTATTCTTCTTTGCTTTCCGAAGTCAGACTTCAGTTGAGCCTCGAGCAGTTTCTGGGTTTCTGCGTTTATACTGTTTTTAAGCCTGAAAACAGTAAGATTGCATTTTCAAAATTGGCATGCAGCGTTGGTTGCTACACGTCGCTCCTGTTGGGGTGCACTGGAGCTAGCTTGCCACCTGGCTTCCCTGTAACGCACGCGTGCGGGGCACTGGCCTACACCTACGTGATCACTGGGATCCAACGCTGCAGCTCCAGTGTCAGCTGGGACAGATGGTGCCGTTCTGTGCCGAAGTTACGTGGCCCGTCTGCCTTCCCGCCTGAGGCTGGCGGAGTGCCGGGGGAGGGGGTTTATCACCGAAACACACGCTTACAGGGAGTTGTGTCTCAACTCTGATCTTCTTACAAATCCATTCCCACTCTCTTCCTCCTCTCAACCACGGTACGCGACTCTTCCTTTGTCCGCTGTTAGAGCTGGTGTGCAAAGACTGTGTGTCTGTACAGGGGTCAGCCAGAGAACGAGCTGCGGTTACCTGTGCTGGTACCTGAATCAGGACAAACCGTCTGCTCCAGCCTCCTCCTGTTCTCACTGCTGCCTCCGTCTCCTTCCCGAGCAGAATCTGTCCCATGTCCCACAAGGTGCTGTAATCAATCACTTATTTCTACTCATGTGTCATATTTTTGTGTGCAGCTAGCGTCCTTACCTGGTGAGCAGTTGTGAGCGCTGGCGTTGCACAGGGACAGGAGCCACCGCTCCTGCTCGGTGCCTCACGCGAGGTGCATCGAGCAGGCCGCGGCCCACGGGTCATGCTGGAAAATAGGTGGGAGCAGCGTTGGTTGTTAGTACCTGCTTCCTTTAGCAGCTCCCTGGGGTGCTTCCATCTCCCCGTGCTCCCCAACAGCAGGTTCCTGCAGAGGTGCTGTATCATTCCTGCCTTTTAAAGAATGTATTTGATTTGTGTGTCCTCAGCTAGGCTGAGCAACATTCTTTTACTCACAGAACTGTTTAAAATTTAAACTCTTTTACTTACTCTTACTTATGTAGGTAAAAAACATACAGGCATTTCAGATCCTGTTTCTCAAGTGACGAGATGAGTGTATTGTCAAATGATGGACTGCTCTCTCATGTAAATTGAGCTTTCATGTCTGGTTTAAAATTCCCACAAAACCAGCAAGTTTAGGACCGAGACAGAACTGGCCTGTTTATTCTTACTAAATCTTCCCTGTCATGGAAAAAAATTTGATTTGACAGTATTTTTGCATCCAGCACAAAGAGCTGAAAGTAGGAAAGAGTTGTACCTTTCTAGTACTTTAAAATTGGGTACCCTTGTACTTTAAAATAATGCTGCCCTGTACTGACTGTTTCAATGCACTTTTTTTAAGAGGACAAGTTCAAATACATTTGTTCTTCGTCAGCGGCACAGCTAAGCTAACACTGCCTTAAAAAAAAGTAACTTCTACCCTAAGCAGAAATGAGTGGTGGGCAATAGCGGGTTTGGTCAGCGAGTGGAATATGAAATGCCTTTAATAAACCCTTCCCTCATTACCTTCAGATACTAACAGATTATGATTTAGTGTTACGCTGTTGCTAATTTAAATTCTGATTTAAAGTATGTACTGTTTCTTTTCATAAAAGAGATTATGTGATGAGGTCTATTCTATACTGTTTTGTATATATTAATTAAACCAGGTTGCCTCTCATAGAGCAACTGTTACTAGAAGCAGCAGTTACATAGGAGACAACCCATTTAAACCCTATATAATCCTTGGAGATCCCCTTTTTCCACCCCTTTCAGATACTGTACATGACCGAGAAGTGGCCAGAACATTTCAAAATAGAATGGCACGTACCCTTCCAAGTGACCAAATCACTAACAAACACATTCCTCTGTACTTCTTCAACATCCTGTTTAATAATAAGTAATACTGAAAGTGTGTTTGCAGCAAGCAATAGTTTTTAGAACTACTGCTGCTGCTTGAGATTAGACTAAAAGAAACTTCCTGTAGTCTCTGAGTATCGGCCTCCGTGGAAGGTGAGCTCTGTGCAATACACGGTCAGTTACTGTCACTGATGTGGTTCTCCTGAGTCGAGAATATTACTCCCTGGTTTGACCTGAACAGCAGATAGCGGTTTCACAGTTAAAATTAATCTTAAAACAGTGAATCCATATTTGCAATTATAAGTATAGTATATTATGAATATGCAATTGTAAGTATAGTATTTTGAAACTGAACTGGTCAACAAATTATGAGAGTAAACCATCAGACTTTTTTTTTTTTTAGCTGCTTTAAGTATTAGAAGGGCAATTTTCCTTTCCTGTACCCAATTACATAGCCCCATGCTTCACAGGCTAAGCAGGGTGCTGGGTGGCACAGTTTAAATTAGGAGTAGGAAGACGCTTCTCTCTCTCTTACATCCAATAAAAAAAAAAAAATATCCCTTGCCACAAGGACTTGGACAAACGCACATTTCCGTGGCGTAGCAGATGACCGTGTGTCAGCTGCCCTACCACAACCGACAGCAAGTCTGTGCCTTCACAGCGCGATGCTGCTCTACCCCAGCCCATGACTGCGTTGCTTATTCCCCCCCCCGAAAAACACATCCCGTGAGGCTTCTCCCCAGTTAACCGGCAGGACTAACGCACACAGCGAGTGCCTGGTAAGCACCTTGTTTGTGCAGCGAACCTTTGCGTCACCTACCCTCTAGGGTGATGCTTTTACAAGGTTCCACCGTTGGCCTCTAAACATTTGATGCCATCCTTTGTAGTAATTCTTCAAGTTATTTTTTTTAAGAGCCAGATTTGCGGAGACCAAGCGTTCTGCACCCAGGCTTAACGGAACATACAGAAAATCTGCCCCAACCGTGGAATAAAGCAAGGTTGGCAGTGATCCTCCTGAAATACTAAAAAGGAAATGCAAAAAGGAAAACAGAAGCCCAACACAGACTCTAACGGTTGTTCTGATATTAGAAGAAAATCCTGCAGGGTTTAGAGCTCTTTGCATGCTAATCAGACGGTGAGAAAACAGCACGGTGCCCATCTGGAGCAGAGGTTTATGACCTCTTTGCGTTCCCTCCCATGGGGTGGTACACCCAGACGCTGCTTGCAGGGTTCCCTGTGGCCACACACCTTTGCTCCGCTTTAGAGAATAGATAAACATGGCTCTTTCTTTCCATATAGAACTAATTTACAGAGCATAAAGTATGCAGAACTACCAGGCCGAATGCAAGCTGAGATGCACTAAAACCACAGCCTCATTGGTGCTTTGTCCATTCTCGTGGCAGGGAAGAAACAAACTACAGTTCTGTAACTGTAAAAGTAATTCTTGTAGATTGCCACAAACCCATAATCCAGGATCCTGCCTGCCGTGCCGCCGCCAGGCAGCCTTACCTGGCAGCTCCTTAGTCCCTCTTAGGTATTTGGTTTGCAGCACTTCACGCCTTCAACCGTTGTGCTGGGGGTGTTTCCAGAAAACTCGGGCCCTAATATAGTTTTACAGAAGTACAAAGCAGCAGTGGGTCACATCATCCGTCCTTCAACTTTAGAAGTGCAATAAAACAAAGTTGTATCATCAGTGTGAACTCCCAAGGACTGAGCCATTCCAACGGTGTTTCTCAATGCAGCAGAGTTTTACAGAGATGTTACTTAGTCTAGAAAATGGACTTACCTACCAGAAGTAAAAATAGCAATGAGTCATCAAAGTGGACCTTCTTCCTTGTAGGCCACTTGAACGAAACCCATGGCTGTACTGGGTCGGCAAAGAGCCTCCGACTCCAAATTCAGAAAGCAGCAGCTCACCTGACAGTTTTCAGCAAGCTGAATTGTACTGAAGACTGAAACTCAAATCACTTTCAAAAGTATTACATTTCACTATAAATAGCTTCTGGTTTTATAAATATGCTTAAAGTTATATCCCTATTTCTATTTATTTAGAGATGTTTCTGTGATTATTTTTTTTAACTCTGTACAAACTGAGTGTGCTTATTCTGTTGCTTTTGGAAAAAAAGAAGTATTTTTTTAAGCCAAACCATGGTTCTGTAAGAAGAGAATGTTTACATGTTTAATTTTTCAGTTGCTTTAGGTACACGTTTTCTAAGTCAAAAAACAAAACAAATAAATGATTGATGAATTGTACCCACACATGCTGCCGAAGTCTTTCTATGCTTGAGAGATGAACGAAAACAAAACGGACCTCTTCTACTGCCACCAGCAGAGGCAAATGAACACACGGTTAATGTAACTTGATTCAACTTTGTTCCATTCGGTAAGAAATAAATGCAAACAACCTTTAGAACCAGAAATTTATTGTAGCTTATAGACTTTCCAAACTGACCTGTTACCAATATACACATCTGAAAAGTTATACCCATAGTGGCTACAAACTGCATCAGGACATTTACAACCTTTCAGTATCACCATTAAGTCATGATCAGTTTTGGTCTAAAATACAGCAGCTACAGCAACAGTATATGGAAGGGTAAGTGTTCTACACATTAACACAGGACAACTGTCAGACATAAGTTAAAAGTTTCCCAGTTTACTTAAAACTAGCAGTTATATTACCACGTAAGTAGTCAAAACCATTTCCCCATTTTAGAAATCTAAAATTTTACATAAAAAAAACAACCCCCAAACCGGTAAGCTAGTCGTGTGGGTTCCCTTCCCTGCTTCCAGGTCCATCTACTATTGTAAAAGGCACTCCGCAGTCAAGCGTTACCCCAGATAAAACCCACCGTCAGATCCCATTACACCCATCACTAGGTGCGAACAGGTCTGCACTGAAAATCAAAACTATACAAACACTTGGATCCATCCTTATCTTTTACCCCGATGAGTTACGGCCCTTTGTGCCCCACCCTTTGGCTGGCTTGCTGCTCCTCTAGCACGCTTCCCCGGCGCAACGCTTCCCTGCCGCGTGCAGTCAGCCACGACCCAGCCTGCCACGAGACGCGGGGTCCGTGCACCGAGAACAGAGGCAGACTACATACACGATCAAAAACCAGAACTTTGCTTACCGTGCTGAGGAGCGAACGGAGTCCTAGTCTCCTGTTACAAGCAAAACAAGTTACGCTTTTTAATCCACCTCCAAATGTAAAAATCAAGTAAGCAGATATTCATTATTCAAGGCTCTGCGTAAGACCAAATAAAGTTAAATAAACAAGACCTGAACCTGCCTTACCAAAAACCTAGCACTCTCCACCATGGGGTCATAACTTACTTTTCGTACCTTTCAGCTATTTCTTTAGAAAAGTCCTTTGCAATTCCAAGTTAGAACTTTGATCAGAAACAACCAAAACCATCTGGACTTGGAATAATATTAACGTGATTCCCAAGGTTTTCTGGTTGGCTAATTTATGCTATAGTTTTTCACCAGCAGGAAAACACAATTACTAAGTGTAAACAAAGGCTTAATACACCAACAGTCCAAGTTACTGTACAAGGGGCTACAGGGAATGCGCAGGAGTGTGTTTAATAGAAATGAACTCAGCTACGCCCCAAACCCTCCCACTACCAAATCAGAAAAACTGAACAGCAAAAAAAACAAAAAACAAAAAAACCCCAAGCCCAAAATACCTCTCTATGTAGACCGGTAGCCAAGGTGCACAGGCACACGGGTCTCAGGCTTTCCAGCTCCAGTTACCGATGTAACCACCGAGCAACTCATGACTGACCCACCCCGCCGGCAGCACGAGCAGAGCAGCACTGCACTACAGGCGGCCCCGCTGTGATTAACCGGAGCTGTGGCCACACACCACAGCGACAGCGCACTCATGTGTAGTGTTTTTTCCCCAGTAACTTAAAAGCCCTTATGCTAAGCCTTAATTGGAGGAAAAAAAAAACAAAAAAGGAAAAAAAACCAAACCCCAACAACTGTATTGCACAGGGCAGTTGAACCTCTGCAGAAGTTCCTAAAGTCTTTACAATTTCTCAGAAGCTTGTCTGTTCCCTCTGCAAAAATAAAGGACATTAAAGAAAAAAAACGGAGCGGGGCATGAGCGACCATGGCAGTCACGGCCAACGACACCGTACTACTGAAACACCTACACTCGAGAACTGTGCCCGTGCTCCTGCTGCAGTAGTATGAGACTTGTAATATTTCATGCTGCATGATTTTTTACTTTAGCATGTTTTAAACCCCAATCCCTGTTTTCACTACCACAAATGACATAATTACATAATTCCAATATATTTACAAAATATTAAAAAGTCTGTTAATCTTCTACATATTAACCTCATTCTGCCACTTTACACATGCACTAATTTGGGGGAAAAAATTAAAAGAAATCAACAGGCTGAAATGAGCAGCTTTTACCCTTTGTCAACAAGCAATCTTTGCATCTTTTAGAAAGAGAAAAAGGAACAAAGCCAAGTTTGTTTCACTGAGCAAAAAAAAAGACAGTTCAGAAATTCATGTGCAATGGCTACAGCTCTGTAGAGTCACTTAGCTGAGATGACATGAAGAAAAAAGTGCAAGGTGATTCCTCACATAGCGTAAAAAAAAAATAATAATCCAGTCACTGAGGGATGGCTGAAGGAAAAGAGGCGCTAACTACAATTCTAGGAAGAGCAGCAGGAACTAGCCGACATAACACAAACACTGGGATGTGTGTGGGTTCAATCTACTGGCCAGAATGACTTTTTTTTTTTGTTTTTTTTAAACACCATGAATCCTCGGTAACAATGGAGTGTATTACAGTGGCGTCTTCTAGAGCAGAAACATAACGACAAAGGGAACAGCTAGAATCAATAACTGAGGGTGGAGTCATCCCATTCCAGCTGTTGCTGTCTATTGACATTCTGTTGGTCCTCCTCCTGCTCCCCCTCTTCCTCCTCGCTGCTTTCAGACTCTGCGCTAGTGATGTCATCTTCTTCTCCATCTTCACTTTCTTCTTCCTCTTCCTCCTCTTCCTCTTCACTGCTGTGTTGATCCTCGTAAGTCTGTTAAGACAGAAATTAGCTGCTGGTATCATACTGGCCAAAATTTTGTTTATTCTTTTGAATCCAGGCACAAGGCACTATGTTGAGAAAGAGCTATTACAAGATTCCTTACTGGTTTTCGATGTTCACTGGTAATTAGGCAACCAGGAAAGAAAAAGGAAGGAGCGCTCTTTAAAATTGCTTTGTAACATCCCTATCAATCCTGTCACTCTAAACAAACCAATTCTGAAGTCTGATGCAGTACTGGATTATACTGGAAAACGATCTTGTGGTAGGGTCACACAAATAGCATTAAGTTTGCACATCTTCCTCAGTCCCCGTTTTCTAAAAATTCAGATGTCAACCACAGCAGAAGGAAACATCCTAAACACAGATGTTTCGACAACAAATTCTTGCAACTTTGGAAAAAAGCAGGCCGTGGTTAAGGTAGCGTGAGCACGAGAAACACTGGAGTTGGACACTGACCCGTAAACCCCAATTACGTATCACCAAGCTGTAACCCACACAAGATCCCAAACATAACTGCTCTCAGGAGTTGTCACTTTGGCACATTCATTAAAAATTCACAGTTAATGTCTCTACTCTGTGTTCTGTGGTTGTTGTTGGTCTACTGCTCTGTCCGTGTACAATCACACCCGTTAGAGCTGGAAAAGGGCGTTTTTCGGTTAAGTGCTGAGACACCAGCTTTACCTCCATGGGGTTCACAGTGATGGTCAAAGCAGAGTCATCCCAGTCCATCTCATTTTCCTTTCCAGTGTCCTGGTCACGCATCGTTCTCTGATGTGCAGCTCGGATTCGGAACACTCCCAGAATAATCATAAAAACCAGGAAACTGACACAAACTATAATCACAACAGTGGCTGTACTTGGGACAACTGCAACAAGAAAATAAAAGGAGTTTCTTAAGCGATATGGATAAGTAACACAATGCTAATAACTAGTTCTCTGTCCCATCACCTGCAAGAGGGAAATGGCAGTATACAAATATTGTATGTAGCTACGCAGAGGCAGTTTGTCTAAGGTGACTAAAAAAGTCAGTTGGAGAATAAGAACTAAAACTCAGTTCCTTAAGTATAATTACATCAATCTGAAAGACTGACAACACATGGAAAGCAGATTCCACCACACACACAGACTCCTTTCTAAAACGCCTATTTTATTTCCTCCCACATCCTACATCCACACTAAATTAATATAATTAAAACAGAAAGGACAGATACCACGACTCATCAAGGGAATATGGGTGCAGTTCTTTCCTCGTGCCATTCAGAAGAAATGCTGTCCCAGTTCCTCGCAGTCCTTTATCTAAGTCTTACAGTCCTCTCAAGCCTAGTACGCCTCCCATTTTCCAATGTACACACACCAACACAAAGCTCTCCTGCTGGCAGGGAAAGATATTGCCCAGATCTCTACTAATCCACTCCTCCCTGTGTGGGGAACAGCAGAACAGCACCGAGTAGCTGCTTAGATTATTAGTCCACCACAGTGGTTTAAACTCTGGGGAGCAAACCTCTCTGCAGCAAGAAGCCTCTGTGACAGTTTAACACCAAAAAAAACCCCAGCTGAACTCCAGTGACTGAGAATTCTTACCTGAAAACGGATGAGGGTTAGCCAAGTTGTGCCCAGAGAGATCAACAAATGTATGATGAACCGGATGAACAAATTGTGGTTGTGCAGCTATGTGATTAGCGTGTTCAACTGGGTTAGCTGTGTGGATAACATTCACCTAGGAACAAAATAAAATGTTAAATTCCAGAACTCCAGAAATGCAACAGTTTACTTCTGAAGAGATAGAAAGAAAGAAAAACAAAGATAAAATAAAATAAAAAAATATATAGTAACATTAAAAAAAAATTAAAATCTATTTCCCAGAGCAGGAATCCAATTCTTCTTCAACACAGCAGCGGTTTGTCTCGGGGAACAATCATCCCCATCAGTAGCTCCTCATGCATTACAGTTCCTTGTCATAAACCCCTTCATTTCCACAGCTCTCAGATCTGTTTACGTGTCTGGCAAGTTTGGGTACAGACACCAGTATTTCAGAATAAAACAGATAAAGCCAGTTCATTTTCAAATTTGGTAGCCAGCTATTTTAATCCCGAATTTTCTTATTCTGCTGTATAACTTCAGCTAACACCAAAGAAAAAAACAAACAAACGTATTACAGTCACAGGGCTAAGAGAAAACTAGTCTTTGAAGTTTAACCCACACTTAGAATAGCCGTCTCTTAGGTACAACTGCAAGCTCATCATTTGCACAGTGTATTTCTTGTTTCCCTGCCAAACAAGCAGAGCTAAATATACCCCTCCTGTGGTGGAACACTGTGATACGGGGTGCCTGACCAGCTGCACAACAGGAAGAGAGCACATTTACTACTGAACGAGCAAAGCATTTCCAGTGTGGTAAGATCCCAGCTCAAGCTCACAGAATTTCCTCAGGAAACAATACCACATTACTTAACACAAAAACTTCTATTCTGCAACACAGGAGGCTGCCCAGCCCACCGCAACACCCAACCAGTGGTAAATACAATTACAATTAACTTCACTGTCACCCCTTTGGTCAGCTTGAAAATGCAGAAATTCAAGCTCATAGCTGAAAGATGCACATACACGTGACAGTTCCTCTCAACATAAGTAACGTCACATTCCAGCACCTGAAATTTTAATACCCTTTATGTTATCTTCTGCTGTACCTCCACATATTTGATACAAGTGCACTAAGTCATAAGTAACCTGCATTCCGCTGCAGAGGAAATGCAGCTTTAGCCTGTCTGTGCTCTTACATAAGCTCTGGTATGCGCAATTTAAGCATCACACAAGGAAAACAGAAAAAGGCCCAGCAAGGTCATTTGCAGAATGCTAGAAGTTATACAGTTATACACGAAGGCCACTCAAGTCTACTCTTACTCTATTTGCTAGTTTTTTGCTAAATTAATACGCTGTCCTTCCAATTCAACCTTTTTGCCTTCACACTTCCATTAGCCATATTATTTCTTCTACAACACGACAGTTTCACCTCTGCTGAGGAAGCCTTATTTAAAGCTGAAATATATGATTAAGAACACATTTATATATAAAATACAGCCTGAAATGCACACATTTACTAATATTTATTTACAGGACAAAAATCTATATCAGTAATTGATGAATTATCTATCAGTTCAGGCAACAACTTCCATCCTCCTAGCCACGCATGCTCTCAAACTTCTCAGAGCGATCAGATTAGCTCACGTACCTCCACTTTAAACTCATTGCTGACGTAGCGTCCATTAAGCTCAGAACAGACTAATTTGAACTTTCTGTCAAAGAGAGACACAGTGTGCCAGTTTCTGTAGCGTATCAAATGCAAAACTTCTTCATAACTAGCCATGGTATCAACCCCTGTGGAGAGAAAGAAACAAGTAAAATAATTGCTTTGCAAAAGAGGAGTACAATATCATATACTCAGCAAGTATTACTCCCTTTCTTCAAGTCTTCTTGGCTGACAAATTTTCAGTTAGTTGAAAAGAGTAACACCACAGACACACACATATGTAGCTCCACTGAAATTCTGTGGATTGATTTTGTGATGCAATCCCAGACCCAGTAAGTCTTTAAAGAGATTCTAGAAGCCTTTCTTTCAAATATGTTAACATATTCATCTGGGTCAAGAAGGACAGGGAACAGCTGGAGAGGGTCCAGCAAAGAGCTACCAAGATGATGAGGGGACTGGAGCATCTTTCCTATAAGGAAAGGCTCAGGGACTTGGGGCTTTTTAGTCTAGAAAAAAGGCGACTCAGGGGATCTTATCAATACTTATAAGTACTTAAGGGGAGGGTGCCAGGGGGATGGGAACAGTCTTTTTTCAGTGGTGCCCAGGGACAGGACAAGAGGGAACGGGCACAAACTTGAGCACAGAAAGTTCCATCTTAACATGAGGAGGAACTTCTTTACCCTGAGGGTGGCAGAGCACTGGCACAGCTGTCCAGAGAGGTTGTGGACTCTCCCTCACTGGAGACATTCAAAACCCTCCTGGATGCCGTCCTGTGCAACCGCTGTAGGTGTCCCTGCTGTGGCAGGGGCCTGGACTTAGATGATCTCCAGAGGGCCCTTCCAACCCTGATGATACTGTGATACTCTGAATATAAAATGGAAAGGAATGGTGCGTGCTCCTAGGCACTGGATTATCCGTGCAAGGAACAAGCCTTTTCTAGGGCAAAGTGTACTTAATTTCCACAGTCCAGAGGTAACCTGCAGTCTGGGACATGAGAGAAGAACAGCAAGGAGGTTCTAGAATGAGGTATGTTCTAGAATCACAGCTTTCCAGAAAATAGTTGCAACACCTCTGAGCTTGAAATTCTTGTTACAAATGAAGTATCCGCAGTAAGGTGTTACAAACCATCTCTCCAGCACACTGTCTTCAGACCCTTCCCACAAAGAGACCAGAAGCAGTAACCCCTACCTGTGATTATCATGCCCAGGTTGGAACTGCTCATCTCAATGCCTTTCTGCTGCAATCGTGTCATGTCAATCTCCAGGCTTTCTTGTTCCTGATTTAGTTCCTCTCCTAGCACTGTCACCTCACATGTATCCAGGTTATGCATGATCTCTTCAGATACCAACGACTCTTGTACTAAAAAGCAGAGAAAATGCCGAACAGGTAAGCAGAAACAAAGGTTAAGTAGAAAGAGCCCAGGAGCTACAAAACATCACATGCAAACTCAAGTCCTCTTCCAGAACAAATATTAAGATCTGGGCCTGAAGTAGAGAGAGCAAGTATTCATGAGACAGTGACTAAAAAAACCAAACCAAACCACAAACAAGGGATATTTACACAAAAGTAACAGCCTGGTCTCACTACCATTTCAAGGTAAATTTTTGTCAGCCCAGAGCAAAATATCTACACCTTCTCAGAATAGATATACATCCTCTTTTGCCCTACTAGTTTCTGTATTAACAGAGAAATCCAAGCCTCTCTGCAAGAGAAAGATCCTCCAACATGATCGCTGAATGGGGTGAGGGCAGGCAACAGTCCTAAGCAGAAAAGGATGTTGTTACCTGTAGGATCTTCATCTCCATCTCCCTCTGGCTCCACCTCCCGTGTAATGGTGCTTATTATGCGAAGCTCAGGAAAGAGGGAAACACCCTCAGAACTCTCAAACTCTGAAGCAGAGCGGGCAAAATGGTTGATGCCACTAAGGCTGATTTTCGGTTCCTCTGGTTGCAAGACCATTACATATCCCTCCACGGAAGGAATGGAGACGCAGGCCTCTTCATTGAAACACCTACGAGAAACAGAAGCAGTTTTGCACAGTCAAGGAGGCTATTTGAGAGAGAGGCACAATTATGCAGAGTAATTGCTTTATAAATTTTTAAAAAGCTCTATCTCAGACCCAAGAGTCTTAGATAAATTCATCAACCGCGTTGGAAAGTAAGAATTCCCCACCAAGGGAGCAATCTTACAATCAATTTTTACTTACCGTTAACACTTGGCCCCATTTTCTACACTACGACTAACAGCCACAGATAACACCTTTAATGAAGGCTGTGATACCGGAGATGTACTCCCAGCATACCCTTGCAACAAGTTCCTCCCTATCCTACACACTCCTTACTACATTCTCAGCACGAAAATTAGAGTGCTGGTGTAGAAAACATTCGCCGTATTCAAATGTGTGATGGTTACATACAGCAAGACTCCTTTGTTTATCACAACTGAGATACAGGAACATCGTTCCAGGCTTCAGCATCACTGTACAGAGACGTATTATTTCAGCACTAGGACATACTTGACAACACTGGTGATTTTAAGCCTCCGAATCCCAGGTGTTGGGAACTGGCGGGAATTCAGATAGGAAATGTGTTGCATGGCCTTATCAACTCTGTCAATATCATCCCCTTCTACGGTCAGTGTTGACTGACTTGGGTTCATGTGGATCTGAAACAACAGAAAAGAAGCGTAAGAGAATACACAAACTGTAACACAATCGGGTAATTAGAACTGGAAGGTCAGCACTGCTTAGCCTGGTAAATGCTACGATAATTCCATCTGTATTCAAAGCAATAAGGCTTATTTACTGGCCTTGTAATACAGTCTAACTTCCCTAGTCCCTTCCTTATTCCAGTCAAACATATTTAGTGTTTCATTCTGTAAGAAAAAATCTAGGCACTTATCATAGTTCTGATGTGAAGATTCTAGTAGTATGGAAGAGAGACAGCTAATATAAAAGAGAAATTTAGCTCTGTTCACACAACCTTGCTATTAAAAAAAGGCATGCAAGTTAGCCTCATTCTACTAAGCTGCTTGTTAAGAATCTTTACCTTTTAATAGACAACCTTGTTTAGCTGGTAAAACGGAGAGGCTTACAAACATGGAATTTCTCTTCAGGACTTAAAGAGAACACAGTAACTTTCATTCTTAAGCTAAACTAAGACCATATCGATGCAAGAAAGGTTTCCCAGTTTTCATGTAGTTTCAATGCAACATGTCACAATAGACTAACTTGTTTTATTTGGGACACCCCTACTAACTCTGCCAGCAAAACTCGTAACTATTATCACCACAGCAATATACATGCTCCCCTTCATTCACATCCAACTTTACCTTCACGCCTTTGCCAACACCATCAGCCATTTGCAAATCCAGTCCCTCTTTGCAAGTATATAGGCAATCTATCACTTTTTTGTTTTCCAGTTTACCAGAACGAATCATCAAACCTGCCAGATTGCCTCGGAAAAACTGCGCCATGCGGAGTTCACCACCTTCATAAAGGGAGGAAGGAAAAATCTTTATGTGTTTTGATTCTTTTCACTTTTTTTTTTTTCTTTTGCAAAACAAAAAGGCCTTCTGGTACCATAAAGTATTATATACATGCGGGTTAGTTTTTATCCATTCTGGGTGTTAACCTTGTGATTATGTTCAAGCATAAAGAAAAAAAATTAAACAGTTCACCATGCATATGGCCTTCAAAACAGGTGTGGCCATCTTGAACTGTGAAACTAAGGGTAATATTTCTGTAACAAACATTTCAAAAGAAATCGCCCATACAGCGAGGTGGTGCTCTTCAGAAATGAAAGACAGAACCAATGAGATGAACTATGAGACCCGAATCTTCATGTTGAGGTAATGCCTCCTACTAGTCGGTTCCCTACAAAACAGGCAACGCCCATCAGCATAGCACACACCACCACCCTCCCTCTAGATGTTCATCTACATCTAAAGCAATCATGACAGGCAATCTTTACACTCAAAGGACAGAAAGAAACGTCACAAAGTGATTCGGCTCATTCTGAAAAAAGTGTCTTAAGAGTTAAGTGCTCCTCTCTAAAGGTGCCTTCTCGGTATGGACTCAAGTGAGCAGTTCAAACTCAGGTAACTCGTTTTTAGATATCTGAGTTAAGTCCGACGAATTGCAACCCAATAAGCCCCTTATTGCTTAGATTTTTTGAAGACGCCATCACGATGACCACCTAGTCTATATCTTGCTAAACAATGGGGGCCACAGAACACCATCCAGAAATTTGCATTTCAAGGTCATCACTTACTAAGCTGCCAGATTTTTAGAAACATATCTAAGCTTGTTTTAAAGATTCTAAGTGATAAAAGATCCCTGCCATAACTCAGTAAAATTTTCAGTAGTGAATTGTCCTGTTACAACTTACATAATTTCCAGTTTAGATTTGTACAGTTCCAGCTCCTAGCCCCGGGATTCTGTTACATCCTTGCCAAATTAAAATGTGACGCACAGCTAGAAACCTCTTGTCAATTATATCTAGACCACTCCAGGAATTCTTAAACTTTACAGAAAGGGTACCTATCTTGAATACACCTTTTCGAAATGGACACTAATTTTAAGTGACTCAACTCAAGACATGAAATCCAGCAAATTATCACGAAAAATTTCTAGGAAAATAAAACCCTCTAGCCAACCTGAAATACCCAGTAAGCCAAAGCTTTTATGCCCATTCACTGTAAATAGAACTCTCTATCCATTTCTGATAAAGTGAGCATCCGTTGTAAATTGCAGGTCTGTCTTTGAGTTACAAGCAACCTCATCTAAATATGAAACCGGTCTTGAGTGGGGAGCAGAGCTACCTGACTTCCAGAGGTCCTTCCCAATCTATTGAATAATTCTGTGATACACACACATACCTACATACATAGATATGCATATATTTATATAGAATGAGGTGCATTTATGTTTTAACAAAACTGGATTAAAGAAATTATAGCTGATATTTTACACCAGTAACTTATTTTACACCACTTCACTGCAATTACAATGGTTGCAGATTTGTACATGGATGTGCATTTGGGTGCAACCAAAAAAATCCACCAAAAAACAAAAAGAAAGCAAAAAAAAATAAAAATCAGCTGATGAAGCTCTGGAAATAGAAGCACAATGAAGAAACAAGCCTAGGAGAGGATTACGTGAAGGTCAATGGCCCGAATGCAATGCCTGCATTTCATGCTGTGTGCGAGATGAAGCAATGTCTTGGCTTAAAAATGAAATAAAACAGTAGGGAAAAAACTCCAGCAACCTGCAGAGGTCTCAGGCACAGTTTCATTGTCATTTTCATTTCCTGTATATTCTGTAGAAAAGCAAGACAAAGAATAGAACAATAGGGAAAGGACCAAGTAGTTATAATTTGGCAAACTCTCTTATCACAGAAAATACACAGCAGCACTTCCCCCAAAAAATCTGCTTATACTTGACCCAGCGTCTCAAGGATTATGAGTTCTTTGAAACACTAATAGCTGCAATGCAGGGAAGAAGCATTACTACGTTATTACAAGAACATAACATTCATGACAAGACAACTTGAAGAGCCCCATACACAAGTTGCAGTAAAAACAGTCACACTGGAGAACACTTTAACCACAGGTACTCAATCTCACACGGATCACTATTAGTAATGAGATAGAGGTCTATCAACTGGCTCAATTTATTTTCTCCTCTCCTAACTACTAAAGGGGAAATTAAGGCGAGATCCAGCCTGTATCAGAAAATCACCAAAAGGTATTAAATGGTGATCAAAAGGAGCCATTTACCAACAGATTTTTTTTTTTTTATCATAACAATAGTATTATACGTATTAAGGAGTCAATTTATCAGATGGAAGAATCGAGGAGGGAAACGCCAAAAATGAAAAACAGCTTTTAATCTTTTAAAATAACTCTCTCCTTAGAGGTGAGCTGTACATACAACTTGGAGCAGCCCGATTTATTTTAAAATCTTGGTAAGACAAAGAAGATGGACTTAAGCACCAGCTTCACTCCTTTGGCATACTTTTTGTCCCCTGTGTTCTAATTCCCTAAAAATCAGGCTTTTGGTGGAATTTTTAAAAGACAGTGCCTCAAGTTCTTGTATTCCAGACTTTTAATGCTCCTATTTCAGTATGCTGTCATTAAAAAGAAAATTCATGTCAGAAGAAATTACAGAATCATATAATGGTGCCAAGATGAAAGCACAGGAGTTTTTACACTAAATGTATATGCTTTTGTTAGGATGCAGAACATACATGGAAGCCACTATACAATCCATACACTTAGCTGGAACAGAGTTTCCAAGCTCCGTTTCTCGAAAACCAGCCACTATAGCTTCCCTTTGAGCTAGAAGAGAGTTGGAAAGTCACAAACAGAATGAGATGAATTATGGAGAAAATAATTAATTGACTCAAAGGAAGTGACAACAGAATGAATTTAGCACTGAAATAACATTAATACTGAAAGACAGTGAAGTCAGAAAATAGTAAATTTGATAGGATATTTTGATAATTCAACCTTCATTCACACCTCAAAGCCTTAAAACTCAAAGAGAAAAGAGACATTATAAGACAGAAGGCTGTTAATTTGATTAAAATGTCTCAAAGCTTTCCATTTTGCATTCATTCACAAGCTACTTCTATGCATTACTGCAGACTGCAACTATATTCTGAACTACAATAAAACACGAATGATTTAACACTTTGACCGAAAAGGTCAGCTGTATTCCAGCTAGGGTGTAATTTAATCAGCAAGTAAACATTTCAGTTCAGGACTATGAAGCAAGAGCTTTGTTACAAAGATCTCTGTTCATCACCCTCCATGTGCAGATGCATTCTTCTCCTTTTTCTCAAGCTTTGAAGAGTATGTTTCATAAGTATTAAAGCACATGAATCAGCATTTTACAGCTTGCAGAATGTCACGTTTTAAACCATAGTCTGCATACAATAAAGCAGATGTTTTCTATGTTTATTTTTAAGCAGAAATGGTAAAATACCCAAAAGACAGCATCGCTGTGTTGCTTAGCTGAATTGTCTGCTGGTCATGCTTACATTTATGACAACACATTTTCCACAATACGCTTTTCCTCCTACTTGAAATTAAGCGTTCTGCTTAGTAATCTGAAGTATATGATGTAGTCTTACAACCATTATTAAAAAAAAAAAAGCAATCTATATTCCCACAGTTACCACAAAAGTTACTTTGATGGGCTGCTGCTTGGTGAGTAGCTTCGTATTTTATACAGATCTGTGGATCTGTGGCCAATGAGCAAAAAAACACTCATGAAAAAAAAATGACTAAAAGAGGAAATACGCGATATTAACTAGGAGCAAAAATAATCTGCAAAAGACAACAGAAGCCATCTTTCACGTACTAAAGAGATCTGCGATGTACTTCTAGGCTAAACCACAAAGATTTCATTTTAAAAAAAAAGTTAATTAAAAGTATTATCAATTGTAAATAGTTACCTTGCCAACATGCTCCAACCACTAGCTGCGTTTCTATCTTTGAAGGATGAAGTGGATAATCTTCAGTCACTGGGAAAGGATCATATGAAACACCATCTACATAAAGAGTTACCGCAGGAAATTCAACACTGAGGACATAATGATGCCACTCTTTGTCACACACCTGAGTAAAGAAAGTTTTAAAAACACTACTTTATTTTTTTTTTTAATTACAGTTGAGTAACTGATCTGATGCATGTTTTGCATATACATATATGCAGACATATCGACAACCTATAAGCCTGTATAGATATACTTTATGTTTTACACATGGCACGGATTTGAAAAAAGCAAACCGTCAAACATTTATGAATAGTTTCTTTTCTTCTATTGCCAATATAGAAAGCTGCACGTACTTCCGTTCCTTTAATTTTTATAATATCCAATAACAGCATAGTTAAATTTAAAAATACATACCTAAATGCAAGCACATCCTGAAACACTGTTATAAGACATTACTTGACAAAGGACCTGTATTTGCTGAGAGGGATTGTTTAGAAAAAAACATGACCGCTTTGAATAGAAAAAAAGCCTTCCACAACAGAATTATTTATAGTGAAAGCTGATTAGTTTTTGGAAAGTAACAACCTTCCAATAAGGACATATACGGGCATTTTACCATCAAAACAGTATACATTGCCCTGCACAGAAAATAGGTTACAGTTAGCTATGTTGGAAAGTAACTCATTGTTTAGGTTACCGGCAAAACAGACCTGTAATAGTAATGTAAAGCAACTAAAAGAACCTGTATAAATTTACAGATATACGGGGTTTTTATCACTCAGATCCAAAGGGCTGGAAAAGCACACAGAATACTTAGTCCCTTCTGTCTCATTCCTCATTGTCGTAACATCATGAATTCACAGACATAAGTTCTGCAGATCTCAGTACGACCAAAGGAAAGATTAGTTATTACAGCCTTCACTTGCAAGTCTAAAATAATTAAGAATGCATGACCAAAACAATACAACCAGACAGCTCCTCTCTGCAAACAGGAAGCAGAAACTACCTGCATCCCTCAGAGGCCTATTAACTCTATTATTGTGGAGTAAAATTTAATTAAGAAAATTGATTTGTAGCTACTGCTTGCAATGTGTAAAAAGTCACAAATTTTATTTCAGCGTGAAAAAGGATTAAAAAGGTAAGTTCTTCTGTTATCCTATTAACACTTTGATCTGCAAAAATGTTGCATGTCAGAAGTACTTTAATGCTATAAACAAACTGAAATACTTCTTGTTTTCTCACACACAGTACCTTATAGGGTATTTAGTGAAGATAACTGATATCACAGCTAAAAGACTGACATTGTATTTTCACATATAAATCCACATTTTACTACCTTTCAGGACAATTACTTTATTTCTTGAGTATCCCACTGGGTTTAATAAAACCACTAAATCAGTATGATATATTCAAGACGAAAAGGTATAGGTATAGCTGAAACTATCTCTGACACTTGATCACAAATAAAGTATTGTTGGGTTCTATAAAACATGACATGAGGACTCTGTAGCTGCAAAAAGTATTTGTTCATAATTATACTATCAGGGAGTTTAGTCTCCAATGGTTTTCACTGCATTCTAATGTCCTACCAACTGTCCTTCCAAACTTACTTGATTTAGCTTCCAGTGAAATTCAGCAGGTTTGTATGTTTTTCCCTCTGAAGGATCTTGGCGGAAGAGGAACACAAGTCGGCAGTTGTGTACATAGAGTGTATAGTGGTGCCGGTTCATATCTGTACAAGAGTTTTAACTAATATTATTTCCTGTAAACCTCAAGAACTCCATGAAATTCACCTGTTCTGTAATTTCATACATAACCCCCCAAGTAACTGATAGGAAGAAACAAATGTAGAAGTAAACCAGGTGTGTTAAGAGGAATGAGAAACATTTGTAATAGTAATTAGGGCAAACATTCCCAAACAACCCATGAGTAATCCACTGTACAATAAATATGTCTATCTCCAAATCCAATCTAAACCAAGACACAGGACTAAAGACTCACGGAGACAAACCTGTCAGCAGGAGAAAAAGAGCTCTATTTGCAAATAGAAGAGCTTTTTTGTTACAAATTAGTAGCTTCTACCACATCTAATTACTGCTTTGGAACATGTACACAGGATGGCATGTGGACATGCTTTCCTAAGAGAAAACTGTATATTCGTAGCTCTAAAGGATTTAAAATAAATACAGAGGTGAGATGCTAAAGAAACAAGTAAGAATAAGGAAAAGAAACATTTAGCTACATCATCTATTCCATGGCATGGATAAGTCAAGAAAGGAGGTAATGAAAAAATACTAAAATCATGTCAATCATTCAGCCTGACAGTATTGTTCCAGTGCAATACATTCTAAATTGCCTCCCTCCAACAAACCTAGTTCCAGTCTTTCAATATTGTATAATATACCACTGAAATGAACGCGAATGGTATTTCTACTACCAGAAATTATCTGTCGCAAAAACTATATAGTTAGGTCAAACCAAGGAATAAAAAAAGAAAAATCGTTCTAAAGGTCTGCTTCTTTAAAACAGGAAAAGCTGTATTTAAATTTGCCTTTCTTCTCCAGTTCCCTTACATCCATGAATCCAAAGTTTTGGGTTTTGATTAACAAAAATGGGTGAAGGTAGGGAAGAGAGGAGAATACTTGTACCCGGTTCTGAATGACAGTCACTTTTCTCCTGTTCAAATAAATGCTTTTAGGATATTACCAACACTGTTAAACCTTTCGTATTTTCAAATAAAATTTAATTTAATTAAGGGTGAGGGCTGCTGCGTTTGCTCTATATTCAGTGTAGTTTCCTTTGAAAAATCTAGCAGCATTTTAAATAAAGTATCTTTCTCATACACTGAACAAATCCACTGCTCCAGCTAACAAAGGCGAGAATTCTTCTACCCCCGTTAGACAGCAGTTATGGAAACAGGGTTATCAGATTTCTTTCTTATTAATAGTATCTTCAAAATGTTTGTGTCTGTAGCATTCAGAGACTGAAATGATGAACAGGGTGAAAAAAACTTCCTCACTGGAGAAAGAGAAACTACCACCTCCTAGAAAAAAGAATATAGCAAATATATATATAGTAGCAAATGCTGCCACTAAACCTGATGTATGCATCAATGATTTTAGGCAGCATCAAAAACAGGGCCATCTTCGGAGATGCAAAATCGAGACTGCACTGCCACAGTAAGTCATCTACCATGGCAAGAAGAAGCGCGTAATATAAATTGAAATAGAATTAGCAAAACAAGTCTGCCTAATCTGAAGCTAAAAAATCTAAGGCTATATCTTTATAGGCAAGCACAATGAAGAGCAATTTTTACAGCCCACTTCATTTCACTTCCAAGTAAAAAACAACCCAGAGAAAAAACCTTCAGGTTCTCACATATGCCTCCACAGCATATAAAAAAAACCCAAAACCCAAAAATGAGACTGTTTATATTTGAAGTATTGACAAACCTGTCTTGTCTGAATTGCACAGAATTGTCTCTTTCTCTTTGGTTCCAGGCCCATGCCTCATCCATACCGAAATCATGAAGGGCTCTTTTAGATTGACTGTGACAACGCCATCTGGAATCTTCACAGCTTGCGTGCCATTAAATTCGAAGACTTGGTCGCTGTCATGACCATTATCAGTAGGAAGTCCTATTGTCCAGTTAGCAGCACTACTTGGAGGGGGAAGTAGCTCAGCTGTGCCAGAAGCAGCGCCTACAATAAAAACACTCCAATGAAAAAACATAGAAACTAAAAAGATCACAGCTAGTTTCAAACCAAACTGTTCTTCTGGGCACTAATTTTTCAGCACCGTCAAGATTATGCACTACCATCACACAACAAGCAATTCTCCTTTTAAATAATGCGGCACTAATAACAGACATCTAATACCACGACGACTTCCATAAATTTAACTTCTGGGTAGACAGCTAGTCTCACTGAAAGTGTTTTGCTCACTACCTCTGCAGCTGGAGAACCTTATTTTGCCTCTATGTCAGGAACCATTACATTAACATCACTTGTCCCTCAGGCCCATGAACGTGATGCCCTTCTCTTGACACTATACTAGTTGTAAGACTAACACCCGTCCAGTTGAATAGGGCTGCATAAGCATCCCCTCACAGATCACTGTCTAATAATATCATAGTCAGGAGCAAAGATACCCAGCAGGTACTCAGCTTGCTGCTTTTTCCCCCCCCAATTAAAGCCTAAATCATTAATGTCACACTGACCTAGTCAGGGAATAGCTTAGGACTTGCCTGGGTGTCTATGGTTAGACTGTATTCACACTTTCAACTAACTTCAACTGAAGCTGAAGACATAAATCATCAGTGCTAATTTGTCCTGTAGTCAAAATTCTTCCATATTGGCTACAAAGGATTCATAAACTTTTCATGAGACCTTTAGCTACAGCATACATGGATGCCAAGATGCCCTTTGTTCCTAGGGCAAGCACAATATCAATTTAACTGATGCAAGTAAACTTTTTACAAACCACACTTTCTTGGTTTTCTTATCTGCTTTTTTACCATGTATTTCTTACATTGCATCTCTCACATCCATCATGCCTCAGAAAAACAGAGACGTTTTAATGGCTATACCCTTCTGCACATCTAACATTCTTTCAGCTCTTGAACACGAATCTCATGTGAAGGGAATTACCAGTCTATATAAGCTCGTGGAGACTCAGAAGAAAGATTGTTGACTGCACTTGAGAATTATTATAAAAGTCACCTTCAGCCAATTTCATGCTTTTTATTGCCTGCTAGGAAAAAAGTTGGACGAAACTACATGCAAATAAAGACCATATCTACTCATTGATTTGTGGTCTAACATAATATTCAAAGAAAAACTAATAAGCAAGACAGACCACTTTATTTTAACAAAAGCATTCTTACCACAGAGTCTGTGAATGGATTTCTCAGAGTAGGTGTCTCTATCACAGCCTTTACCAATATGGTTGGTTTCTAGCTCAACCGTTGCTTGAATTGAGGTGACTGGCTCATCACACGTCTCCAAACGCATACTGGGGAAGAGAGCTAACGAACCAGTACCAGGCTCATATTCTATTCTTTTGCTCCAACCTGTGTATTTATCCAAAGAAACAATATTTAAAACCTCTCATGTTTAACTGAAGGTACTGGCAAATGCTAAAAGCAGACAGGAAAGAGATGAAACTAACCTTGCCAGCCAGGCTTGCATGTAGGCTTAATGCTAATTTTAACCAACACATCCTCAGCAGCTCTCTTCTTCCCACAGTCGTACGCTGTTACTGTCAGTTTATACTGATGTTCTTTACCATAGTTTAACTTTTCTGTGTTTTTTATATAACCTGACACACACACACACAAAAAAAAAAGCAATAATCAGACGTCAGTATCTACCCATTGCTCAGGATGATTGCCACATTAAATGCATCCAAGTATCACCTATGGACTTCATGTGAGTACCAAGACTTTAACAGACACCCCTGCAAGCAAACTAGCCCTTCACTATTTGACTTTTCAATGCCAGACATCAGGCCCAGATCCTTAAAAATTACATAAATCCAGAGATGAGCACACATACATAGAACAGCAGGTATACACTTATCAGGCTCTTAACAGTGTATTATATTATTCAAAATGAAATTGTTCACAGGTGGTAACTGATAAATAAATTGTTTGGCATGTGCCAAGACTCTCCAGCTTTTTTTTTTTTTTTTTTTTTAATTTGCACACCCATGAAAATTGTCCATTGGCAATGTGGATCCCCCCAAAACCCAAACTAAAGCCAACTAAAAACTGTCTTGCTTTGCTTCATCAGCTTGCTTGAACCCCTAGAAGTAGTCTACAGATTTTGAAGGGTCCACAGATCACCAGTGGAAAGGAAATGACCTAAACAAATCACTACACTTCAAAACAATGTAACCATGTAATCTATGTGAGCATCTCAAATGTGAAAAGCACGCACATGGGATCCCATTTTTCAAAGCTAACTAACAAAAGCTATCCTAATATAGAATAGAAAACTACAGGCAAAAGAAAGCAAGCCTACTGAGAGCTGGTTTAAAACATAATACAGCTACCATATTTCCTTTATTTTGAAAAGCATTTTACAAGAAACAACGCACATGCAACAGACCATCTGCTCCTTAGATCATGAGACAGCACTGAAAGACATCTCACTTTTCATTATCAATTCAAACTGCTAAAGTGAATACCTCCATTTAACTACCTTGTAGGAAAGGGTTAAAACAGGGTCACTGTAGTTTTATGCTGACCAGTTTGAAGTCCCATTCTTAGGGTGGCAAATTATAGTAATTCTCACTCCGTCCCGCATAGTGTTCTTACCATCTTTGTCGATAGCAAAAGGTACATCTGGAGTTACAATTTCATAACTGCAAATCTGGCTGAACTGAGGTGAACAATCCGCATCCACTGCTTCCACTTTCAGGATGCTGTCATACCTCTTCCCTTCAATAGCTGTTGCCTTGTATGACTTCTCTTTGAACACAGGAGCATACTCATTAACATCGTTCACCTGAATATGTACTGTTGCTCTGGAAATAAAACAGAAAGGTCAGTTTCCTACATATTGCAAAACTCCTATTCACACAAGGAATCTGATCAAACAGCTCCCTCTTTTCACAGATGAAGCTATCCTTCAGAATTTAAGCTCCCTGAAAGAAGCCATTAATGACTAATAAAAGTAACAATCTCAACTACCCCAACCAGGAAACCAGTGGATGTTTTTCCAGTGTGTTGCTACATAATTCAGCGTAGTTCTAGGTTATTTCTTACTATAGCTGTTTATTTGCAAACAAAATTCAAACCCTTTCAAATTGCCACCATTTTACAGAAATACAATAAAACACAACTGTGACAAAACAGGCTTTTACTTCTGCTAAAACCATACAATCCTTCTAGTTCTTGCCTGCTGTGAGAGTATTTGCTATAAACACCCAATTTTTATTTCACGTGAACAAGAATGACAGTTAAGACTGGTCTTAGATTAAGAGCTCAGTCAACTGCATTTGATTAGCTTTCTTTTGCTAATAAAGTACTGAGCTGTGTAAGTCAGTGAAAACTGGTTTATTTCTTGGATGTAGGAATGAGATATCAGACAATTTAAATGGAAGAATCACAGAAGTGGAAGACACATTTTAACACACCATATAGCGAGCTAGATAATCCTAAACAGATTGGACCTCGAATTCTGTCCTTTCATGCTCGTTGATATATAGAGAATAGGAAAATAGTGCAGTTTCCGTGAATGACCAAGGAAAAAAGGTGAATAATGAAAAGTATCTGGAATGTAAGCTAATAAACAGTCAATCACTAGAGTCCTTCCATAAAAGCAAAAGTTTTCTATTACTTATGCTAAAAAAAATAAAAATCTTTAAGGTTTTATTTTATCCTATGCGCTAAATAAATGCCACAAAAAATGGCCTTCTGTATCCAAACACACGTTATATTCCCGACTTTAAGAGCTAAAATCCAAGATGGTTAAAAGCCACAAAAAACCCCTAACACAGTCGTGGGGCAGGGAAATTTCAACAGCGGTTTGCAGGGGCAGGTCTTGGAAACCCATCATTGTGCTGTGGGAAAAGAATTGCAGAGCATGCTGCTAGACCTGTACTGGTTCACTACATAGCCATGAATTTGGATAACCAAAATCAATTAATCAACACAGGTAGAAAAATATAGATAAGTTCCATATGATATAAATTAATATAAGTAATATAAATAAGTGTGAAGAAGGAACTGTATGCTATCAAGCTGAACAAAGAATGTAATTCCAGCCAACCCAACAAAACATTTGTTGCCATCTTTCTCTCTGAAATCTTTCTTCACAAGACAAATTGAATACCAAATAGAGTTTAAGGGCATACCTATTTTCCATAAGCATAATCCTTAAGGAGGTAAACTTTCTACCGCCCATTTGAAGCATACAGCTACAGAGAACAAGACTGTATTTGTCACTAAGATGACTGTTGCTGCTCTATTCGTCATCTTATTTATGCCTTTCTTTGCTTCACACAAACAGTAATCTTCCACATGCTCTGCAGATGTTTACACCAGGGTGTTAAACAGTTATTCTCATGTGGATTTTCTAGACAGCATTTTACATTGTGGTTTTTCTTTAGATAAAAATTAGCTAAAGATTGCTTTGTTCTCACTCTTTAATCTAGGCAGAGATGAACCTTATGCTATTGATCTTGCTTTTTTTGGCGAGGCTGGCTAGAAACGACAGCAACACGTATTCTTTTCCATATTGTCAAGTTTAATATAGATTGACTTCTTGAACCAGTTTTTTGGTTTTAGAAACTGAATTCTGAAACAACGTCCAGGCTTGGTATCCCATGCGAACTCTTTGTAACAACTCAAGCCAGATTTTAACCATATCAGTTTTCCTGCTTCTATCGCCACACTATTTTCTCATGTAAATTCAGAGATATCAAGGGATAAATCAGTATCATCTAGAATACAGCTAAAGAGATGTCAAAACAGTTCATTTCCATTTTGCTGCTATTTATATTACCTTTATATGAAAGTCTTTCAGCATTAACACTTGGTTTGCATTTACATATACACAGACCATAAATCACCATGAGCAGGAGACTGCTTGAAACCAAACTTCCCCTCAGCCCACCACAGATTTACTTACTTGTGGGATTTTTTTGCGTTCGCTCCATCTGGTCCCTTCCCACAGTCATAGGCCTGTATGGTGAACGTGTAGTCCTTCTGTAGTTCACAGTCAAGCTTTTCTTTAGAGCGTATTATTCCCTCACCAGTGGATTTATCCACTACCACTGCTTCAAAGGGAACATTTTGCCCATGAATTTTAAATCCACAAATCTCACCTAGAGATTCAAAGTAAGAGAGGTTAGAACTGGTCAAAATTACCACGCAGTTTTAAAATAAATGACCAAATATTTTGCAGCCAAGGGTTTGTGAGGGTCTGTGGACAAAGCAAGAGCATTGTGCCTTAAAATGGGTGATTTCTGGGAACTTTAGTAAAAAGAAGCATACGTCTGCCTTCCAAGCAACTTGTTTACTTTGCATCCATTCATGCAGGAATACAAAAGAGAAAAAGAGAAATGTAGACAGGCATTTCACAGGAGTACTTGAGATAGCTCTAGGGTAAGAGTAGATCTTATAAGAGCATACAGCCAAGGCCACTGGTAACGTCTTCTATGCCAAGCTACTGGGAATAGCTGGGCAGCTTGTTTATTTTGACCAGAGCAAAAAGGTTAAGAGCACAGTTACAAGTCAAGGGATGAAGAAGCTTCAAGTACAGGTTCAGCACCATAATTACAGAAATTCTGTCAACAGATCAAAGAACAAAGTCTTCCTGTGCAATGTACCTGGCTAAAATTAGGGAATCAAAATAAACTACCGAATGAGAAAGGTAGAAATACCAACTTCTCAGGCATCCATTTCAACAGCTATCTACTAACACAGACAAAATATGTTAGTCAAAGATGCTCTCACATGGAATGATTTAGTAGGCTTTCCTTTCTATTCAAACTCTTCATCCTAACAAACTTGCAAGTCTAGTACATCATTTTAAAACCCACCTGGGCCCAAGACCACACTACAAGAACTCTTGCTGGCACAGCTAGGTCAATCCACCAGCACGTTATGCGGAGTGAGCCTAGCACACCTAGCTCTGCGAACAAAAGCCGCTCAATAAACAGTTTGATCACCTACACTGTATAACTTGTTACGTTTTGAAGGTGATTTTCTCACACCAACATAAAACACTATTTTGCTATTATAGTTGCAGTGGTATCATAGTACCAAGAATGCACTCCTACTGTAAACACGTCTAGAGGTATTCAAAGAAAGGTATTTGATTCAGATTTTAAACTACTGAAGTACATACTGAAGGAAGTGTACTGCAGTGAAGGTGTTACAATGCTTCAGCAGTTACATATTACTTTACAAAAACGTATGAAAAAACTTAAGATGTCCCAAAGAAGTAAGCTACAAGTGAAAATCTCAGAAAACGCTAATTTCCCCAAAAACAACTTCTTCAGTGTCCATACAATGTACAATAATCCCAAATGGTTCAAATGGATGTCTGATTTACAGATATTTCTAACCAAGGGTTTGGTTACATAACAGTTTTTAATCAATATATTTTAAAATAGAAAAAAACTGGGAGAATAAATGGGACAAAAGAGCATGACAGGATCTTCTGTTTAAGTGCTGATTCCCCATTTCATAACCAAAGTTAGTAGGTTAATATTCATAAAAGGGATAGAAAGAACCCTTTATCACCTTCTTTGGTGACTGTCACCTCAAAACTCTCTAAAGGGAGAAAAGATAAACCCAAGTCAGTAACAGGAAAGGTTGAAAGGGAGCAAATAAGGAAAAGGCAAAGATGCACACATTACACAGAAAAGCTTTGGAAAAATTGTATTTTAAAATTCCAGTGGTGATTTGCTGTAACTGTTACAATTTTAGAATTTTAGTTATGTTAAATATGATTTCATCTTTTAATTCCAGGCTGTCATTTGTAGAATTCTGAAGTATTTAATAAGTTTATCAAAAGGCTTTCTTCTTTTTCTTTTTTAAATACCAACTGCTAAATAAAAGATATTTTTTAAATTCCTTGTTGAAGAGCTATCTATAAAGTAGAATTTATCAGAATTTACTTACACTATTCTATTTAAAGGAGACATTAAATAATTTAAACAAGCTTTTATCTATTATACTGAAACCACCATGTTTCTACAATTAAAAAACTTCATACTGCCCTTTCGAGTTCCAGAATTTTCTTTTTTTTTTTTTAAATAGTCACAGGATTTTTGTGTTTCCACATAAATTTTTATCGGTATAGGTTGTGTAACACCTAGCATTTGCAAAATTTAAATTCTACATCAAACTCAACTTGACAGTATTGCCATAATTGATGATTAAAAATATACACATTAAATTATGAACCTAATGAACATAAAAGATTCAGTGCAAGAACAGGGGGTGGGGGGAAGCCATCTATTTTCCTAGCAGTGTATTACTTTTCCAGGTTAAACGAGCAACCAACAGCTTCTATCATTTTATTCTACCACTGAAACACTGTCATGCTGGACAGAAGAGATTCAGGTACTCAAATATACTCATCTACCGGTACTGAGGATGCCCTGCAATAGCAAGCCTTGCCGCCCCCAGCCACTCCACAAAAGTACAGACTTCCGCAGCATCCTGGACCTTCCACGCTTATGAGAACTTGGATATAACTGAGTTTTACAACGGTATTAGATGACTCTGATAGGCATCTGGAATGGTTTCACCATTCTAATGAAAAGACAGTTAACCCTGTTCTTCACTCCCCCGGGAATCACAGTTTACTAAACCCCCAAACTACCATCTTTTAACCATCATCCAGCTTATCTTTTTTTTTCCTGATTACCATGTTTGACCTGAATTCCAGTACAACAAGGCAGACCTGTACCCTTAAAATCACTTCTGGCAGATCTCCTGTTAATTCTCACACATTTCACGCAACGGTTATTCAAGTCTCCATTCTAGACTGGCCTTAAAAAGAGATGCGGCAATATAGTTACAGAGAAATATTTTTCTTAAAAAGGCAGATTTACAATTTATTATTGAAGCAGAAATATAATCAAGGGAAAATACTTTATAATGTATCATGATTTATAGTCCTTCATTTTAAAAGGAGCCAGTTTCTGAAATAGCTCTCATTAGGTTCTCCCTGAAACTCACTTCTGGTAATCCCTAGATTTATAATCAGCTCTTTATTTTAACGCACCAAGCAAGCTGCCTCTTGCAGCACCCACATAATTTATTTCAGTCTATTCTTACCCAGGATATAAATATAATCCCAGATTTTAATGTATTTTAGCAATAGGATCATTCAAGAAAATTTTACACTGCTTAAATTAGTGGCTGACACCACTGATTAGCCAGAAGTGATATTCCAACTGCAAGCTTTTAAATACTCCACATCTCTTACTCCTGTACACCCACCTCCCTGCTCCCTTCCAGTAACTCTAACCTTGAGAGGCAAGCATTGTGTGTGAAACACTAAGATTACAGGGGAAAAAAAAAATAAATATATATATACGGAAGAGAACGTTAAAGCAGAAAGCCTGATAATGGAGAGAAGAAGAAGTAGTGTACTAACGTGGCTATTACCTATTTGGATAAGGGGAGGCTGTTTAAAAACTTGTCAGTTCTTTATCATCTGAGGTGACCTTTAACTCTGGCACCAGCCCCAATTTGTCTCCTAGGAAGTTCAGGCATTATATTTTTGGCTCCTGAGCATTAAGACATAAATAAGCTCTCTGGTAAATATCTGTGTGTCTCCACATGCTTTTTAAGGTGTAAAGCTTCTGTTCAAGGTGCACTACAGCTCAATTCCTGCCAGATGTTTCTCACAGCAATAACTGACCTGATACAATTGTATTTTCCACTTCACTCATTAACAAAAAGCCCTTTTATTACTACATAGACAAGGTTCTTGTGACTGAAAAAGTTACAATGCATAAAAACTACGGTGTTACTTATGATGTAAGTGCTCTAAATAAGCAAATGCAGAGCTCCCAAACTAACAGGCTTTTTAAGCTCCCTTCTTCAAAGTGTCTCTGCAATGAAAAGAAGCAAAAAAGAATAATTCTCTAAATTGCAAAATATTTCAAAAATTAAAGCTCTCCCTCCTTTCTCAAAAGTATATTACAGACTGTTACAGAGCGGTTTCAAGACAAAGACGACAATTTACAGATTAAAATTCCCATACACGCACAATACTAATTTTCATCTCAGTTATGAAATTCATATATTCATATAGTATAGGTAATGCTCTTCTGTACTTACAGAATTCTTGGCAGTGAATTTTTATTGCCATTAAGCAAGTTTAGCCCCATACCGTGCTGCCTAAGGTTTCATGCTCTATGATATGTGCTTCATGCTTTTTCTCATTTCATTCTGAAGTTGAGATACATTACTGAAATAAATCTGTACCTCTCCTAATCTTAGAACAGAATGATGATCAATCTGTAAATTAGTTTATATTTGATATATTCAAACCTGTTCAGCTAAATTAACTGTAGCTAGGATAGCACTTCACAGTGTTTCACTCAGCTGTAATTACAGTTGAAAAAAACATTTCATTTAACAGCTAACACAGGTTCGTGGAGCCAGAAAACACAGTAATCCTGTATCCTAAAGGCATTCTGTATTTCTCCTTTCTAGTGTAGTACAATGAAATCACAATGAGGACTTGGTAGAATTTTAAGGTTTTGTTGATTTTTACTGTTTTATCTCTCTGCACTGTTATGACATAATGATGTACTGATGTTCATTATACCATATAGTTATAAAAAAGGTTCATAAGAGATTTAAACTGGACATACAGTATTTGACTAGACACTCTTCAAACTCTAGAGTCAGCTATCCCTCCACATTTCCATTACAAAAGCCTTCAGGAAAGCCCCCCATTTCAATACCTGTAGAATGTTTTCTAAGCAAGTATTTCTTAGTACCATACAGAACTGTTAAAAAGCAAACCAATTTTAATTTTCACAATTAGTGCTAACTACATTTCAGTTTGTATTTGCACACGTGGTAGGTACAAAACAAAATGTCATTTCACGTGTGCTTTAAATTTGATGCAAAAGTGGCTGAAATACTGTCACAACAAAGTTTCCTCTTAGGTTTGACAACCGGCTGTGCAACATATTTGTTGTACACTCAATGGATGTGACAAGATCAAAATCTTTCTCTGTTTGATTACACAGTGCCATTCATCTTCTCTACATATCATTTCTTATAGCCATCACCCAGCCAAGCACAGCATCACAGACAGACGTAGTGCAGACAGGACGTCAGCACAGCTCCCTGCCCTGAACGCAGCCGGGCTGGCGGTGCCGCCTGGAAACACGGCGGCAGCAGCCCTTGCCCAAGGAACACGGGAACCCCGCATGCTGCCGAGGAGAGGCTGACAGAAAGGCCTGGTGGATTTGTTTTTTGGTTTTTTTTTTAAAGAATGAATAGAGATTCCTCAAGGTCATTTCCAAAGCTCTATGTATATTCATGCTCTAAGTTGAAAAATTCCTAACCCCCACAAAAATACTTCTTGCATCCCAGATCAGTAAAGGGAACATAAAGCATTGTGGCGGAGCAGTGGTTTTCTGTAGGGGTGGGGTGGAGGGAAGAGGGATTAAAACCCTATTACAGACACCTCGAAAAACACAAGGAAACATTTCCTTCCGCAAGGGAAACATTTCCAACACTTTGCTAGCAAGACCCTGCCTTATACTCTCATAACAAAACACATTCAGCGATGTGAAGGCATCCAGAAAGAATATTGTTTGTTTCAAATGCAATAAAAATTGAGTTCCTTTTTGCACAGTAAAGGGAAAATCCATACTGAGAGCTTCAGACATGAAACTGATTTTAGACACGAATTACTGTAAAGTACAATAGGAAATGCAGCTGTCCTTTTTCAGCTAAACCATTTTAGATCAAATTCCAACATGACTCAATTTGTAACACAGAAAACTTTCACTGAGGAAGGAGAATGGTCATTGTCTTCTCCAGCAGATCTGTAACAATCATGGTACAAAAGACTGATTCCACAGCGTCTCTACACGTCGGGCAGTATGACGAGGCAACCTGGCACGGCTACATTCAAACTCCATTTTCAGAAGTGTGTCGTTTCAGATGTAAAACCATACAAATTGCCCTAGAAATAAATGTCTGTATAACCCTACTTATTTTTGCACGTCTGAATTTTAGGATCCTACCCACAGCACCGAGTGAGCAAAGCAAGAAAATACTTCTACTTGCCCCACAGTTCATGTACTACAAAGCACTTAAATGAACTAGTTTCAAGATGTTTCGACATGCTCAAAATTCAAATAAAGCAAAAAGCTCTACTTAAAATATTTCAAACCTGCAAACAGTTCAGAACTTTTACAGCTCAGCTAGGGGGCACAGTTAATTAAAATATCCGATCTTTTGAAGCATGAATAAATTTGATTTATAAGTATGAATATACCACTTAGGGCTGAAACAGCCATTTAATCCTGAAAATGCTTTGTTTTGCTGTGAAAACATGTCACTGATCTAATGGGCTTCTCACACTTAAACACCCACATAGATGCTGCTGGACAATAACAACACTATTCTCCGTCCTAGGACATGACTACAGCACCACCAACCAGAATCGATAACGCTGATTCAACACCACTCCTACACTTCGCCTCCCCAAAGACACATTCAAGCATTCTTCCATTTAATGGCAGACGAATACTTTTATAGATTCCCATAGCGCAGTCATTCAAAATTTACACAATTCAAACCCAACAGAGTCATATCAAGGAAAAGCATCTTGACAACATTAGTGTTCTATACTCAGAATTTAGGTTAACTATGTTAAAACCATTGCTCTGCTGCTACTTAAGATTTGTTAGTTTTTGAAAGCCAAAATATATAATGTTTATACAAATGTTTAATAAAACCAACTTCCAGTTGGTAAAAATGTTCACTAAATGAAAGCAGGTTTATACAACTTAGATCAACACAATGGGAAAGCAATCTCGTTCGAAGAGATGCTTTAACATTGGATTTTTCTCTGCAAATTTTGCAATATATTTGAAGATATTTTGCCAGTACTTTCTTAAAGCTTCATGATATTCAGCACTCAAGAAAACTTTATTATTCACTAAGAGGTATAAAAAAACAATTTCCAAAATCCGTCCAATGCTGTCAAACTACCAGCACCTACATTTAAAGCACTTACAAACTGCGAGAGATGATTCACATGCTCCTAATCACCAAGTATGCAAGTCAGCCTTTCACAGACAGCAGTTTTATTTCCAGTTAAGATCACTTAAAAGCCTCTGCCATGTGTACTCGATACACGAGAAAGTTTGAATTTCAGAGGTTTACCGCTATCTCTGAACTTCCTGAATTTGGAAGGCAGCCTTGGAGATAATTACAGCCTTATGATAATGCAACAAAACTGTTACTTTAAGTACCACTTTAGGAAATTGTGACCAAGTTGCCATAATACTGTAGCACACGATGCAGTTAGCATGCTGAACATTTCAAATGGCTGTTAATTTAACCACTCTACTTTTCTATTGCTTCCTCCTCGAAGCCAGGCTAAGCAACATTCCCCAAAATGGCTAATGTCACATCCTGTAGGTATTTTACGAGGATTCTTAACTCTAAAATTTTACTTAACCAAGTAAGCTTCTGCAAATATCTAATTTAAGCTTGTTATCCACTGCAACTAATTTAAATACCTGCCAATGCCCAATGGTATTCTTCAAACAGAGTTTTCTAATATTTCATCAAACCAAAAAAGTAATTTCCATAGTACTGCATCCAATTAATGAATACAGTATTCTTAAACAGTAGTTTCCAGAGAAAAAAAAAAAGCTACTGCGGAAGTTTGTAAGAAAACTGTCATCTGTCAGTCGTATGTTGAAAGTCAAGAGTTAGCCTCCATTTTGCAAATGGCCTGCGTATCATTCTCTGTGTTCTTTGTTAGGGGAGAAAGAGCTTTTTCTTCAGGTAGAAGAGGCCGTCCATTTTATAAAATGCCGCAAACTGCTAAGCAAGCTTATCACAGGAAGTCCAGACTTCCACAGGAATTCTCAGTCCAAATGCTGCACAGAAGAAAGGCAATCTTAACTCTACTAATTATGGTTTTCAATCTATTAAGACACAAATCAAAAACACTAAGAAAACCCAAAACTCTTCAGAATTATAAGAAAATAATTGTTTCAGAACTCCCAGACTGAATGCTGTGAAATGCAGAATCCAGAGGATTGAGGAAAAGGTTAGACCCAATGCAAAAAAAAAAAACCAACCCAAAACAACACACAAAACCCCCCAACAAAACAGAAAAAAATAACATATACACATGAAATTGAAAGAAGCATAGAATATCTACAATACAGAGTACTCTCTGCTCTGGATATTTGGATACAGCTGTAAAATAAGAAACAAAACTGGTCCATGTACAAACGTTTCCTAGGGTCTAAAAGCTTTGAAACATTATGCTACTGTTAGGGAAAACACACTAGGTAACACAGAGTATTTGTCATCAAGAAAGCATCTCCACGTCCTAAATAATGCAGATGAATTCTTTACCTGCAAAACGCAGAGGCGCATCTTTGTCCAGGGCTATTAAAGGGGGGTCCAAGAGCACCGTGTTGTCATTTTCTGTAACTATACCATGATAGGTTGTTTCAATCCATGGCTTATGCTTGTTGACTGAAAGGAAAACAAAGTACAAAGTCAAAATGTTTGAAAGTGAAAATTTCTTTTAAAAATGCTTTATAATACTGATTTCAATATTTTCCTCTTTCGTTTTTCTAAATCTGAATCAATGTTTTACTAAATTAAAAAATTGACACAAAAGCCTGGCTAAGTATGTTCAGAAGAGTTCGGCGTCCCTGTAGGCTTTCCAACAGTTACTCGGAGAATCTGAATTACTCTCTTAACTATGCTAGGATTTAAGATGCCCCTGAAGTGCAATTCAAAAACCTTCTAATGGTGATGGGGAGCCGCTGCCATCAGCGCCAAGCATGACACCAGAAAAACCTATACTCAGCACCAGACGAAGAGAAACTGGCCAACATGAAACACAAGGGTTTGTTCACACTCTACTTCTCTCCAACTTGGAAAACGGGACCCAGTTGGCAGACTGTGCTTCAGAACGTGAAGGCTTTTTCTAGTTTCAGCATTTTGTCTTGTACGGGGTTTTTTATTATCACTACGAGAACAAGTAGAAAAGAGATCAAACTGAACTAAAACAGGGAGCGACAGCCATTTCTGTCCCAGTATAAGACCTATACCTAGAACCTTTGGTATCAGTTTTACCAGCCATTTATACAGCATCCCAGGCAAAGGAGGACTCCAGGAATTCTGCTGAAGTTGTGGAACTATGCAAAATGCAAGAAAGGGAGAGAGAGGAGAGGCAGTCGAACACCAGCTTCGCAGTCCCACACCTTGGCTGCAGAGATGCAACGCAAGCGTTCGGGCCTTGCTGGGTTTGGAGAACTTGTACTCTGTAGTCTTTAATGCAACATACATCTAATGCAGGTTTCAAACACTGCTGGAAGAAAGGACCAAAATCTCAGGCCTGTTCTGTCATTTAATAGAACGCCTTGAAATCTGAGTAATTACTGACTACTTTTCGTATCACTTATTTAGTAGTTGATTTAAGAAACTGGGAAACTCTGCTAAAAAATTGCCCGTAAAAGCATTCTTCAATTCTGTATAGAATAAACTGTAAATCGATCACTTGAGCACGTTTAAGATGACTGTTCCTCCTCAGCTCGCAAAAATATTTTTTCTACTACATCACAAAAGATGCAAAACAAAATTGTATCTACTAAGTTATCATCTACTACATGACAATCCAGTGTGAGAGTGTGTTGATTATTAAATCTTTATGTTACGCTCTCCAAAGATAAATACAACTTGTAGTCCACAGAACCTGTATATGCTGTGTAACAACTAATTCTTCTTGACAGTTGATTATATTGCTTCTCTTGGTCTAGCCCTCTTCATGTTGAGGTTCTACATGCATCAGTATAGTCAAATATAAGAAATGCTTTGCTAGAGGTTATAACAAATATACCAAACAGCATTCAATAGGTGACATCTCGCAGATTTTGGTCTTCATCAGATCAATTCCGTACAACTTCTGAAATAAATGCCTGTGCAATCACAGCAAAGTATATACTACAGCTAGAACACTATCAGACAGCTGAGTCCTGCTACTTCACCTTTCTAAAGAACTATATAAGCAGACTGTCAAAAGAGGCAGAGATGTAATGCTAACCTAGACTTTTGAATCCTACCTCCCCAACAACCTAAAATGGATTCATGATGTCTGTCACATGCTTACCCAGGGGAATTAAAAAAAAAAAACAAACAGTGGTAAAAGGACAATTAAACAAATTATTAAGTCTAGAAGTAAAGAACTCATACAGGAAACCGTAATACTCTCCCAGTATGCTTTCATCTGCAATCTTTTACTGGTTAGTAGCAAAGAACTGCTAGACAGGATATAATATCTTCATGCATAACAATGCAACAAGAGAGAACCCACAACAAACTATTTTAATGCAAACAGCGTTTAATTACTACCATGTGGTTTTACTCAATATGGCAACACTATCTTTATTGCCTCAATACACTCACATGGGCATGCTTTCAATATTCAGCATACCAAATAGCCAGCTAAATGTCAGCCACATTGTTCTATTTACCCGGAGAAGTGCACTGCTGCAGCACCCTCCAAGGAACTTGGCGTTTTAAAACAAACTTCCATCATGCTCAAAGGGACTAACATATCATTCCTCCCTCAGAAGGAAGGCACCAGTAATGGCTGAAGTGAGAGTCTCCAATTGAAACAGTCTCTCAATTCCAATCTGGTCTGAAGAAAAGTGTTTCACTTATTAGTTACACCTAAACTGAACATATCAGAGTCCTTTCATGTGTTCATCTCAGTCTTTGCAAGGACCTAGCATAAAACACTAGAACAGATCTCCACCAGAAAAAACTCCATCTCCATTCTAATCCTTCTGAAGGTAGATTACAATTAATTTTTTTTAAAGCATTGAGAAACCAAATTTAGCAACCTACTGCTACTGTGGGGTAGGGAGATCTACAAAAGCTTGAAGTACAGTAACCACATGTGAACAGAATTATGAGCATGCTAAGCATCTGCAGAGTCTAGCGAACCTTCAAACAACAGGCCCAGTTAAAAGCAAAGTCATGTCCTTTCTTTTATTGTGCTGTAGACAATAAAATCATAAAGCTTAAACCCCTTTGTGTTTAGGAAGGCTAAAACATCACCAGATTTTAAAACATAAAGCTTAAATCCCTTTGTGTTTATGAAAGCTAAACATCACCGGATTTTAAAACACCAAACTTACTGCTGAATATCCAGGAAAGGCCCATTATCGATACTTGTGATCTACTGACTCCAGCACAACCACATGCTGTAAGAAATTCTCAAGCTAGCATTTGAAATATGAGGCAGAGCTTATGAGCAATACACTCCTGTTTCCCTTGAACTAACTGCAGAGTTGAACCAAGTATTATTCTGATCTCAGTTGGCTTAAATATTATTAAATGTTGGGCTGAAAACTATCCTTTCACATTTTTTCCTCTTCTATTGTCACAAAACTCCTGAAATCTTCAGAGAAAGCTGTTGAAAGCCAGACTGTTAATTTCAAACCAAAACAGTCAGCCTGTTCCAAGCTTGACACTAACAAAGTGCCCTGAGCTGTTAATCTCTTGCCATTTAACTGGGATAAACTACACTGGTTTCCTTGAAATACAATATTCACACTATTTGTAAGCGCCTCAACTGGAATCCGTTGTAAATCCCAACTAGCATTTCATCTAGTCAAGCGGGGGAAGCTACCCTGGCACAACACAACAAGCTGACTTCTACTTAGTTTTTAGCGGCCAAAAGAGTTTAGAAGACAGCTGAGCATACCCCGTTTTCCAGGTAGCAAACTGAACTGTAAAGCTCATGCTACAGCCTTTACTGCTGCCAAGCAGCGACTGAACATGCATCTGCAAGGTGAGCACCAGCCACCTGTCTAACTTGGTTTATCTAAAGATAATTGCCGCTAAGCTATAGGAGGAAAGGGAATTGGTACCTGATGTGATGTGTGCCTTCAACACTGGTTTTTAAAATACCACTCGCTCTAGGTAAGTGTGTTCAGTTTCCCACGAAACCGAACAGACCAGCTTTTACTGATACTAACTGGAACTTCTCCTCACTGTTCTGCAGGAAAGGAATGTACCTTAAAGAAAGGATGCTCCACCAAGACCAACAGCTGATGCTGCTGAATGCAATCCACCAAATCAACTAGCAGCAACTTTTTCCTGCTGTTTAAAAGAATTAACGAATATAAACGAGTATGTAGGCAGCGCAACAGGGTTTAGGCCTAGGATGGATACTTTAATTAAAAGCTATGATCTTAAGACAATCAGAATTAATTCAATCCCAGTATTTGAATGCCAACATATTAAAATTAAATGTACTCATGAAAGTCCTTTCTGAGGACTTCAGTTACCTTCTTACAAGTAGTCAGAAGTTCATTTGATTTAAATGGGATCTGGCACCGACATAACTGAAGTTAGACACACCTCAACCAGAAAGGACTGCAGCTGAAAATATTTTTTCTTCTGGATAACTACTTCTAATACACAGCGCTGTTTAGCCACACTACATACCTTCAGAACTAGATCAAGATGATTTATGTCAAAACAAATTCTTAAGAATTAACTAGTAAAACACGTTGAATGAACTCAATAACAAGTACTAGTCACAGCAGATAAACATAAAATATTCATTTTTAAAATCCACCTTTGAGACTTCATGAAAAATCCAGAGATTGCATAAAAAGATAATTATATTTCCTGCCAATTCAAATGAATTGCACTCAGTGAACTGAGTCAACAGTCCTTTCCTCCCGTCCTGAAGGTCTGACAAAAAATTTTGATTACTGTACATCTTTTGTTTAATTGTCTTCATCTCGATACAGGAGAATACAAACATGCCTTTCAGTGAGGCAATAAAAACTCTAAAGCATCTTTATCTTGGATATTCAGATTTAGCACTGTTCTGATGAAATTTCAAGCAATATCATTAAAAGAACAACTTTGTGTAGTATATAACCACAGAAGAACGTAGCTCAGCCAAGGAGTAAAGATCTACACAATAAAATATACCTTCTCCACCCTGAAAGCAAAGTTTAGTAAGAAAGGGCGCAGCATGGCCTGATCATAATGTGTGTTCTGGTCCTGCCCAAGACTCTCCAGCCTGCAATTCAGAGCTGTGCCCCTATTTTCTATTACAAAAGGGTGAGGATTAACTTTATATATAAACAACTTGAAATATATCAGTTGTAAAGAAAAGATTTATTCTGTTTGTTTATTTAATTGGGTCCTCTCATACCTAGAATTTTATCAAAAATTATCACCTCATAACCAGGTACAAACAATGGGATAAAACTGAACATAAGTTTTGCTCAAATGCCAAGTTTCTTGATAGCATGGAACTTCTCTTACCTATAGTATGGGTTTTCAAGACAAACTACAACTTCTATTACAGGGACATGAAAACTGTAGACAGTAACAAAATATAAGGCGATGAATCTGCTCTAGGAGAGGGATTAAGTAAAGAAGGGCATGGGCATGCTCTAACATTAACCTCCACAGTTCTTGGGTGAAGGAAAATCAGGTGGTTGAAATTCATCCCATTTCATATCTATCTTGGATTCTTTGCCACAGTTAAGGAGCACTTGTCATTTGTGCTCTGGAAGCTCAACTGTCATACATTGGGAGCACAAGGTAATGTTTATACATAAATTTTCAGGTGCCTACAGTTTCAGCCTGTACAATTAACATTAATTCTTCAAACACCATATTCAAACTGCTGGCCGTAAGTATTCAACAGGTTTTATTAAATTGTATTTTAACTAGGGAAAAATCTGGTTTACCACTACTTACACAGAGTTTCCTGTTCTACACCGAATCAGTTGCCTCAATCTGATTTTATTTGTAGAAAGATACATGGAAATTTTGTTATAAGCCTGAAACTAAGGTACGTTCAAATGACTGGTTAGAAACTCATTACAATCTCTATTACCCACAACAGCAGAAGTTCAGAGCACCAAAGACCTTAGACAGAGGATATACTGACCAAATTTCAATTTGGATAAAAGCCTGGCAGGGAAAACAGCAAAGCAAAAATATCCTACCACAAAACAGTCTAAACAGGATTAAGGCAACAAAGCCTTAATTTTTGAAGCAAAATTTAAAATGTTTTAAACTAAACAGAACACTGAAATAGAAAACATAAGCCTCTAACTGGAAATATCCATTTAATAAATGTTCTCTTAAATGTTGCTAATTATAGTGCAACAGTGGAAATCACTTACTTTCTAACTGTTGTCATATTTATAAACTTCACTCCTTGAAAGGGAATCTTATTTACAAATACAGCAAACATCATCTCAGTATAGCTGGCACTTCTGGCTCTACTTGTTGACTCCATTTAAAAACAGGGAAACCAACTGGGAGCAGTAGCAGCAACTTGTTTTCAATCTGAATACAAAGCAAGTGAGCTGAGACCTAGTACTATAAACAAAGGACAGACATACAGTTCTTCAAAGGCACTGAGTTTGTAATAATCCTTTCTAAAGGCTCCTAAGGAGGTTTAGTCCCTACTGAAGCCAATGTGAGTCAATCAGTATGAATCAAATTAATTAGAGTGCAAAACAATATTTATTTAAGACCAAAGGTTCTGATTTACTAAACTCTCCCATGTTTTGATGTATCGCTTCTGTCTTGGACAATAATGATAATGCTACAAGATGTATGCCCCTTAGTATCATAAACAAAATTTCAGAGAGACTTCTCTGAATACAACTAAATAGAACAGAGATTAGGCTCAGAAAAATGGTAAAAGTGCTTTTGTTCAGAAAACGTCAATGGCTACAGAAGTTTTTTTTCCTCTGCAGAACAGTTTCATAGCTATGAGCCACTAAGCTATCAGATACTTAGATTCTTCTGGCAGAAAATGCCACTTCACCCAGCATATCAGAATTCTAATTTGATCTGTTTGAGATGAGAAGTTCACATTATGCTATTTATCCTGTGGCCTGATCTGGGTTTAATTTCAAGTCTTCCAACTTCCATGAGAAACAGAAGTCTGTGAGCCTAGCTTCTGTTCTTCTCCTTAAAAAAACCTCTTTGCAATAATCTGAAACTGGTGATTTCAAGTCTGCAGAAACATTAAGACCCCCAACAAAAGATACATTTAAAAGTCTAGACAAGTTTCTGTTGATAAATTTTCCTGATAACTTGTCACAGACAGCACAACCTGCAGTCTAATAATATGGGAGAAGGCAACTGGCACGATAGTATTCCAAACACACAAAGTAAACCATTCTTGCCCAGACCATCTCTCCTCCATCGCAATTTCCAGACCAGCATATTATTTTATATAATATATACAGAAAGAGATATGAAAATTGTTTGCATGAATAGATGGCTAGTATAATGCTTGGGAAAGCATTATACATCACAGCACTGGTTAATTCTGTCTCCTCTTGGTGGTCTCTTACTTTCATAAATCCTTAGAGGAAAAAAAGCAGCCCCCATAAATAGCCAAATTGTCTCTTCATAATGCTTTAGAGAAGCCTTAAATTTCCTTGCTTCTAAAAAGGAGATAGAAACCTAACCACCAGCCCTATATTATAGAGGCTGTTCCTGTGTCAAAGAAACATCTGCACTAAGACCGTGGTAGTGAGAAAGTGGTTTGTGGTTTGGATTTAAGACATTCACAGCACCACATAACTTCCTGAAATAATCACAGATCAGCAAAGCTTCCTCAAGATAGTATTATTTTGATCAATACCGTTCCTTTACGACAATAAGTTGTAAAGGGCCCAGGGCAATAGAGGTATATTGCTCTACCTGGTCAGTAACTATGGAAGAAGCAGCCATTAGATGCACTGGCTTCCTGTCTGAAACGCCACTCCATTCCACTCCCCATTCAACTCTGTTGATAAATATGCAATTGCTTCACTTTGACAAACACTCTATGAATGCACTGCTAACTACTGCTTTTCCACTGTAATATTAGTCCAAAAAGCTTCAAAATATTTGGGTCAACTTGACCACGATAAATTCAGTTCAATTAAGAGTTCTGCATCAGCTGGACAGTTAATACGCCTCTAGAACGTGAAACCACTCTTTGCACCCCTTAAAATAACTACAGGGAAGACAGTAGGTCAGCTAGCTCACACCTAACTTTTCTGTAAGATCACATCCCCGAAAAGCTATTTCCATTTCTTTGCATCATCAAAAAAGAAACCACTTTTCACTCCCATTCCAACCACAGTAATACACAGGACTGGAGAGTGAAACTCACCACTCCGGTGTTGCCTTTCCAATCTTCTTCTGCACATTACTGAACCAAGCACAATTGTTTTCACCCCTTACAATAAATCTTAAGTGACCTCAGTAACAAGGACTTCTGAAGTCACAGATGAAAAAAAAAAATGAAGCTGTACTTGAAAAAACTGGAACCGACAATACAGGACAAAAGTGAAAGTTTACCATAAATGCTTCCTAACAAAGGTTTCTCCTAACAACAGGAAAATGAAAGTGAGTTGCCCTAGCAGCTTTCCAGGTGCCCTCCAGAGCTTACTTGTCATTAAATGCATCCATGTAAGACTATCAACAGGCCTCCCCAGAGTAGCCAAAATGTCGTGAGGACTACGGCAACTGCACATACTAAGCCAAAGCAGACCTAACACTAACTCAGTTAACGTGTGATGAAGTTTAACAGATCAGGACCTGCAGCCCAGCAGCTCTGCAGATTAGACTGAGGACAAATACAGCCTCTAACAAACTGCAGAAGAGCTGACTAACAGAGCTGTCCTGGGTAATGCAATCTAAATTTGCCACTCCTTTCCAAGCCCATATTAGCTTTTTTTGAAAATGGTTTTTGATCTTACGTTTTATTCATCATTTCAAATGATGGAAAAGCCTAGCAATTCATTGAAATTGTGCTTCTCTATCGGTGTGGTAACCATTAAATTTAATGGTTCCAAGAATACTAGTGAATAGGTTGTACCTAAAAGATCTTGTACAGGTAAATGATGGCCACTATCTAAACAGCTGGCAGATGACTTATTAGAGCAGCAGCTTCTTGATCCTACGTAAGGAAATTGCAGTAAGATGTATCCTTAATGAGTTGGTTTTGTTTAAGATCAAGAACTTCCCTTCCACGTATTTGCAAGCCATTTTAAAGCCACGCTTCTAATCTACATTCAAATTAAATGCAAGATCTCAAATCTCATCACACGATCAGCTAGATCTTGCAGAAATGGCATCCTCAATTCAAGGGGTAACCTTCAGGTAAGGAAGCCTTTGCAAGCCTCTTACTGAAATCTGCTCAGGAGGAGACCTGCAATGCGTATGCTTTTACTCCACGAGATCAATCAATAGCCACAAGGCCAACGTTTAAAAAACGCCGTACCGCTTCAGGTTTAGCAAAGCCGTCTGCTCTCGCTAGCAACCAAACGAGCGTTCCTCGCCCCAGCCCGAAGGCCAGGCTCCCCGGGGGCCCTCCGAGGTGTTTTATTCCCCCTGCCCACCCCGGCTCTCCCCCCCAGCCCAAACCCCGCGGCGGCTCTACCCGCCCTTCCCAAGCCCTGAGGAAAGCGGCGTTTCCCGCCGGCAGCCCCTTCCAGCCCGTTCCGTTCCGGCGGCGGTCTCGCTGCATTTCGCCCAGCGGAACCTTCCCCTGCAACAAGTGAGGACCCTCTGCCATCCTCGGGCACGGCGGCCGCAGCCCGGGCCGGCGCCTGAGGGAGCGGTTATGCAACGGGCGGGCCCCCGACCGCCAGCGCCGCCGCCGCCGGGCCGCAGAGCCGAGGGGTAGGAAGGTCTCGGGGAGGGGGACGGCAGCCCGCCGCAGGTGAGCGGGGAGGGCGACTCGCCGCCCGCCGCCCCCCCCCTTCCCTCCCTGCGGCGCCGCAGGTGCAACGGCCGCGGCGGGGGGTCACCTCAGCGAGCCCCGGGGAAGGGCGGCCAGCGCCCTCCTCCCCGACGAGATGTCCTCCTCCGCGTTCCCTCCCCCCTGCCGAAGGACGAAGGCAGCCAAGGACACCGTCCCCCCCCCGCCCAGCAGCTCCGGCCGCCCGGGACGCAGCCCCACAGCGCGCCCGGGGAGCGGGCGCCGAAGACGCGGGGGGGGGGGGGGAGGCCCCGGACCTGCCGCCCTCCCCTGCCTCCCCCCCCGGTGCCGGGCAGCCTCCCCCGCCCGCCCCGGCTCTGTTTACCTCGAGCGGCCCCTGCTCCTCCGCAGAGCAGCGCGGCGAGCAGCAAGCAGGAGGCGGGGGCCGGCAACGAGCGCGGCATGCCCGGGCGGCGCGGCGGCATAGCAGCGCGGAGCGGTGCAGGACAGCGCGCAGCCCCGGCTGGCGGGGCGGCTGTGGCGCCCCCGCTGGTCCGGGCTCCGCTCTGCGCCGGGCGAAGGGCTCGGCTCGGCCCTCGAGGAGGAGGAGGAGGAAGAGAAGGAGGAGGGAGGAGAAGCGCTGCGCTGCCCCCGCTCCGCTCGCCTTTTCTCCCCTCCCTCTCTCCCTCCTTCCCTCCCCCGCCAGCGGCACCTAAAATGGCGGCGGCGAGCGCGGCCCGGCCCCCCCGCGCCGGTGAGCGGGCGGGGGAGGGAGCGAACCAAGGGCGCGCGGGGGGGGGGGGGGGGGGGGCGGCGGTGGGAGAGCCCATCTGCCCGCCGGGGGGGGGGGGGGGGGGAAGCGGGAGAACCACCTCTCCACAGCCCGTCGGCGACATATCTGCATCATGTCGGCGACATAGCCGCGCCGGGTACTGCGGCAGCGCGCCGCTACCGCACCAGCGGCTTGTCCACCTCTGGGGTTCTGGTTGGGGTTTTTTTTTTGTGGTTTTCTTTCGGGTTTCTGTTTCCCCCTGGGGTGCTGCAGCTGCGGCCGGTTGTAACGGGGGCTGAGGCCGTGCACACACACCTGATTTAGGAAAAGGCTGATTAAAACCCCAGTATTTTTAGAAAGAGTTAAAAACCCCACCTAAACCTATTTGAATGATTTCGCCTTAACGTTCATAGATCTCGGCAAAAAAAAAAAAAAAGGTAAAAAGCTGTTTTTTAACCAAAGACAGCAAGGCCACAGCGGCAGCACGCCCGGCCAGGCAGCGGGATGGGGGAAACCCTGGGCATCTGTGGGGCTTGAACCACCCCGGGAGGAAGGAGCTGGAGCAGCCATCGTGAGACAAACACAGGCTTTTACCCCGCCAAAACTGCGATTCCCGCGGACACGTGTCTGCTTTAAGCGTAAACGCACCTTCGAGCGCCGCCATGCCTCCCGCAGTTGACGCCTGTCGACCTTGGCGCCCGCATCCCAGCATGCATGACTGTCCCCGTGCGCGGCATCGACCCTGCCCAGGTGGAGCAACAGCAGCGCTCGCGGTTCAGACACTCTGCACAGCGAGAAACCTTTTTTTCGTGTAGTTTTACTGACTTTAAGGCAAAAGTCAGTGAGTTTTGTTTGGAAAAACTCACGAGTACTATCTAAATCAAGAAGTTTCATAGTTGCACGGAACCTGTCCTGCAATAGAAAAGTTATTTTCTAATTGAAATTTTTGACCAAAAAGCAAAGGCTTCAACAGAAGGAAAAAAAACACCCCAACCTTACCACGATCAGAGTTTTGACAACTAAAATGCAACCAACTTATTTTATAATTAGATGTGACTACTCATGCTTTGTACCTATTAGCCATTTCACTCCCACAGTGAAATAAAAATAAAGTCCAGAATGTTCAAGATCCTAGGGACGTGGTATTTCTTTATTTTAAAACACTATGCAATTTAAATACAGAGATGGATGTGTTCTGGAAAAGCCTTCCCCTCCCTGCCAGGAGAGCCCCGTGCTGTTACCTTCCCTGCTGACGGCCCGTTTACCCCAGGCTCCAGCTGGGGGGACCAGCCAGAAACCAACTGGAAAAACTGGAAATGGGGGGGGACACCAGCCAGCCAAAGGGGAGAAACCAACTCACTGCCCACGGCCGCTCACCGAGCTCTCGGCAAATTGCCGGAATCTGGCCGGCAGTAAGCCAGTGCCTTTGGATATTCAAAGGGAAGTTGTTCTGCCCACCCAACAGCTTCTTCCATCCTCAAACCCAACCATCTTTACTTGCTGTATCTTAAGCGTATTTGCTAATATGAGCGTGTGCAGAGCAGAAAGGGAATTTGAAGAGAAACACACTGTGGGCCCATCCAATGAACACCACCCCAATTACTATCCTATGCTACGGATGGAGCCATCCCTTGACGAAGCAACCAAGTTAGTCCACGTTCATTTCATTGACTGTGTGCTGTAGGCCACCTGCTCTATCAAGAGCTAAGACATCTTTCTTTTTTTAAATAAAGCTAAAGTCTCCGTCTAAAACCCCCTGATTTCTCAGCCTGTCTAACATATGCTGGATGGCAGATCATGTCAGAAGAAGCCTGTAGCCCATCTGTTGCCAGATAGCTGAGTCTTTACATTCTGCCAACGCAGCTTCAGCTGGCAGTATGCTACATTATGTATTTTTCTTTTGTATGGAGAGTAGAAGGACTGTCCGACTCAGTATGACTCTCCAACTAGTCTTACTAACTTAATGCATGAGTAAGAACCACCCCGTTAGTAAAGATTTGCAAGGCAAGATGTCGCCAGTTAAAAGATGATAGCCCATTGACGAATACTTGATATAACAGAAATCTATTTGCCCAAATACTGGATTTTGATTGGGAATAAAACTATGTACAGAGCTTGAATGTCAATATAAAAGTACCTGAAGAGGGCTTGTCCGTCAGCAGCCAGCTGGCATGCAAACATACACTCTAAAACATTTTCTGCAAAATAAATTATTATTACCTTTAAACTGGAGAACAACCCAGGTTCATTAGGTGTGGCAGAAAGGACAGTTTAAAGAGCAAAATTTGCTCTGCAGTCCACTTAGGCAATATCCTGCGTTATCGCGGGGGAAAGCACGGTACCATCCACCACAGTAAGAAGGGGACTTCAGTGTTACCGTCAGGACCCATTTAAATGATTCTGATTCTGCAGAATTAGGATTGAGAGGCATTTTTAAGAGAAGAAATCCTATGTCCAGGTAAACCGTATTTATTGCACAATGACACTACCAGCACCAGATTAATTAATCAGCCGAACCAGTCATGATGAAACTGGGAAATTTCCAAGGAAGGAGAAGGCAGTGATTGCATTTCACTCTCTAGCAAAACTCCCCCGAGTCAGTTGTGACTAAGGCACTGATTCAGTAAAGCCAATAATTCTTTAGTCTGTATTTTAAGATCAGTTAGATGATTTTGTTTAGTTAGATGACTAAGAGGTTTGAACTGGCAGCATAGTGGTTGAGGATACAGACAGCACGGCTACTCCACCACCTGTGGTGGAGACAGCAAAATGAAATTCTGAGCCGTATCACCACCGATGTTCCATTGGCACTTACTGTAGAAGTATGGCAAATACGACATCCTCTCAAATACCTTTTGCTCACAAAACGAAATTTGGTTTAAACTGGCCGGTGCGAGACCTGCTGCGCACCAGTCCTATCTGCTGTTAAACAATAGCTGTGCTGTTTGCCAGAGGTAACCGCATTTCACAAGCTGACAGAGATTCTCACTTTCTCTGAAATGCCACATGCCATTATTTCGGGGAAACTCAGAGAACTAACTTCAGCACCTTCATTTTTACCACCTATCTCACTCCTACTCTCTGACCTGCTTCTCAAGTTCAAAAAAAATCACTGATTTTTATTTTATTAGTAAGCAACAAAGCTGGAACAAATGGCTGCTGGCAGAACATGTTTTCTGTTACAGCTGAAAAACTATCAGACTGATGTCCTTGAAATGCACAGTGTGACTAATGCCCAGCTTGCAAGGACCCAGGAGGACACATTTATTGCACTTGTCAGAATGGAGCTGAGCAGCCAGAAATGAAAAGATAAGGTGATAGGTAAAAATGAATGCCTTTGCTTGCTACTTAAAGGAAGCCAGTGCATACCATAAATACCGAGAGAAGCGGGACATGCTCAGTTAAGTCAACAGCAGATCTGGATGCAATTGTTAGAGCTCAGGATCATAAATGATTTTGCATACACACGGAATATGCACCGTTACTTCTAGATATTAGACTTGGATCCTGTTCAAAAGGAGAGGTATAGGGAAAGGATCCAAACTTCAAATAGTCTAGAATTGGGTTGAGGAAATGGTCCGAGCTTGATTTAAAGAGGCTAGAACTGGGTGTGGGCTTATTTTCATCTCAGTACAATTAATGTCTGCATACTAGTTTGTTTCCAGATTATGATTGCTTTTAATGGGAAGTCAGAACTCAGAACCTAGCTTTATCTCCTCTACTGAGCATTTGGTTTATCACAGCCGCCTGAGACCGCTTCTGAAAGGGGACCAATTGCCATAGAGACTATGCAGTGAAGTAATTAAGCTTATGAGAGTGTCATGCACAGCCAAGCAAAATATTAGATGGAGGCAACAACAGATGAGTTTCTGAGAAGCTGTATTACAGCTCCACTCTAGCTCTGCCCATTGCCACTAGAGAAAGCAACAGGAGAATCCCAAAGTACTTTGGGACTTTGATTTATAGTATTTTTTTGGTTTTGATATGGCTTTATCAGTCTAAGCCAAGCAGGAAGAATGAACAGTAATGACACTGAGAAAAAGATAATTCAAGGTGAATGTAAAAAATTAATTCTTTGCAATGAGATCTATGAAACCACAGAGTGCTCTGGTAGAGGCAGCAGGCAGAACTGGCATCTTTTGGGTCATTCAAAAGAAAACTCCACAACAAAACGCTAGAGCAATACCCCTCCAGCTTGAAGAGAAGACATGCATAGATGACCTGTTAACATCTTTTCTAGCCTTGCTGTCCCTAATATACAGAGTTGTAATCTTCTGAACATAGAGAGGCATAAAACTCATGTGTTTTTAGATTTGGTGGATGAAGATTTTTAATTTTTTTTAATGCTTTGGAACCTGACTGCATATATTAGAAGAGAAAGAATCAGAGGACTGGTTTTCCCCACACTTGAAAATTTCCAGAACTGCTTTGATCATGTGTGAGAATTGATTTAGGGGATGCAAATGAAGGCCTTGGCAATCTGAAGAAGAAAATCTTCTCCCCTGACATTTCGGAACGTTCAGAGAATTCTCAACAAGCCATTGAAGTATGGGTTCATCAGAGAGACAAAAAGAAAATTCAATAAGCAGAGAAGTACGTAAAAACAACTAGCTTCCTCACAAGAAAACTAGCAGCATTAGCAATCATTCTACCTTGTTTAATCCTTTTTTTCCTGTTTAGACTTACCTGCTATTGCAAAATGTGCATCTGGAAACATAAGAGCAATGAAGGAAAGAGGCAAGTCTTTCCTTACAAAGAGAGACTCTGAATATTCTGCAACATCATTATAATATTTTACAACTCGTTAGCACATTCCATCCTAGGATGTCTGAGCATTTTGCAAGCGTTAATTAATGCACTCTCACAATACTTCTGTGAAGTAGAAAGGCAGGTGTCTAGATATTGTGATGACAGGTGCATTACAATTGAATAAGACAGAACTCCTAGGCTTTTCATTTGCATATTTAGGAAAGCAGGGCACAAAGAAGGCAGGTAAAATTAAGAAGTGCTGCAATGCCTTGAAATACCTTGAATTAAGAACTACTGTAACACCTTGAAATACCTTGAACAGACCGGCTTTCAAGCGCTTAGCTAAAAAGCAATACTTGACTTAAGGACCTCAATAAAATTTAGGCTTTATTAACATCTTCGCATCAAATACCATGATGGCTATTTTAAGCTGTGTTATATAAATAGAAGTGGAGCCTGAATGAAACTGGACCTGTTTTTTTAAAAATTTATTTCCTTACTTGGAGGGGTACTGAGGTCTCCTAAGTCCCTGAAATCACTGTGGCCTCTGAAGAGCATTAAATAAATTATTTGTAAAGCTCAGTAAGAGACCACTAAAGACAAAGAGGGAGAGAGTACAGAAAGTGAAACAGCATCAGGAATAAGTTATTTTACTTATCATCCGCTAACTCAATAAAATAAGAATTACAGTCAGATGCTCTGCGTGAGCCTTTCTACAATGCGCGTCCATAAAACCCCAGGGACTGCAGTGGTTCTACGTTGTTTCTTCATGTACTATACTAACCTGTTCTGAAGAGCAGCATAGTGGGCCATGCCCACATTGACAACTGCTTTAACTCCCTAATTTATATAGAAAACTGAACTAGTAATTTATGCTGGAGGGGGGGGTGGGGGGGAATAAAGAGAGTGAAGAATGATGGGTTGTCTTTGCAGTTCAATCACAGATGTCCCTTTGGGTGAGTCACTAGCCCCTACCCTACTTATTTCCTTATCATACAACATAATACAGTAACATACTATGTATAAAAGGATGGATGGATAAACCAGCTCAAATATTTGCATCAGGTACTGGTGACAATGTTTAAATTACACGGCTTACAGATTTTTTTGTATTCCTTAGGATCATGGTATTCAGCGAACATCTGGTTCTACAATGAGGTTTTCCTCTTCCCTCTGCCTGCCTTCCTGCAGGGAAGGAGAGAAGAGCCATGTGCATCAGTATTCCCCTCCCTAAGAGCCATATGGGAATGTAAAGGCATTCTCTGAATTCATCTCCCTGCCCCACAATATGATTCCATCTTTGTACAGGCAAGAAAATGGATGTTAATTTATTCCTTATTGCTAATTTGAAAAGGAGCACAAACACAACAGTTCCATTGCAGAGACTTCTACCAAGGGTGTAGTTTAAGTCCAATTATGTGCTATTAGTACATTTGCCCTTTGTTCCTGTGGCATATTAATTACATGTCTGGTATTCTGATAATTAACACAATTATACTCCTTATTTTCCCCTTTCGTTAGACAATATTCTTGCATTTTACTCAGATAAGTAATTTTCTATAGGTAAAAGGAGCCAGATTATTACATATTAATAAAATCAAGTAATGTGACCTTCTACAGAGAAGTTCCAGCAGTGTTCTACAGCAAAAAGAAAAGCAGATGCTCTCCTGTTGGGCTGCAGTCTCTCTCAGAGACTTCTAAAAGGAAAACTAAATTACAAGCCTCCAGTTGTGTATCCAGCATTATAATCAGTGGCTGAAGCAGCAGGGCCGTACGGACTGTACTAGCACTGCCACACACAGCTCCTCCAGCAACGTCATCACCGCTGCTCAAAGGCTCACTGCAACCAAGATCTTTCGTCTCCCACTGACATCCATAAAACTCAATGACATTTAGGGGGGAAAAAAAGTTACAAAGGGTCATCCAAGATGGTTTATAATTGCACAGATCACCCACGAATGAAGGCTTACCAGACAGATATTCCAAAGAGGAATTAAGGAACAAAAAAACAAAAAAAGCACTCCTACTACTAGAAGGCAGCAAGGTGGGTAGATTTGACTAAATTAAGTAGGCATAGATGTACTCTACAGACCCCCTCAAATATTATTCTTTTTTCCTCCAGGACAAATTGTTATTCCTCTGAAAACAAGTTACTGTTTCTCTATAGTTTTGTCTAAAAGCCTGTCTGAATCTCTACCAGGTCTTGTATGCTGCTAGGGCTAAAAACGCCCCACTGTGGGAAAAAAAGATATCCAGCGGTTTCCTTCTGTAATTGCTTGTTTGGGAAAGGAGGAGAAGGAAGAGCAAAATATTACATCTTCCTGCAACAGGGTAGAAACGTAGTAGTAGGTTGTTCAGCATTCTGCCCCAAATTCCCCGTGTCCAGATCTCCAGTGGGTCTGGCTGCAGGACAGGGGGATGTCACCCAACAAAGTCAACGTCACTTGCTCCTTCCCAGAGCCAGCGGTTCATTACTTACTGCTATCTGGTACAAGTTTTACCAGTGAGGCTTGTTTTATGATGGCAAATCACCTTTACCTGTGCCTGCCCCGTTACTGGGGTCTCCCCCCCAGTGGTACTACACTGCTCTCAGGTCGCTTGGGGAAGAAGAGAAATAAAACCTCAGCAGGAAAATATTAGTGCTGAAGAAGCTCCCTCTGCCTTTCCTGAAAACACCATCTGGGATATTTTTTATTTTGAATGGTTGACTCGTAGAACAAAATTATCTAAGGGCTCTCTGAAGAGAGGTTTTTCCGACCCTATTCAGAGAGCACAGAGCTCTTGCCCTAAGTATTTGCCAAGGTAAGATTTTGAGACATGACAGGGCTGCTACGGTCTCTTCCTGATGACACCACTGACATTCTACCCACACACGTCTCTTAATCTCTCTATGCCTCATTTATCCTCTCGATCTAATGCAACTTGCCTGTTCCACAAGGAGGTAGTAAGACTTCGTTAACTGTAAAGTACTTTAAGATCCTAGGATGAAAGCCTCTCTAGAAGTTCAGAGTATTATTATTTTCATTAAAAATGCAGCGTGTATAAGTTCCCTGCTATTAAATGACCATATGTATCATGAACAGCCAAGTCCCAATTTCCAAACAAATTTTGAGAAACAAAGTCTGATACTATTTTAAATACACTATGCAATAAGAAATACTCAGAACCAAGAATATTACACAAAAGCACAAACATGTTATTGTGATCCCTACAGTCAATGTCCAGGTTTATGTATATTTTCTTGAGAATGCATTTTGAGTAAAGACTGTAAACTCTTAACACTACAGCCTAGACGAAAGCCATTACGTTTAACTTGTTTCCTGGTCTTCATGGCCTCATTATTAAACTGTATTAAAAAAATTTACAAAGATACAGATTGCATGCTGCTTTTCTCTTTCCTGCCTAAATGCAGATTTTTTTTTTCCTGAAAATGTGCAACATCTGTTAAATCAATCACTCATCTGCATCAAATGTTTAGTCTTGAGACTTGAACTTGAAGTAGCTTTAGAACCTATATAGGGCATGGAGAACTGGGAACAGTGGAATGCCAGAAAAAAGGATTACTCAATATTTGATTCTTTTTTCAGTACTACTGCTTTCCAGTCCTTGGAACCAGTCTAGGAAGCTGAAGTTCTACTACTACGCTATCATATTCACATGAGAAAAGAAAACTTGTATCTCCTCTTTTCCTTGGAATGCCTTTAGCAGACCAAATCTAATAATAACAAAGGCAAGCTGGCACAACACCACTACAGGACAATCAGCACTGGTCTTCCCATGGTCAAAACTCATTCTATTGACATTCTCATGAGGGACGCTGGAAGAAAGCTCAGCATAGAAACTAGTTTACGCAAGACATTAGAAAGGAGCCTGTTAGACTTAATTGTAGGCTGTTTACAGGTAAATGAAATAAAACAATCCTGCAGCAACCGAGAGACTCAAAAACCAGATGGCTCAAAAGACAGAGCGTCCAAACGCATTTTTCTTCTGTGCCCCAGAATGCCCAGATTTTCCCCGGAGCTCAGCCTTTTAAAAACAGGGCATTTTTAAACATTTGCCCACCTATATCTATTAATAACAGTCTTAAAAAACCCCAACTAAATAAGGGTCACTATGTTCATTAACTGTCTATACAGAAAGCACGTAGAGTAAAGGCTTTTTATTGCCCATGCAATTCTATTTACCAGATTTATACCAAGATCCTGCTGCGCGATACAGGTCGTGCAATAGGCCCGTAAAAAGCATCACGTTGTGTCTAGCTGAGGCTGGGTTGTTGGGGCCGAGTTTCAGGCAGAGGGACGGATTTCACAGCATAAACACCTCGGTTCAAATTCCCAACCCACTGGAAACAGTTTTGAATTCTCGCAAGCTGTTGTTTGTCCTTCTGTAATAGACAAATATCAGACTGCTAAGGTTAATTCATAGGTCACCCAGCTTGTATATGCTTCAACTACTGAAGCCCTATTGGTTGTGATTGGGCTTTAAAACCACAAATTTCTTCACAAGGGTGCGTAAGGCTCCCTAGTCCAACTACCCACTCCTTCCCCTCACTTGTGCAGCGTGCGGAATGGCTGCTCAGTGGGACTGCAGAATAGGTGCCGACGCCGCAGCCAGCGTCCTAAGAACAAGTCCCTTCGTTTGCACAAACCCCGGCTAAATTAGTTGGTACTGGTGAATCGATTTCCGGGACCTGGATTATAAATTTCCCAGATCTCCCTGGATCTTGAAGGTGTAATTTGAATTTTCATCATGCAATATTCGATTTCATATCATTCCAGGCGTGTGCCTCCTACTCCTGAGAAACCAGTGAACTGCATGGTGCCACAAACGGGCCCAATCTTGCTGTCTCTGCAGCTGATGCGAACACTATTATTTAGATGTGGAAAAATGGGATCCATTTTACTAAACGGTTCTTCTGAGACAGAGTTCTAGTCACTGTATTTTCCACATCCCATAGTTTTTTTTTTAAACACAACAAAAGTAAGCTAAAAACATGCGATTGTTTGTCTTGCAATTGGCTTCAAGCAAACGGTTGTTCTTCCTCTACTTGTGGTATCTGACCCGAACTCCTCTCCACTCCTGGCCTGCTCAAATGCGTCACATCTGGCAATAACAGCCTGCAGCTTTGCTAGATGTTTTCCACATAGTCTCGAAGCATTTCACACATTGATATATTAAAAGCTTCACAAACCTCTGCAAGGCACGGTCAATACCTTTACTGTCTGGCTGCCGGAGAAAATGATGCAATTCCTGTATATTGGTCACAAAGAGGGTCTGGGACAACATTCAGAATTGATGCAGATGTCCCAATTTCCGAAGCCATGTTTTAGCTACATAAACTCTCTCTGGTGCTTTAAAAAGTCCCTTTCAAAATTATCTGTCCAGGAGGAAAGCCCCCTTTTAGTTTTTTTGTTTTCCTTTCTCTAAAATTCCAGTGTTCCTCATTTCTTCCTAGCAGTGCCTTGGCTATTTCAGTTACTGTCTCATCAGACAAGAGCGCAGCTAATTCCTTTGTTATTTCACGTATTATTTCTATTCTGACAGATACCAGTTGTGACCCTTCCTTGCAGTAAGCCACTGCCCTCCTGACCTTCCCTCTAATTGCAGATTTGCTAATCATGTTTTGATCACCCACCCATCTAATCGCTGCCTGCTGCAAGCCACGGAGACGGCCCTGTTTTCAGGGAAGAAGAGCATAACACACAAATACGATGCTTGTGTTCGCGTCCGTATGGAAGGGATCAGAGGATTAAGAGGAACAGTCAGCCCCGATTAACGCTGCCGAGGGAGCGAGAGCTCCTTGCCAACAGCAGGGGCCGATTGCCTCCCCGTGGGGAGCTCCAAGGCAGACAGTCTCCCTACAAGGACACGTCTGTCTGCTGTTTTTAAAGCTAGATGCTGCTTCCCATTGCTACTCTGCAATGGAAAGGAGGTTAAATGCTGACAGCGAGCTGTCTTGGGGTGGGAAGGTTGCGTTAAAGAAGTGGAATACTCTTCTGGGAACTCACCGAAGATAAACAGAGGTTTGTTTCTCTGACTGACTCAGGCACTGACCTACCACCGGCAGGAATACAGCAGAATTTGATTCAGTGGCTTTTGTACAGGCTGAATAGGTGTTCTGAACATATTAACCTTAAAAGGGAGCCAGCAAAGAGCTGTATCATCTTAACAAAGCAGGAAACAAAATACACACTCAGAGCTAAGGCTCACGTACCCAGCAGAACCAACATCTCCACAGTTTGTCCTCAGCACGAAGGTAAGGATGTTCCCCCTACCCCCAACCAACCTAACATGTGTAAGTGAATCTGAGTGATTTAGAATAATTACCCCATCCCAACATGTGCTGCTTTAATGTATCTGTTAGGTTGTTAACTCCATGTTTCCCTCTACCCAGTGAAGGAAGATAAAACATTTCTAGCAAGTTCTTTTGTAAATGTTATGCGCCCACTTCTTCCATGGGATCAACCTCTGCTGGAACCAACATGATCTCAAGGACCACCCCACTACCTAGACAAACATTCAGCAGCCAGGAATTTCCATTCCACCTGTACCATTTAACATTGCCGGTTTTCTCTTGTTTTCAGTATGGACAATGAGCCTCTGATGTAGGACTTCTTACGGTTTCTCCTTCTGGTCTATCCACTGTTCTTCTGTGTCAGTCCAGAGTGGACCAGCTGGAGAAGCAGAATGACAGACTGTCTTCTGCAAAGGAGCAGGGGCGGGGGGCTGCAAATCCCGTGTTGTGTTAAATGACTGAAGTACAGCGCTCTGCACTGCATTCTAACAGCACACGTTTCTCCATGTTTACTGCTGCTTCAATGATACATCGCCCATTGAGTGCAAGTAAAAAGCTTATGAGATGAGACAGGCATATCATCCTGTCTGAAGCTCGGCTTATACCGGCAGCGTCGCGCAGCACCAGGAAGAGCCTCTGGGAACGACTGGTGCCCGTGTAACATTACATTAAAATACAACTCAGGATAGGTCAAGTATTTGTTGACCTGATCAAAGAATGAGTCTGAGTGCCCATTTTTTACCAATTTGAACAGGAGGGATACAGTGACAGCTAAAATTCCAGAGGCTCTGCAATGACTGAGGAGTCTTCGAGCTGAGGAAGATGCACAGGAGCTAGTCTTTTCTACTTGTTAAAGCCATGCTTTATGTACAAGATTATCATTCTACAGTCCTAATCCTAGACCCTGAAGTAGCAGCGTAGATTAGAGTTTCTGACCATTTTCTAACGTAACGTCACTAGTAACCAGTGAGACATCCCAGAGAGAAACGATACTTGAGCAACGAAGGGGAAAAAGACCCTAAATATCTGTAGAATAGTCATTTTTTTTCAGTGAAAGGCACACAAAGCCACACATCATACACTAGATATGCACAAGAGAGCATAACTAGATATAATAGATATGCACAAGATGCATTAGAACATCTTCATACCCTTTTCCCTCAAGCATCTCTGCTCCCTTTGCTTCCCAGCTCTCATTCTGCCTGACAGCTCCTTAATCACAGCGTCTCTGTCACATGCATAAAGTATTATTTAACCTCCAGCACAAAGGAAAAATGCACTTATAACCTACTGGGTTTTCCCCTTTAATCTCTCTCTTTTCCCCCTTACTGCTTCCCCTCTCTTTGTAGTAGCTCTAAGCAAGAACGGTGCTAACAACCTTCAGAAAGATTTATTCAGGTCCAGACAGGAACCAACTCTCTGCAGCCTGTCAAGAGAGGATACTAAAGAAACAGCACAAATGACCTCTTCTTTCTACCTAGGTGGCAGAACACACTATTCCATCAGATCACAAAAGCGGCGTGGCCTCTCCTGCAAAGACGTCAGTATATGTCATTTCAGAATTACAGAACCAATTTAATTGTGGCTGAAGCTCAACTAAGTCACTACCCAATCCTGCAGATGGCATGTTGCTTATGATCCCTAAGTGGTATCTATCTAATAGTACTTGTCTTTCGGAGGTGGTTTTGTGGCTTTGCTCTGCAGCAACCTGACACAGTCGAATTTAAGGTTCCTTCTGTCTGAGCTGAACTCAAGCTGTTGACTTTAAGCTGTGAGCACTATCAGGTCTAGGATCTTACTATGCCAAAAACCTCATTATCTGTGATCCATCTCACCAGTACTTAAGCCATGGTGCTTTTTCTGACAAATTCTCTATTTAAACCTCTAAGGACAGAGGACAGGATGTTCTCTATAGAAGGGTATGAGCTGTGAATCTTTGCATACATAGCAGTGTTACCATTGCTAGCCTACTATTTACCAGAGCAGGTATATGTATCTGAGCTCTGCTGGTTTGGGTGTCCGTAAAACTCTTAGAAAGCCTTTCCTGTTTTTGTTACTGGTCTGTAGTTAACCTGAACACTTCTCAGTTATCTAGGTCTTGGCTCCTCCTTTTGACAGTGGCACTGAAAGCGAAAAGATTTCATTTATTTTCCTGCACTGCTCCCAATCCTCTGACATCTACATCTAGACTTTGCTACATTTCGAGAGGAGGGGAAAAAAAAAAAATCAAGTAAAAACGACCACGTAGCCACACTAGCCAGGGTAAGTCCAAATGTCCCATTTCGTTTCAGAAGACTTTGACCCCAAGGTCAAGGCCAGACTAAAACAAAAGGCTCTACTGTACACCCATATGGACGAGCAGCTAAGCGTGCTACAGAACCAGCATGTAGCACAGCTCCTTTTAGAGGGAGACACTGAAGTCTGGTGCTGCTGGTGAGGCAAGTCAAAAGCTTAAGATTCTGTCTAGTTTAATTACCATCTTTCTCCAGGCTCAAAGAAGCTTATGAGAATACAACAGTGAGGCAGAATCCTCCTCTTACGCTTCCACCTACAGAAATTCATCCATTCCTGACCTGCCCCTATCTTTCTCCTCACCCCCCCAGAGTATTAGCAGAATCTAGCCATTAAAAAATAAACCATAAAATAGAGTGCAGGCTGTGCTCTGAACTGTTCTACTTGCAGGACAAAACTCCATGCCTAGCTGCAACCAGGCACACACTTCAGGTGTTCACTGCAGTCATCCATCAGGGGACACGTAGCTAATGTCTGCCTGCTGCAGGCACTTGAGATACATGACAAAAGACTGAAGGAAAATGCTTGGCTACCACCGTCCATTCCAATCATATTCAATGCAATTTACACTGTGCCCTCTGATTAGGGGGTCAGAAGTAAAGCTGCAAATGGATTACAGTGCATAGTCAGCAGCAGCACAAGCTTCTTCCCCTGCTTCATGGGACAAATATATGTATATAATAACATCCAAAGCTGCTCTCTTCTGAAGAAGCATCCTTCCTCTGAAACCATGGAAAACTTTCCATCCCTTCACAGGCAGAGAGACCATCATAATCTTTACCCTACACTATGACGATGACAACTAGTTCCAGGGACATCCTCCCTTGCTGCTGTGGCTGAACCCAGCGCTCCCCTTTGCAAACTAGACACGATTAAGCTCTGTTTCAGTTCCAGTCACAAGTTGCTCTGCAGTCTTGGACCACAATGAGGCATTTAGCTTCTCTGGAGGAACAGACTAAGGGCAAGAAACAAAAGCAACTTTTGAGTTCTTGTGGCAGCTTAAAACAAAACCCCACAGGTAGAACAGCTAGACAACAAGGTTTTGGAGCCACATTCTTATGCTGGTGTATCTCCACATCAAGCCTTGATCTGAACTTATCCATGCTCATCTCACAAAATCCCCCTCATTTGGGGAAAGATATTTTCAGAACAATCATCCTTGTTTCTTACATCAGTTGGAATATTGCAAGCATTAGGAGAGCACTGAGTTATAGCCATAGGCTTTATCCAAGACGAGTAGTAAAATTACTTTCACCTCACTGCAAGACAGGAATGTGTAAACACCAAACTCTGCATGCTTGAATAACTTAATTATGATTTGTGCCTTCCAAAATTTGAAATTAGCTATAGAAAAGTGGTGTGCAGTGCAAGTAAAACACAGGGAACTAACTCTTCGCTTGAGGCTAAGACCCTAATGGTTAAGCCAAGAATACTACTTAAATAGCCATTCTAATATAAACCTAGCTAAATGAGACCTTAATACTCTAAGAGTCTCAAAACTCAGAACACAGATCTAACCTTAGGATTCAGCTCAACCAACTTAAAGTAACAGGTTATTCAGAAGTATTTTACAACCTTGGAAAAAAAAATAGTTATTAACCACCTGCATCACTCACAGAGTGGGTAAAGAGCCTTTTTCTCTGGGAGGGTCCAAAGAGCTCAGGTGCTGGGTAGCGATGACATGCATGACACACGAGGAGAGCGCACTTGCCATGCATCGAGTGTCTCCAGCTGCTCCCATCAAGGGCACAGACAGGATCATCTTCTGACCCTGTAGGGATTGCTGTACTTGTAACTGCATCAGTAAAGGGCAGCAATAATCATCTAAGGTGAAAAACTAGGGAAAAGTATAGATGCATCAGTGCACACCTGCGTTGGAGGTAATATTGTAATTGCTAAACAAAGGCTGAAAGTTTATTTTCTGAGTTTCACAGGCCTCTGGCCACAGATTAGCATTTAGTAGCAAGGAGAGAGAACCTCGAAAATGTCAAGACAGCAAAAAGCTCTGTGCATATAACTATTTCATGCTGATACATGAGGCAGCTTGTGAGCAGGCCAGATTATAAAGCTTCAAAAAAAGTTTCTCTCTTTTCCAAAATAAACAATCCCCAAAATTGAAGTGCTTCGGGCTACAAAGGAAACTAGCCAGGTTGTTTATAACATACTGCAGGAATTCTGCTTAGGGCAAATCAGCTGCAAAGAAAATGAAAGCAGAGCTCAGAAGACAGTAGATTTCTTTTCTGTCTTTGTATGGGAACCTAATACAGTCTGACGGGGAATAGATTCAAGATCCTCTCCTACCTTGGTAAGTCATAACAATGCTCCCCCCTGTATACAGCACTTTTATACTTGTAAAACTGTGAAAAGCATCAGTAACAAGAGGAGGTTTAAGGGAAACTGTAGCGCAAAGTCTCTGTAGAGATTTGCTGTATTTACACAGCAAGTCTCAGGCAGATCTGGAAGAACCACGGCAATCCTGTGACCTATTTACTGCGGCTCTGAAGAAGTCACAGGAGACACAGGACGCACAATTTGCAGGATGCAAGCGCTACAGCAAACTGATCATGCTACACCTGAGGCTGCAGGAAAAAAGTCTGTCCAGCAAACACCCATCAGCACTACGCCTGGCTCACGACTACCAAAATCTGACACTTTTAACACACTTTTTAATTCATTCAGGCCTAACTGACAAGATCCTTAACGCTACTCCGCAGCAGAAGGTGAAGTTAAAACATTTTACCCACAAGAAATTAAAAAATAAATTCTATATCCTGTTGATGCTGTGAACAGGGAAAGATTTGCGCTGCACACACCACAGACTGACTGCAACGCTGGGTAACACACGGGTCCAGTTTCATTCGAGTGCTGAACAGGCTGATGCTGAGGCTAGATGTACACCATATTGCTTTAAAAATTGATTTAAAAGTCAACTGCATTCAGCAAATATCCCACCGAGGCAGCAACTATGGAATACTTTAGTGCTCCTGTTACTCTTACACCTAAACCAACTATTCTGCAATTTTTACAAAGCTTCTTAAAAGCTCTTTATTAAACAACTAAGCTTTGGAACACTTCGTTACTGATGAATAACAGTGAGGAAGAGATGTTTACTCACTAAGGACTCTTTCTTTTGTAGAGACTGAATACAACAGATTTCTTAAACCTCCAAAAATTGTTCAGACTGCACTGTTGGTTTCTGCTGGTCCCAGTACCCAGCGGCCTTTATTTGCTGTCAGCTCTGCCACACAGTCCTTTAGGAGGCAAAAGACCAAAAAGAAAGCTGAAGGACTGATCTTAAAGTAATCCAAATCATACACTCCCCTCATTGCCCCAGCACTCAGTATGTCTTTCATATATATTTAATTCAAAACTGTCAACTTTCAGCCTCTCCCCCCACCCTTGCATTATAAAGCACTGATAACTTTAGACATGGCACTGCTCTATTCTTGTAACAGATTCCCAATAGCTATAGAAATTTATCCCACATATGACCCCCAAGTCTTATTTAGGATGATCCCTTCTATAGGCGACACGGGTCTTTGAATTTCATGGGCCATTTAATCTTTTGCCTTCACCAGAACTGTTTAGGCTGCTGGTGAATTTGAAATATAGATCTTATGAAACTGAAACAGTTTTAATGGTAAAGCATTAGAAACTTTCACACTGGCCACTGAACAGCCAAGAGAAGGAGACAACTTACAGTCTACTTACCTTAGACAGATACAGGAACAAGAAATCTGAAGAGCTCATTTTATTAGTGCTCGAGCCTCTTTCAGGCAATAGCTGCTTCCAAAGTGTTGCTGTGACACCAGCTCACGTTTCTGTTGCTCCAGGGTTTATTTTAGGACCTGGGAGAATCTAGAGGCCTATGTGAACGGTGGAATCTCATTTTCATTTACAATGGGCAATGCTCACAGACACAATGACCTACAGACACAATGACCTACGGACAATTACAGCAATTGCTACCCATCTGGAGAGAGATGAGAGAAGTATCTGATTCAGCTCTAAATCTTCTCCTCAAGCTCTGGAAAGCAGGCATGTTGGGAGAGGTAGGTGATAAGCTTGGTAAAAAAAGAGGTACAACAGCACATTTTGAATATCTAAAGGCACATGTCTCCCCAAAAGACCACCCAAAGGACGTGCTTTTTTGGAAGTGCCTCCAAAGCTGTTACGCTCCCTTACTGAATGCCTTAAGTGCTACTTGGTTGATAGTTGAACTATACAACCTTTTCTATTTACAAATGTATTCCTATTTAGATCTATACTCACTTCTGACCTCTAAAACACTGTATTTCTTATTTTTAATCAGTAACGGTTTGCTTGAGGAGGCAAAAGCACAAAGGTAAAGCCAGAGAAATGTGTACGTACAATAAACAAGTCAACCAGACTGATGTGCTCTGTGCAGGTTTCTCTACCTCCCAATTAATCCAGGCTCCACAGTGGTAATAGGGATTTAGTTTTCACAGCAAGAAGATAAATACTTAGAAATATAATTCAAACGGAACATTGGAAAGCTCTTTTGGCCACTACTTTCTCCCTGATTTATATAGGAGTTCTTTATTATAAATCTTCTAGCCCTGGTTTAAAGTTACGAAATCACCAGTGTCGAGGGGGAGAGCACACCGGTAACAAAGCAAGCACAAATGTTCTCAAGAGACTACATCTCATCCAGTTTCTGAATCCCAAATCATGTTGTTATATGACACACTGCCATTTCTCAATATGTCCTTCTCAACATAGTACTCAAGACTCCAAGTTTGGAGTCTACATGGAAGTCTTCCGCAAAGGTGAGGCAGGTATTCTCCATTTGGCGGTTTAACAGTATAATAAATCAATAAGAAACAAGAGCAGCTATTAAAAACTGTATTTCCCCCCCAACAGTTACATTTTTAGGGAAAAGATTAAACCACATAAACACTTCACTTTTCTCCTTGAAAAGATTTAACAGCTCAGAAATGCCATAGATACACACGGAGGATGCATGATAGCTTGACAAGGACAGGCCACCACAACCCAGCCCATTCATTCCAGCCAGCAGCCAGAAACACACATACCCCCTTAAATTAACCCTTTAAGGGCTGCCCCCCTTTGTACCAAAGTTAACATTAAAATGCCTCTTAGGCAATCTGGTCAAAATTTAAAGAATCATTTGGGCTTATTCCTGGTTTATTTTAATAAAGAAGTTTCTTATCCAGCCCCAGCAAACAGGGGTAAAAGATTTTACTTTCACATCGAACTTTACAAAGCTGCAACTGAATCAAAAGGATCTTTTTCACAAGTAGATGTACAGTTGTTCTCATTACACAGTATATATTTTCTCAAGATAACTTCCCTCCTTGTGCTCAGAAGTCCGTTCTTCCTTTTGCATACATTCCATGGTTTCTCTCAAGCTTCTTCCCCATTTTGAGACCATAACAGCATCCTGTCATCATAATTTCTTGCCATGAAAATGGTCATGTTGTCACAGTCAGATTCTGGAATTGTTACTTCAAATAATTAACAACCATATGAAAAGAACCAGGAACAGGTGAATGGAGCTCTGCTTTAATAAGATTTTTGGAAACATCTTAAAGTCAGTGCAACCCACAGGAAAATCTAGAAGTATTATAAAAACGACCTGCACGTATGGAGAGAACACAAAGTGCTAGGTTTTAGGCAGCAGTGCTAGAAATTTTATGTGCAGATTCCTAAGAGTCAGTGCACTTCAGGAATTTCACTGCAGGTTTGTCAGTCTGTAAATGCGCACGCGTGTGTTTTAAGGCCCTGCAACTAACAGAGTAAGTCTGAGTGTTACCCGTACACTCGCTACTGGACAGCTTAATGCCGTGCCACTGCCTCTTGGAACAGCATGTAAAGAAAATGGTATTATCTTAGGATCCAGATAATCTCTGTATCACTGAACAGTTGCAAGGAGCCAAACCACATGCAGTTTTTCAAGTGACTAGAAACTTAGTTTATTAAAGCCCAGTGCAAGTTGGATTTATGTTAACGATCATTAATTTTTCCTTATGTTAGAGCTAGTCTTGTGCAGCAATTAAAGGGTTAAAGTGGAACTATATGTAGTATTTTAAACAAGTTCACATATTCTCTATACAAATTTGGCAAATTCATGTCACAGCCATAGATCTCATTCTTGCAATTCCTGCAAAATATCTACAGCTCCTCTGTCAGAAGCAAAGAGAGAAGCCACCTGAACAGCCAGGTCTACCAGGAGTTCATAGCACAGCCCACGCGGCAGCACAGAGCGGCTGGTCATCTCCAGGTTCCAGCTGAAACAGGTAGGCTTACTGAACTAAATATGCTTTTGACACATGCTCCCAAAGGAGCCTGAGGCCACAGAGCAGATGAGTATGGAAAAACTGATTGCATCAGAAACACTGCAGCCAACAGGAAATCAAAAACATGATTTCAAAGCCAATCAAAAAACCAAAACCAACCCCAAAAAGCAAGCGTTTATATGTGTGTAGATGTAATAAATATTGCAAAGCACATTTGTCTTTCCCCCCAAGTCAGTAAGTATAAAGAAATAACCAATGCACCAAAAACATCAGCTTTCTGCAAAGAAAATGTCGAAGTCAGCAAAATACCTGCAAGCCAACTGAAGAGAAAGCATTTGCATTGTCAACCAATCACAAGTTGCTTCCAGTTCTATGCAGCCAAATCAAACCCTCTTCAAATTCACAAGTTTGACCAAAATAAGCACCACAGCATGAAAAGCTTCTTTAGAAGTAGGATGTCAAGAGACTTTCTTTAAAATATAAAATAAAATGCAAGGTAAAAGGTTTTCATTAGTCAAGTTTGAAAAATTGTCTTCCTTTAGCCAATCACAGTCTGTCCCTTTGAGCCAATCAAAAATACACCTTTAGGTTTGTCCTTAATTAACACAGCCCAGCTGAGTAGCAAAAACTTACAGGAATGGATGGCTGTGAGATGCATTCTGAGGGTTGAGCAAAGGGAAACAAAATTACAAAGGAGAAGGAATACCAAGGAACAATTAGGGTGGGCAAAGGAACTTATTAATGCTCAGCCATCCTCCTCTATCTTCAGGAATCTCACTGTCCTCTCCAGTTCTGTGTTGTTCAGGTATCCCGTAGTTACTGTCTTCTGTCTTCTGTCTCTGATCTGGAAAATGCCATCACAACATCCTCAGCACCTGCAATAACAATGGATACAGGAACACGTGTGCCACAATTACTTCCTTTAAAGAAGAGTGGGTAAGAAGTAGTACCCAAACCATCATTCTACACATCCGTGAAATCAATGGGAAAGGAAAAAGAGGACAGAAAGGAGTGTGTTCTGTGTTTTCTTATTTTTCTGGGACTGGAACCTGAAGTGGTCTAAACACCTCAACAGTAGATTCAAAATGTTCCTTTGCAAGCTTAAGGAAATCAGTTTGTTTTTAAAGAAATCCAAGAATTCCTTCCTTTCCCGTATTTCTAAGAAGTAAGACTTAAAAAATAAATTCATAGGATTGTCATCACACGCATGTAGAGATAATCTTTTCTTCTGGTTTCATTGCCCTGTAAACTCTGGCACTGCATAAAAGACTTATTGATCTTCTCTGAAGTATGAGGAACTCAACTGTTCAATAAAATTTGTACTGCTCTATGCATCACACTGTCCTTTTTAAGTGACATTTAAACGTTCTTTTCTTTATCTTTACATCTAGATATTCATTACCCTTTGCTTTTAAGAATAAAAATTGTTTTAACAGGCCAGCTGAAAGGTTTTTGCCTCCCCCCGCCCCCACTAAAAGTCACTTAAACACCCTTTATAAACTAACATGTCTTGAAAACATTCTATTATCTAATGGAAGTGCAGTATTTTCTTTCAAACTGAAGGCTTCCATTTGCCCAGGGAACAGATACAGCTTTGCTAAGTAATGCTTTTATCCCTAGCCTGAAGAAATCTTTTCCAGAAGAATTCAGTGTGTAGACCTTCTCAGTTATTGGATTTTTTTTTCTTCAATTGAGGCTATCAACTGTGTATAATTACCATGAAAACCCATGTCCCTTAAGCACCGAAAGATGTTATTACCTTCCTATAACCATCTCCAAGTCTTTACAAACTTGTGTGGTCTTTCAAGTGGGCATTTATAGTAGAAAGAACTGAATGGCTTGAGAATTGTGTCTGATAAAGGCTTGTAAAGAACATTCCATGCTGAGCTCTCATTCTTCAAAAAGATACCTTGAGATGCTCAGAAAAAAATAAAATCACCTCTCTGGACTTCTGAACTGTAGAGCATGGCCCAGCAGGCACTTAAAGAGTAATGTCTTCAGGACAATATGGAAATAAAAATACATCATACAGTAGTGTCAAAGCAGTGGTTTAAATCAATATCTCTAGTCTGGACAAGAACTGGAAAACAACCCCAAAGGGCTGAGTGCAATATTTTTAATTTCTGCTAAAAACTTGATCCCTCAGAAAGTCAGATAAAAGTAAACGCTTCTTTCATCTGTAGATGCTCTAACAGCATTTATCTAACCGATTAGAAAATACGATGAATTCTCCAGTCACTGTCTATGTAATTTCTAAAAATTATTTCCTCCATTCAAATGATCTTAAGTGTTTAAATGCAACAGATGACTCAACAGTGACCACTTTGGCCTTCATTAATTAATTCAGCCAGCTTGGGATAATTTTGCTTAATAAGTTTTTCTTCAAAGCTCCTATTAAAAGATTAGACAACACAGTAGGAAATGCCAAGAGCGACGCCGACTGCCTGCCCCATTCAGGTAACCGATCAGCTCTACAGAACCGGATGGAGCATCAGCATATAAAAATTCTCCAGTCTTTTTACTTGAAGCATATCAAGAAGCAGATTTCAGCTTTGTGCCCCCAGCAACTTCTGACTATGCACCTGCATACAAGGTAAAAGAAAGAGGACTAATAAAAACTCATCCGTTACAGTTACATGAATTCCATTTTTCAGTTACCCAATTTGCTCTTTAGTTGCAATATAGAAGCAAAAGTGTCCAAAAAAAAGGGGAGCAGAGAAGGTTGTAAGTTTCCCTTGCTAATATCCTTTAAAAATAAATCAACGCTTATGAAATGCAACTACATTTATTTTTATACACTTCACAATTTATTTGTTATATGTACTCAGAGGAGGAAATCTTAAGGACCAAGCAGTAGTTTGTTTTTCGTATGTAGGACCCATATCTTCTAGAACTACATCAAAAACTGCTCTGATGCTCCCCCTTGCCAATGCTCAGAAGCCCTGCAGTCATCTCCCTTTTCATCTCCTCCACAAACTGTTTTTTCCTTGATCAAAACATAAATGATATATAGCACTAGGATCCAGCTCTGAATTAACAAGTTGCCATGTTAATTCTTTTTTTTTTTTTTTTTCAAATGCCGAAGAGCTACTAGCCTCTACAAAAAGAAGGATTTTATTTGCAAGGATTCTGAAAAACAAGTCTATGCTAAAAAGAGGAGGGAGTAAGGACACTTAGAAGCACTAACAAAGCAAATGCACATAAAGCACAACCTGCGCCACTGTGTTTTGCATGCCTCCCCCCTTAAAGCCCAGGAGGCTTTGCTATGAGAGCCCGGAGCAGCTGGAGTAGCCTGGCAACCGCGAAATCATAGATGACGTCACATCAGCACATGAGATGAGCTGGATTACTTAACAGATGTTGATTGTTTTCCTGGGGTCTCCCCTTTCTACAGTCTACATACGGAAAAAAAAAAAATTTTCTTGCAAGCATCCTTACAAGTTCACGCAGAAAATGGAAATTTCATTCCAGACAATCACGCAATCCCACAAACACACAGGTCGATATTTCTGCCCGTCCCGAACAATTCGGGCTCTCGGCACTGCTCCTCTGCACAGCCCACCCTGCCGAGCACGCAGCCCTTTAAAACACATGACGAGCAGAAATAGCTTTCGGTACAAAGGATGCCGGGAATTCTGCAGTTCATTTTTTGACTCTCACAATCCCAATCACTAATGCTGAAGAGCAGGCTCACACTCGGCTAGCTCCTGGTCTCATTTTCTAGGCCCACCGGCCCAGCTTCAATACCAGTGTCACTGTCAACATGGACTTTTGATAACTTGACGTTTGCCTGGACTTTGAATAGGTAAAGAGAAGGGAGATTTTCCTATTCCTTTGAATAGGAAAAGACAAGGAAACACAGCTCGTCAATACAACAAGAAAACAGAGAAAGCCAAATTTTAGAACAGTGTTCTATTTGGAGGAAAAAGCAAGAGTACAATAAGGAATACAGTGTAAAAACGCAGAAGACACTTGAATACCTATAGTATTAATGAATTATTATTATACAGATCCTAAAGGAACAGAGTAGAACAGAGGATGGAGAATGGGTCTAGAATTCAAGGTTTCGGTCTTTCACAGCCAAAACTAACCGCACAGTCAGTGTGCAGTACCCTTGTTTTACCACCTATGTAAATACCATAACTACAGTTTTAAAGTTACCTGAATTCATGAACAAAGTGCATATGGTTTTGGTTTTCTTTTTTATCTTAACAGCATCAAAAATCACGCTCCCTCTCTAACGGTCTTTAGCACTTTATAGTGCTTATGCATATAGTGCATAGCTTCCCATATGATACTTTTTAAATTAAGATGGGCAATCAGCACAAGAACCAAAGTGGGTAAACAATTTGTTAAGGAAAGATTATGAATTCTGTTTGAAAGGATAATCATTAGGCTGAAAAGGAGATTATGACTGCACTTCGCCAACAGTTGGTCTTTGCACCAATTTTACTTAATACTTTCATAAATGATCCTGGAACAGAAAAGTAGTCATACATTAATGAAATCTGATGGCAATACAAAGTTAAAAAGTTCAGCCAAAACACTGGGGAGCAGCAAAACAATACACAGGAATGACCAGGATAGCAGCGAAGACCAGAGGTGGCTAAAGGGGTTTAGCTATTCATTTTAGAAAGGAAGGAAAAAAACAAAGATCAAGATTAGAAGTGATCTATTTCTATGTCTCATGGTAGTTTTAAATAAGATTAGTAAAGAATGGATTTTAAGCACAATTCTCAAGAGCTTTATTTCCTGCTCCCTCCTCAGTTCTTTTTGTTATTTGGTAGAACCACTAATGTCTTCATTTGCAGGAATTGCACGCAAGCCAGCATTTGCAAGAGCCTCAGGCAATTGCCTTTAAAAAGACAATTTGATCTATCAAATAAAAGGTAATACTACCTTCAAGGTAGACAAGTAGTGGGTGGCAAACCCGTGGGCACAACACCCAACAGAACAACATCTTGCAGTAAAGACTGAAACCTATGCTGATTTCTTTTATTCCCACATTAAAGATCCGATTTTATCCTTAGTGAGGAGATGCATTACTACAAAGAGGAAGACATCCTTTGTCCAAACAACAGCAGCCATGTAGAAAGTTCTTGCAGGCTATCAAATCTGATGGTAGCACGAAGTTATGACTACAGGACCACCTACTTCACACCAAAACCAATGGTTTCCAGACAATGCCAGCCCATCACTTTCAACACATGTATCGCCGCCCTCTGGGTATGGCACCTTGTGGCCTTATTTTACATTCACTAACAAAAGAGAGAGTTCATTATTCAGCACTTCTCCGTTCTTCACGAGCACTGTGACTCTTGATTGGGATACAAAAGGCAATAGTATTTCCCAGATCATAGAACGGTTAGAGTTGAAGATCATCTAGTTTCAGAAATAGTTTGTTCAGGGGACTTCCATAAAGGGAAGACACCTTCATGTCGGTAAGCCGAGTAGTTAGTTATAATATAACAATGCCACAACCTCTTGAAGGGCCCTTAAGTCCTACCGGTTTTAGCTGAGCATTTCAACGATCTGAAAACAGAATGGAAACTTCTCTGCTGGAGTAAGGGTAAGAGTGCAGTACGCAAAGGAAAGGGATACTCTCCTCAGTGCTTTCAACCTTCCAGAAGCCACTTGTGGAGCGTGATTGTTTCTGAAGATATCCTGTAGCAAAAAAACCTGGGTGACATTTGTCCAGAAAAATGTCATCCACATTTCTCAGCACAAAAGCAGGTTTTGTTCAAGTCCAGTCCTACAACCCAAGCTATCCAGAGCTAAATGAAACCAATCTAACAAGTCTGCTCATTAAGCAATTCTACAGCCATCTATGCTCGTATACAAACACAAACATTTCCAGAGAACGGAGCAGGGGTTTCTATGTGGTGAAAGGACAGCAGGGATTAAAGTACTAGTGAACAGAGCTTCTGCTGCAGTCCCACTTGGCTCCCGCAACGGATGTTTTCTTTCTAATCAAGTGAAAAAAAAAATCTAAAAAGCAGAGCACAGGTTATAAAGTTAAGTTGCACGTTGCCAAAAGCCTGCAACTAAGACAATAGGACGGTGAACCATGTTTACTTTTAGCACATCCTTCACTAAGCTCTGCACTTCCAGTAATTAATGTATAGAACAATGAAAAAGGCACACTTATACCTGACCTTCTACCTTCTATACATACAACTTCTCTCTCCACAGCCTTCCCGTTTCTGGGTACACACTTCTACACTGAAACAGAGACTCACATATACCCAACAAAATATTCCCCATCTTCTTTCACGAGCAAAGCATTAATTGCCACAAACTTTCAGACACGCAAATACTTCTCCAACTTCTGCTTTACACTTTCCATAATCATCCTTCCTAGAAATTAGTAATTAACTGGAAGGCCCATGTCCTGTCTCAAAAAGCAATAGTGACAGTACTACACCAACTTTCCAAAAAATCCTGCTGCAATTACCTTCTAATTGCAGTTGTTTAGATTGCTACCTTTAGTAGTTCTTTTACACCACTTGGACTTCAGTCTTAGCAAGCCAAGATGATCTGAAGGACAAGTGACTTTACCGCACAGTGGTAAAGACTGTAGATCGCCACTGAGCTCAGCACATGCAACTGCTAATCACCTAAGTTTCAGAAAATTTCACCAAGATGACTGAAGCTAATGCTTTCCACAGCAAGTACTCAGCTACAGTGACATCAGGCCAGTAGGGTACAAGCCGGATTAAAACCACACTACCTTAGCACAAAGGAAGACGCTAACCAAAGCATCTAACGGCTGCTATTTCCAAGGGTTCTTTGAATGATGAATAGATACATACATCCAATTTGTTTGTAGTCACCTGCAAAATTAATTAAACCCCAAAAGCCTTTAGAGATCAGAAGGTTAAGCCTATCATGAATGTCTGCAGGCTGCCAAATTAAAAAAAAAATTCTTTACTTCCCTGAAGATCTTTGTATACACACGTTTCTTCAATCACCTTCTAGCAAACTATTCTATTCTATCTTCTAAACATTAACTTTTCTCTGAAATTCCCAGTATTAGTATCCTGTTCTGCAATTCTAAAAATACAGCATGCACTGCTGAGAGCAGGAGCACATTAAAACAAGCACTGTGTTCAAAAGAACCTCCACCACTATCTGATATTTCATGAGTACGGTGCCCCTCCTAACTCCACAAGCAGCCCGGGTTCATTTTTAATGCCCTCCCATCAAGAGAACGCGTCTAACCTAGCTGAGGCATGTGTTTGCATCTCAGCTTTGCCCTCCCCGAGGGACCAGCTTTCTTCAAGAACCAGCACGACACTCCTGTTGCTATAGGAACAACAGAGCTGTAATCACCAAGGTCTTAGTATAATTCACATACCATGCTTACTAGCTGCACAGCTTCCATTTACAGATTTGCCAGAGCAGTGACTTAAGGAAGCCAAGCGCTAGCCTACCATTTAGAAATATAAGTACTGGGAGACAGGAAATACCGTTTTTACACAGAAGATGCTTCTGTGCATATAACTTCCCAAGACTTGTATTAAAAATACGTGAGAAAGCCTTAATTTCATCATTTCAAGCTCAAGAAACCTAATGAGTCTCTACTGCATTACTCCTTGCTGCAATGCAGGGAAGACAACTAACACATTAGTATCTCAAAACAGCTCATGATTACATCCACTCTAGCATATATGCTGGTTGAACAGAGATGCTTTTTGGTTCCTCAGTTATTCTTGGAGCCATAAAAATGAAACAACCCATAGATGTCAGCTAAAAAACTTGAGTAAAGAAAAATGCCCTATATTTTGTACTTTCATATAGGTGTTAACAACATTACAGCAATGATCCAAAAATACAATGGTTATAAAAAAATGCAAGCATGACATTAATGTTTAGTCTCTTAATTGATACTAAATTTAAGTATTAAATACTTCAGCCTAGAGTTTTATAACTGTTATTCAGGCTTTCCTGGGTTACCAAGATCACATCCCCTCTTCTAGCAGTTCACCTTTCAGTGGATAATAAAATATTTTTAATACATCAGATAAGCCTCATAACTGTCATGGATGCAACATGACTGTATGCATCAGCTGAAGAACAGAATGGGTGATCAGGCCAAAGCATTAATAAAAACAGCTGAAGTATCAAGCTAGGAACAGAATCCAGCCATCTGAATTGCCTATACGTTCCTTGCTCCTGGTGGCCTGTGGCCCGTGACACAGCACCTCCAGAGAAGCATATCAAAGTCAACACACCGAGGAACTAAGCACTCCCCGAGATTCTGGAATACACTGAAAAGACAGGGCAAATAGAGCTGGAATTAAAAGTAATAATAACAAAAAGACTGTTTTAAGACTGGAGTCCATGTTCGGGTCATTCAAGGTCCCTTCACAGATCTGTTGCTCTAAGACATGTTGCAGCTATGAACGTAGAGAGCTTAGAACACATTCACTAGAAAGATTTGCACCGATTTCAATTTGGTATCTGCTACAGCACATTACAAAGCCCTGGACACACGTCATTATTACCTGGTTTACACAAAGACGTTCAGTAATGCAATCAGAATAATTCTGAGCTTCCTGTTGGGAAAACAAGATTCACTTCAACAGTGTATGACATGGGTGCTTCAAGAGCAAAGGTGTTCCAAATTTATCTTTCAAATGTAAATGGAGATCTGTAAGCAATCCTAAACAACAGTGATTTCTTATGTCTGAACGCATGAATTCCTTTTGAAAGCAAGATGGGAAATAAAAAGATAAAAGAGTTTAACTTCTCCTTTTCCTATAAAAATAATCACAAACCAAAGGGAAGTCTTAGACTTCAGGCTTGCTTAAAAATTACAGAGGTATTCTAAGTCTAAGATGCTTCTTGATCAAAATTAGCAATTAACTTCTATTGCTGAACCCTAAGACAGTAAGCAGAGTATCATGGAGGAACTTTAAATGTCAGAGAGATTCTTATTAACAGTGGCTTGCTGAAGGGTTATGGTACAAGCACTTGAATTCAGCAGGGACAAGTGTAAACTTCTCTCTTCAATGCACTGTCACATTGCTGCAAATATATATTGGACACACAGGTTACAGTGACTCCCTGTGGTCAAACAAATAGACTCAAAGATCCTGACAGATCTTTATCAGAAACCATAGCAGGGAGCACCATACAGTGATAAGCTCAGCAGTCCTACCACAGGTAATTACTGTGAGGCCACCAGCCAGCTGTTCTAAGACAGTATTTCATGGATGCACAACAAAGAAAAAGTATAAAAATTGTACTAGAGGCTGTGATACACTTACAAAGTTCTAGATCATCCATCCTCTATACTCTCCTAAAAAAAAAAAAAGAAAGAGAAAGAAAATGACCTTCCCGTAATTCTGGAGCCAGACTACAGCATTTTTAAGTGACACACAAAAATTTGCAGGTCTATAACAAAGCTTTTCGAGTGCTAAGGCCAAGAACGTCATTCCCTTTTTTGGAATCAAATGGGGGTATGAAATCAGCGTTCTGTCTTTTGTGTGCCTGCTGGAAGAAAATGACTCTAAAGATAGGTCTGGGACAAGTCAGGCTAAGAGCAATCTGTCCTACTACTGGAAGAAAAGATTGTGAAATCCACTAACTCTTTGTAAGTTACTCCTTAAATAACACACTTTTTAGTTGTTGTGTAAGGCAAGTTGCATAAAAGCAAAAAAAAAATAAATCCTGCAGAGGAGATTCAATGAAAACAGCAGAAAAGCAGGGAAAAAAATTCCTTTAAGCAATCTTGAAGAACACAAAACATTTAAGTACCTCGGTGTGTGGACTTGGGATGGGGTTTTCCAATGCAAGGCAATGCCACCTAGTGGAGACAGCATCTCCCTTAAGATGGCAAATTGGACACCTATGCAATTTATATTCTTTATTCCCAATACTTTCATAAACAATGCCTGCTGTTTCACCAAGACCAGGAGACCGTGAAAGGTACAGATGGACGGCAATGACTGCTGCTGTGTGAGCCACCACAACTAAGAGCTAAGAGTAGCATTACCATAACTGACTGTTCGAAATCTGGAGGGATTTCCAAGGAAACCAAAGTCCTGAGCAAAAAATTACAGTTGCTTCTATACAGCACACTGCAGCTTCATGTTTCTCCAAAGCAAAAAGTATTTGACTAGATTTCCTCATTTTCATTTGTTCTTCATGCTATTCACTACTTAATTTGGAGAGATGGTGTATCTGAATATGAAAAGAACCAACATCCTTTCCCACTTCTCTAAATATTTAACTATTTTCTTTCTTTGTTCTCTGTCCCCCTACCAAGCAAAATCTTAACAGTCAGACCACCAGCTTAATTATAATTTGGGAGGATCGAAGGTACATTGTGGGGTCCAATCTCCCAGGAAAGACAGCAATGTCTCCGATAAGATCAAAGCAAGCATCAACAGGGAGGACTTCACTTCCCTGTGGTCAAAGCTTTAAGAATCATCAAGGACTTTAAGAAAATGATGACAGAGAAACCGGGTAGTGTCTGTTCAAATATGGAACAAAGGCAACTTTTCGAACAGTGCATAAAGCTCTTACATTTTTCTGTACTGCATGATTAGCAAGTCTAGAAGCAGACTAAGTAACTGGTGGTCCCTATTTTGATTACATTTAAAAGTTAGGTCAAAATTCAATTTTTTGAGCCTCCAAAGCCCTCCGCAAAGTGAGGAAAATATAATTTTACAGGTAATGAAACCAGACAGTTTAGACAAGAAAGTCAGATCAAGCGGTGCAGGAGAACAGCTGCACAAAGTATCTGCGTTCCCTGGCTGGACTTCTAGTTTTATTCTCTCTTCTTTGCCAAAGTGCAGGTAATTCACCATATATTTTCATTGTGAGAAAAGTAACTACTTTAGGGATAATGCTGAAAAACACCAACTGCAACTAAGACAGTCTTTCGTAATTGGATATGTCTACCTCAGTTTTTGATGAGAAACTGGCAAATTTTCACTTTAGACTGGCAGAAAAGTTTAAGAATTCTGAGCCAAAATATACAAGTATATTTATCTCCATCGGTCCCCCAGCTATGTGAGGAATGAACGCACAGGCTTAAAACTGAAGAGCAAGTTTGTGCAGGTTGTATTTCTAATGGTTTTCGAAATGCCTTAGATCTATATTAAATTTCTGCTCAACTCGGTTCTTTCTGGCATACAAGTCTGACAATTTTCCTTCAATACCAAATCCTACATTATGAATGTGATCTGGCATGAGGCCTACAAAGGGGAGGAAAAATAAATCAGAAAGAAACATTCAGGTTTAGAAGGGATTAGTAGATTCAGAGTAGCGCCACACAATTGTTCACCGAGACTTTTGCAAAGAATTCACAAAAGCAGCATGTACTTCAGCACCTTAATGGGAATCTAAACAAACCAAAGCAGATTTGTAAATTTATTTCATGCCTGCTACTCCTGTCCGGGAATTAATTATGTTGTGCAAATTAAAGAAAGGCAATGGGAAAGAAATTCCTCCTAGCGCTCTCTCTGCTGAAATAGTAAGATTGCACTTCCACATTCATGGAAATGTGAGAAATGAAAGATGTTGTTAGAGGATTACATTTTATTTTGTGAGAAAAGTGTTATCAAGCAACTAGAGTCACAGTAACTAAATTATCATATGCATAACAAATTGCTTTTGTACCTTAGAAATCTGTATCTACTTTACATTTTATTTTGTTATAAAACTATGTATTACATAGAGTAGGAGGCTATATATAGAGTAGGAAGCATTTAGTTCAAAGGACTTTGGCCACCAATGTTTTGAGTTATCAGGGAGAATAAGATATTTAACAATGCTCTTCATCCTAACGAATCTTAGATATAGCCAAGACTGACTTTACCTGTTATAATAAAACCACCTGTTGAACATTACACTCCAGTTCTCTTCTGAAGATTATAGCAGGCAATGACTTGCATATCCCAGATTACAGGAGGGGTTTAAGTAGGTGGCATATTATTACAGAAATACAGGAACCTAAATTTGGTATTTTCTGAGAGCGTTCTCACAGCTTAAATAAAGATAAGGCAAACAAACCCAGTACTCACCCTGATCAATTGAGTGTTGAGGAAGCTGGCTAAGCTGGCTATTCACTACCCCTGCGTACGTGCGCAAGAACTCCTCTTCGCTAGCAGTCAGCTGGAAACGTACAAAGAGTCAGTCAGCAAAAAGGAAAATGAAGAATGACTGAAGACATCATCTCCCACTTCCCAGCAAGAAACCTGACAGTTGCCTCTATCCTACTCTTCAGCAGTTTAATCTGACTGTTATTTGCTCAACCGATACCATCAGCAAGGACACAGCTGCAAACTGGTACAACTCATGGAGAGATTCAAAGTCACCTTAAAATAGTTGCTTCATTTTGCTGGTCTTCCAATAATGTAAAACTTTACTGTATATAGAGAAATGATCAGATGCTCACATTAGTTTCAGGCATCACAAGCCTGATTTTTTTTAAGCACAAATCAATTGCGTTCAACTGCAGATAATGGTTAAATCAATGACAGCTAAAACAATTCAGTGATAAAACCGGATCATCACCTGCTCACCTCAGTAAGCACTATCCCAGTTACTACAAAATTGTCTGGGAAGCCACAAAATACAGGTCATGACAGTGCATCTTACATTTGATCCCATCTTCCTCAGCATGAGCAGGACTCTCACTTTCTGCTGAATATACATCTCCTCCGGACTCTTTCCGGGGACGCCCTCACGGTTCATTCCCCTCCTGCCAGCTCCTGGATTTCCTGAAGATAGAAGATCAGAAAAAGACAAACTAAAATAAGGTTTGGGGTATAACAGGAATAATAGGTAAAGTTTAATTTCCAAACTACCTATTTTTCACCCGTGGGCAAACCACTTAATAGCCTGGGAGAGTAAGGAATCACATGCTTCATCAGAGAAATCCTTAAAAATTTGAACAGCTAAATTGGGCCTTACATATCCAACTCAAACACTCAAAGAGGCCGCTATTCACATCCCTGCTAGCTCATTATCTGTTGTTACGCTACTGCATGAGTAGAAAAAGAGAATTCTATCAACTAGATGAAAGAATCATGCTGACAAAAGAGTCTGTGGTTTTAGTTTTTCCCATAAATAAGCACAACCGCTACGAAGACAGGATGCAGAACACACAGCCATCAGACCTTCAATGGCTAAACAAGAGTTGGATGAAATCTCAACTCTTAAGTCTTTCTCCTCTCTCTTTTTTCTTTTTTCCTTTTTATATAATATAAAAAAGGTCACTGGCTTTTGCAAAAGTTAATAAAATTTATAAAATCGTTCTGGAGAGAAAGAGGAGCTCAGAGGAGCAGTGAAGGAGTAGAATTTTTTATCCTTTCTCATATCATTTAAAAGCTGAAGTTTTGCTTTTATATTTTAATAAAAATATAGTTACTTTATGGAATAAACAGACTCTGCTATCTAAATTCTCTAGTAAAAAGCATGACTACACTTTGTTGTCTGAGTATCTGGTAATTATTTAAGTTTCATCATAGAGTGTTTGTGAAGACACAAAAAACAAATGCTCAGGCACACTCTTCAGCTGCTATTAAAAATTATCGTGGAGCATGTTTATTACATCACAGAATCACAGAGTGGTCAGGGTTGGAAGGGCCCTCTGAAGCTCCCCCAGTCCCACCCCCTGCCAGAGCAGGGACAGCTACAGCAGTAGCACAGGACGGCGTCCAGTCGGATTTGGAATGTCTCCAGAGTGGGAGACTCCCCCCCACCTCTGGGCAGCTGTGCCACTGCTCTGCCACCCTCACAGGAAAGAAGTCCCTCCTCATGTTAAGATGGAACTTCCTATGCTCAAGTTTGTGCCCGTTACCTCTAGTCCTATCACTGGGCACCACTGAAAAAAGACTATTCTCATCTACCTGGCACCCTCCCCTTAAGTATTTGTGAGTATTGATAAGATCCAGCACGTCAACAATAGTAAAAACCTTAATTTCAAATTTAGAAAATAATGGTGCTTCAAATAATACACTAGTACAGCAGCGTAACAAACTAATCTAACCCCTTAGAAGTACTGTGTATTGGAGAAACGTAACCCCTGCTAGGGACTCTGTGGACAGAGGTATAAGCCAGCCATGCTTCCACCACACACAGCTTGGGGAAGTGGCTCCAGAATTGTTCTCCAGTTAGTTTTAATTCACGGAACTGGGTCTGGTCCTATACTAAGCTATAAATCTGCTTTCCTGAACCCTAGTAACCAAGGGAAGCACTACATGTGGAGCATGCTTAGTGAAGACTGTTTGAGCACACTGTTTTCCATGCAATGTTTTCCTGTAGTCATTACCAAACTCTCCCCTCTCTTTAGTTTCATTATTACTTTTAAGGGAAAGTAATCTGGGTGTGGAAACAGTTTAAAATTACACATCGTCCCTCCTGAGTGAGTCAGAAGCAATGCAAACTTCAGCAGCAGCTGCTGGGACAGGCTTTACCACCCACATTGCTTAGCATGAAGCCAGTAGAAGAAAGTGGAGAAAGCTCCATCACCAGTCCTACTTGCATAAGTTTCCAGTGGGAAGAGTTGCATTATGCTGATTTGCTATAGATGGTTCTGCTTGGAAACCTGCAGCCTGTAAGTGTGCAAGATGATTGTACTTTTTGGCTGTAATCAGCAAACTGCTTTCTGGAGGGGGAATAAAACGATCCCATATTTTTGTGTAGTGTCAACTCAACTAAGTAAATTGGATTATGTTACTAAGCACATACTCCACGTGCAGTTTACTGAGTGCTAACAAGTGATGTCAATAGAATCACAGAATTGGCTAGGTTGGAAGGGACCTTCAAGATCATCAAGTTCAACCATCAACCTAACACTGCCAAAACCCACCACTAAACCATGTCCCTAACCAACAGTAAGGCAATGAACAAAATAAGACAGTGAGCAAGAGACATTAAGTTATGCATATCCAGAGACTGATAAAACAATAAACATTTATCAAGATACTGAGTAAGTCTGAAAGGTTGTGACTGCTTCTTAATATTCTACTAATACATACTTTTTTCTTTTTTTTGTCCTTTTTAGTATTGTAACTTGAAGAGGGAAGGTGCTGTAATAGTAGCCAAAGAAATCAATTTAGAAGAGAAAAAGCAAAAACCTGAAGTGTGGTAACACACCTATCATTTAAAAACGGAACAAATTATATGGGATATCTATCAATAGGTGGCACCATACACAAGCACCAAGAAAATGCCACGGCTGCCCCCATGCCAACTAGGGAGACCACATTTCAGCATTCCTTTACACATCAGATATGACAAGAGAATTGTAGTCTATACATATCATTATTCATTGTTTCCCATTATAATAGACTTCCAGTTGTTTATTAAGTTTTCAAACTTTAAAAAGGGGTGATGGAAATTCCTGTCTAAACCTGCTTTTTCTAAAGTAAACTTCAGCCAAAATGGATTTATCATGAAACATTTAACAGGAAGGATAAAAATACTAAAGCCCAGCCATTCAGCGAACGCTTCGCAAAGTTAGTAGGCAACACCAGGGGAAAAAAGCATTCAATATGGCTCAAAAGGTATCCAAATATATGCATAAAGATGTTAAATTAAGATTACAGAGCAACAGCGCTTTGCTTTTCATACACTGCACAATTATTCTGCGTGATAGCCTCAGCCACCACGGCTTTTCCTACTTGATGACATCAAAGTAGAAAGTCAAAAGTCTGAAGACAGTGCTGAGACCCCGGCACGAAAAACTTTAACATATCTCTGTTCCTGTTACATAAAGCTTTTATAAGACACGATTTAGGATGACAGTACTACCCAGCATGTATTATACCAGTAAATTTTCAAAACCACTTACAGAGTTAGTCTACGCCTGGAAGACAGCACAATCCATCTTTATTTCATGAAAATCTTACCAAAGTACTTATCAACTTTGCTTTCTCAAGAAAGCTACATTAATATGCTACACATAATGAAATGTTACTTAAGCCGGTTTTCCCTAACCCTACAATTCTTTCTGGCATGTAGATGAAGTGCTCATCATCCCCCCGTCCCCACCAATACAACACCAGGGATTTCCCTGCCAACGTACCTGCTTCTAAAAACCACAGAAGATCAGATAACCCACGTGTTCAGTCCTGATTAATGATCGTAGCTGGAAAAAATGTACGAGGAAACTGCCCTGTGAAAACAAATGAGCAAAGCATTACAGAAATATATAGAGCTGAAAACCAGAAAGACCCTTCGTTCAATATCGTTTGAGTCACAGTCTGCTTTAGAACACAGTCTAGCCAAAATTCCTAAAACTGTAGGCTTATTTGGAGTTTGCAGACCATTTTTATTTTTAAAGAATAAGTTTTTTAAAGGTCAAGCCATTCTTCATCTGCAAGATTTACACCCTGACCATACCAATGACATTCCCAATCACTTGAGAATGGAATGCATTCAGGCTTTGCATTCTTTAAGAAGCTTTCAGCACAAAACCCAACTCCCTGGAAAAACCAATAAATGTCATGACATGTAATTTCTTCTAGTAAAAAAAATAAAATAGGCATAACTTACCAAACATTTGAGGAAAACTACAGAAATGTAAAGCATGCTGATTTTGACCAAAATTATTGTTTTCAACTCTGCATATGTTATCTGAATATAGCAATTGCGAAAACTGGCACTTGAAAGCTGGGCTGGAAAACCCTTTGCGCAGAATTTTTCAGACCAAGCTCACTGTTCAGTCACCAACAGCTAACAGTTATAGACTTTTTTTTTAGACTCATAACATATTTCTGAACGTATTTTACAACTGACACCGGGTATCAGAGCATGGTAAGAATTTATAACTCTTCCAACCCATCACACTAGTCTCTAAGACATGCAGCTCAATCTGACAAATGAAATGACAGTTCAAGCCCTCTGCAATGTGCAATGAAATAGCAAGTGCCTGCTACTCAGGACAGCATCACAGCTAGAATCATGTAATTAATAGCATAAAGTTGCTGTACTTAATTAAGAGTTTCTGATTAGGGAAGATATGCATACCTGCACCATTTGTTATTAAAGTCCAGCTTAAATTTACCAAACATACTCTCTCTTTTTGTGGTCAACAAGTGAAGGCAGATCCAGACTAAGTCAATTCCATTCATGGCTGTTCACCACCGTGTGCAGACGTCGTTACCAGCAGGGAAACAAGACAGGAGCAGCTAAAGCTACTCGACTGCTCTGTACACCAGGTTCATCAGAGAAATGCTGAATCCAAAAATACCTGCTGGCTTCACCCATAGGTTCTCTACAGTGCCTCTTACTAACAAGAGTTAGAAGCAGCTGAGCTTTATCAATGGCTTAAAAGAATCATTTCACCTCTCCAGAGGACAGAAATTGCCTGCTCTGAAAGGATTATTTAAGCCCTACCTCGCTAATTAGTTCCCACTGTTCTTGCCCTCTAAATATGCAATGCACTCCCAAGAAAGATTATCTACAGCACTGACAACAGGACCATTTGTGGTCACTAATTGCTGTTCTCATTTCTATGGACTTCAAAGACACCCCCACCACCACCACTGTACAAATACGCACCACACAACTGTGTGAACTCCTTCCTCAAGAAAAGGGTTAGAGCATGGCAAATAACCGCTTCCGAGACGCGCTTCTGTCCTACTGACAGCAAAAGCATATTCATAGTGACCACGAGAACTCCCCACATGCACCCCAAATTGCAAATAATAGTCATCTACGCATTTGTTATATTTAACACCAAATACAAATGAAAACAGAAAGATCACGTTTTCCTAACCCTGTAAATTGAGGGGAATTGAGCTGAGAGCTAAAACAGCCTCCACAGACAGCTCATTTCCCCGACCCGCCAGAAGGCTGCTATCAGAGACAGTTTCCCTTTCAAGCACGAGTCCGATGGAACGTCAAGCTTGCACGCCAGAACCTGAGAACTTCTCTGCTAAACCACAGCGCACGTCTTCTGAACAAGCACCTTTACTGCTAAAGACTCCAAAGATGACTGGAATAAATAAATAAAAAAAAAGAAAAATCAGGTTTCATTACTTTTTCTTAAAAGTTTGAGAACAAAGTAAGACTAAAAGGCTTGGTGATCACTCCAAAGCCACAAAAAGGTTCTCCTACCAACTTGTTCCAATCTATTCTAAATGGCAGCTCACACTCCCAACATTTTCATCTACACATCAACATTTCCACATTCATCTCTAACGAACCCTAAGAAATAAGATCTAAAAATATTTTGCAACTGTGTATTTTGAGGGTGGGAGGGAAGAAGTGCAAAATATGAGAAAGAGTTTAGGCAGGACAGCTGAGGAACAGCTGAATCACTGCTAGCACGAGTTCTGCTCACGATCGTAAGAGCCCCAGTAGACCTGTGTGCCACACAACGATCCGTCCCTGAAGCATTTGTCAGGTCAGGTGATTCTTCGCCGCAGTTGCAATTACCAGCTCTGAATTCTGTTTCTTCGCTCACCTACACCCACCTTCTAGTCCTGCAAGGTGAGAATATTGTTTATTTCGCCTATTCTCCGTTCCAATTTTTTGTCCCTCCGTCTTGCCAAGCGGTGACCACTCCATGTAGTCCGTTAATGCTGCAGGGCTCAGGCAGGACCCTCACATGAGCCTCTCTACACTTAACGCAGGTAATACTAAGAGCCGTTTGGGTTTGTCACACCAACCAGCGCTTCTACCATGGAAAGTAAGATTCAGGTTTTTCTCCTGGTCACACGGTTCTGTCAAAGCCTAACTCATGAGGGAAAAAAAAAAAAAAGTAACTGGGCACTTTCCAACTTAGATGTCACTAGTATACAAGAAGGTAAAACCATTTTTTAAACTTACAATCAAAATTCTTCTTGCCCCAATGGGCTTACGTACCCAGCCAGGATTTAAGAACAGATAAAACCCTGCAAGGTCCTTTACCATGGAAATGAAATGAAAACTATTCAAAGCACAAAGACTCCAGTTTCAACCCATCCTTATCCTTCTACTTCCTTACAACTGTTTACACTTGGGTCAGAGATTGCTACAAAGAGTATTTTTTAACATACAGAAAAACTTAAAAGCAGTGAAGTAAAGTTTACAAATTCAGAGATAACAATATGGGAGATGAGAAAAGGTCAGAGGCTTAGCTTTAGGTTCTGTCACTTAAGAGAACATGCTGCTTCCCCAAACATTGCTAGGTTAAATGAATTTTTAAGCTAAAACGTAAGGCAGACTAATTGAAAAGAAACATGTTTTTAAAGTACATGTCACTGAATTACAACAGCACGAGGAAATCGAACCAGCATCAGGATGCAACATGCCAAATGCAGGATGCTGGCAGTTGTGTGTCAGCTGATCAGCAAAGATAAAAGCAAATTTTTCACATCCCGTACATCATAAGCAAACTTTTATCAACAGCACTAACGAATCCTACTGTTTATAGTTAAAACGTAGGATTAATTTATTTACCTATTCTCACCAGATGCATTATATTGCATATGAGAAACATTCCCTGAAAGATAACATTTCAATCTGTATTTTCAGCCCAAAAAGCCAGACAGGGAGATAGAAAAACAAGAACCAGTGCATACTGGACTGAAGGAATCCCCACAGCGTTCATAGAACTCAAGTGGAAAGCACTTCATTGAAAAGAATGAGCAGCCAAAGCTATTCAGAAGCCCAGTTACACACTCACCGACACTTTCTGCCCTAAGTGAGGAAATACTGGGGGTCTCAGCTGAATTTCTGGTAATCATATCCCGAATCACTAGGGCTAAAAGGAGGAGATGCCAAAGGCTGATGAAGCCATACAGAATGCACTGCTCTATCAAATCTGGAACTGGTCTCTCCAGGTACGGGCGAGGCAGACGCACGAAGCCAACAGGGAAGTTCGGGCTGCCAATGCCTTATCTACTTTGCAGCTAAGTACGGTTCTGCTCCCCTATGCCATTTATTCAATTCCTTTCTCACGCAAAAGACTAACCTGTGCATTTCAAAAGCTGTAGTTTTAGTCTGAAATGATTACATTCTTCACTAAACTGTGTTAAAAGACTAAATCCTACAAGCCTGTCCTGCTGCACCCAACACACTGCAAATGGACATAATTGGGTCACCTAATTTTCCCTTGTTTGGCAGGCACAGGGAGTGAAATTTAGTTCTCATTTATTTTTAATACGATTCACAAGACAGAATAATAAATGAGAAAGATCTATATATTACAGCCAAAACTGCCAGCCTAGCTTTGCCAAAGCAATAAATTTGCGTTTAAAAACATTCCCTCCCTTTCCCAAGCAGTAGATGAGGTGGGTCACTAGAGGAACGAAAAGCCGTCCTGTTCTTCAGCATGTCATGCCCCGCGCTGCATGCGGGAGGGCTGGGTGAGGATCGCAGGAATGCCGCCTGCTTCCAAACGCCTTGACCGGGCAGAGCCAGGCACGCCGGACATCCCCGTTCTGATCCCTGTCCGTCTGCCCACTAAACCGACCTCTTCGGCTGGGGAAAGAGTATGTGCAATCCTGTAAAATAATCACCTTCATGCAAAACACGACAGGCTGAAGTTACACTTTCTAGCAGGGCAGTCAGGGCAGAGATGAGAGTAAACTGGACATGGGTTTGGCACCAGAAGATGTAGGTATGTCTACATCGAAAAACAGCTGGGCTACTTTACAAGTATGTTATCCAAGTAGAGGTGGATTAACTATTTTTAACTTTTCCACTAGCATTAAGAGATGTTTCCCTACATCTCCACATTGTTACTTGTTCTGAAAAGTTTATAATGAAAATACAATAAAATCCTTTCCAAAAACGAACTAAAAGACCGTATTGGGTTTCTCTTGAATTACTGACCCTGGACACGATAGTACAGTACATAATGAAGTAGTATTGCCCTTGCAGTTAGCTCCCCCTTTTTTTTTCCTTAATTAGATTTAGAACATCAGCTACTGTTTTCACTTTAAAAAAAAATGTAGACAGGAGAAATCTGTATTTAAACTCAGTTTAACTAGTTTGTTTTATGAACAGATGGAATCAGCTCCTAAGGAAACTCAAGCTCACCAGCAAGAACTGTTTAGACTGAATGCTTTCAGGAGAATTCCAACATACAGCCCCTGAAAATTACAGATTTGTAACTATATTTTCCTCACTTCCACCTATACTCTTACAAATTCAAAACCTGGAAGGGCTTCTCTGCTGGACAATGCCCACAGATGGGTTCCTAATAACTTCTAAATTACTCCAATTCCCTTCCCATCATCACTTTAAAAAAAAAAAAAATTCACAACCCAACAGAAAAATAAACACACTAAAAATGGTATGTTTGTAAATTTTGCATAAGGCAAACTACTTAAGCATCGCATTTAATGTTAAAGACATGCTTATTTAATGCAATGAAAAAGTAACATGAGCTTTTTGTTCCTTCAAATTACATATGTCCTCCAACACTGTAGTCCTCTGTAATGCTGCAATTCCTAACATCAACATTTTACTGGTATGGGAAAAAAAAAAGTGAAACAGAGGAATTTGCACAGCCTAAATTAAGAAAGAAAAAAAAATAAAAAGGCAGTAAACTGTCAGTAAATGTGAGCAATATTTTACATATTCGGTCTTAATAATTTAGGGTACTTAGAGCAGCCATCTGGCAAGCTCTTTAAAATGTAAGTCACAGCTGACTACCTCTTTAATATCTTGTATCATCTGCAGTTATAGGCAAAACAAATCTAACAGCAGTTAGTTCAGCTACTTTTTTTTTTTTTCCTTGAATCTGGCTGGTTCTGTTCAAGGCAGCTAAAAACCTCAATTAATGGGACAGGATTATAAAAGCTCAGATAAGGAGTTATGGTGAATAAAACCAACCGCTGCAGGTTTCCTTTGCACTACACAAATTGAGTTAACAGCCAGCATGAAGAGGTCCCTTTAACGCCACGACATCATTATCCAAGGTTAAGCTATTAGCCTCCACAGTTACACTATTGAGTACTTCAGTGGGTAAAACACCGTCACACTGGGAAGCTTGTAAGTGCAAGGAGATGCTGCACCTTTCAGCCTTGTTAATTTTCAGATGACATTTTACAGAGAACAGCTAGAGCCCTAAAAACCTTCCGAGCTGGAGCCTGAAACCTGAAGTCAGGAACCAGAGTCTGCAAAATCCTGCTACAAATTTTCCTCTAATTCAGTCTGACTCGTGACCTTCACCCACAGGCAGCTGGAGACTGGATTAATCCCCATCTCCAGAGGGATACGACAATGAAGAATTCCTACCAGCTACCTATTTATAGGTGAACAGTAAGAGTTGAAATATTTAATACAGTGTTTTTGTCTTCATTTCTATGTTCAGTATTATCTTCTAGCTGACTTTACAATCTGAACCCCAGTGTCAGATTTTGGTCAATTTACAGCTGGAACTCCAGTGGTAGGTTTGCATCTCTTCAGCGTTAGGTTTAAATTTTTAACAGAACAGTACAGTCCTCCCTCTTGAGGAGGGACAGGAAACAGCCCCAAACGCTGCCATTTAGTGATGAAAAACCTATAAAAACAAAGCAAGTGGTGTCCCCCCCTCCCCTCCAGTGCTGGATCACCTTTCAGAGTTTCAAAAAGGACTTCAAAAGTAGTAATGAAGTGCACTCGAAAATGCTTCCCAATATACTAAAACAGTTATTACGTCAATGCTCAAGCTAACTGTAAAAAAAATATAATAATTCCTACCATTATAATCACCATTTTAATGAAATTAATGCTTGCCTCCTGACCTTCAGGCACACACAAACCAGATTACATTTTTTAGCAGCAATCTCTTAAAGAGAAGACATCTATCATGTCTCATACAGTTAAAAGCACAGGTTTTTAGGTAGTTCCTGTCAGTCAACTTGAAGCCTCTGAAATTTAATGTAGTAACAGCAACAAAACCTTAAAAAAAGAAAAGACTTTCATTTCACAAAGGCATTCGCACTTCAAAGATGAATTTGTCAAAAATTCTTTTAAAAAAATGACAAAACTTAGCTACAGCAGCTTATACACAAATTCTATCCCACCCAAAGAAACAATTCTAAAAGAACATTACAATACTTCACTCAAGATGGTCTCCAACAGTGGGGCTGAGGAGTGCTGCTCTTGTCCTGACCATCAGCCGCGCTCAGAGAGGCTGAGGCACCTCTTCCCTTATTTATGACACCACCACAGATCTTCCTGACTGGAAATTGGGCACTAATGATAGATAGACGATGATGTTAACTACCAGGTATCCCACACCAGAATTACTGCTGTAAAAAACAGTGTTACGCGTCCCTCATCAAAACAAAATTGTATGGCAATGCTTTCTATGGATCTCTTCATTGACATTCTACCTTTTCAGAAACAGAAGATGAAGTTTCCAGCACATAGGCGTAACACACTTGAGATGCTTTTTGTTGTTCTTAAGAAATCAGCTTTATTTTCATAGATTAATTTTAATTTGGATCATAAACCAGTGAAAAAATGGAGCACCAATAACAGGCAAAAGTTTATCAACAGCTTACAAGAATCAACAAATTATTTTCAATATATCTACCCTATTTATATGGAAGGCATGCTACACACACTGTACAAATATGTACCCATATAACACCTCCACCTATGAACTATCATATTTCGGACTATTAATTATTGACACCAATGACAGAGCAGCACGTCTGTTCTAGGATCGTTGCAGAAACTGAACCAAGGCCAATACCCAAACATGCACGAGGAAGAGCAAGACCATTAATTGTGGTCACTTCATTTTCTTGTCATGTCAATCAGCTTTATGACCAAAGTCACGTTTTCAGAGATGCTCTGTAAGAAGTCGTAACGCTGGACTCATAGTCCTCTGAAGACTTAGAGATCACCAGCACTAAAACTTGGTTTTACTGAAGAGTGCCTTTTATATTACAGAAACTAAACTCAACAGGCTAAAAAATAACTTAATACATGGGACGTGAACATCCCACACTCATGAAGCATGAACACTGATAAAGAACTAGCTGGCTGTAGAAGCAAGAAACTGGTTCAGTTTTCATAATGAACCTAAAATAAGCGTACCATGCCTAAACAACAGAGTACAGTGTCAAAATTGATATGTGTATATGCACAAAGCGCAGGTTTTTTCTGCCTTCTTCAGTAATTCTCAAGTGGCTGGAAATGGAACAGGAAACAGAAATTTGCATGAACAAGCACACATTCAGAATTACCAGCAGTGCTAACGGAGAAGCACTTCAGCATTTGGTATGTTTCCAACAAAATCATTTCATTAATACCGCATTTGTATTCAGATTTTTGAAAGTAAACTGCTTTGAAATTAACATATGTCTAGTACAGAAATTCGATGTTTCAGTCAACTTTAACAAGAAGGCAAGTGATGCTATTAACCAATCATAAACCATTCCAGAATAGTCTAAAATCAGAATAGGCCAAATTCCAGTAAGTATCTGTAAGCAGTTAAAATAACATTTAATTTCAATTTACAAGCATGCAGTAAAAGCCCCCAAAAACCAGAAGTACCATATTTGGAGCTGAACTGCCTGTGGTCTAGTGACCAACTTCTCAGCAACTTAAGCACACCACATCGTTATATTTAACCAGAAACGGCAGACACCGTGAGTAATGCCTACTGAAAGGACTTCTCTCCACTGTTCCACTCACCGAAGCATCATCATATTTACGGGGCCTTTCTTCGGTACTCATCGACATAGTATCTTTCTGCAGATGCCCAGCATATTAGAGATAGATTTCAAATTAAAACGTGACCTACGCTGCCCTGTAATTCATACTGATCTCTGAACATCATTAATGCCGGATCATATACTTTTTACACTGAAAATACCTACAGAACTTTTACAGCCGAGAGACTATGGCTAACTAGATTTTTTTTTTTAAAGCAATTAAAACCTGAGCTGTTATTAGGTTGGTGACTACTTAGCATTTTAATACTTTGCAATATTCTATCAAAGTACAGTGTTAGGACCAGAGACTCTTGGATGAATAGTTCTTGACTCCCAAAATTGCCCAACCATTGGACAACATGAAATACTGTTCTGGCCACATCCAGCAATAAAATTTGCTGTAAAATATTGATAAATATAGCCCTTATGACACCTACTTATCTTGCCTCTTTAGAGAAGGAGGGGAGAAAAAAAAAGAAGAGTCTTCTGTGCTGCCTTCCCCATGGATGCTCCGCATAACCAAAAAAGCAAAGTGGTTTCAGTTTTGAACCAACGTATAGTTAAGTTTTTTTAAAACCACTTAAAGAAGTATTTTATTAATACCTCTTACTGAAAATTGAAATAAGAATTAGTGGCTATTTGCTAATATGAATATATTCCTTGATAATATTTTTTTGCACTAACACAAAACCTTTGCCTCCCGAGCGATCTGTTAGCATCATCAATATTGTTCAATAATATGGGCAAGAAATCCCTGCTCCTAGGACTTTAATAAAATAATACTCCTTGAGAGCTTTCCTTGGTAGTGTTTCATAAACTGGTCTGAATAGCTGTTCTCATCATACGTACAAAAGTGTGTCAGTTCCTCTCTTCTCTGAAGGATTTATTAAAAACAAAAAGCACAAGAAAAGGACTTTTGTTACCTTCTTTAGGTCACCAAACAAGACCATGCTGCAAAGATATCTGATGGAGAGAGGAGGAAGGAAAAAAAAATCCTTGTCAATTTTAGGAGCGGACTTTTAACGTTCACAAACAAATTTCTAATTACACGCCAATTTTACCACAGTTTACTATAGTTTCTGGTAAAGTGGAATTACAAGGAAGGAAATCTTGCCTTCAAGAGACTTCCTATTTATCAGGAAAAGGGATGCAATTTCCTTCCTCCCCAGCCACAATTTTGAATGTTACCTTAATTACATTAGCCCTGAACTGTGAAATAAACCTGCATGAGGTCATTAATTTGACAGCAGAAGTCCTCCTTTTAGCACTACTGTACAAACACACAAATGGCCTGGAGAGAAATAAACCACTGACTACAGGGTTTGTAAGGGTTATATCAAGTCCCAATCAGCACTGGATCTGATTAATTTCAGAATACAATGAAAAGTGGAAGAATCACAGGCAAAACCGAGAAATGTGGATGTTAAAGGTGACCAAGCTGAGCTGCATGGAAAATTGTATGTGGTATTGCATGGCAAGTTTGATTTATTCTGAGATCAACACTAATGAAGTGAAATACTTAGAACTGACTGCTTCAAGGTCTCCTTCACACCTAGAACACGGTGCATTTACAGAATAAACGGCAATCGCTCCCCTAAGAATGGGAGCAGCTGCTCCTATTGCAACAATATGTATTTTGATTAATCAAACTCCAATACACACCAATAATAACAAAAGGTGTTAGCCCAGAGACTGTTAACAGTACCAAGTTAAAACTACTGTGAGATTCCAGACAACTTCAGAAAATTTCTGGGAGCAGGACCGTATGCAACAACCACTGATTTAACGCAGAATGGGGAAAGAGAATTGCTGAAGTTGCAGACAGATTTCTGCACTTCCCAAATCGTTAGTACAATTACAGCACATCTTTATTATATTTAGTTTCTCAACAAAAGGAAGGAGCTTATAGCAGTTACGTCAAAAATAGCAGCTACCAAGGAATGAAAAATGAAATGGATATATTAAAAACAAGGTGCCAAAACTGTATTTCCTCACACACGCTATTACACATACAGAATTTTACTTAAGGTTTAAAACATATTTTGTCAGAGCTAGTGAGCTAAGAATCATGACCGCGAAGAAAACCACTGCAAACAGTTTAATATGAATTGTGAAAGGTTTATTTTACTGACTCCCCCATAGCTGCTCATCAAATTTTCAGTGATAAATGTTGTGTTTGAAAAACCTGATGTTACTGACCTCTGAAGTCAAGCAAAACCTTTCACGAATTCCACATAAACCAATGAGTATTATTTGGCATCTACAGACATTCCTGGAAAAAAAGCAGCTAAGCAGATGTGAATGCTCCCATTTTTCTCAATTTGGCATTAACTCCTAAAGTTAATTATATTTTAAGTGTGTTATTGCTGATCATTTTTGCATAAACATTCAGTTACTGTGTTTATCTTGAAGTCTGACATTGCCTCTCCTGACCAACTGAGCAAGCTGCCAGGACACAATGAAATTTGCAGTTTTCCATATCAGATCCAGCACACTCACAGTTAGGAAACTGTATTAAAATTACAGTAGTACTGCAACCAGAGATCGCCACCGCTGCACCATCCCCTTCTCGTTTCAGCAAAAAGCCTTCCATGGGTAGCCTACTTGAAACTCTTTCAGTATTTACACTGCTGCTCTACAGAAACTCTGCTGCAAAAATTTAGGTCACGTTTCCTTTAAGTGTACGTGGGTGTGCGTACATGTATACTTATTTAAAGCTCAATGAAATTAATTAAAAGCTCCTCACCGACTTCAATGGGCATTGAATCAGGACCTGGATGAGTTCAGAGGCAAAACAATTACACTTTAATTAAAGATCTTAACATTCTTGTGAAGCAGTCAACTAATTTTATAGAAGGATAAAGTGAGTCAGAAAGTTTCAGAGCTTGGTCATGGTCATAAACAGAGTTGATTACTTAAGTTGCTTCCATATTTGTTAGTTACCCTCATAACAGAGAAAATGAACTTTCTGAAAAATCAAATAATTTCTTGGTCTATATATTCATGGAAATAAAACAGAACATGCTGAGGCAAGTGCAACAGTTGTACAGATCTATTGGCTCCATTTCTGTTCCCCCCATTGGTAGCTAATTTAGTCAGTCACAGGAATTGCGATAATGCAAGAAGTTGAAATTTTTAGAGTTTTTTCATGGCATTTTATCTCCAGATGAAATTTTTAGGCTGTGGGGTTGGTTTTTTTGTTTTTAAGATAGCATTAATAATTATGATATATATCTATATTATTTTTTAAAAAAAAGAAAAATAGGCTCAGCAGATTTGGTATTTGTAAAACCTTGGAAATACTTATTGAAAAGCAAGAAGTTCCTAAATTTAAACTGACATTTAAACCGTACGTAAGCACTGTAACATTCTGTCAAATCACCAGAAGCAAGCAGAAACAAGAATTTTAACTTTCTTCATTTTTCTGAGCATTTGTTACATAATGCTTCCCCACCACTGAGGCTGAAAATAAATCCGAGAGTCAGAAGTGTGTTCTCCATATTCAGTTATCAACTAATGTTTTTCAGTTATTTTTCTGATCTTTGGTTTCTTCTCACCTATTAACACTCCGTAGTTTTGCTCATTCTGGTCTATCTGCTTTCTTATGCCAATCGAAGTTCACGGACAGGCCACGGCTCTTTAAAGGGAAAAAGAACTGTAAGTCTCATTCATTCTCAGAGATACAACAGCATCAACAACAGTAAACCAAGTGGTTTTTTTTTTTTCTAAATGAAATTAAGTTGGTTGGTAAAAAGTTTTTAGTACATTTAAAAATCTATTTACGTATCATTTCTCCCACATATGTCATTAGACTACCAACCATTAAGACCATTAGACTACCAACATTTCTTAGCACGTAAAGTAGGTGTCCCCTCTGTCCCCAGTGGCCGATTTGGCCTAAACCACGACAGTAGGTGACAAAGTGTTTTCATTTCAATAATTTACATCTTTGGTGTATACCAGTATCAAAACATACACATCTTCTAGGACTACTCACATACTTGTATACATAGCTTTACTGGAATTTAATTAACGGATACTATTACTTTCCCAGCAAATCAGAACTCTCAAACCGAACAAAAAAAAAATCTCTCTGTCATATCTGTGACGCAGAGAGTTATTTTAAAAGAAATTTTTTTAAAGACATTACGAATATGAATTATATATGGTTTCTGCTTACACGGTTTAGCACAGAAGACAAAAATAAATCAAAAAATATTTAAATATGTGTACTTTCAGAGAGAATCTTATCAAATACAACGGATTTCAGTTAGTCTATGGGAAAAACATACAGAACTAACTGCTTTTTTAAAGAGGACTCAATTAAAACTATTAAACACTACGATTTTTTGACATCTTTCTTAGTACAAATCGAGGTTTATTTTTGGCTGAATATGCCACCATACCATTCCAAGAGAACCACACTGACAGTTTAAATAAAGAACATGATCAATCGGCTTTACCACCATGACTATAAGCATCTCTAGAAACATAGAAAAATAAGTTATTTGCTCTATCTGAAAATTGAATTATAACCACCTTCTAGCTATAACACTTATGTCAACTCCCAGAAGAGAAACATTTGGCGTATTTATTAGCATTACAACTTTTCCCAATTAAAAACATTAACACCAGGTTCAATTGCTTCTGCACTATGTACACAATGGTGCGGTACAGCTGTAACAGCTGCTGCTGTCCCTGTTGCATTTCAGCAGGAAATCCAATCTGATGACAGCTTGCAATAAAAAGAAATACAGTTCTGCATCCGTATAGATGCATCCATATGTATAGAAATACTTCTGAAGATACCCAGTCCTCTTTTTTTTGAAAAAACTCTACTGGAAGTTTTTCCAAGCATATTCAACCGCAGCCTCCAAAAGCTTACTGCCCCTCCACACGCACAGCACTTTGGTGCATTTTTGACACTTAAAACTAGGTCAGATGCTCAGGAGGGATGCTTTGTAGTCAACAACAAACTTATGAATTGAAATACTTACTAAAAATCATAAATGTTTATGCTGATTACAGATGACAAACATTCTGGAGAGGAAAAAAACTCCACTAATAAAAATAGATCAGTTTCACACAAGTTGTTTCCTAGGCAAAGCATCAACCTTTAACATGAGTTTCACCCTATCAAACACATTCAGATGTTCGCTTTATTTGTCTGTATGCAACTGCAGGATGATTTTGAATTTTTAGCAATAGATGTATATCACAGTCGATGTTTGCAATTACAAAATTTAGGTTTTGTTTCAGTTCACTTTTGGTTTTGTTTATAATAACCCCAATTGTTTTCGAAACCTCTCTCTCCTCTCTTACAGTACTCTAAACCCCTGGATGGGGGAAGGATGGAAGTGGCAGAGGATGGAAGAGCACAGAAATTGGTAAACTACAGATTTCCCACAAAATTGGGATTTAGAACTTGCTTTCCGTGCAGCCCTAATACTTACACATTATTATGTTATATATCTGGTGAAATGTGTGAGTATTAACCAATTCTCACTATGACACGAAACAGACGCTTCAACCGGCATCGTGAGCCCTCTCTCCCCCCACACCTGCAGTGCCTGTGCAGTACACGGAGCTCCTACACACAACTGCCAACAGGCGCTCAGGCAAACGACAACCGTGGGGTATTTATCACAACAACTCCTGTCAGGCTATGGGATGATTTTCCCTGTGAAGATTTCAGTATCTTCCCACTTGGGTGTCAAAAAGAATCCTGAAAGCACTTTTATGTCCTAATACAACTTCTCATAACTTCTGTTGCAGTGCTTAAAATGAACTAAAAGAGAGCTACTGCTTTGAAGCAATTCTGGGTAAGCCATAAAAACTTCAGCCAACCAATTATCAGCTAACTTGTTCCCAACGGCTTGCATTTCTTCAGTCCTACACGCTTTCTGGTGGATTTACACTATTACGAGGCACCACATCAACTAAGAGAGCACACAAATCCATTTACCAGCAATTTTTACCAACAATCCTAAGTCAGACTGAAGCAGCCGCTGATTTCTGCCAAGATGCCAGAGATACAATAAAAGTGATGATGTTTTTTCAGCTAACGTCAAAGTGAAGCAACTCCCATGTATCTCAAGTACACCTGACACCATTTTCCAACTGAAACTGTTTGTCAAGGCAAACAGTAGCTTTTAGATGGAGAAGAAAATAGGTCTGCATTTAAAAAAGTACTAATACATAGCTTTTGTATGCTCCCTCACCTTGAATAGCCTTACTTTCAAAATAACCCCCCAAAGCCTCACTTTTCACCATTTACAATGCGTTTCTCCTTCAGCAGGCTATTTCACACCATGCAAGAGCTCCAAAACTACCAAGGGCAAAGGAAGTTGACAGCTTGCAAGTTCAGGGGTCAATACAAAATAAAATATTGACTTTGTATATATGCTTAAAAATTATGTTTTTAAAATACCCAATAGACATGCCTATCACCATGCTGGAGCCAACCCAGATCAGAAAACTGAACAAGCGTACCTAACTTGCCTCCAGTGTCTGTTGGGGTTTTTTTTTTTTTTTTGGAGTTTGGTGGTTGGTTTTTCTTTTTAAACCACCACATCTGCAGAATGTCTTGGTCTCATCTCACTGAGCATCAAAGCTTAATTTGTTCAATGTGCCAAGATGAGGAACGGTCAAATAAAAGATGATATACAACAGAGCAAAACATTCTCTTCTTGAGGAGAAGGCAAACGCAAGTCTGAAAGTCAAATGCACCCGGACGAAGCACATCTGGATGTTAAGCAGAAACTAGTATCATGTCTCATCTGCTTTCTGGAGTACTAACGTATTCTGATCGGAAAATGATGCTGTTCCTCTCTCACATACCTTTCCAAGAGATACAGAACTATCGTGTGCCAACAAATACTGCCCATCTGTACACCGAATTGAAAGTTACGGAGTGCCGCTTCAGATGCTCTAGAAACACAATTTTTAGCCAAGGTCGAGATTAAATACTGGCCGAGAAGCATTTTTCCCACGCGGGGTAGGGGCGTTCGAGGCCGACGGCCAGCCGCCGTGCAGCATCGCACACTTTTTGTAAGACAAACGGGGGGCTGCCTGGAGCCGGGCCGTCCAGACGTTGCGTTTTATCGCCTGCTGTCGCGACACCTGCCCTCCCAACGGCTTTACCTGGGAATGACTTCACCTGCCGCAAAAACGCGGCCATTGCTGGGGTGGGACACCGCCGCCGTGAAACAGGGTGCCCACATGACGTAAGAGATGATGCCACAAAATTAAAAAGGCACCTCCCGTACCTGTGCCGCGGGGGCCACGGCCTGCCGGCACCCACGGCCGCTCGGCCGCCGCCGGGCCCTATGGAGGTGGGGGGGGCGGCGGCCCCACGCCGTGGCCGGGGAAGGGGCGCGGGAGCCGCGGAGGCCCCGGTGCCGGCGGAGCGGCGTCCCGGCCCGGGGAAGCGCCTTTGTTCGGGGGCCGGGAGCCGCGCACAAAGGGCAGCCGCGCTCACCTGCGTGCGGGGCCGGGGCGGCCCCGGCGGTCCTGCGGTACACGGGCGGCGGCCGGGCGGGTCGATCGGAGCCGAGCCGAGCGGAACGGAGCGGAGCGGCCGCCTCCTCCGTCGTGACTCAGGGCGGGAGGAGGGAGGTGCCGGGGCGGCTCCGGGGGAGGGACCCGCCGCCTCCCGGCGCCCAGGGCAGCGGCGGCGCCGCAGGCACCACCCGAGCGCCGGCCGGCAGGAAGGGGCGGGGCGGGGCGGGGCCGCCGAGGGGCGGGGCGCGGAAGGGGCGGGGCCGGGCGCACCTCCCGCCGGCGCGCCCCCGGGGGGAGAGCCCCGCCGAGGAGGCGCGGCGGGAGCGGAGGGCGAAAGGAGTGCTGCGGCCCGCCGGGAGCGGTGGCGTGCCCGGTATTCGTCACACGGTCACCTTAAGGAACCATGCTTTGAAATGACGTGGTGCCCAGCGTCCCCGTGAGCTCACGCTTTGCCTCGGTTGGGCGGGGCGAGGCCGAGGAGCACAACCGCTCCGGTAGGGCCGGATTTAGATAAATGACATCAGCGTTAAAACAGGTTTTCATCAACCGCTTTTCATCAACACTATGCTAAGAAAGTTAAAAGTCACCACAAAAATTCAGTACGGGGGGATTCAGCGAACACAGAAAATGCCATCTGAGAGCCTCCAACTAGAATGAATATCCGCTTGGTCATCCAAGCGCCCAAAAATACAGTAATCCTTCCCCTAGACAGACTGAAGCAGAGTGAAACCACGGTGAACTCGGACAGAAATTAATTCTAAAATAATAATTAAAAAAAAATAAGACGCCAGAGGTTTGTCATCCCTGCTCCATCACTGATGGAATCACAGAATCGTCTAGGTTGGAAGGGATCTTTAAGATCATCGAGTCCAACCATCAGCCTAACCCTGCCAAGGCCACCACCGAACCACGTCCCTCAGCACCACATCCCCCTGGCTTTTAAACACCTCCAGGGATGGCAACTCCACCACTTCCCTGGGCAGCCTGTGCCAATGCTCGACAACCCTTTCTGGGAAGGAATTCTTCCCAATATCCATCCTAAACCTCCCTCGGCGCAACTCGAGGCCATTTCCCCCATCCTATTGCCTCTTCCTTGATCCGCAGTTTGGTTTCCCGCAAGGCTGAACAGTGATGCTGCGTTCCTACAATACGCATTGGTGGGGTCAGCAAGGTAACTGTACAATTCCTGAAGATAAGAAACGCTTTGTGTATTCAGTGTTATTCAGTAAAACGCATCCGTTTTCTACTCGGTACTTAATTGGATAAAAACAGTCACAGTAATGAAATAGGTGGCACTTCCTTTAACAGCTTGCTACTTAATGACATCAAAGCCCGATGCCACTGAAATCCATACCCCACTGCCAGTTAATGAAGGTCTTAACATGAAAGCCTCTGCAAAGAGCAAACCCAAGCTGCTGACAGGAACAGGAATGGTGCAAATATGCTGGGATCCGAGATCACTAGCACATACCCACAGCACAGCAGGCAGTAATGATTATTAATTATTTAAGAAAAGAACATAAGAGCTCCAGCATAAGCTGAAGAAAAATATGCAGGAGCATTGCTCTGGGATCCGCCAGTTGGATTACTGTTAATTAGCACAGTACATGAGTCTGAGGGAAAGATCTAAAAGCATCTTATGCTGGTAGGAGCGTATAATTAAGCCGTCATTTGCATCTTTGCAATAGTATGAATTTTCTTGCTGATAACATCATGGGCAAAACACCATTTTATGACTAAGTATTGTCTAGCTCTCCTGTTCCAATTTAGCTGGCTGACTGTACAACAGCGTAGTGCAATCGTATATAGCCTCAATTTAACATCCTGCATTTCTTTAGAAAGGGTTTTAGCAGAGAGAGAGAGATATTACAAGGCTTCCTCTACCCTTGGAGAATTTGAGATCTATTTGCTTAAAACACTGAGTCTAAATTAGGTTCTGCCCCACCTTAATTTGTTACCATCAAGCTCAGAGAGATGTTTAGCTATCAAGCAAGGTGACCTCTTGCCATTATAGTAGTCACTTTTATCATCATAAGACATGATAGAAGCTCAAAAGACCTCTTAACTCCTAGCTCCGCAACAGATGTAGTAGCGTACTGTTCACGTCTCATGGGAGTGCACAGACCTTCACCGAGTAAACAGAAGACACAAGTGCACTGCACTTGGTCAGATCTATTATCTTACCAATTGCTACCCTACTTCCCCAACCACAAAATGGGAATACTACAGCTTATCAGCAGGGGAATGTTAGGAAGTTTAATTATCTAAAGGTTAAGACTTTCTAACTTTTTTTTTTTTACAAGTATTGTATAGAGATTGGATATTATTCTATAAAAATCTAACCAATTAAATCAATTTTTCCTTTCAATAGCTTCTAATCTCTTCTGTTTAACGAGGCTGCTGTTCGTTCCAGTAAGCCAAAACTTCACGAAACCTTCTCCTCTGAATCTCTGCTCGACTTAGAAAAATTCTCTCAATTCACTCTGTCCTTCTCTGATCTCCAATTCTTTCTTAATCAGCTCTGAAAATCATTTAGGATTCCTTCACAGTACAGCTGCTTCCACTCTCCCAAGTCCCTCTGTATTTGTTGGCATCTCCCCCTCATTAAGGGCTTCCAGCAGCATCTGTACACACAAGCCCTGCTTTCATTACACTTCTGATTTAACCACGTGCAACAATAATGAAAACTCTGTTTCTCTCAAACATGCATGTGGTACCCAATGTGGGAATTGTTTTTGAGTTTGGAATCTTTTTTTCTTTTGGTAATCTTTTATATTTCAGCCTTAGGTCTGACAATTCCAATCTATCAAAATCACGCTCTGATGCAGAAACAGTGGAGTGTCTCCTGGAAAGGAAATGAAGTTCAACCAATCGACTCTTTGCATACTTGGGGCACTGGAGTAAGTGATGCAGGGTCACAACAGCCCAGTGAAATCTCCATGACTAGTGGCGAGCACAACTTGCATCGATTAGAGTATACTAGAAAATTAAAGAACTAGTTCAGCTGCCTTAGTTACAATATTTAATGTTTCTACAGACTGCAGTGAGGAGATATGCAGAGGTATTTTCAACAGATAGACAAAAAAAGCCCTTGAATGTAAAAAAGGCTATGACAATCTTTTTTTTTTTTTGTTAATCCAGACTTGGTTGATATGGTAAGAAATTTCTCAGCTGCATGTTTTATTCAAAACCAGAAGTGTTCCCAGATTAAATTTGATATTTAAAAAGTTGCAAAGTACACTCTTTTACGACACCATTACAGAACTCAATTTCAGTCTCCACCTTACAAGGACATTAACTGGACAATCAAAAGAAAAGCTATTTACCCAGACATTAACACTTCTGTCCACAGGATTTGCAGGTGGTTCTGCCTGATGGTTTTCAGTACATCTGCGATTATTACTGACCCATTTTTGGAGGTATGTTGAAAACACAATCCTAAATGTTATCAAGCAGCAAACTATTACGATAGCAAGATAAAAAGAGATGTCCATGATTAGAACTTGTTTTAAAAAGAAATCTGCTATTAGATATATCATTAACACATTAGTGTGCTAAATTACAGTAGACATTTCAGTGCATGATATAAATAGTTATATCCACTAACCTTGTGTCTGTATTTCCTCTTTTAAGATCTTATTTTAGAGACTACTTATTCTGAAACGCTTTCACTTATCCTGTCAGATACTTTAGGCCACCTTTTCAGATGCTCTGAACATCAGCAGCTCCTGCTTGACTGAGGTGGGAAGCTTGGCTGTTTAAAAAAGCCTGGAAGGGAGACAAATCTTGGGCAACAAAGTTCTCCCCTCTCCCTCGCAGGCATAAAAATCCTATTAAGGTCAGTTAAAAAAAACCCTACAACCTCATAGCAAGGCAAGGTGTCACATTTTCCATGACTCCTAAAGAAAAACTCCAGTATGAGCACTCCTATTCCTCTCTCATGGGTAACTAAGAAGACAGAATTGAAGGAAGAGCTTACTTCCCTAATAGAAAAGGCCTCCGCAGAACTCAGTGAGGATATTTTAAAAACGATGGAAGGTGCAGAAACTAAAAGATGCTGCAGGCTGACTTTTATTTCTTTACAATGTAAAAATTATATTTGTCCTTATATAGGAAGGGCATGTCCATAATGAAAATCAAAACAAATGGTTATATTTTAATTTGCCTACCGTTTCAGTCACTAATGACACGGCCTCAAAAGCCTGGTCAGTAGGGTATCATTAATGCAGACTTCTCTATCAAAATGAATTTAACAGGCAAGGTAACAGGATGAACTATGGCATCTCTTACGAAATCTTGTATTTTTCCTTTAAGACAAAGATAACTTGCTACTTTTCCATTCAAGATCAAAGAAGGGAAATAATACAAGGAGACAAAGACAGAAGAAAGAGACAGAGCATTTGAAGCTTCAATTTTCTCTCTAATACTTTTTCTTTTAGATCAGTACAATCTCTAGATTCACCCTATAGAGAAAGAAGATTAAAAAAGGGAGGTTATATATGGGCAAAAAGAACTCTGGGCAACTTTGCTGATGTGTTTAAAGCTACTGTACTTTACAATTCTTATTTCAGAAGTAAAATGATAAACAAAAAACAAAGCACTTTTAATCTTCAAAGCAATGTATGATCAATAACAACTTCATAGCACTCGATATTCAAGTATCAATCTGTATTTTACTCCAGGAGAGAAAGATGTGTAGAGAATAAGTGATCTGCCTGGGTCTAATACCGAACCAGGGACGGAATTCAATCATCACAAGCTTGGATGTTAAACCCCAAAACCAGGTGTTCATTTAGGAGTTGTTCTTTTGTTACCAGTTTTTATTTGAGCGAATGATTATTGCAATAGATTATGGACTTTTTTTTCCAGCCCTTGCAGAAACATTTGATATACTATACTAGTGGAGGTACATACCAGGATTATTTAGCCAAGTATTTAGCACAGCACACCAATTAACTTACTACGCCTCTGAAATTAATCTAACCACTTTGAATGGGTTACTTAAATAACTATTTGCTAGGGTCAACATATGAATAGCTTCATATTGGCAACAGCTTCCTTGTGAAACCACATTTATAGCCAAGGCATATCCAGCCACTGGGTTAGAGCTACGCTTTCTGCCCCTTCACAGCTCCTGAGAAGGGAAGTCCGGCCTGACATACTGAATCTTGAAATAATATTGGTCATGGATCTCAATCTCATCTTTGTCCATCTAAATCACGAGAGACTTTTTCAAGAGCAGAAGGAGCACAACACTAAAAAGATATTCAGTCAAGGATCAATTTAATGGGAATTTTACTACTGCTACAAGACCGGTATTTAGAAAAAATCGTGAAATATTTGCAAGTCAATAAAAAAAAAAAAGAGTTTCTCCTGGAAACATACACCTCTCTAAAACTACAAGGAAAAAGATATCCATATTATTGTACTGTAAACGTTATGTGATCTGTGGTAGTGCTGAGAGACGTAATTTGCATACTAATGCTGCAAGCAGGTTGAGGGGTGCGGCGGGAGAAGAGTTACTTAGCACCAGTAATGAGCAGAAAGGAAAAGAAGGCAGCTACAGTCCCCATGGACTGTTTTGTTTTCAATAATTTTAGACTGTCTAATAACATCTTTTAATAAGCTGCTCTCAGCTATAAAGCTGCAATCAGCCTTTGTCACAGAACATAATACTGTCGCAGACAGGAAAATAGTTCTGATCTAATGGACAAAAGACCCCCTCTAAACAAAAGCTTCTTTAAAAAGAAGGCGAAAAAAGTTCCATCGGTGACAGACAGAATTTATGCTGTCTATGCTGTGTATCCTTTCATTTCTAGAATACTAGATTTCAAAAGGACATCTATTAAAGCAAAATACGTTCTAAAACCCCACATTTTCTGGTTTACTCTACTATAGTCCTAGTTCACAATTAGACAAACTTGCTCATTTATAGGGTATTATCCAATCTAAATTAGGATCGATCATGTTCATTTCCTGTTTATATGCTACGCACTTGGTCTCTGACTACTACTATGCAACACTAAGATTAACATTGCAACAGGCTGTCTAAATTTAAGACTATTTCCACTCCACTCACTCAATTTAACGGCAGCTCTCACTGAAGCGCAAGTCTAGCTATAAAAGCCTAAGATATATGCGATAGGTAAAACACGGATGTCCTACTCCATTAAACACAGGATTCCTCACAACAGTTGACCACCTTCACTGCTGACAAATGCAGGTCCAACGCCACAGTTGCCAAGAACAGCCATGCCACCATAAACTGGAACCGAATCTACCGAACGTTTGGGTTTAAATGTTGGTTTATATCATAACCAACCCTAAAAGAATTCAGTATCATCCTTTCAGTACATGTATTTCTTCATTTTTATAATTCAAAGCACTAACAAGATGGAAGCAGATCACTCTTTTTCCTAGGAATTCTATTGATCTTCCCAGTATTATCACCATCCTTTTCTTTCCAGCAACTGACTTACTGTGATGGCAGTTATCAGATTTTACAGATCAGTTCAGAAACATACCTTAAAACTTAAATAAGATATGCTGTCAAAAAAAATACCCAATCACTAAACCAGCTATAATCACTTTAGCAATATAGGTACAGATCTCTGTTTAACCTCTTAATGTCATTTGCTGGAGAGTTAGCATAAACCACTATGGCATTTGGTTATTGTACTTTGCTCTCATTTAAAGATAAATCAATTTATCGCTTAAAAAAACAGGTAATTTGTGGAGTTTAAACAGCAAAATGGTAGCTTTCTTCTCTTGATACATTTCTGCCCCACCTTATGGGAAGGGGAAATGACTGTATCTGTGACTGGCAAGTCACACTTTCTCTGAGGGGTGCCAGATAATAATAGCACGTCAACACGCTCACAGCCACATGCTCCTTTTGCCAATGAGATTTCATAACGCTTCCTCCACTTCTGAAGCTCTCCAAAGAAAGGAAGTGTTAACTCCCTGTGAAAACATACAGTCCAAAGGACCCAAAACTGTCTAATGTTTGAACTCTTTTTGCACAAATATGGAGGGATATTACTGGTTTTTTGCATGAAGTTTTACTTTTTGGCTTTTTTTTTTTTTACAGCTAGAAGCTGTAAGCTGAATAGATATGTCTACATGCAGCTACAGTGTGTTAAAGAACTTCGGATTTACTGCTTCTAGTTTCAGACAAAGCGACACTCAAAGAAACACCAAGCTTTTCTCCTCCTTCTGTTCAGAGGAAAAAGATACAATTATTAATATCTAAGATGACCACAGAAATGTTTTTGACTCCTATCCATATCCTCTTCTCTTAGCTAGTGGTAAAATAAGAAGGGGAACCGGTATGAAATTCAATTAAGAAATGCTTTTTTGGTTTTTTGGTTGCCAAAATCATTAGATCAGCATCTGAGTAGACACCAAGCGTAGAGCAGACTTGAAATGCACATTCCTCAAGCTGAAAAAATTCTTAGTGGAATATAGGTTTCCAATCAGCTCAGAAAAAATGCTAACAAGTACTGAACTAAAGTGTGAAGCTGCCAGTGCTTTAAGAGCAAGGTCCCTAATACTGATTTTACAAAAAATAGTTTATAAGGAAGTTAAACACACATCTAAAATCCCAAATAGTTTCTCCACACTCAGAACTAAAAACTCAACAATACGAGATTTTAAATCCTCCTACATCCTGACATTATTCAGGATTCCAACTCCTCTGTGGAGGCACAGACCCTCCCCTCTCCACAGCACCACCACTGATAAATAGACTGAGCAACACTTGGCACCTATCATGTAGCGAGAGCTTTTTCTCTCCTTTTTAAACTAGTTTCTACTTGCAAGCTATTTTATGCTATCTCAATACTGGGAAATAACGGTAGCATGTAGTTATACACCCAGCGCTAAAATAAGAGGTCACAGAAAGGGCTTCTCATTGCCATTTCCTAGCAATTCCCTCCATCATTTCAATACACAAGGTTAAATTACTCCAGAAGCCTCCCTACAGGGCTTCCATTGTTTGGCAGTCAAGGCTAGGACACAATGGCGCTCATTCATGCGCACAGCAAACAAGCAGCTCAGGGCCAGTGATCAGCATACAGTCCCATTTTGGTTCTTCTGCAAACAGTTTGTAGAAAGATGGCATTTCAAATAAACTATGTCAATTTTTCAAAGCTGCAATGCATTCCTAGCACAAACTACTTAGTAGGGAGTCCAGACAAAAATTAAAACAACTTGAGAGCAACTTGGAAGAATCACCCAAAAAACCACTCACTCATTAGGACTGCTCCTGGAAAAGATCTCCTTGGTACAACCACATGCAAAAAGATTACATTTTAATAGTTAGAGAAACACACATTCAGAAAAGTTCAAAATAGCCGATTCTTTCCAAAGACAGTCATACCATGCTTTTGTTTTTAGAGTACCACTTAGTGTTCAGCCTCAGAGCTTATGTTACTAAAGGGTACAGACACCAAGGTTCCAAAGTGCACTTAAGGCTGTTTACTCCGTATCTTCTGGTTAAGAACCCAAGAGGTTTAGGGTTTGTTTTTGCTTTTCTTTTTTTCACATGTTAAAAATAGAAAAAACAAATGCAATATGACAGAAGTCCAATGCTGCCGATAACTGGAGAGACACAAGCCTCACGCACCTCTTCATTGTTTTGCCTTTTCTACTTCAAAACTTGCTAGAGCAAAGACTTTGTCTCCTGATCCTATGAGAGGAAAAAACATTTTCAGTAAGTATTAGTAGCAATTGTGAATTTCCTTATATACAATTTAAATCAAGTAAAACATTTGAGATCAAAAGAAATCAAACCTATATTTTGAAGACTAGAACACTTGACCTAATTTAAAAAAAAAAAAGAAAAAGAAGAAGAAAGGAGAGATACTGGCTTGACAGGTCTGAAACCAGCCATGTTGTGTCGAAGCTGGCTGGGACGGGGTTAACTTTCCCCACAGCAGCTCTCCTTGTGCCCTGCTTTGTATTTGTAAGGAGAATGGTGTTGATAACACAGCAATGTTTTGGCTACAGCTGGGCTGTGCTGGCACAGCATCAAGGCTGTCTGCCCCCAAACGCCAGTAGGCTTAGGGTGGGCAAGAGGTTGGGAGGAGACACAACCAGGAGAGCTGCCCCCAGCTGACCAGAGGGACAGTCCATACCATGTAACACCACACTCAGCAGTAAGAGCTAGGAGAAAGGAGGAGGTGGGCAATGTATTATTAAGGCATTTGTCTTCCAAATCAACTCCTACATCTACTGAGGCCCTACTTCCCAGGAAGTGGCCGAACATCACCTGCTGATGGGAAGTAGAGAATAGATCTTTCTGTTTTCCTTTGCTTTTCGTTATTAAACTGCTTTTATCTCGACCCACAAGTTTTTCATTTTATATTCTCCCCCTGTCCTGCTGAGGAGGGTGAATGAGAGAGCAGCTTGGTGGGCACCTTGTGCCAGCCAAGGTCAACCCACCACATACACGCAGAGCTCCTAATAAAGTACCCTCTGGAACAAAACGTTCTCACCTTGCTTATACTCTCAGGAAGAGGAGTACTGAAAGGTAGGTCACAGAGACAGTTTATTTGTACCCTGACCTAGTCTGGTACGTTCCTGCCACTCATCGTTCTTTCATCACAGTTCTAACTGTAATGCTAGAAAGAGCTGTTGTGCTTATTTAATGCATATTATAATTGAACATTTGGTCTTGTCAATATGATTAGAGTTATGACAAGCATGGCAAGAAGAGTGAGTGCTTTAAAGCTGTATTTTGACAATGTGCCAATACGTGCTGAATTCTCTACATCAAGCAGAGGAAAAGGCTCTCCTGAAGAGAGTCGTTAACACAAAAAAGATCTGTGTTTAACTGTAAGAGCGGTATCTCTGCTTGGACAGACCATTCAAACCTTCAGCATTATGGGCAACACTTGGCATTTTATGGACATTTGGCACTGGATTTATTTGCTGCATTACTTTTTCCTCATGGATAGCATATCAGTTTCATTGTTAATAAAATAGAAACATACATCAAAATTTAATGACATGAATCTTTTGTTTGTATTTTCTCTTTCACAGGGGAATTACTATTAATCAGTGTTCAAGGAGGCAAAGAAATTGGAAGTTATGAGAATGAAAACTTACCAAGGTCTGTGGAGACTCTCTCAAACTGGCTGAGGGCTGTACCAGCATTCGCTGACAAGAACATCTCATCATCCGGTGTGAGCTAAATCAAAAAGGCCGTAGCTGTGAACTTGGTACCTTAACTGTGCATATTCCCACTACTATAACTCCCACCATCTACACAGGCGTACACATGAACTATGACAGGTTACAGCGATTCTCAACTTGCAGTTTTTTTAAGAGGCAGTCTTATCTAACATATTAAAAGCCAAAGTAAAAAATGCAAGCAATTCCCCCTACCACTGAATTTTTTCTCAATGGCACCTGTCAGCCCAGAGAAGACAGCATATGCGACATCAGACATGCCTTTACATGCACCACTAAGTTTCAAGCTGACGTCCAGTGATAATTTTTAATGAAGAGCTCACAGTGTACCTCTGTACCAAAAATTGTCCAAAGGACATCAATTACTTTTTGTCATGTGGTCAATACCATAATGAGTTCGCTCAGTATCTTCTAGTTAGGAAAACAAAAATATACACTCACTACCAGCTTTGACCATGTTAAAAGCCAGTGACCTAGAAATGGTTCTCTTCCTTTAAAATGACATTTGCACATGTATATTTTGCATTTACGTATGTGCTCTGCCTTGTGACACACGCCCATAAAATATTTACAATAACGAAGTAGTAACCTACATTTGGAAGGTTCAGATATTTTAAGTTAAAACTTGCTCAATTAAGTAGCCTCAGATATATACCCTTATTAAAGCAAAGCATAACCGTGTCAAACTGTCCACAGTGTTTGTGTCAGTTTATTTATTAAAAATATAAAAATCAGGCACACACATTCAGAATGATGTTGGAATGAAGGAAGAAGTATTAGTTACCTGCTTTTGCAAGCAAGCATTGAACATTTTGCAGTATTGTGCAGACAAATACCTAATATTTGCCATTCAATGTGAAACTACTATCCTAGCAAGTCCTCTGTAAAGTAGGTTACTGATCATTGTAAAAGATAAAGAGGCTATGCCAAAGCGTGGTGAAGTAGCTTATCTGAAGTCATTCAAGGAACTCAAGCCAGGAGGATTAGATATCTTCATGCATTCAGTTCACAATCTTAACTTTTTAACCTATTTCCAAGATGCCTTTTTCTCTGACAGTCACGCAATAAAAATTTTCTGAGGGGAAGCATTTGCTAATAGTACCTACTTGGAATGCAGCTCCTTTAAGTACGGCACTTGATCTTTTCCAAAGAAAGTTACAAAGCAACCCATTTTCTTCATATATCATCAACAAAAAGAAAGAATTTCTCTTCCTCCCTCTAGTGGTAACAAACAGGGATTGTTCTGCCACTGATACATTAATTGGGGAAACAGTTTATCACCCATGTCTCCAATTTATTTATCTTACACCAAGAGGTAGATATTATCACCAATACAAAAGTAAGAAAAGCTCAGTGTATGTCAAAAACCTTGGATGGTTCCTGCCAGGTGGTAGTTAGCCAGTAAAAGACTTGTTTTGTAGCTTTTATAAATATCAACTTGTACCAGCTTATATGCAACTTGTTCATATGGCCCACCAAAGAAAGCGTTTTCAAGTAGAAACAGCCTTATATAAATTCACAACACTAGTGCACTAGTGAGCGCTTCAGAAAGCTTAGCGTTAAAATGGAAGGACATTTACGTACCACAAAAGCAAGCTGCATTTTATCACATGCTCATAAACAAAAGTTGTAATTTCTTATTTTAACGATTTCAAATTCCTCTTCAATGTAAAGATAGAGATTTCTATTCACCTAACTATCATACCAACACCTTACCTTCTCACCAAGCTTTCTGAGAGCAGTCAGGATTTCCAATTTCTGCTGTGTGTATAGGTCTCGTCCCAACTTCCCAACCATTAAGTCTCTGTCCATCTGTATACCAGAGGGAAAAAATAACTCAAAATATGTAAGCTTCCCATTAGTTTCACCCAACACAACAGCATGAGCAATGCAACAGCCTAAAGATATCATCAGTAAGCACAGTATCCATAATTTAAAAGACAGCTGTGAGGTTTTTATGGCCATTCTGCAAATACTCTCTGCACCTAACCTTAGCATTCTTGATTTCTCTGAACTTGAATCTCTTTCAATCAACGACTGCTATTCATTCAAAATTATGGATTCACATATCACTGATACATGGAGGAATCACATTTCATTTCACTTTATCTGGATCTCAAGCTCAGTTTAGATCTCTGAAACACTGACTGCACTCTTCAGCCCCTCAATGCAATTACAGATTCATACTCTTCAGATTTTCTATTTGCAGGTATACTCAGTTCGCTATCTGTTAATCACATTTTTCTTTTGAAGCAGCAAGATAGAAGATAATTCAAGAAATACACATTGTTGTACCCATTACCTCAACAAACATTTAAAACTGAACAAATTCTGAAAGAGACCTTCTCTATCTTCTTATGATGCTGCCACTAAGGTTTCTAACACACTTGGTGCTCTGCTTGCAATCATTACATTTTTAAATCAGTCTAGCTCAAGTAAACAGTTTTTACAGTAAAACAGAAACCTTCACCTCTGCCAACCTTGTCCTCAATTGCCTTGGTTGCTTCTTTGCAAACATTCTAATTACTTCTGGAGTTTTAAATGCTTGGCTGATGGCTGCTTGTATTGCCTACAAGGAAAAGAGCAAGAATGACCAGAACTAATAGCAGTCACAAGCTACAGCTGCATGACAAGATTAATGAAGCCTGGAAAGCATCATTAGTATCCTCTGCATCATTTGATAAAGAGAGCTTTTCTTTTTTGCATAACTATGGAAGCGAGATTAAAAAAATACATGACCTTTATGCAGGGCTTGAGAAAAATCCACTGATGAGTGCAACTACACTGAGAAAGAGCTATGAAACTTTTCATTACAGTACAAGTCTTAATTTGCAATCATTTCCAACATCTTCCTGATATTAGCACATCACAAGTGGATGTGCTATGCTATCTTTAGCAGTTTTAATGCCTGCACTGATGATTACAGCTCTTTAAGAGTAAGCAGAATATAAATGATGAGGCAAATCTCCTACTGTTACTTAAAATTCTCTATGGAGTATAAAAACTATTATGATTAAATCTCACCACAGTTACGTTTGGACAAATCATGATCTCTCTGGGAACACCACCCTAAAACATATGGCTCAAAAGTAACAAGTAATGCTCTAGCTAAACATCTGAAAAGAGAGAAAATACATCAAAAGTTTACAAGTCAGCATAAACCAAGTTCAGTTCGCTCAAAGAACTTGTAGTTACACAGTCACTCCTACAGCCTTTTCATTTGGGCTGGTATGAATCTCTGACATACAAACCAGCAATAAGAGCACAGGAAATGCTCTCATCATGCTTTCTAACAAACAGGCATGAACTTTACTTCTCACAACATACATTGTTCTGGATTGTCCCTCACACCTTTTATATTAATTTTTATTATTTTATGTTATTTTCTAATATTAGGGACCTGATATATTTAGTCCCTGCAGTTTCCCACAGTTTTTTCTACAGTGTTATAGTTCTATTTCTTCAACCTTTTTTTCCTTTTCAAATGGAGAGACCTAACCAAGTTTTTATATGTATACATACATTAAATAATAAAAACAATAGATACATAGATTTAGCTTTCACACAAGTGTCTAAAACTTACAACGAACCACTTGTATGTGTTTTCTGTTTCACTGAATCCAGGCAGAACATCAACTATTTTTAGTAACACATCATCCTTACCAGTTGCATCCCGCTGAGCTCGTCCACCAAAGTCATATCTCCAGACATAATCTTCTTCAGTGAGTCATTGATCTCGCTTAGCTGTTCTAGAGTTTCCTTTTTGGTCTCTTCATACTCATCTGCATCTAGCTCCTCTCTACAGAGGATCCAACAAGACACATTAATTCATAGGACTAAACCTGAGACGCAACGTGGAGGAAAGGACATCAGGGAATATCATGAATCGTGCTTCCTCAGATAGCAACGAAAATACTCACATCACTTCAGATTATTCTCCTCTAGCCCCCTGAGCTGTTATTTAGCCAATGCATACATAGTTTTCTCGGTTTTGCGCCACCTCCTAGCCACCCACGCACTTGTGGTGTTTGTACGAAGTCATTTGTATTAATAAGGCCCTGACAACTATGAGATACTCTGGTGCAGTATTTAAAAGTGTATTTTGGATCTCAACAAAAATATGCAGTGATATTGTCTTGCTCAAAGCTATGGTGAATCAAGTTATCTGAAAAGCCCATCTCCTCATGCAAAAACCATCAAGTTATTCAAGAATAACTGATCCTGCCACCTAAATCTTGCCCAATTCAAAGAATGGCACTACTAACCTTTAGCAGTTATAACTGTTCTTGAAAAAAATATGTACTGCTTGGACAAGTTACAACTATAGTCAGAGAAAGCATCTAAAACCACACCGGATGTTTAAGAGCAAGTACCAAAACAGAAAACCTTTTCCTTGGTAATTCAGTGTCTATCTCAAATTTTATTAGCCCACAAAAAACTAACACAAAATCACAGGTCACATGAAAATGTTAGACAAACTAAAAATAAACCACAACATCCCTAATTATAAGACAAAACAAAATAGACACAAAAGCTATTTGCTAACTGCTATTAAAAAAGCCCATATGAAAATTGTTAATTCTGCAAACAGCTATTAAAAGTTAAAAAGTCACTGAAATATAAAATTTCAAAGAAAAAAGTAATGAGTATTTCTGCCTGCATTTTCCTCAGGAAGATGACAAACAGAATAATCTTAATAAAAAGAAAGGGGTTTTAAAATTATTTTTACTACCTAACAAAAACATCCTACCTAGTTTAAAAACATAAAGCCACAGAAAAACACAAAATAAAACAAAAAACCCACAAGATTTTTGAAAGGTATCACTTTCCTCTGCCAACCACTTAAGAAAAACATTACCATATAAGAGGAAAGCATCTATTTTTGTTACCTGCATTCCTCCAGGTCTTGAAGCTGCTGCATTAATCTATCCAACTGCTCTTCCAAGTTTTGCTTTAGTTTACTGGTCTCTGTTGTTCCTCTTGAAGCCATTTTCCGTTTTCACATGAAAATTTTAAGTTGTCACATAACACTCCTAGGAGAAAGAACATTTTATTGTCGTGTATCAACAACTTAAAACTTATTTTTAAGTGCTCCAAGTATCAATAAAATTATGCAATATCTTGATGATGGAACATCTAATCAAAACACTTGGAAAGCCTTGCAGGGGAAACACAGAAATGCTAGGCTGGGTCTATAGGATTGTTCTTGTAGCAAGAGGCAGTTCGCCAAGGCAATACCTCAAAGAGCCACAGCACGTGAAAACAAGAAGTCTGAAACCAAGCAGCAATTACTGAAATACTGAGGTCCTGCTATATGAAACATCAGATTCTATGCTTCAACTGCCTTTTGGGAAACTATTTAAGAGACAACAACCCGGATGCAGGTGTCTGAAGCATGCAAACACCTTGGAATCACTAGCTGTACAAAACCAGAGCATTCTGGAGGAAATTCGTGCTGCCTTGGGTACGAGACAGGAGCACACAGCTAGCCGATCCAGGGCATGGCCACCCCCGGGTGCCGCACCGGTTCAACAGCCGCGGACCAGCACGGCCTGAGGTTTGCACTGAGGCCAACGGCTCCCGCAGCCGCAAGACGGACAAGGCAAGGCGACCCTCCCCGCTGGAAAGGTGCGAGCGAGGGGAGCGAGCAGGAGGCCCGGGGGAGGAGAAGCGAGCAGGAACTCGGGCACTACTCGAGGCCAGGGCTCCAGCCCGGCTCTTCCTACTTCGCGGAGGTGAGTCCGCCCAGTCCCGTTCCTGCACGCACAGGAAGGAGGAGGCCGAGGCCGAGGCCGAGGCCGAGGCCGAGGCCGCCCTGCCCGCCCACCTCGACGCCGGCCCCGCCGGGGCCCACCTCAGGCCCCCCACCGCAGCCTCACCTGGGGCAGGCCGCGGCGGGCGGGAGCTCAGGGCGAACTGAGGCGGAACCTCCCACCGGCACCACTTCCGGCGCGCCGGGACCAATGAGAGCGCGGCGGCGGCGCACGCACGACAATGAGAGCGCGCCGCCGCCGCGCTCGGGCCAATGAGAGCGCGCCGCTGCCGCGCCCGGGCCAATGAGAGCGCGCTGGCGCCGCCCCGCCCAGTGCGGCCCCTCAGCGCGGCGCTGGCGGCACGGCCCCGGGCGGTAAGCGCGGCGGCGGGCGGCCGGGCCGCTCGGGGCGGCGGCGGCCGTGGCGGCGGGGAGGGGAGGGGAGGGGAGGGGAGGGCAGGGCTCGCTGGGCTGCGCCGCGCCCCGATCCTGCGCCCTGCACGTTCGGAGGCCGTAGCGTGCAACCGCGTGGAGCTGTGGGGAGGAGGTTGCTGAGGGGGACCGAAACCGGAAGCGCTTAGCGGGCGAAGGCGACAGCCTGCGCACCGTACACTTCGTATTTAGTGATGTTTATATGCTACAGATATATAAGCATGCTTAATAAATATTTATCTCTGAAATATAAATGCGATTGAGCCAAGCGCTGTCACAATTACCTGCTTATCCGCAGAAGCTAACGGGTTGGTGTTCAGAACCATCCCTAAGCCGCCTGCAGGCGTACTCCCGCGGGTTTTAGAGCAAATCCGTGTCCAGTCCAGGTAAGCGCCAGCAGCACACACTAAATCTTGGTAAGGTCATGTATAAGCATGATGAGATCATACATGAGCACGTATATAAAGGACTACATCGCAGGGCATCTTGGTTTTCCTTCTGAAGGAGAAGGGAGTGATCCAGGATGTCCTGCGTTTACGGAAAATTGGAGTGAAGGCCATTTTGCTGTCTTTCCCCTTCTCGAATTTTTTTTCTCAAATCCCCTCAAACAGGGAGGTGTTACTAATATTTCATTTTGCATTTGGCGTAAGATAGCATTAATTATTTTCAGACTGTTCTCAGTTTTGTGAAACTAAGCACTTACCTGCGTACGGATCTCTCTCCTCTCTACAGCAGGAGCTGGGCTGCTGGTTTGGATCTGCAATAATTGGAGAGTTGTGTCAAGCGGTGCTAAATTATACGTAATTCATCAAAAGTACTTATGTCATTATACAGTCAGAATAGCCATAGTTCCATATACAGCTCAGGCAGCGGCTGGGCTTTAATCATCACTGGAACCCACTCTTCTTTTTCTCTCCTGGGATGTGCAAATTGCATGGCTTTCCCCCAAAATTTAGAGCGATGTGAAGGTTGTTTCCCACCGAGCAGACGCCAGCGCTGACAGTGCTGTGTTGCTTACAAGGATGACACAACAGTGCAGGTAATTGCGGGACGAGACCTCCCTGTCGCTTCCTCTGCTCGCCACATCAACAACCCTGCAGCTGTTTTCTACAACAGCAGTGCGAGGCAGAGGATGTCAATGCAAATTAGGAGACTGAGGGTATGTGCGAACTATTAAATTATACTTGTATTCTCAATTTCTACGCAGATAGGAAGGTGAGTTTATGACCCAATACATGCCTGTTTCTGAAGGCTGTAAAATTAGCTAGCAGCATCAAAAATGACATTTGACTAACTCCAGAAAAAGCACTGTATATTTTCATCTTAAAATTTTCTGTTATTTTTGCCCTTGCTTTTTTTTTTTTAAAGGAGGAAATCAACCCTTTTCAGATTTGCAGCATGAGTCACTTTCTTTAGAAAGTAGGGCTTTATGCGTTTCAAAGGCAAGCCCAACTCCGTTCCTCGCCTGCTGCCATAGTAACTCTTGTAGCTGCTGCCCCTGTGAAGACTGCGTGCCAAAGTGACGCCAAACCCTCCAATGCTGAGCTACTCTGCAGGAATAAAGAATATTTTAAAAGTTTGTGAAACTCTTGAAAGCGCAGAAAAGTACTAACACTTGCAAAATGTGAAGCCTTGCGAGACTTCCTTTTATTCAAGGGCTATTTGATGTTGGCACACAGTAGCCGTTACAAGATTTAGCTGTGCTGATCTCTCACCGCTGTGGTGGCTGGGAACGTCGCTCAGCTTTTTTGTAAAGGAGGCGGAATGTGAGGGTGACCTTGCGGGGTTTTTGCAGGCAGCGATGTTGCTGTAGAAACAATGGCAGACTATTCAGTGCTCAACACGTCTCAGACAGCTCACAAGCAGCAACAGCAGAACGGCCCGTAACATATTCCAGTTTTGATTTGTTCAGGGCCAGGCTAAGGGAAACCGTCTTGGCAAGCCGGAATATTCTCATGAAAGAAAAGAATGCCGAGAAGCAAAAATCCATGTAGTGTTGAAAAAGATAAGTAGCGAAATTTCCTTATTTTCACCAATTCTTATGCAGCTTTCTGAAACTGAAGTTCAGGATTGGAACAGTGCTGTTGTATTTTAAAAAAGGGAAAAAAAATCTGGTATTTAATTGCAGCTTTCACTAATCTTTTTTTTTAATGAATTCTATCATCCGTTCCGCTGGTACACCTACCACTTACTTTCTGCAACACAAAGTAGATTGGTTGTTTTCATGTTTAGTCCATGGTGCTCTCTTCCCACATACCAAGAGTATGTAAAATGTAAATAAATCCCGCATGAAGAAATGTTAATGTTCCTCTGCTCCAGAATTTTAATACAATAGAATGTTATTTCTATAGATTTTGCTGAAAAGACTCACTGCAATTTAGAGTAGCGGCACTGGGAACTGTCATGGGATGTTCTATTCACCCCTGTAAGCACTAGAAGTAAGGAAGTTATGAGTAGGTTCCCTGCAGATGTGTCTCTTGGCAGTTGATGGCATTGTCATTTTAAAAAACTGTGCAAAGTTCTAATAAAGTTTGTCCTGCAATCAGGACAAATAATCTGTCCTCATGCAGTTTTTCTGCATGAGCTGCTTTTGTTCATAGTGGGCGGTACGCTGTCCTCTCTTTAGGCAAGCAGTCTCTTTTCGGTGATTTCATTTTTAAAGATGTTTCCTCTTGCATATAGGAGGGAAATGCAGCTGCTGTGACAATACGTGGGCAAGGCAAATTTGGGTTCACTTATCTATGACATGTCTTCTTCCCAGCACACTCACTTTTCTCTACATCCTTGATTTCTGAAGGCCCACGGAAGAATTGTCCTCCTTTCTGCAACATCTCAGCCTGGAGAAGAGAAGGCTCCAGGAAGACTTTATTGCAGCCTTCCAGTCCCTAAAGGGGCTCCAGGAGAGCTGGGGAAAAACTTTTTACAAGGGCATGGAGTGGTAGGATGAGGGGGAATGGCTTCAAACTGCAAGAGGGGAGATTTAGATTAAATATTAGGAAGAAATTTTTCACTTTGAGGGTGGTAAGACACTGGCCCAGGTTTCCCAGAGAAGCTGTGGCTGCCCCATCCCTGGAGGTGTCCAAGGCCAGGTTGGACATGGCCTTGGGCAACCTGGGCTGGTGGGAGGTGTCCCTGCCCAGGGCAGGGGGGTTGGAACCTTGGTCCCTTCCAACCCAAACCATTCTATGAATCTATGATTCAAAAATGCCATTGTCATCTCAGCTCTTTGCAAGGTACCTCTATCCAGGGATAACCAGAAATAATTAGAGGCAGTGGCTTTAATCTCTTAAAAATTGGATAGTGCAGTATCACATGAATAATCACAGACCAAATGTCGATGGAAGAAAAAGACAGTGTTCAATTTGATCTTGACATCTTCTCCTTATTGGCAGCACAAATAAGTAAGAATAACTATTTTTTAATCTCGTCTCTTCTTGTAGTGGCTGCTAACTAGCGCCAACATTCTCCACTTGGCGCTGTAGCTGTGAGGAATGGCTATGGAAGATCCTGAGAAGAAGACTGAAGTAGTACTCCTGGCCTGTGGGTCCTTCAATCCCATTACCAACATGCATCTAAGGCTGTTTGAGCTGGCTAAAGACTACTTTCATGAAACAGGTAGGGTAGTAATTTATATCATTCAAAACAGCTCTGATAACGAGACACTTAAATGTTAAGGTGAATATTTGTCCTGGTTTGAGCGACACAGGACTAATTTATCTTCTAATACTTGGGAAGACTGCACTTTTGGAAGACTCTAGTGTCTGAATTTGTGAAAATATTTACTTTGTAGCCAGCTCTGGTGTGTGGGTTTCAAGGTCTCAGCGTTTTCGAGGTCGCCAGGTGCTGGGATGAGGAGGAGCGAGACCCGGGCACTTGACCCAAGCTGGCCAACAGGGTTATTTCATACTATCAATGTCACATTCACTATACATTAGAAAATATGCTGCAAAGTTCTCTCTCTTCCTTGATGGCTGCCATCCTGAGAACTTTGTGCCCCAGTGCCGGACCCCTGAGGCCTTCCTTTCCTCCTGAAGCCGTAGTGCTCGCAGTGTCCGACATTTGCTGTCCACTGCTGGGAGTGCACAGCTGCCTACTGATAGAATTGGCAGAGTAGAATCTTTGCGTATTCTGTATGGGTATCGGGATCAATGTTGGTTCTTTAGTGCCATTAATGTTAATTATCTAATCCTCCTCTATTAAATCTGCTTATACTTCAACTGCCGGGTTTCCTTGTTTTCTTCCAATTCCCTTTCTCGGGTGGGGAGGGCTCATCGGGTGATAGAATGATTGTCTAAACGACAATAAATTGTTATGGGTCTCTCAAACCATAACAATATTGTGTGTATGTGAATGCCTGTTTGACAGTGTTTTGACAGGTATTTTTGGAAATACTAATTAGATATTGAAGCTAGTATGCCTGTGGGTATCATACAAAATCACCTAGGCCAAACACGAGAGAATGGTCTTACATAGATGTTGCTTATTGTTAACTTTAACGAGCTAAACCATGAGTTTTATAGTTTTTCTTTATAGAAATATATCTTTCTAGTATATCTTACTAGATCTTGAATTGTGCTGCCTTGCGCAATGGCAGAAGCGTACCGTACTTTTCCATGGGGCTGGCTATTGGAGCAGGCATTGGTGTTCGTAGAGATTGCAATGAATAATGGTTGTGTAATAGTTTAAACACAATACAGCGGAAGTAACATCTGCTCAAACACTTTTCATGTTCTTGTGTGATGTGTTTTTTCCACAGGAAAATACAAAGTAATCAAAGGAATAATTTCACCAGTAGGTGATGCCTATAAGAAGAAAGGTCTGATCAGTGCGACTCACCGAGTAACTATGGCAAAACTAGCTACAAAAAGCTCAGATTGGGTGGAAGTTGATGATTGGGAAAGCAGCCAGAGTGAGTGGTTGGAAACACTAAAAGTTTTAAGGTATTCTTCAGCCAAACCCTAAAAAGTCTCAAGAACCTATAGAAGGCTAAGGAATGGTGCTAGCTCTAACAAGTTAGAATAATAGCAGGCTAACCCCAAATCATATGAATAGACTCAGTGAAGTCTATTCTATTTATATAAGCATTGTAAGTGAAAGATTGCACCATTAGTCCTAAACGTACCAAAAATGAGCCTGTGGACAATTTTTAAGATATATTGTTTCTTAGACTTTATTAAATTTTTGTGCTGAGAAGGTGCTCAGGAGGAAGGGCAAGAGACTACAATAGGGCAGACGTGCTACACGAGCTTCCCTCATTTGACTCTGATTGTGCTCTGCTGCCCATTTGCGTATTTCAAGGCTGGCATGAGAATTGTCTGAAGGAGTATCTTTTTTCTAAGTTTTATGTTTTCTACTCTTTCAGTCACAGCTATTTAACTGAGGTTCTTCTTTTTAAAATAAATTTTTATTAAAAAGAGAAACAAACCAACCTTGTAGTTGTTGCTTTGAAATCTTCGCACTTACGCCATTTTATGACCCGGCTCTCACAAGTCCCTGTTCCAGCAGATCAGTTCTTGGATGGATTGTCTGTGGAAGTACTGCAGGAGAAAGCAGTGAAAAATTATTTTGTAGGCCATACCCTTCCCTATATTGTCCTACATCTTTAAAATACCTGAAATACATCTGTTTTGCAGGTACCACCATCAAAAGCTTTTATCTCCTGATCCCACTAATAGTCTGCACAATGCTGTACCTTTAACAAAGCCAGGACGGAAGAGGAAACAGGAACCAAATAGGCATGACCCTGTTAAAAAGAAAAATCAGAGTCCAGATACAAAAAGTTAAGTCTGTTTGCAAATTAAGTGCTTAACAATACTTGCTATTTCAAGGGAATTGTGCTGATGAATAACTTTTTTGATGCTAGTTCTTGGTTCTGATTTCACTAAATAAGTTTATTCCCTGAGATCCCACAGCATAAAGCAGTAGGCTTTGTAACAAGACGACTGTAACGATAACGTATAGGGGAAATGAAAAATACTCGAGATAAGAGGAATTTGAACTGAAACAGGTCTGAGCTATCCATTTTACCTATGGAACTTTGCTATACTGTAGCTACAGCTGGGAATTTTGGATCATATTATAAGTTGCTGGAGGAAGAAAGGACATAATAAGTCCTGAAATTCAAAATGTATCTGGGTACAGGATCATTTTAAATTGTAATGTAAAATGTCATACAGCAGACGTAGCTTGGCTTTGTAATTTTAAGTAGCATTTATTTTGCTTCTTGCTTTTAGATCTTAATTTTAGTTCTTTAGCTTATTATTATACAATTATATGCATCCATTTGAATGGCCTTGCATAATGACAGTCTTAATGCTTTATATTAGCAGATCTTGACTTTTGCCTGACTTCTTCCCTTGAACTTTTCCAAATTCTACTGTTTAATTGATAGTGTTTTAAAGTAAATGTATTCAAAGAAGAGACCAACAGCTTCAGGCAGGCTTTTTTCATATTGTGCTGACAGATGTTTTACTACATTTACGACATTTTACTACATTTACTACTACCCTGAGACATTACTGGAAGCTGCAAATCTGTAGCACTCTCAATTTTCCTTCCGTTACTTTAAGGTGGTTTCTATCCACATGCTTCTCTAGATTTCCTATAAAATATACTATGGAAGAGAGAGCCCTGAAGTCAGGTCACACAGTCTATGATGGTTTTTTTTCGTCATATTTGCTTTCCTTTTACATAATCCCCTCTGTCCCCTGTCCCGTAAAAGCTAGCTCCTCTTCTGTAACTCTATGGAATGTCATGTAAAGTTTTAACAGCATTACAGTATCCTTTCATACTTAGCTGTTTGGAATTTTCTCTATATTTTCTTTTACTTTGATCCTCACAGTGATTGATTCACCCCAAGGCTAAATGAGCATATCAGAGTTTATTTTCCTGTCCTTTTGAACAAAAGGACTCCCAAAACCTTTTTTTCAGAAAAATCCTGTATTGAGGCTACTAATTATAAATTTTTTGCTCTGTATCTTTTTTTATTTCATTCCATTGTCTCATCTTAACCAACGTTACAGAGAGGTAGCCTAGAAATTAAATATCCCCATCAAGTCAGCTAAAATCTGGTAGCCTAAACCAAACCCTGTTTCTCACTTATTTTTCTTTTTAAGGTGTCCCACAGGTTAAATTGCTTTGTGGAAGTGACATGCTGGAATCTTTTGGGATCCCAAATCTGTGGAAGTTGGAAGACATCACTGAAATTGTGAAAAATCATGGCCTTGTATGCATCAGTAGGGCTGGAAACAGCGTTCAGAAATTCATCTATGAATCGGATATTTTGTGGAGACATAGGAATAACATTCACCTTGTGGAAGAATGGATCACAAATGACATTTCCTCCACCAAGATTCGGAGAGCACTGCGGAGGGGCCAGAGCATTCGTTACCTAGTACCTGATGTAGTTCGAGCATACATAGAAAAAAATAATCTCTATAGTCCAGAGAGTGAAGATAGGAATGCTGGGGTTGTCTTGGCTCCCTTACAGAAACATGCAGGCGATTCCAAGAAGTAAAAGGCACTATACAACCATCTTACTTTCTGCTGTGAAAAAAGCTACAGTTCAGTACAAGAAAATGTGGGGTTTGGGGATTGTTTGCTTGGTTGGTTTTTTTAAGTAAATAGTGGGCTAATTCTGTGGCTTAAGTACATATGTAGTTGCTGTTGAGGTTTGGTGCACTCAATAACGACCTACACAATCTTTTTTGAATCCATCAGTAAGGTTTTCACGTTTAAACATTTTTTCACAGTGCAATGAACTAAGTATAAGAATTCACATTTGCATATGAGAATTAACAAACAAAACAAATGAATATGTTCTGATTCAGAACATTCAGATGATTCAGACTGCTCTGACTGCTATTTATAAAATACTAACACAAATATTTTTATTAACTTATAGGCTCTTAACAGACAAAGCCATTTCATTTCAAAATGTACCACTTATTGATCGTAAATCTATATAAGTCATATTTTAAAGAATTGCCAACATGTGGTGGGTCTCAAAAAAATTATTTAGATCTCTCTTGGAAGGGAAAAATTTACTCCTGGCTGAAGTGGTGATAGATATACTATGCTTTGAGTTGGCTGCCTTTCAGATATGCAGCCTGTTCATCTGCCGTCATGCAATTCGCTCCCAGAAATGCCTTGTGCTTTACTTTTCCCCTCATGCTTCCAGGGCTGTTTCCATTAAGCTCAGCACTGTTTCTTACAGAAGGACAGACCTATTTCAGAAACTGGTTTATAGCCGCTGATTTAATGGATAGAAATTAATAATAGTATCATTGCACTGATTCTTAGACAGTTGTACCTTTATCTCAAATAATAAATGAGCTTTTACTTTTGAGCCAAGTGTATATAGCCAGAACTGTTTTCCATAACTGGAGTTGAGAAGAAATGGTAGGATATTAAGACTGTACATAAGTGAAATGTTCTTCTATGCTAGAAATCTGGGTTTGAATCTAACAGTATGTTGCCTGTATCATGTGAATATAAACTGGACACTGTGAATGTCATGGTGATAGAATTCTACCTCCCTTTTTTGCCATCATCCCATTTTTGTTTGGATTATGTGCCTTATTAAAAAAGCCAAGGTTTCCAAAACGCTACCTAACGGGTCAGCAGCTTTTTTGTACGATCTCCACAAGATGACTCTGTTCACATTTTTGAGATCAACAAATCCATCAGAATGTAAGACTCGGGGCAGGAAGCCTAGATGCTGTTGGGCAAGTCTAGAACCAGGGACATGTTCCAGGACCATAACCGTGACAACCTGTCATCCTCCTTCCCTGAGCAGGGGATCCCCAAAGAGCTGAGGCAGAGGTGTAGGCTTCCCTAGGAGCTTAGGGGCAGTCTGGATGCCAGAAGCCAAACACAAAACATCACAGGTGGCCCTAGGGCCTACAGGGCTCATCTAAAACCCAGCAGGGCAGTTGAGACACTATTGGGGAAAACCTGTAACCCACAGCGGAGCTAGCATCAGCATGCAAACTTGGAGCCCCACATGAAATTCTGCAATTACCATACACTACAACATCCGTGTTCTGCTAGCTCCAGCCTGTAAAGGTGACTGTCTACAGAGAATCGACAAGGAGATAAGTGTAATAAAATCAAGTCACAACTTAGAAGTGCATCTGTAACTGCACTGTAAAAGAAAGTACCATCAAGGATTCTTAGGTTTTTTGTTGGTGATTCCTGCATCAAATATGCTCAGTCTGCCATTTTTTCCCCTAGAGCTCAAGCAAGCTTACGCTGTCCTTTGATAATGAGGCTTTATCATCATCATTTATCATCAATAGTAATAAAGGTACTGAAGGATAAATTATGCCCCCTGTGACACTTTAGCAATCAAACTGCCATAACTGATTGAAGTTAACTGTATTATTGGTGGACAAGATCTACTTTTCTCTTTTGTTCAGTGTCTTTATGACTGACAAGAATAGAGGGCAAGAAAAATTTATTTTCAGCATTCAAGTCAACCAGTGTGCTTCTGAATAAACGGAGCAGATCTTTCTAATGGGAAAGCACCCTATTTATGTGGTCACCTTTCAGAGTAAAACTGCACTTTAGGTTTATTCTTCTAAATAATGATGCTGGCATGTGTTGGTGCACTTTGTGTAATTCTAGAGAAACTGCAAATTCAATAGGATGTTTTATAAAGTTTTGTTCTTCAAACAGTTATATTTCACTGGGTTTTAATGTTGTTGTGTGTGATGGGTCTTTCAATAAAATAAATGCATGTAATGCTAATTTTAGTTATCCTGTTATTAACTAAATCTGATGTCTGATGACTACGTGATTTTTAAGTAGGTAGAATGATGTCAGTGCAGTTTTGTCTATACAAAACAGAACATTGTTCAAAAATTACACTCACTGCTGAATATGGATCTTTTGTTTTACTAGTGGGATCCAGAAACCTGCCTGTTACAACACTAGAAGTAACCACACACTGACAATCTACTGTCCCAATCAATTATAAATATAAGCATCACAGTCAGTGATGTGGCCTATTAAAAAATGTTCCACAGGTGTAACTTTCAAGAATGGACTAGATCTAAAAGAGAATCTATGTACTTGAAAATGTAAAGTTTGTGAATAATGCTGTTCACTAACTTCTTTATAAAAGAGTTATAATGCACAGATGTTCTACAAACAAAAATGAGGCTTTTTTTTTTTACATCACTGCATTTGGTTCTGCTCTACTAAAAGAACATAGGGCCCTTATATCACACACATAATCCAGATTCAAAATATTTTACAAATACTGCAGCAGCAGCGTAAACCACTTTATCTGTAATAAGGCCACATCCTTAATGGAATGTGTTAGATGCGCAATGCTGCAAAGCAATTAAGATGGAAATGGAAAAAAATTCTTTCCACAAAAAGAAAATCAGGAATTTGTAAGGGAGAAAAAAATGAACCATCATAGGATGTGGCCAGGGCACTCGGCACTTCTTACAAAAAGCTCCATAGGCAATTCATTGGCTGAGCCTTGAAATAATAAACCTAGTAGTCTTTATAAGTCTTAGTTTGAGATAAAGTACTGATTTACAGAAAGGAGCACCACATCCCAGACAATCTGCATAACCTTAATTTTAAATTAAAATGTTATATCCAGGCTTTTACACAGGACTCACCCAAGTACTGACTTGTCTTTACTTGGAAGAGTCAGTAGTATTGCAACAGTGCTTTACTACCATAACCTTGTAATAACAAATTATGGGTGAAATGTTACTATTTGAGTCCAGGGGAAACATTAATTTGCATTTCTCTGCGCCATTTCTAGTTTAGTATAGGTTAGAGAACAATATCCATCTGCAAACAGGAAACAAGCTTTGACGTCCTAATTTCCTACTCGCATGATTCTGAGTCATATGGGTCAAACTGTCAGCTCCAAAAATGTAGCTAAAGTTCAGGGAAACTTAATTTTCTCTGCAAAATACTATCTTTTTATTCAGCCTAACCAAGTCAGTAAATAGATAAATGTAGTAGCTACAGGTGAGTTTCCTCATTCAAGATTCAGAATACCAAATTCCCTTTTTCCTATGGTAGCAACACAGTTAAGATTTCCCTTGCCCATCAATTTTGGGGTTTTCTTTTAATGTAGCCTTCCTTATGGTGCTCATTACTGTCCCATCTGACCACTTAAAATATGGGATTAAGGTAATGCTTAAAACACACGCATGACATTGGGAATGATTGTTTTCCCCATTTTACTGATAAGGAAACTGAGGTACAAAGTTATCTAGGTCTCCTGTACTTAGCAATGCTAGAGTGCCTAGTTGTTCAGGATTATTAAATTTGCATTTCTCTCTTGGTAAATTGTAACAATAAGGCATCCAGTTTGCAAAAAGTAACCACAGATGGAGAAACTGCATGAGATCGGAGAATTACGTATCTTCTAAAGCAAATAAAATCTCACTTCCAAATTCCTTATATATCCTTTGTTTTTGAAGTGAAGCATTCTTTATTCACTTTTCAAAACACATTGATGGGTCATCCCTTAAGACACTTCTTTCATTTCATTGCTGAAGATAAAGTCCCAACACTGCAGCTTACCTGCTGCATCCTGTGCTCTACTCCCTATATGCTCTTCCACAACATACAGCATCTAATAAAGCATCAGTGGGAATAATTTCTGTATCATCTCTCCCTTACTGTATGTGTCAAGAATAAAAAGCAAAGAGGAGAGCTACATCTTCTACATACATGAGCATATTTTTTGAATTTTTTATTATTATTGGCTATTTTTAGGAGTTGAAAGTGGATTGCAAGAACAGGTATTTGTCCTCTTTCCCATCTAGGAAAACTGATAAATACAGAGCTGCTGAACTGGGAAGAGAGGTCAGGCCTCTGGATCTGCTCTCTCATGCCTAACTGTTACACACTTTCTGGCTGCTAAGGCATCTGAGAAAATACAGAATTTTGTATATGCATGTTCATTTACCTAGGACATAACTAACGGCATTAAAGAAACCAGAACACAAATAGGTAAACTATGGCACAGCAGAGCTGTGTTGAGTCACATCAGAGAATAACATATACAAACAAGATTTGTCTTTCACTTCTCTGTTATAACCACTAGACAACGATGCTGCCAACTATTCACTCCAGACATAAACCAACACAATATAATACTTATCTCTATTACTGTGCCATAGGTACTGCTTTAAAATTAGCTGATACAATACCATCTGCAGTGTAACAGTCAATCCTTGCCTGTTCAAACATAGCTTGTATTTACAGTGGGTAGATCACCTTTTCAACAAATAGGTAGATTTCAAATCATAACGCCACAGATCTCACATACATGCAGGGAATTTTAGTAACGAAAAAATCTGTCCATGATTCCCTTTAAAGTATGGGACATAAACTGTTTAAACCAGTTTTTGGTTTGCATTGCGACTCTTGGGCTATTAACATTTGCCCCACACGCAGATTTCAGAAACTGTGAACTTTTCCCTCCAGTGCAGCTGAAGCTGATCTACAAACACCCTCTCACCTATTGGCTCAGCAATAGTACCCTTCCCCTCCATCAGAAAGGCTCTGGGGTGTAATCCCACCCACAGTCTTCCTTATATAAGGCCTGGTTGGAAAACTACTGCTTCATTTTTGCTTTTTGGTCAGAGGGTTACTGTATCTTCTTTCCACAGTCTGGCAATGCCTGTGGATTTCAGTGGAACCTGGAACCTTATCAGCAATGACAACTTTGAAGGCTATATGGTGGCCTTAGGTAGGTGAAAATACCTGATTCTATCCTTCTCTTCCCCCATAAGGGTCCTCCTGAATAGTAAGAGTCTGAGTTCTTCTAAAACCTGTATGTTGCTGAAACTTTTTTCTCTGAAAAACAATGGAAGGATCTTTGTTTACAGATAAACAGACAGCATTAACTACATATTAGCCTGTCACCCAAGTGTCTTTGCAGCTTTCAGGAATTACTTGTTAAAAGTAGAGACTCCATCAGAGACAGGGAAGACTTTGCCCTGTCTGCTCAATTTCTGTTGCTGTTTGAGCACAAACTTACAGAGCCTATGTCTAGGGTTAATTAAATGTTAAGTAACAAAAAAAGTGCTTGGGTATTTGCCACTTCCAGGCAGTTAGTGTCATTTATCTTTAAACAGCTTACAAAATACTGTGACTTGTTGATAGGTCTAACTGTCCCTTTTCTGGAGTGCTTGAAAGTAACCTCTTACCTTGCTCAAATCTTTTATAGAGAGAGATTAACTGTGCTTTAATGGGGAACTAAAAAAAGTCTTCAATGCTTTATTAGTGTTCTTTTACAAAACTCATTACAGACTGACAGCAGGCAACTTTGTGTGCTGCCTTCTCTTCTCCCTGCCTCTCCCACCCCTTTCTGCCTTTTTGACTTGTGTAAGCTGATGACCAGCAGTGTCCTTTGTTGGTTACTGTATACACAACCAGAATGAAATCTGTTTTCTAGCTGTATCTATGCTGGGTGACCTACTTAAATTGTCTAGTTGGTATCTTTAACATGGTGAAAGAACTCCTCTCTGTTTCTAATCCTGTTATGTTATCAATTAGGAAAACAGGAAAGGGTGTTCTCATAATGAGGATTTATTCCTCAGTTTGAATACTAAGTAATATACTCTTAATGTGTTAATGTCTTCAAATGGAATAGAAATTCTGTCTGTTCCTTGGTATTAAACATTGTCCAGCTAAGTAAAGGGCTTTTTAATGAAATAAAGCTTGTAAAAGCCATTAATAAATAAATTATTAAATTTATTAATAAAGCTTGTAAAAATGCCATTTGTTTTCAGCATGTAATTTGGGGAACTTACTTGAAAGTAAAGGCAAAGAATCCTGTTGATGTTTTACAACTTATCTTTAATTATTCCTGCTTGGTTGCCAGTATAGTGAACAAAACAAGGACTGTAATCAATATTGTTGACCTAGAATGAAAAACTTTTCTGCCAGGGTAAGTAAAGCTGGGCAGCTAATATCTGATCAGCTGAGCAACTAGAGGGTTATGGATAAGCATGTGGCTATTCCAAGCCTAGCCCTTCCTTCAGTTTAATATCTACATTTAAAGAATAGATTTGTAGATAGCTTGTATTTATACACTCTTACAACCATGTTAAGGCTTAATGGGTTTGGCTGTTGCCAGTACCGAACTCAAATCCCTCTATGCTAAAATATACTGGTAACCATGTAAAAACATGACTGACAGATCCTGGCACTTCTGTAATGTATACAGTAATGAAGTCCCACTTCAAACACAGACTGCATAATGAGCCATATGGTTCAACACATGGTAGCTGAACACACCCTGTCAAGAAGATCACAACCCCAGCCTGCACAAAGGGAGAAACTTCTACTGGTCATATAAAATAACACTGTTAGTCTAGGTGAAGAAAACCACTAAATTGATTCATATACAGCCCCCCATTTTACCCATCCCCCTTCCTGAAAACCCAGCTCTGAGCGTGCTACTGGGATGCAATGTAATTCAGTTGCCTGCCAAATAGGTGGCCTGTTCTTCTAAAGAAACATTCACTAGAGAAATAGAAAAACAAACAAAAAAAATCCCTCTAGAAGCACCGCTTTAAGCGCAGTATTACCAAGAACGTCAAGACTCTGTTAAAGGTGATGACTGATCACTACAGACAACCAGGAAATCTTTTGACACGTGTGATGTTTTCTAGTTGCACTTAAAGTATTAATAGCAAGTGGCATGTCCTGAAAACAAGCCTGAGCAATTTTAGGACTGCCCTTCATTATACTGTATTTAGGGTATAGGGTGCAAAGATTGCATGTTAAGTCACATAATGACCCTCCTCTGACAAAGGATGAGAATAGGCATTTTCCCCTCTTCCCTCTAAGCAGGGGGGTAAGTGAGACCAAGCTTGCGGTGTCTGTGTGGGGGAAACCAACTCTCTTCCACTCCCAAAAGGACTCTTCTGACTGAAAGTCCTAGAAATCTTGCATAGGAATTGTGCAATGATTGAGTAAACTGGTTTGCAAAGAGCAAAATGTGTAAGAACATGACTTGACCTGTGTAACATACGTCTTTAAAAAAAAAAAACAAACCCAAACCTACAAACAACAAAACCTTGCATAGCAGTAAGGTCAAACTATCTAAGAAATGCTTATAGTAGTAATAAAGGTAAGTCCTGGCTGTCAAAATGGCTGGTGACAAATACAACTCTGACCTTTTTTCTTCCTGTCCAAGGTATTGACTTTGCAACACGCAAGATAGCAAAAGTGCTGAAGCCTCAGAAGGTGATTAAACAAGATGGTGATTCATTTTCTATCCATACCACTAGCACATTCAGAGATTATTCGCTTCAATTCAAAATTGGAGAAGAGTTTGAAGAAGATAATAAAGGCCTGGATAACAGAAAATGCAAGGTAAGACTGAATATATATATATAATCAAGAGGCTGTGACAAAATTAAGATGCTACGACCAATCCAGCTACTTGAGCTGAAATTGTTTCAAGAATACTATTTGTAATGCAACACAGAGGTAGGAGCCTGAGTTACAGACAAGGCGTTTCACTTTCCCTCAGGAGTAGTATTGAGGTCCCCTTTTATCCAGGAAAAAAGGACATTGTCCACAAGTCTATTGCAGAACTGAGACAAAGACATACAAAAACAGTTTATTTCCTCTTCCACAGAGTCTAGTTACCTGGGAAAATGACAAACTTGTCTGCGTCCAGACTGGTGAGAAGAAGAACAGGGGCTGGACTCACTGGCTTGAAGGAGATGACCTCCACCTGGTATTTACTTCAGATTTCTGTTAGTTCTGTCTCTATGACAAAAATAAGATCTATGACATGGTCACGGTGTGCACAAGTCTTCTAGCTCTGTAGTATTTGTAACGGATGGTACACAGGGAGCACATTCAGCTTTGATTTTAGTTTAGCTGGAACAACTTCATTGTTTCACTGTGTTGTATAGTTAAATTCAGAATGTTACTTATTAGCATGGCAGCAGAGTGGTGGTCAGTAGTCGTGGCAGAGAATCTATGTTCGCTTTTAGAAGCAGTTCCTTTGATTACTATGTACATGTTTACTTTTGTTTGTTTTTTTGGTAGGAGCTCCGCTGTGAGAATCAAGTATGTAAACAGGTCTTCAAGAGAGCTTGAATATGTCTACTGGTTCCTACGTGGAGAGACAGCTATATACAGGAGACTACGCATCCTCATGTTCAGTGATGGCTCTATGGACAAGAACTGATTTCTTGTACCCATTAATCTAAATGGTCTGGTGTTTCTGGCTCAGGAAATAAGTCTGCAGCTGCCAGTGTTAAAGATCTGATTTTTGCTAATAAAAGCCCCAAACCAATCTTAAATACTTGACTTACGCATGTGTTCTTTTGTGGAGATAAAAAAACAACATAAGTGATATAACTTGGGTCTCTAGTTAAGTAACAGTCTAAATGAAAACAAGAAAAACTGCCTATTTTAAAGGGGCATGCTAACATCAAACAAAACAGAGCAGGAACGATGGTAGAGAAGTGAGGATAACAAAGGAAGCAGACAGTAAAGGATACAGATTTATTATTCAAAAGGCTTCTCTTTAATATGCAGAGCAGTAATTAACGCCACTTGCTTGTATCTTATATGTGTAATGTAAGGTCCTATATTGTGCCATAGCTGCTTTGTTCTCAAAATAATTAAGTTCAGCCTACCAGAGGAAACCAGCCTGTGATCAAATCCCAGAACAATGGAGATGGGTCTTGAGTCATCCATGTAGATTCCAGTCTGCAAAATAATTGAACTCTATAAGCACATATATGGAGTGAAAACAATGCTGCTTTAGTTAAGATTTATTTGCGTACATCTGTTCAATTAGGTTAAGTGGGTTTTTTTGACCTTGTGTAACCTTGTACAGAGAAGTTGGTTTTGTTCTGCCTTGTGTAAGCATGCGTAAGTGGTCACATCAACTTGGTAGTTACATGTGAAATGAGTTGCTGCATACTGTTGGTAGCATTAACCTTGCAGGGATCTTATCACAAGTGGAAAGAGAAAAGAGTTTGATTAAATCTAGTTTAAGCTTAGTAACTTAATTACTTTCTAGGCAAAAAAACAAAAATCTAAAGTAATTTCTTACATTTTAAAACAACTTTTTACATTTTAAAACGCCACTTTTCTGATACTTCCTGTCAGTTCAGAATTCTTAAAGCTACCAGCAGAGGCAGACAATCTGAAGCTTGGAGGGCTTTTTGTTGGACTGAAACCCCCATATAATTACTAGAGGCCTATGTAAACTTAAGCTAGTTTCCAAAATATTAAGAAAAGAACTAGTATTCTTTATACAGTTAGGGAAATTTGGGGAACAGCAGTAAAATGCCTGGTGTTTATTCCTTGCATCCTGACGGTGTTTTCCTTCTGGAACTGAGTAGTTTTTCATTTATTTGAAAACAAAATTACCGTTACCATGTTGTTCTAACACAAATAACAAATTCATGCAGCAAACCTATTCTGTCACATATATTTGCAATATGCAGCAACAGCCACGCAGACTTTGCTACTCCACTAGATGGCATCTCTGGAACGTATTACATCTTTATTTAAATTGTAGAGGTTCCTAACAGCAGTATTTTAAGTGTTAAATACTGCAGATACTCAAACCTCACAGCTTCTAAGCTGTGCACTCAAATAAGATGTGCATGAGAAGCAATAGAGAAAGGCAATGATGACCTTAAGAATTCTGTTAGTACAAAGAGAGTCTCCAAATACAAAGAAACTGGAAAAATGCGACCTTAGAAAACTATATGACTAGAAGTGTAATAGCTCATTAGTATGGTTGCTATTAAGAAAGTCCTTACTGTTAGAAATATAGAAGAGTTATTATCAGCAATGATTTTACTTTTCTTATTGCTACCTTCCTGCTTCAAATTGCTGATTTGAAAGCTGGTAATGCTGTGCAGAACTTGCTTGAGGATGCTTCGGAGATCTTGAGGATGAGTGAAGCTGCTACAATGACAAAACTGCTTATCCTAATTTAATTTATATGCTAATCAATTTGCAGGCTTTCACAAAATACAAATGAAATATCTTGAAATGCAAGGTGAAAAAAAGAATGGGAGCAGTCGCATGTTCTGGAAGTGGGGGGGAAAGACATTAAGATAACCTTTGTCAAGAAGATATGCACTTGAACTATAGATCTGAAGGACAAGAACAAAACTCCTCAGAGAAGCACTTGAAGGGTTTTATTCAAAGGTGTTTCAGACCACTTCAATTATCTTGCAATATTGCTTTGATGGTGGAACTTTTTCATCAACAAACCTGATTTTTTTTTCATGCAACTGCTGACCAAGTGTATTATAATGATTTTAAGGTATGCCAGCTGTATGTGAAAGTAATTTATTGACAGGTCAACAAAAATATGTTGCCTTCTAGATTCTGCAATCAAAATAGACAATGGAAAAGCAGAACAGCAGCCAGGATTCACAGTCTCTAAAATGCTTTCTCTAATAATAATATGAAAAAAAAGAAAAGTTATACAAGTGATATATAAAAATGTAAGGAGTTGTATCACTGAATATAGTTCGCTATTATTGTTTCTAAAAAGTTGATCTTTGTGACAGACTTACACAGACTACTTTTAAACAGAGATGTAACTCTTCCCTGACATCATCAGAAGTACCTTTAAAATTACTAATTTTTACTCAAAAGCTTTTAAGACATAAATTTGTGTGTAGTTCCCTAATAATTTTCTTGCATACTATTCTGTGCAATGGCTATATAATATGGAGTAAACCAACGGTTTAGTGTAAGAACAAACCAGCAAGTGAAATCACATAAAAGCCTGTGATTTGGATTATTGCCCCAACTCCCTTGGAAAAAAAGCCAAAAAACCCAAATGAAACATAATCCCAAGATAAAGAAATGCAAAATGAAGCATAATCTAAAAAGCAAAGGTAACAATAGGCATATGTTCTACAAAAAGACCGGCAATACAAGTTATGATGCACGCACTTACAAAAGAATGTTTCGCATTCTGGGCACCTTGGTTAAGTCATCAAAACCGTTGGTTTTGTTCAAACACCTTTAAATCATTATAGTATGTTAAGGAAGATGGATACTGAAACACAAGACCAAATATCGCAGCTGCCTCATATATGCATTAAAAAAAATCTGATCAATTTTATTTATAACTATTTGCAGTGCTTATGGAAATATGTCTTAATTCTATCCCTTGTTCACACCGACCAGTTTGCTTCCATCTTAAGAACATTCTGCTGTCCTCCTTTAACGGGATTCTTTCACTTGCTGAGTCAAACTCCGCTGCACTGCGCAGAGCTGTCTATTAAGATATTATTAGTGACTGTTCATCCTGGGGCAAAAATCTGCTGATGCAACTCCTATTTTTTTTGTCTCCTTTCAGAAGAGCAACTTCTCAAAATCCTTTTCTTTTTCACCTATGTGTGTTATAACTGATTATAGCTGGACATGAACATCCAATGCACTTGAAGTCAACACAGACGCTGGCTGTTTTGTTCTCCAGCTGGAGTTTCGTTTTGAGGGTGAGGGAAAAGAAAGAGGAGGAAAGGATGAATATGGTTCACAAAAATATCATTTTGTGGTATAATGGAAGAACACAAAGTTTGTGTTTTTATGCAAGAAAGGAAAAAATACTTCAGGTTCAAACTACACTTAGAAAGGGCGAAGGCCCAGTACTCACTGGGGGCTTAGCGCTTGCTTTTTCCTTTGGTATGTCATACAAATTGTAATAATTAGACAAAAAGCCTGTAGTATCTCGGATCACTCGTCACTGAGAAGTGGGCTAACACCTTAAAGGAGTGGAGCGCGCACCGACCCGGTAAAACGGGAAGACTGCAGTAGCCTGGCCCCAGCTTGGACCCCGTCATCCGTACCTGAGGGGCAGCTCCCGCCTCCGAGCAAGCGGCGACGCCTCTGCCGACGGCCACAGCTCCCTCCTTCCCGCCCTTCTCCCCCGCTCTCCTCACGGCTCCCCCCCACCGCCGCGCTCCCCTCAGGGCCGCCTCCCCTCAGCACCGCCCCCGCCCCCGTTGCCATGGCGCGCGCGGGCCGCCCCTCCCGCCCCGCCACGACGCGCCGCTGGAGGCCCCGCCCCTCCCCGCCCTCCGGCGCTTGCCATTGGTCGGCGCGGCGCAGGGCCGGCATGCCCGCGTCCCTCCGCGGCGCCGGGCGGTCTCACGTGATCCCGCCCCAAGATGGCCGCCGCCGCCCTCTTGTTTTGATGAATAATCTCTGCGCGGGGCAGGGGCCGCGGCGCGGGCGGGGGCTGAGGCCGAGGGCCGCGGGCGGGCTGGGGCAGCCGGGGGGGCGGCTCCCCCTGGGGCGCGGCGGCAGCTGAGGCTCGGGGGCTGCGAGGAGCGGGCCGGGGGCGGCGGCGGGTCCGGCTGCCGGTGGGTGAGGCGCGGCGCGGCCGCCCCGGAGATGCCCTTGTGAGGCGGCCCGGGAGGGGGGTCTGAGGCGACAGGAGAGCGCTTCCTCGGAGCTGCCCCTCGGCGGGGCAGAGGAAAGCGCCCTCCCTTCGTTCACCATTAAGAGGAAGGCGATGGAGGAGCTGAGCGCGGATGAGGTGAGTCGGCGGGCCCGGGGCCTGAGGGGGCGGCCGGGCCCCGCGGGGAGAGGCCGCCGGGCTGTGCCGGGCCCTTCTCCTGGCCCCCGGGGGCAACTTGTACGTGGGAAGGGCTGTTACTGAGGCGCTCGGCCTTCGCCCGGTGTCTGTGCTCGGTGTTTTTTCGGTGTTCCTCCCCTCTGTGCGCTGCCCCTGACCTGCCGACCCCCGGCCGGTCGGTGGGGTTGAATTGCTTCTCTCCTGGTTAATTGTTTATTCTCTGCTTCCATCTGCCAGGTAGTCTTTGTCTGAGGGAGGTCTCCGTCCTGTGTGCAGCGCTAGGCGTTTTATATGTTCTCTGTGTGTGATTTTTTTTAAAAAAAAAACCTAAACAGCCTACTTCTTAATGTAGTAAAACACTTAAAATTTTGCTTCCTCAGACCCTTGCCTGAGAAGCAAGGGGGTCTTATTTGTAATACCATTTCTTCTTGAAACAGTTTGAAATAGGCTTGCCAGTTTCCCAATGCTTCCTTTGATTTACATTTTTTTAAATTATTGTTCAATCTCTTGTTCTTTCACTTAAGAGTTATACATGTTATGATTCTATTCCCTTCCTGTGGCAGAGGGGTTGGAACCAGATGATCTTTAAGGTCCCTGCCCACTTAAACCATTCCATGATTATGTTGTGATAGACAAACATCTGATATGGCATAATGTGAGCTGTCTCTTGTTTCTTCCTCTTCTTTTTTTTTTTTTAAATGTAGACTAAGGTCTTATGTTTTGCCTGTATATTGGAGGACTCTCAAATGAATTCTGTCATCGTACTGGTCAGGATATAGGGAGTTTCCCAGTGTAACGCCCGGGTCAAGTACAACTTTAAATCTTCCCTCATCTCTTTAATATTTTCATATTAAAGTGTATTGCATACCTATAAAGTGTATTTGACCAGCTGCAGCACAGGGTTATTGCTGTACTTACACTCCAGGGAGGATCAAAAGAAGTTATTTTTGTTCTGTGCCATATCTTATGGTGGGATTGTAGAGCAAGGTGGCTGCGGTTGTCACTCAGATTTGTATTCCAAAAAGTTAAGATGTTTTTGATTATGCTGCATATCATGATTTAGCAATCCTACTATGTTGCAGCAGGAGCTAGGAGGAAATACTTCATGCTATTTACTTGATGAAGGTCTTCATGCTCTGTGGAAGCATTGAGAAAAGGAGTACAATTCCCATGTTGGGGCGAGTGGGATAGGACGCTAGTGTTGTAATTTCTGCTGTGAAAAGGGAACTCTAATTTTACAGGTGTATTTCATGAGTACTTTGTTTACGTGCAAGTCTTCTCATGGTTAAACTGCATCTCATTATGAAGTGTTTTATGATTAATTTCAGAATTATTCAACCTATGTAAGCTTGTTTGTGTCACTGCTTCAGCAAATTACTGACATCATCAAGAACACTGCATCGTGGAACTGAGACTGCAGAAAATGAGTTCTCCAATAGGGACTCATCTACCTTTTCTGGCAAAATGTTTGTCTTGAGTGACTCAAGTTTTTCCATGTCTTTCTAGTACAGGTCAGCTAAGACCAGAGCTGACTGGTCCTTTAGGTGATTGCTTCAGCCAAACTTAATCTTGTATCATTTTAAGAGAGCCACGCTGTCACTTTTTAATGTTAATGGACCCCTCATTGAAAAGTCAAAGCCAAGTCTATTGTAAAATTCCTCCACTTTTCCACTTTACTGTGACTTAGCGCAGTGGACCCTGGGTCAGAGGTGGGCTGTATGGAAGAACAGCTTTTGTGGACTATATGGAAGAATAGCCTTCTAAAATATTTCATATGTGACTTCTGTCTGATTCAAACTTTTTATCTGGTGGTGACTGAAGGTGAAAAAACACTTAACTAAAGTTGAAATTAGTTGCAAGCCTCTTGTATTTTCTTTATTTTCTTACATTGAACCATAATTAAGTATAACATGTACAGATTGTAACTTAAAAAAAGAGAGATACAATTGATAATGGCTTTGGGATTATAGGATATATTTTAGCTTCATTAAGATATTTTGCAGTGCTATCAGCAATGTCTCTCACTGAAATTTTGTCGGTGTTTACTTTGTTAAAGCACTAGAAGTTGTCATTCACTGCAGACCATACTGAAATCTTTAGGAAGGGAAAAAAGAAAATTCCTTTCTGGTGTGTGAATTTTAGCAGAAGATGAGAAAAAGGACTGCATAGAAAAAAGCAGAATCAAGCCAAATGTGGCATGAAGTGGGAATGAATGATGTGAACTTAGCTGCATTTAGCATTTACATGATTTTTTTGTGTAGCTTAGTGTTTTCTGAACATAGAACATGACCAGTGTCACCAGAAAATGAAGCATTTCTTAGACGAATTTAATGTGAGTACGAGAAAGATAATATCACCCTTTATTGTACAGGTTTGGAACTCTTCTATGAGTGTGGTAGAATAAAAAATTTCCTTAGAGTCTCTCTAAGCAGTTGCCACTAAAGCAGATGTTGATACAGATTTTTTTTTAACGGAGAGTGTGTGAGCCTGAGGGACCAGTCTTCCTGGTTGTATTTCTGTTGGTCTGCTGCAAAATTAAATTATCAGTTGACTGTATTTATCGGGCTGCTATTTTTACATTGTTTGTTGTAGTGTGTCCAGCTAGCAGATTTTAAGAACTCCAGTAAGATTTCTGAAAACTATTATTCAAAGACATAGTCCACGTGTCTAGCAAAAAATATGCTAATTAAAAAAACAATGTGCTTTTTTCCAATTCAACCAATTAGATTTTTTATTAACATTTTAAACTGTATATTATGGAGCAGTGCTCTGTAGGGAACGTGGGCATTGTTTGTTCCATAGCCTATGTAATAATTGGTATCAAATAACTTGTCACTGTTGGGTAATGTAATGATACATAACAGCTTTGTCACTATTGCAAGTACTTATTGGTGAAATCAAGGGCTGGATATTATTGAGGTACCCTAAACTTTCCTAAGAAAATATTAAAAAAAACAAAACAAAACCAAACAACCCACCCCAGCTGTGTGTTTCTTCATGCTAATTTGGAGAGTCGTTCAGTCTGAAATGAGAAGAGATCACTTTGAACTCCCACAATTCCAAGGAATGTTATTTGTGTTAGGTGAAGGCGACAGGTTGGGGCCGCATTACTGTGTGAACGAACTCCGTCTGCTGAGTCTCCGCGTTGTGCCCTAAGCACGAAGCCCATCTTCCCTCCTCTTGATGCTGTTTAGTCTTAAGGCACAAGGGAATTAACTGGATAGAGTCTGTGCACCAGTTTTGGGCTGTATGCTCAAACTTCTCTTTCAGCTTGCACCTTTGCCTTTCTAGCATAATTTTTTTTTCTCTCTTACTTAAAGCTTTCTACTCTTCAGATCAAATTTCAGATTTCTGTGATAACTCTGTGTAAATCTAGAGGAATATGATGACAACTCAGGGTATCTAAGAACCAAATCTGGTCCTTTAATCATTGCTAAATGTACTTCAGTTGTGAAAGCTGTCTCTTTCAGTGAAAAAATATTCAGAATTTATTTATATTTTAATGTTAATTTGTTCAGCAGTAAGGAAGATAAGTATAATTTGCCTATCATCCTTAAAGAGGCAGGGACAAATCTTGCGATAACAGCAGGATCTTATCTAAAAGCAGCTTGGTGTCTGGGCAGATTTTTTTGTTCTGTGCCCTTTTCAGAATTTTTTTCAGGGCAGGTTACAGTCTGGGGGATTGGTCCATAAGAGAGACGGGTGGTTGATGGACTAAGAGTGACAAATACAAGGCAGAAAGCTCATCTCAGTGCCCTCCTGTTTCAACAGTGATGATTGCAGCTGGTTTTGATGTAACTTCGGCATTGATCTAGCTGAGCACTGTAGGTGAAGGAATGCTGAGTGGCACAAGTGACCTCAATTATCTGTTTGAAACTGGGAGTTGATGAAGAGAGGTTTTGTGCAAATCGTACCTTGCGAGGGATATGACCTTGTTTGAGTAATCAACGTTTGGCTGTATTTGAGAATAAATTGATATGTATATTGATTATTATCTATGCCTCTTTCTCCTCATATAGTTCCTTCCTAGCACCAGATTTTGAACTAGCTAGCAAGCATGAATATGGGGAAGTTTCACATCACATTTATTTCTCCTGCTTTGTACATAATTAATCTTCATCTTTCTCCCTCAGCCACTTCTGTATATATGAGCTGTTTGTGTGTGTGTATTTGTACTTTTTTTTCCTCCATTACTCCCTGCCTTTCCTTTATCTGAAAAACATGGTTATAAAAAAAAAAACAAACCACGGTTAAACATAGTTGAGTGGTAAGAAAACAGCTTTTAAAACTTTAATTCAACCCCTTAATTCAAAGAGACTTCAATTCAGCTAGGTTGTTGTTGATAATAGTTTTGGTAAAGCTTTGTGAGCTATGAACACTTCATGTGGATTCAGCAATAGGGAAAACAGATATAGGGCTGTGTAGCTGACATTTTCTCAGCTTTGCCTCTGAGGGATGAGGTATTTCTGTAGCTTGGTTTTTTGGTGGTTTTTTTTTCAGCCAAACAGCTGAAAAATTAAGATGTAAGATATGAGTGGATAAAAATTAAAGTATTTTTTAAAAACTTTTGAGACAGCCTAATATGTACAGCTTCTACTTATGGCAGAGCTAAACAATTTATTTATGCAATAAACTCCCCTATTTTGCTTGATGAGGAGGAAGGATTAAGACATTCTACTCACAGCTTTTTTTTTTTTGTCTTAAGAACAAAAAAAAAGGCAATTTATTTTCTAGCTGCCTTCCAGGTACATGTGGTGACACCTGTCATGGAGGGAGATGTAGTTCCAGACAGTGTTTTCCCACAGTTTTTGAAGTCTGATTTAATTTGATCTGTTCTTCTTCCTGTTGGAGCAGGTTTCACAGGCCATTAAATGACTACAGTAATGTAGCATAGACATTGACTTGACATGGATCTTTTGTTCGCTCTTTCCCTCGCTTGGCAGTTTTTTAGGATTATGAGCAGAAATGAAAACTGATACATTGCATGGGATACAATGCTTGAGTATCATAACACAAACAGGGAATTACATGAATTGCTTATTTTTGCAGGGTGTGGACACCCTCAAATATGATGCTTTTATTTTGTGCTGGGCCTATTTCAGGCTAAAGATGTATATTTTTAGGAACAGATCTTCTGGGGCAGCCTGTGATAATTATCTATTTTCTTTCCTATTTTTTTTTTACAAATTGAGTTTTGTAAGTTTTGCTTTGTCTGTTTATTTCTCATGTATAATATTAGTGTTGTGTGGTCACATGCTAATTTTAAGGAATAGATTCATAACAGTTTTCTGAAGTTGGATTTTGAAGGCCGATGCTTGTCTGTCTCACTAGCAACATGCCCCAGCTGTTTTTTTTAAATTCTGTGTTGTGGAATGTCTCTAGGTGATGAGGGGATGTTATTTACTGTCTGTCTTTACTTCCCAAGATGCTTCTGCCCGGCAGATGAGTTGTATATTTTTAGTGTTGCAGGTCTGTTTCAGATTAACTTGGTCATCTTTAATAACTTTCAAGTGTATCTTCCTTTTTAGCACAGGTGTTTTTATTAGTATTATGTAGTGTGAAATTAAGGCAAAGGTCATGTTCATATTGTCCCTTTTATCAGATTAATGCAGTTTGTTTCATCAAATGCCAAAATAGATGGGGAGGAGCATTACAGGTTTTGAAATTGCTGAGCAGTAAATATTAAACTTGTCTTACACAACCGTTTGAGGGACAAACACGGTATTCTCTGGTGCAAATGGCTTTCCAAGGCAGCAGATGAGTACTTAAAATCTAAACATCAAGGGCGTTTTAGTATTGTCACGCAGAACAGAGAAAGGGCAGCAAGACTCAGCTCCGTTTAGCAGGTTATCGAGTAAAGCTGCTCTATTTGCACTCTCACCGGAGCAAATGCCCCTGCTGTGGAGGGGGCCAAAGGCAACCAGGGGGTGTGTGTACATATGTACGTGCAAACAAAGTTGTTCATTTGCTGTTTTGTTTTGTTTTTTAATTCCTTTGTGCAGATTCGTCGAAGGCGCCTTGCTCGGTTGGCAGGTGGACCATCCTCCCAGCCTTCTACGCCACTCACGTCACCGCAGCGAGAGACCCCACCGGGACCACCAGTAGTGGCACCAGCCCCGGGGCCATCCCATAGTCTAGGCTTAAATGTCCACAGCATGACCCCAGCTACCTCTCCAATTGGTGCATCAGGTAGGCTGGCACGTCTGTGACGAAAATTATTATTATAGCGTGTCTACTGAAAGTTATTATGCAACTCCTTATCTTTAGAACATGAACGCTATTACTGGCATTGTTTCTGCTCCTACTAAAAATAATTTTCGGAAAGAAACATTCTGAGCTGGTGAATGAAGGTACTTTGCGTTTTCATTTTCCATATAATAAATAGTTAGATACAATTGTTCTCCAGGTGTCAGTAAACTAATGGCATTTAAAATACGGGTTACCAAAGCTTGAAGTTTGTAGTACAGTTTAATATTACAGAAAAGAAAGCCAAATTCATCAAGGAGACAGGAAAAACCCCTTTTCAGTATTGCAACACAGTTTCTATTGATTGGTTTCTAGGTACGTTTTAGCAATCAGTCCCAAGTTCGTTTTTGATCTTTAATTACTAGTATTTGGCACAACTAAAAATAGTAGGCTGTGACTGTGCATTGTCAACATAAGAATAAAGTATTTGTTTTCTCCTTTGTATTATTTTGCCAATTTCGCTGTTTACTGGAGTAAATTCAAATAGGATGTGTATAAATGGTATTTGTTTCAGAAGATACAAATAATACGCAGTCTATTAAAATCGGACAAATCCAGAAAGCGTGGCAAGTTGGGAGCGTTGCTTTGTAGAGAGGTGAAGACATATATCATATATATATAATAACACTTTTGACCTAAAAAAAAAATTATTTCAAGTTATCTTGGAAATCCAAACAAATTGGCATGTTTTCCAGTATTGTGATCTTTATCTGAAAACTTAAATTGTTTTGCATGTTGTGTAACTAAGCTAAGAGGTTCATAAAGCCAATCTCAAAACAAATGTCAAGATTGTTTTAAATAGGTTTTCAATATCATAGAATCACTTAGGCTGGAAAATACTCTTAAGATCGAGTCCAACCTTTTGATGTCCTTATGTAGAGGCGCCCAAAACTACACCGTGCTTGATTTGATTTCTAATTATTTGATAGGAATAATATTTTTTCCAACACTCCTTGATGAGCATGCAGAATTCTTTATCTATTTACCTATTTGCTTTTTGAAATTTTATGTTTTACCCTTTGGTGAGTACAGTAATTTACAAGCTTAAATCTTGTAATTGAATTACAATGCTGTTCTGAAATACCTAGAAGTGACACTTTCCTGCATATTTTGTTGCCTTGTATCCAAAGGAGGACAGAGAAAAGCTATCAGAAGCATTTCCTGAGAAGAGCTCATTGCAGATGGAATTTAACACTCTGTGTTGTCCTCATGATTATAAGCAGCAACCCAGAAGCAAAGGTGACTTTTTTAAGAATAGTGCAGAGGTCACTTACTGTGTTTGCTCAGGCTGTGGTTACATGACTCTTTTAACCCATCTTAGGTCTGACTTTTGCTGAAAGGAGTATTTTTTTACTGCCTTTCCCTCTGCTGTCCATAGCAACTGTGTGGTGAGGTGGATTATGGACTTAAACCAGGTAAAAACTAACCCAGGAAAAAGAAATCGTTAGTTTTCAAATAGATGAAGTCCTGATTCATCTTACCACACAACAGTATTAATGATAATGCCAACAGAGCAGGAGGTGTGGAAATTTCTACCTGGAGGTAGAAATGTTTGTGCGTTGGCAGACAGGTTTATCATGGTTTGAAGTGGTCAGATAGTGAGGACTTTAGAGACTTCTGTTTTAAGAATTCATCTGTCTGTACTGGACAGTACCTAATTATATGGACTAGATTGATGACCAGAAACAGAAGTTACCTAGTCAGTATAATGTTTGCTTCCTACAGTGCCATTCATGGCAGCAATTTAATGATGAGTGTCTTTTTCACACGAGGGCAAGAGATATGGCTAAATTGGGGAACAGATCAGGAAAAAATGTTCACAACTGATTATCTGCTGTATTTATTTAGCATAAATGAAGACTCAGCTAATACTGTGTGGTTTGCAGGAGTTCCTTTGAGCAGTAGACTAAAATGACAGCAGAGGGTTTTAATTCATTTGGACATACAGAGAGCAGCCCCAGAAGAGTAGTGTCCTTATAAGCATCCATTTTTATAAGAAGTTGCCTGTCATGGTGAGATCAGACTTGCAGATCAATTTCATGGAAAATGCGATCGTTATTTTGTATGTATTTTTAAAATATTTTGGAGACCCTGAAAACAAATCATAGCCACACATACTGGGTGTGTGGTCTTCATCATTTTTGCATATCTCTCTATGCTGTTGTGTTTCCCCCCCTTTTTTTTTTTAAAAGGAAAACTGGAACTTCAGGTGTTTTATTGTATACCTGATCCAGCAAAGTACAGATGGAATTAAATTCGGGAAGCTTTGTTGTGAAAAGGTGGTAGGTAGGACAGTTTGTTTGAAGAGGCCTGTTAATGAGAGCTGCAGTACAACTGTTAATAAAGTACATTTTCCTGGCAGTGGGAGTAAGAGCCCAAGGGAACGTAGAACAATGCACTTCTTCACCCTGGTAAGCCATGTTTGCTCTAGTCTCTTTATCCACTGACTTAGCTAGCTTTTTTTTTGGGAAGAGGAAGGACTCAAGGAAGACTGCCTCTTTGTAACGCGTGCTGTACTGAAGGAAAACAAGGCTGTAACCGGGTATGTTAAACCAGCGGTAATACGTGCTGCAATACCCTGCTGAAGTCAACCTTCCCCTGCCACGGACAGTGTTTTTCTGCTGGGTGTTATCTCTAGGGGAACTACATCATTGAGGTTTCGCTTTTGAAAGTTGCCCGTATTTAACCTGATTGACCTGGGCAGCTTTGCTCAGTTCAGACACTATACGCGATACTTCTATATCCTTGGTTTTGTGGAGAAACTGTACTAGCCTTTGGGCCTGTGCCTTGTGTAAGGACTTTCGGCGTCAAAGCTGTAATATGCTTCACTAAAATTCCAGGACTGGAGGAAATAGCTTGGAACTCTGAGGAAATGGAGTTTTTCTTGACATTTTTCTGCTTTCTGGGGGAAATCTTTTGCAGACATTTAATATTGGCAAATAGGTGGTTAAGTGAGATCTAACTTTTCTTGAGGGATCTCGGTTCCTATCTCTATTCTTCTTTTCATATGGAAAACCTAATGGGCTCAAGAATGTTATTTGAATATTGTTTATGAATGAATTATAATACCCAGCTACAACCCTAAAGTTACTAACCAAAGCATAGAAACTTTGAACCAAACTGAGTAAAATTTTCATTTGGCAAGTATTTTGTGATATGTGCAAGTTATGTATGCATTCTGTGTTGTCCTGCTGTACTTTACAGTGCTTTTACGCCTTCAATTTTAGCACGAATGTGTTTGGACAATCTGCTTGTTAAATTCTTTTCTGAATACCAACACAAATTAATTTTACCCCACACATCTTTCCCACTTTTTATTTGAAGATTTGTGTGTTTTCTGGGTATTGATTAATTTCCAGCCTAATACAAGGAGTGAAATAGAAACTGTTTTTATACCCACAGAAGTAAACCGGGAGTTTCAAAGCAGTAGAATGAAACCACTTTTCCTGCCTCCCATGTTGAATATATAGTTGATCTTTAGCAAACTGTCTTCTAAATGGGATTTTTCTGCCTTCTGCGGTTTTATTCCTGTAAAATGAATTGTTTCAAGACCTAGAAAAGCTTTGGGAAGGGTGCTCGAAAACAAACAGCTTGTGTCAAAGAGCATAATCCTGATTTGTTCTGTTTTGCTGCCCCCACTGTTAACTTCAGAATGTGTTGCTGCCATAAATGTGGGACAAGCTTGCACTTTTTGGTAGTAACACTGAAACACAGCCAGTGCTGGAATTTAAAAATAGGTTGTCAATCTGGTTTTACACTTCTCACCTGAAACCTAATACTGTTTGGGGAATGTCTTGTTAATTGCAGTCAAAAGAACCCAAAGGAGTGAAATTCAGTGCTGCTTTCTGTTTAAACAGATGAATAATACCTTTTTTCTACTTCATCTGTCTGTTTCCTGACATGCGAATACCTGATGTTGATAAAACTACAGTTGCAGCTTGTAATTAATGCTACTTTATTATAAATCACGACTTCAAACAGTGTCATGAGGCACAAATTTTAGGAATAGACTACACCTAAGAGCCCTCTCCATTTAGATGTTTAACTCCTTCAACTTCCATTGTTATTGAATGGAAGGCTTTTTCTGGATTGTTTGGAATTACACATATAACTTTCTTCCTACCGTGCTGGTATCTAACACTTCTCTGCAGAAGTCTTCATTGCAAAGCGGATCCATCTGTTCATATCCTGACGCTCATCAGCCATGCTCCAAAGCCATTATATTGCTCTGTGTTTGCTGGTGTTGCACTTACAAGCATCCAATATGCACTTTTGTTCTTGTGGAGAAGGAACAGTACTGATAATTTCCCAGTAAACTGTGGGAGGAATATCAGAACTCAAATTAATTTAGTCCCGTGTACCCACCCAAGTTAACTCCATTGTAATGACCCAGCATGAAGTCCTCTTCCGATAGGACTAACTTTAGAGGGGCTTTCACAAAATCTTAAGGTAGTATAGAGAGCAATCTTAAGAGATTGGTTTGCTCATGCTTTTTTGTTGTTTTTTTAATGGGAGTGAATCTCTGAGTGCTTCATGGATGCAAATTTAGTTTTTGTTCTGTGTGTTGTAATGCAGGTAAGCCTTCCTACACTGCTGCTGCAAGGGGAGGTAGAAAATGTGATTATCTGTAGTCAAATGTGAATGTTATTGACGCTTATTTCCTAATGCATTACTAAAAATGCTTAAAAGCTGGATTGTAAAACAGTATTTCCTCTCCTTTTCCATCCAAATAATTGTGTAGTGCCTTCTCATCTCTGTAGTAGTAATCTTGGTGGTGCCTTTTCTCTAGGAGTAGCCCACCGAAGCCAGAGCAGCGAAGGAGTGAGTTCACTCAGCAGTTCTCCATCTAACAGCCTTGAAACACAATCTCAGTCTCTCTCTCGGTCTCAGAGCATGGATATTGATAGTGTCTCCTGTGAGAAAAGGTAAAAAATGCAGCTTGTATAAGCCGGCAAATATTGCACAATGCTGATGGTCAAAACCACTTACACAGGAAAATATTCTGCCATTTCTCACTTCCAGCCGTGTTAATGCTATAGGGTTAAATGCTTAAAAATGACACACTGTTAAGACCACTGTAATACTTTTTCTAGTCTGGTTTTAATGGGAATTCCTGACCTAAAGTGATAAAAGACAAAGCATTATCTTAGACATTAAGTGATGAGCATGTCCGGTGGGGTTAATGCAGCTCCTCTATTTAAAAAAGAAAAGGTGATGGGATGTGATAGTTGTGTATTGCCTGCTGAAGAAATTTAGTATTGTGTTTCTTGAATGCAAAATAAATGTAATATGAGAAGCATTTATCTGCTAGGAGTTTTAATTGCTGTTTGTGCATATGGCTGTTGCTTTGGTTTTTTGTCTGCTGTTTCTACTTAAGGTGACACTCCTTCAGTCAGCATCTTACAGAGGACTGTCTGTGGCTTTCTACAAGTTAACGGGCTGCTTCTCTTATTTCCACTTACAGTATGTCGCAGGTAGATGTGGATTCAGGAATTGAAAACATGGAGGTCGATGAGAATGATCGCAGAGAGAAAAGGAGTCTGACAGATAAGGTTAGTCTGTTTTATGTTGGCTGTTCTCTTCCAAACTATATATGTATGTTGCTGTAACATCGAGCTTCAGGATTTCATGGGAGAACCTGTTCAGGTTATGCAGTTTGGAGTTAACAGTGCTGTGGTTTTGGCTTTCAGTGTAATGCATGCTTCTGTTAAGTAAAAAGTTAACTTTATTTTATGAAGACTTCACTTCAGACTCTGCTTGTATTGTTGTGTTTTCCCCTCACTGATGTAGCCTTATGTGGCTGCAGCTTTGCACTCTGTAACATTCCTGGGGCTTGCTTTGTGTTCTCTTCTTTCTCAAAAGGGACAACATTGGTTTTTGGAGAAATTTCTTTACTAGAACTGTGTGTGGTAAGTGCTCAAATAATGGAATAGAAACAGCAACAAAGGATTTAGGATGGAAGAGTGATGCAGAGTTTTAGCTTGCAATTTCAGTTATCTCCATATTTTGAGTACGTGCTTTCGATAGGGTGGAACTAGCCCTCAGATGTCATCTGTGAACAATTTCTTCACTGCATTTCCTCATAAAAATTTGTGGGAAAGAAAAAAGTCAAAACTTCCAATATCAAAGCTGCATTTCAATTGTCTCAAATTGGTTCATGAATTATATTTGAAAACTGAAGAAATTTTTGTTATATATCCTACAACAAAGTGACCTATTAATGCCCAGATCTATTTTTTAATACGCAGTAGGCCTGAAGAAATATTTAAGACACTTCTGAAGATTTTTGCAGCTTATTTGTGCAGCATTTAGAGGTCTACTAACAAAGTACTGCTTCAAATGTTTTGTATGCTGAAGTTACATAGCATTCTATGTAATAAGATTTTCTTCTTAATGATATTAAAAAAAAAAAAGAATATTTAGCTCTCAAGGTTCGGTCAGGCGGTAGAACTCTTTAAAGTAGAGAAAGCAAGCAAGTACAAAGCACTAATTCATTCCTAAAATTGTCCTCTTTGTCATTTGATTTTAAGGCCCGTGTGAAATAAAGCCATAAAGAAATGGGACGACATCAGTGTAGCGGAGAGAAGTTTCTCCAACAATTCTTGCAGTGCTCATTAGATGTTTGTTTATTCCGGCACTCTCAGTAATAAGGTCTGTTGGTGAAAGCCTGGCTTAAAGCCATGTAGCAATATCCCTACCGCAGAACCCTTTCCAGTTGATCCCTAGCTGCAGGTCAGGCAGTCGGGCAGCTTGTGTTGTGCTGCTGTGAAATAAAGAGCTTGGAAACACCGGCAGCCTTGAAGGGTGGGGGGATGAGACCAGTGGAAAGTAAAAGAAAGCTTTGCAAACTTGGTTCAATTCCTCTTACTCGTTTGGAGACACCAAAAAGTTAAGTGGATAAGAGACAGTGGAGTCCTCATTTATGAGCAAAAAAAATTTTCTTGCCTGGTTATCTGCATGCAAAATGATGTCAATAATGAAGCTGTCTTTGTGGATACAGGCAGGAGAAGTAGAAGTACTTGAAAACAGTAGAGTGATTAAGTAGATACTAGTAGAGTGATCAATAAAAATGTATTAATGTGCCAAAATTTTTGGTTTATTAAATGGTTTGAGGGAAAGCTTTTGAAAAGGGTACAGTGCTGGCAGTTGCTGGAAATCTCTGAATGTAGCATTACCTGGTGGCCATTAGGTGGTCTCAAATTTAAAGGAAAAAAGGGAGCTTTTTAGTGGCAACCTTGTTTTTTTTCAATCTGCATTGACATTTTTTTTCTAACAGAAATAGTATTACTATCTCAAGAATTGATACATAGCCATACAACATGCACTTTTATTAGTCAAATATCAGAAATAATTTTTTTTTTTTGGTCAAGGAAACATCTACAACTCTCGCAGGGTAACTCTTGCAGGAAAATAGCCTCAAAGCTAAAACTTTTCCATCTTTGAAATTCTATGCAGCTGAATTGTCTGTTTTGTGTATGATGTTGCTTTTTCCGTGTTGGTAGAAGAGTGTGGGGGATGACAGAGTTATGTCACTGGCTTGTCGCGCGTGTGTTGGAAACACTTTTAAATGCTACCTCTCCTTACATTGCAGGAGTAATTACTTGAGTTTTATTTCTCTGTGTTCCACCATTTTTTCAGGTGCACACTCAAAGCCGCTTTAGGATTGCAAGAGCCCTCCCATTTAACTTTTGCTAGCCACTTATATGGTAGTGTTCTTTTTAGAGAAACTAGTTTTTAATTTTGAACACAGTTTACATGGTGTTCCTTTTTTTGGAGGAAAGGGGAACGAGGCAATTCTTGAGTCTTTTGTCCTGTCCTGACTTCTTTCAAGTGAAAGATGTCTTTATCTTGGGCAAAGATTTGAAAGCAGGAAAGACTTGGGGAAGCACGCTCCTTCCTGTGCCTTCATTTTTACAAGAAACTCTTAAAATACCTGCATGTAATGAACATTTGAATCCCAAACTAATTCCTGAAAGGAGAAATCATAGGTATCTTGTTTAAGTTTCCCGTTGTATTACACTATTTTCAAATGTGTTTTGGGAATTTGCTTCCTACTAGATTTGTGTATTTCTGCTACATCTTTTCTGCATCTCTTTTGTGTTCAGGGTTTTTTTCCAAATAAATTTTGACAAACATATCTATATTCCTTTATACACATAGAAAATCTGCCATTAAGAGTTGGTCTGAAGCCCTTTAAAGAAGACCTACATCTGATAAAATTGTGACTTGACTAATACAATTGCATATAAGTTGATTTTTTTTTTTTAACCCCCCTAACCAAGGAACCTCTGTCTGGGTCTGAAGTATCTGAGGAGCAAGCTTTACAGCTGGTCTGTAAGATCTTCAGAGTCTCTTGGAAGGACCGAGACAGAGATGTTATCTTCCTGAATTCACTCTCTGCCCAGTTTAAGCAGAACCCAAAGGAGGGTACGTATCGGAACTATTACCGTTGCTAGGGATTGCTTAGTTGAGTGACATGTTCCCTACTCATATTTGTAGCTTTTTCTCTTTGCTACAATGCCAGAGCCACCTACTAGTGGTCTTTGCTTGATTTCAACATCTGCTATTGGCAGATGTAGCAGGAACTGGAATCCCCAAAATGAACATGGGACCAATTGGTCCATAGCTCCTGTTTCAGTCAATTGCTGTGCTCTTGTTGGGTATGTTTTCTGTTGTCAAACTAGTGTGCTGCAGTGTTGCTGGATTTTTTTTTTGAAACATTTTACTGACTTAAAGGGTTGTATTGCATCATAATAGACACTTAGTAGTTAATTTGATAAGCTAAGAATTCCTGATTGTCTTACATAACAGATTATATTTTATGTTAGCTATAAGATATGACCAAATTCAAAATTGTTATTTCATGTGTGAACATATTTGGCGTGGGGTTTATGTACGCGCGTGTTTTTCTTCCTTTCTTTGGCACAACTTGCCCAACTCAACAGCAGGGTGGGAAAACTTAAGAGGGACAGACAAGACAACTTTCATAATCAACAGTAACAACATTAGGTCATTTATGATATTTTGTGTTTTCCATAAGAGTTATATTTTTGTGTCACTAATTCCAGAACCTAGTTAATATAGACAGTGCGATGGTTATGAATGTGTCAGTCTATTGTTTTTGTCAAAAGCAGCACTCGATTCACAGAAGTAAATGACTGTCCTTTTTAGTTGAAAGCTCTGATAATGTTTAAATCTCGACTACTGTGTAGATGAAGACAGCAGGGGAGGATACTAACTCTCTTCTTTTATTCTTAACAGTGTTTTCAGATTTTAAGGACTTGATCGGGCAGATTTTGATGGAAGTGCTGATGATGTCCACCCAGTCGAGGGATGAAAACCCGTTTGCTAGCCTGACAGCTACATCGCAACCAATTGCTGCAGCTGCCCGGTCTCCTGACAGAAGCCTGATTTTAAACATGGGCTCCAACCCAGGAAGCAGCCCTATGTTCTGTAATGTGGGCTCCTTTGGTTCCAGTTCATTATCCAGGTGACTTCTGATTATAACTGAACACTGATTTCGCTTGAATATCGATTGATAGACTAGAAGAGAGAGAGGGGCATAGAAATGTCCCAAGAACAATAAATAGAATAGATTTTTAAAGTTCTTCACTCTTTTTCATGTGAATGTCCCTCTGTTTCACTGTTTTTGGTTACGTTGCCATGGCTAGAAATGTATTTGACAGGTTAAAGCCGTGTAGCTGGTTCCTTCTGAGAAGTATCCCTAACTTGCATCGGTGAAGGCTGACTCTTAACTTAAAAGTGTGTAGATTTGTGACAGAGTAACATTAGTAAAATGGAATAATATGTGTGAGCTGCAGAATTATTGCTGAAGAGTCATCAGAAGGGCAAGGGCTTCTCTTGCTCATTTTATCTTTTTCACCCTTTTTCTGCATATCCTAAATCATTGCTTTTTTTTGTTTTTGTTTTTTCTTTTTCCCCTGTAACTGGTTTAGTCTCTATGGGACTAGTCCAGCTCCTACTACCAATTTCACAAGCTATGTACCAATGACTGGTTCATCTCTTACCCCACCAGCCAGTTCAGTTGCCACTCCATCTGTGCCTTCCATTACTGTCAGCTCTCACCTCACAGCAACAAGCCCTTCCTGGATGCAGCCTTCCTCTCCGAGGTACCGGCCATACACTGTTGCCCATTCTGGAGGCTTTTCAGCTTCTTCCATCCCACGTTCCTTGAATATTTCCATCCCATCTAGTTCACCAAGTCCTCCAGCCATGGCTGCTAGCCCTCCAGCCATGCCAGTCGTCACATCCAGACAGAGACCCACAACAATGGGTCCACCTTTGTTTACTGCTTCACCCAGTACCTTGCGCAGGCGTTCTTCTTTACTGAACAGGATTCCTTCTAGGTATTTCACAAGAACAAAAGAGTGTGTTTAATGTGTGCCGTGCAGGGTGTGGCATAATCGTGCAATTTGGAAGAACTTACGTTTGTGCTGAGCTCACCCTACTTACCCCGAGTTGATTTCTGCGTTTTTGTTTGTACTAATACATTGACTTGCTCACAAGCCATCTTTGACAAAATGGCAAACCTGCTTCTGCAAACATTTGAGGTGTAATGTAATTACTTTAAAGGTATCAATATTGTTTTAATTTCATCCTCTTCTTATGTCCACTCCAGTTAAACTATTAGCTTTCTGTTCAGGTGCTAGTTCTGCATAGTAAGCCAAACAGACCTCCTGCTTTGAAGTCAGTTTTCTCAGTAGGGTTTTAGTTGATTTGTTGAAAGCTGTTACGTGCTGGGCTGCGTTAGATTTGATTCCCTAGTGCATAGATTTAAATTACAGATTAACCTGTTTCAGTGTGCCAGGCCAAGTACGACTGCATGTTCTCCATTGGCTGCTCCTGGAATCCCCAGTCCCTGCAGGAGGGAGAAACGAGCACACAGGCCTTTGGGACCACTGCTTTCAGTAGCTTAGAACTGTAATATGCATTATTCAGTCATGTCTAAGCCTTCCCACGTCAGCCATAATTTTTATTAGGTTTTCAAATTTTTGGTTTGTGAACATGTGGTGTTTTGATATGTGAATAATGTGTAGTAGTGTAGTAGAGCATGTTAGTATCATCTTGATTTTACTAACATGGAGTTATCTGCTGTCTGCATGTTTAGAGAAGATGATTTTTGGCAGACTTACAAAGAAAAGCTACCATTTACTTTTCCTTTTGGCTTTAAAAATCTGATGGCCTTTCTCATTTTTGTTGTGGTAGTATATACGACAACCCTTTCTCCCTCCTCCTTCTTGCTGTTTCTGATGTGTCTGAGGACAGTAGTGATGAAGAAAATGAAGATGATGATTTTTCTTGTGTCCAGTTTGGGTCCAGGTATTGGAGAAAGAGAACGTAACCTGCATGTTTGGTTGCTTAGGAACTAACAGTCTGCGTAGTGTCGAGTGTTCTTCAAAATAACTTGGGAAATGACTAAAGCCAAGGAGATGACTTGGATGGGGTTTAAAGATGGCATGTAAACACGGATAATGAATGCTAGTTAGTCAGCTCTTTTTTGAAGAGATGACTAAGATAAAGTAAATGTTAATCATACTGCCTTGAAGGTTTAACGAGCATGGCTTCTGAAAAGATGTTTGAGTGGAACTCCTCATGGACTATATGAGTAGAAGGAATATTATTCACCCGTGGTTGTAATTTTAAAACCAGTGGTACATCATGTGCATGTTTTCCTATGAAAAATTAGAAAATGAGGACAAAGGTTAATGTGTAGGAAGAAGATACAGTGGCAAATAGCCAGCTGATGCAAACGGCATGACTTTGTTGAAGATTCATTGCTGCTTGACAGCTGAGGATCACTCCTCTAGTCTGTAAAGAAAATACACCTGAAAGTTTAAACTGGTCCTTCGACATGGCAAGTAGTAGAGGCTGATACAGTGGGAACAGCCAAGAATGGAGGGGAAGAGCGGAAGGTTTTACTGTAAAACAGACTTGCTAATTGTATAGCAAAGCCCTTTCATTTGTGTGACATTAAGATACGTGAAAACAAAATGAGAATTGACGTTAGTGAGTTCTGTTTGGAAGCTAGCCCGATGGCTGTGCAAAAAACCTGAAGAACACTGGATATGCCAAGGAAAAAAGCCTTTTGGAAATGTAAATGCAGGGTAGGATCTTCTCTAGTTTTACATTCCATTAGAGAGTAATGCTGCAATGTCTTGGCTGATACAGAAATGTTTTCCTATTAGGATTGAGGTTTTGGTGTGAAAAATGAGCAGCCCTCCTACAAAACTGTTTGTCATATCCAAGTGATTTGTTTTCTTTATTAGTCTGTTGGTGAAAATGATTCATTTCTTTTTTTTCATTAAAACTTAACATTTATCAGCTTCATTACGTGCACAAACGTTCCCAAAGAAACGACCCATTCTCATGTATCAACCCAAATCGGAGAAAGGAGTAAATGTTTTATATAAACCCCATGTATTTTAGGAAGACTTTTCTGAAAAATGATACTTCTGTAGTCATTTTCTGTGAGCGTTCAGAGCCGTGATTATGATTGATAGTAATTGTGAGGTGGCCTAGGGCTGGCCACGTAGCCTAATAGAGCCAGTTACAGTTTGCAAATACATAAGGGGGACAAAGCGAGAGTTTTTAAAACTACATGCTTATTGAACAACTGTTCAACAAAAGAGTTCCTCCAAGACTTTCAGTCCCCTTTGAAGTATTTTAGTTACAGCAAAAGTCGGGGGAAATCTAATTGCTTGAGCCTTCTAAAATTAAGCTGGGTCAAGACTTTAGGAAGTATCTTGTGATGTTGGGGAATGCCCCAAAAGACTTGGTATGAGATGATCATTTTCCCCCACTAGCTTTTCTGTCCGTGACTGTTCCTGTGGTAAATTGGGACACTATTGCTGCAGTCGGACTGTTAGCTAGAACACCTTCCAACAGCACCTCCTCTTTTCCATTCCAGTCTAATTTCAGGAGAGTGAACTTGATAACACAGGTCTAGGGGTTTTTTTGTGTACGTGGAATTTAGGATTATTTTTCCCCACTGTTTAGTTTAATTCTTATCCTGTTGGCAATTTAATCCAGATGCGGGATTGAGTTGCAAAGCCTTTGGTAAGGATTTCGGAGGCTGCTATGCTTCTGGAGTCTTAGTTTGTATTTTGAGTCCTGGTGTTCTGGGGACAGCAGTAAGATGTTAGTTAAATTATAAACACAGTGACTGCACAATTATGCAACAACTTGCATTCTGAAAATACCAAGGCTTTCTATGATTCAATACGTGTATAAAGGATGAGCTTTGCATTAGAATAATTTCAGTTACTGCTGCAGTGAAATCATTAACAGAATGACTAACTATAGAAGTAGTAGGGTTTTTTTATATAAATTGATGTTTTTAAAAAGGTGATTTTTTTTAAGCTGAATGTGAGAAGTTAAGAGGCTTAAAAGAGAGCCTACAGAAAGGAAAACGTGTGTATGCTTTCATGGTTATGGAGTACTGTTTTAATAGAGCTATGTTTTACATGGATTAGTTTTAATCAAATAATTGAAAATGCATTCTTTCCGAAAAAAGATTGCTGCTATTAGAAGTTGTTTCTTAACATGCTGAGCTACCAGATGCTTAGCATTAATAACCTTTCCCTGATTTATTGGCTGGACTGTAAAGCTTGCACAACAGATTTGTACAGCTTGATTATTAAAAAGTAAATTTTTCACAGTTTAAAAGGAAATTCCAGTTTTGACGCAGTTTGTAGTTTTAAACATGCTTTTAAAAAAACTGCATTTAAGGAAACATACTCTTATTTTCCAGTTTAAGATCTGGGGCTTATAAATTGGTCTTCATTTAAATCCACCCTCACTGTACACAGACTTTTCGTTGAGGAATAGCAGTAGACCATCCACACAACTGCTATTTTTTAAATTCCATTTACATAAAGTGAATATATCTTTCCTTAATTGCCTTCTGTAAAATGAGGATTTTGCTTTTAATTAGCTTTGCCAAGCTGTTATGTAGAGAGGAACTCCGTTGAGATGACAAGTCTGAGATTGAGAGTTGTGGGGTCTGTTCTTGCTTCCATTTCTCTCTCAAGTGGGGATCTAGTTTACAGTATCAGTGTTCCCCCCCCAAGCTCTGCTAGTTAATGCAATGGCGTATTTTACTGTAAGGGAATTGAAATTAACGGAGTTGGAATTAAATGATCTTTAATGTGAAAATTTTAAAAGGAATGGTTGCTTTGATGTATAGCCTCCTGTTTTGTTTATTCTCCTTCCTTAGAATATAGACAGTGATTGTCTGTAGTCCTGTCTATCAGCTAAGGTCTCTTCTCTGCAGTGGGAGGATCTTGCCTTCCCTGGGTTGGTCGGTGCTAACGCAGTGGTGGCATTTCTGCCCTTTTGAATGCTGTGTGCAGAGACTGTGCAGAAACTGGGCAGAGGTTGCATCGTTGCATGGAAGTGTTGTGATGTCCCAAGTGTCCAAACAGTTTTGATGGCAAGTACAACTTAAAGGCTGTTCATTTTTGGTGCTGCCATGTGAGAACAGGATTTATTGATTCCCATTAAAGTCACGCACCTTGTTGCTGTCTTTCAGATACTTATTCATTGAATAAGATAATTGATTCTTCAGTCATGTTACATTATGGCTAAACTTTCAGAGTTGGACAAGCTGTTAAATGGAGAGCTCTTCGTAGATCACAGAAATTATCTTAATTATTGAGCTGTGTGTGATGGGATGGAGTCTTCAGAAAATTGACAGAGGAAGTCAGGAGCTCATGAATTATTTGATTGTGCACAAGTGAAGAACTGTGCCTAATGCCTTGTTTCTTCTTTTTGTGTGTTTTAAAGTGTGGGAGGCTCTGGCAGCTCAAGTGTTTCCGATTCCTGCAGTGACCACTTCACCATTGAAAATTGTAAGGAGACAGAGATGCTGAACTACCTCATTGAGTGTTTTGACAGAGTTGGAATAGAGGAGAGAAAAGCACCAAAGGTATATTTCAGATAAGTGAAGTTGTATCAGTGCTGTCACAGACACTGCTCTTACTGTTTAGTAGGGAAAGTTGGTGGAAATCGATAGTTCTTTCTTGATGGCTTTGTTGTAGAAATAGATTTATAGAATTTATAAGGTCCCTTTGACTCTTAGTAAGTCATCCTATGTGAATCACATATGTTTTACGTCTCTAAAATAACACTGTTTTAGAAACTGTCCTTCCTTTCTTGATCTACTGCATTTTATCCAAGTTGATTCCATGTAAAACATACTTTTGTGAGACTAGCTCCCTGTCAGCATTCTATGTTCTGCTGTAAGCTTTTGCTTCTGGGGAAAAAACCCCCAACACTTTTTATATATAATCTGAAAGGTTTTTAGCTGGAATAGTGGTAATCTTAGTTTGCATAACACATTCATACTGCATGAATAAAGACATTTATTATATATCCTGTCTGTACTGTCTCTGAATACTTTTAGTTTGTATTAAAATAACGTTGTTTTTATCAGATGTGTAGCCAGCCAACAGTTAGCCAGTTACTGAGCAACATCCGATCACAGTGCATTTCACATGCTGCTTTGGTGCTACAGGGATCCTTAACGCAACCAAGGTAAATACAGCTGATGTTAGTCATGAAAGTTAGATTGTTCTGGGATTTTCTTTTTCTTATGAGGATTAGATAAGAAAACTAAGATCAGTTGTTGGAGCAAGATAACATTTATGTGCCAGAGGAATAGTTTATTGCTTTACCATTGGTGACTATTGCTCCCGCTGATATGGTGGTGGAGAGCAGTTTAAGTGTTTTTTATTGTGTTTGGGTAAAATCATCCAGGTTGATCTGAACAGTTTAAATGGGGGACCTGAGTTAACAAAGCTGTCTTATGCCTTACCTCATGCATAAACTCTTTTACTTGCAGATTGTTGGGGCACTACTCCTGTGAAAGGCAGTAACCAGTAGAGCTGCATCTGAGAAATGATCTTATCAAAATGTGTAGCAAAAACTGCTGAAGTGGCATAGCGCTTGTTTACTTCAGAGGGTTTACCACAACAGATTTGGAAATGTAAATCTGTGTGTAGGCATTCTACACTAATTCAAGGCTCTGAGATTTCAAGTGCAGTTGTTTCAACAGCAGTTGTTTAACTAGCAGCCTGTTTAGTTGGAGCAGTAAAACGGTTTTTGAAAGAGGATATATGACTTCAACTAAAATCTGCATAATTTTGTATTTGTAGTTCCAAGCAATGCTTCTATAACCTTTAAAGGTGCAGCAATTTTCCACTGTGCTTTGAGATTAATTTTTCTTTATGTGAACCAATGTTGACATTAGAATAAGTTTTATGTATGTAATAAGGAAAAAAAGATACTTTTTCAAAAAATCCTAGGGAGCAGTTAAAAGTAATAACCGTATTAATTCAGGGAAGACTGATGTTATGTTCTTTTCTTAATCTGGAAAAACAAACATCAAAAAAAGATTTTTCTTTCACTAGCTGAATGTAACAAAGGGTCTTTTCATGAGAGAGGAGTAGAAGGGAGAACCAATTACTACACAGAAGCTGTTATTTTCTTCCAGCCTCGTTAAACTAAAGTGTGATGTTGGCAGCAGCATCTGTTTCGCAATAACCTTTCCACAAGTAACTTGTTAAGACAAGGGTAGTTACTTCTGAAAGGAGTAGGTGTGTCTACGTGTTGGTAGTCTGCTTTCTGGCACATCTTTAGTTGTGATTACTCTGACATTTTTGCAAGTACTACTACAAATACTACTGGAAATAATCAGTAGTTTGGGATATTTTTTTTATACAAATAAAGGTCATTGCAGCAGCAGTCTCTGCTGGTACCGTATATGCTGTGTAGGAATCTCCCATTTGGCTTCATCCAAGAATTGGTGAGAACAACTTATCAGGATGAAGAGGTGTTCAAACAGGTAAGGTGTAGGTAAAAAATAAATAATTATATCATATGATTCTGCTATTTGCAATATGCAGGAGAGTGGATTTCCAGAGGTTTAGTCTGCATCTTACGGTTCTATACCTGTGACTCTAAGGGCTAGCAACCTGTTAAGCACTTGGTGTTTGGTTTTGTTTCTTTTTCAATCATTTAGCATTTTGGGGAAAAAAAAAAAACGCAAAAAAAACCCAAAACACCCAACCCTGACTTGCATTATTTGCTGGTTCTAATTATTAAAAGTGCATTTGTTAATAAGCATCGCACATTTATTTAATGTTGATGTGAACTACTCAGAATATGCAGGCGTATATTATGGGATTGATCTTGGGTTTTCATCCTTCTGTGCTTCTGTACAAAATATCCTAAAAATGTCTGTGTAAGACAGCAATCTTCTGTAATTATACTCGGAAAGATTTATTGTTTTTTCTATCTTGCAATCTTTACCCTTGTTGGCAACTTTAATAGTTTACATCTAAGGTGCTAAGAGCGTTTTAAAATCCTAGTCCATTAAGTCATCTTATTTTACAGAGATGACTGAGAACATTACACGATTTGTTCTGTGTGTCAGAGTAGCTCACCAAGACGAGAAGAAATTGGAACTGCTGGGCCTAGTAATTAAGACACAAAGCTAACAAACTTCTAGCCCATATAATGTTAAAGCAGATCAGTAAGGTTGTAATTGTCTCTAATTAGCGTTCCTGTAGTATTATGTGACTTAGCTGTAAAGGGACCTTCAGAATGGCATTTGATCCTTCCAATTTTGAAAAAAAAGACATTAGGTAATTTTTGTGTAGTGCAAGTACCTTTAATAATTTATCTCTCTCTGGACACTTTAGTAGAGGTTCGTGCAGTTGAAAGTACATATAAGACTGTCATAAAGTGGTTACGGAAAGTGTTAAAGGTCACCTACCCTGGAGAAGAGAACTGTTCCTCTAGCTGAAGCAGAAAACGACCTTTTTATAGTCATTTTCTGTAATACAATTTAATTATACTTTTTTGTCTCTTCATGGAAGCAACGCAATATACTTAAATTCAGTGGGTTCTCTTGTTATTGTTCCAAAATTACTATAAGAGCTTATTTTGTGAGGGTATAGCTGTCAGAGCTGTGTGATTGGGTATAATTACTTTTGATTAATAAGTTCCTGTTACATCACTTCCTCTTTCATAACAATCCTTGACTACTGCTTATTATCTTTACTCTTAGCACAGTTACAACTAACCAGCACAAAACCAACTTGCTTACATGACGTACAAAATTAAAGCTATATTGTTACTCCAAGCGTATAGGCAAAGAAATTATTACCCATTTGGGCAATCACGTTGTTGGAGACCTCTGCAGAACTTGTGCTCTTGTTTGTGTATGTAATATACCTGCTTGCACACATGCATACGGTATCTACAGTGATGCTGTATGGAATGTGTATGCGCTTCCCCATGTGGTTTCCTCATGCAGAGAACTTGATGGAACACCACCGGCTTTTTGTCAGTGTGCTGACATTGCGGTTTGTCAGCTTCAGCTTGTATCTGTTAGCTTTGGGTCTAAATCTAGATGTACATGTCTCTGGGGTTATTTGGTTTGCAAAGTAAATGTTTGGAAACAAGCTAGAATGTCATCAGAAAAAATAAATACAAGTGCTTTGAAATAAGTTTTTATGAGTAAATCATGCTCAGGCATCAAGTCAATGTGTCATTTACGCTAAAGCAAGTTGGTTTTTAAGCTTTGAATAATCTCCTAAGCATTCAGGCTTAACTGATAAAAATTTAAAGAAAGGATTGTAGATTTTTCTTTTGTGTAACTTGCAGTATCTGAAGAATGAACAGACGTTTCATGCTGTGGACAGCAATAGTGTCATTTGATTCCTACTCTTGAATAAAGTAATCAACTTCTGTTTTTACAGATCTTTATTCCCATCTTACAAGGTCTGGCTGTAGCTTCCAAAGAGTGCTCCCTTGATAGTGACAATTTTAAATACCCCCTTATGGTAAGGACTCATTTCTAGAAGCAGTTTCTTTATGATTATTTATTATGATTATTATGATTATTTATGCAGGTTCTATACAAGATAATGTATTTCAACAATTTTGGGCTTTCTGTGGTTAGTGGATTACGATTAAACTCTATGTTGGAAGCTTGATGTGGTATGAGATGTGTAAAAGGCCATTAAAAATCCAATAGAGTCTGAGGCCGATAATATCTTAAGCTTAATGTATAGAGTTTGTATAGTGGGCTATTCAAATGTTTATATGTATTGCTCTATATAAGATTAATCAAGTGTATGGATTGCATCATGTGTACTTGGTACAATACTGTGGATGGCTGTAAAATCCTGCTAAGCTCCTCCCAGTTTAAGTCTGGGAAGTAAGGCCCAATATCCATACCAGTGTTTGCTGGACTCCCTTTTGTATGTGGGAAACTAAAATCTATTGCATTAAACCCCAAACTGTTTGAATTGGTGACTATTTACTGTAGGAAAACTTCATAATATTCCTTGGCTGAAAAGCTGGGTCTTCTATTTTTAGGTTTTTTTAAGTGCATACTTTAGCCCCTAGATCTGCTTCCCTCCTGCTGTTTTTATTGACAAAACAAAAAAGTCTTTTGAAAAGCATGCTTGGCCACAAAAGAGCAAGTTAAATTCTTGGGTAAATTGATCGTTGTCAGCTAACACCTTCATATTTTGGTATCTTCAGTGTATGATGCTAAAAAAGGCTGTTACATCTGAGGTCTAATTTGTACTTCAGGAAATTAACTGGACTGAGGTGCTGCAAATCAGTTTGACCTAAGCAAGCGTGGTACTTTTGCAAAAATAACTTTTGCTGGTTCTATGTTTTTCTGCTCTTCTGTTATTCCCCCAATTTAAACTGCAAACTGTTGCAAATTTGGCAGTTGGCTACAAGTAAGGGCTACTTGAAAACGATACTCCATTTTGATCATCTCTAGTTGGCACGGTGTGCACTGAAAGGATGGAATAGTGGTTACTAGCTATAGTATAATTGAAGAATGAGAACATATAATACAGGAGAAGCAGGATAGGTGAAAGCCTACGGTGTTCTCGTGCTTTCAGAATTGTCTTAAACTGCTTTCCTTTTTTCTGTGCTGCAGTTGAAAGTGAGTTACAGATCTTGGATAGGATTCTTTGTTTCTGGCTTCTGTGTTCATCTGACATTTTTCCACTTTGATTCAAAAGACAAAGGCCTTGGTGTATGTATAGAACAATTGTTCTATTTATTATTGTTTCTGACTTTTTTATGGCAGTTCAAGAGTCCAGCAGCAAAGGCACTGTTGTGTTCTGAATAAACAAACAATTTGCACAGCTAATTTTTGAAATAAGCGCAATAATTTATTATCCTGTGAGATGTGTTAGCCTTTTTGAGACAACTTGGAAAAAATGTAAAAGCTAAAGTGGGAGCAGAGTGTGCTCTACCTCTTTTTGGACCTTTTCACCATTTTAGAAGGTGGAAGTTTTTCCACTGATTAAGGGGAAAAAGGTTTGGCTTTCTTGGCGGTTTACCACATTAAGCTTGTTATTTGCAGACAGGTTACTTTGGAATTACACACAAAAATAATTTTTCTTGGGATTTCTTTGTAGGCACTATGTGAACTTTGTGAAATCAAGTTTGGGAAAACACACCCGATGTGCAGTTTGGTAAGTGTATCCAGTCTGATTCTTTTCAAGTTAAAAGAACCATGTAACTTATTTTGTTGTTCTATCATAACGATCCACAATGATAATGTTCTTCAGAACTGTAAACAGGGGCTATTGTAGTATCTCATGCTAAACAATAGTTTAAAGTAAACTGGTAGAAAGAGTCCTTTTCCCCAAGAATTGAGAAAAACGAGGACAAACAGGACTTGCGTAGATTGCTGAAATACTGAGGAGACGTTTCCATTTAGCTGTTGGCATGACTGAATGTTGAAGAATCAAGGGCACGTGGCAAACGCTGAAAGTGCAGCTAAAATATTATGGCTGACGTGGCAGCTTTCATTAACTTGCTGTTTCTCCTGTTTTCTAGGTTGTCTCTTTGCCCTTGTGGTTGCCTAAATCTTTAAGCACAGGTGCAGGAAGAGAGCTGCAAAGACTTTCCTATCTTGGAGCCTTCTTCAGTCTCTCTGTCTTTGCTGAAGATGACGTAAGTGTTACAGAAGGATGCTGATAGTAGTGTGTGTGTGTGGGGGTTGTTTGGTTGGTTTTTTGTTTGGGTTTTTTTTTCCCCTTCCCCAGTGAGTTCGATACATTTGCCAATACTCATTCTCCTTTCAGAGCAAAGTAGTTGAAAAGTACTTCTCAGGGCCTGCGATTACTCTTGAAAACACCCGGGTTGTTAGCCAGTCTTTGCAGCATTACCTGGAATTAGCAAGGGTAAGTGTTCTCATGTTTAAAAATAATGCAAAACTATTGTGGATTTTTTGGTCTTGACATAGATGAAGAATATAATGTAAAATAATCTAGTTTCTGTATTAAGCAACGAATCTGTTAGCATGTGGCTGAAGGGAATTAGGAAAAATTAGTGCTACAAATATTTCTGTAAGGCTGTAAGCCGGTTCAGAAAATAACAGAGCAGTTAGTCATGGATTATAGTTCATGTTAAAGGATGACTGAAAAAATGCATACTGTACTAGTAGTGTGTGTGTGTATTGCACAAGTCTATATACATTTTCTGTAACTAATTTCATAACTAATATATGCATCTAATGTTTACAATAAGACCATAATAGAAGTTGTACTTAGTTTTATGGAATTTGTAGAACATAAAAATACGGAGGAACAGAAAGCAGGAATGCAATGTTGAGAGTATGTGCAACCTGACAGAATGTTTACTTGAAATTCCAGCAAGAGCTGTTCAAGATTCTACACAGTATTTTGCTGAATGGTGAAACTCGAGAAGCAGCTCTCAATTACATGGCAGCTATTGTCAATGCCAACATGAAAAAGGCACAAATGCAGGTAAATAAAAGGAACGCTCTTCTGTAACTCGTTGACCTAGTCAATGCACAAATAGCACTGGATGGGTCATGCGGTGGTGGCTCTGGAATGGAGGACAAAAGAATTTTGAATGCCTACTATAACAGGCAAGAAGCCCAGTCACACCAGTCTTTATCTCTTTGAATAAATATCCCATTGCTGGAATTACTCTGTTTTACCTGTTTGATCAGTTTATGTTGTTTCCTCTTTTAAGACTGCCATGTCACTTCATAATCGGGGACTCTATATTAGATATTTAAAGCTTTGCATTCCCCTAAACCTGTGCACTCCCCCCCTTCAGTCTGTGGGGGCTTCAGTCACTGCAATTGGCTATGCTTAAACTCATTTCCCAGCTGGTAAGTTGCTAGGCTTTGTTTGTATGGTTTCTATAAAAGGAGTAATGCAGATATGAACTGGCATGTCTCCAGTGAAACAACAGGGATGTTGTTTTGCCATTGTTTAATTAATGCATTGCACTCATTTCCTGCAATAAAATCTGTGCATGAATCCTGAACAACTGAAGTTTGCATCATTGTTGTCTTCGAGTCCTCTTTTCAAAAGCAAACATTTGGAACCATTACTAGGAATGTTTCTGTGAAATTCCAGTGAAGGAGTAGAACCTTTACACTTAAGATATAACTTACGAATTAAAGCTCAGCAGCTATTTGAAACTCTTCTGTTGCTGCCTATATCTGTGCCAAACCATTCTTGAAAGAGGCCCTTTTAATTTCTTAGGTCATCTACTTCTTTTTACATGCTTGTTTAGCGTTCTTGGGAATGACTACTTGAACTGTAGAGAAAGATAATATGTAAGTTAGTAAGTGACCTTCCCGATATCACAAGGGTCTCCTTACGTATCTACGTTCTTCGTCATTTCTCCCTTTTCTTGAACTTGCATGCTTCATTTATGTTGAATACTGTTAAAGCAGTAGAAAATACCCTTGTACTTCTGAGCTTATGTCTTCAACTATTTATTTTCTTCTTCCACAGACAGATGATCGTTTGGTATCTACAGATGGCTTTATGCTTAACTTCTTATGGGTACTACAGCAACTAAGTACGAAGATAAAGCTGGAAACGGTTGATCCCATGTACATATTTCATCCCAGGTGTCGTATTGACCTCCCGACAGACGAGACAAGAGTGAAAGCAACAATGGAGGATGTTACAGCCTGGATTGCTGAACTTTGTGAGTACCCTTATTGATACATGTTAAGCATTTACTCTGCCTGCTGCTTTTGATACTGGAGGTACATGGAACTTGTACTTGATTCCAGCAAATAATTCCCCTATTCCTGAATGTTTCTTCTTGATGCTGTCTGCTCTTACTTGTTTAAAGCAAGTTGAGTTGAAGGTCTCACCCCTAGTAGGGCAGTTCATTTTTTAATTTATTCACCTGTACTGCTTTTTTGTTTGTTTGTTTTCTAGACAGGGATCCGTCTCCATTTTCTGAGCCGAAATTCCCAACAGAATGTTTCTTCCTAACCCTGCATGCCCATCATCTCTCAATCTTGCCAAGCTGCCGTCGGTACATACGTAGACTGCGGGCCATCAGGGAACTCAACAGGTTAGAAGTTGTTAATTATCCCGTGCATCTGAGCATCCTAGTAATGTCACCTTCTCACCATGATGGCAACTCCTATAAACTTAATGGAGATTAGAATGACAATTTGGGTAAAATTATTGCTGAGTACAGATCGTCTTAACTATTTGTTAATCTCCTGCTTTTGGCCCTTACGAATTTTTGCTTACGTTGAGGGACTGTGGCTTGAATCAGGAATTCAAATAATAATGGGATGGAGGATATTGGTTACACAAGGCAGCTCAAATTGGTGAGAAGACCGTTCTGTTTAAAAGACAATTGAATTATCTTCAGAGCATTTTAGGGTTCGTGACATTACTTAACACTGTTCATTATAACTTAATCTGTGGTGTAGTTGGTGGTGTGTGGACATCAATGCCTCGGGCTCCTTGACATAGCTGTAGGAGTGCATATAAAGTTACATGGCTGATAATCAAGTCATTGTAATTGACTTGTGACTTCAGAAACAAGACGTTGTTAGTTGGTGCTTGTGCTATTTTGTATGTTCTGGAAGATACTTACCTTTTTCTCCTTGGCTTCTGAGGTGGGATAACATGTCATACCCTTGGGGAGGAGAGGGAAGCTTTAGCAGTAAACTCTTAATGTTGTTGGCGTACATATTATTCAGCACGGGGTTTACTGTTTTAAAAATTATAAATAAAAGTTATGATGTTGACATGAAGATACTGCTGTTTTCCATTTCTCTTGGCATAAATTCAAACAGACTTTTATAGTTGCTAAACCTCGAAGAATACTCTGTTAAAATTAGAACAGATTTTTATATCATCAGTATTTTCCATTGTTTATAATTGCACTCATTGCATTTTGGTAAATGTTCCTTGGCAGTAATACCATGAGTTCATTACAGGATTTTTGGACCGTGTTTGTAGTGATTTCATTTTTAGTTTTTAAAGCACATGCAGGCCAAGAACCTGGGAAGCTGCAGAGAATAGAGCAGGAAGAGTCAGTATATCTTAAAGAAAAAAAGTGTTTTCATATAAAAAAGCCTGTGGATTACTTGTAAATAAGCCATACATTTGGCTTAGAGAAGGAATTGCTGCTTTTTCCTTATTTAGAGTTGTTGCGAAGGAGTTGCTTATGCAGCAATCTCCATCTGACAGTACAGAGTGAAGAGCTCTTGGCTTCTACTGACATCAATAGGAGCTTAGTGTTCAGTGTTTTCCATGAATTGCTTAGTTGCTTGCAACACTGGGCAACGTAATTAGATGTTGGTAATAAAGAAATTAGAGTGGGTATTTTTCTGCTGTAGGCAGAGATTGATGTGGAAAAGAATTCATGTTTGGAGGAGGGATGAGAAGGGACCATATAGTTCAGTATGTTGAGTTTTGCTCTAATTAGCTGCCCTTCCTAAAAAAGGTTCAGATATGGGAATACGTAGGGTTTTTTAAATGTAAATGGTGTGTGTAATGCACACATAAGTTCTCTCTCCTGTGGGGCAGAGTGAGAAGGTGGGTAAGGGAGGGGCGGTAATATCCACCACCTTGATTTTTCTGGTGGTTACGCTGACAGGGAGACTATAGACTCTGTGTGTTGTACTCCTCTGCAGACCTAAATTTTGTGGGGAGTGGAGCATGAGAAGGGTAGAATAAAACTGCAAAAAGTCATTTACAGTAGTGGGAAGACACACAGGGTGCAGACTTGTACCTTTCTTGGGAAGGGGAAGGTGTTTCTAACAAGTACTGTTGACAGCCACTTTTTTCTTCCTTAGCTGATTCTCTTTTCCATTTTTCTTTCTGATAGTGAAAGATAAATGAGATGTGAATATCTTGTTAACTGGAGCAGCTTTTCTTTCTGTTAGGGTTAATTTTAATTATATGCTTTTAACCTTCCTTTAGAGTGGCTGTAGACGAGTGTGAAAAAAAATAAAAAAGGCAAATACTTTTTTTTTAATACAGTGGATAAAATTAGTTTGTCAGGCAGGATAGATCCCTTCTGTGTTTCATACCTCTTTTTTTTTTTTTTCCCCACTGGTCTGATTTCCCACAGGCATGTGTTGGAGCTAGGGTATGTTGTGCCTTTGAATGCACACTGTGCAGATGTTCAGTCTGCATTTACAAAAGCAATTTACTTTTCTTGTTTTGATGATGGGTATCTTCTATGACAATTATTAACTTTTTTCCCCACTCTTCTTCCCAATATTTCCTCAGTATTTAGCAGATAAGTAGGTTAAGTGCCTTGTAGGTGGCAGTACATATCCCCTGTGTCGTGATAACCAATTAGCGCATATGGTTTTCAGGACTGTTGAAGATTTGAAAAACAATGAAAGTCAATGGAAGGATTCTCCTCTGGCTACCAGGCATCGAGAAATGCTGAAACGTTGCAAGACACAGCTTAAGGTTTGTAAGTGATTCAGTTCTCCTGCCTGTACGTCTACTTTGTGTCCTTAACGCTTAAATGCAACTTCCCACTGATGCTTCTTGAAAATGGTGGGTTTGAATCTGTGAACCATGTGAGCTTGTTAAAACTTCTCGATTGCACTAAATGGTGGTCATGACACAACATAACATTAATGGTGAATTTAAAATTCAAAGTAACAGCAAGATTAACTTAACCAGTATTCCTCAGAAAGAAGAAAATAGTATTTTTATTGGAGAGAGAACAGCAAAGGGGTTGTGATTTGTTCAGGGGCAGTTGTGCGTGCACAATCTGTGCCTAAGATGGAGACGGAACTCTCACGTCCCTAATCTCGCATAGAATTCTTGCAAAGTTGAGTATGCTGAGGTCCTCTCTTTTGAAGGTCTGTCCTGCTTAGGTCTTCCTAATATAAATTCACACAAATTTTCTAACCTGTGTCACCAAAATTACTTCAATTGCATATTTCCTACTTTGATACCTCTGTTATTTCTTCAGTTGTTCCCATAAAGCTTGTAAAAGACTCCTCGTCCCTGCAACTCTGAATTATGTGTGTGTTTCTTGATATGTTGGTGCTTAAGTGCCCTGTGTTCTTCAAATAAGAGGGTATTGTATAGAGAGACGCCATTGTATAATTTTCATGATTCACAGATATATTGATTAGCTTGGATAGGCTTGACCTTGGTTTTATGTTGTCTTGCCCTGGATTAATTTTTGTGTGCATATTCTGCAGAAACTGGTGAGGTGCAAGGCTTGTGCGGATGCTGGTTTGCTGGATGAAAACTTTCTCAGGAGATGTCTGAATTTCTATGGCATGGTGATTCAGCTGATGCTTCGCATTCTTGACCCTGCCTATCCCAAGTGAGTGTCAAGATGATCTGAAGTATCTTTGATACAATTTACACAGACTATGTTAGATTGTTTACTGAATTCAGCAATTCTAGAGGCGTTTTTTTTAAGTGTCTGCTTTCTTATGTGACTGTTACTTTGTCAGTGACACATTCTTGCATGGAATGTATGTCTATTTTTACTACACTTGAAGTACTGATAGGGATTTTAAGAAAAATCAGTTTCAGAACTCTTGTAAAGTGTTCCCATAGGAGAATTCCATAAGAGAGCTCCTGACACTTTCGACTTAACCCTGCTATTTTACTGTCCTGTTTGTCTCTCTTATTCTACAGCATAAAATTGCCTTTAACTCCTGAAGTTCCGAAGGTATTTGCAGCATTGCCAGAGTTTTACGTGGAAGATGTTGCTGAATTTTTATTTTTTATTGTACAGTAAGTAAAGTTGTATCTAAAGGAAACTTGTACTACCATTTACCCGTGTAACAGGTGGCATGAGTGTAAATTTGGGGTGCGAAAGTAGTTTTCCGGCTACTGTAGTTAATGTCCTGGTTTTTAACAACAGCCATAAGGTGATGGCATTGGCAGGCATTGCTGCAGATACAATGCATAGGTGAGCTCCAGAGGCCCTTCTACCCTATTTTTTTTTTCTTGGAAGAAAGTTGAAGGTTTTTTGGTTCCCTCCCCCAAGAATTGTCTTTATGGCTTGGAATTTGAGTTCTTTTGATCTCATGATGTATTAGATCATCACTAGACTAACACTTTTAAAAAGTCATAGCTTAATAAGTAGAAAACTTCCCCGTTTGTAAATTTGCTGGAATGAAATGCGTTTGTATACTTTTAGCAGTTTAGATGGGCATGAATGCTATTTGGATGTAATCCTGGAGTTCTGAAGCTGGTCACTTTCTTCCTGAAAATGTGCCTTCAAATTCAGGCTTTGCTGTGTAGTCCGATCAGGAGATGTTTGCTTTTGCCTTCCTGAGGTGCTGTTTTATTTGCTATAATGCACAACCAAAGCATATAATAGTGTTTCAGGCTAAAATTCAGCTTCCAGTAGTGAACAGCTGGAAAGGCATTTTGGAAGAGTAGACATCTAGTTTCTGTAAAGAACGATGGGAAACCATGATAAAAAGTCTGACCTTTGCAAATGAGTTGCTAACGAGTGAGCCAAAATTATTTTATGTATATGATAAACCTTTTGTAGATAATACAGGGTTGGTGTTTTTCATTTTGTTTTCCTTATCTCCGTCTTTTCAGATATGCTCCTCAGGTGCTTTATGAGCCCTGTACTCAGGACATAGTGATGTTCCTTGTTGTGATGCTGTGCAACCAGAACTACATCCGAAATCCTTATTTAGTAGCCAAGCTGGTGGAAGTGATGTTCATGACAAATCCAGCTGTTCAGCCCCGGACGCAAAAGTTCTTTGAAATGATTGAGAATCATCCTCTTTCTACTAAATTGTTAGTGCCCTCCTTGATGAAGTTTTACACAGGTAAGTTTTGTCTATTCACTGAGTGTACAGTAAGCAGTGAGTATTACAAGGCAAAAGGATTTGTTAGTTGTTGTAACCTTTTAAAAAAAAACAAAACAAAAACAAACCAACACAACAACAAAACCCAACAAACAGGTAAATCTTGGGTCTTGTAAAGATGAAGCTCTGGTCAGAAACTGGGGGGAATGGCATTAGATGGAACCTTGAGAATTCTAGTCCTTCCATAAGCTGCTGTGCACTGGCACTGTAGATCGATGTGATGATTTGGTTTTGTGGTGTTTGGATTCCAAACAGGAAGTTTTTAGTTTTGTAAGGGAGTATTGGGATTTTAAAACTTCTGACCGTGGTTTTGCTAGTCCTGTAGATTTGGATGCTTCAAAGGGGCTTTTCACCCACAGAAACAACTATTTTTGCTGTGTTCCCAGAGTTTTCTTATTGAAATTTTAGACTGTGGGACAAAGAGCAGAGTGGAGTTGAATAGAACAAAGTCTTGGTTTTTGATGGTTTTTCTTCAGAAACGAGGTAGGTTCTGGATTAGAAGATGGACAGTGCTGCTTCCTTTGATGGGGACTAAGATGGAGACTCCTGAATGGGGATTGAATTTCATCTCTTAAAGCTTGGTGCTTGAAGCTCATCACACTGGAGACAGTAGGGGAGGGATGTGGTGTGATGCAAGTGAATCCTGGTGGGAGAGTTTTGATTTCAGTTCTGGGATCTGTTTTCTTTTCCAGACGTTGAACATACTGGAGCCACTAGCGAATTCTATGACAAGTTTACAATCCGCTACCACATCAGCACCATTTTCAAAAGCCTCTGGCAGAATATAGCTCACCATGGTACATTTATGGAAGAGTTCAAGTGAGTAAGAAATTGTCTGATGCTGCTTACTGTCATGCAAGCTGCTCATTGGGAATGGGTGATGCTGTTTTCCATTGTATCTTAAATGGCAACCCCTTCCAGTAGAACTGGAGAGTTTCTAAACTGAGCTCTGGACACCACAATCAACTTGGCTTGGGGAATGGGATCATTGTTCAAAATATACAGTGCAGGAGGAGTGTTGCTGGGGTTGCGGTCTGCTCTGCACACCCATCTGCTCTGCCGTGATAACTGTGTTTCAATGTTTTCAGCTCTGGGAAGCAGTTTGTTCGCTACATCAACATGCTGATAAATGACACAACTTTCTTGCTGGATGAGAGTCTGGAGTCCCTAAAACGTATCCATGAAGTGCAAGAGGAGATGAAGAATAAAGAACAATGGGACCTGCTGCCCAGGGTGAACAGAGCTGTTTTTCAAAGTGCCCTTTACTACTTTTTAATTTTTTAATACAAGACCATTAAAAGAACTTTTTAATAAGGGGCAGCACCAAAGAGCTGTTTGTGAGGAGCAGTTCTCGATGCTTTTTCTTGCTGCCAGTATGGCAGTGGCCACTGTGGATGACATTGTGCAAAAAACATCATTCTGCGTAGTTATGGTGTGGCTGGCAAAGAGCGTGGTTTGAAGTGGAAATAGTATAAAGTTTTAAATTACTGTGCACTTAGAATTAAGTGCAGAAATTGAGACTTTAACCTTCTTGAAGGAGGTTTTGGAAGATGCTCGCCAGTTGAATTGACTACAAGGAATAGAAGCTTTTATTTTGTTAATGCATTGATCCTGGGTAGATTCGATGCTGACAATTAGAGTCCTATACCTCAGCCTGATTAAACAATAATTGTGTGTGTTGACCCACCAATGTCAGGGATTTCTATTTTAAGGTTATTGATTTTTTTTTTTTTCCTTTAAAAAGTTGGAAAAGAAAAGCTGTAAAGATCTTTCTTGTTAAACTACTACTGGTTTGCTCCTCTGAATCCTTTATTCCTGTTTATGCCTGCTAGCAAGGTAAAGCCATTACTGTAGTGACAAAATGAGCTGGTACATCATCTACAGATTGTTCCAGTGTGGAGTGTTTATTATTTCCGATGGTGCATAAATTAGAACCTCACTTGACTCTCAGATCCCAAGCTCGTTCTGAAGTATTGGCATTTGGATGGAAAGGAAGCATAACCCAGTTCTGCAGCTGTGAGGAGCAGTGACAGGATGTAAACAGACTCAATAACCGTAGTCTTGTGATACCATTTGCATTCATTTTTAGTGTTGCAGAATTCTGGAAAACTGGTGCGGACTTTTGTTTAGTATTAGGTAGTAAAAGTGAGCTGTAGCTTAAATTAAAAAATGTATCGCATCTGGATTTGAATTGCAGTCTCTTCTTCTGTCTATCTAGATCATGTTAGAATTATGTCTGTTAAGGTTTTGATTGGTGATGAGGTAGGAAATTCTATGGACTTGTAACCACTGAATGTTTATTTTCTAGGATCAGCAACAGGCTCGGCAATCGCAGCTAGCTCAGGATGAGCGTGTGTCTCGTTCATATCTTGCCCTGGCAACAGAAACAGTTGATATGTTCCATATCCTTACCAAGCAGGTTCAAAAGCCTTTTCTCAGACCTGTAAGTCCTGCTCAGATTTCACTTGGTTTCTAGCTTCTCTAACATCTCTACTGTTGTGTAACAACCTGGAAATGTTTGGTAGCCCTTTGTGTTCATCCTCCTCCCCTTTCTGCAATTCACTGAAATGTAATTACTGTTGAAGTTATTTGATGTTAAGAGCATTACCTGAGTCACTGAGATGGTGTGATCCTTCTAGACAGAAGCTGTTTGCATATTTTTTTCTTTTAATGGAAAGCATGCATAAAGAAAAGACACCTCCCGCAAGTCTGCAAAATAATAATTTTATTAGTTAATTCCTGATCTTGCTCTATGCAAGCCTAGTGATAATCTTCTTTTATCGCTGTCTTCATGCTGTGATCTGTTTTACTTTGGTCCTGTAGGAACTTGGACCGCGATTGGCTGCTATGTTGAACTTTAACTTACAGCAACTGTGTGGCCCCAAGTGCCGTGACCTGAAAGTCGAAAACCCTGAGAAATACGGGTTTGAACCAAAGAAGCTGTTGGACCAACTGACTGACATTTATCTACAGCTTGACTGTGCTCGCTTCGCTAAAGCAATTGCTGATGATCAGGTGAGCTCTGAAAAGATGAGGAGGGGAAGGGCAAAAGCGCTGTGCACAAACAAGACTTTGCAGAATACTCTAGAAGTTTCATCTTGCTCGCATGCTGCCACCCAGTTTCTGTCCTGTATGCTTGCGGTTTGTGTTCTTTCAGCAGATCCTCTCTATTCACATTCTGTCTGCTCGTTGTAGATGGGTGTGTTTGCAAAGTGTTTTGCAAACCTGTAGGCACACATAAACATCTCTAGCACTTCATACACAGAGGAAACTTCTAGAGTGTTAGTTGCTTATTAGCTACAGCCTTATTGTAAATTGGTAGTAGTACTTTGTCCTAATTTTGCAAGTGGGGAAACTGAAACATACAAAGAGTTTTGACTCCCTCCCCCCTTCCTCATCAAGAACACATGGAACAGGCAGACCTGGGACTGAGAATAAGAGCCTCATTTAACAATCCAAAGTTCATTCTCTAGACTAACAGCTTCCGTATTGTACTCCCTTTCATATTATTAAATGGCTGTGTCATAAACTGACAAAATGCAACACACATGAGACACCTTTGAACTCCTCATGGTAGTCTTCAGAGCGGCATGTTAATTCTTAAGGTAGATAAGTTACTGACAACTTTGCAGGAACACAGAGGTGAGCAAACTACTGAATTGCATCTATCCGTGTGTGTGCCTTGTACAGACTTTTCAAAATCTAGAGGAAAAACATGTTCTCGATGGGTACTTGAAATTCTCGTGGAAGCTGTTTTACAATACATGAAGCTGTATTTGCATGTCTAGTGAAGCAGAGGTATCAGAGTAACTCATGATCTTTTTTCTGTAATTATTTAAGTTTTGATAATTGCACGTAATATCAGTAACGCTTCTGAAACAGGCCTTGCATGTTTGCATGTGTATAATGAACATGCAGTGTATTTTTATGCTGTTCGCTGTATGTGACAGAATGTTATCCATCATTCATTCGCCGATGCTGGCCACAGCAAAATGCACATCAATGACATAGGCTTTAAAAAGAAAGCAGCCTGCTGGTGTGGGAACTGGAATAAAGCTTAATTAACAAAGTAGCCCTTCATAAAAAGGGAGGGGGAGTGACTAGTATCTTGGAAACTGTCAATGACAGGAAAGAAACACCAAGGAAATGCACAGTTGGTTAATGGCTACTGGTATTAGGAGGAAAAAAAACAAAACAAACAAAGTTGCTTGATCATGGCAGGGTTCTCTCTAAAGCATTTTGATACACCTCCTGTTTGCAAATCCTAGCACGTATTACAAGGAATCTGAAAACGTTTATAAAGCCCTGGGCATCTTGCCATAGTTCTGTTCTCCTCTGGACTAGAAAGGAGTTTGGGTGGGCACTGTGTGTCCTAAGTAGTGAATGGTATTTCTTGGTGTGATAATAGCGTAGATGAAAGAAGTAGGGCTGTGTTGAACATTTTAAAATCCTCAAGGAAAATAGACATCTGCAAGACTTAGTGTGTTTTGTTTTGTCATTTAATTCAGCCTTACATTGCAGTGTAAACAACAATTTTTATTATCTCAAAACATGGCATTGTGAACTTAAAAGAAAATGGTGTCTTTAGAACATAAACAGCTTTCAAAAGTCCTTGCCTAACTTTCTTTTTTTGCCATGAAAGCAATGCTTGCTTCAGTTGGAACTCCAGGAGATGCATTTGGTCTCTCTGAATGTTGCACTGTGTGGCTGTACAGTTCTTACTGCACCAGCTGGCAAGTTTCCAGCAAGTTTTGGCTCCCTCAGAGTTGCCATACTATTTTTGCAATGTCATGGGGTGGCTTTTTTTGTTTGTTTTTGTTTGGGTTAAGAGAAAGAATCACTTCTTTCCCAGTACTGCCTTGCACATTATCAGAGAAGTTAAATCACAAAAACTTTGCATTTTATGCTGTATTTTCAGCCAAGACTTGTGAGAACAAGAATACAGACAGGAGTGGCAAGACAGATGTTTTGTCTAATGAACAATCCTAATAATTATAGTCAGCCTCTCCGAGTGTCTTACTCATTTTGATTAGGTGATATTGCCTTTTTTTGGGGGGTCCTGAACAGTTCTACAGTAGTGATGACCAGTAAAAAAGCGTGAGTCTACCCCAAAGTTGAGATTCTGGTGCTAGATAAAATGTTATCTGCATAATTCTTTTCTGTCTGATGTAATGTTGAGGTTTCATTGATCCCTCCTCCTGAAGTTTTAAAAATGCATTAAAAGATCTCAAAGATGTCAGCAAAGTTGTCTTTTTATGCTTTGCTTGTAGAGGTCCTACAGTAAAGAGCTCTTTGAGGAGGTTATCTCAAAGATGAGAAAGGCTGGAATCAAGTCAACCATAGCAATAGAGAAATTCAAACTGCTTGCAGAAAAAGTGGAGGAAATTGTTGCCAAGAATGCCCGTGCAGAAATTGATTACAGTGATGCTCCGGATGAATTCAGAGGCAAGTTGAGTTTTCTAAATAACTCTAGTTTTAGAAGAGGGATTTGGTTTGTTACTTTGATTCTAAATATAAGTATATATTAATAGAAACTATGTATTGTTTATGAAGTCTTGCATCCAGCTCTATTTCAATTAAATAGTTAAGTAAATATAGAGAGCTAAGTGTTTCTTTGTTTTTCCCTGGGATTGTACTGTCCAGTCCTATTTTTGCGTGCAGATAAAATTTGTAGCTATTGTCCTCGTTTTAATGAGGAGACACTTGTGCCCTCAGATCCACTTATGGACACTCTGATGACTGATCCTGTGAGGTTGCCGTCCGGAACTATTATGGACAGGTCAATCATCCTGAGGCATCTGTTGAACTCTTCCACTGATCCTTTCAATCGTCAGACGCTGACAGAAAATATGCTGGAACCAGGTATCCATTTAAGAGTTAGCAATGGAACTGGCGACTGGGGGAAGCCATTTGTGTGCAGTTTGTTCCATATACTTTCAGAAGATAAGGTTGAGGCCTCAGTAGAGGTAACAGTTCTTCCATCTCAATTTGCACAGAAAAGTTCATTCCTTGGTTTCCTTTTTTCTGGGGAACCCCCCCACACACACTTGCCTTCATAACTGCTGGGCTAAAGGACATTATTATGGTAGGTAAATAAGTAACTAATTTTCTCAAAGCTGTACAGAAAATATATTGATAGAGAAGAAAATAGTAGTAGATATTCCTGATTGGGTTTTTAGAAAAGAAATTGCTATTGGTCATGAGGAGCTTTCTTATAGTAGTATTACTAAATAATTTAACTGCTAAGTTAATTGTTCTTTTTTCTCTTCTTTACACTATTAGTGCCAGAACTTAAAGAGCAAATCCAAGCCTGGATGAGAGACAAGCAGAATGCTGACCATTAAAAATTCCCTTGCAAGTGCACGCCAACACCGATGGGAAGAACAGGGCGTGGGCTGTTCTGGCGATAGTGGAGCAGACACACTTTGAGAGCTGTTGATGGGATTAGCACGCCCACTGGCACTGACTTGCAGTAGTGACCAGAAGCATGTCGAAGAGGAGAAAAGCGGCTTAATTCTTGTACATATATTTAAGTGATAACGATGGTCAATAACATGGAGGACAAGCTAGGAAGTTGCTTATGTTACAAAACTGTCCTTCAATATGTCACATTTTGGAGTTTTTACACCTGAATTATTTTAGCAAAGATGAATGGATCAGGGCAGCATCCCTTCAACCTTATTTTTTACAGCCAGATATCCGTTAATTTGATTGTGGTTAGAACCTTGGACATTTTGCTGCTAAAGTAACTTTTTCCTCTTTCCCTCCCTTCTTCCTCTTCCACCCATCAATCCTGCACTGCTGTCTTTTTTTTTTGTAATGCAAAAAAAAAAAATCCCTGTGAAAATCAAAATCATTCCCCTGCCCTCAAAAGAACATATTCTGTGCGATAACTGTGCCTGCAACAAAGTGTTAATCTTGGGATCGTATTTTTATATTGCACATATTTGCATATTTGATTTTTAATTGGTATTAGACACAAGGATAACTTCAAAAAAGCAAAGATTCCACACGTGGATTTTAATTTCCGTTCTTTGAAATGTTCCTTTTCTTTATGTTGATCTAGATGCTCTGGTATTTTTGAAAAGCCTTGCGATAGAAATACATTAAAACAGCTGCCATGAATGAGATGCTTGGGAATACCAGGATTTCAGTGACTTTTTAAACAATAAAATCCATTCTTTTAATGCTGCAGATACAATATATGCTAAATGACAGTTCTGAGCCATTAGAGCTTGTCCGCAGAGAGCAGATCCTTTTTTTTCTTGGAGGCTGCAGTTCAGGGCAGGGGTCATTTTTTTTTTTATGTTGCGTACCAATTTGTATCCATGGCTTGGCCTTACCAAAGCAGAAAGGGTGCAGGAAATGTAGAATTACATTTTTAAAAAAAAGAATAAAAAAATATTCACAAACATTTTTGTATTACTGCCCCCTGCATATGATACTTGAATTTCCTTTTTAAAAAGGATTTGAAACCACAGTGTTTTAAAATTAAGTCTGAAAAAAAAGGTTGTTTTTTCTTTTGTTTTTCGCTGTGTCTTCTGTTCAATTCCTGACTCTCTTGAACTACAATAAATGATACACACTCGCACAAAATGTTTCCTTTGTCTTTCTTTCCTTTAAGTGTGTCAGTGAAAGTATAAATTCAAACAATTGGGTTCAGGTTTGTTGGTAGTGCTTTAGGATCTGGAGATAACTTAGTAAATTCTGTGAAAAACTGTGCACACACACATATCAGTAATACTTCAAACTAATGAATGTTCCGCAGTGGGTGACTCTCATACCTATTCATAGCTACATGACAGTTGGTGACAGGCTCCAAAAGGAATTTTGTTAGGTTATATATAATCCAGGGCTGACCTTTGAGATGTACAAGTAATTCTAAATTAAAATGTGAAGATGTAGTGGTTTGGGGTTTTTTGGTTTGTTTGGGTTGTTGACTGGTTTTAGTTCCTTAACCTTCACTCCTTCCACAAATTCAAATCCCCCTCTTCTTTCCTCTTCAAAAGTCACAAAGTCTGCTGTACTTTTATCTGCAAGCTGTCATCTGGCATCCGAATCCACCATGGTTTCTGAACATGTTATAAGGGTATGCAGTGAGCTGTAACTTTCAGGGTGTGTTTTTTCTTTCATAGTAGAGGGGTAACTATTTTCTACATAAAAAAAAGCTCCTTAATGTTCCATTGTCACCTCCTTACTGAGCATTATAGCATGAAATCTCTAGAAACATCCCAGAATTTATACTTTATTTGATGGAGGACAACTGTTCTCTTAACCTTGTCTGACAGAAGGAAATAGAAATGTTTACATTTGGTATAGGATGTATTAATCAAGACAATGCCCTTCAGAATCTGATTTTGTATTTATTCTGCCATCATATCAGACTTTGACCTGAGGAATATAAATAGCAAAGTGCATTACTGAACTGTGTTGTCTAATTATGGGATTCATTTATCACCTGAAAATGTGTCAATGCAGATACCGCAGAAGACACGAAGGCTAACATAAAGTGGCTAAAACAATTTTATCTGGAGAACTCGCATCAAGTATTTCAAAGGTGTGAATTTAGAGAAACTTTCTCCCAAATACATCATTCATGGGCAGAATAATGAAATATATTTTAATATGAGCAACTGAAAGTACTGTTATATTGCTGTTTTCTGGGTACATAAATGAATCCAAACCCTGCCTTTCAGTGGGCATTTGAATAACTGAAAAGGAAATCTGAGGTTAGTATTGGATTAGATCTCCCACAAAAGTGTATCAGCTGTGGGACAATTCTCAGCTTAATTAATTTAATACTACCTGCAGTTTTTTGTGATTTCCCCTCCCCCTACTAACATGTCATTTACCTTTTTCAATCCAACTATGACCTTACTACAATACAGAGACTGTATATTAGAGATCACAGAAAGTATCAATTGATCAAACTACCTTTGACTTTTACATGTAACTGCAGAATCTGAATAGCTTTGAGCTGCAAATTGCTCATCCCCGGAACGGCTAACTTACATAAATGTTGCAAAATGATCTTTTCTTGGAAAATTCGAAGTTATGAGATTGTATCACTGGTCCTTACTTGCCCTCTAGCTATGTGACTAGAGAAACTACTAGGGCAAGTTCTGATGTTCTAGCAATACAATTCAGTACAATTGATTCTATTATATCACAATTTACACTTATGTAATAGCACAATTTACATCTCTCTCAACTATTCCCTGCTGGCAGCAAGGACAGGCTAATGCTGTTAATAGCAGGATGACAGTGCTGCTTTAGCCAGCAACAGATTGACTCTAACAGTCCCCAGGAGCACTGCACTACAATATAGCTGTCTTCCTTTTCGTTATCACTTAGCTTAACCCTACCCTCTCTCCTGTATTTAAACAGGCTTGCCAATTCTAGGTAGCATATCTCAGTCGATTTGAGTAACCAGCTATATTTGTTTGTACTAATAAATGCAAGAAATTTTTCACAGTACTATTTGCATTCATTTTTTCTGGCATAAGAATGCTCAGTAACACTTTACTTGTGCTGGGGACCTTCATTATGTGAATATTTTCTTGAAAAGGAATGTCTAAATTCTAGTTTTAAATGCACATACACTTGCCGGGAATTGGGTCCATTTCTGCTGTTTTGCAGGGTTATACAGTATTGGTCAGAAGCACACAAAGAGAGTAAGAATGGTCCCTTTCCTATAAGGGAATGGACACTAATTTTTTAGACAGGATTCACAGGTAGATTTCAGTAGAATTTCACTTATGTGCATTTTTAATAAGTTAATTCTAAATTACCCAAAGGGACCTGACTTTCAAAAATGATATTGAGAGGGCTAGTCTAATTACTTGAGATAAAATGCGTAAGTTCTATAATTAAAAAGGCATCACAACCAGCTAGATGAGGACTGCCTTAATACTTGACCAGCTCTCAACTCCATACTTGGATATGTAAAGAGGAATTTTCCTTGTCTCCTTTTGCAGTGAGTGACCTCCCAGATGCTATGCTGCATGTGTCACATGCCCGTTACCATTTTCTTTCTCAACATGTAACTAGACTTCCTCTGAACATTTCCAGCAAGTTTTTCAACACTCTGTAAGCAAACAGCCGAATTAATGTACTTGAGCTATTTATGCGAGTACTCTCCAAACTTAGACATAAGACAGTGATGCAGGAACTACTGTTCCTAAGAGACACTACACAAACTTTGCTGAAGTAAAATTAATCACATTTTCTGTTACGACAGATGACCACAGCACACACCCAGTAGTCTGTCAGTTTGCAGAGGACTTCAAAACAGGTTTTGTTTTTTGGATTTTTGTGTTGGTTTTTTTTTTTTCTGAGAAATTATAACTGACCTAATTCTTCATGGCCCTAGACAGAAGTTAGCACAGTTACACCGCACAGAAAACACCGCTAAATCACATATGCCAGCAATAGGAAGTCTTCCAAAGTTGAAATAAGTGTATTTTCTAGGATATATGAAAGCCACCTATTCTTGCTTTGCTGGTTTTGTGGCAGTATTTCCCTACAACCTACTGTTCAGCCATGTCTCGTTGGGCTTGTGCATTCATAGGCACAACTGCAGACGACATTTGCACAGGATGAGATTGGCAAGAGGAAAAAGTCACTTTTCACCAAACAGAAAGTAACAAATAACTCGTTCTCCCCAAAACTTGAAACTGATGGTGAACCCGAGAGAGACACTGAAGATGAACGTAGTTAACAGCCAGGGGCCTGCGAACAAACACAAACCTTGTTCTGAAACTAGAAGTCTCAACACCCCAATGTTCTCCACAGCTTAAATCCAATTCATACATGATGGTGCGTGTATGGAAAACAGGTAATTAAGGTATTTAATGTGATACTATTTAAAATGCTTATAAACTTAAACACAAGCCTATTTCTAACAGTCGAAATGAACAAAACTAATGGAAAGGAGGAACTTTACAGCTGAAGTTATTGCCAAAAAAGAAATTTTTACTATAAGAATACGTGTGAAATTATTGAAAGTGCAAGAGCTAATACACCACCATTAACTAAAACAATTGAATCACGTGCATAAAAACGTATTATGAGATCTGCAGAAAATATCTTAGGCTGCTCAAAAAACGTTTTGAAGGGAGGGGACAGGGAAAACTACTCCCTCGGGGCTGAACCACCAGCGTTAGGCCTTGTTCAGGACTCGAATCCCCGGCGTTGGCCGGGAGTTGGCGCACCCGCTACCTCAGCCGCCGTCTTTCGGCTGCGGGCGCGCCTACCCCGCTCACGGGCCCCTCGAGCCCGGGCCGCCAACCAGCCGCCGACATTAAAAGGCTTTTTTCAGTCACAAGTGCCCAATTTCTGCTCACGTCTTTGCAAACTACAACCGTCGCTCTCCGGCGCGCAGTGAAACCGCCTCAGCTTCGGGGGGCCGCGCACGCACACACCACCGCGGAGGGGTGATGGGCCCGGGGGCTTCTCGTGCCGCTCGTGATAGGTTAAAACAGGGACGACGCGAATTCCGTCCCGAGCTCTGATTGGCTGGGAATGGAGAAGAACCGATTCCCCGTGTCCCCAAGGCTCGGCGGAGGGATTGACTCAGAGGGAGGAGTGGGACTCGTCACTGCGGACGGGCATTCCCGAGCTGTGATTGGCGCACGGCTGTGTCAGCCTGTGATTGGCACTGCAGAAGGCGGGCACACGGCGATTTTACGCCTGACGATTGGTGGATTGGAGGGAGGAGGGGGCACGAGCGCGCAGCTATTGGCGGGGCGGACGTTCCTCCCCCTGCGGAGGCGGGTTCGGGCGCAGAGCCCCGCGATCCTGTCAGTGTGGGAGCGGCGCTGTGGGGAGCGCGTCGCTGCGCTCGTTTTTCCCGGCGCGGCCTTTCTCTTTCTTCCCTCCCCCTTTCTCCCCTCCCTCCCTCCTTCCCTCCCTCGCCCTTCCCGCTTCCCTCCTGGCGGCGGCGGCGGTGGCGGGGGGGGTCTCCCAGCCTCGGTGGAGGCGGCGAAGCGTGATGGGGATGGCCGGGCTCTTCTCTCTCCTCCGCCCCGCGCTGCGCTGCTCCGCCGGCCCCGCCGCCTCCCCCAGCTGCTGACAGCGCCGGCGGCCCTGCACTGCCCGCGGCCTGCGGATACCCCCGCCCGTCCCCAGGTGAGGGGCGGCTTAGCGCTGGGGGAGCTGGGCCCGCCGGGGAGCGGGGGGAAGGCGAGGAAGGGAACGGCTGGGCGCCGGGGCGGGGTGGATGCCGTAATGCGGTGGGGGAGGCGGGGGTTGCTGTTCGGCTGGGGGAACGGGGGGGGGGCGCCACGGGTGGGATGGGGCCTGGGAAGCGGAGGCGGGGAGGGGTGTGGGGGGGGGAAGAATGGGGAGTGTTGGCAGGACAGGGTGTCCCGGAGCTGTCAGGGCAGCGGCACAAGGGCGTGGGGCCCGACTCGGCCTTTCCTCGCCTGCATCTGCCCGATGCATATACTCGTCCCCCGGGACGCTGCCTTCCCCGTTCTCCCGGGCGCTCCGAGCCATGGCGGTGCGGCCGCTTCCCGTCCTTTTCCTCCTCTCGATCCCGTCCGCTGTGACGGCCGCGAATATCGCCGCGTTTCGCCGTCCTTTTTCTCCTTTCTGGCGCGGGTGAGGTGTAGACGATGATTGCTTGTTCAGGAGGGAGGCATAGTCCCTCAAGCAGGTGGAGGATGCAAGAATGTAAGAGGATGGTGGTTTTCAGGGTGTTGTTTTGTGGACCTGTAGGTAGTGGATCTGTCCCTGGATTCCGTACAGCACAATTACTGAGGCAGCCATATTGGGATGATGATCTGACAATCCTCTGTGAGCGAAGTCGGGAGGCAGGCGGCAGGAGACGGGGTGACAGGCCTGGTAGTTTTGGGGTCATTGGCAGAATATGGGTATTAAACTGAGATTGGAAAACTAGGATTCACCAGAAGCAGATGGTGAATTTGTATCCGTTCTCTGAAACGTAAAATACGTTCGTGCCAAATTTTACAGTATATTTCTCTTCATTTCCAGTTCCTTCTTAGCTCAGTTCTTTTTCTTATTGCATAATCCAGTCCACTGGTATGTTGATAAATAGCCATATGTTTATATGATTGGATATTCAGTGCGTCGCCAGGTTCTGCACCATTTTTTAATCTGGCATCTTCACTTTGTACAAAGATAGCAATTCGTAGTGTATGAGTTCAGCTGATACATGAGACTGTCGTCACTACCTGATCCTTCGTAGAGGACCTAAAATTGGATTCGCCATGGTCCTCTTGTTCATAACCCCCTGCTGCTCTGAACAGCTGTTTTGCTAACTTTCCATATACTAATCTCTATCCTTGTTCATTTTCTTTCTTTAGAGCTATTATACTGATTAAGTTACAAGCAATTTTTTTTGTTTAAAAGTTAGCACATTCTATCTGTGCAAATATGACAAAAGGGCTGGCTAGGTTAAATAAAAGTTATGCTTCTTCATTTGTGATGTGTGGTGTTTTTTTAAAAATTATTTTAATTCGGTTTGTATGTAGAGATACAGATTCTGAACATTGTTTTTGTAACCACTATGAACTTGTTGCAAACTTCTCTGAATATATAAATAATAATTTGACTCTAAATCCCTACTCTGCTTGTAACTTTATTTCAAAAGACAGCGATATGTTCAGTATTTTGACATTGCACGCAAACTGGTTTGCCAGAACTTTCAAATACATCCAAGGATCCAAGTCTTATTGAACAGCTTGTTTCTGTAAGCATTCGTCTGGAAGTCCAAATCTAGTTAAAAGTGCTTTGAGATCATGAAGGGTGATTGACCAACATCATTGGGTTTCTCAGCTTGAATAACTGAAGACAGACAAGGCATTTAGATAATTTGTTTCATGACACACTTTAATATTAAAACCTCACTGTGTGGCTTACAGGGTGGATATCTTTTAATAATAGTTTAAAATAAGCATAAAATTAATATGTAGGGTTTGCTTTTGTGCTGATGGAGCACGCTAAACAACTCAAATTTTATCTGCCACCTGTTTTAGAGCCAGTGGTATATCATGTCAGAGACTCAGGCATGCGGTTCCTTTTCCTAACTGGATTCATACAGACCGAATGTTACAAGATACACAGCTAGTAGACTCTTTCCAAGACATTAAGAGAACAATTCATTCTAGCATGGATGGCAGCCGCCTAAGCCTATAATGAACATACAAAAGACAGCTTCATTTTTTCAAAGATTGCTCTTCTAAATCTGTACCACAGACTGTATTGCACATTTTGTTTTGTTCTGTTGCAAGTTACTTCTATTACCACTCTGTAGACGGCGTTTTGTAGTAGTAAGTGATACTACTGGGAAATGTGAACCCTGAAAAACCAGTTGCAGTTAATTATCTGTGATGCTATGCAGCTTGGTCTCATTTTGCCTTATTTTATCATTCTGTATGATGAAGGCAATACTGCCTTTTTAAAATGTTACAACCAGTTAAAATTGTTGATAAGTGGAAAAAAAACCCAAACCTTCAAAACCCCAACAACTTAAATTTGTGGAAAGCTTGGAAAAACATACTAGTTTTGGTTAATTTTCTTGTTAATGGAAATGAAACCTTGCATATGAGATGGTATTCAAAACACTTGAAATCCATGTGCAACTACAAGTAGACATTTTGCTTCAGCTATGAAAAGTAGTAGAGTTGAGAATGAATGAGATGTAAAATTACACGACATTTAATTTTCTATGAGCATAAAAGTTAGGGTTGGGAAAAGTTGGTAATTGCAGAAGTCTAGCAGTTAAATTTTTATGCTGTTGTAGGTGATTTTGTGTCCTGTTCTGTAAGAATTTCTGCACAGCTGTTTCAAACAAGGCTATCATTTAGCTAGTGCATATGGAGTCTCTGGCAGTGTGCTTTTCATGCTTTTTTGTTGTGAATATGTTGTTGGAGGTACTCAAGAATTATTTTTTTTTAAAAGTAGATGATTCTTTCACTCCATCCTATGTTTGCCAGTTTCCTAGATATACTAGTTATCTGTAGAAATTAATGTAGTACTCTGAGAGTTGTTTCTATGAAAACATCAGAAAAAAAATCTTTGTATGTGGGACTCTTCAGTAAGAAGGGAAAATAAGCTCCCTACATTTCATAAACAATATTGTAAGAACACATTGGTTGTATTTTTATTTTCTTTAAAAAAAAAAATCCCCTTCATTAATGGCCTTACCTTTATTCATTGGTCCTTGTGGGAAGTTGGCAAAGTTATGGTTTTGCCATTAATGTGGGTAGATGGGGAAAAGAACAATGAGAACCAATAAGCCCATATGAGGTAGAGTTTCTGTGATGTGCCACACCCTACGAAAATTCCACCTACTCGTCTTTTTCTGCAATCTGACAAAGTAAACTGTGTCACTATGAACTTGATAATAACAGAGATTTTGCATTTGACAGACTTCTTAAATTGTATTTCAGAAACGGAATGCTTAGTGGCCATGTACAGTGACATTCCTGTTTTCTAGCAGCGATATTCAGGGTCAGTTGAATCATACTACTGGGATGTATCAGGATTAGTCTTGTCTCAGCTTTCATGTGAGGGCACAGGTATTTACGCAAGGGTCATGTTAAGAAGGGAGGGCAAAAATTCTACACTAGATAACTCAGGAAGAAGGTTACAATGAAGCTACACATCTGATACACTTTGTTATATGAAAAAGTAGGTACCTGTGAGCAAGAGTGAATAAAGCAGTCCTCTAAAACAGCCAAAAATCTCCATTAAACTTTGAAGATCACGCAAATTCATTCACATTACTTCTTTGTTCTATGTTTAAGTTTTTAGTGAAACTTCTGAAAACTCTGTACTAGTCTAAAGTTGACTGTGTGGCTGTCTGGTGAATCATTATTCTGCCGGTTTGCTGTACCACTGACATTGAAATTCAGTTGACTTGTTCCTAAAGACATTCCTATTCTACTAGTCTGGTGAGATACCTCAAGTACCTGCTAAAATGAGGAATGCTTTAAATTACTTCTTCTGCTTGGTGGAGTAATTTAATTTCTGCCTTCACCATGTGATGGCATTAATGAAGTAATACAGTTTTATTAAAAACTTCTTGTACTGTGTGAAGATGTGTCATAACTTGAATTAAGCATGTATAAGTATTTTTACCAGCTGTAGAACTTACTTTAGAGCTGAAATGCTTCTGCTTTAGATCTGCTAATAAGTTTTGTACTTTTGTGGCACGGTGATTACAACCCTGACATGAGCATTTCACTGGATATGCGGTGTATAGATAACCAGAAAAGAAGATGTCAAGATCTTTGTGCCATGCATGGTGACTTGTGCAGGGTAGAGTTCTGCCCATGTTAACTCAGGTTCAGGATAGAAATGGCTGCATTGAGTCAGACCAAAGATTCCCCTAGCCCTGAATCCTGTTTTCAGCAGCAGCCGTGGCAGGTATTTAGGATATAAGGATTAATCAACCATGTAATCATGTCTTCTCAGTATAGGCTCCAAGGTCCTGAGAGTCTGTGCCACGGAGGCTTTCCTAGCCAAGGGTGGTAGCTTTTTACTAGACCTTGATGGCTTTTTCTTTGAGTCTATATTATTGCTTTTTCAGTCTGTTTATCTTCAGTGCTTACAGTATCCTGTGGCAATAAGTTAAACTGCTTAATTGTAGACTGAAAACCTTTCTTCTAATGGATAAGGTTGGTCAAGGACAGTACAATTGAACTAATCTTTATTAACCCTGCATGTCAATACTGTCTTGGACGTACCTTGAAGTTTGGATTGTGGGTATCACGGGTAGTTTCCTGCCAACTGAAGTGCTCCATCATTTGGATGTGGTAGGATTTGAACAAGTCTTTTGATAATGAAGATGATTTTTCTGGTGAACGTTTGCTGAACATAGATAGTAATATTTACCCTGAATGCAATAATCTTCAATTCCTCTTCTTCCTTGTAGAGTAGTGTGTCCTTTAATCACTAGATATACAAATAGTTAATGATTTTTTGTTTCCTTTGAGAGGAGGACTTTCCCAGGACTGCAAAGGGTACTTTATGGGTGTTGGTTACACTCTTTTCTCTGGAATGGTGTGTATTGTGTTGTGTGTATTGTATTGTGATATTGCCCATCACAGTTGTGTTAGTTTTAATATTGTTGCTAATACATTGTGGCAGCAAGGGTTGGCAGCTAAAGAACCTAGATATATAGTATATGGTAGCTAGCTCATGCTGAAACCTAAGTAGCTGTATCTTTACTGCTAAAATTATCTTTGTTAGGTTAAACCTAACACATGTTGCAACCAGATCTTCATTTTGGTATTGGCATCCCTGCTTTCTGGGAAGAAAACCAAGTAATGAAAACAAATATGTACACTTCAAAAGAACTGCTTCAGATGACAGAATCTTTTGACTAGGGAGACAGTGTACAGGTGCTGTTAAGTGTATTTCCAGTTCTGTTTTTGCAGTTACAGCTTTTAGGGGGGGGGAAGGTGATTGCAGAGCAGAAATTGAAGTTATTTGATAACTTTGAACCTCCCTAATTTTATCAACATTTTGAATGCAATAGCTGTGAATAACTAAGTTATATTTTTCTCTTTAGAAAACACCAACAAGAAGGATAACTTGAAACACTCTTGACCTCCCTTCACTTTCAATTTCTTGACTGCACTACAAGCAACCAGAATGTCGGGGGCTTCAGTGAAGGTGGCTGTTCGGGTCCGGCCCTTCAATTCCCGAGAAACCAGCAAAGAATCCAAATGTATCATCCAGATGCAAGGCAATTCAACCAGTAAGTTTATTTTAATCTCGTAAGGGAGTCTTTCTCTTTCCTCTCCCTTCCTGCTTGATCCTCTTTTTTGTCAGATTAAACTGAGTACTGTGTCCATCATATCATCTAGAATTATTCTTTTAGGGAATATTCTTCTGAGGTTGTCATTACAAACTAGAGTGTTTCTGAATTTGACTAGGAAGTCGAAATCATTAGTATCTTGAGTTTGGTGCTGTTGTTTATGGTGTTTGCTTGTGGGGAGTTGAGAATTCTACAGAAAGATTAGAATACCAAAGTGAAAACCTTTCTGTTAACTTCAGTGTGTGGGAATATCAGATGCACTGACAGATACAGGGATATGTTGCAGACCACCGCACGGTAACTGTTGTGGTATAATTTGGGTTTGGTGCTTTAGTTCTTTGTGTGCTTATTCTGCAGTCTGTGCCTCTGTTTAGGAGCATAATTTGAGTAAGAAAGCTGAGGGGAAAAGGATGTCAAGTTTTATGCTTTCCGGATTAGGTGTCTAAACAATGGCAAAATAACAGACAACATAAAATAATCTTATTTTCTAAGCAATTAAAAGTGTTAGGGTTCTTAAATAATTACTGTGGGTCTAATTTGAAGGAGAAGACTCTTCTATGGAAAACTGAATATGGGCACGCCATTTATTGATGGATTTATTTTTTTAAATTTTTTTTTTTACATGCTTCTTAAGGTGAAGGCAGTATTGATACCATTTGCTGCAGTGTCGTTGGTCATGTTTAGACTAATGGCTGTACCTATAAACTGCTCTTCTTGTGGCAGTTTTTCGTTGTTACGTAATCAATAGAGTCCTCTTGTCTATAGCTGTAGGAAGTAACACTCCGAGAGCACCGAGTTACTTCGCTGTCTGATTACGTGAGTATTTACTCATGCTTGTTAATACAAAGGAGGTTGCATACAGGCTCCTCCTTTTTGTTAGCCGAGGTACTTCAGCCTACTTCTGCAATGGAATTTAAGTCCTGATTGTGGTCGCTTAAATTATGTACAGTGTTTATGGTTTCAATGGAAGAGAGGCATCATGCAGAAGAGAGCTTGCTTTTCAGTGTGGTAAATTCTTATCTTCAGACCTTTTGTGGTAGATTGCCTGAAGAAACTTGTTTTTTCATTGGATTTAAAAATTTCCATTTAAAGGGGGGAGGAAGTTTAGAAGTCATCTCATGTAGAAACAAGTGCTTGTATCCCAATATTGCCTGCTAATTTTCAGACCAAACCAGTGTAGCTGGTGGAAGAATGATAAACTCTATTACATGGCATTTGTTACGGAACTGCCACCAAGCCCAGAACTACGGCAGCACTACTGGGTGCCACTGTAATAGGTTTTCTTACTGCTGTCATGACGTGACAACAATAATTTTAGACACTTAACGTTTTTGAACTCCAGGAGCCTGTGGAAACAGCTTGTTTGTGGTACAGTGACAAGGGTGACCAGGGAATCTCTGGCAATCTGTCTGAGTTTGAAATGTGGTGTAGACAAAAGACACTGGTTCTGTTTCTGAATGCTAGAGCTGCACTACAAAGACACTTATGTTTTCAAGAAACTGCATCAGCTTTCAAAAGGAGAAAAATACTTCCTGATTTATCTAGTGAGAAATTTCTTTACAGCTTTTGCTATATTTTGTGCTCTGGAAGTGTTCTAATCTGTAGCCTTCTGTTTGAATCCTATGGCTCTGATACAAAATGGGTGATATGACAGATGGTCAGGTTTAAGTCATCAGGGGCCATTACAGACTGTGGGAAAGGAATCGTTAGTTGCAATAGTTACACGTTCTTAACAATCTGCGGGCCATTTTTTCCCTGTATTTCCCTCTTCGAGGAGAAATACAGAAGAAAGCAGTAGACAGAGGAGTAATTTTACTTGTTGAACAGAAGAGGATCATATAATAAAAGATATGAATAAGGCATTGTTTGGTGGGGAAAAAACCTAAGCAGAAATCTTTTCTCCTAAGAATCTTCCTAACGAAGTTGTCTGACGCACGTAACTTCAAGCTGAAATTCTTCTGGTATGCTTTTAGGCTACGTGTTGGATTTGGGGGCATAAGTACTGTTGTTATTTCTGCCAAGAATTCTTTCTTTTTTGTGATCCCTCAGTCTTTGCAGCCTCACAGTTACATTATTGAACTCCTCATTATTAAAGTCTGAACTTGTTGGCTAAAAGCTGACTACAGAAAGTGACATTAATGGATCTGACTCTCGTATCTGATGCAGCAATTTCTAAATAAAGGGAATTCAGTAGTAATTCTAGCCTATGGAGTTCCTGCTTCATATCTTAAAATGTGCCAATGAAATGATCAAGGCTTAGATATCTTGCCTCCAAGAAGGTTATTTTTTCATCTGTGCACTAATCAAGTTGGCAGGAGACAAATCTGAGAGGCTGGTGATGTTGGGTAGTGACTATTTTTGGCCTCCAAGACAGTTAAAGTTCCCTTATCTTGGAATTAAAGCCTAATGGACTATTGTTATGAACAGGATTGATGAGACAGTGTGAAGTCTGATAGCTAAGAAGGGATTTTGACTGTAACTTGGACTTTAATTCTTTATATATTTATTGGTCAAGGTATTTTACGAATCCTTTGTGGGTCCTGAATTTAGACTTTGACAGAGTCTGAGTTTTGTGAATGTATGGGCTGATGTAGGCGGAGAGTACTTTATAGTGAAACTGAGGCAAAGTGCTTAGAATTATTTCAAGGAAAACAGCATAGAGTTATAGATAAAGTGTATCGGAGGTGTAGTCTATTTGTGTTTTTTTAATAAATGTATGAAAAAAGGAGTGTTTTCTGACATCCATTATCAAGTATATTCTTGAAGTCGGAATGCCATCAGGGTTGTTGCCTGACATGCTGCTTTTGTTTGTCGGTTTTTGTGTGAATTTGGCTCTTTACAGCTTTTGGGAGTGCCCATCATTCACAGTGGGCTTGCCAGCAAAACAGAACATCCTCCTGGGTTAGAAAGCTTTTTATCAATTTTGTTTCACAGTTTAACTTCGCATTAGAAGCAAAAAAAGTAACTTTTTTGTAGACTTGAGGTCTACAACAGAAATAACTTGTTATCCTATTTGGCTTTTATGTAATTTTCTTGTAGAAGGTCAAGGCCTTTAAACAAGATCCATGGTAGATCTCCATCTTTATAATTTCTCAGTGTTTAAAAATTGTAGCTGAATATAGTTCTATATGTATCTTAGTCTCAATAAGAGAGTTTTTACAAAGGTCTTTAACTCACAGTGTCAAGAGCACTTATAAGTGATTGGGACTTCTATTTTTCTGTTGGAAGGATGCAAAATATGGGAATTTTGAAATCAGTACTTGAAACATTGTTTGTCTAATTTTTGGTTTTGGTCTAGTATACTAAGATGACAAGACTAAATTATTTTTTTTTCCTCTTCATGGTTGCAGAGGTATTGATCTGCACTAATACAACATCTTGCACTTAAAGAATTGTCAGTCTTTGTTTTTAAAATACATGTTGCAAAAATGAAACTCAGCAGCCCAGCTGAAGTCACATGTGCTGATTGCGTTAAGGGGCTGGTATTTTGGCAGACAGCCTGTGCTGCTCAGATCATATCTAATCGCAGATGGTATCCATTTGAATGATACTGCCAAAAGCTCTTCAGTGGAAATGGAAGCAGTGGGGGTAGGAGAACAGAAGATTATAGAGGAATTCTTAAAGACAGGAGAAGTTAGAAGCTGCAAATTCCTACTACTTAAGTTAATTTGGGAATGCAAAATGCTTTCCAAATAAGAGGCAATGTCACCATCAAATTGCTAATTAAAAAATCCTGCCAAAACAGTAGCTAAGTGGGTTTAATTTAAGAAAAGACCATCGTTGTTTTTTATTATTATCACTGAGATACAGTCTTAAGAAACCTAAGATTTGTTTTCAAAACCACCTGCTATGCAAGTGGATTCAGTTGACTTAAATGCTTTGATTTCATTTGGAGTTATGTTCTGAAGAGCGTATCCGTGTTGTCCGTGGTACAGAGGTCGCTGGTAGAAATGGCCATGTATCCGTAAGTCTCCGGCTCAGGACGTGGCCCAGTGTAGCTGTGCTGGCAGCGTTGCCCGCAGTGTAGTCAGCCATGCCAGGGTTCCTGGTGGGAGAAGGGAAAAGTCAGTGGGCTCTGCGGACTTTTCATATTGATAATTAATTCCCTAGGGTCATCCCTCTGTTAGCAGTTCTTACTATGAGTTAGCTTGACACTGCCTAATGTAGTGTTTCTTTCATATTCTGCTTATTACAGAATATTCTCAAGTGCAACGTGGCATCAGTGGACTTTTAAGTTGGTTTTTGTGGTGGTGGTTTATTGATAAAATCCCATCTAATATTGAAACAGACTGAAACTTCTGAAACAACACTTTTGTCTTTTCCTCTGAGATAACTTTGTTTAATTTTGTCAGTATTTAAATAAATTTGAAAAATTATTCTCTTTAAATTATTGGATAGGTGGTTTATTCTGCTAAGGTCAAACTCACAACCGACATTTTGAAATGAATAATTCAAGAATAGGTCATGTTTGCCAGCATATCTTGATTGCGTATGTTTTGTCTTTAACTCCTGCTTTTTTCACTGTTTTGTGTGGAATGGTTTACACCAGTGCATTTTACCCACAATGTATTAATTATTAATTACTTACTGATTGTCCACTCCATGAATTCCTGTTTTTGTGGTGAGTGGGGAAAAAGATTCTGCTGTGTAATACATGGGATGAGAGGTGAGCTATAGATCTAAGAGTATTTTGTGTGTCAGTAGTTCTTGTACTCATTCTTGTGTCGGGTTTTGAAATGTAGCAAATATAAACAATGTTGGCAGCTGCTGCCTTGGATTATTGAAATGAAAAGCTAAGCTATTCTGTGCCTAAAGACTTCCCTAGTGTTGCGTTGTTCTGGTGTTTGGGGTTTTTTTGTTTGTTTGGCTGTTTTGGGAGGGTTTTTTTTGGTTTGTTTTTGTGGAAATTATTTGATAATCCTCTATCTGTAAATAAATAACGCATAAATAAAAACAAATGAAAATGAAGCAGAGGTTCAAGCTAGTAGCTACAAGACAGCATTTAGGTATTTATCACTAGCAGAGAGCCCAGCTAGCGTACTCTAAGCTAAATAATATGTAGAAAACTAAATTAATGAAGCAGGGAAATGCAGAAGTATCATATTTGGGTTATGTCCTCTGCTGTTGATGTTACATTGATTGTGCACTAGATGAATGAAAATAGGTTTCAGCATCTTGTGGGTGCCAGTGACAGAGTAAAACAAAGTTCTCAAACTAGTTCATCTGAGATTGTTGTATATTCTGATTTTCCATAAACCATATTTGTGTAGAAGTGCGCCTGCGCAGTCTGGGTTGTATTGAAAGATGTGAGTGCCACTGGATCCTCAGGCCAGGACTGAAAAGTACCTATTTGGATTCTACTTCAGTAATAGTCTCTGTGGCTCGGTAATGTTGGAAGGTCATTTTTGGACTGCTTAAGGTATTGGATGTTTAATGCAAATAGGCACAGTGGAGTGGTCCCATCTGCCAGTAACAATAGTCACAGCTGCTGCTGTAGACATATGGCAGCTAGGTTCTCGAGCAGGCATCCCTGGCATCCAAAAAACTTCGTAAGGCATTCTGGAGTTAATTTGTAGAGGTTGAGGGGGAAAAAAAAAATATTTTTCTTCTAACGGTTGTTTGTTCTTTTTTTTCCTCTCTAATGTTTATAAACCTCTGGTCTAAACCTAAATATTAAACAAAACAAAACAAAAAAAATCTAATTTGAGTTCCTTTTCTGTTTGGGTTTTTTCTTCAATTATTTTTTTTTCTTTCAAGATGTGTCCTGCTTTATGCAGTTGTTCTGGGGCAAAATAAAAATGGGTGGGAAAGCAGAACTTAAATTAAAAGGCTTTTGGGTTATGGTGTGTTTGTCTAAATTAGTGATACTTGAAATATAATAATAAAAATACTGATATTTGAAAAATAATACAAAAGTCAAAACTATTGAAAGGTTTGTAGAGCAAGGTAACCTCATCAGTAATTCAGCCAGAAATTTATTGGTATACATTGATGGGGCATGTTGTTAAATTTTGCTTTTTTCATTGTTATGTAGCTCTAAAAAGTAGTAACCTCTTTCAAATAAGCTTTATTGTAAAGGGGGGGGGGAGTATGGTTTGCTGATGTCTTTCATTCTGATCTAGTTTTTAACTTTTCTGAATGAAAAGACACACTGAATGGAAAAGAAACCCTATTGTGTGTGTATGTCTTCAGGAGAATAATAAGTTTGTAAGTTTGGGTTTTGTTTGTTTGCCTTTTTTCTGTTGCCCTCCCTCCTCCCCCCAGCAGTATTCTATAAGCATAGTTTGGATAGTTTCACTAAGGAACTTGTATCATGGAAATAATCTTTAGTCTAAATTACTGATGAGAAAAGTCCTTATAAGAAACTGGCTTTTATTTGGACTAGCACTGAGTGCATGTAGGTAGTAAAAGAATGGGAATTTATGCAGCATGTGCTACATAGGTAGAAAAGGCAAGTGAGAGTTCATTGTAGTTACCTTGCCTAATAACTTTCCTATTTTTTTTCTTCTCTTGATGCGACATTTTCAATGAAAGTACAGAATAGGTGGGAGGATTCATTTTTCGTAGATAGATTTCAGTCTTGACTCTCAATCTGTCTTCTGAAAATGAATAACTTTAGGTATCTCAAAAACAAAAAAGCATACCCCATTTCTTATGACTTGTGCCTACCAAAAAGCATTAGTTCTTAAAGTATGTTTTGTGCAGTGTTTTTTCCACGTACAGCTTGTTTTTATTTTTTCTTTCTTTTTTTAAGTGTTTCCAATTTTATATGCTTGCATCTTGCATGATGAGGTTGTCTTGGGAAAATAACCAGCAGCGGAGGAAAGTCACTTAACCTCTACCCTGATTTTCTCATCTGTAAATCCTCCTAGCTCTGGTTAAAACTAAATGTATGCTTGTCCAGTACATTAATACCACATTGCATTCATGGTAGGTGTGTTATCAAAACAGGCTATTTTATGGGAAGATAAATTGTGTGTCATGTGGAGGATGCATGAATTGTCTCGCAGTTGAGGTTGAAGTGGGAACTGGTTTGAAAGACAAGTCAAAGAAATCACAATAGTAGAGATAACCCAAGTTCTTCTAATGACTTTCCTACTGCCAGTTACTACATTTGTTGCAAGTAACAGGCAAGAGAAGGCTTGAATACAAGTTTGCCCCAAAGAGAAAATGGAGGCAATTGCTTTTGCTGCTTCTTTTATTTTTTTTTTTTCTAATAGTACTGGGTCATTCTAGAATGGGGAGTCATAAAATGGTAACAGAGGTAATGCCAAACACAGACAACAAGCAAAGATGCTACATACGAACTTTAGAGCTATTTTTTTTGCAGGGTTAGTGATTTCTCTTGCTTGTCCATAAGTCTGTCTTAATCACTGTCTCTGAATGCCCTGCAATATTGACAGTGAATATGTTTTGTTACAAGTCCTGAATGTTGTTTTGGAGAAGAAAAAAAATGCTGGAATTTTTTTAGGTGCTTGGTTTTCCTTCTAAAGCTTTTCTCATGGTTGTATAAAAATAACTTGAAGTGTTAATTCTGCATGCTGTTAAAAGAAAAAAAAAAAAAGAAAAAAATCTGTTTTGGAAGATGACTTGGGGGAGGTGGGAGAAGAAGAACATTTAACGATTTTTAAATGTTAGGGGTATAGATAATGGGCCTGGAGCAAGACTGTGGGATGGCTACGATGTTCCAGCTAATGTTAAATGCAGTTGGACTACATTTGAAAAACTGTTATGGAGTTATTTCAGAACTATGGTAAAGAGAGATAATGTTAATAATGAACCCAGAAAAGTTTTCTGTCAGTGGTGACTAAACCATGTGAAATGCTGCCCCTTCGGAATTAGTGTCCGCTGACACAGAACGAGGACTTTAAAGATGATTCTTTTTATCAAGTGCTTAAACAATGTGTCACCTTTCAGTATCCAAGTAGAAGTAAAGAAAATGCAAATTGGGAACTGCTTTAAGAATTGGATATTTTCACTACATGAATCCTTTAAGATACTGGGGCTGGCAGAACTGACTCCGCAGAATTCCAGTGCTACATGATGTCCTCTTACCATAGCGCTGGCGTGTGCCTGAAGGTCAAAACGGCCTTTGGAAAAGGCCATTGGCTCTTGGAGATGTTGTCCAGTAAAAGCAGGGGGTGAAAGCAGATACTGTTTTATCTGCCTTGAAGTAGAAAACACGTGAGGAAAGAATTCAGCTCAACTCCAGGTGTTTAGCCAAGTCCACACGTAGGCCTGAGACGCATCTTCTGCAGTAGGACATTCTCAGGTAATGGGTTGACAGTGAAAGTTTTGAGATGGTTTCGGATAGGTAGAACAGTATGGTTTGACTGGCTCCTGCTTGGTGCAAAGCCTGCTGGCATGCTGTTCTCCCAGAAGACCAGCTGTAGGGATGGTATTTATAGCACTTGGATCTGTAAGAGCAGCTGAGGATGAGAGTGGCTTTCTAGCAGCTTCTGTGAGCAAGCATTTGCCTTGCTCTGGTGCTGTTGAGCCTAACGCCCTCCCCCATCCAACCTTTCTCCCAGTACAGGGTTGAAATTCCACAGTGGGGAGAGAATCCGGTTGAATTCCAAATGAGCTGTTCTTAGCTTCTACTTGGTTTCCTTCCCTTTTAATGATTTGAAAAATGCAAACAATGCTTTGAAAAGCAGGCACTGCTTTACAAGCTGGAAGTGTCCATTTCCCTTCATTTATCTCTTATAATAACAACCCTGAAAGTCTGTCTTATAAAAACAGTATAGCCATATATCTGATTGCAACGTATGCCTTGGAAAGAAGCCTGTATTAAACGTGTCTTTGGGGTGTTATTCACGTTCCAACAAATGAAGAATGCCTGCTCCACCCTGCTCTCGGTAACGAACATGTTCTCATTGTTGTCATTCCAGTCTACAGATGGCGCAGATATATTTTCCAGACCCGTGAATTTCAAAAGACTGTATATTTAATGTTAATTTGGTCTTGTGGAGTCAATTCTGAAAGCCCCAGATCTTTTATATTGGTTAAATTGATTATTCAGACATGAATCAATATAAGCAGTAGTTTTATTTTATTAAATAGTTTGATGAAGGCACAGAAATGAATGATTTGATATTTATTTCCCCGAATATTACCCCTTCCAAAGCTCTGTCTAGACTAGCATGTTTTTTGAAAATTTCTGCCTATTCCTTTACCAGTGATTAATGAGAACAAAAGCGAAGACAGGACAGCGACTTTTTTGCTAGCTGTTATCTCGTAATACGTGTTGCCATTTGGTAGGAATTTGTTCTCTGTGTAGGTTACTGCTGCCGTGCGGATAATTATTGAGGCTGGTGTGAAGCCTCTTTCGTGACATGAAACCCAATTTTATTTCACCTGTAGAAATTAAAGAGGCTTTGCTTTGTGCCTTCAGCCTTGCCCGATGCGGTAGCAATATGGGTGTGGAAGATGTAAATGACACAAAGCAGGCTGTATTGCACAAATGATGGAAGTTCAGTTTCTCCATACCTGACTTTCACCATTATTGGGTTTTATTTCTGATGGGCAATTGGTAGTTTGTTTTGGCTTTTTTAAAGTATGAATCTATCAAGTCTGTCTCCCCCCCCCCCCCCCCCCGCACAGACTGTGTATCAGCTAATCCCAGGATTTAGCCCAAGTTAATTTTGTCTGCTGGTGTTTATCTGAAGGGCAAACTGCAGTTAGCCAGTTCTTCACTGGAGCACCCTGCAGTGACTAATAAGTGGCACGTCTGATGGCAGAACGCCCCGTAATGTGACTCTGATCGCTAACAGAGGTGGAGCTGTTGAAGCCAGTGACTTGACTTTAAACGCGATGAGGGATAAGAGAATAATTTCACTTCTTGCCTCTTGTATGCTTTGCGCTCTGTCTCTCTGTTTCAAGAGCTTATTAGAAAGAATTGCTGGTGTCCCCAGACACTGAACTGCAGGTAATTTCTAACCTGCAAAATCTGTGACCTGTTGAGGAGCAGTGCTGACTGGGATGAAAATAGATTAGGCTTGGACTGCAAATTCAGTGCCATTATAATCTAACATGAGATTTAAGTGGTTAAGAAGTCGTTTTGGTCATTCTTTGTGCCTGCACAAATATTTATGTGGCTGAGTAGATGGGAATGGAATGAGGGGGCTGATCTTGGCTGAGCTTGCTTGCTTTTTTTTTTTTTCCCTTTCTTTTTTCTCTGTAGGTTTCCCACTGTCTGTTTACTTGGTTAGTTTTAATGGAGAATGGAAGTGTAAATCCATAAATAAAGGCTTGAAGTTGGAGTGTGTGTGTATGTTTAGGAAGGGGTGAGACCACAGAGTGTGCTGCTTCCCCTTGAAAGTAGCCCAGAAGACTGTAACTTCGCATCAGCTCTGTTGTGCTCCGGTCTGGTTATAACATAAACACAGTAAAATGAAGTGCATATTTGAGGTGTGCTTTTTGAATTTCAGCTTCAACACATCAGGACTGGTTTGTAAGGCCAAAAGAAAAAAAAATTAGATGTCCAAAATGACTATAGGAATGCAAAATAATATGTATTACAAAATATACGGGTACTGTTTCAGTAGTGAAGTGGTCTTTCAAAGTTTGCTAACAGTTTTTGCTAAAATTAAAAACCAGCAATGAATTTGATCTTATAGATTTGAAAGGTTGAAAGTGTATGTTATTTTTGTGCTAGCTGATAAAGCAGATGGTGGATGGTTTGAAAAATGTTAATTAAGGAAGAAGTAGGATGGACTGTGGAAGTACCTTATGCCAAGAAATGAAGTTGCCTGTTTAAGTAAGGGCATGTTAAAATTCAAATGTATTGTGGAGATTGGTTTGTTACTGTTGATACAGCACATCTAAAATTATAATTCCTTCATTGATTGTTCTTCCACTTTCTCCTTATCTTTTATTAGACTGTACAGCTGCTACTATATACTTGTCCTATACAAGGACTAATTAGATAAAATATGTGGGTCTTACGATACAAAATTTTAGATTATTTGGTGTGAAGAAATTTGTTTTAAAACTGTTGGTTTCCTTACCTTTTGGTCAGTGGTACATAAAACTCATATGTTTGTAGTTACAGGTGTCAAAAAACCCCACCAAAGTAAAACAGCTAAGCAGCTAAAAACAATTGTTTAAATTATTTGAGCTTCAGAGAATGTGTGGATAACTCCTGCTTAGAGGCAACTCAGATGGTGTGAAGCAGCCCTGTATGGCTTACTGTATAACTGTAAGGAAAAATAAGCTTTTAAAATGCAAGCTGTGTCTCTAGGTTGGGATGGCAGTGGGTATTCAATAAACTGCTTCAAATTAAATGGTAATGCTATTCACACAGTGTACTTTTATTTGAATTTTATGTCAATTTATGATATGTAATTACTTCTGCTTATTCTGTTTGCTTACCAAGGTGGAAAACTGATATAAATATTATGTCTTAAGGTGAAACATATTATGCAAAATTTCTGGAAAGTCATCATTCATATAAAAAAAGGAATAATGTGGGCATTTATCTCCCTCAACCAAATCAACAATTTGTAGAGTATATTTTTAAAACATGAATATTCCCATGCCTTTTTCTCAGCCTTCCATTCCAAAGACAAATGATGGACGTTAATCCAAACTGTGGGTGTTGCTTTGATCCTGGAAGAGTTTTTAGATGCTGCAGTAGGAAAATAGTATCTTCAACTTGTTTCATCCTTTCCATGTTTCCCAGTTATGTATGTGACCTTTTTCAATGGTATGGGAGATGGTGTTTTTGTAAAATACCCCTTCCCGTTTCTGTTTGGTGCAGAAACTTTTAACTTGTGGAAAGCTGAAAGATTCCACATGACCTAAGAAGTTGGCTCTTGGTGAAGCAAGGGGCCTAAAAAAGGGATTGAGTTTCTCAGAAACTGGCTGCTTAGGCTAACTCCAACATTCAAAGTTGCTACGGTGCCATGCTGATGGTAACTAATTATAGCTGCAGCACAAAGCGTTAGTGTGGGTTTGCAAACAGAAAAGTTAATTGCCACATTGGACCTTTGAAATAGCAGATAAACAAATTTATTCTGTAAGATAAAAAGGCCATTAATGTGTTCCTGCTGTGATCGTCTGCTTTATTGCCTTTCTCATTTCCTGAGGCTCTGTAATTAAACCATTAGCTTGCGTACCATACCGTGAGTCTGCTGTGGTGAGAGGAGATAGATGACGACCTATTTCATGATTCACTATCAATTCCTCTTGGCCTTGCATGGTTTAAAAAACAAACAAAATAACTGAAAAGCTTTTAGTGTTCTTGTGGGTACTGGAGACACCGGAAACAGTCCTCTTACTTTTTAAGTTCTATTTGTTTCCCCGTTCAGCGGAAAACACAGCTTGCTGAATAACAAGGTACATAACATCAGTGTTGCCCACTCAGTCTAATTTCTGTGTGATCACGCTAGTATTTTGCAATTTGGCACATGAACTTTTAGGATAAAGCTTACCTGTACTATAAGAAGTCTTTTAATTTCTTCAGAAATATCCATTAGCTTCCTTTAAAAGTAGCCAGATTTAATGGATTTGCTTGTCTCTCCAAGGAAGATACTTGGTGCTATAGACATCTTCAAGTTAGGTCAGCTACTTCAGTTTGAATTCCTGGTTTCTTTGCTGCTTCACCGTCTTCTTTCAGGTGTCTTATATTATTGCGTATCTGATCACTAGGTTCAAACTGGGACCACATCAGACAGGGCAGATGCTAGTAGCTACCCAATTGGTGCTCAGGGTTCCAATTGAAGAGGGTTTCAGTCCGATTGAAATCCGTTGAGGTCGTAATCTTATATTTTCTCAATCGGTCAGCTCTGCTGGATTCATTTGTAGACAGACTGAGAATTCTGTTAAACCAGCGATTCTGAAAATGGAGGATGTCGAGTCTGTGTAAGAAACAGGAATGGGGATAAATAGATTTCAGGCTTGGACTAGAAGCTGAGTGAAAAGGCTTTGACTGGATCGCAGTAGTGAGGGACAGCATGCAGAGTTCCTGGCAGCCAGGAGGTTTTTCTCTGACCCGTTTCTGCTGCAGTGGAGGGTTTTGGCCAGGCAGCTGCATTCCCAACCTCTGACAGAGCTGCCTTCTTGCACGTTAATCTCCCTTTCCTGATATGCTTCTCAAGATATGCTTTACAAAAACATGCATCCTAGAAAATAGTTTTCAAAACAGTGGGCTGGACATGGAACTTCATGTAAAGGAGCTGAGGAAAGCCTGTCTAAGAAAATAACAATAAAAAATGGCTTTAAAAAAAATAAAAAAAGAGGCAGATTGGAACCACTTGCATAAATCATAGAGCCTGAATTCACTCTTCACAAATGTGATGGATGAAATTTAAGCTTGAAGCAAGTAGGATGAAGCTGTAACGGCAAGCTTGCAGTGCCTTTCCACACACTAAGCCTGTTGCATACCTAGAGATAGCGTCTTTCATGGGTGGTCGACATGCCTTTCTGCACAGCGAGCTGAGTGGAAAAACTAGCTATTCTTTTCATTAAAGTTTGGCTGCTTTGCTTTCTTTCTGGAAGTGGTGGACTTTTCCTAGAGATATTTAGTTTTTTTAAAAACAATTAATGGGAAGTGTATATTTTCACATCAAACCTGGTTTTGAATAATACTGAAATTTGTGCTGTTTGTTCTGCTTTCTATTTCTGATGCAGTAGAGTCTTAGAAGGCAATTTAACCCTTGTTTCCTTGGAGAGACCAAGTGCAGCTTTGCCTTGGCCTAGAGAAATGTCCCTTTATTTTATAAACAACATAAAAATGGAAAAGAAAAAAATGATGAATACTTGCTATTTCGCTGTTGATTCTAAGAGGAGACAAATCAGTTGTGCCATGAGGTAAATAACTGACATCAAAGTGCTCTTTTGTGATTACATTTGCACCTTACAGTAAAACTGCACAGATGTGACATTCGGGTAATCAATGCATGTTTTTAGATCGTGGTTAAAAACTTGTTTCTTGGTCAGCACAGACATAGGTAGGTTTCTGCTTGTCTTTATTCCTTCACAGTTTGCCAGGCTCAGAGTTTCCCATTTCCAGGACAATGTTGCAAATGCAACGTACCAATAAAGGCAGTTGCTCCTCTCTTTCCCTAGCCATGAGTCCTCTCACCAGAGTAGTATCAAAAGTTTGGGTTAAAATAATTTGCTGTTGAGATTAAGCAGTAGAATGTATATTGCCAGGAGAGGTGCTGGCAATACATTTTTTTCAGCTATCTGCTTAGAATTGTATTACACGTTACACAGGAATAGGTTCCAGTACGTAGGAATGGATTCTGTTTATTGCTGCTTTTTTCTGCTTTTAATGGTTAGATTACTTTCCCCTAAACTTATAGCCCAAAACAGTTGAAGAAAATAATATTGTTCACCCCCAAAGGTTGTTACATTAAACTAATGTGGAGATTGGTTTTCATTTGTACTCCTTTTTTGGGTAGGAACTTCCACGTACAAGACATTGCTTCTTCCTTGCCTTTCAGAGCTTTTTTGTTAAATGAGAAATTAGAAGTTGTTGAATTGTAGCGGTCTACATTACACTGACAGGAGAGAACTGATTTAAGTTTGGGGCAGTTGTGTTCTGGGATTTCTTATTTGTTCACTTTAACTTTAGGACTGGTTTAATAGCGCGTGCTGTAGATGTACTGGATGTACTGCTGTTTGGTCAAAGCTAGTAAAGGGAAACTAAAGCCACATATGATTGCTTAGGTTACTGATTTGTTATGTGTTGATGCCCATGTTGCTATCCAAAGCCACAAGCATTTTTGCCATTTGATACTGTGCTGGTGCAAAGCATACTATTCGTTGGGTTTGCGTGTCTCTCAGCTTGTATAAGGCAAGAATGTCAGCACAAGGTGCAATCCAAGTGAAATGGAGTTGGCCACAAGAAATAGAGTAGCAACTGTTGCTATTTGCAATGCAGACAGTGATCTTTTCTCCACATTGTAATTTTGGACAGAAGCCCTGCTCAGGGACACAGCATCTGGTAGAGGAGTGATTTAATTTTAGTGGGGATTCTGTAACCACATTTTCAGAGATTTCAGTGCAACATGATGTTTAGTTCATGGTTGAAATGGTAAGAGAAGCGGGTGTTATTTTTATTTATCAGAGAAGGAAAGGGAGAAGCCACCGTCTCCCAAAGCATAGCCTAACTGGCACGAATACATGGGGAATAAGCATCCTTTGTTTAGGATGACTGGTACCAGGATGTAAATCATCCCCAGGAAGACTGTCACCACCTTTGTATAGCTTCTTTGTACATTTTGTTTGTGTGTATCATAATTAGTGGATCACTCCTGAAGGCAGATTGCTGCTTTAGGTGCAGATGAGTATGTGTAAATCTAAGGTGGTTTATCTAATTTTGATACCCTCAAGAGTATGCCTTTTCAGAATCCTTACTTACACAGATGGTGTTGAAAACAGCTGCTGGAAAGAATAGATTTAAGTATTTCCAGCACTGTAAAGAAGAAAGCAGTAGCTATTCACTTCTGCAGCAAGAGCTGTGCTTATAAATTACCGTCCTTGGACTACAGAAAATACAGACATTCTGTATGCCATTAAAATGGCAGCTGAATCCATTGTGTATTACTCCCCACCCCACCCCCCAAAGGTTATAGGAAGCTGTTGCTGGAAAAAAAAACAAAAAAACCAAGAAAAAGCACACCACAAAAACCCAAACCCAACAACCTAGAAGGTATCTGGAAGAGTTTTCATTAATTGTGGGGAATGTGCATGCATACGTCAAGTATTGAAAGAATTAGAGGACCTGAGAAAAGGGAAAGAGCATAAAATTTACAGGTGTACTGATATGAAGCAAAAACATGTTGGCGTGGTTTTGTTTGTGTTGGTTTTTGTTTTTTTTTTTTCCAAAGTATGTTTCTTTTTCTGGTATTTGTAAAGTGCTCAGTGACTTACCTGAAGATTCTTAGATTCTTATATATGAATACCTTGGAAAGGAAATTAAGTCAAGGATTGCTAGAGCTGAAGAGGCAATTAGAGGTCAGCTTTTTGAATGGGACTTACAAAGGCTGTAACATAGGAACTATACATGAGCATTTTTTCATTCTGGTGGTTTGTGTGTGTGTGTGAACTTCACAAGGCCGTATTTTACATGGAAGTTCCAAAGAGGAAAAGTACACAGGCTGGTTGGGGGTCACTGTGGGATTCAGTGGCTATATAGAGTAAGAACACTTACCAGTAATTTGGTTGGTTCAATTAATACCAGTCCTTTTAAAAATCTGTCAGTAGGCTTTGTGCATGTAAAAGAACATTGAAATAAACTATGCAGATAATCCCTGAGATGTCTGTAGATCCAACTTTTTTCATATCCTCCTCAATACCCTGAAAATGCTGAGCTACTTAAAGAAAATCCTTTTGCAATGAGCTCTTGTACTGTATTATACTAACATGTATTTCAAAATAGGCTTGAGTTGTGCTGCTGTGAAATCACATGGGATTCCTGAACTGTTTGTGGTTTGGGTCTCCCTTCTTCCTAATATCCCTCAACTCCTAAAAGCAGCCTGTCCCATTCTAAAAGCCAAGGGACCAGGATGACCTACTTCTGGCTTTCTGTCCAACAGAAGATTTTTCTTCAGCAGCAGCATTCCTTCTAGGAATTTTTTTCCTTGACTTATTTCAAATAAGGCCTACAGAAATACTGTGTTAGGAAGCTGTGAGTCCATTACTTCAGTTTTATTCCTCCTGTGCAGTGTGGCAACTCTGTGAATACTCCAATTCACAGATTGAGTGTTAGCAAGCTCGTTAATGATGCTCCTAAATGTCAAGTTAGCTAAGAGTTTGAATTTTATTTCCTGTAGGTATTATCAACCCAAAGAATCCTAAGGAAGCACCAAAGTCCTTCAGCTTTGACTACTCTTACTGGTCCCACACATCGGTAAGTTCTTTTACAAGAAAACCTTTTTTGTTGTTGTTGACCGGCTTGATTTAACTGCATTCTCTTCTTCTGATCGTGCCGTCCCTGTCAGATTTTTCTGCACTGTCTCTCTTGCTCTCATTCAGGTTGAAAGCATGTCATTGTATGTTGTCTTTTCTTGTTTGAGGGAGAGCAGAAAGCTAAGCTCCTGGAGTTTGATAACAAGCTGTGGGTATTTGAAAGATTACTTAAAATATTCTCCAACAATGTTCTGTTCTAAATATTTTAAGGATGTGCGTGAACCACAGTTAATTCAGTTTTGCTCTTAGACAACTGCAAGTTGCTTAAGTCTTACTGTTCAAGGAGACATGGGTCTGGGTGCCCTTGGCATATCTGGAAAAGACACAGTAGTGATCCATGTGTCCGATAGCTGCAAAAGCAATAAACTCTCATCTGGCTTCTCTGCCCCACCCTCCTGTGAATTGCTGCTAAGGTCTTGCTGACTTCCAGTAATTGTTCTACAGCAGAACTGTGTTGTTCTGCCATCTACCCCTCCCCTGCCTTATTTTCTCAAAAGATATAGAAAAAAGGGATAATGCATTTCTCTTAAGATTAATTTTAGTAACTTGGTGCAAATAAGACTTAATATTTCTGAGCAAATCTGTGGCCAACAAGATTGTTTTCATGATGAAAAACTTGGATTTGTGAAGTTCTTTTACTGAGCCTTCCAGAGCAGCCATGCGAGTAGGTTACAGGATCAGTCAGAGGAACGTTATGAACATCATTCCTGAAAATTAGCAGATAAGTAGCATCAAGGAAAGGTGGTCTGCTAAAACCTTGATCGCAAGGAAAAGAAGTGGTCTGCTAAAACCTTGATCGCAAAGTTAGAATGTTAGCACAGTTAAATATGTCCAGGAGCAAGTAATGTTAAACCTTGACTGGTTCGGCTGCTTGCTAATATGTATTGACATAGTTAGGGATTTTGTAGTCACCAATGAGGTTGTAAATAGAAACCTGGATTACGATAGACGGTGGAATCAGACAGCTGCAAGAAAAACTTCATCATTTTAATGATTTGTTTGCACTCTTTTAATCTTAAAAAAAAAAAAAACCCAACCCAACAAAATAAACCTAAGCAACTTTTGCTTCTCTTTTCCCTCTGCGACCCTTCCGAGCCCTTGTCAAGACCAGCCGTTGTGGGATTTCTGTAGCTGCCAGTCCTCTACTCATTTGTATTGGCTCTCTGGACTCTACCTTTGAGTTTCTCCCCTCACTTCCCTCCTCCCAAACACCCTGAATCTCGTATCTCAGTGATCTTGCACGAAGCTTTTCCAGGGGTGTAACAGTGGTCACAAAACAGAATTGGTTGGTTTCTTTGTGCAGAGTGTTTCCTCAGCAGCAATGCAGTGGTCCTGCAAGGGTTGTCATCATCGTTCTTCTCCACCTGGTACTGCCTTGGGGAAAAGCTGTGTATAAAACTGTGCTACGTTTGCCTTTTCCCTGGGGATTGACCCACAAGACAGAAGTAGGAAAAAAAAGCTGCTGCTTTTTGAAATGTTGCTTCAATGACAGAATAAGACTCTACTTACGCTGTTTTCATGTCTTTTCAGCCTGAAGATCCCTGCTTTGCATCTCAGAGCCGTGTCTACAATGATATTGGGAAGGAGATGTTGCTGCATGCCTTTGAGGGCTACAATGTATGCATTTTTGCCTATGGACAAACTGGAGCTGGGAAATCCTACACAATGATGGGCAAGCAGGAGGAGAGCCAAGCAGGCATCATCCCCCAGGTAGAGAACCACCCAGAAAGGGGATTTGGTTTTTACAGCATGTTCAGACACACACTTGCTGATACGCTCTTTTTATATTGCAATAACAGTTAACAGAGAATTACAGCTTACTTCTGAAGTGAAAGAAATCTACTGGGGAAAAAGAGTGTTATAAGTAATTTTCTCTCTGTTACTTTTTTTTCAGTTGTACTATACATTCTCTGTATATTTTTTCCCACATCCAATTTCTTCATTCCCCCAACAAACTAGTAAATCAAGATGTCTTATTCACTGGGTTTCTTGTCTCCTTTTCTGACTTTAGCTAGGACAGCATTTAAGCACTTTGTATTCAGCAGGAATTCAAAAGGTGGTATTACTGACAAACATGCCAGGAACTTTTTTGTGGAAACAAGTTTCCCAAAGCTAAAAACTGAATAATACATCTTGGTAAGGAATGAAGTGTATCAAAATGTTGGGGAAAAAAATATTTAGGGCAACTGAGTTGCCCTAAAAATATTTAGGCCCTGTGCTCTTCCCCCCCCCCACCCCCCCCCCCCCCCCCCCCGAAATTTATTTTTTATTGCCATGAAATTTCAAGAAGTTGAGGTACCCCCACAAGAATTTTTGACTGGTAGCAATTTATGTCGTCATCAGGAATTTGGCATTCTATACCTGTTGGTTGTGTGGCACTTGTTCTGAGTCCAGGTCTTCTTCAGTGTGTAGGCACTGACAGCGGACCGAGTTTCTTGGAAGATAGTCTTCTCCCAAAATAGAAATCTGAGGTAGGGTTTTAGTTTTCATAAATAAATATGCTGAACAGGGTTAGTCCTCATGCTGCTGCAGGTTTGCAGTAGACGTTGGCCCTGTGCCACAGGTGAGAAATAAATGACAGAGCATTGTTCTCTGTTAATAGCGTGGACATATGTGCCGAAATAGGTTGCAAGTGTCCTGGTGATTAGCTTAAAATGAGGTTGAAAGAGCTAATGTGATGAAGGACAGAATTGTTATAGCTCATAATTTTGGGTTTAATACAGTAATATAAAGTGACAGTGTAACAGGTGAAATGAGCTGAAAATCCGTGACAACACTTTCATACTAAATTTTTTTTGTTGCAATCTTGATATTCCTAGTTGTTTTTTCTGAAACCTCAAATACGTACAGATTAAACGTTGTTCTAAAAAACCGCAACTTAATGCTTCTGTAGATTTAATAATGCTCCTGTTATCTACTACAGTTCTAAAACAAAATCATTCCCCTCCAATTTCACTGTGAGGCCTTCTCATAAAGGTACAAAATGAGTTCTCTGTTCAGGGAGACCTTGTTGAATCTGTTCTCTTTCTTGTCACATACACAGAAGCTACAGCGCAATCATGTTCCAAGTAATATAGGTTGTTGACATTAAATTCTTCCATGTTGGCAAAATTCCCTGTCTGCCAGTCCCTAGTGTGAAACTTTATGATACTTTAACCATGTGTTGACTGAATGCTTCAGTGTATACTTTCAAATTTGCATGTATTCTTCGTAATCTATTTATTTTTCATACAGTGGCTTGCAGATATCTGTTCCAGAAACCTCTTTCTACTCTTATTCCTCTCTGTACCCATGCTTTTTAATCTCCAAATACACATCCATGGCTTGCCCACTGTTCATTTCTTCTTCCTTTATTATCTTAATTTTAGGCCTCTTGTTTCAGTTATTTGTAGACAAGCACTCCTGAAGCAGTAGACTGCTGATAGTTTAAGTATCCTTCATATAAAGGTACTGTTAAAAAAACCTTTGAAACAATTTCTGCCTGTTGGTTGAAATCTGAATCCTGGAACTTCAGCACACGGAATAAACAAACTGTTGTTTTTGTCAGACTAGAAGAGGATTAAGGGTTTTAATCGTTCCTTTCTAAAATGATTACTTCCAGTTTCAGTTATTATAGGCTTTTTTACTTTTATAGTACAGAATACTAATACTGGTTAAACCTAGAACAATTGCTGAGATACTATATAAAATAAGGTTGAATGATAGTGATGTAGAATTGAGATTGTCTGCCCAGCGAGGCTGAGTGTGGTTGATGTAATAGGTTCTTTTTCTTCCCCTGCCCTCGCTCTAAAGCCAATTTAATGGCATGTCACAACTTACTTGTTACTACTGAGTAAAGACTGATTTCTGACTTGGGTTTAATCTCTTTCCAGCTATGTGAAGAACTGTTTGAGAAAATCAATGACAACAGCAATGAAGAAATGTCATATTCTGTAGAGGTGAGTATGGTGAGGGATCAGGGAGTATCTGTGTGCTGGACATCAAGCTGAGCTTAGGTGCTGTGTTATTGATGTTGCAGTAAGATGCTGGTTTTTTTTTAATTTATTTTTTTTTAAGCTCTTTGTCTTTTCTCTGTTTCATGTTTGAGGCAAATGTGAATAAAACCTTTCTGGGACTTTTTTTTTTCCCCACTGGAAAATCAGTGTACCTTTACCTGTATAGCAATTCTGAAAGAAATGATGAGCGGAAAAACCTAAAGATGCGTTTACAGATTTTTTTTTTTTTGGACTGCTGGATGGAAGGCTACCTGTTTCTTGTCAATTACTATAGTCATAATTTATACCCTGTTTCTCTACAGGACTTGTCTAGAATAGCTTAGTCAGGCAGTCTTACGTGACATCTGTTAATAAAGTTGGTTTACATAAAAACTTGTTCAGTCCATGCATACATAAGAAATTTGTCAGTACTTAATTTTTCTGAATTATTATCCTTACTTAAGTTGGTTTGTGTTTAGAAATTGGTAGAAATTTGGAAGGGCAAAGGGATTCAGACAAGCCAGGACAATATGCTATCGTACTATAGCATTTCCTTTTCTGTCTTGTCTCCCTGCCCTGCTCCAAAATAAAAATAAAAGCAGCTGCTTTGCAGAAACAGTATTTTCTTTCTTTTACTGTTTTTCTCCCCCCTAATCAGTTTTAGTGGATTGACATGTAAGCATGTTGCAGGCTTCAAAAGAGAGGAAGACCAAAAAGCTGGTAGAAATCAAATGTGATCATTGTTAATAAATGTGAACTCCAATCATTACTGCTGCTAAATTACAGAACTGGAAAATTACTAGTTGTGACTTTGAATCTGTCCTTTTTAACACTTAATTGTATTTTATTAACATTTGAGGACTTAATGCTTGAATGCTGTAGAAGTATCATGTTTAGGATTTGAGAATGAGAAGATTCCCACATTTTCACGATGTTTTTTTCTATTTGGTACTTGTTTATGGTTCTGAGTATGGCTCCAAGCATAGATTTGTGTGTGAGAGAGAGAGAGAGAGAAATAGTCTGTCTTATAATGGAAATCCAAAAGAATGGACATCTGACAAATAAGCAGAGAAGGGAGACGGCTACACAGAAATAGTGATGAAATGTATAAATAGTGTATTGTGATCTGTTTTGGATATAGAATTCATTTTTGTGAATTGCATTTATACAAAAAGAGATCTTCAATCTCTAAATTTCTGAAACTGCTGCTTGTATCTGTAATCTTTCCACAGAATGAAAGGTAGTAACTTACTATGTCTTTCAATATTTAATATTTTAACTGCTGCAGCTGCTAAGTACCTGTTGGACTGGGATAAGCCTAATACCATGCGAAACACAAAAATTAAAGAATGCATTTAAAAATAATCTTAGTTTTATAATTTATTTCAGAGGGTGCAGATTTAAGGTTACTGTAGTTTGAATAATCGTACTGGTGACTCGGGAATATAGCAGGATGTGGGTACGGCTTAGAATCAAAAGTTGCTTGGCTGCATATGAAGAAATTTAATTTTTTTCCCTTCTTAAATTTCTTTGGAGGTTCATAAGAGAAATTCCTTGTAAGCAGACTCCTTTTACCATCTGTCTTGTTTGCCTCTTTAGAAAGGTAGTTTTGCTGCTGTGTCGTATTAAAGCTGTTAAGATGATTGTGAACTCAAGTGTATAATTTTTAATTAAACACCAATGTTTTTTAAAATGGTTGAGGGATCTGTACATGGATGCACGGCCTGCAAATTATGTTGGAGATCTGATGCCTGAGACTAGTGGCTCTTCTTCCCTCCTGCCATTGTCTCAAGCTATTTCGTGAACTGAGACACCCACCTACAGCTTTCCTGTGGCGGACTGGGGGAGTTTCTGCAATGCTGTAGAGCTGATTGCAGAGGAACCCTTAAGAAACACTAAATTGTCCATGCAAATTCCTGTTTTCAGGTGAGTTACATGGAGATTTACTGTGAGAGAGTCAGAGACTTGTTGAACCCGAAGAACAAAGGGAATTTGCGGGTGCGAGAACATCCTCTGCTTGGACCGTACGTGGAAGATCTGTCCAAGTTAGCAGTCACGTCTTACACGGACATTGCAGACCTCATGGATGCTGGGAACAAAGCCAGGTTAGTGATGGTGGCACATTATATATTTTTATCTCTGTGGGGATATATGGCATATAGCAGCAAATTTAAGATATCTTCTGTGATGCATTGGCACTTTTTAAAAACCTTATGTCACATGAGGATTATTGTTGAAATATACACTGACCAATACTATTAAAAGGTTGAAATTGATTTGTGTGCTGAAATAGTGCTGGAAATCGCTGTATAGGTATTTAAAGCTTGTAATGGCTTGAGATGAAGTATGTAAATAATTATACTGGCATTTAGTTCTGCCTTCCTTGTGTACTGTATCACTATATTGGTATAAATAAACATGTGAAGACAGTCTCCTCTGTCATTCATTCAAGTGGTCAGGACTAAAGTTGGCTTCTAGCTTTAGGTTCTAGTTCATTAGTAGTTGTTTTCATGTCAGCTGTAGGCTCCATTTAACAATGTGTTAAATGCTGCTTGCATTTTCTTGGGTGTTTGAGTGTAAGGTAGATTATTGAGTACACAGATTGAGGAAGCTCTGTTTAAACTGATGAAGAAGGGAGTAATTCAGGAGTGGAAAATCAAAGGCTTTGTTAATGGCGGTGTGGCTTGGTCTTGGTTACAGGGCAGAACATTGACTGTACAGCCTCTTGGTCTCATTGCTCTAGAGCTGCATTCAGCCCTGCAGGTAGTTGCACTTGCGGGACAGAGGCTGCTGTTTTCTAAACATGTGCATATCTGTTCATGTTACAGGACTGTGGCAGCTACCAACATGAATGAAACCAGCAGCCGCTCTCATGCTGTGTTTACAATTGTCTTTACTCAGAAGAAACATGACACAGAAACTGATCTTTCCACAGAGAAGGTATGTTACAGATAAGTGGCTTTCTGACTGTTTTTCACAAATATTCCCTGCAGTGACATATTCTTATTAGCAGTAATATGAGATAACGAGAATGAATTGGGGTTTTTTTGTTTAAGGGTGAACTTGCTGTATGCTTTGACAGAGCCCTTTTATTTCTTAGGGGATTTTGTTTGATTGTAACTCTAAAAACAACTAAATGAGGAATATGTGCAGGAAGAGAATATGTAGATGTGGGGGAGAAAAGGCCTTAAGGACTAGGTTCTACAGGGAGGGATATATGAAATAAAAGAAGTTAATCTTCCCCAGTCTTGTTCCCAGAACTTTGTGGTTTTGCTTATCAATGCAGAATATTTGCCTCGTTAGTTCTTTTCTTTGGGTGCAGAAATTGGGATGAGTGAAACTTAGGCACTTTCTGGAATTTGCATGTTAAAAGGAGGTACAGATGCTCTGCATAAAAATAGCTGGAATACAGGTTATGTTTACATTTCTGAACTGAATACTGTGCACAGATCTGAAAAAATCTATGTATCGAAGACACTACCTTTCCCCCAAATGGTAACACCCTGTAAAATTATCATTAACTGACATGCAGTGTGTAGCTTTAGTTAGGCCAGTGCTTTATTGTTGGTGTCACTAGAGTCAAGTTGAAACTTTACGTTTCTCTTCCTTTGAGATTCTTGCGTTGCCTGTAGCAGTAACACAATTTCTTTTAAATTCTGTTCTGCTCTGTTCATGTGAGACCTCATTCTCTTTTTAGGTATAGTGATACTTGAAACAGAGCATCATCCCAGACACTTTTTATCCATGAGATAACAGCATCAAGCTAAATGCTTGTGAAAACTTTGTTTGACTGTAGTTTTAAGCACACTACGGTGATTTATTTATTTTTTAAAACAATAGGGTTTTCATGCCATAGAATTCTTTGAAGTTTTGTTCTTGCTCTAGTCTACCAAGAACTAATTCTCGTTGCTAATGTGCTTTCTCTCTTCAGGTCAGCAAGATTAGCCTTGTGGATCTAGCTGGGAGTGAGCGAGCTGATTCAACTGGTGCCAAAGGAACCCGATTAAAGGTATTAGGCCAGTTGCTGTATGGGGAAAGAAAGGGAAGTGGGGGCACAAGCATCATGTGAAGTCTTTGCCTGACAAATAATAAGGAGAAGAAAGGATTGCCATGATAAGTATGCAAAAAATAGCTGCAAAACTGAAGACTTCCCCCCTCCCCATCCCTTAGTCTACAGAGGTTCACGGTTGAACAACTTTAATTACTGTATAATACTGGATTCTATTTTCTCAGGAAGGAGCAAATATAAACAAGTCTCTCACGACGCTGGGTAAAGTTATTTCAGCATTGGCTGAAGTGGTAAGTACAGCATTTACTTACCTGTAATAACCTTTCCATAGCTAGTGAAACTGAGACAGTAAAAACCATGGAGTACAGCAGAATCAGTCACTGTTCTTGGCCTAGCATTCTCAGCCAAATTAGCTGTGTGTATTTTGATAGATGAATAGTGTTGATAATGTTCTATAAATGTCATGCAGACTGGTAGGTGCTTTACTTGTTGATAGATTGAAGCATTGGTTTATTTAGCTGAGCAGAGGCCTTGCAAAAGAAGCCTGTGTTTGTGTAGAAGACCTGTTCACATAGCAAGCTTTTAGTTCGGCAGAGCAGTAATTTTTTTTTTACTTGAAAACTAACTGCAGCTTTGTTGTTAAAAATTTTAGAAATACCAGTGTAATAATTTTGATTATCACTGGCTTTGTTTGCAATGACAAGACTTCATGTGTTGAGTTGAGTGAGCGTATGTTGATCCAAACATAATGTTGTAGGTTTAGAAAAGTACTTTGTCTTTTATGCTCAACTACTTTTTATAAAAAAAAAAAAAGTAGTAAATTACTGCTGTTCCTTTTAAAAGTGAGTTCTCAACAGTTTGGACAGGTTGAATAGACTTAAGTGCTTTTTAGATTTTTTTTTTTTTTTAATGAAAACTATTCTCATTCACTGGGCTTCTCAAGAAAAGAAAACAGTGTCTAAGCTAACACGGAAGTTATATATAAAGCTCTGTTAAGCTCATCTTATGTCTTACTGCTCTTTTTTAACGCTTTCAACTTAGGATAACTGCACCAGCAAGGTATGATGGTCTGAGTAGTAGTGGATGTTGTCTTTTTTGCCTGAATGTATGATTTTATTCTCTGAATATTCTTTGGAATCAAAGAGCAGGGATCTTATGTCAGACCTTTGAGAAATTCCTTTGGCTATACATTATAGTAATGAAGCCTGAGAACTATTAGTGCTAAAATTTAGAAATGTTCTAAGGTTAGGGATAAATTAATGAAAAGTACACATTTAAGAACATTATTTTATTAAAGTCCTGCTTCTGATTTGACGATTTATGTTGGGAATATTTACTTTTAGTATGGATAGCTTTGCCTTTGTTTTCATGCCTATACTCTCCATGCTTTTTTCTTTACCCCATGTGATGGTTTGTAGGCAATAGTCAATTCTAGTTTTCAGCTTTAGCATCTGGTGCTTACCTGCCCTTAGTAGTTACTCTTGTCCGTTGTAAGGTTACTCACCTTTGGTAAGGGACAATAGAACTATTGCAAGACTAACACTCACATTTTAAGCACTTTTGGAGTGTTAAGAGGAGTTTCACACAAATTATAGTCAAGCCTTTTATTGCAAAGCCATATCCTGTGTTAAATGTTGCCTGGAATTAGACTTTTGGCATCTCTTAAAGCAAGATGTTTGCCCACTATTTGTTTAAGTAAACGGATGACCCCAGATTCACATTCTGTTAGAGATCTTTTGAGATTAATCATTATTTTTTTTAGTCCAAATATAGAAGCTAGGGAAAGCCTTTAAAATGAAATTTGGAGGGAAGTCTGCCAAAGGTGCAGAGAAGGCCCTCTTCTCTTGTGTGGAAGTTCTACATTTGTCACTACTGATTTTGGGACAAAGTACTTAAATACTTGGGCACCCGTCTTGTGGCTTTGTGCTTTGGTTTGAGTAGTCTCTATAAAGTACTTGTCTTTTATTTATTTATTTAAAAAAAAAAAAAAAACACAACGAACCACAAACCCCCAAAACCACCTCCTTTCTACTCATACTTCTGATTTCAGTGTCCAAGTACTTTCATCTTTTCCGGCCCCAAGTTTCCTAATAACTGCTTACAGAAACACTGGAAGATTGGGTAGTTGTCCTTTCACATGTGCACTTGCGTCTGCTTAGCTGTGCAGTCTCTGTAATACTTTTGACTGCTCTAAAAAGCCGTAACTCTGCTACCAAAGGAAAAGTGAATCTTCCCCTGAATGAGCAAGATTTACTGCTTAAATTCTCTTGGAATGGTATTAGAACACAGACTTTAAATGTCAGGAAGATATTATTCATACACAGAAAAACCTTTCTGAAGGTAGTGCATCAGGGGGATTCTCTGGAATGTTCTTATCATCATCTGTTTAGATACCTGAATATGTTGCATGTTACCTAATTTCACACTCAGTAATCACTTGTACAACTGAGGATGGGCCACCCCTCTGTTTAGCATATGTGTATGCTGTCATGGTTCTTTTAATAGTTACACTATGATTTTTATGTCTTAAATATTAGTTTTTCATTTGGTGTCTATTTTTCAGTATTGTGTTCTTTCTTTGTAGAGTAAAAAAAAGAAGAAGACAGACTTTATACCATACAGGGATTCTGTACTAACATGGCTTCTTCGGGAAAATCTAGGTATGGCTGATTTGCCTATGCCAATATGGAAAGAAATTATCACTGAATTTTTTGACTGCTTTTAACTCATTTAGATTTGTATCAAGTATGAGGTTGAATATTTTTAGTAGTCAAATCCGAGTCATACAGTTCCACCTCTTGTTTAAGTTACAACTGTCTTTCCTATGATTTATGTATGTTCCTTGGTAATGTAGAATATAGTTGAATTCTATAATTTATTGAAAATATTGATATTTAGTAGGTAACTAGTGCCTAGATTGAAGTCTTATCTAAACTGAAGTCTTATCTAAAATCTTGCCTGTTCATTATAGGTGGTAACTCCAGAACTGCCATGGTTGCGGCTTTGAGTCCAGCAGACATAAACTACGATGAAACTTTGAGCACTTTAAGGTACTTTCTTTTTATCTGCAGTGGGTATGGGTAGCTGTTAGCTCTAATAGCCGCTTTCTATCCTTCATACCTTTGGGTTATTATACTTTGAGAAAATCTGTAGGGAAGACAACTCTATACTGGCAAGAACTCAATTACCCTGAAAGAGGAAAACCAATCTATTGTATGTGAATAGGGAGCTAGGGATTTATTGCCTACTCTTAACTTAAAAAATCAAACTCGTCTTCTCGTGTTCATATGTTCTTTTCCAGTGTGGTCCCTAAAATTGAGCATATTTAATCAAGCTGAGACTTCAAAGCACTGAATAAAGAAAAAAGTAAAAAACGTGTTATCTGTTGTACATATTGTTAATCCATCTTGAATAGGACTTGTCTTTTTTGCAGCAATACCCTGTATTAAATATGAGTTCAAATGCATGATTGGATATAATCCAGGATTCTGTCCTGACATACGGCTGCAAGCAAAATGTCTCCTATTTTGCTGCGTTCCTGTGTTGCATATAAGCACTTATATGGTCGTTATAAGGTTTCATTGTTTTCATTTGGTTCCAGATACGCTGATCGTGCAAAACAGATTAAATGCAACGCTGTTATCAATGAAGATCCCAATGCCAAGCTGGTGCGTGAGCTGAAGGAGGAGGTGACAAGGCTTAAGGATCTCCTGCGTGCCCAAGGGCTGGGAGATATTATTGACAGTAAGTGGATTAAACAGATCTTACCATCTTGAGGTTGGTCTCTCTTGTGGAGGATTAAACAGATCTTACCATCTTGAGGTTGGTCTCTCTTGTGGAGGAGGGACAGCTGGGCCTGTGAGAGAAAGGGATTTAAAACCTGGAAGTTAAACGTTGGTAATTTTGAACATGGTTTTACAAGTGGTAGCCTCTTCTGTCTTTAAACAACCTGTCCTAGGATTGCCTGTAGTGTTGACAGGCCACCTTCAAACTCTCAAGGAAGAGCATGGAGATTGAGTTTGCTGTTACTGTAGAAATGATTTTGTGTAATAAACTTGCACATTCAGGAGTTGCCCTGGTGAGTTATGGAGGGCTTTTTGTCTGGCTGCCAATAAAAGGATGAGAGTTGAGATACAGAAATTTAATTTCATACTGAGAAAGAAAGCATCTTTTCTACCTTAAAGGGTTAAAGTTATTAGTTGATACCTGGCTTCAATGCTGTCCTTGCTGAGAAAAGAAAACGATGGCTAATTCCTGTTAGACAATGCCCTGAGTGACAAACCATTTGTCATCTCAAAATAACAAGCTATGAAACAGCTGCTTGTGAATAAATAATGAATTCTTTTGGGGCGAGATTGAGTTAGGTTGGCAGAGCAGTATTGTACTGATCTGCTTTGCCAACAACCTCTTAAAGCACCAGAACACACTTGTGCCTGAATTCTTTCCTTGTCCTCATTCCAAACAAGGCAAATAAATTACAAATTTAGCTGCTACATTCTTCTATAATATGAACAATGATTTGATTCCTGGTGAAGAAGATGCCCATAAAAACACAGAATGTATTTCAGTGGATTAAAAGATTCTTTAATCTTAAAAAAAAAGTGAACGTTGCACCAGTTTCTGATTTCTCAGAGCTTATTTGCCTCTGACACGGAAGTCCTGACTTAGTCACGGACTGCCTAAAGATGTGTAACATGTATTTACATTTTTGTTTGCTTGTTTTCAAGAGAATGGGGCCAGAGGACAAGGAAATGCAGGTGTTTTCGTGCTTGGTACAGTTTGTGTTTTTTGGTTCTAAATCAAAACTGAAAAAAACATGTGTTACTGCAAATTGTGTTTTGTTTCTTTAAACATCAAGTAGTAGTCTCTTCCCTTCCTGTGTCATTGGTGAACCTTCAATTTTGATCCTTCTTGTATTTTCCCTCCTGCTTCCTTTCAGTTGATCCAATGGGAGATGAATACTCTGGAAGTGGAGGCAAATGTGTGTATTGTGTGGTTCTCTTTTTAACCTGCTTTCTCTGGGTCAGCTTTTAACTGAGCTTTGCATGCCAGCATTTCTCACAGGGAAATCCCAGACAGAACCCTCACTGTGGAATGCAATGCAGTTTCATGGAAACTAGCTTAACTAGCATTTCTTAGATTGAGTCGACAGTCAAAAAACAGTGCAAAGTTTAAAATGCAATGTATGTTCACTGCTTTCTTTCTGGCAGAATATAGAAGGGAGAGTGGTAATTCCTTAGTCTGTTTCATGACAGCCAACAGTTTAGAAATAGAAGAATCTTTTTCTCAAAGCTTTCTCAGGTTACTCAGTTGAAACAGCTTCTGCTCACCTAGCTCCCTGGCCTTTTAACATCTCTTTTCCACCTAGAAGTATTTGTTTTATATGTGTCAATTGTTTAACTCAAGATGAAATGTTATCAGTTGCTTATAGAGACTTTGATTTATTTTGTATAGTCTCTTTAAAAAAAAAAAAGTGGGACATCTTATACTGATGAAGGTCTCTTATTTGAGCTCAAATGCTTGGTTGCAGATGACTAACTTACTAGGGTTAAAAACAGTCAGCAAATAGCATTTTATTTTTGTTCTACTGTTTGCTTGTATGAAAGGGAAATATGTAGTGCATTGCAAGAGAGATGTATTCTATGTAAATTTTGTGTTGGTAGACTTCTTAAACTCTTTCAGTTAGTCTTCTTCACCCTTACTCAAACAATACCAACTGGAAGAGATCTGTCTGAAATTTCCTAAAACTAAAGCTACTGGTGGTGTAAAGACTCATCCTGGCCTTGTCTGACATTCTGATGCTGCTTCCAGCGTGTGCATATGTCATCCGTGTGAAAGCTGCAGCCTCCAGGAGAAGCGTGCATGATGTTGAGGGTTTTGGTTCTCTGTGGTTACAGCAACTGTGAAAGCTATTGCAAGCGCCACGTCCTTTATCTTCAGGAGTGCATGCGGCTATTGGCCTTTGGAGACTTCATCCTCCCTGCTCTGTCATGCCTGCTTTCCTCATCCCGATGGCATTCCCTTTCCTTAACCTGCTTTTCTTCTGTTAAACTCCCACCCCTGCTTCCTGTATTTGCAGATGGTGGTTTTCAAACTGACTTGATGCAATCATCAGTTTCATGAGGCTGAAACAGCAGGTTGAATGTGGAGTGAACTAGGGCATAAGGCTGACAATAGCAGGATTGTTCAGGGTAAGAGTAGAGGAGATGTAGGAGGACACGGAAATTTATGCAATGTCTGGGTGAGCATCTCATTTTTGTAAGCGTGAAGCCCTTGTTCAGAACTTGGCAGGTCTGATTTGACCTGTTTCTTTCCTAAGGATACTTATTTTAAAGGATTTGGTTTTGACATAGAATTTGAAACTATGAAAATTATTAAAACTGAGCTATTTAGTTGTCTGATATTCCGTGTTAGAAGAATTTTTTGTGTGTGTGATTATTTTGAGGATATGGTTTACAGACATCTGAAAAGCTAAATTAGATTAAAATAAATTGCCTTTGGATACTAGTTCTTAAATCATTCATGCACCTTTTCATTGTTTTTGGTCTTTCAAGGAGGCATTTTTCAGGCTACAAAAGCTGCCTTGTTAAATTGTGGATATTTTTTCAGGTCTTCCTCATCTAAATGAAGACCAGAAAGCTTTAAAGCAGCTTGTGACTTATGAGAGCCTTATCAGATATTTCACTGATCGGGTATCTTAGACTTCCATTTTTCAGATAAGGAGGGTCAAGAAGGAACATAATGATGTTGTTGTGAACTTGTGTTCTCTTCTGACTGACGGGTGATTTACATACTCTCCTGTGAGAATCTAAGGAGGAGGGAGTTCTTTGTCCTTTTGGTCTGGGTGGTTCATCAGTAGAACCACTGCTGTGATAAAGATTTACTTAATCATCGTTTTAGATTAAAGGAGTCTGGAAGGGAATGTTTTGCTGAGTTTAAGGGGTTGGTGTCTATTCAGACTTCAGCCCAAAATGTCACTAATTTCCTGAGGAACTCAATCTGGTCCCGGTCTGAGTTCCATGATGCTCAGTTTAGTGTTCAGTTAGGAATAGGATGGTTTATTTTTTGGCAAGTGTGTAACTTACTTTTTCAGGCTTTTTTTGATCAAAATGGTTTATGATGAAGTCCTTACTAATAATCCTCAGGGTCTGAACTGAGTTACTGTTATGTTATGGATACTAATATTAAAAGATTTGTCTCAGAACTACCATCTAAAAATTACAAAACTTGTCTTGTTGCTGCTTAAATGCTTTCCTCTTACACTGGTATTTCCTTCCTTTCCTTTTTTCCTCTTCCTTCCCTCTTCCTATTTTCCTGTTCCCGCCTTTCTGCCTTCCCTCTGTCTGTGTGTCTCTCTCCCAGACTTGAAAGATTTTCAGAACAATAAACATAGATACTTGCTAGCGTCCGAGAATCAACGTCCTGGCAATTTTTCCACAGCCTCCATGGGGTCCCTCACTGCATCTCCATCCTCCTGCTCTCTCAGTAGTCAGGTGGGCTTAACATCTGTGTCCAGTATACAGGAAAGAATCATGTCAACACCTGGAGGAGAAGAGGCAATTGAACGTTTGAAGGTACGTATCGCTGTAAGTTAAGGAGGCTATGATTTTGGTCCTTCCAAAGGCTAAATAGGGGAGAACGTTCCTTCATAAATATATACAGTCTGGCACTGCTGTAGGAAGCTGTCTGAAACCCACTTGGACCTTAAAAAGGGCACTTAACTGCAGCGGGCTAGAAACTGGGTTCATGCACAGCCTTTCCTGTTAGGATTACTTAGGTTTAATTGTAGTCTGGAGCTCCAACTAAATTATAAATGAAAATCTCAGTTCTTGTTTGCAGGTCCTCTGGTGCAGTGGTAATCATGGAAAATTTGATCATAAGTGTAGACTTCGGGAGGCCTGGTCAGCGCTAGTGCGGACAAAGTCTGACTAGCAAATGCACTCAGCTTTCAGAAAACCAAATTACCCCAAAGTTGAAAAAAGGAGGAAGAATAATCCTGCCACTGTTGTATTCGCCCAGCCCCCACAGATTAAAATGTGAAGCACACAGAATAGCGTGCTTTATCCAGACAATAGCGGCCTTGTCCCAATTCTGCATAGAATTGACCCGCATCAAAAGTGCATTACAGTGAAGTATTTCTTAATTTTTATGAAAGCCCTCCCAACCTCCATGGGTGGATGAGTGGGGAGAGCTGGCTGTGTTGAATCTGTCCTTCATTCTCATGTCTTGTCCATGAGACACTGCCACAGGGATTGGAATGGGCTGGAACACACGCTGCATATCCCTTTCTTATTGGAAACCTGCTGTTGCCATGGAAATAACAGTGTGGTCTCTGCAGTTCCTTGGCACGCAGTTACTGAATGATGTCTGTAAATCAGATTTAAAAACCAAAATAAATTAGGTGGTTCAAATTAAAGTCTGACTGTGGTTAGATATGAAGTTGTCTTTTCTTCTCACTTTGCCTTCAGGGCTATTTACCCTTTTAAAAATTAAGGAAAACAACTTAGAGTTTTGAAGTGCTGAGAGTACTTTTTATACCCAAAATTAATTTGAGGTCTAGAACTGAGCACAAACTTTAATTGCTTTGTGTACTATGTAAAGAACTTTGAGAAGACTTGTAAAACAGCTTCTGGGATTTCCACACAGGAATCTGAGAAGATTATTGCAGAGCTGAATGAAACATGGGAAGAGAAGCTGCGGAAAACTGAGGCCATTAGGATGGAAAGGTCAGGAGTCGGAAGTGCTGTAGATGTGGATGGTATCTAGAAAATGGTGAAGTGTGGAAAATAGAGAATGTTACTCTGTTCAAAAGCAGTGGAACAGCAGAATAGTGCTTAGTGATAATTCTGCTGACCTTTTGTGTTACACGTAACAGTATGGGCAATGCTGAGAGAAAGCCATATTCTTTCCTATGTTTCCCACAGTTAAAGTGTTTACCCTTGTAATTCAGCTAATATCCTAAGCTGCTACGTTGGTTTCTGCTGTGAAGCAGTGCGGAGTCCTTGTCTCTTTCTTCCCCCTTCCACCATTTGCTTACATTTTAAAAATTCTGGCCCTAAAGTTAAGCAGAAAAGATTAAGTTTTTAGTACTGGAGTATCTAAAATTATGAAGTAGCTTTACCTTTCCAGCTTTGGTTTGAATTGTGTCTTACAGTCAGAAGACAGATGCTTAATAATTGTCAGAAATTTGGGTGCAGCCAAAGAGAGCATTAGTTATTAGAATATTAAAAGCTTGCCAAATATATACCTTTGCCTGGAAACAGTGTGACTGAGCCGTCTATAAAGTCATGAGAGATACATGAAGAAAGGGGATAGAGATTTATTACTCACTGGCAGAGGTAAGGGACTCTAAGGCTAACAGGTGATTTGAGACAAATAGGAAGTTCTCACAATACATAGGTAAGCTCTGGAAGTCTTTACTGCATGGTGTTGATGATGTTGAATTAAAAAAAAATGACAAAAGCTCAAAAAAACACCAACAACAAAATTTTGAATAGCTGTTTAAAGGAAATATCACCATTAATTCTGGACATTCCTTAGGAAGAAACTGTGAGAATACTTCGGGGGAAAATACCACAGTGTTTGCTGTGTTCTTACTCTTGTGTGTTGACATCACTGTTGTGCTTTGTCAAGGCCAAGAATACTGTGTTACATGAACAGTTTGACCCAATACAATCCTTTCTGTCTTAAGGAGAGAGTACTTTCTATATTAGATCAAGAAGAGCCAGTTAAGTCTTCGTAAATTAATGAATAATGGTAGCTCCTTTTACCTAAATTAAATATTTAAATTTAGAACAGACTTTAACCTTCCTTAAAGAAGTAATGAATGTTACATCCTAAAATATACTTATCTTGTGACACATTATTGCACTAAATGCTGTTAAATCTCCGCAGAATTTTTGCTGTTGACTTTCTGCAGGCCTATAAACTCCAGGACTAAAGTTTAGAAACTTGCCCTATTGTGTTATGAGGTGGTGACAGTTCTGGCTGTGTGGTCAGTGGATAGGCTGGTTGAAAGTCTAATGTATTTCCTTGCATGGCTTTCATTTGACCTTATTTTGTCTAAGCCGCCTGAAATATGGTAAATATCTTGCATTTCTCTCTCAGGGAGGCGTTGTTGGCAGAAATGGGAGTTGCCATTCGGGAAGATGGAGGAACACTGGGAGTCTTCTCACCTAAAAAGGTAGCGTAACTGATAACTATGGCATTGTGTCTCCAAAAGGCTGATCGGCCTGGGAGGAGAGGGTGATGGGGGAGCTACCGTTCGCACAAGGGCTTGTAGTCATGTGAGGTACAGAACACCACAAGTGAGGTTTGGACCCTTTGTGAGTTCCTCTTACAATACCTTTTCGGAAATAGCTTTAGCGTTAGAATCTTTGAAACACTGTACATGTAAGGATTATTTTGCCCATAATAATGAAGTTGGACACTGTTCCTCATGCAAGTGATGCAACATAATACTTAATGCATTTAGGGAGCTGCGGAAAGAGTTGCCTGTGGTAGCTTCCATTGGTTGTGAAAGTAGGGAAGCGTGTGCTAGCCTAATACAATGATGAAATAGGAGCAGTGTGAAAAGTTCATGGGGAGACTTCTGATATCAAAAAACGATTGAACTTTTTTGTACCTTCCTTTAGAAAAATTCATGGTGCAAGTAAAAGTGTTTGGAGCTCCTTGCATGTCTGTTGACTCAGGAGCAACTCAGAAATGCTGCCTCTTAGATTGTTGTTGCCATTTTCTGCAGTAACTGTGTGTGAACTTTGCATACTCTACCTATTCTTCTTTGGGATACCCAGAGAAGTTTGAAGTCTTGTTTAGGTGCTCTTCCGTGAATTTGTTTGTTAATCCTTTTTCCCCTTGGAAAAAGGGATTGTAATCTAATGAACCACTGAACATAGGGAGTGCAGGGGAATATTTCTTTCGGGTACATGTCAATAGTTCTATTTTCTGAAATTTGAAAGAACTGTGCAGGAAAAGGGTGTAAATCAGTGCTATAAATATAAAATGATCAAGTTAGTAAAGAAGCTGTCTATGCAGCTAAAGCAGAATTATTGAAGAAGTTCAAGGCAAAGAATATACTTTCTTGTATCTCAGTAATCTTTGAAAAAAGAGCACAGGGTCGTATTTTAGCCTGAAACTTGCACGTGCAAGTGGGTGACAAAGTTGATCTAAGGTTAAATGGGAACCTACCTAGAGGCATTGTACAGAAATATAGGACAGCAGAACTGGTTAAAATGTTTAATCCTTCATTTAAAGTAGTGTTAGACTGTTATGTGCTGGGTAGGTAGAACTCTGGCGTCTTTTGGTGTCTCCTCCGGAAGTGCCTAAGGTTTGTAAAGACGCTAATTCGTTGAGTGTTCTTTACGTTTCTTTCTCTTATGCTATGGATCCTCATCTTTTAGATTTTCCCTCAGCGGCCCTCAGCTCTTTTTGATGACTCTTTTGGTGCATTTTCAGCTGATCAGGTTTGTGTATAAATGCCATCTGGATTAAGTAGTTGCTTTGGTAATAGATAATAAATCCTATATAGATAAAAATATATACTAGGAGAAGTAAAACTCCTGACCTAGTCCTGTCTGCTTCTGTTCCTTCCTATCCTTGCACTTCAGTTTCATTAGTTCTTCTAGTAACTGTGGCTGCTGTTGTGAAAACTTAGGAGATGTAGATAGTAAATTTGAAGTTCTTTTATAAAGACTTTACACTTCTGAGGTACCAGTATATATCTAATTGTGTGCTACTAGGACAGCACTATGTTTTTTACCAGCCGAGCTGTAAATTGAACTCTGTAAGGTAAATTTTGCCCACTTCACAAATTAAAAGGTATCACATTGTGCAATCATTGCTCTTTCTACCAGTTTTGCCTTTGATGGCAGGAAACTTCTTGAAACGGATTGTGGAAATGTAATTGCTTTTGCTGTCATCAAAGATGGGAGCAGGGCAAATCCTTCAGCTCGTTCTTGAGGAATGCTGTCCAGGAGAAAGCTGAAGACGTATATGTCTGTGGATGAATAATAGATCTCAGAATGAGTGAAGTCAGTTTTGCTAACATCATCTTTCAAGTTGTTGAGCTTTATTTCTTACAAAGCTCTCCGTTGCCTGTGAAACACCCATTCAGGCTTTGATTTAGTGTAGTAAATGAACTCAGATGCTAAAACACGTATGTATAGGGTACAGCATTGTTTTCAAAGTGTCCAAATGGTACAAGTTGTAGTGGTGTTACAGCAGTTGACTGTGTCTGGGATTTGGTTTCTCTCCAGTTTTCTCTTGATTTAAGAGCTTCATATAGCTTCAAATGTTGATTTGAATGCAGTGAATAGCAATGACAGCATGGGACACCTTCAGCTGCAGTTTTAGGTGGCCCCTATATTTTTAGGGATGAAATATGTGTTGTCTTTTTCTCGCCTTTCTGTCTTTATAGTTGTCTTCCATTGGGCAATTGAGAATCAGACTTCTCCATTCAAAGACAAATTTCATTGTGAACATCCAGTAATTTTAGAGCTTCTGTAAATCGAGTGCTGTGAACATCTCTCCTGACTAAACTTTTTTGCAGCTAGAATAAGTTGATGGAAGCAATGTTCCCAAGGAATCTTAGCTAAATTTATTTCCTTTTGCTAAATTTACTCTAATTGAGGGCAACAAAGGGACAAGTGGCTTATTAAGTTTTATTTGTCTTTTATCATCTTTCCTCTTTCATTCTGTTTAACCATTTTTGCCTTTTCTTTTGTGCTTGTACCTACTGCTATCTCACTGGCTAGATTTTCACACCAAGGCCTTGTGACTTGTTTGCTGATTCCAATGGGGTTTTTTCACCAAAGAAGGTTGGTTTAGTAACCGTAGTGGATTTAAATTTAGAAGAACTTTAGATGAAGAGCTTTTTAGCTGTTTGTATCAGAGAATGTTGGTAGTTTTAGATTTTCTTTTGAAGTTAACAGACTGCCAAATGAGCACCTGACCTGTATTGCCCAAGAAAAGGTAAAGTTGATTCCGTATCAGTTTCAAAATTTTACTGGAGCAACCCTTTTTGCTATTGGACTTCCCTTATCAAAGTTTACAGAGACTTTACAAGGAATATTTTTTTTTTCCCCAGCTGAAGTCTTTATTACCTCTTATTGATTGATATTTCAGATAACTAAGCAATCTGAGGTGCGTTTCTGCTCTTACTTTGGGAAGCTCTTCAGTACTGCAAGAAGTTATGTTTGAAAAAATGCGTTATGGAATAACCTCGATATACATAGCAAAACTGCTGGGTTAATATACATCCTCCACAGCTGTGGGAAGAAGACTGGAAGTAGGTCCTCAGTTCTTAATTAACTTTTCTTTTTGTTCTTTCAGACTCCTCATCTTGTAAACCTTAATGAAGATCCACTCATGTCTGAATGTCTGCTTTACTACATCAAAGATGGTATTACTAGGTGAGGATTGGTGCTAATATGCTCTGAAGTCTGCTTCTTTGCTTGCTTAAATCCCCATGCTGGACACACCATGAGTTTAAATAATAATTGTGCCTTGAGCTATTCAACTTGCAGGTACAAATGAAGCATGAGTTTGCTGTAGGTGGGAAAATAGTACAGAAATGCATTTTCTTTTAAGCTGATGTGCTTTAAAAGTAGGATGCAGTCACTAAGCTTTAAGTTCGTTACTACACCTGGGCATTAAAAGAAAGCATGATATCCCTTCTAAGATATAGGAAAACAAAAGTAATAAAACTTACTGAAAATGCCTTTGAGATTTTGATGGGTGGAGGATTGAAAACTGTAGCACTTGATAAAAGCAACTGGAATATGGATGAGTGTTCACTTCATTATTTAAATAAAATGTTATCTGTGCCTCTGCACAATTAATATATTCTGCATTCACATATATGAGATGAAATTTAATTGCCAGATTTGGAATTTAAAACAGATTTTATTCCAAAACGCATCAAGACATCTGGAAGAAGAGGGGTAGTTTTTGTTATCTTTGGAGCACTAAACTGTGTTTGATTGCTTAGTTTGTGTATTCCTGGGGACCAAATGGAGAAGAGTATACAAACAGGTGCTGTTGTATGGTACTGCTCTAACAGGCATTGGATCTACTGAAAAGAATATCAAACTGGTAGAGAATTCAGCACAGAATGATGAATAGAATAGCTTTGGGCTTAAGAAATCATTATAAGTTTTGAGCTTAGCTAGCTGACATCAGAAATGTGTAGAGTAATAAGTTAAGCAAGAAGTTCCTAAACATTAGGATTGAAAATTAAGTTATCCATGTCTAGAATTGCTCAAATACTTGAGTTTGGAATGGACGTAAATCTTCATGCTCAAGGGATACAGCCAACCTCTCGCTGTCTGGAAGCTGGATGAAACTGCTTGTGGCATCGGATTATTCAGCAAGAGTCTCCTGAGCCATTTTTGCTCTGTTGTTCAAGTGCAGATAGTGGTTATTGGAAGGGGTGATCACTGTATGCCAGCTGAAGCGCACCGCTGGAGGTTCCTGTCACTTTTTGGTTTTCCCATTGCTACAGGGAGAAAGGGGAAGGAAACACATTAAATCCAGAGGTGTTTAACACTTCAATTCTCTCTTTAAATTACATGTTTTAAGAGAGAGAACTTCTGTTTTTCTTTTGTCAAGCTGTTATTGTCCAATTCATGGTAAATCTGGTAAGTTCTCCACAGTGTGGAGTTAAGTGCAAGTTCAAACCTTTAAACTTGAAGGATAGTCTTAATAGTTCAGACTTTTCTCCTGGATATTTCTGGGCTGTATTGTCCTACACAGAGTTGTGGAAAGTGTCTGATTTGCTCTTGAAATACCTTCTTCTGGACCCAGGGTTGGCCAAGCTGATGCTGAGCGAAGGCAAGACATTGTATTGAGCGGGGCTCATATCAAAGAAGAACACTGTATCTTTCGAAGCGAGAGGAACAACAATGGTGAAGGTAAAAAAACCTACTTCTAGCAAAGTATTGCTGAATCTTTCACTCCTCACTTGATAGTTGTCCAGGGAATACTGGTATTGGAAAGTTTTTCTTATCTGAAGAAAACCATCAGCTTTGACTTGCTGTTTTCTTGAGTCTTAGAGAAAGAAAATAAAATTTAAGTGATAATAGCTTCAAATGCAGGCTGCAGTCAGTATAAGAGTTAAGTTCTGATCTTGTTTAACTATAAACATGAAAATTCAAACAAATAATAATAATAATAATTACCCATATTGCAATATGTGGAGATGTGAGTAGTATTGATTTTTCTCATGAGGCTTGCTTTCTTTTGTAACCAGCATGGCATCAAGGAGTGACTCATTGTACCTTGTTTTGGTGTTAGTAGGAAGATAGGCAGAAAATGAGAGGCCTCTAGGGTTTGCACACTTATGTTTCTATACAGTGCTCTCTAAAGTCTTCTTCAATGTTGTTTTCTTCATAGTTATTGTTACTTTGGAGCCTTGTGAACGATCAGAAACCTATGTTAATGGCAAGAGGGTTGTGCATCCTGTGCAGTTGCGCTCAGGTAAGAAATGTTAGAACAGGCTTTCTTGTAGACTCTCCATCTAAGAGTTGTCCATACATGATATTTGTATCATGTGTAGAGAATGTTGGGTGCTATTGAAGGACAGCATTGTTACCTTTTTGGAGTGTAGCTTTTAAACAAAAGTTGGTACCACTCTTCTCTTGGCAGCAGTTCGTTTTCTTTCATTCCTTGCTGCACTAGCTGGAAGTGTACTTAAATATTCACTGCCACGCAGTGGCTTGTCCTTTTGCTTACCCTGATATTATTCAAATACATTCTTGCCCAAGCCTATTGCCCTTGGCAGTCTCAGTGAGACAGAGCAGACAGACTGCCAGTTGCTGATGGAAAATTCCCAGTTTCCTGGCAAAGCTAAGATATGACCCTTTGCAGGCGTACAACAGCTTCTCTTTGCTCTCATTAGATTTCCCACTCAGTCCCCTACGTTCCTTTAGAAAGGCATGTGGGGGAAGAATTAGGAGGGAGTGACTTCCCTAAATTATGGGTTTTAACCTATTTCTTTCAAGCTATGATGCTTTCTCTGTCCTTCCCCCATTGTTCTACTGGTGAAAAACCAAAAAGCAAACAAACAAAGAAAACCTCCACCTCTGAATTACTTGCACTAAGTTCTAAGTGACTATTTTCATGGAACCAAGCGTACTGACTTCAGCACAAGTCTGGACAATGAAGGCAGAACAATTTTTTGCTGTTCTGTGCCTGCATATGGCTCATATTGAATACCATGACTTTATCATTTAGTAATTGCTTTCTTTTATAAAAAGTAGATTTTTTTTCCTTTTCTTCTGCATCTAGGTAATTAAGTTACTAGAAGACTATAGACGTGGTCTCTGACATCTTTAAGAGCCTGTATTTTAGTAATATATTTATAAGGACAATTTTGGTTACTTTGGAGGTCTATTTACTAGAATGCCTTTTTAAAGTTTTAAGTACATTAATGTGTTCTCTGGAAGAGCAGAGGCATTTTACTGTCTTCCATCACGCGTATGTCTCAGGGATTGTGGACCTCTGATATCCATAAATCCCACTGATTAGGACTCAGATAAAATCAATACATGTAAGCCACATTTTAAAGAAAAGTAAGCACCGTGCAGTCCAGTGTTTGAAGTTAAGCTTTTCCAAGCTGAAAATTCTGCTGAAATGACTTTTGCCCATGTTCTGGCACTGTCACGGAAAAGAGGAATGGGATTTAGTGATGTGTTTTATTCGCAGCAACTCTTGGTGAGTCTTCAAGTTTGTCCTTAAATTTTTGATAAACTCTGCTGAAGTATTATATTGGACCCCTGACGGTGATGTTGTCGTCTGATCACTGCTTCTTATCAGCAGTGCCTTGTTCTGTACAAACCAGGCATTCTTTTTTTGCTGTCACCCAACAGGATAAATGGGATGAATCATTCAGTGATGTTTTTCAGTGGTTTTGGAATCCTTACCTGAAAGAGTCAACTTCTGTTTCCTATTTTTAGGAAATCGTATCATCATGGGTAAAAATCATGTCTTCAGATTCAACCATCCAGAGCAAGCACGAGCAGAAAGAGAGAAAACGCCATCAGCTGAGACACCCTCTGAGCCAGTCGACTGGACGTTTGCTCAGAGGGAGCTTCTGGAGAAGCAGGGCATTGACATGAAGCAGGAGATGGAGAAAAGGTAACAAAATAACTCAAAATTTCTACCTGAAACAAAGAGCCGTTAGCTGTAGGTTGAGTGGTGTCCATGCAAAACCTAAACCTAGGTTCTGCCACATAGCATCTCTGTTACCTATTGTGAAAGTTCTGAAAGCTTCCTCATTATTTTACTTCAGTGTTTCGGTGCTCTAGCTCCTTTAAAAATCACAGGTAAGCACCTGCCACTAATGCTATAGACCTTTTGGTGAAGAACTGAACTGCAACTTATAGGAAGTTTCACTTATATAGTACTGTAATAGACAAATAACAATTCCTTTTAAGTGGAATGACCCTTACTCTTGTAACTGTAATTCAGTGGGTAGAGTAACACCAACATGAAGGTAATGACCTCTGACTACTTCTCTTTTGTTCAGATTACAAGAAATGGAGATTCTGTATAAGAAAGAGAAGGAAGAAGCTGATCTCTTGTTGGAGCAGCAAAGGCTGGTATGTGTCCTTACTTCAGATTAACTATACCTTTGGCAAACAGTAATTCCTATCCTTGCTTATCTGAAAGTTTAGAAAACCTGCTTGGGTTGTCTGCACAATGCAGTTCTCCCTTTGCTTTCAAATAATTTGTGTCTACAGTGAATTATTATCAGTGTGAGTGAGCTCCTTCATGTTAATTCAGAGATTGTAATTGACAATGAAGAGGCTTTAATCAGTTCTTGTTGGGACAGGTTGGATTTCTTGCAACTTAACCTGAAAGAAGGGCATTTCTATGCTCTGTGTTTTTTGAAGTTCCTTTTCAGTAGTCTAAACAGCTACTTATTGGGATGTTTGCCTTTATTTTTGTCTTGGATCACCAGAACATACTAATTTTGTGCTGCCAAAGAGATTCCTAGAACATTGATACGCTAGGTTTATTTCTTTGAATGACGTCTGAAAATGTTGCTGCATTGTGCATGTTTTAACCCTTCTCCCTCCCCCTGCATGGAGTTCCTTGTAAGGGTCTTAATGGTACACATGCCAATGGTGGGGTTATGACTAGGGAGCAGTGTGCGAAGGAAATGCTAATTCATTCCGAACAATGGGAATTCCACCATTCCACCTAATTCTTAAATAGGAAGTCTGATAAATTGAGTTGGATCTAGGAGGACTTCGGTCTTCTCACAACAAGTATCTTCTGAAGTGCATTGCCAACAGAAATGCATGCAGTGAATTTTAAAAACAAGACCAGTCCCAGGAATGAAATCTAGATTTCCTTAAGAAACCTGAGTCTCCTGATTCTGCTTTAGCTACACTGGGTTGTCCTTTAGGCAAAACGCAAATGTAGTTGCGCCTGAATTCTAATAAAAGTTTTAAAATCATGAGTCATTTGTTGGTAGTATTAGTTTGAGACCACTGAAAACTGTGGATTAAATGCATGCTTTTAAACTGTAAAGCTCCTCCCCTTCTCCCAAAACCAGAATGAAGCAAAGTACTGTGGCTTCCATAGTAAAGACTTCTGCATCTCTAATTATTTCATCACAAGGGACTAATTTCTTGGATGGAGAGGAGTGGCTGCAGACTTTGAACCAAAGCAGCACTTAGTTCAGAAAAGAAGTTAAATGTGTCTAATGTAATGTTTCATCTCTGCGTTTTTGTAGTTAAAATTTGTGTAGCTGGAAGTAGTACGGCAAAAACCAGTTCAATATGAAAATAAAAATAGTTTGAGTATTGAGTAAGTTTTGGCTATGTGTCAAAGGAGATGCAAGTAGTGGAATTCCCTCCCTTAAATTTTAGCTGACAGGCATAAGCAAAGCTATTGTATCAATTAAAGAAGTGAGAATTGGCTGTCTGGGGAGCTGCTTCAAATAAGGCTGCACTTATAAAAGTGTCGCGAAGGGAATTTGTTTTCCCATATACTTAAGATTAAGGGAAGGTTCTTTAGATAGTGGGTTGTTTAATACTGTAATAAAGTTGCTAATTTCTTCAAGCTTGTTTTGGTTTTGCTGATTTCAGTTAGGGGACAAAAGTGGAAGACTATCCTGCAGGCATTACCAATGTAATTCCTGAAGGACACCTTTCCTAGTTGTAAGGGTGTATCAAATGAGATCATTGGTCTGTTCAGCAGCATCCATCCGGCTTATCACAGTGCTTAATAAGAATATTTCAGATGACAGTAAAACTTCCTGACACATCTCGTCATTTCTGTGTCGCTGTATGCAGAGTCTGGGAACGGACAGGATTAATGCATTCGGACAACATTAGTTGAATAATGATTGGGAAATCTGGGAATGCATTTCAGCCTGTATACCTTAAAAGTGTTTACATTGCTGCAATATCCAGCTGCAATAGCAGGTTCTCTAACTTACTGCTATGTAAGACTGATACTGAAATATAAATATTCTTCTTGTTCTAAATTGGGCTATAATCTTGGGTATAAGAAGCTGGCTAATCCTGTTTACCAGATTGTTTTGGTTTTGTGCTAAGATTCCAACCAATTGGGGTATTTTTGTTAGATGTGCTATACAAAAAAGATAAATAATAGCTCTTGTCCCCCAAAATTTACAACTAATACATATTTGCCTTGCTAGTTTTACTAGGGAAGAGAAATAATCGTTCTCCATTTTACAAATTGAATGTGAAAACGTGTTTAATAGAGCTAAAATTATCTTCCTGGTTTTCTTGGTCATAATGCCTTTGCAGTGACCGCTTGATATTAGAATGTGGGTATATACCTATATTAATTGGTCTGGTTAACGTCTGAGCGCACACAGGGCAATGACCGCATAGTGTCTCTTAATCAGCTTTTTATACGCAAGACATGCTTCACCCATAAGTAGTAACATGGTAATTTTGTAACCTATAAGAATAATCCTGTGGAACTTGTGACTTAATGTTTGAGTAGTTTGTGTTTTGCCTTTCTGGACGTAACCTTGAATGTGTAGATTGTACAGTGTCTTCCTCCAGGGCATCTTTTGTTTCTACTGCAATATGCAGTTTGTTAGATGCTGTTTCCTTAGGCCACAAATTCTGTCGGCTGTAAATTCACGAAGAGTTTATATTCTGTTTCTAAACCAGTGTTTTACTTATATTTTGACCTAAACTCAGAAAAGTTGATTCTCTAGTGCTATTCTTAAATATTAAAAATACATATGGTCACAAGAAGCTCAAATAATGTGAATCTTAGGCTATGGAGCTTGTTGACCATAGGGCAGAACAGTATTTGTTTTACTCCCTTTCATCATTCCCAAAACAAATTATTGTATTCCCCCGTATTGTATTCCCTGTTCTTCGTGGTCTTCTACCCGAAGTCTTAAGTCTAGGAACCTGTGGTTCTGAGTCAATGACCTGGGTTTCCTTTGGCTGTTATTTTTCCTGGTTTCTCATGTACTGTAATTCTCTACGTGAAAAATAAGGATGTTAGATAGAGGTTCATTAGAGACCAACTGCTGTGTTTTATTGAAGATGTTTGGATCACAATAATACATAGGACTTTTTTGTTTGTTAAAGAGATGTCTTAACTTAATAATCCTTTAAAGAAAAGTAGTCTGACTTTAATTCCTGGTTGCAGTAAGCAATAATGGATATCCTTAACTTCTGGTGGCAGTATACCTGAACAAACATTCCTAGCATATGGAAACCTGAAGCACTGCTTATTAAAAATCATTTAGCAAAAGGTGGAAAACTTGTAACGAAGAAGCAAAACATACATAATTCTTAGCAAGTGTGTGGAAGCTCCAGGCTGTAGGGTTTGAGAAGAGGATAAATCAAGGATATCAAATAGAGAATTTGTATTAAAACAATTAAAAAAAAAAAAAAGTCACTACTGCTTCATTCTTCTGAAACTCATTCTTCGGACAGACAAGACTGTTAATGTTTTTCTGTTTAAACTAAGCAACAAGGTGACAAATGGGAAAAAAACCCAACCAAACCACAACCCACCTCTGAAACTTTGATTCTGGATATCTTTTAGCTTGTAGCAAGTCTTGGAGTATGAACCACTGTCTTCACCTGTCATAGTGGCACTTACAGTCCTTTTAACATTGAACCTTTCGGCTGCTTCTGTTTCATTTTTTCTTATCGTCTAACACTTCTCTGGCTGCTGTTGTAGTGAAGTGGATTCTAAACTTGAGCATCCCTGCAACCACGTGCAACGTTACTAACCAGTGTTAACCCAACTTACTCTGGCTGCTCATGACATCTTCTCTGATGGCTGTTGTGTTCACCTACCTGGGGAGGATTTGCTGAAAGAAGCAACAGCAGTCACCAAGGCAAATGTGTGTGGCGGGGATTTGCATGTCTTTGTAGCATGTGTGAAGTGCAGTTTACACTTGGTTTTTAATTTATTTAAGCAGGAACTTGGTTTTACTTGATCTATTTAAAGATTTTTGGAAGGAGTTGGGAGGGAAGAGTTTAGATTATCTGCTATTTTGAGATGACGAGACTTTTAAATATAATGTTAATCTGAATTTAGTGAAGAGCTCCAAGTTTGACAGTCCATGACTCTTGAAGATACATTTTAATGTCCTAACACTCAGTCTTCAGGGACTTCCTTATCACTTGTTCTATTTTGATTTTTGGTTTAGTTTTCTTTGCCTGCTACTTCTTGTTTAGCTTTTCCATTTTCTTACAATTTTAATTTTGGTTATTTTGGGGCCACTTCTTGATTTTTGTTTTTCCAAAGGATGCAGACTCTGATAGTGGGGATGATTCGGACAAGAGATCGTGTGAGGAGAGTTGGAGACTGATCACTTCCCTGAGAGAGAAGCTTCCCCCCAGCAAGCTCCAAACTATTGTAAAAAAGTGTGGCCTCCCCAGCAGTGGGAAGAAACGAGAGCCTATTAAAATGTACCAGATACCCCAACGTCGACGCCTTAGCAAAGACTCCAAATGGGTTACCATCTCAGACTTAAAGATTCAGGCCGTGAAAGAGATATGCTATGAGGTAGCGCTCAATGACTTCAGGCACAGTAGGCAGGAGATTGAGGCTCTGGCCATTGTTAAAATGAAAGAGCTTTGTGCCATGTATGGGAAAAAAGATCCAAATGAGCGTGAATCATGGCGAGCTGTTGCTCGTGATGTCTGGGATACAGTAGGAGTCGGAGATGAGAAAATTGAAGATATTATGGCCAATGGTAAAGGAGTAACTGATGTGGATGACCTTAAGGTGCATATAGACAAATTGGAAGATATTTTACAAGAAGTGAAGAAGCAGAACAACATGAAGGATGAAGAGATAAAAGTTCTTAGAAATAAGATGCTAAAAATGGAGAAGGTTTTACCTCTGATAGGTTCTCCAGAGAAAGCTCAGTCAGCCGTAGCTAATGCTACGTCTCCAAACTCTGCCAGCGTGGTGGATGTGGATAAGAAGCCCACGGATGACTTAAAAAGGAGCGAAAACGATGATCTTGCTAAAGAGGAGCGTGTTTCTCAGTTAATGGCAGGTGATCCGGCTTTCAGACGTGGGCGGTTACGTTGGATGAGGCAAGAACAGATACGATTTAAAAATCTGCAGCAGCAGGAAATAGCAAAACAGCTTCGTCGGCAAAATATGCCTCACCGATTTATTCCACCTGAAAATCGCAAGCCCCGTTTTCCTTTCAAAAGCAATCCCAAACATAGGAACTCATGGAGTCCAGGCACCCATATAATTATCACAGAGGATGAAGTTATTGAGGTTAGAATTCCAAAAGAAGATGATAAGAACAAAGATGAAAACAAAGAAAAAGAAAGTAAAGCTGCTTCGAAAGACCCTCAGCAGCTGTGGAATCTTTATGGCCCCCAGAGGAATCAAGATAATATCCAAATTAACAGGCAGCAGTTAAACACACAGCCACAGCCTAGCAGTCAGCAGCAGCCATCGCCTCAGTTGCGCTGGAGAAGCAATTCTCTCAATAATGGCTCTCAAAAAAGCCTGCGGCGTCAGACATCGGGCTCATCTGAATCGTTGCACTCGTACAGCGGGCAGCAGAATCCGGACCTGCAGACTTTCCAGCAAAAACGCCACATCCACCAGCACCGACAACCTTACTGCAATCACAACAGTGGAGGCAGTGCAGAAGGCAATACAGCTAACTTCCACCCAAAACAGACTGACCGGCTTAACCACTATAACCAGTTTGTGACGCCCCCACGGATGAGGCGCCAGTTCTCAGCACCTAATCTCAAAGCGGGCAGAGAAACTACAGTATGATTAGTTGGCCAAGAGTAGTCTGGGGGAGGAGGGAAGCGGGGGCAATTCTGGCTTATCCTTGAGAAACAGCCCGAATTGGCTTTGCTTGTGTCTTGGGTTTTGTTTGGCCAGGTAGAACTTGAGTAATTCGACACACAAACGCAAGGTACTGGCCCTTCAGCGCGTTCAGTTTGCATGTGACTTTTGTTGCAGTTTTAACGACATTGATTGGAAGAACTTTCTGAAAAATTGTAAGAACTTTTTTCATAGACTAGAAGACTTGGAGGGAGGAATGTGGAGAGGAGAACTTCCCTGCTAGCTCATTTACCAGGTTTTTTTGTGTGTCTTGGAGTATTTTTCTAATGCTGAAAATAATGTCTGGAACTTACAAAGTGCTACCTTCCTCCTGTGTTTTATGTAGACAATCAAAAGAGGAATTTAGTTTATAGCATTGAATGTTTCTTGTGACCTTTTTCTTAGCAATAAGGAAACTGACCATCTGTTTTTTTAAATCGATCTGGCTCTTCAGAACAGTATTTTCCACTCTTAACTGAAATTATTAATAGTAATAATAATCTATAAACCAAAAGTTGTTGGCTGACAAGGTATGTGGCTTTTTTTAATAGAGAAATTAAGAAGAGCTATTGGGTCACAACAGTCCTACTCCCCGAGTAGGAGATGTCTTTTCTCTTTCTGCTTAAGTTCGTAATTATTGGTATGAAATTGCTGTGACAGTTAAACCTGCCTGAATGGAATTTTATGTCAGAATATATATATATTGCTGAAGCAATACTTTGGAAATAAGCTTTTTCTAATTCCCATTGTATCTCTAAATATAATAGTTTTTAATTATTATCCAGAGATTGTGGAAAGGAGCTAGGATTTTTTGACACTGGTGCAGGAAGAAGCCTCAAAAAGCTAATTCTTTTATGTTTTCAGCTTTCTCAGGCATGAGTCTGGGAGATGCTCTTGAAATAGTTATTCATATGAAGATTTATAGATCACTACTTTGAATGGGCTGACTTCTCAAAGATGGGAGAATTGAACCGTTTCATCTGAATGTGATACCTCATGTTAGTGCCTCTGGTCTTGGATTCAACCCCTGTTTCAAGACTTGTTTAATAAAGGAGAAGGTCACTTTGAGGAGAAAATAAGATTTCTTTTCCTTCTCCCCACACTCAAAATGCAAGTTAAAATTTTTAGTATCTATTTCGACCTGAAGAGGTCTATTCTATACTTGCAGGTCATTTGCCATAAAACAAATGCTTGCAATCCCTACTTCAGATTGTTTCAAACAAATTACAGACAAACTATTGGTTAAGGAATAGGCTTTATGAGCTTGGGGTTTTATCTCAATTGGAGAATCCCAATTTTAATTATACACCTTCTTCTTTCTGAGTTTCTTGAAGTGCAAGACAAAATTGCGCTTACTTCTGAAAATCTGTGGCCTTAAGTGTAAGCCAATCTAAAGCTTTGAGGATTATTTTGCTTTTAAATTTGACTTGAATACGAATTTAAATACAAGGTTGGCTACTATACCACATTTGGTAAGATAGGTCCACCTTGCAGTGTATCTGTACCGTTAAATGATTTGTGCTTATTTGCACAAATTTCCTTAATTTACTTGAGGTTGGTTATTTTTTGATAAAATGTAAGCCCTACTGCTAATTGTTACTTCTGCATGTTTCAGCATAGCTGTAGATGAGTAGGAAGTGCCTCAAGCTTACTTTCCATCTTGGTTTTGTTTCCTGTGCTACTTCCCCCCCACACACACCCCCCCGGCCGTGCAAGCTGTAGGTGCTGGTTGCAACACGTATTAAGCGGCAGCCGCGCACCATGTATGTATCGGTTAATCAAGTGTTGACTCTTCAGTCTCTGCACATGTGTCACTGATGGGATACTGGCCTTCTGATGTAGGAGCTACAAAGTCAGTCCTCTAACTGTCCTAAAAGAATGAGCTGGTCCCATCACTTGGGACATATTTTTTTTGTTTTCAATGGCAGGTTTAATTTTCTGTCCAAATATGGCTTTGTAACTTGCACTTGTCTCATGCTTTGGCCTACTTGAACGAAGGAAATAAAGCAGCATGTCCAAAAATGTCTTGATTCTTAAAGAAAAGAAGCCTTGTAGATGAGCAATACCTCCTTTGAGCTTGAGTCAGAATTGCAAAATGAGTTTTGGGCTGCAAATAATGTTTTGCTGTTGCCTTTATTTTAGAATCGTGTTTTCGTAGTGCATTGCACTTTGTTTTTGTGCATGTCAAGAGCAATGAGTTCCCTCATATCCTCAAAAAGGCTTGGACTCTTGAAAATGCATCCTTGGGAAAATCCTCTCAATTCTGCAGGAATACGTGAGCCAAACAGAGTTAGTCTGCACGGGATAGGTCATGAGAGAAGACCAAACCAATTTTATCTTGTGTCCCAGTTTTGGTGAGGATTGTGGCTGCCTGTGTGAAATCACCACGTGATTGAACATGGAGTAATTTTGAAGTCCATGCAACTACATGTACTGACATGGGATTAAAAACTCCCGCTACTTGATATTTTAACGCTAGACACTAAAAAGTTTTTGCCAACTTATTTCAGCTTAAAAATCTGAGAAGAAATATCAGTAAATGCCTGGGGGTGGTGATGATGATGACGAACATTAGGTTGCCATCAGTCTGTCTGACCCCACTGTTTTAGTGCAGCACTAGAAAAACACTTATTCTGCTGTTGTTGTGTGATTTGACAAAAAAGAAAAAGGATAGTCAATGCCAAAATGGAGTCGTCTGCTCAGAGGAAGCAGCTTTTTTTCCTGGCTTTTAGGAGGATATTATAGAAATGAAACTTGAAAAAAAGTCCTATAAAAATAATTGCCCACTTTAAGAACTGAATATGAATTACAGTGCAGTGCCTTATCTGATAAGGGAAGCAATGTGAGAACCTGTGGATCTCCTTGCATTATTAAGAAACAGGCACACCTCTCTCTCCAAATTCTGTATTAATAGAGCGAATGAAGAGTAATACAGCTGCTTCCATAGAAGACTGTGTGAAAAGGCTTTCAGGTTAATAGGAATGTGGCATCCATGATGGGAGTGCTGTTTTAGTCAGCTTAATTGCCATTGCTAAGAGCTGATGTGCTGTGTGCTTTGACAGCTGGCTTCTATCCACCTGTGCCTCAGTGATGATTTCTTAAAAATTCTTTAGGACTCACTGGGGACGTGTGGATTTAGGGGGGGTGGGGAATGCATGCCACTAACGCTCCTCTGATTGACTTCAACATCCTTTCTCAAGCAACCTGAATTTAGGGATCTGTCAAATTAGAGGATGCTCTTTTTATCAGTACATTCAGCATAGTGCCAATATTTCCCTCACTGTTTGTCCTTTATCCTTTATATGTCGAAACTTGTTCTTTATCCTTTATGTGTTGAAATTTGATACTTCCCATTGAACCACTTCAGGAGCTGCGACATGAGAAATCTATGCTGTTGTACCCATTTGTACTGTAAAGAAAGCAGTGAGCTGCCTTTGAATTAAATGGGATTTTCAGATCTGTCCATTGTTTAAGAAAAAACAAGTTTTGGATTGTTATAAGAGCAAGCATCTGCCTTGTGAAAAGCAGAACTGGTTTGTATTGTAACAAGTGCTCTTTCAATAAACTATGAAATACTCTTGTAAGTGTCAGACTTGTCTCAGTGAAATGGAAATGAAACTTGATTACAGGCTTGTCCTGATTTTTATTTTTTGTCTTGGGGTTGGTATTGTTTTTGCAGAGTTAAAAAGGTTTCTTTAATTGTTCCTCAGTCTGATTCTTGTAAGTCTCTCCACCCTGATTTTTCTGCTGTGATGTGAAAAGCAGCCTACGCAGATTTGTGTCTGCTGTCACATAGCTGCTTGTTTTTTAAAAAAAAAAAACTTTTTATAGCGCAAGGGGATACAACCCATACTGCTCTTCAGTGCAGTTCCATTGTACCATCTTGTGTGCTGTTTATCTAAATTCTGGAAGGAAATACAGAGCTGGCTGTTTTCTATTTATTTGCTCACTGAAGACAAAAGAAACGGACGTTTTTGTATACCTCAAATACAGGAGGAAGTCACATACACTACAGTACCTTTGCAGGCATCACGTAGATGCAAAGAATCTAAGTTGTTATGATACAGTGTCCTGCTTAAAAAGCTGGTCCAGTCTGGTCTTAAAAAGCTTGGTCCAGTCTGAGTGTATGATTTTTATTTTTTTCTGCTTTCAGAAAATCTATGATTGTTGTGGCTTTAGATATTTCCATGCCCCTGGGCAAAATAAACTTTGCATTCCCTTTCTCCCCATTCATGGAGGTAATGATTTCAACCAGTTTGAAGCTGTACAACAATGTGCATTGGGTTCCGGGAGTCTAGGGCATGGACCTTCAGGGCAGCTTCTGGGTGCAGATTTTTTTCTTTTCTAGCAGTTGAGGCACCTCTACATCAGTACTAACAATTATGCGTGTATTATCGCTAATCAGGCCTGGAAATGTTTACCTGGAGAGCTGACCAATCTCTCAGCAGACCGAACCAACCCCTTTTACAGTGCAGTCAGCGCACCTTCTGTGTCAGCCAACCTGAAATTCATCCTTCATCTGTTGCTTGGTGCCAATTATTTTTAAATACTACCGTAGTATCAAGTGCCAGGAGGCAATCTGAGACCGGTTTTTCTGCTTAGGGAAGTGGTACCTATTTCTCTTTTTCATTATGGGAAAACAAACTTCAATTCTTTTACTTAGTTTTAAAAGTAATGCTTGTTAGTGTGGAGTCAATAAAAAGTGTCTGCTTACATTAAGCATTTATTTAGGTATTTAAATGTACAGAAGATAAACTTATTTGGCTCACAGATCTGAAAATAGAGACGACAAGAAGCAGGTCTTTGTCTTTGAATGGATTTAATGTGCCTGGGTTTTTCATGCTGGAAGTAAAGTTTTCCCAGTGGAATGCTCCTAATTTTTGACCATTGCCTTTGCAACTTTTGAGTTTCTCCAAAAGAATCTGATAAAAGATTCTACTTAAACACTACTTGAAGAGTTTTTCATTGCTTCACTTCTACAATCTAGCCGCTCAAAATGGCATTCTCAGACTACAGGAAAATAAATTATCTTGCCCTTCCTTGCAAGTAAGAGAAGCTTGTTTCTGTCACTTCGCATCTGACCTGCTTTATCTTGGTTTCAAATGTAATAGCATTAGCTACAGGGATGGGGGGGGGGGGGAAGATCAGAGAGAGTACCTTTATGTTAACGAATTTTTAAGAGTATGCTGGCTATTTCAGAGCTGTAGATAAGTCTGAAACTCCTCATCGAGTCTAGAATAGTTTTTTGGTGAATCATTAGGAATTTCAGAAGGAATATCAAAAGGAAGGATATATGTTTGGTCTGTAGTTCTTTTGCTGCTGGGCTAGGGTTTACTTACACTGTAAGCATGTAACCATCTCAGAGTGAATGGCGCAGACACAAATGAAGAAGAGGAAGCATTTTAGCCAGATAAAATTTAAAGAGGAAAAGTAAAACACAGCCCTCATACAAAGGCCATGTATCTTTAATAGTTCAGTTTTCTCTCCCTAAAGGGCATGGGTAATGAATTCATGGTATTGAAAATTCTGCAATTTCTAACAGCACAGCTACTGTTTTGTCATGTTACCTCCAGGGAATATGACTTACAAACTTAAAGGACCATACTTCAGGTTTATCTCCTTTCCAGATACTGTCTACAGGTCTTTCTGACTGAACTTGTGTTAAATTTGATGAACTTGCATTGTGGCAGTGTTAAGCACTATTCTTGCTGTATGAAAGCAAAGTAATGTAGCTGTTTGGGTGGGATGTTTAAATAGGATAGGAGGAAAGTAAAAAGCTTTCCTTCTATAGCTGTTAGACTTAAGAATGCATTGCTCCAAACAGCACATTTGAGAAGAATTTTAGGATTTGGAACTGTGGAAGAGAGGGTTGGAATACAAGATGACGGGCTTCAAGAATGCTCCTTAAGAACTCTGGAATGCTCTTAGTTAATTGTTGTAACTCTTGTATAAAAATGTTGAGAAGCCAGTTTAGTTTGTGTAATATATGCCAAAGGGTTATCTTCAAAAAATAAAATACAGTAGTGAGGAGGGCTCTGAGATCAGGAGCACAGTGACCGTGTCTGTTCTAAATATCTTGATTTTTTTATTTGTTTTACCAGCAAATAATAAAAGGGTCATTAGGTCTTAATAGCATTTATTTCAAGGCATGATTATGCTGAACAGGAAGAAAGTGCTCTTACACCAGAAGGTATTGTTGAAGTGCTCCTTGTGGGGAAACCTCTGCGCAGACTTCTCTGCCCATTTGCCAGGGCAGTGGTATTTTTTTCACCTTCTGATATATTAAACACACATGTGAGAGAGTGACACTTACATCCCAAGAGGAAAATCTAATTAAAAACATAAATGTTGTCTTTTTTGTTCCCTGAAATCTGAAATGACTTTTCTTGTATCAAAAGGCAAATCAGTGGTGCTGTTAATCCTCTGTTTGAGAAAATGAAGGTGAATAATGCTCCCCTTTTAAATTTATTTCTGTACTCTTCTCTATTTCTGCCTCTTTCCTACCTACCTGAAAGCAGCAAGCGGGTTCCCAAAAAAATCTCCTTTTTCCAGTCTTTAGGATAAAAAAAAAAACCCCAAACCTAAACCTTTCCCTCTTGCAGATACTATGAGCATGTATAGCTGATGATTTTTAAAAAACAACACTGCTGTCTTAAAGGTCCCTTCCAACCCAACTAGTCTATGATTCTGTTGGCCTCTGTCTTCTCTCTTTTCGAGGACAGATTATACTAAAACAATACATGTTGGTATGTGACCTCTAAGCATTAATGGAAATGTCCTTATGTATTTGTTCTCTGTGTCTGTCATTCCATCTGAGGTGTTAGTCTCTCTTAACTGTTCTCCTTGCTTTTGTCTGTCCTCCTACACGGTATCTCCTCTCTCCCCACAGGACTATGAGAGTAAGCTGCAGGCCTTACAGAAGCAGGTGGAGACACGATCCTTGGCAGCTGAAACAACAGAGGAGGAGGAGGAAGAAGAAGAAGGTGAGTTTGAAACTAAAAATAATTTGGATATAGCTAAGCCTAAAGGAACAGTGGCTATAATATCTCTTGCAATAGACAGAAAACTCACTTTGGAAGGCTGCGATGCACTTCATAACTTCTTCACCTGTAATCTTCGCAGCATCAAGATGTAAAATACCTATTCATAGAATAAGTTCCACATGAACAGTAGATACGCATCCCCAAATTCAATTGATGCACAAGCTAGATTAGTTTAACTACAAGCTTTAATTTGGTGGTCTTCAATTTGCAGGAATCTATCTCTTCTTGGCACTAACACAATTCAGATGTCTTAAACCAAAATAATACTGTTGCCTTTGTTTCCTTGTTTTGATTTTTTTCTCCTTGGTAGGAATTCTTAGAATTCATGCTGTGACATGTCTGTATAGCTGCATTTCTGGATAGTAGATAGAGTTTATTATTCCCATAATACTTGCTTTCATTCCACTGTTTCAGCATTTGGCTTTAATAATTGTTAACTAATTTAAAATAATAGGGGTAGTATTTATTTTGTTTTCTCTGTTCCAAATCTCCTTACTTGATCATTATCTCTCCACTGCTAGCGGTGAGGAAGTTTGAATCCAGTTTTTCCTCACTGAATAATAAAAATGCAGGGTTTTGTTTTCTGTTCTCCTCTTCCAGAAAAGGTGTTGAGAACTTGATGACACAGTCAGTAGTAGTATTAGATACTGCGTGTGATGGTTTACAGAAGGAGCCACAGTGTTTTATTTCTGTTTTCTTTGCTCTTCTTAGTGCCCTGGACACGACATGAGTATGAACTCGCACAATGGGCTTTCAGGAAGTGGAAATTTCACCAGTTTACTTCACTGCGGGACCAGCTCTGGGGAAATGCAGTGTATCTAAAAGAAGCCAATGCAATCAGTGTAGAGTTAAAGAAAAAGGTAGGAACATGCAGGGTAGTTTTTGAATTTTCTGAGTCATCAATTTTGGCTGTATAATCGTGCTTCAAACACTCGGAGTTACTTGTAGTCTTTAAAGTTATATGTCCCTTGCTTATTAGTTCGGGCTTTAAAAGGGTTCAGAAAATCGTGAGTCTCTGTTTCAGACTTGTTGGCAGAATGAACAACCCCTGCAAATGCGGTTGATATATTCGCCTCTTCACTTCCCTTATGCTCTTTCTGTCAATACCATAAACACATGTACATACTGTGATGCTGTGAAACATGTACATCTCCCCAGGGCCCTGTCTTTTCCTTTTTGCTTTTAACTTCATGTGGTCGTTCATCTTTCCAAGAGAAGTGGGTGCTGCAGGATGTGCTAGGTCTATAGTTTTCCAGACCTCTGCTAGCTGTGACAATAAAGGCAAGATATCCGTACTCACTGAAAAATGTTTTATGCCATCTTAGACAAAAAAACAAGTGATATAAAAAACACCCTGAGTCTGTTCAGAGACGAAAGTCAAACTGCCTTCATAGGTTGCCTTAGGTTAGGTCTCTGTCCCCCTTGTGATGCTGATGTCATGACTTCTCAGAACTAAAGGAATTCTTCTTTTTCCATTCAGGTGCAGTTTCAGTTTGTCCTGCTGACAGACACCCTCTACTCACCCCTGCCGCCAGAGCTTTTGCCCACTGAGTTGGAGAAGAGCCGGGACAATAGGCCTTTCCCCCGTACAGTGGTAGCTGTGGAAGTCCAGGATCTGAAGAATGGAGCAACGCATTACTGGTCCTTAGAAAAACTCAAGTATGTAAATATTACCAGGGAACAAAATTCCTTATATCCAAGGAGCTTCACTGAAACGTTTCACCCCTTGCTGTTCATTCCCTGTTGTACTTATTTTTTCTCTGTGTCCTCCCAAATGCCAACTTTCCAGACAGCGTGGTATGTTTTAAATACCAGCTTTCTAGATTCTTTAAACAAGTGCATTTGTTCTCCAGCATCTTACCTCGCCTCCACATTTAATTTTTGTAACTTGAGGTTAGATTTTATTTTTTAAATCTAATAAGGCTCATCACAGCTCATCTCTCTGCATTATTATTTTCATGTTCCTTTCACTGCAAAAAGTTTCCTTGCCACCTGCTTTTATATAACCTAGCAGTAGAGAGCATAATTTATAACAAAAAGCTTAAATAAAGAAGATTCTATTTCTATGGACGCTACACAAATTCTGGCTGTAATCTGAATTATTTTCATCGTATTCTTGCAAATAAGCAAAAGACATTTGTCTTTTCCTCGTTCTCTAAATACTGACCGAAGAACTTTTTTTTCCCATTAGTAACCTCTAGACAAAGGATCTTGCAGTGTGAAACACTTGTTTTCTTCAATAAAATAAATAAATAAATGAAAGTCTATAATGTCAGTTCACTTTTGAATCAAAATGCCAACATTTCTGTAGTGGAATGCAAAAAATCTGCCTAAATTGCTCAGCAATGTTATCTGATGCAAAAAAGGAAGCAAAAAATATGCCAGAATTAGACGTGAAAGAAGAATATTTAGAAGTTTGAATGAAATCCAAGGTTTACATAAGCTTCTGCAGTGACCTTGCCTCGTGCTTAGTGGGCTTAGTCTACAAAATTTTTCCCAGAATCCCTAACGTGTCGGAGAATTAGTGCAGTACCGAACTTAATGGTACAGACTCCTCTGTTCTTTATTCTCCCTTTCCTATGTGTAATTTGGTATAGGTGAAACCAGTGTACCCCACTTTGTGTTCCTTGCTTTTTTTATTTGCTCTCTTTTAATTTTTTAATCCTGCTTTCCTCTTTGCAGGCAGAGGTTGGACCTGATGCGCGAGATGTATGACAGAGCTGGGGAAATGGCATCTAATACGCAGGACGAGAGTGAAAGCACGATGACAGGCAGTGACCCCTTTTATGATCGCTTTCATTGGTTCAAGCTTGTTGGAAGGTATGTGACGATAATCCTAACTGCTGGTACACTGGTAACTCTTGTCAGTTCTGGATGAACTTTGACTCTGAAAGTGGTTATAAACTGCATTGCCACTAGCGTTAATTGTGTGTGGTGTCTTTCGGGCATTTCTGATAGACTTAAAATATAGTGAAGAGCAGAAAATGCTCTTTAGAATGTTGACAGTTCTGATGCAACCTTGTAGAATCTGATTTCACTGAACCCTTAGTAAGTTACAAGTTCATTTAAAAAAAAAAAATGTAGCTAGCTAGATTCTGTCTAAAGTCACTGGAGCAGAACTGTGGGAATATGAAGAACACTGGAAACTGAGGGGAAAAGTGGCCCAGGGTGTGCCTTACATATGTGGTTCAAATAGTTTGGTCATACCCTGTGGAAATACCTAGTATCTGATGGGATTCTTTAATACTTCCTGATGTCGACTGCACCTTTACAGTATTTTTATCTACAAAAATGTTTATATTAATTTTTCATTTGCTTTCTGCTCAGTTCAAGGATGCTCTTGCTCCTGATTTTGTTAGCAAACCCTTCCCTTACGTTTCGTTCCAGTCCAGATGGTTTGAAGCCTTTGCTTGTTGTTCAGGTGGTCTCTGTGCTGATGGCAACAGACGGCTGTTAAATGAAGCATTCTTCTTTCCCCTCACTCTGTTAATTGGTATTCCGTTAACTGATATCTAGCTCCCCCATTTTCCATGGCTGCGTGAATGAGCGTCTTGCTGATCGCACGCCCTCCCCCACTTTCTCCACGGCTGACTCCGACATCACTGAACTGGCTGATGAACAGCAGGATGAGATGGAGGACTTTGATGATGAGGCCTTTGTGGATGATACTGGCTCCGACGTTGGAACTGAGGAGGGATCAGACCTCTTCAATGATGGGCGCGACCCGTTTTACGACCGATCCCCTTGGTTCATTTTAGTGGGAAGGTTGGTGAGGTTACTGTGAGAATGGCCAAAAGGGACCAGCTCTTGCTGTAGGCTGCAATGGCTTTGCCTTGTGCTGCACAGAGTATCTGTCAAGTCAGCCAAGATATCTGTATACGTAAATTGGAATTGCCAGAGAATGAGCATAGTTTAACATGATTAAGTTTTAAATTCCCGTGTCAGAAGCCATGAAGACCTAAATAATAATTGAGAAAATAACCCTAAGATGTGACAATGTGAGTAAACATATTTCTATTTCTAGATAACTGTCACAACATAGAATGAATGTGGTTTTGCTTGTGTACAGTCTTTATAAGAATACTCTATTTAGCCATTGCAAGATCACTAAGATAGTATTCTAGTGTGTAATTTTCTCCCATAGAGGAGAATCTCAGAGTATGGTGGAAAGTGTTTAAGTCCAATCCAATAAATCAATTTTTTGAAAACTCATCTAACATCCTCCGTGTCTGAAGAGAAAAGTTGGCATGAGGAGAAAGAAGAATGTCCCTTTCTGGATGAGGAAAAGATTTATTCTTTGAGATGATTTGGCTTCTTAGCTTGTGCATGACTCTTAGAAGCAAGTATTACGTAGTGAAAGGTTATCATCATTAGAATTCACTGGCTGGTGGTGTTTATCAGCGCTTTCCCCATGCGCTATGCTTGAGTTTCTGAAACAAGTTTGCTTAATGTATTTTAGAGTACTATCTATTTTGCCAGTCAAGATATGATTAAGGCATTATCAAACCCCCGTCTGTGGTGTAGTCCCTAAGGACAGCAAGTTGCATTAAAAAGAAAAGTAGTACTCTGCAGTGTTTCTTCTCAGGTAGTCTTACTTAAATATATAACTCAGGACAAGAAACAGATTTTATTTAGTGCCTTTGCTCCCCTCTTTTCGGCTCCCACTCCCCCGATTGTTCTTTTTTGCTTATTTGATCACTCTGTAAGCCAGTCTACTTGTTAAAACAGTAAGGGAGGTGGTTACCATAGGCGTTGTAGGAGGGGATAAGACTCCATGGTCAGCGGAAGGGAGGAACAAAGGAGAAGGAACCAGAGCTTGACTTTATCCTTTTCTGTGGCTGTAAGCAGGGAAGACCTCATGGTCAGGAAGGTGGGATCTTTTTGTAGTTTCCTCAAATGCAGGAGACTTGATTGCATTAATTGTGAAAATGAGGGACTGAATTTGTCAGTCTTCTATCAAGCTTTTAGATCAGTTTAGCTGTATTGTCTAACCTAATTCTTTATCTTTAGTGGACCTATTTACAAGCTGTGATTAAAACATGGAACTTCCTTGATCTAGTCGTTGAAACAAAAATTACAGTTACTAAAGATGCGAGAAATTGCATTAGTGCTCTTTGATCTCTGTGAATTTATGCTCTTATGTGCAACGTCTTATAATGTGTGTTATAAAACACACATTATTAACTTTCGAGTTAATCTGATCCACAAGAGTCAGTTTGGGAAAGCCACCTTAACTGGCTTGGAAGTGGTTGTCAGCTAGACGAAGCATATGTGCACTGTTCGCAGTGGCTAGGGCTGCTTTCTTGTAACAGTGCTGGCATACTCAGCATATTCTCCTGTTGTGCGTGTTCTTTCAGAGCCGGACCTTCAGTGCTTGGGAAAAAGTTGAGCTATTCATCTTCATTTCACAAACTCTTCAGGAAGCACAACACAAGCTGAGCAAATACGGTGTATAATGAAAACAGCCGTGCTTCCTGGCAATTACACAACTTGCTTCCCGTTTCCATGTATTAAAAAGAATACTGAGCTCTGTCTCTATAGACGGACGTGAAGCAGCAGCAGTTAAGGGTGCTAGCCTGAACCGTGTAAGCTGCACATATTAAGGAGCTCTACTTGGGTTGTAAAGTGTATTGAGGAATGAAACTTAGTTTGTATTATCTCTGAGTAGACAGCTGAATGACTTTTTCCCAGCCGTTGGTTTCTATTCTGTTCTGTTTCTATTCCTGTTCTGTTCTTCTATTGTGTTGATTCTGTCAGCAGAAAGCTGTTAGACTGTTTAGCGCCACTGAGTAGAAACTGTTTTGATTCCTCAGTGTCCTCCAACATGAGAATTCTGCTTTGGAACAGTGTGACTTAAAGTATCAGAGGGTATGTCCGTCTATGTAGATATTGTCTTGAGCACGAGGTAGTGTTCAATTTATAACAAAACCAAAATTCTTTAACACTTTTTACTGTGTACTGTTTTATATGTTGTGGAATGTGTAGGACAAAACCAAAATAATTTTAAGCATTTTTTGAGGGGGTTGTCAGCAATAATGAGTCCAGGTCATGAAGGAGAGGAGCAGAAATTGATGATGTGGTTAACCAATGCATTGGGCATCACAGTATTTTTTTTTTCCCTCTCTCTGTGCTGTGGCTGTCTTTTATTTGTACTATAACTATTAAAGAAAAGGAAAAAAAAAAAGAGCTGGTCCCTTTAGCCATCTCTTCTGGCATGCTGGGCTGTCTTTAAGGCTGATTCTATTGAATGGTGTGACACATCAAGCATTTGCTATGTTTTTAAGGGAGGTGGGAAAGGACTATGGGATATTTTATTTAAATCTCAAATTGATGTGTTTATTTAAAAAATATCCATCGTCATTCTAAGTTCTGTTGTTTTTGTTTTGATTTTTAAAAAACCTTGTGTTAGTTAAATTTCATTTCTAGTTTTGTTGTGAGTATGCCATTTTACCTCACCAATCTTTCTGCTAATACAGCTCCCCCTCTTTCAGTCTGCTGGGCTAAGGTGCAGGGGGACACTTGCATACGGGGTGTCTGGGGAGCGGGAGTCCTCCCAGATGTGGGAAGAGGAGGATGACCTTAAGATTTCATCCATTCCTAACCCGGTACTGTCTTGTGAAGACACAGATGGAATGGCGCTGGAAGGCAGTATTGCTGCATGAGCCAGCTCCTTTCTGTGTACAGCAAATGTGCTATTGCTCTCCATTCTACAGAAGAGATCCAGCATCTTCGTCACCAAACAGGAAGCTTAAAACTTTTTGCGTTATGTGTTTTTCTTTCTCTAAGTTAAAACGATTCCAGTGAGCTAGATGACTGGATGGAAGGAAGTTAAGGAAGATAAGAAATAGTTTTTCTTTGGGCTTGTCATTTTACTGAGGCGACAAAATTGTAGTTGCTAATAAACCTGAATGCTTTGGCTGTCTTATGTTGAACAGCAGCTTCAGAACTTTAGCCATGAAAATAAAAATTTATTTTTATTTTTCATGCAGTTAATGCTTTCGCCTTCCACTAGTTTGGCTTTGAAGTAGGAAGGCTTCTGTAATGACTGCCTCTATTAGTGAAACTGTCTCTTACTGTATACGTATCAATTCAAGGCTATTTATATTCCTTTCTGTTGGGGAAAAATGTCTGTTTTCCCTAGCTTGAAATGTGGTTTTCAAACTGCATGTGTTATTCCTGTTGAGCATATAACTACATGCCTTCCTGAACTCCATCCCTGGTCCAGTCCAAGTGAACCATTCCAGTTTGTTAGTGTGGGAGACTGTTTTCTTGTATGGTGGGATGCTGCTTTCTCAAATGAGCACCACCTGAAATTGCAAAGCTAAAAATGAAAATGATTTCTTGGAGAAAAAAATATTAAACTTCCCATTTTGTTGCTTTAAATTTAGTCTCTTCTCCCTTCCCCTGCTTTAGCAGTGCTTACCTCACTTTGGAGCAGACTGAAGAGGAATTAGTTCCTAATCTTAGTCAAGTGTTACGTTGCAGTTGGTTTTTCGTTGTTGTATGGTTTTCTTCATTTTTTGTTTTGCTACTTTTATAGCCGTATTAATCATTCTCTTCTCTATTGCATTTTGTCACCACTTTGTTTTTTAGTAGTGTTATTTTTGTCTCTCTTGTTCACAACTGACACCTATTTGGCCACCTTGTCATTTCAAGAGAATTCATTCATTCTGGGAACGGGCATGTGAACCCAAGGAGAAATGTTTACCTTTTCTAACTTTGGTCCTTAGTTGTGCATCATAAGGAGTTGAGTTTGGATCAGTCTTGCTGTGTTCACGGGACAAATTCCGCAGCTGATGTCTCCAGACAGAGGCAGTGAACATCTTTGTCTCTCTGTCTTCTTTTGTCGTGCAGGACCTTCCCTATGAATATTAAACAACAACAGTTATAAATTTGAGGAATTAATTATACGTAATAATAAAGGCTAAAAGAATAAAAGGACTGCAAGAAGGAAATCCAGTTAAATAAATGACTGGTGTTTAGTATAATTTAATATGCATAAATTCGTAATAATTACATACATAATTGGTTAGTCACTTTAAATCTAATGATGGGTAAAACTATTGGTTAAACTTCCATATCATCTCAGTATTCTTGTGAACTTTGAAACACCTCACTCAATAAATATAGCCTTCCATGTTTTTCCCCTTGCTGAGAGCCACTCTGACTTGTTATGCTTCTCAACACTTAAAGTTTTGCTCAACCTAATCACACTGAAGTGTTCTAAGAAGTCTTGCAATTCATTGCAGAAAAGTAAAATAACTTAATAACATTAGTCTAACTTTTCATTAAAAATCTGTACAATAAAATTTGTTAACTTTATTGTTCCAAAATAGACCCTGGTGGTGTATAACTTTAAAAGTTAGTGTATGGCAGGATCACCCAGTACTGGGCCTAAATGCTGCTTTCCGTATTGTAAACTCATAAAAACTTCTACACGATTGCTCTAGAGTACTGTTGTGGTGATTCATTGTTTGTGGTTTTGTTGGGGTTTTTTCCCTTTTTTGAAAGAAACAAATATATCACTCCTAAATATATTTAGCTGTGAAGACTATCAGTCTTCCACTATCTGTACACTCAGTCAATCTTCCAAGAAACCTAAGAGATGAATTATGGTTTATTGGGGATTTCTGATTACTCTGTACACGGTGTTATCAAATGTATGTAGAAGAGAGAAAACATTCAGTCTGTTTGTTTTGAAGAGTGTTTTTATGTATTCAGTAAAATATTTGAGGCTGTGTGAACACCGTAGATCAATTACCTTTTAATTTACCACTTCAAACTACACTCATGGGGTGGAAAACTCAACAGTTCTTTATAATCATTAGTTCCTTAGTAGACTTCTACCACCTTGCTAACAGCTCCGTATACAACTGTAGTGCCTCTAAAAGTACCTTTTTTAAAGCCATCATCTTAAATTGTCTCCTTCATATGTTTTGTAACTCACTAATACAGCCCTGTGTCTCCAATATAGTCTGATTTTGAGCATTTTGTAGCTCCACTTAGCTTTGACACTGCCGGAGAGCCCTGTGTGGACAATACGGATACATGACCGCAGTGCAGGTCTAATAGGTGGAGTAAAGTAGAATGTCTGAAGATTTGAATATCCCATTACCCAACCAAATACTGCAGTCTGGTTTTGCAGATGATTGCCTAATGCTGTTTGTGTTTGCTTCCCTTCCAGAGCATTTGTATACCTGAGCAATCTACTGTACCCGGTGCCTCTTATTCACAGAGTAGCTGTTGTTAGTGAGAAAGGAGAAGTACGAGGATTTCTGCGAGTAGCAGTGCAAGCTATAGCAGGTGAGATACTTTGACAGCTTTGTATCGCAACTCTTTGGTACACTATGTATAGCTGCAGCTTTAAAAAACAGGCAAGCAAATCAAACCCGAGTAATTTTAGTGCTGCGAAGAACCTCATTCTTTATTGTTAACTTGCCTTTGAATTTTTTTCATTGGTGTGAATCATATGGACCAAGCATGAATAAATCTTGAAATAAAGCTACTGATTAGAAGCTTTTAAAATTATGGTGTTGACCACTGAAGTTTATACCTGGCAAATAATGCAACAGTGCTTTTTCAGACAGTGAAAGGGCCAACTAGCGTCAGTAAGTCTAAAAACAAAAAATAAAGCAAAGGTTTGCTTTCTGGCACCCAGTATAAACAGCAGACAAGGATATATGCAAGTTTGATAGTTGTGATGACTCGTAGAATAAATGCACCACGCGTTTGCTCTTCTCAAACTATCCTTTTAAATAATGCGCAGAAACGTGCTCCTCCATTCTCTGGCTGAATAGCGTGTGAAGAAGTTCCTGAACTGACCGTTTTCAGCATAGTATGAACAGAAATCAGCAGCGGTTTTCCATTTCATTGCCTCACTAAAATGTGTTGTGACTTAGAAGGTGCTTTAACATACTGATTAATCGCCAAGAATTACCGACTTTTCAGAAGATAAGGGTAGATGTATGGCGATGATAACTGCTTCATCCAGTTTTGAACCACTGTTGTATGCGTGCCAGAGTTTAACTGCAGTCCGCTAGTCAGCTGCTAATATTTTATACTTTTCCAGTATGGGGTGAGCTAGTTGAGGTTTACTGTTGGTAGTTAGCCATGTTTTATCCATGCTGGTGAGAGCACAGATACTTCCCATAATTTGTCCTTTCTAGCAATGGCTAACTGCCAGCATTTCTTTATTGTTTAGGTAGGGTAACCCTGGAAGTTTCACTCTCCATGGGAACGTATAATGAAATCTCAGACTCTGAAGATGTGTAAGAATCACTCTGGCAGGGACTAAAACAGCAAGTGAAATAAAATCTATTTTAATGTGTACAAAAGTCTTATTTCTAGCTTGATTTGGTCTCCTTAGCATTGACCAAATATTTCCAAAGAATATTCTATTTATGCATCCAAATAAATAGAACACATCATGACTAATAGAAATTGAACTGGGAACATCTCTTGAAAAAGCCCCATTGCATTGTTTGGTCCCTAAGCGAAGTTTCAGAACACATTCTGAATCTTGGAATTTCTCCTGCAAGAGATAAAAGTATCTGGCGTTTAACCAGGCCTCATTGTTGTTACTTTTCCACAAAGAGGAGGAGGTTAAATGGACAGATTGTATGGACAGAACGGCCTTTCAAACTGACAACGTGTACTTGTGAAGCTTTGCTAGTGTTACTGCTTTAGTTCATGGCTACAGAATTTTAGATGCTGGTTTAAATCAATGTAAGTGTACATTCCCGTGTGGGTTGTTGTATTATGCTATGCACCTCAGATATAATAACCTGAAGTAAATAAATAATCAAAATAAGTACTAAAGTTGTTTTGCATTCAAAATTCTCTAAAGTTAAGTATATTCATTATGAAACTTCATGGGTTGTCTTGTTGTTTTCCCACACTTGAGTTCATGATAAATAGATTTCTGCTATGATTTTTTTCCAGCACTGATTTCCATTGTAATCTGAATTTCCATTTAGATAACGCTGAAGTCTTTTCCCTCTCCTCCCCATAATTTTTTTTAATATTTTTTTTCTTGTTTTTTAGCTGATGAAGAAGCCCCAGATTATGGATCTGGTATTCGACAGTCTGGTACAGCTAAAATTTCATTCGACAATGAATATTTTGATAAGGTAAGAAGTCTTAAAATTGGGTTAGTATTCTTTGAGTGCAGTAGTTTGTGCTTCTAAATAAAGAATAAGTAATGCGGAGGAAGAAGGGGATGGGAAAAACAGAAACCGCAGGAGTGTGTTATATACAACTTCATTTAATTTTTCAGAGTGATTTTTCTTCAGTTGCGATGACTCGATCTGGACTGTCACTGGAAGAATTAAGAATTGTGGAAGGGCAAGGACAGAATTCAGAGGTTACCACTCCTCCAGAGGAGATGAACAGAACGAATGAGCTAGGTAAGCAAGAAATACGTAGTAGTTTTGGAGAATTTAAGGGAAGTCTGAGACACTTTCAGCCTGTGATAGAAAGCAGTTCTGAGTGTCCTTCAAGCATACGATAGGTAGGGAGAGGTGTAACCAATGGGTTGCACATGATAGATGCTGGAGTTACTCATTTAGAGAACTGTGCAGAAAAACTGTTCCCAGGTATTTGGAGCTTTTGATAAAGCAAATAATTTGGGCTCAAAAGAAAAACAAACGTGTGTTGGGACTGAACTGTTGCCTGAAGGAATATTTTAAGAACAGAAAGGAGAAAGAAAAAAAAGAAAAAGAAAAAAGTGATTTCATGTGGGATGTTTGTGTCTCCCTAAGACCTGAAGTCAGCCACTTTGGATGGAAAGATGACTATGGAAGGATTCACTGAAGAAATTGGTGATCACTTGAAACTGGGTAGTGTGTTTACCTTCCGTGTGACAGTGCTACAGGCCAGCGGCATCCTTCCTGAATACGCAGATATTTTCTGCCAGTTCAAGTAAGAATTTGTCCCTGTTTACATTAGGCAATGAATGGTTTGATAGAGAGTGCCAGTAATGGAGGGTCTGACTGAAAGCTTTTCACATCAGTGGCGGTGTGGTATAGCAGAGGAAAGCACCTTGTCAGTTACTGGAATTCCTGTTATAAGCAGTACCTGCTTTCTGTTAGTATGGGGTTAAGGAATAAAGTTTTGCAGAAAGGATCTAGTTACAGATATCTTAAGTTTTTGCTTGATAATAGCTTTTAAAGTGAAAAAATCGGTATTAGATTTATTAAATTGTACATATGCTCAATTGGAATGAAAGCTATGTGAACCTTGAGTGACACAGTAGCTCTGCAGTGAAAATGTTCTTTGGCTTAGTTTCTTAAGACAGACAATGAAAAATGGGAGTAATAAAGACACAAAACAAGTACAGGAATTGTGGTCCCAAAGACTAGGGTATTCCTAGCTTTAGGCCATCATTCCACTCCCTGTAAAGTTCTTGCAGAATAAATTTATGGGTTTCATTTCAGTGTTGGGTTCACAGCACAGCAATCTTCACTAAACTCTTCTGTGGTGTTTTATTTTTTGATTGTTGTTTGTTTGTTTTAAAGCTTTTTACATCGGCATGATGAAGCTTTCTCAACAGAACCTCTCAAAAACAACGGTCGAGGGACTCCCCTTGGGTTTTATCATGTTCAGAATGTAAGTAAAACTTTACATGCATAGTAAATGTCTGTTTTAGCGCTGGGAGTTGTGTGTATCCTTCTTGTTAAACTCTTGAGAGGTGTACAGGAAAGGGAGAGCAAGGGGAATTATTAAGAGTCGACTGTAGGAGGAGTGATCAGGTGAGTGATGTAATCCCCTGTCCTGGTTTGACATCCCCAATGGATAACAAAATGCAGGATGATTCTGTGTGGCAGATTTAACTCTTCTTTCACCTCTGCTTCCTGCCTTTGAATTCTCTGTTTCCCTTCCAGGATGTTCAGTGAAAGCAGTCTAGAATTCAGGAAATAAAATATTTGTGAATAGCAGTGCTCATGATCTCAGATGACATAGATATATCTATTTTTATGAACTGTGTAATCCTTTGGTTACATGTAGCCTCCTCTTCTCTTCTCCTACTTAAAATGCCTGATATCGAGGCTCTCATTTTCTCCTTTATTGGAGAGCGAAGTTAGTGCCTAAACCAAAAAGGAATGCAGTTGCTTTTACTGTGAGTGGTGCTAAACTGTATGAAAAATACAGGCTCCTAAAATTCAGACTTACAAGGTTTCCTTTTTGTATGTCTCATTTTCTTTCCATACTTTGCCTAATAGATTGCTGTGGAAGTGACGGAATCATTTGTGGAGTACATCAAAACAAAGCCTATTGTGTTTGAAGTCTTTGGACATTATCAGCAGCATCCTCTCCATCTGCAAGGACAGGATCTCAACAGGTACTGTGCACTATTCTGGCATAAAGGCTTCGTGGTCACGCTCGGGTTAGCTCTGCAGTTCAGCCAGTACTTTTTCATACTCCTGAAATTACATAGCCACACGCTCCCGAGTAGGGTTCCTCTTTACCTGTTACCGGCCTATTTACCCGGTGCAGTATGTTTTGTTAGTGAGTGATGGAATCGTTCTGCCGTCAAACATGGAAACCTGTTTTGCCGATACAGCTGCATCCACCCTGCAAACACTGTGGCGGTAGAATATTGTACTTCAGTGGTGATCTCAGTGGGTTCTGGGTAAGCCTTAACAGTGCTCCAAGATGCAGCGTTCCCTCGGGGCAGGTGGCCTGAGGCATAAAGGTAGGATGGCAAAAGAAAAGAGAGGACGTGAGGGGAAAAACAAAAGGCTCTCAACCTTTTGACATGCTAGTGCCAAAGTTGCTGAGCATCTGAATTTTTGGTATCAGGGAAAGGACCCCTAGTCATTGTTGTCATCTTCATAGCTATCGGAAGAGGCTATTGTGTGGACTGCTTGGCCTGTTACCCCTCCTGCTGAACACAGCAGCTGCAAAGAGGAAGCACATGCTGGTTTTAAGAGGAAATGCCAGCTGAGGCTTCTTCCTTTCCCTTAAGTTATTTTGGGAAATGCCTGCTGCCTGCTTAAACTTTCAGTGCAGAATGGGGGTAGAGCAGTTGGAAACTGTAAAAAAAAATTTATTTTTTTACCTGACAGCTAGGATTAATTAAGTTAGAAGAGAAAAAGGACATAAGTTAGTCTGGGAAGTGTGCTGAATCCACTTGTTTTCCTGACAGGTGATGTTTACCTGTCTTCATGGGATTGTGAGGAATATTTTTAGAGAAAAAAATGGGTGGAAGGACTGTACTGGGGGTGTGTGTATACATACATGCATGTGTGTGTATTTGTATATATTTTTTAATATTTATCTGCCTCTGTATTGATAACTCTTTTCATTTCTCTTATAGTCCTCCACAGCCTTCCCGAAGATTCTTTCCTCCCCCTATGCCACTCTCAAAGCCAGGTGAGAACGGTTCGCTAGTACTGTACATCACGTGTCTGCTACTGAAAATGAAGGTTGAAGTGTATTCCTAAGCTATTTGGGACACCAAGAAATGTAGTGAAATGAATGTTACAAAGGGCATTGGATCTATCTTTGCTGGCTCTTGTCCTTTTTGTGTTCTTTTCAAACTCCTCTTGCAGGAAGTGCTTCTTGATTCGTTAAAGAGTAGATTTACATTCCTGAGGTGTTGGCCATATTCCACGAGATCTGGCTATGGCTCTTTATGTGCTTACTGGGCACTTGACTGGGAATTTGCTTATTCATTAACTGCTTCATCTTTTTGCTCTCTAACGTTCTTGTTTAGTGAGTCAGTCTTGTTGAAATGATCCTTGGTTTCCTTTGCTTAATTATAATAATGCATGCTGAACTCTTGTGGGTTTTTTCCATTTCACCTTTTAATTTCCTCCTTCTCCAGCTTTCTCTCACCTGCATATTTCTACCATCCTTTTTTTGTGTGTGTTCCGTTCCGTTTGCAGACCATGAAAGAAAAATTGAGTTGATTAGGTATCTTATGTCTGGCTATGTAAACGTGCATGTGCTGAACACGCTATCCGAGCATGCCAACGTGCTTGCATCCTCTGCTGTGGCTGCTTTCCAGGATGGAGCTGACCAGCTGCCACCTTTTCTCTTTCTGCCTATTCCCAGTTGTCAGAGTGAGCGGGCTCCTAAACGAGATGGTTAGTAGCCAAACTTGATCTATGGTAGATGTAGAAGTAGCTCCAAAACGTGCTTCAAAATTCCTTTTTTCTTGTAGTATTTTTGGGACTAGAAACTGCCATGGTTGCAGTTGTTGAAGAATGATGCTGTGCTTAAGTTTAGGGCTGTTCTAGAGTGAACCATATAGAAAGTCTATAAACTCCAGTGTGCTACGTACCACAGATTTTTCTGTATCAGTGGATCTATTCTCTGAAACTTCCTGAACCTCTGATTTTTTGTGCGTTCTGTACGTAGTTTTGTGAGTTTGGAATGAGATGCTGCGTATGAAAAAGCAGCTAGCTGTAGAGCTAATGTTCTGCTGTGTTCTATATAGGTTTCCTTTTTGCTCATCTTTTTTTTGCCAGTAACAGTGCTATTCCTCACTTACATTTTTATTTTTATTACAAAAAAAATAAAAAGACACACTGGTTATTAATTATGCCAGTGCAAGTCCATGAGAACTTCTAGAACCGGCTTTCATGTTTAGTTAAATGTGTCTTTCTGTTGTTTGTCTTCTAGTGCTTTTGAGTTTCTCTGTTTAGCAGTAAACTTGAGTGACTTGCTGTGTTTGATGTTCCTCTTGCTATCGACAGCATTGAGTCCAGCTGTAATGGGTTCATGTGCAGCTACATGATGTGATGGGTATAAGAGTGACTACCCTGAGTAATGGGAAGAGTACCCTGGGAAGAGTAAATGATGACACTGAAGCTTGCTATCTAGCACGATGGAATTGTAGTGCTGTAAATAACCAGTTCTTATAAATTCTATCCCTCTGAGGTAGCTGCTATTTCACCCAGAAAGGAAAGAGAATTCGCTTTTTTTCAAAAGAGATTACACAGGCACACCTCGAAGGATCTTTTCTTAACTGGGGACTGTTACGCCCTTCCAGTGCATGGGAAATTAAGTCATGGTGGAAGCTGAAGAATGCACAGAGGTGTGACGATAGGACAACCTAAAGAACACTTGAGCAAGGGAAGAATGGGGCTTGAGAGGCTAGAAGGGAGAATAATTATTTGGCTTAATAAATGCAATGAGGTTAGTATGTGAAAGCAAAAAAAAATGGAAAATCAATTGCAGAGTTACAAAAATACCTGTCAGAGTACACAGGAACTAAGCTTTTAAAATGTTCCCATTTACAAAAATGAAATAAATGAACAGATAAGAGAAGTCGTGTAATGATGGCTAAAAGGTGTGATGTAAGTATGCGTGAAGGAATATCAGGTTATTTCTGTAACTCCAGTTATCCCGCTATTTTTTAACATGGTTTATCCCTACATTTGTATTAAAGGATTTAGAGAGGATCTGGCCATTAGTAATGACTAATATCAAACCATAAGGAGCCCAGAAACATACTTTGGCAGGAGTATGGCTCTGGAGTAAGTCTTGTTCAACCTTTTTCCATCCACATTCTCTTATCTAAACTGGTACGGGAGACTAGCAATTTGTAACGTGAAGAAGCGAAGACCAAAGTTTTAAGCTCTTGATTTATTTTTCTTCTTGTGTGGGGAAGGGGAAGTGTACTTTATGGGTGAGTAATGGTGCAGATGAACAGACCTAAGCAATTCTAAACCACAGGCTGTTAAGCCATAAAGTAACTGATGCACATTTGAGGAAATTCTCTTTCTGTGAATCTGGAGAGACTGCATATTTTTACAAGCTTTTTGCATACACTTTTGTTTTGCTATTTAACTTTTTTTAAAAAAATCTAGTAACTTAGATCTAAAAAACAATGCTTTGAGAAATAATGATTGCTGTAAGCGACATCATTTTCATGGAAAAGGCTGTGGTCTGCATATGTACATAGAACGCGTGGGATCACTGAAATGACATGTTTCTGTGAGCCCTAGAGTAAGCTTTACTTGTTCAGTCTTTGTAAACCATTGTGTTTTTTTTTTTTCTTTTCCTCCTTTCTGTTTTTTTGGTTTTTTTTCTTTCTTTAAGTGCCAGCTACAAAGCTAAATACTATGAGCAAACCCAGCTTGGGCCAGAGTGTGAGCAAATATGACCTCCTTGTGTGGTTTGAGATCAGCGAGTTGGAGCCAACAGGGGAGTAAGTCCCATATTAATCTTTCCTGTTTTAAGAACAGTGCTTTATGGGAGTTTGCTCTTTTGCCCTTTGTTCTGCTCAGGGAAGGCTGGTGTTGAGCAATCGTTGTTGGGTGGTGGCCTGGCTTACGTGAGCCTGGCTCTGGCAGTTTGTAGTGATTGGGTGTAAATTCTGCTGCCATTCATTCTCCCCATTGGAAAGGACTGAAGAGATAGAATAACATTTTTTCACGCTTGCAGTAATCTTTCTGCTTAGAAAGCCCACGCACACCAGCTGAACAGGTGCTGCGAAAACTTACCCTACATAGGCCATGAGTTTAGATTCTTTGGGTCACTAGGGACTTTGTTCTCCAGAAGTCACCTGCCAGGCCCTATTTCTGTTCACCTCTGCTACAGAGAAGGTTTTCCCCTGACAGGTCTTTAGGGATTATATTGAGAAGTGAGTTCCACAGTTTTCCAGAAGTACTGGAAGTACAGTATATGATACTTTTGTATTTCGCTGACGCTGTGGTCCCATAAAGAGTCCAGTGTGAGAGTCAGTAGAAACACTCTTATTTCTTCAGATATGAGGAAGAGGATGGAGAGGTAACTGTTGGCAGCAGAATACAGAGTAAAGTTGCTGTGCTGGTATATCTTTCCTGCCTGTTGATTTCACTGTCTCACACAGGTATATTCCTGCTATTGTGGACCACACTGGAGGCCTGCCCTGTCAGGGGACATTCCTGCTTCACCAGGTACTAATGGAGGCTGTATTTACAAGTTTCAGCAAGTTTCATCTCTTGGCAGGGGGGGTTAGAATGCTAATGACTGGATTTTGCATCTCTCAGGTCTTCTCCTTTCCCACACAGCTGTCTAATGATAGCTGTAGGGTCAGTCAGCTTTCAGTCTGTACTTAGTCTGTTAGCTTTGGGCTACGAGGAGAATACGTTTGGCCCCTCGTATAGTGCTGTTTCCTTTGCTGATCAGTGTGCATCCCACTCATGATAGATTAAAGCATTTTTAAAAAGCAGGAACATTTGGGACCAGATTTCTGCCTTCAGTGTTCTCCAGCATCTCTACCAAGGACGCAGAAGAATCACGTGGATTGAACTTTCATTGGTTCTTTCTCACTGCATGTGGCTATGAGACAGATCTACAAAATGACCATGTCTCAGTGCATTTTAAATGCCTGTAATAATCTTTAATAATAATTTGTCTTTAGCTAGATTTTAAAGATAATCCTAGTTAAATATTGTTTATGGTATGATTTTTTTCTACTCTCAAATTTTAAGTTCCTTGTCATAGACTTTACCTGTGACTTGCCTTTCCTCTCTTAAAATGAGAGGAACAGGTCTTATAGCTTAGGAATACTGGTCATAGTCCAGTAATTTCCTTAAAAAAAAAAAAAGTGTCCTCACCAACACCTGGGGAATTTTTCTTTTTCAGATGTGCTGTTTATTTCTATTCTACAATTTTACCTTCTTCCCAGCTGTTACAGAGTTTTATTGTATTTTGACTTATAACAGTCATGTGACAAAAAATGAGAATATCTGCATGGGTAGTTGCTATTTTCTGGTAATTTCTTTTAGTGTGTATACACTTTTGGTGTATATACACTTTATATATAACATCTAAGTATATAAACACACATTACCCAAGGATTTGTTTGTTTTTGTGGTCAACTCTGATATATCCCAGGGACGGTACATATCTTCTTAGAGAGTGTAGCATCAATTTCAGGACTATTTTAGGTTAAAAAACCTCTGCCTTTGTGGAGTGAGGAGGGAGAACTGTAACTTCTGTTAAACATGAGAATGTAATGTCCCTCTTAAGTTAATTTTAGGGCCCTGAAACACATAGGTGTTTGTTCACAGTTACAGACTAATTTAAATGATCTTGTTTGCAGTGTAAGTGCAAAATAGGTGATGTGTGTGTGTGTGTGAATACTTCACCAGCACTTTTTTTGAACTCTACCAGGGAATCCAGCGAAGAATCACAGTCACCATTATCCATGAGAAGGGGAGTGAGTTGCACTGGAAAGATGTGCGAGAGCTGGTGGTTGGTGAGTATATTGTTTTGCATGTTGCTATGTAAGGAAGAAAAAGTACTGATGGTAATTTTTCTTTGTATCAGCTCCTGTCATCTATGAGTATTGGCTGTGAGAGGAGGATTTTGAAAAAGATCCAGAGGAAAAACTTAAGTTTTGCACAACTTCCACTTACAACTGCTTGTTAATAACATAGTCTGAAATGTTACTTGGGAAAACAAATTCCTTCTGTGTTTCAGGTTTAGTTTTAATTGATTCCCCCTCCTACTCTTTTCAGGACGTATAAGAAATAAAGCAGAGGTAGATGAAGCTGCTGTGGATGCTATTCTGTCTTTGAATATTATCTCTGCAAAATACCTGAAGTCTTCTCACAGCTCCAATAGGTAAGTGAATAAAGTGAGCACTCTAGCAGGAATCTAAAATTCCTTTCACTGCTGAGGTATTGGCAGGATGTTTGGAAAGTTGGGAATGTTGCTAATTATTAAATGTAGAATTCCATGGGCACAGGGCATAGAGTTAGAGACTGAACTATAAATGAACCGTAAATTCTTTTCAAAGCTAAAGTCCAGTGGTCTACATGGAGGATTTCTTGAGAATGCATTTGAGTTACTTTCCATTTGTAAGCACCATAAAGGGAGGATGGAAAGGAACAGCTTAAGGATATTTCAGAATTTAACCCAGAACTTTTAAACTAACATCAAGGTTTGTGGCTAGAATACGGTATTGAAGTACAAGGGTGATCTCAGGGGATATATTTGTAAGTGTGTACATACCTATATTATTCCTGGAACAAGCATGTGACAATTAAAGCAAGAGCCATGCTTTGTAAATTAAACTTCGTAATTTGTGGATTTATACAGTTGTATTGCAAATTGACTCCGGTTCTAACAAGGAGCTGTGTGTTCCATGTACCTGCAGTCGTCTGGGCAACAGCAGGGCCCCTGTCTGAGAGCTTTCTGGCTGCGTGTGTCTCCTCGTTAGGGTGTGTTGCTGCAAAGATCAGTCAGACTCCACATTGTTTTCCTTCAGTGTCTGCAACAAAGGGCAGCGAAGCAGAATGCTGCATTGCCGGCACAGCCTCTCCCTACTCTGACATCAGCCAAGTCACTTGACCACGCCGTGGCTGTGTTTAGCTGGTGCAAAGCAGGAATATCTCTGAAATTTAACTCTGAATGAGTGTTTCTGGAGGGGAGGGGGTTGTTTGGTAGCCCATCTCTGGTGCAGCTGCTGTATGCTGGAGGCGGTATCCTTCTAGGCACTGAAATGGCTTCTTCCTTCTCCATTAGAGGCCTGGACTTTGAAACACCACTGCGATATTAAAGGTGGATTCAGGACACTGCTCCTACCAACTGAATGTCTTCCTGCCACCTAGTGTCTGTCAGTGCACACGGTGACAGGTTTTTTCAGCAGTTATTCTTTGCTTCCCACTGAGAAGTGGGTATTTTATTTGTAGTGTATTTGAATTAATGGATCAATGTAAGTGGAATGTAAGGGGACTGTTGCAAGTTTCCTACGTGATACTATTGGATTTGCAGTTGGAAAGCCCAATACTTTCTGTTCTCTAGCAATTTCAAGAAATTCCTATATAGCTCTGTAGTTTCCTATTAGGTGGACCACTTGGGTGAATGGTGAGTGTGAGTGAAGTGAAGCTGTTAACCATCTCTTATCAAAATGCCAGGGTTTAAGTTGTGGGGTGAGCGCATGGCAGGGTGGTGGAGTGGGATTGAAGCCCTAGTAAAGGATATGTCTTATGTTTGCTCATTGTCTGCAGACTTGTTTTTTGGTTGGTGTGGCTTGGTTTTTGTTTGTTTTTTTTTTTTTTTAAGTCCACTTGTCCTATTCCTCTCAGCTGTTGCTTTTCTGTTCTGTTTTTGGCTGCACTAACTGAAGCTCTTTCTATGTTTTTACAGGCTCTTTCTTGATAAGGATATGCCTAGGTATTTTCTGTTTGCTTCCTTTGTACATAAAGATTCTTGAAAATAGAACGCTTTATGTCTCGTTTGTATTGTTGCCACTTCCTTTTTAGCTTTTACTCTTAGCACTTCCAGAAGTAGTATACCACCACCACCTCCTCCTCCTCCTCCTCCTTTGTGTCACAGGTTTATTCAGGTACAATTCAGTGGGGGACTTGTGAAGTTAAACTTTCCTCCACGTGTAAGAGAGAGCTTAGTTCTTTCAGTCTTTCTGATTCTCAAAATGTGCCATCAGAATATAGTCCCTGTTTGTAGTCCTTGCTATTTTCTTCCTTTGTTCTGTATCAAAGAACTAAATTTGGAATGTCTTACTGTCTCTGACTCTGTAATGCTTGCCCTGTTTGAAGTACCAAGTGAAGGACTGAATGATGAGGTTACTTGAAATTCCAGCTCAGAGTTGCATGGAACAAAAAGCAGTGACTGGCATTCAACCTCTGTTCTTAGGTTGGATTTGCATCTAAAATTTAACCATGTGGTTGCTACTTCTTAGTTTACCAGTTGGCAGAGAAGCGAGACGTGTAGTAGCTGCTCAGACTGGATTCTTCTTTCACCTTCCAGGTTGGGTCACGGCCAGGCGTCCTGGCTGCACAGTCTGGGGCAATTTGCACTCTGCTTTCTGTGTTCTGCCTCTTTGAAAAAGACGAGACTTTTAAGTCTTCAGTGCTGTCAATTCACCACCCTTCACTAACGCTAAAATCCACTTAAAAATCAGTTCTAACTGGTGCCTTTAACCCATTTGTCTTGATTTCCGTGCTTTGCTTGTTCTGTGCTCCATTTTCCTCCCTGCACTATTGGCTATGCTGAAAGAAGTTTGCTTGCTTCTGTTTTTTGTCTACCTCTATAGCTATTCTAGCAAGTTCTGGTTTGGACAGGCAAGACTGTGTGTATTTAACTTCCTGGCTAGACAAAATCCAGTAGAGCAACTGTCTCGAAGCTATACTTGACTTCAGCTTGGTGTTCATCCAAAATTCATCATTTTGCAAAAGAGGGGCATTTAGTTCTGTGCTGATGTACACTTACACATGTGTTCTCTCTTCATGAGAAGTCATGTTTGGCAAATGGTGCAGAGCTGATTCAGGGACTTTCCCATCTGTGAAGAACCAGGTTTTACTATTTTTTTCTTCCATCCAAATAGTAGATCTGGAGCTTACTACAAGTTTAAGAAATTGCTCTCATAACTAAGACATGACAAAGATTAAAGCATCAACTCAGGTTTGTAAAGGGTTAGAGGACAACCTGTGTTGTTTGCCTAATCTAACTCAAGTAAGGATTATTCCATTACAGTGCTTTTAAAGTTAACCAATTACTTAGCCTTTAAAGTATGTTTCTCTAGCATAGAAGCAAGACATCTAGAAAGAATTTCTTCAGTATGCTACTTCAAATGCAAACAGTATTTAGCAATATTCTCAAATTACGTTACTTGACTGCACAGTTCATGGTGTCTCTGTATTAGCTCAGAATTGTGTAACTGTTATCAAGAAAAGGGAATTCTTGGGAACGCTATTTGAGATCAGAACTCTGTTTCTGATATGTCTGCTCTTAGGCTGTTTCATGTTTGGTTTTGTTTTCATTTGGTTTTTATTATTTCTTTCTTCGGCCTGCACCCTGCTTTTTGTCATTTGTCTTTGTTTCCATTTTCTATTTTTTGTGAGTTGGCCTTGGGCAGTAGTACAGAAGCTCTCTAGAGATATAACTTGTTTAAAAAAAATGAAGCACTTTCTTGCTTTTAGTACCACATCATTTGGACTCAGAATGAGATGGAAAACCTCAATGGCAAGGGGATTTGGGAAGTAAATTATATGGAGGTGATGAAGAATTTATACCTTCTTTTTCTTTGTCAGTGTAGAAAAGCATGCTGTATTCCTGAATAAGGGCATAGGACTTCTTTCCAAAGGAAGCCACATGAAATCAGTCTCTGCCTGGGAGAAAGGAGAAAGCTCGTTTCCCCAAGCCCCTGTTAGAGAGGAGAGAGTGTAATGACGACTCCAGGTCTGATGATTTAGCTGTCCTGTGTATGATGCTGTCTCACTTTTTGCTTGAACAGATGATCTTTCCTGATTGCTGGAGTAGAACTGTGGGAACCCTCAGTTCCTTTCTTTCCATGTACCAAGTTGAAGAAACTTACAAAAGTTTGTGTTACATCTGGAGGTTTTTACTGGAAGTTAGTAGGGACATAGAAAGAAATCTTTATCACTTGAATATAGGCCTTATCCCTACCTATCAATCATTCTGATTCGTTATCTGAAGCTGCGGGTTTTATAAGACTAAGTATTAGAGGGATCTCTTCTGTTGCTATATGTTAGTCCTAAAATATGGTGTAGAATGCGTGTTGCTGATAAAAAAGAATCTTCCCGTGCATTTTGGAGGTCTAGCTAGGCTGAATTGCACCTGAAGCAAGAGAGGGGCATTCTCTATGTTTAGAAACACTGTTCTTTAGTGCTGACTTCCCTGTAGTGGTAGGACAGCTTTTGTTCTCTTCCGTATTCCCTCTTTGCTCTTTTAGATGGGTCTTTTTCATGACAGGGAATGGTCTCTTATGCCACACTATTTGAGGTAGTAGTACTTGGTAGTAATCTTGGGAAAGAAGAGAAGGTCTTTGTTTCAAGTATTTATGTCGGCCACTGAGAGTCATAGTGGGTGATGTCAAGGAAGAGTTGCTTTACACTGACCGATGAGAGGGATGCAGAGGAACTCTTACTATTGAGCTTTTGCTTTACTTTTTTTCCCAGGACTTTCTATCGGTTTGAAGCAGTTTGGGATAGCTCCTTGCATAACTCCCTTCTCCTCAATCGAGTGACACCGTATGGAGAGAAGATATATATGACCCTTTCTGCTTACCTGGAGGTTAGAGACCTGTGCTTTCCTTTTTGCTTGTGACTGAAGTGTAACTGTATGAGACAACAAACTGTGTACCCCAGATGAATACTTACTGGGCTAGGTGATTTGAATCCTGAAGCCAGTCTTTACTCATTTCTGAGAACAGTGGAAAAATTTTATTCACAGTTAACATCTTGATGTCAAGGTATTACTGCCTTGCAACAAATGTGAAGTGAAACTGGTGATCTCCTTAACCTTTCTGTGCCTCATTTTGTCTATCTTTGTATCTGAAAATCCATTGAAATCAGTGACCGTTGATATGTAAGTGCTACTAGTGTTACAAACACTGGCCTAGCTCTTGGCTTTACGTGCAAGACACTGTTATTTTGTGTAGTACAATTATTTCACCCACAAGATGCATCAAGAAATTTGACAGTTCTCTTTCACAAAAACACATGTGAAAACCCCTCAACAAAGACCCACACAAGAACAAATTTCAAAAAGCTGTCCCACTAAAAGAGGGAAGCAGTGTAACTTGGCATAGTTGTCTGCAGCCACTCATTCATTACTCTTTTTTTCTCTTAGCTTGACCACTGCATCCAGCCTGCTGTTATAACAAAGGATGTTTGTATGGTCTTTTACTCACGAGATGCCAAGATCTCCCCGCCACGATCACTACGCAATCTCTTTGGCAGTGGCTACTCCAAAACTCCAGATTCGTAAGTTCAGTTACCAATTTTGGTACTGATGTTTTATGTCAGCATGTGTTTTTTCTCTTAGAGGGCACGGGGAGAATGTAGCTTAGTTTTCTTTATTTCTTCCTTGAAAGTCTTCCTAGTTATAGTTCTCCAGTCTGGTTTTGAACATTCTTTCTTGCATTTATTTCAGTGAAACTCTGGTGGCTTCTCTCTTTACTGACCCCTTTTCCAGCCTTCTGACTGAACAGTTGGGAAGAGAGATCCATTTTGCAAGCTTGCACATGGATGACCCTGATCCTGACCTGGAGTTTACTACAGCAGCGGCTCTCTGAGTCTAATGGGTCAGGGGGAACATAGGGGAAAAGTCATTTTTAGAGATCTTGCAGTCTGTCCTGGCTGTTTTATGTCAAGATTAGAATTCAGATGTAGTTCTAACTTAAAACTATACTTAGACTTCTAATTTGGGGACCATTTAACTAAAGCTAGCATACTTTATTTCTGAGAATAATACGGACTTTTTCCCTCTGGTTTCTTGTGAACAGCAATCGAGTAACCGGGATCTATGAACTAAGTTTATGCAAAATGGCAGACACAGGGAGTCCAGGTAAGCAGTGACTGGGTGTTCAAGCAATAAAGATGCTGTAAACTGAAATATTGCAGAAAATTTCACAGGCAGAAAGGAGTAAATACCTCTGTCCTGATGGGAAGCAGTTCCTGTGTTTCACAGGAGCAATGGAACATTGCTATTCCATAAAAAAACTTGTGCAGGCTTTTACTCTGCACTTGGGTCTGCGTTTACCATTGGTGAAACAAGGATTCACTGAGAAGTTTTCATTTTCTGACATGGGTGTATCAGGAAACTGGGAACATACCACAGTCATAGACTTAGAGGGCATAATACATGGCTCATAACTAACACAGCTGAGGCTTGACTTTGCAGCAGTAGCGTTTTCTCTTGGTCTTTTGAAGATACTGCTGATATCTGATGCAAGCTTGATACTTTGGAAGGAATGTAGTTCATGTAGTGTCAGCATATTTTTCCTCTTGAGACCTAGTCATTGAAGTTCTTGTGCTGAATTAGTCTGAACAGGAGTTTGCATTATATTGTGGGTCGACGGAAACTGTTTGAATGAAGTAAGAAAGCTGGACTAAATCAAATCTCTTTGGGATGTGTGATTGCTGTTGCTGAAATCATTGCCTCGTGTATTGCCAGCCAAATGGCAGAAGTGTTGGTTATTCGCAGATTGCTAATTGATAAGTGTTTCTTAGTGGCATTCCTCTGGCTATGTTTTTAACGTGTTGTATGTTGTTTTTTACTGCTTCAGGAATGCAGAGGAGGAGGAGGAAAGTCCTGGATACATCTGTGGCATATGTGCGAGGAGAAGAGAACCTGGCAGGCTGGAGGCCCAGGGGTGACAGCCTCATTCTAGAGCATCAGTGGGAATTGGAGAAACTGGAGCTGCTGCATGAGGTGAGCAAAGAGGTCGGGGAAGTGAAAGGAATAGCACAACTGTACCTCTGAATTTGCCTTTAGTCTACCCACTGTGAGACCTTTGGAGCTGAAGGGGTTCCCAAATGGGAGTTTGTTCTCAAAGTCAAGATTTAAATAAATTCTCTGACAGAGAAGATAGAAAGTGTGTGGCTGGCTGCTGAGTAGAATCTTCAGCTCAGAACCTCAGTGTATTCAACAAAGGCAGATTCAGCTTCTACTGCCATTGTAGACTTCCCTCCCTGGGGACAGTGTTTACTGGTGTGAATCTTAAAAGAATACATAAGAATTCAGTGCCTGTAAAATAGGAAACATCCTGGAGCAGGTGATACCGATTTCTTTTCTTACTAGGTGGAAAAAACCCGACATTTCCTTTTGCTTCGTGAAAAGCTTGGTGACAGCATCCCCAAGTCCCTGAGTGACTCATTGTCTCCCAGTCTGAGCAGTGGAACCCTCAGTACCTCCACCAGCATTTCCTCACAGATTTCGACTACGACGTTTGAGAGCGCTGTGACGCCCAGTGAGAGCAGTGGCTATGACTCAGCGGATATAGAGAGCCTGGTGGACCGGGAGAAAGAGCTGGCCACCAAGGTATAACATGAGAAAAAGCATCGTGCATCTAAATTGAGGTGACAAAGATGTTTAAAGATTTAATGATGAGCTTCTCAGATAGCATGGTGAATATCCAGTATTGCATGAGCTTCATTTCAATATGCTCTATAGTGAAATAATCCATTCTCACCAGCCAGTGCTGGTGGCTAGGTTTGTGCTACGGCGGTACCTCATTCCTCTTCATTAGTAGTAAACGAAACTTGCTAATTTTATTCCCCTTTTCTGGGATTTTTCACAGCAGTTTAGAATTTGTTTATTCTTTCATGACCTGCCAAGTGTGTCTTGGGAAATTGCCTCTTGTGTTCGAATTTCTCTGAAAATCTAAATGTAAAATTCTTCTCTGTTTGTCGTTTGTTTCCCCCCTTCCTTAGTGTCTGCAGCTTCTTACTCACACTTTCAATCGGGAGTTTAACCAGGTGTACAACAGCATCAGTGATTGTAAGGTAAATATTTCATGCAATACAGTACACTATTTGTAGTACAATAGCAATATATTTGTATTTTGTGGATTCTGTTGATACAGAGATACACTGTATCAACAGCGAGACAAAACACTTCATATTAATTTTCTTTATTTTGTCTACTGAGTAGGGAAATGGCTAATAGAAATACCTTTCTATTTTCTGAGCCTTCGGCATGCTGAATGCCACGTTCTAGCCAGGACTGAACACTAGCTACAAAAAAAACCCCTCCTTTGTAATATTTTGCCTATGTTTGTCCTCGTAGTTGTCAGATATTTCTCCAATTGGGCGGGACCCATCAGTGTCAAGTTTCAGCAGTGCTACCCTCACACCTTCATCTACCTGCCCTTCTCTGGTGGATTCAAGATGCAATTCAATTGATCAGAAGTAAGTATAGGGTATTAATAGAAAAACATTACTTCTCAGTGCTTCACAATCTCTTTGCTATGTTTTCTGATTATTTTTTTTTTTCCTCTTTCTTCCTTTTCCCTACTTGCAGATATTTCTGTGTACAGCCCCGTTGCCGTATCTTCTCTAATCACTCTGCACAATTATTTTTCCCCATTTTGTTCTTTTGACATGTTTTTTTTTGTCTCTTTGTGCTGAAAGAACAGTCAGATGCTTGTCATTCCAGTGACCAGTCCAGCTTCAGCGTGTAGAGTCCACAGGTTTTTTTCAGAGGTCTGTTAAAAAGACCTACTAACAACAACCCAGTTTGGCCAGTAATCTCTGTTTATCTTTCTCAGCTGTATTTATAGAAGATATTTTTGATGACATTGGGAATAACTGCTTAGTGGAAAACACGTAGTTTGTACCTTCTCAGTTTAACATCCCTGAGAGGAGGAGTGCCAGTGAAGTAGTACATTTTACGTCAAACCACATTAAGACATATGTCTGTGTTGTGACTGCATTTGGCAAGAGAAATGAGGGAGAAGTAGTGGGCAAACAACTTACTAGCAGTTATTATAAATTTTATTCCACAGATTTCAAGGGAAGTGTTATTTGATATTGTACAAAAGGATCCCAGTATCACACAGAAAATCTGGACTGGAGGATGAAGCTTGTAAGACAGGCTAGGCTGTAAATGCACTTTAAATTCCATTGTCACGTTCAGTTGGTTTGTTGTGATTTAATTTTCTTCCTCTGCTTTTTTTTTAAAGGACACCAGAAGCAAATTCTCGTGCCTCCAGTCCCTGTCATGAGGTGGAACAGTTCCAGCTAATACCTGCAGTAGAAACTTCCTTTCTTGCCAGAGCTGGAAAGAACGAATTCCTAAACCTTGTTCCTGATATTGAGGAAATCAGACCAGGGTAAGTTTTCTGTTGTCGTGCAATCATGGCTTCCTGAGAGCTGTCACAAGGGCTTTCTGAGACTTGTGGTTTCTTTGCCCCATTTGAGGAAGGTAAATTAAACAGGTGATAGCAGAACTCCAGGGTCCCGTGTGATGGAGGCAGGATTGATGAAGGTTGTGTTGATATTTGGTCTCTGCAGCATTCTCTGCATCTGCTTAATGAACAGGTTTTCCAGTGACTTGGTCTGTTATCATCAAAACCGTGGCTGAAGTTCACTGATGCAGGGATCTTTGCGGGTCTCTCTTTCACTTAGACTTTTGCATAGTTCTTGAAGACAAAATTCAGCTTTCTATAGAAGAACTCTTTCATAATACTGTTGCAGACAACACATATTAAGGGCCAAGTGTCTTATACAGTGGTTTGCAGGGCTACTCATAGGTGCCTTATTTAGGGGAAAATGTATTCCTGTTTATCTGTGGGTTTGTTTTTGTTTGTTTTTTTCCAGCTCTGTGGTCTCAAAGAAAGGATACCTCCACTTCAAGGAGCCCCTCTCCAGCTCCTGGGCCAAGCACTTTGTGGTGGTTCGCCGTCCCTATGTTTTTATTTACAACAGTGACAAAGATCCTGTAGAAAGAGGACTCATAAACTTATCCACAGCTCAGGTGGAATACAGTGAGGATCAACAGGCAATGGTAAAGGTCAGTCTGAGAGCTATTGTTTATTTACCCATATAGCAAGAATGTTACAGGTAGTAGTGCATCCATACCATCCTGTGTGTCGTCTGTGGTCCAAGGAAGATGCATCTGTGTCTTGGAGAATGTCTGGCATCTGATGATTCTGCCCGCAAAGTTCCTAGTTTGTTCAGGGTTTCTTATGTTTTGGACACGATTGTACAAGAGACTGAAACTGACTGTGTTAGGCATCGTATTTGCTTTTATGAGTATGTGTTGGTACCATCACCCCGTGTGTTTGGTTTTTGTAGTTTAGTTTATGTATGTGTTGTTTTGGGGTTGTGTGCTTTGTTTGTGAAAAAAAACAAACCCAAAACAACAGACACAAATATCCTGTAAGGAATCAAATGAACTTTACTGGTCCATCTCAGCAGCTCTTAAAGTCCACACTCATGAGTTAAAACTATGTTTTGTAGATGATGTCCCATTTGACTAACTAATAATATCCTGGAAATGTCCAGTGAAACTTAAATGAGAGACCTTACGGCTTGTGGGGTTTAGGAATGGGACATAGCAAACTTTTCCTCAGAGAGGAAGTGTGCATCAGCTTCTGCACTTGTAGACTTCGGTATTCTAAATTGTCCTTAATGTTCCAGACACCCAACACATTTGGTGTATGCACAAAGCATCGTGGGGTCCTGCTCCAGGCCATCAATGACAAAGACATGAATGACTGGTTATACGCCTTCAATCCACTTCTTGCTGGCACAATACGGTAAGAGGCAGTTTGTGGGCAGGCAACGCTGCGAAACGTAAAGATGGTGAGAGAGTCATAAGCAAGGGCAGAGAGTTTGTCACAGAATTTAATCTTGTTCTGAAGAATTTGATAAGATGGGTGAACTGAAGGAGGCAGGCGGGTGGGCAACAAAAAAAAAAGATAATGAAAGCAGCCCCGTATTTCAGGAAATGCAATGGCTGTTGCTTTCGCTTGTGACATTCATAATACATATATCCAGTTTCAACACGTGTGGCATGCTTCATGCAATACTACATTTGGAGGCCACAAAATGGTTTCCTTGTATTGCTATTTTACAAATTTATAAAGCTTCTTACTGCCTCTGTGCAGGCGGGTCTGGACTGCCTTTTCATTCTCTTAATTGTGAGCTAATGCAGAAATTCTCATTTCCTTCCCTTTTTTGAACTTCTCTAGAAGCCTTCTCTTTAACACAGGTTGCAGACATCCCCTGCTTGCTGGAGAGATCATACTACACTACAGTAGCTCTTCCCTTCAGTAAAAAAAAAAAAAAAAAATTAAAACCTAAGCTATTACTGTACAGCATCAATTAATTTCTTAACAGTGCAGTCCTTAAAGATCCCGTCTTCCTTTAAAGGAGCACAGCAGAAAAGTCTTTCTCATTACAGCCCTTGATACTTTACTTGCAAAACATATGGAGTAAACTAGGACTATACGAGAAGATTTAAAATAAAAAAAAAAAAGATGGACAAACTGTGGGGAGGGAAGAAAAATAAACTTCCAGAATTCAACAAATGCTTTTTTTACTTCTTTCTTGTGCAGGTCAAAACTGGCTCGAAGACGCACGGGCCAGCTGAAGTACTGAGTCCATGTAATGTTCTCATCTGTTCTCCCTAACTCACCTTCTGATAGATCAAGTGTTACCTCTCATTTTCTCTTTGTGATTCTTGACAGTTTCTCTTGTATGTAATCCTGTGGCTTAACATCCCCTACCTTCCCAGCTCCTTCAGCACATTTTCTAGGTATTCTAACCTTACCTTGTTTCTTTTCACTTGTACTGAGAATCATACTAGTAGCATGTGGCCAAGCAAAAAGAGAAAGAAAAAAAAAATCAAAAAAATCGAGTGATTATGCACGACTAAAAAGAAAAAAAAATATTTATTTTTTCTTATAACAATTGTTTTCCCATTCAAACTGACCTTTTGGTGTCTGTCCCACTGTCCATTGTTGTCTGTCTAGACTGCTGCAGGTTTTTCACTCAGTTTGTGACTTGGCAGTAGTCATTGGTTCCCTCAGGGCAAAGTTCTAATGCCAGGGAAAGATAAATTCTTCTATGTAGACATTACCCAGCCAGGAACTGCAATAGCTCCTCAGGCTTTCTGGATCCAGCCTCTAATTTAAACTCTGTTGAAAGCTGATATTGGACAAATCTATCTGGGCAGACTGGATTTTGGACTTGGTGCAAGTTTTTGAGTTTCCAGGGTCCAACAGGCTAAGGCGTGAGCTGGAAAAAGATGGGGAACAAACAAGAGGGGCTGGCTAGAATAATCTGCCTTTAAACTCTTGCTGTGGGGTTGCAGGTGAAGAGTGCTTGGCTTGAACTCTTTCCCAGAACATTAACACTCACTCCTCTGCCTCTGAACTGAGCCGAGGAGACAGAACTTGTGCTGATGTGAGGAAAAATAAACAACATCGCTGAAATATTAGATATAATCCCTGAAGTTATAGATGCTCAGCCTCATACTTGACAGATGGAGAGTGTTAAGCGGAAACAAAAGTGTGGTTGGTCCCTAGGGTGCTTTCCGGAGATCACCGCAGGAGGGCAGTATCTCCTCTTTCTGCTTTTAGTCCTGACTTTTCTGAGTTCCTGTAGCAAGTTCTCACCTCTCTTGGAAGAGATTTACGGTTGTCATTGGTGTGTTAGGATAGGCTGCTCGACGGCATCATTCCGAAAGGCCTGCTTTATGCACGCGTCCCGTATCTGTACCACTCGGAGGACATCCCATCTGCTCAGCGGGAAAGCAGCCTCTGGCTACAAAATACTTTCTAGACCTAGCACTTGCAGTATACTCCAGGGAACCGCAGGACACTTTCACTTCCTTTTGGAATAACTGTTGAAGGTCTCCGAATTTCCCTGCTAGAATTTTCATCAGCTAAAACCCCCTAGTTAGTTTTAACTTCAGAATTAATCCTTCCTGGAGGATGGATGAAGTGGACTCTGGTCCTGGTCAGTGGGGTGTAATAATGGGCCTCTTGGAGATCAGCTGGGTGGTGGTAGTTCTTGACCTACAATTCAGGTTCTGCTTGTGGCCAAAGTTTTGGTCCTTGCCGTGTGAAAGGAAAGCAGAATGAATTTCCTTTTGGAGAGGTGAACTCGTCTTTCTTAGTTAGGCTTTCAGGGAGGTTATTGGAGGGGGAAGGTGTTTGTTTTCCTTTACGATGTTTCAGACTGCTGTGCTAGGCTTTTTTGACCTACTTTGGGCACTGATAGGGCTGTGATCCTGGGGAATGTACAGGAATTTCATCCTGAGGTTCCGACCTCTCAAGGGAGAGGTAAAAGGGTTTTATTCCACTATTCCAGTAGGCACATCTGGGAACACTCCAGCTCAAGAAAGTCATTTTGATTCAGCTCGCTCATCAGCGGGTCATGCCATGCATTGGGAATTCTGTGGCCAAAAGTGTATGTGGGACTGGCATCAGTTGAGTAATTTTTTAGCTTTATGGGGTTTTCATTCTTCAGTAAAGTGCAATGCATAATGAGACCTCCTAAAAGCACGGTCGGCAAAGGAGCAGGGAGATGGAGCCTGACACTTGCTAGGACATATCGTTATATATTTTGAGATAGTACTCAAGCTAAATCATGTGCTCGTGCTATCTCCTATGGTCCTGGGATTTATTTCAGAACTGGAAGCCAGAGTTGAGGGAGCATCCTGGGGACCCAGGAGCATAATAGGGAAGTGTTTCTGGTTTTGTTTGGTTGTTTTTTTTTTTTTTTCCTTCTGGTTATGTCTTGTTTAATTGTGTGTGACTCTTAATACAGTGATGATATTCCTTTGTTACGCAATGGATGATAATGCACTTCCAGTGTGTGGATAAGTAAGACTGCTAGTGCTGCAAGAGGGCTCCCCAAGCTGGAGCTAAGCCGATCTCAAGAATTAGATTAATTTTAAGCACTAAGTTGTTACTGCCATCACCACTGTTTATAATGAAAGTGGAACCACTTTGAGGAGGGGTAGCGATTTAGGTGGTGATATTTTGTGACACACCGAGAGCATTTTAATTTTTCTTTTTCTTTTTTTTAACTAGGAGAAAACTAGTCGGCTAAGTCTTTGCTTTGGATAAGCCAGAAAATGAACTAAGGGGATATAGGCATTGCATAGAAACATGATTAAGGGATCTTCCTTTAAAAGCAGGAAGAGACAGATGCTTATTTTATACAGAGCTGGAAATGTTACAGCTGTGTTGCATAAATGTTACTCTTCTATCTAAAGACTCCAAGCAGCTTCTGATGACTTGATGTCTGTGTGGATAACAGATCATCAGAAGAGCAAAATTCTATTTTTAAGCATCAGTATCTCTTAAAGCTGCATAATCTGTGACAAAATAGATTCTTGTTGTGTGGAGTTCAAGTGGGCATTACTATTTTTAGGTCCGACATAAAGCCATGCAGTTACAGTTTTTCACCAGTTATTGAAGCCTAGTTTGAGACATCAGTTTCCCTACTTAAAACTGGACTGAAATAAATTCAAATTTCCTTTAAAAGGATAACAAAGCAAAAAAGAAAAAAAAAAGTGAATTTCCATCCACTTTAAAGCTTTTTTGGTCTAGCCCAACATGTTAGAAATTTCTTTTTATAAATAGGGCAAGAAGGGGGAAATGTGCTAAGCTGCCTTCTCTGACGTTTAAAAACCCACTCGTGGTTACCTGCTGCGTGTATGCAAAGTCCTGGAGTCAGACAGCTCTTAGGACTCCGCCGCCACAGACGAGGCGTCATGCTGTGGGCCTGCCAGCCCACTGAGCAGAAGCGCTGGTGGTAAACTTGGTAGGCATTTCTCAGTGAGAATGAGTGTGAAACTGTGCTCGTTTGGGTTTTTTATGTCCCTCACTAAAAGGAAAAAGAAAATTACCTTTTTTTTTTTGTCCGTTGCAAACCATGTCGTTGGTGTTGGAGCTTCCTGGATGTTTTAAAACTAAACTAAACCTCCTATACTGTATGTTAGAAATGCACTTTAAGTACCTTTTTAAAGAAGATTCCTATATTCTGGGATGCAGAAGGGAAGGGAATATTATTTTCAGACCACTGGAAATAATTTTTTTTTGATCAGTGTGTAACAGTTGTTATTACTGATGAGCAAGGTATTTCAAAGCAAAGACTTTACTTTTTGCTGCTTGTTGTCTAATTTACAGGGATTTAATTTTATGTAATGTATATTTATACATCTGTAATTAATTGCACATTAGATAAGAAAAAGGATTAGCTTTGGAATAACACCCATTGGTACTATACAATCAACTAATACTGCCTATGCATATGCATCTTTCTGGTACTCTTGCACAGCCTGAGTTTGTGTTAGTTTGTACTGTGGTGGGTGTTTTTGTTGAAGATGCAGCTGTTAACCTGCTGCTCGAAGGAAGGATACTAATGCTGCTCTGGAACGGTTTGCTGAATGTACTTTAAAATGGGTCTCTAACAATGTGTGCGTTGCATCTCTCCATTGTGGTTAATAACCCCAATATGTGGTCTGACCTGTACCGTATGTAGCAGGAACGTATTAATTTTGTGCTTCCTTGTTTAAAAACATCAGCTGTTCAAGAACAGGATTGACTTTATTTTTGTTCAGAAGGCCATTTATGCGTTCTAGGTGTTTGAAATCAAAACTAGTCCAACATTAACCAGATGGTCGTGTCCAATGTTATTTGGAACAGTTTTTAAATTATCAGGATCAGCTGTGTATTCAGAAAACTGAGGGTGTGGAAGTCGTAAGTCTTAAGTCAATTCCTAATGTTGCCAAGTTAAGGGCCTGATCCTGAGCGGTGCTGAGCTGCCTCTTGCTTGCCGTGAAACCAGAGACGGGAAGCAGGGGGTCTTAATGATCAGCGCTTCCCAGGATCAGTTCTTAATTTTCCACTCTGCTTGTTCATACTTCATGTGCAGTTGATTAAGGTTCCTGAATTTGGACATTAGACATGCTGTTGCACTGAAATACATACTTTTTTTTTTTAAATTGCGGTCCCCATTTCCCTGTTTAATCTCTCTGTACACAAGGTATACAAGGTATATGCTGTATAAGTGGCCTTCTTGAACAAATCTCTTTGCAAACTGATTTCATCCCAGCGAAGGAGTGTATCAACAACACTGTACATTAATTTCAGGTTTTCATTTTCTTATTTTATTTTGTAAATATATCCGATATTTGGAGCTTGAGTATACAAAATGTAAATATAGTTCATGTATTTGTACTAATTCTGATCCATTTGCTGTATAGCCTTAGGTGTGCAATGCAGATATCTAACTGTGTATGGTAACCTTGCACCACTGAATTGTTAGTGAACGAGGTGAAACAATAAAGGTACAACCAGTGCATTAGCAGATACAACGTGTGCTTCTTTTATTACGATTCACTTACTGGCATCTTATCTTGACTGCTTGTGTTCAAAACCTGTCCTGAACGAGGTGGAAGAAGTTTGTCTCGGCTGTTTTTGAGAAAGATGAGAGGCCCTTCTTACTCTTCCTCATCCTTTTGTCTTTGATACATTATGCGGCATTTCAAGTAGTTTTTGGATGCTTTCAAAAGATTCTTTTGCTTGAAAGATAAAACAAAGGGTGTCATAGCGCTGCCAATACTGAAGTTGTTTATCTGGGGTGACCGTTAAAAATGACAGGAAGCGTGTGAAATCAAACCACTGAGATACAACAGCAAAGTATGAGGCACCGGCTCTGTGGACAAGGGTGAATCGTTCTTGTCTTGGTCTGAAAGTGGAAGTTTCTCTGTAGCTTTTAAAAGTCATGGTAAGGAAATTGGACAGAGCATTCCCAAATCCCACAAAAATGGGCCACCGCTTGCTGTCAAACACCCCTCGTAACTGTAAAACAGCTGCACGATGGCAAAATACTTTTATGGGGCTTCTGAAAAGCTCTCATGGATGTCTCGCTGGCTTCTTGCTGCTCTTGCCAATGCCTTTTTTTTTTTTCCCCATGAGGCCCTTGAGTAACCTGTGAACTTTTGCCGGCTGCGCTTCTGGCAGCTTATTTAATACTTCAGAGGAGCCGCTCGCTCTTTTACTTTCAGATTCATTCCGCTCTCAATGCCCAAAATTAAGGTCGACCAAAAACTTGATGGGTGAGTTTGCCATTTAGAAGGTGCCTTCAAGAGGAAGTAAAGATGCTGAAAACATAGCTTTGTGGTGACGCTGCAGCCGACTGTGCTGGACCGCGGGTGGGAAACTGCCCACGCTCTCTTACACCGAATTTTAATCTCTGTGCTGACACCCGGGCAGGGTTTTGGGTTTTTTGCCTCAAATCTTAGGACACCTCAAAGAGAAAGGGACAGCTGCGATACCACGGCAATTCAAGGCAACGAATTCTGTGTAATTAAAGACAAGACTGTGTCCCCTGAAAAGACTGCTGTCCCTGTGGCAGGTATTACTGTTGCTATAAGAACGGCTGTCTCCCGTCGCCCAGCAGCGAACTGGCTCCTGCCGGAGGGTGACCCGCGGGAGGCGGGTCCCCGCGGTGCGCGGCCCCTTTAAGGGAGCGATGCGCCCGAGCCATCGGCCCATGGGCGGGAGGCGGGGCTCGCCGGGAGAGCCAATGAGCGCGCTCCGCCTCGCCCCACCCCACCCCGCCCCGCCCGCGCGGCTGAGGGGAAGGCCGGGCGCGCGCCGCAAGCCGAGCCCCGAGAGACGCCGCCGCCGCTGCTCCCCTCAGCAACGCCGCCGCCCTCAGCAACGCCGCCGCCATGGCCCAGTGAGTGCTGCCCCGGCGGGGTGCGAGAGCCGCGGGGTGCCCCCCCCCTGCTCGCGGGGGCGGCCTTGCAGACACACCGCCTTGGGGGGAGAGCCGGGAGCGCGCCCCCGGGCGGGCTGAGGGGCGGGCGGCAGCCTCGCCAGCCTCTCGCCTTCGCCGGGCGGCTTTCTGCAAAACCTCAGGGTTTTGGTTTTTTTTCTCTTTTTTTTTTTTTGTTCCGGCGGGCTGGTATGGGGGAAGCGGGTGATTCCGTGCGGTCCCCGCTCCGGCCCGTTCCGCGGTGTGTCCGGCGGGGAGAGGGAGAGGGAGAGGGAGGACGGGGCCTTCCAGCCGCCCGACGGCGGGTGGGCTCTCCGCCGGTAGCGGCTCGGCGGCGGCCGGGGGACCAGCAGGGAGGGTGAGCCGGGTGGCTGAGAGACTTCTTGATAAAACGCGGGAGCGATCAGGTTCGGGGTCGTGACTGTGAAGCGGGAAACCCATTCCTGCCCCGAGGAACAGCAGTCGCCGGGTTGGGGCTCTCGGCCTGCACGCCCCTTGCAGGCTGGGTTAGAATATCCCCTTTCCCCCTTTTCCTTTGCTCACCCCAAATCTGAGACAGTTTGTGTTGCAGAAGCAAAAAAAAAAAAAAGGTGTTCAGACGTGATGTTCGAGTACAGCGTCTGTTAAAGACGGGGCTGTGGTAGAGCTGGACCCATCAGCGATGTACTGGAGCTTTGCTCCCTGCCTCCTGGCGCCGTGTTTTGGATCCCTTTCTCTTCTTACTCATCTAGTTGTGTCTTGGTAGCTGGGAGGAAATTTTGGTGACTCGAAACGTGCTATATATTTATTGGTCTGCACTCTGTGTGTTGGACCAGCTGGGAGCTGCAAGGGTCTCTTGCTGTGGTAGCCCTACAGAATCAATTCAGAGCGTGTGCTGCGGCATGTGTTAGACAGGGGTGGGCTGGCCTGGCAGTTGACAAGACCAGAACAGCCTGACGGAGGCTATGGGTGCTCGTGCTAGATCACTGCTGATGAGACTTAGCTGGCATTTTTGTTCTTCCACATTCCAGAGCTGACATTGCTTTGATTGGACTGGCTGTGATGGGTCAAAACCTTATTTTGAACATGAACGACCATGGCTTCGTGGTAAGTGAAGGAAGCCATTGTTCAGAAAGGCTGACTCAGTAGCACTTGGGATGGGAGCTGAGCATTTTGTGGGTGGCTTTTTTTTTTCCTTGTGATGGTTTAATGGGTGTTATTTCCTCCTTTTAGTTATAACCTAGGCTGCCCTTTGTCCCGTTTCCAGAGAAAACCAGCAGTGCATGCCTGTACTCAGCTAGCCACCTCATGTGTTAATTATGTATGATTTTTCCCTAAAGTTTCCTCTGGGCTTGGCCATTAACTGTAGGCCAAGGCCCTTCTGGAGCAGGGATGACCCTGCAGCATGTCTCTGCGTCTTTAGGGAAGGTGGAAGTGGGAGAGTACGGGATGTTGAATCTTGTGTGTGTAATTTGTAGTCTGAGCTAAAGTAACTGTTCTGGTGGCAGCTTTTATTAACATGTTTTCTCACTCCCCCAGGTTTGTGCTTTTAACAGGACAGTTTCCAAAGTGGATGACTTTCTGGCTAATGAGGCCAAGGGAACCAAAGTGATTGGTGCTCACAGCCTGGAAGAGATGGTCTCTAAGTTAAAGAAGCCCCGTCGCATTATCTTGCTGGTGAAGGCTGGAAACGCAGTGGATGATTTCATCAATAAACTGGTGAGGCAAACATTCTTTCTACCTGTGACTTTTTGCTGTCTTTTGGAGAAGTTTCCTCCGGAAGATCTCAATTATTCGTCATTAATGAGGTTTTGAATGGATGGAGAAAACCAAAATGCTGATTTATTTTTGGCAGGTGCCGTTGTTGGAGACTGGAGACATCATAATTGATGGTGGGAATTCTGAGTATAGAGATACCACGGTAAGCCTGTTTTCTACCCAAAGTAGATGAATAAAATACATGATTCGTTCTCCTCTGATCATCAGAATAGTCTGTCAATAAGATTACTTCTACTGTCTGCTTAGAGAAGGCCAAACTGAGTTATCTCCGCAAAACTAGATCATGCGGTCTATTAAAAAGCAATTGTTACAGTACTTAAGGACTGTTCTATAAGAATATTTTTATAGAAGTTGCCCAAATTATCAAGTGATATTTTTATTGACATCTGAAAAATTTCCTGTTACAATCTTAAAGTGTTTTCAGGGAGATTTGAAAATCTAAGGATGTTTATAGATTTGTTGTTATATCTCAATCTTATATGGCCATGGAAAAATCCAGTAGGACAAAACTGCTGGCTTGGCTGTCTTTGTAATGAAAACAGCAGAGTAATTATCTGTTTTTTAAAAAAAAAACCACCAAAACCCCCCAAAAACCAAAAAGCCTCCTTATGAGCAGGCTGTAACTATAGAAGTTATAGAAGTTACGTTAATGTATCTGGGACGCTTACGTGTTGCATTCAAATCGGTACTTCTGAATTTTAGAAAGGGTGCTGGTATTAGTCTTTCTGCTGTGGCATCCTGATCTTGGATAAGTGGGTTGGCCACGCCAGAGTAAAAAACAGGTACTAAACGAGGATTAATACTTGGGGACCTTGCAGCTCCCCTTATGGATCTCAGCCTGTGCTGCTCTCCCACTCAGAGGGAATTAGTTTCCCTTAGAGTTGTCTATGCTTGCACCTTCACTCTGCAATGAACTCAGCTACTCCACCTTGGGCCTAATCTGCCTCCCCCACATCCTTGCACGCAGCATGTATCACCTGACACTTAATTCTGAGCCTTTTCCAACGTTGGTGTACTGCTCTTTTTTATCCTGTGCTTATAAGGACTTTTTTTTCTCAGCATGTCTCTTTTGCAAGGATCCGTGTCAAAGCAACAGGAAGTTTCCTAACGTTCACTTTGGTGTGTGTACAGGCTTTCTCTAAGGTTGTCTTCTAGCATGTCCAAAACAGAATTGAAAACCTAATTTTAGGTCTGAATTGCTAACCTTTGATTGTAAGGCGCTGGCGTTGAACTAAATTAAATAATGCTGCTCTGCTCTTTGTTCCAGAGACGTTGTAAGGAACTACAGGGAAAGGGCATCTTATTTGTCGGAAGCGGTGTTAGTGGTGGAGAGGAGGGTGCCAGATATGGTCCTTCACTCATGCCAGGAGGAGCCAAAGAAGCCTGGTAAGCATGAGCTACTATATTCTTCTTCAGAATGGTCTGCAACAATCGTCTCCTGTTTGCTTTGAGAGCTGAGGGAGGGAAGGAGGAGGGTGTGGGTGTGGAGGGAACGCGATAATGTTGCCATCTCACTTCCTCAAGGCTCAAGATTTCTCAACCTAGCTGGGGTCATGGGGCAGTGCTGAGCTTTCATGTCAGGCAAAACAAAGGCAGGTTTTTCTTCCAGGAATTCACAGGCAAAAGTAGTACCTAGAGAAATCTGGAGGGAGAAATGCATGCCAGGGAAGAAAAGAATTTTGCTTAAATTTTAAACAAGTACCATTCTTGATTATGATTTTTCTTTTGGGGCCCTACACACTTGGAAAGCTGTTAACCATGAAACAGGCAGCAGCAAACATTTCTGCGGTGACACACATTATAAAAGGAGGCTTCAGTACATGTTTGAATTAACTATTGAATACATGAATTTTTTTGCAAGTTGCTGCCGTGCTGTCTTGTAGTCATGTTAGTGCAAAGGACTGTACGTCAATGTTCATGTAAATGTAGAAAAAAAAGGTGTGAACGGGCTTTACCTGAGCTTTAGAATCTCTTAAGCCCCTGTCTGTTTGCATTAGCATTTCATACCAATGTCAGCCTGTTCAAATTTGATGGCACAAAGTCAGAGACAACGTAACAGTAATCTGCTGTCTGATCACTTTTTGGATATAAACAGCTCAGTAAAGACAGCTTCTATCTGCCACCGTTACCTGAACTTTGTCCCCCTGTCTTTCACAGCACCTGCAGCCCATGTGCCACCCATGCTCCTTTCCCAGTGGTGGCTTTAGGTTGCTCCAAACTTGGCATTCTCTAATGCTGTCCTGTTAGCTAAGGGAAGACTGGCAATGATGAAAGCTCCGAATTACTGCAATAATGTGGATAACTATACCCTGACTTGCATTCATGGAGTTTCTTTCTTCCTTCCCTCTCCTCCTCCAGATCACCCTGTTTTTTTCTTGTGGCTATAGAACAGAATGGGATTTTGTTTCAGCTCTCTCACTGATCCTCTCTGACCGTGAGCCTGTATCATAACCTGCCTCTATTTCCCCATTTCTAAAATGGAGAAGATAATATTTGGGCTCTTTTAGGTACATTAAGCTTGCCTGCACAGCGCTGTAAGTGCGACATGGGCTGTCCCTGTTTCTTGCAAACAGTATGTGGTTCTGGGAAAACCATACACTTTATTTGACATTGCTGTGTGGTGGGTTATCAGCCTGCCAGCACGCCCTCACCCCAGGCTGCCTTCTGGCAGGTTACAGAAGGATGCATCATACTGATGTTTTGGTTTTTTTTTTTCTTGTGGTGTTTGTGTCCTCTGCCTATCTGCTGAGGCGTATTATTTCTCCCCACAGGCCCCACATCAAGACCATATTTCAAAGCATCGCTGCTAAAGTGGGATCTGGGGAACCTTGTTGTGACTGGGTAAATATTTTTTTGATACTGACCTTAACTTGTGGTTAGATCCATTCTTAAGTGGTTTGGTTGCTGAAGCTCATGCATGTTTGTCCTTAATAAAACCAGCAACATTAGCGGGTTGATTTTCTGGCTTGATTGCATTCAGTTCAAATCTACCATCTCTGATAACTTATCCCATACAATGGAAAGACAATTTTATGGCTGGGTCATGTGCTGGGGGAACTAAATGGATGTGTGACCCACAGTGTTTTCAGTTAGCACTTGGGCTTCCTTCCTTCAGGCAGAAGCGGTGACAGCGCTGTTGCTGATGGCATTTTTTAATGTTTCCTGACAGGTAGGAGATGAGGGTGCTGGACACTTTGTGAAGATGGTGCACAATGGGATTGAATATGGAGACATGCAGCTGATCTGTGAGGCCTATCACCTGATGAAAGATGTGGTGGGGATGGATCATGATGAGATGTCAAAGGTGATCCGTAGTTTTTCATGTATTGCCTTCTTGAGCTATGGTGGCTGTCTGCCATTGATGGCAGCTGGGCTTGGGTAAAGCTGCTGTATGTACATGAAGTTAATTTTTCTGCCAGGGGCAGTGCACAATATTCCTGAGCTTCAAATGAGGTAGGGAGCAGCAAGCACCCACACCTGAATGTTTATAGAAGTTGTCTAGACTCTCCTATTGTACAGTTGATTTCTCCCTAGGTAGCACCTTCTTGTGTAGAGATATGAGTTACCTTGCCTGAAAAAAGCTAGTAAAACATGGACCATTATCATCACGCAGGCGAATCTTGCAAAGACCTTGTTGAAGCAAGTCAATAAGTATGATGCGTCTTGAAAGGGTGGTTCTGTTTCCAGCCTTCAGTGCCTATGATGATAGGCAAGAGGATGGGCTCTGCCCTCTCTGTTGGAGACGGGTGCTCTGCAGCTCTGAGCCTGGCGTGGGCCTCTTCCAGTGCAGGGCTCTCGCGCAATGGTCTTTCAGCAGTGCTGAAATCATTGGTAGACGTGGCAGGGTACCGATAACCAGCAACCGAGATAGTATGACCCTCTTCTGTATCTATATGTATGTGTATGTATACATATATCAGTAAATCAGTTGATATATATTGTAGATAGATGGTTAGTGTGTGTGTGTGTATATGCATATACACTTTTTCTCCCCTTCCAGGTATTTCAGGAATGGAATAAGACAGAGTTGGACTCTTTCCTGATTGAAATCACAGCCAATATTCTCAAATTCAAAGACAGTGATGGCAAATACCTCCTCCCAAAGATCAAGGACAGCGCAGGACAAAAAGGCACAGGGAAGTGGACAGCCATTTCTGCCCTGGAATATGGAGTCCCTGTCACACTCATAGGTAAGTGGTTCTTTGATCTGGCCTGGTCTTTCCTAGTCACATGTACCACATCACAGTAAGGAGCATGGTAATAGGTCATCTCAGAAATGAGCCCGCACTAGGGCTTGGCTTGCAGAAGAGGCTCTTCTAGGTATAGCCATTGCAGTCTTTCTGCCCTTGAGAGCTGTTCTGTTTTTCTTTAGTGGGCTTGTTTTTACCTTGTTTCTCAAATGTTGGTATTTGTCCACGATGTCTTCGCAGGGCTGGTGATGGTGACAGGCTGTGCTAGAAGTGTCATTCTAGATTGATGCAATGTTCCTCTCAGTAATCCTCCACCATATCTGCTACTGCAAATCCCATCATAGGCTTAAAAATGGTAAAAAAAAAAAAAAAAAAAGATGGGGACAGAACACCCTGAAAACCTTGTTGCTTGACCACTGCTTGATAAGTACTTAGGCTTCTCTGAAGGCATAACAATTATTTTTCAGATATTTACCAAAGTCTTCTATTTCTGTGTTTCAGTATAACTTGGCTAACCCAGCATTAGTGTGACTAAACAGGAGCACAAGGGCTGGACTGTATTATGGGTTGAGGAGCACAGATTTTTTTGAGAATAACGGCAGACTGCTGCCCTATGATGGCAGCTGCTGGTTTTCCACCTCAACAGTTGATTGTGTTGTTTCTTTTGTGGCTAATAAGGCTGCTGATCCAAAGCCAAACCAAGATGATGGAAATATATTTTTTAATTGCTTTGAATTATATCCCTAAAGTGTGAGAATGTACCTGCTCACATACATACCTAACAGTCTTGTTACCTCCCCTTTTAACTAACCTGGTGCCTGAATGGAATTGTGACACAGGAGTTGTAATACATTTGCAACGCATTTAGAGTGCTCCCTTACCACAGGTCCGGTGTAAATAAGATGACTCAACAGGTTCTGTTCTCTCAGATTGGCTTTAATTTGCATGCTTTCTCTACCTTTTTTCTTTGCCTTGGCTGGTCAAGTCCTGTTCTGTTAGAAGACAGAAAAACCATATTCAGTAGGCTAAAAGAGAGTCACTGCAGTGACAGCTCTCAGAGAAACATGGCTGCATTCCAGCAACATATTTTTACAAAACTTGTTTTGTAAATGGTTTTAATATTCTACTACAGCTATAGTCTTTGAGTTCTAGGCTTGAAACAGTGTTTCTCGCTTGTGCTTTTAATATTCTCCTGTTTGGTGTTCTTGCAAAGATCAGGGGTGGAGGAGACACTCCCTAATTAGTCCTCTGCATTGCCAGGGGAGCATTGTTAGGTAATGATGAGTTGGTAGGGAAATATGTGCAATAGCCCTTGTGCAAACATGGCTGTTCTTAGGGCAGTTGCTGTGTGTGTGGTTTTACTACATAAGCATGACTTGCAGACTTGTGCTTGTAAAAGCAGAGTCATGCTACTCCTGATTTTTCCTGATTTATTTCCTCCCCCTCCCCCCCCCCCCCCATTTCTCCTCACCAGTGTAGAAGGAAGCTTTTGCAGAAATGGAGAGGAGCCAGTTCTGATTTTGATACGGTCTGTTAATCCTACTGCAGGGAGGAGCCAGAATCTTGTGAAAACATTACTCATTCATCTTTTTTGTTTGTGTTGGGCTTGGGTTTTTGGTTTTTGTATTTCAAGACTCATTTAAAAGGTGGAAGAAAAGTTCAGTATGAAGACTGTAATAAACTTGATTGCTTTCCTTCTATCAGACCCTGGAAACTTTTTTTTTCCCTTCATTTAACAATTCGGTCTTCAATTGCAAATAAGTACAACTTAGAACAGCATGATTAAGAATTCACTAATCCGGATCAAGAGATTGGCATTCAGGCTTTCTCTTTAGGAGCTGAAGATACTGCTTGGCTAACTCCTTAGCCCTGGCAAATGACATTTGGTAACCTGCTTAGTGATGTTATAAAACTTTCTTGTGGGCTCCCAAATACTAATGTTATGGGCATACCAGATTTGTAAAACTTATCTCCTCTTAAAGGATAACCTGCTGATTTATTCTTGATTTATTCTAGTTCCTAGATTGCAGTGCAACACTGTCTGTCTTTTATAGATAGGAAGAGATTTTAAAGTAAATTCTTAAAATTAAGAGCTGATGAAGGTTCCTGAGGATAACTGTGACTTCTTTTTCTTTATCATTTGAAAGCTGTATCAGTCAATATTTACCCAATGGTTACGCTGACTGGCAGTTTGGTCCCTCAGTAATGCTGTTGAAATCATTTATTTGTACACCTCTCTTCCCATGTGACTGTTTCAGTGTGCATGGGGCTCATCATTCAGTGGTGCTCTCACTGTGTGCTTCAGGACAAGTATCTCAGACCTTAACAGTTATGTTGAACTTTCTATTTATCTGCCCCTTTCCTACCATACTTAAAGGTGAAGCTGTGTTTGCACGGTGCCTGTCTTCCCTCAAGGATGAGAGAGTACAGGCCAGTAAGCTGCTGGATGGACCTAAATTGACTCAATTTGGTGGGAACAAGAAGGCCTTTCTGGAGGACATACGCAAGGTGAGTCATTGTGCTTGCCAGAGTGCTGTAGTAAAGCTGCATATCGAAGCAGGTTTTGGATGCTGTAAACCCTGGTGAGGAGCTCTTGTGTTTACATTTCATGACAATTGGTTCCTGCTTTCAGCCGTGCCATTGTGCGTTGTGGCGTCCACAAAGCATAGTGTGACCAATTCCTTTCCTGACCAAAGAACAGTCCTGAAGGAATTCAAGTCTAAGCCACAGTGGGCAGTGACAACTAGCTGAGGGGCAGAGGTCATAATTCATGCACAGGAGCTTACTTTTTCACCCCTCAACACTCCTGTCTTTGTAATGGGGATAATAGCTCTTGTTATCTCTGGGAGAGACTGAACTTTCCAATGACTGGAAGGGATATTTTCGTTCTCAGATAGCTGGAATGTGGCTAATGTACTCAACCCTGACGAGATGTTGACTAAACAGAGCATGTAGACTGTGAAGTTTCTCACTCAGCTTTGTGGGGCTTCACTTGTAATGTGAATTTGTTTTTCTAGGCCCTGTATGCTTCCAAGATTATCTCATATGCTCAAGGCTTCATGCTGCTGAGACAAGCAGCGAAAGAATTTGGATGGACACTGAATTATGGTGGCATTGCGCTGATGTGGAGGGGAGGCTGCATCATCAGAAGGTAATTAAGATGAGGAGGTAATTCAGTTGCTGAGGGGAGAAGAGCAGGCAATTTCGTTTGTGCAGTGCTAGACTGACAAGCCTTGAGATTTTCTTGGAAAATCCATGGAGTTAATCTGCTGATAAGATACTGAGAGGCTTTTTCTGTAGACGGCACCGCAGGTTACCAGATGAAGTCAATTTTCTGGTGGCTTAGCTACTGCAGATTTTCTTCAGTCCGTGTTTTGTTTGCATCATTTGCAATGTTTGGAATCAGAGTCTTGCTGAGTCAGATTTTGGCACTGTAAGTTTTGGATTCTGGGCCTTTGTTGGAAGCTGTGAAATTTTATTCCTGGTTTATGTGTGTTCTGCGTAGTGTGTTCCTGGGAAAAATCAAAGATGCTTTTGATCGAAACCCTGACCTCCAGAATTTGCTGTTGGATAATTTCTTTAAGACAGCTGTTGAAAACTGTCAGGTGAGTTTCTAAGGAAAGAAGAACATTAAAACATAGTTTACAGTGTGGACTTCTTCACTTTTTTTCCCCAGGAGTTATCTTCATAAATATATTTAGACTGAAAAATGAAAAGGTAGAGAACATCCTTGAAACCTATTTATACTGCATCCTTAATCCCAAAGATCTCTAAACAATCCTTAAGCTCTTTCGAACTATGTATGTGTCCAAATTAGAATTTTGCCAGACACCAGGGTTAGTGACCTGTCCTTGAAAAAATGCCTACAAAGGCCTCTTGCCTCTCTTTCGTAAGAAAGTTGGAGAATGTTGGTTCTAAATGAAGACAAAAAAGGGGGTTGCATCACTGAAGTACTACTTTATAAATCATCATCCAGATACATCAAGCAGTGAACTAAGGTCTTGTGTAATGTTGCAGGGTATATTTGTAATGTCAACCTAAAGATAGTACATGAGCAAAGGAGTATATAGTCCTTGTTGTGTCATGGTTCTTCCCTTTGATACTAGCCGAGCTACTAGTAGAAACTGGAGGTTTCCATTTTACTGTTACAGAAGAGCCTTAGGCAGAAATCTAGCATTCTGAAGAACCATGATGTCAGGAAAAAATGTCTGGCCTGTGTGAACATTCTCATCACTGCCCTGTATCTTGTGCCTACTGTGCACTGGGATTTCAGTTGTATGCAGTATAAAGCTCTGCTCTATTACCATTGTTCGCAGTAGCAGCAAAATAAGTGTTGCAGACCCGCCATTCATTAGAGCTAGGTCTGTCCAGTGTCCTGATTTGGACAGAGCTGACAGGCAGAACTAAAACCGGGTTACCTGGCCAACAAAGAAGTCATATATTATCATTAATAATTCTTTTAACTGAAGCTGAATATTCCATGCAGGTTACTAGATCAGATGTAGAGTTGAAATGAGGATTACCCACTTCTGTCTGAAGTATTGTGCTGACCTCGTATGCCCTTGGGTGGGCTTTGCACTGTGCTCGATTAGAGGTGCTAAAAGTGCCTCAGTGTTTGCTCAGTGTGTTCCCCACTGTGTTCTTGCTTTTGGGATGCGCTGATTATGTTTATGTGAAAGAACAGCATCCTTCCTCGAGGCTGTGGTTTGATTGCATGTGAAGTATATGTGTATATGTCTGCACTTCTATTGTCCCGTTTGTTAACTCTGTCTTACTTGCCATTGTTTCAGTTCAACCTTGTTTATGTAAAATCAGGAATCTACTGCTGCATTTGCTCAGACTTGGTCATTAGATTTCATATAATGTGAAATAGCACATGCTATTGTACTAGAATAGTTCATATGCCTGCACATGCCTCTGAGCAAGCACTGATTTGTTTGTTTCTTTTTTCTCCCCACCCCCCTGCCCTCCTTTCCTCTCTCCCAGGACTCCTGGCGACGTGTGATCAGTACTGGAGTACAGATTGGTATCCCTATGCCCTGCTTCACGACAGCACTTTCTTTTTATGATGGATACAGGCATGAAGTATTACCAGCTAACCTGATTCAGGTAGGTGCCTGAAATAGTGTAGCGGATCTTCTGGCTACTGAACTATCATCATGTTGTTGTTTAAATAAAGGCCATGATGGCAACATGTCCCAATCACTCAACATTGTAAAGGTATAAAAGCATAGATTGCCTAACATAATTCTGTTAAACCTGAAATTCATGGCAATAAAATACTGTGAAATGTCCAGATAAAGAACTCCAGAGATACTGGTATTACAGTGCCCAGCATGTGTTAGCATTCCGTCTGCGAACCAAGGATAATCATAGCTTTGAATCAAAATGCTTTATAAAGAAGTATCTTTGAACCTTTGGATGTATGTAAGTGCTTGTTTTTTAGATGAGTACCTAGCAGAAATAATACACTTGTCTTGCTACAGAGCTCTTAAATTACTAGATATTAATAAATATTTCATTGCAGTGATTTTGCTAATAATGAGAAAATAACTTTGAATGTTATAATATTGGAGTCAGATCTTCTAATATTCCTGTAGTCAAGTATCAGTAGGTGCAACTTCTAGTACTCGTATTCATGTGATGTTCATGTGTCTGGTTTTTGTGTGTGTGTTCTTATTCTAGGCTCAGCGGGATTACTTTGGTGCACATACATATGAATTATTATCGAAGCCAGGTGTGTTTATCCATACTAACTGGACAGGCCATGGAGGAAGTGTGTCCTCTTCTGCCTACAATGTCTAATGGAAGTATTTCCTTTTGAAGCCAAGATACTGTAGATCTCAGATATTCCTCCTAGAATACCACTTTTTACTGTACTGTGCTAGACCTTGTGTTTGGACACTTTTGTAATAACTTGTGGGTATATTTCATATATATATATATCAATATATATATAATATAAGAAAGCTAAATAAACTTGCTTATAAATACATTGAGGTGTTTTCTTTGCACTGCTGCTGACCAAAACTGGCTAAAACATCTTTGTGCAGTATTTAATAGAATCCATTTTAAAATTATACTATTTTTATTGCATTATAGTGCATAAACTCATAGGGATCAAGATAGAGATGACTGCATTTCAGTAATTGCTCAAGTGGAGAATGGCAGACAGCACAGTAACGCTACACAAGATTTCAGGGAGGTAAAGGACTTTTTTTGGTTGTCGTTGTTTACTCGTAACAGGCAGTGGCTTGGTTCTTAAAGATTAATTCCTGGGTGTTCACACTGTGCGCTCTGTTTTGTGTGAAAGGGTGAAGGGTGGGATGGATCTTGCAGAAACTTGCGTACGGGTCAAGAGTGTCAAGACTGATGTTCCTGTTACGAAGCAGTTCTCCCTTCAACTGTTGTTCCCAGTTTTAAGCTCTGGCATAAACTGGTGGCTTAGCTGAGCACTTGCACTCTTTTTCCCCAAAGCTCCCTGCTTTTTTGCCTCTACTTCCCGTGGGCCAATTGCAAATCTCTGCAGTACCATGCAAATTTGGTCCTGTTTGATACCCTCTTCCCACAATCCCACTGCCAATCGTCTTCAGGTCTTCTGAAAATTCACCAAGGTGCCCTCTTTTTTTTTTTTTCCCCGGAACCACTCAAGTGTTAAATTTTGTGCTGTGCACTGATTTTTATATTAATTTTTTGCTCCGTTTATTTCTGCTAAGACACTTAGTTGAATAGCTGTATAATTAGCAAAAGATTACTTTTAATTTAAAGCAACTTTTCTGCAAATTATGTTGTAAGATTTAGGAATTGTATAAACTTAGTTGTGTGACAAATTGCAGGCAATAGAGATAACTGGGGGGGGTGTGTGTGTGAAGGTTTTAGTAGCCCGTTTGTGGTTTAGGCTCTCCAGCGGGAGAGGAGCAGCCGTGGTGGACAGTAGGAACTGTTTGGTGTTTATTGTGTGCGTAGGCGTTGTGTTTTGGGGGGAAAACGGGATACTCCCACCGATCTATTCTAGTATGATATTAGCGTTGAGAAAAATACCAGCTCCGTGCGGAATGCCGCTGTGCCGAGCGGGAGGAGCGTGTCCCCGGCGGGCTGTACAGCGGGCAGAGCCTGCCCCGGAGCCGGGGTGAGGATGAGGATGAGGATGATGGTTAGGACAAGAGGGAACGGGCACAAACTTGAACATAGGAAGTTCCATCTTAACATGAGGAGGAACTTCCCTCCTGTGCGGGTGGCAGAGCAGTGGCGCAGCTGCCCAGAGAGGGGGGGGGAGTCTCCCACTCTGGAGCCATCCCAAACCCGCCTGGACGCCGTCCTGTGCCACTGCTGGAGGGGACCCTGCTGTGGCAGGGGGTGGGACTGGGGCAGCTCCAGCCCTCACCACTCGGGGATTCTGTGATGGGGACATGAGCCCGCGTCCCCCTCCGCCTCTCCCAAGGCTGCGCTGTGCGTTGGGCCCGGACGCGCCGTTATTATCTCCCGGTAGCGGTCCCGGTTCACGGTCCGGGTGGGTGGGGGTAACGTGCGAAGCCGCCCTCTGTCCGTCCGTCTGTCCGTCCGTGCTGCGCGCCGGCGGTTGCGGCTGCGCGGGGCGGGGATCGGGGTGGCGGCGCCGCCCCGCCGCGGCGGGCGGGAAGGCCGTGCGGGCCGCGCCATGGAGGCGGCGGGGGCCGAGGAGCGGCTGCTGCTCACGCAGGTACCGCGGGGACGGCGCCGCCCGCCCCGGCCCACGGCCCCGGGCCCACCGCGGCGGGGCTGGTGCCCTGCGCTGCCGGGGGGACACGGGGCAACGCGGGGGGGGCACTGAGTGGTAAACGCGGTGTCGTGGGGTGTGTCGGGGCCCGACAACGGTCGCTTATGTTGCGTCCTTTTCAGTAGACTTGATGCTGCTGCGAGGGCTGGAGCCCCTCTGCTGGGAGGAGAGGCTGAGAGAGTTGGGGCTGTTCAGCCTGGAGAAGAGAAGGCTCCGGGGAGACCTTATTGCGGCCTTCCAGTGCCTAAAGGGGCTCCAGGAGAGCTGAGGAAGGACTTTTTACAGGGGCATGGAGTGATAGGATGAGGGGGAATGGCTTCAAACTGAAAGAGGGGAGATTTAGATGAGATATTAGGAAGAAGTTTTTCACTTTGAGGGTGGTGACCCCCTGGCCCAGGTTGCCCAGAGAAAGCTGTGGCTGCCCCATCCCTGGAGGTGTTCAAGGCCGGGTTGGATGGGGCTTGGAGCACCCTGGGCTGGTGGGAGGTGTCCCTGCCCAGGGCAGGGGGGTGGAACTGGATGATCTTCAAGGTCCCTTCCAACCCAAACGGTTCTGTGATTTACGCAAGAGCTAGCACATCAGTCTGCAGAAAACTGACCTGTGGCTGCCCCGGGTCCTTTCAGAGGCTGAAGGCTGCGGTTCACTACACGGTCGGCTGCCTGTGCCAGGAGGTTGCAGAAGACAAAGACGTGCAATTCAGCAAACAAACCATTGCAGCTATCTCGGAGATCACCTTCAGGCAGTGCGGTACAGAGTTTGCATATTATCTCTTTGTTCAAGAGCAATTGCTGGAGAAACAATGCTTTAAAATAAATAGCACTGGAACTAGGTATCACTGGTGCATTGTTTCTTGCATTACATTTTTAAAAGTACAAGACTGATTCTATTTTTCAAACCTGTAAAAAGCATTTAAATGTATGTGGAAATACTGTGTGGGCCGCTTGCTGGTGCAGCAGAGTGGCACATAATAACAAGTAAAGGTCACTTCTCATAACTAACTTGGATAACTAACTAGAACTTCTCATAACTAATTTGCAGTTACACTTGTAACAGCTAGAACTGTATGAGGTATCTTTTCCTACTCAGAGTTAGCACTTTAAAATACATCGCATCTTTGTGTTTTCTCCAGATAACTTTGCAAAAGACCTCGAAATGTTTGCAAGGTAGGTACTGGAACACTTGATTGCTACAAAACCTTTCTTTTTTTGTGTTCAGCTCCAGTAACTAGATAATCTTTAAAGTATCTTGTAATTCAAGTTTTAAAGGGTTCTATTGGCTGATTAAATAGTGGCTGTGAAGTTAGGAAATAGATATTCCCCCGTAGGTTCTTTCTGATCTTGGAAGTTCATTTATGTGGTACAAGTGATTGATTAGATTAATGACTCTGTATAATTGTCAAATGCGTTGCTACATAGCGGTACTGGGTGGTTTGGGAGGGACAGATGGTCACTAGCATGCCTGTGTTTCATCTGGTTGCTCCAGGGAGGTAAGGGAATGTTTTAAGGAGTCCAAACTTAACACAGTGACCTACTGGCAAGTAAGAGGAAACGGAACTGTGGTGCTTCAAGTTCTGGTTGCTAAATTCTACTGTTTTTACACAGGAATCGTGGGAACTTGGATGTACACATACAAACTTGTAAAACAGGGGTTTGTGTACTATAGTTGGAAAAGATAGGCATGTTTGGTTTATGGGGTCCCTATTAAGCCCTTTAGTTAGTGTTCTGAATTAGATACTGTGTCACCTCTTACAACCAATGTTGGGAAACGCATTAAGGGGTATATTTGAATTTTATGCAGGCATGCAAAACGAAGCACAGTCACTTCAGAAGATGTGAAGCTTTTGGCTAGAAGGAGCAATTCTTTGGTGAGATTCAGTGTATTTTCTGTCTCTCAACATTCTTAAACTGATTGGTTAGTTCCTCAGAGCATCGGAATGAATGCTATAGATGACGAAGCAACTGTTGCTTAAGCAATTTCACTGGCTTACTGATGATGGATGGGCATAATCCAGTGATTTTTTTAAATTTTCATCTTATTTTGCTTCATGACACTATGCCTCACTGTGGGAACACAGATCTGATCGCAATTCAAGCAGCAGTGCTCTGGTTGCAACAGGGCTGCTGAGGTTCCAGGTATGAAAGTGCAATAAACAGACACATGACAGCATTGCCAATCTTGGAAGTAAATCACTTTGTTTTTTCCTGATGCTCTGTTCCTTTGTTTTAGCCTAACGTCAGGAATAACTTGAGTCCACTTTGTGGTGCTAAGTCTTCTGCCATTAATAAATACAGGGATGATTCACATTATTCTATTCTGTTACGTGCTGATCTGTGTGATGTTCAGTGGACTCAAATTCACTGATGTGTTAAGACATACCTGTAAATACTTCCATGAAGAATACTTCCAATACTAATTTTAATTTTATGTGAGGAGATTTTTTCCTTCCATCTGTGATTTGAAATATGCAACATGAACTTGCCTGAGAAGACATCATAAATGCTGGAACTGAATTTTGTGTTCCTCTTTATGTCAAGTGGGTGCAGAGGAATTTTGCAATGTCTCTGTACTCAGATTATATTGGCAAACCACAGCTCTGAGTAACTGCTAATGTTGCTGTCTTGGTTCTAGAGATGGATGTAACATACGTTTATAAATCCCTGTCTTGCCAGGGCATTTCAGTATCTGAGGATATCCAGCTTAGATGGAGAGCTTTGTGCAAGAATTAAAACTAATTGATGTTTGTCAGCCTGTTTTGGCTGTCTGTCATCTTTTTTTGCAATAAGAATTTGCCTTGTTAATTTCTCTTAAACATTTCTCTCTAATTTGTCACGAACAAATGAAGTTCTTCAGTAGATGACTGATTAGTTTGTTGTTCTCAGCTAAAGTATATCACCCAGAAGAGTGAAGAGATCGCATCAAACAACATGGAGCAAAAGGAGAAGAAGAAAAAGAAGTCCAGTGCAGCTAAGGGAGGGAGAACTTCTGGGGAACAAGAAGGAGCTGTGGCTGAAAGTGAAGATTCCAACATGGCGTGATTTACCTTTCAAGTAATGTCTCCGGTCATTTTCTCTTAGTATCCTTGAGGACCCAAAGTCAGCCTATTAGAGATTCCTCTTGCAAGTTAGCAACAGTGACGAATCTTTAGGGTTTTAGGTGAACGTGACTAGTTGGATCTTTTTGTTCCCAAAATGAACCGTCTGTCAGAATTCAGTAAAGCCTACAGCCAAAATGCCTTAATTGCTCACACAAATGTATCTAAGAAGAAAATCCTTTCGAAAAAGTGTGAAGCAGAACATTCTCACTGACTGTAATACCTCAATACGTGCAACTCCCTCTGTGATGCTACTTAGTTTCTCCAGTAATCGTTTGGCTTCTTTCTTGCTCCCATTTTTTATACTTTTGCTTAGGTATTTTGAATATTTTATTTTTGGTTTAGTACCCATATCTCTCACTTGTTGTCTTGGCAATTAAAACATGTTTCATATCATTTTTCACCTGTGATGCTGCTGGTATACAATCTGCACTTTCAGTAAGTTGCATTACATTTCGAATTTCACTACAGTAACATGGCTGCGGAGTGGTGGTCGGACGTGTATCACCACTGCCCTCTGCTGGACTGATGGAGGCTTACCAAGTGCTGGGGATGCAAAGGAAGCTAGTTTAAAGACATAAGACAGATACAGCCAAGTGAAATGAGAAGGCTGCTTAAGCTACTGTGCAGGCAAACTTTATCAAGCCAGAATATGCTTGCCAAGGATAGTCTAAAATATGCAGCAAGAGAGGAAAGACTTGAACACTGTTTCTCTTGCTCAGCCCTTGATTTATGAGACAAACCCTTCCTTGTAGCCACTTGTTCCTCCCTGAAAGATACAGTTCAGGGCAGTCCCCCAAAACCACGTTTAAAATTATCAGGTCCTAATTTTAGTAAGACTTATACCTTAAATACTACTCCAAGGTAAAGAAGGTACTAGATGACAGAATAATTTTTATCACTGTTGACAACTTCTAGGTGTAGCCTTGCTCCTTGTTTAAAGCCCTTCTCTTGAAAGAAGAGTGCACTTTCTGGACTAGAGTCACTCAGCAGTTATACATGACACAGTGGAAAAAGAGTAATGCTCTGGACTCCCTACATGTGCTCCCTTCTATTCTTGCTCTTTAGTTGAGCTATTAAACAGTGGTGGATAAGGAAAAAAACACCCATGCCTTTTATAGGCTGTAACTATCCAATATTGACCAAGTACAGCTCTTGTACAGCTTGAGGAGTAGAATTTCCGTTACCAGGTTGAAAAAAGCAAAACCATTGCAGCTTTGAGCAAGACTGAAAACTGGTTTATAATGGAGAGAGTGGTAATCGCAAGCTGAGACATAAGCTCACAGAAGAAGCTTGCTGATGGCTAGTCTACTCAATGCGTGCTATTTCCATCGGCAGCCAGTGTAATTAGCCTTGAGTGCAATAGAGCATGCTTCAAAACTTGTTACTGCACAGCCATATATACTATTCCAGAAAGACTTGAACGTAAAAAGCTGGTAGCTATTTAAAGCAGCAGGAAACCTTTTTACCTGCCATGGCCTATAACGCTACAAGCCAGAAGCGTATGTTGTAAGAAGCAATTACTTGCCCTAGCAAAACACACTGACCAAAAAGTTGCCTGCAAGCTTCCCCCTTAAGTCCAGTCAGTTGCCATAAGGGTAGCTTCACCTGAAGTTACCCTAAATATTTTGGCTTACCTGCTCAAAGGCACTAAACTGTTTAGAATATTTATTAGTTACACTGTCAGTCTAACTTCGAGTGTGCCATAATTCAACTGGAATGTCTACATGCAGTGGGTGGGTTCACCTGAACGCCTGCTGTAGGAATACTCATCAGTTGGCATCCTGTGCTACTTAAGGTTAAATCAGAGGGTTTTGCATGATACTAGAAAACATTTGTGCCTACTAAAACTTTCTCAGAAGTTTCAGCTCCCTTTTCAGATTTTTTGTGTATACATCATCTTCTGTTCTCACAACGGAAGAATAGATTGTGCCAGGTGAGAGTTCTGGTGCAGTGTCCCCATTGTGAACATGGATTCTATCTAAATACTTTGGACAGGTTAAATACAGAGTACTTGTGTATTTAATCTCTTCTTCCTCTATCCTAAAGGTAATACTGTACTTATCAGCACATTCTTTAATCATACCAGCTGGTGGAAATATCAAAACTAGACCAACAGTAAGGTAAAAAGGTTTTAATGATGTTAGAAAAAAAAGACTTTAACAAAAATAAGCCAGTTAATACAAACCCATCATGATACTTCACTAATGATTAGGAGAGTAATACAAACAGGCCAAATGCAAGTCTTCTGCTCCACAGCCTTACAAAGCAAGTATTTCCACCTTTGCTGTGTTTTATAAGTTAGTGCTTACACTGCACCCAAGAGGCAGGAGTTCCTTACAGAAAAAGCACAGAACTTAAAGGACTTTGAATTTACTTTAACTGATGAGCATGAGAATTCCAGTTCCTAGATCCCAGGCTGGAGCTTAAAGCCAGGCAGCAAGCAGCTGGCTAACCCTTCTGCCCCCGTCATGAACTGTGCCTCAAAGTGTCTTCCACGGGTCTTCCATCCTTGGGGGGACAAAGTAAGCCAACTGCCCGGGGCTTCAGACGCTAGGTCCATCGTGAATCAGATGGAAGCTTCTGGCTCCCAACCAGGTATTCAAAACGGAACCCTTACATGCTGTGTTTAGCAATACCATTGTTCTAGTATTCTGCAAAAAGTCAAAATCCCTTTGGTTACACATGATTTGAATCATCACAGGAGTTTAAGCCTCAGGACAATGTCCAGATTGTAGCCGTCTATAGCCAGACCACTATATGACCAGCAAACTATGGCTCCCAGGATGTATCTTTGAGTGTATTGATTCTAATGCAAAAAAAAAAAAAAAAAAAAAGGCGAGCATCACTAGAGTCTTATTTTTTGCGTTTTGAACTAATCCAGTCTCCCCAGGGTAGTGTTTTCTTGCCCTTTGACATGCTCCTTAGGGAATGCAAAGTCTGCACTTGTTGTAGACGCTTGGAGAGCTCCTGATCACAGGCTTGCTGCAGAGCTTCGGCTTTCTGCTTGTCCCATCTTAGAGCCGAGGCCAGGGCTTGTGTGTCTTCTTTCAAGACCAGCTGTAGCAAGACAGATTTCTAACAGTATTTTCTACAGATGCTTCTCCACCACTAACCCCTCTGCCCGCATTCAGGACAGCAGTAATGAGACACCTGTTTAATACTGGCAATTTGGTATTGAAGACGTTCCCAGCTTTCATCATCTGTCCTGTGGGCTAGTGGATTTTCTGTATTCTACCAACACTTAGAGCTTGAAGCTATACTCAGATTTCCAAGGAACAGAAAGCAGTTACTTAGTTTCTACAGCAGGGAAAAGCAAGAGGAGCGAGTTCACAGCATTAGAAAGAACCCACTTTCTAGTGGCTAAAGTTTACCTAGACTTTCCAAGTTCTGGGTTTATTTACACAGGTTTTTATTTTGATTTGGGATGTATAAATGAAATTCAGCTAGATGCATCTGCATACAAAAAAACCTTGCTGGTAAGACAGCTGAAGCACTGGCTGACTATGATTTGGCAGAGATCAAAACAAAAATTATTTTGTGGCTTTCCAGAGGACAGACGAGAGTACTTGGAATAGTCTCAACTGGCTATTACCAAGCAGGGGGTAGTGTTACTGAGGAAGAGGAACAGGTTAAATCTTTCCACTTTGAGACTGAGATATATTGACTTGGAGCCTCCAGAAGCAAGGACAGCTTCCCCTGTAACCTCTCTCTCCAGAGGGAGAGATTTGCCAGAATACAGTTGTATCATTCTCACCCACCTCTAGATCTTGACTGTCCAAGCAGAGCTCTGGAGCAGGTTTCTCTTTCAGAGCAGCAAGGATCTGGTCACTGAGCGCTGTTTTGGCTGAAGGGCCTGTACTGCTGGTACCTGTGTCCACCACATCCATCTCCTTTCTTGGTACAATCTCAGATTCTGAAAAGTAGCAGAATCATTATAGCCTGTGACAAACACAGGACAGGAAAAGTGGCCTGGACTGCTTTGATGGTTTTGAGATTAATAAAATATGCGTTCTGTCCAGGTGCATCCTCTTAACTTAAGAAATCCACAATGTTAAGGATGACTACGTGATTTAAGCTCTCCCCCCCCCCCCCCCCAGTATTCTACTTTCATGCATTGTGAGAAATGTGACACAGCAGTGAGAGGAGTCCTGCTCTCACCCAGTCACAAAATTCTTACACTATGCCAGCTATTACATCCACCACATTAACAGCTGCTCAGTGACTCACTCCAGTCCTTCACTCTGCCTTATTTATTCCACTCAACTCTTTTAGGCATCTCTAAAAATCTCCTCCAGCACCCTAATGCTCCCTACCTGCTACTTTGCTTAAGACACTGTCTTCATTTTTCAAGGCCTCTAGGTAGAGTTCTAGGAGCTGTCTTGACTGGCGTTCTTCTTCCCGCCTGTCCAGCACCTGCTGCAGGGTGTCCTGCAATACTTGGATTTTGGTTTGACTTTGGGCAAGTTCTTCTGCCAGGTCTGAACGTGGTACATCAATAAGCACCTTGAAACAATGAGAGCGTTACGTGGACTGATTGAGTAACTCATTCCATTACACTGATTACAGTACAAACAGCAAGGCTCCTGAACGACAGAGCCTCCACCTCCATGAAACCCAGCATATTTCACAAGGTTTCCTGTCACAGCAAGTCAGCCTAGTTATGAGAGGCTGTAGTGGCACTCCAACAGCCCACATTCTTTACCAGAAGCCAAAAGGCATCCAGGAAAGGTGTGGAATCGTGCATTTTTAACAGAAATCCTGACAACTCCTGGCAATCAAAGTACAACTTCTTAAGAGTGCATGGGAATATACAAAGAAATGCCAATAGCCTGGCACTTGGGAAGCTGCACGTTGCAGGAGCACAAGAAGAGGCAGTTATCTCTGTGCTTCACCACATACAAGGTGTTAAACAGTCAGATACTCAAATCATCAGCTCTGGAAACTGACAGCAGTTCTTCGAACCCCTCTGGAGCAGATAAATTTAGCGTGCTGCTCAGCCTTCCCTTTTGACACATTATGCAGGTGTCTGGTTTTAAGGAAGGAGCCCACCTCAGCTGTCATTTAGCCAAATCTTGAGTTTTTGCCCTCCCACTGCCAGAGTTGGAAAGACATGTTGCGAGGGATGATCAGTGATTAAGAGCATCCTCCTCAGACACTTGCAAGTGTTTCCCCTCAAGGAGAAATTTGACTCTAGCACCACAGCCAAACAACTGCAGCTGAATTAAGCTTGAGATCTTGTTTACTTGTTCGGTTCTCTGCCATCTAGTGAGATAAATGGGTGATGGGCAGAGCCAAGGACAGCAATTAGAGGTTTCCCCACTGTACCTGGAGGTCTTCTTCAGACATCAAGATAATATTAGACAGGTCATCCTTCAGTTGCCTGGCCAGCTGCTTCCACTTCTCTGCAGCACTGTCCACTTCATCCACGGACTCCGAGAGCCAGGCTGTTCCGCTATCTGACACAAGAGTCATCAGTTTCATGGGTCATTCCTGACCCACCTGACACAGCCTAATTTCAGCAGGCGTATTCCAAACACCCCTCCCCTCCCGTGCTCCCTCAGCCACAGAGTACCTAAGCTTTTGCTGGACCATTTCTCGTTCTTGGCCAGTGCCACAAACTTGGTGTTAGCTGGCAGGCACAAGAAGTAATCTTCATCATCCACAATGGTGCCATCTTCTGCCAGTACTAAGGTGATGGGCTCCCTGGCCTTGTCGATAGCCAGAATGCCGCTAGCTGCAGAACAGAAAAAAAAATACTTGATGAAATAATACAAGTGACATAAACACTGCCCTTTTATTACAGCCATCACAAGAGACGGGCAACTAAGTAATTTAGGCTGGAGGCCAGGACCTTTCCCCACACCCCTCTGCACATCAGCTCTTTTTTGAGCACATACTCACGAGTTTTCCCTCCAGGAATTAACATTCTTGATGCAAACCCCGACACACGCATGGAAGAAGGCGCATTACAGCGACGCTCCTTCCGGACGCTTATTCCCCCCTCCCTTCGCTCCCCCCGCAGACCCGCTCTCCTCCCGTCCCGTTCCACGGCACGGATCGGGCCCAGCCCCGCCACCTCACAGAAACCGCGCCCGAGGCCTCCATCCGCCGGCGCACGGCAGCCCCCCGGGGACAGGGCCCGGCCCGGCGGGGACCCCGCGCTCCCCGGGCGGCCGTCCCTCACCCTTGTCGCGCAGCTCCCGCAGGCAGGAGGCGGCCACGCCGTGCTGCTCCCGCCCGTCCCGCCGCCGCAACAGGCAGCGCTTCAGCGGCGCCGCCATGGCCGCCGCCCGCCCGGCGGGACGCGGAGGTGTCCCGATCCCAGCCCGGGATGGCCAGGCGAGGCAGGAGGCTGCGACCCACACCGTCTCCCGGGCTGTGGCTTGCTCCCCTCGGCCCTGCCCCGAGCCGGCCCACCCGCTGGCTCCCGTCCCGGCGGGAGGCCGCAAACTCGTGGCAGAAGTGGTCCCCTCGCCGGGCGCATCGGTGCCCCGGCGTTCGACTCGTTCTGCCTGCCGGGACGCGGGGGGAACGGCGGTTAGGGCGTTCCATCGTTTGGGCGGGGATGGATTAGCCGGGCCTGGGAAGATGGCCTCCTCGGAGCAAGCGGAGCAGCCCAGCCAGGTAAACGGGGCCGGCGCTCTGCCCGCTCGGCGCGGGCAGGGGGGCGGCGGGGGACGGGCGGGGTGGGGCGAGGCGAGGCGAGGCGAGCCCGCCGCCACCGCCACCTCCGCGGGGGAGGGGGCGAGCGGAGGGCCCCGCGCCTCTGCCCCCCCCCCCCCGGTCCCGTGTGTCTGTCTCCCCCCCCCCCCCCCCCCGGCCGGCTGTGGGGGGCGCGCGCGGCAGCGCCGGCCTGCTCTTCCCCCCCCCACCCCCCCCCGCCCCTTTCCCCCACGCGCGCGGCCCCGCCGCCAACTGCCGCCCGCGCGCCGCCAACCGCCGCACCTGCCGTAACGGTCACTGAGGGGGGGGCGGCGGCGGCTCGCGCCGCCTCAGCCCCCGCCGCGGCGGGCCTGTCACCGCCGGGGCACCGGCGCCGGAGGGGCCGCGGGGGCCCAAGAGGAGGTGGCGGCGGCGGCGGCGGCTCCCTGAGGTGCGCGGTGCGCTGCGCGGGAGGAACGGCGGGGGGGCTGCTGCCCGCGGGGGGAGCGCCGTGCCTGGGGAGGGGCCGGGTGAGGCTGGCGGGGAGGACCGGGCCGCCCAGCGCGGCGGGCATCGCCTCACCCCGTGCGCCCGGTAGCGGCAGCGGAGCTTCGCCTCTCGGGGGACGTGGTTTGGCAGTTCGGCACGCTGCCCTGCGCGGGCACGCTCCGCCAGACAGCCCAGTGCCGCTCCGACTGGGAGAGCTGGTCAGGCCGGGCCCCGAGGCAGTGGGCATCTGATCTTTTTAGGGTCTGTGTGTGAAAGTCAATAAAACACTTCAGTGTGTGTGTCTGGGCGGGGGGAGCACAGCCAGAGAGAAGGGAGACAATTTATGTGTCAGCTGGATTTTGAAATGAGGTGGAGTACCAGTTAGACAAAATGGTCCTGCCTTGCTACTGCGAGGGATTGCAGATCCTTGAACCAACGGCGTAAAAGGGCAAAGCAATGGTAGACGTAGTGTAAGCATTGTCAAAAACTGAACGGGGAGGGTAAAAGAGGCACGTAAGTTTGCTGGCTTGAGTGCATGCTCAAGAAACATACTAAAAGCTTAAGGTATTTTTAAATTGGGAGCTGAAATGAATAGGGAAAAATGGAAGTGTGAGGTAGTTGTATATAGTGTAGGTTTCTGGTCACTTGCGCTGGCTTGCTCATGATAACAGCATAACTTGTATTTCATTGCGAACTCTGCCTACCTCAAATTTAGTGGCTTACTGGCAGCGCTTTCATCTCACCAGTGTCTCAAACGGACTCCTGAGTATGTGATACCAATGGAATTTTGTAAAATCCTTTGGGTGGCCGCAGAGGCTCCTCCTGCAGCCAGCAGGAGATGAAGGGTCTGGCTGTTTCAGCAACAGGGAAGAAAACAGAGAAAAGTCTGCCACCAACACACTTTTACATGTAATCATTCAAGTTTATCTGGATTTGACTAAATCAGTGTGAACCTCTCTGCTGATCCTTTTATTTTGGACTGAGGAGGCTGATGTTGCTGGGAACAATGTTGAACAAAACTGAAATAGAAATACATTACATAAAATTCATACTCTGACTAACCAGCACAAATCTCCTCCTAGGTTGTGAAAGGCCAAGTTACCAAACTCGCAGCAGGCTTGCTGTTTTGCATTGGCACATGATTTCATCAATTGTAGTTTGAGGTGCGGGCATGACAGTCCGTTCCTCATGCTTCGAGGGAACGCTTTCAGAATGAAGGAAACCTGAAACAACTGTGACTGATCTGTAAGGCAGTTGTCTAGAGGTTTCTGAGAAAGAAATCTTGTTAACTGGCAAATATGGTTGCCTGAGAAACATTCAGGTTCTCTTGAGTTTGCATAGAGTGTCCTTCCATTGCACCCTTTTTTTTAAACATTTATTTAGTGTTGCTTTACCGCAAAAGAAGTCTTGATCTTTGGAAATGGAAAAGCCTTGCTTTTTAATGGGCCTCATAAATGTAGCCAGAGCACCCCCTGGGTTTTAAAATTAAGGACATGAACAAAGTTACTGTCTCCATAGTGAAAAATGGGAATGGTAACTCTTACCTTATGTGAAACATGGAGAGTTTTTCAGGCATTGTCTGTAAAGAACATAGTGGAGTTAATGATTCTGTTGCTTTCTAAATCAGGAAGAATTTGAGATAAGGCAGAATACCTAGGCTGCAAAGTTAACTTTTCACCACAGAGAGACTATTTCGTGTCAGCTCCTCGGAGGAGGGAGGTGGTCTGAAGCCACTGTGGGTAAAAGTGGTGAATTAAGCTCTCCCCTGCTGGATTCTGTCACATTGTATGCAAAAATGCTGGATTCTCAGGCAATAGCAAAGTAATTGCACCTCTTTTGGCTCCTGGCCTGTCATGACTTCATTAGTGGCCGAGTTTGTTTAAAGGGCAGCTCTGGTGGTCTGCCTTGCTTCAGGTATGTGAGGTAACGCTCAGCTAAACGTTCAGCTAAAAGGTAGCAATACAAAATAGCCATTACCCTCCGCATTTACCTCCCCTACGTACACACCAGGAGCAGCCCTGCTTGTAAATTAACTTTCCTGCTTGCCCACATTTTGAGCGTGTTCTATCTGTCCAAGGCTATTGGTGCCTGCTGATGACCGATATCCCCATCGTCACCATCTAGTGTGTGTCTTACACTGGTTGCACATTCCGCATGCTGAGAAGTGTTCAGTGCTTTCAAATTTTGTTGGCTTGGATGTGATTTGAGAGAATCTTGCAGCTTTGGCTGGAAAAAGGGGATGTAATTGAAGAATATATAGCACAGTAGATGAATTCTTAAGGGGACAATTTTTGGAATAAAACAAAACAATGAAAATATCTTTGTTAGTCTAGCAGAATGTAAGTGCCACTCCTCTTATGCAACCATTGCAGCTTTGACACTGTTGTCAATGTATGTCAAACATTGTCCCCATTGCACACTAAATGTTTAGAGAAATTAAAAAAAATATTTATTTTCCACCACTGGTTATGTTTGTTTGTTTATTGCCAAGAATTCAAGGTAAGGCTATAAGTAGTAGCACTGCCTTGCCTAACATGTTTATGTTTGTGTCCTGTTGTGTTTTCTATTACAAATCTAGTTAGTTTAGATGTTGAAAAGGGAGTGTCAGATATCTTTTGGCTTATTATCTGTTTTTCTTAGTGTAATTTTCTCATTCTCATGAATTAATACATTGCCTCAAGCATTGGGGGGAGTGGGGAGTATTGCAGCTCAAATGAAATCATTTACATAGATAGAATTATATTCAAAAGGCAATAAACATTTCTACCAGAGATTTAAAAATATTTGGTTTTGTTTAGAAAGCATGTTCCTTGGGCCTTTAACAATGTCTTTACTAAAATATAAACAGAAGAAAAGATCTCGTCTCTCTGTTACCGTTCCTTATAGTAAAAGAAAGGGAAGAGCAAGATGATGGTATAGCCTCTGAACAGAATAGCCGATTTCTGATTTTTCTTGGCTATCAGTATTTCTTTGATGCTGAACACTTTGGCAGTATATTTGTTGAGTCTTCTTGGCTCAGCCTGCCAGCAACCCAGTCCTCCAGTGTTCCATTTAACTGTAAATCCCAGTAGTGTGAGAGAAATTGAAATTTTTAAACATTAATTGGCAGTAGTGTTGTTGGTTTAGATAACTATGTCTAAATTTTTCCAAGCTGCTTAGTTTGGGACACAAAATGATACCTAATTATCTGTACAACTATGTGCAGAAGCTGAGAATCCTGTAGCCTGGAAGTCAGTATGTAGCTGGTCTGCGTGAGTCATAAAAGGCTTGAAATTGTTCAAGTCAATTGCTGAATTTGACTTGGTACCAAAATGGTAGTGCGGCCATTGAAGTAGCATAGGCAGAGTGGATTCTGTATGTGGGATTCTTTTGTTTGTTTTGTGGCAGTGGAAGGCTGACTATGCTAAAAACAGACTACATATAAATTCAATGTAAGAGACTGAGAAAGGTGAGATGATAAGGTGAACAGAATGCACTGGTGTTCCAACATTTTTTATACTTGGTGATGTTCTTACATGTGGTTTAGTCAGGAAGCAAGCAAAGTACAAAGGCCCAAATCTTACTTGTTTTGTTTCTAAGGCTTCATTATACTTGCTTTGGATTGAGTCTACCATCTAGCTGCATTTTTTCTTCACATAAGGAAGCAGTTAAAGCAAATTTAAAAGATGATGAAAGATGCCTGATTTGTTGCTTCAGAGACTTAATTCCCTAGCTGCATTGTTAGTCAATATATAGGTAAATTTTCCTCCCCACTTACCTGTAGCTCTTGACTGTTAAGCCTCTGGATTCTCTACCTTAAAAGATGGGTTTTATGGTGACGATAAATGGTCTCTGGATTGTTTTCATGAAATACAGGCTATTGAACAACCATTGCATGGAAAGGATGGAATCTTCCCTGACTTGTCTTGAAGCTAACGTGTTCTGGAGGGTTACTGTCCCCTACCTTGTGAGACTAGTTCCTTTGCTCTTGCATTATGCCTTGTACTTGGAAATCTTGCTGGAAGGAAAACGCAGATCTCATTTAAATTGTTGGTAGCTTTGGACAATGCAGTCAAAATACTATACATTATCCAACTCATCGTGTATATGTCATCAGATTACATACAAGCACATGTCAGAATTTTTGAGTATTTGTCTTCAGGACCAAGAGTCTTACCTGCCAATATAATACATGTTTTCTCACAGTAACCTAGGCTTCATTGCAAATCCTTCTTTGGGCAGTTTCCCAGGTTGGCCAAATTTTGTGTGGAGTGACAGCCCATAAATATTAGTGCAGCTCCTTAGGGCAGAACATAGAAGCTCTAGTACTTAGGATGCCCTGGGAATATGGAAGGATATGAATTCTGTGGTGGTTTCTTTCTTTGTGACTTTACTGTTTGCATCACACATCTGTAGTTCTTCTCTTTGTGAAGTCAGCTTAAGTAGTTAAAATGCTTTGAATTTTCCTTGAAACATGCTACAGAAGAGCAAAATGTGTATATTCTTAGAAAGCTCAACACTCAACGCAAGTAGCTTGATGGAACGATTCCATGGACATAGTAGTTAACAGCTGTAGGTACTTTTTTGAAGTATTCAGTGGGAATTTTATCTGTGCTGCTCTTCGTATGCCTCTTCTAAGGAGTTCTGACCCTATGCTAACTGATTTTGATGAGAATCTTTTTTTTTACTTCAGTGTGCTATGAATCAGGCCCAATATTTTAGAGTATTAGCCATAGTAAGATGCCTGTGTTAGTCCTGGGGTTCGACTGAAGAAATAAAGTAGAGCATATGCACTGAATAATTTTATCTACAACCTAAACAGGTTCAGTTAACTTACTAATAAATCCTGCAAGCCATATTCTTGTGTTGATTCTTATGCTTTCTATATTTCTGGAGGAGCGGATGGATCTTGAGACTGTTTGTTATTTTTCTTTCATCCAGCTACACAAGATTTGAAAGCAGATATACAATGTGTAGAAAATGGGAAGCCAGTGACAAGGTTGAAGAGAAGTGCCCTTTTCTTGGTATCACATAGCATTGTCTCCACTACAGACAGACTGGGCAGTGTGACTTCCAGTATGGTGTTGAAGCTGCTATTTGCAGTGGTTATGTCAAGTGAATTCTTAGTGGATGAAATTTTTGCACCTATATAGTGGTGTAGCAACAAAAATGATGATGACTGCACATGATGGGACTAAGGGCGTCTCTACAGCATCACTGCCTAGCTGTGAGATCTGGCTGGGTCCTGGTGATGATGCTTATGTCTGGAAGAAGCTGAGTTGCAGTATATTTGGTTTCTGGCACCCTCTTGTGGTAAATACTTATTTTTATCTGTATTTTTTTGCGTGTTTTGTAGATGGGGAAAAAAATCTTGAGATACTTTGAAGGTGCATAAAAGTGATGAATACAATTGGAGGACAAAAAGTCGCTTAAGGACCTTTATGCTATCCCTTGAAAGTTTTATCTTTCCCTGTATTCAATGAATAGGATCCCCGAGCCTCAAAACTTGTCTTCATTACTAATAAAACTGCATTTTTTTACCATTGAGGTAACAAGTGTGTGTCAACTCTGCTAAGATAAAAAAGCAGAGCGAAGGCAATATGGTTTAGGCCATCTTAACATCATGGCAATCCCCTTTGAAAGCAGATGGTTGACCAAGATAAGTTTATTTTATGGTAAAACTTGTAGTGTCCCTACCTTGGGAGACCTGCTATGTGCTAGTTACATAGAGATCAAGCTGCTTTTTCTTTTGGCGGGGAAGAAAAGCTCAGAGAATAATTCTGTAAAACATGGAAGTATGCTAAAATGTTATGCCTGTTCTTGATGAGTGAGTGAATATGAGCAAAACCGCAGGTGAGCCTGGAGGGTGGAAGCTCCTGAATTTTAAGTCTAGTCCAGTCTTTGGCTTGCTGTCCTGCTCTAATCAAATAGTTTCACTCTCCTCCTGTGTACCACCCTTTCCTAGTGTGCAAGGTAAGGTGTTCAGCATCTGCCCTAAAACTATGTCTCTGCCCTAAAACTGTGTCTCTTAATTATGTGTGGGAAACAAGGTTGGTACTGGTGGTGTGGGATTGAGTGTACCCTCAGCAAGTTTGCCAACGACACCAATCTGTGTGGTGCGGTTGACATGCTGGAGAGAAGGGGTGCCATCCAGAGGGACCTGGACAGGCTCAAGAGGTAGGCCTGTGCGAACCTCATGAAGTTCAACAAGGCTAAGGCCTGTACATGGGCTGGGGCAATCCCAAGCACAAATCCAGGCCAGGCAGAGAATGGATTGAGAGTAGCCCTCAGGAGGAGAACTTGAGTTGTTGGTTGCTGAGAAGCTCAACATGAGCTGGCAATGTGCACTCGCAGCCCAGAAAGCCAGCCTCATTCTGGGCCACATCAAAAGAAGCATGGCCAGCAGGTCAAGGGAGGTGATTCTGTCCTTCTGCTCTGCTCTGGTGAGACCCCCCCTGCAGTACTGTGTCCAGTCTGGGGCCCCCAACATAAGAAGGATGTGGACCTGCTGCAGCAAATCCAGAGGAGGCCATGAAGATGCTCTGAGTGCTGGAGCACCTCTGCTGTGAGGACAGGAAGACAGAGTTGGGGTTGTTCAGCCTGGAGGCCCCGGGGAGACCTTAGAGCCCCTTCCAGTCCCTAAAGGGGCTACAGGAGAGCTGGGGAGGGACTCTTGATCAGGGAGGGGAGCGATAGGATGAGGGGGAATGGTTTTAAACTGAAAGAGGGGAGATTTAGATTAGATATTGGGAAGAAATTCTTGACTTTGAGGGTGGTGAGGCACTGGCCCAGGCTGCCCAGCGAAGCTGTGGCTGCCCCATCCCTGGAGGTGTTCAAGGCCAGGTTGGATGGCGCTTGGAGCAACCTGGACTGGTGGGAGGTGTCCTTGACCGTGGCAGGGGCGTTGGACCTAGATGATCTTCAAGGTCCCTTCTAACTCTAATGATTCTATGATTGCTGACATATTGTGAGGTTTAGTTAAATCATAGTTGTTTTGAAATCTTTAGAAGAATAGTGTAGAAAACAAAGATTGCATTACTGGATCATGGAAATGGGAGAAGCTTGGTGTCAAGTTTAGTCCTAGACAGGAGAAAGTGAGCCATGGAATCAGAGCGAGGTATACTTTTGTATCCACTTCAGTAGCAGTACCTTGGGTTTCTGCAGCATTTCTTCCCTTTAATATCGCAAAATTCTTTGTGAATGTCAAGTACTCATCAGGTCCCTTTGGACAGGCAAGCTATTATCCTCATTTCATATATGATGAAAATATCCTGTCTTATACCATGCAATGTGACAAGTGTTGCCACTAAGAGTTTAGCAGAGGGAGTCCCAGTTTCATGCTGTGTTTGTTCACTCTGCCGTGTATTTCAGAATTTGAGTTAGGGTGAACATTTCTTTCATGACGCATCTTGGTAGTCTCTCTGGCTCTTAACTGCTGTCTCCCTAAAGCAAATTCTGCAGATTCTGTGAATTCTGTTGTTTTAAATGGGGACTGCTGGAACTATTTTTTTTCTGTGATGCTGACCTTTTTGTCATCTGTCCATCACAGAACTGCTACTGATAGCAGAAACAGGTGTATCTGCCTAAATCCTGCTCGTAGGAAGAGTGGTCAAAACCGACAAGTATTTCTAATCGTGTCCATCAGGTGGCAGTGTAACCTCACGCTTCTTTTTGCTTTACAGGCTGGCTCCTGCCCTGCGACTGAAAATGCAGCATCTCGGGAGCCACTGGTAAGTTCTTCAAGAACCAGCATATAATTTCTTGCTGATAATATAATATACGTGAGTTGTTCTCTTTCCTGCATCGTTTTGCATCCATTGTTTTGTTTTTCTAAGAAGCTGGTGCTTTGTGAAAAAGATGTAAACTGCCTTACGTTGCCCTGCTGTTGACCTCTGAATTCTGACCTTTAGCCATAACCTGCCTTTCTGGGGTTAGACATGGCCAGTAGGTCACTGAGTTGTCCTTGAGCACGGACTCCCTGTCCTAAGTGTGTGCAATGTAAGCTCTTGATCAGTGCTTATTTAGAAAAGAGTCTGAAGAAAGACCTGTGCGGCATAATTTGAACTGAGATCCTTAGTGCCATTGTCTAATAAAAAAACCCCTTTGCTGCTCAGAGACCTCATTCAAGCTGTCTGTATTTTCAGATGCACTCAGAGTGAGCTTAGAAGTGTCTGGCAGCTGACAGTGCAAGTGATCCAATGTTTTCACTCTAGAAATGTTTTGGAAAGAGCTCTGGGATTTTTTGTGTATGAGGATAACTAAGAGAATCCTGTTTTGTTTTCATTTTTATGGTGACGCAGAGTGGGAAGTGAGCCACCACTCTCTGGAGCTGCAGTATATATTTTTTTTACAACCTTCTTTTTCTTTTTTTCATTCCTCTTCAGCCATCTATAACTTAGTCAAATCCTTGCCAAAATTCTTAGCCCATGTTATTGTCCTAAACATATAAATCTCTAACTGAGTTTCTTCTCTGGCTTTCATTTGGTGATCATAGTGAATACAAGCTGTTTGCAATGAGAAGACTCAAGTACTTTCCATAATGGTGTGGCACTGACCACATCAAAGTATTTTTACTTTGTAACTCTTACTGGAGAACGCGGGAAATGATTTTTAAAAGAAGGTAATATGAGTAAAGACTGTGAACTGGGAAGGGTCAGTAAAGTGCACCTAATGAAAGGGCTGTTTGGGAATTCTGTTAAGCTCTGCAGTGAAAATGTCTCTAGTCTAGTAACACTGTGCCATCCCTTAATTGCATTAACTTCTGTATGTGACATTACCTGAAGCTGTTATTGACACTGTGCGCTTTGTGATGGTGTTGGTGGTTTGGTTTTTCTGGGGTTGGTTTCCGCCCGCACCTTCCCCCCACCTTCCTTAGGAGGGTCATAGCAGGCAGCAGATCATCACAGCCTGTTGACAGTTTGTCCTCTTTCTCAAGGCCAATTCTAACAATACCTATGATTTAATTAATTTCTTACTGTACATGCAACTGAAGAATTGCTCAGAGGAAGCACATAGCAGTTGTGTATCTTTCTGTATAGGTGTGTATTCCTACTACATAAAATATTTATAAATTTTAAGAACACCAACATAAACTTCACTCTAACAGTGGTGTCTTGCATATGAGCTAATTAGAATCCTTTGAAAGGTGGAGGTTTTCTCCTTTTTTTTTTTTTTATTAAACTCTCACAGTCTTTGTCACGTTTGCTTAGGAGTCATTATTGCTTCCAGCTGAGTATCTCTAGAAGCCTCATTAAATGAACAGTTCAGTTCTGTGAGCCAGATGACCTAACTTCCACCACACTACTGTGGCTTCTCTGTAGCCAGGATCATGCGTGCTGCCTTCTAATGCATGCAGTAGATCTTGGTCCTTAAAGCAGACTTGTAGGCACATGGCGCCATGTTATAAAAATGTTTACGGAAACACCAGAACAAACTATGGCATGAATCCAACAAATGGCTCTGTATGGGAAAGCCATGTGCTCAGGCATATCATTACTGGCTTCAAATCTGGTGTTAAGCAGTTGAAGAAGACTTAGAGAATCCAGAGGAGGGAGAAGAGAGTCTCATGACCAAATTATTCTCTGTACCCCCTCACCTTTTTTGACTTAATTGGTGACTGAAAACGCTCAGTGCTTCTTAGGACTGAGACCTGTTTGGAACATATCAGTAGTGTTATGCATAAGTATCAGAAAGCAATAGAATTAAAACATCTTGCATTGTATCAGCAGATGTCATTATAGGCTCAAACTGTTTTTGTATTTATTGTATTTGTGATTCTAATGGGCACTGTATCCTGCAAGATGCTAAATACCTTCTGCTCTGTGCTCAGTGGTGCTGTCTTCTGTGTACTCTGTACACCGACAGCCTGCTGCTTTCAACAGGAATCCAGAAGAAGCAATGATTTCTAGTTGTTTGCAAGAGGACTTCAGCGTTCTGCAAGATCATGTAGCAGATGCAGTCCAACACATTATATTGTGTCCTGCATTTTGGATCTTCAGAGCATACCTTGCTAAAGGCCTGTGGCCTTACTGAGGCCTTCAGAATGGAGCCCTACAAACTCATGTCACTCCTAATTGCTCTTTCTTCAGCCCACTTTTGATGTTTTGAACTACCAAACTGGAGATAAGGGACTCCACATCCATGCCATTAATCCCTTGAGTGATCCAGTGTCCTTACAATAAACTGTCCCAACTGAAAAATACTCCCTAATAAGAGGTCATTGTGTTATAGTACTGACAGTGGAGAATGAGTTGGAGGGGGATGGGAAAAGCTATAATTTTTGCAGCAGAGAGCGGACACTCATTTCCCTAGCTGTCGGTCTTGGCCCATTAAAATTTGCCGTGTAGCTCCATAGTGGGAAGTGTAACCTTGTGTTAGCAGAGTGTCAGCATCTCGCTCTGCTGCTGTTTACAGCCACGTTTGTCATCGTCAGTGCGGGATCAGCTTCTCCTTGAGTCCAGCTTATCAGTGAACACTGCTGCATCCCTTTCTGCTTGTATGTGCCTCTGATAATCCTCTGAACACTTGTGGAATTGGAATAGGTTTTCTTTTCTCAACCACTCAAAGTCCTGGGATGTGCAAAAGATGTAGCTATGTAGGACAAAACCCCTTTCTGTGAGGTTAAAGCATTAGAAAATCCCCTTTTCTTCTTGAATCTTTGTTTCTTTGGTCTAATTTCTCTCTTTAGTGTAATTATGTCATCTTTTCTGCTTCTCTTTTTAGCTTGTTTTCTTTTTCCCTAGCGGTGTCTTGTAGCTTTTTAACAATTCTGTGCTGCATTTGAGATGTTTTCAAGAGCTTGAATATGTTTGTTGTTGGCCTTTGCTTTCTGCTGAATCTACTGCAGTCTGAATTACAGCTATGAAGGTTATACATATGATTGCCCCTAACATGAGCCAGGGTTGTAAGAAAAACCTAAGGAAGCAGAGTTTGTAAGTGAGGCTTTTCCACATGCTGCTTGTTTGTTGTTTTGGTTTTTTTTTTTCCCCTGCCACAAAACATACTCTTTCCCATGCTGGCGCTTGGTATCTGGAAGAAGTACTAGTTGTAAATATACAAGTACTGGTTGTTAATGTAAAACATTCTCTTGGTTTCTCACTAAATTACAAAATCACTGGATTACAGTATGAGGAGCAGGGTATTTTCTTTTGCAGGTTTATTTAACTTTTCTTCTTTTATTTTTAGCATGTGCTGTTTCTTTCTGTTTCTTGCTGCAGATGATAGCAGTTAGCACTGAAATATGGACAGTTTATTCCCTTTTTTACAGGCTGTTGAAAGGTACAAGGTAACAAGAATTACTGCTGCCTCTATAGCAATTAGTGTAGAGTTTGTTGGTACGTGCCCTCATGGCTTTTCCCCACCCTTTGTGAAACTGATTTTCAGATTTTTAAGGGTCATGATAATGGCCAGAATACTTTTAACACCCTTTTTGTGCAAACATCATAGGGTACACTGCAGGCATTAATTATTGTGTTTAGGGAATATGTCTGTGTTATCTACATTTTCTAGAAAAGCTAATTGAGATATACAGGTTAATTGTTTAGCCAGGTTCACCCAGCAAGTCAGTGGCAGAGATGTGAAACCTGTACCTGTTGGCCTGGTAAATGAGGTAATTTCTGTTTCAGGGGCTTCATTCTTGCCCCTTTTATGTCTTTGGAAAAGCCTCTAGCCTTGCATAGAATCATAGAATGGCTGGGGTTGGAATGGACCTTAAAGATCATCCAATTCCAACCCCCCCTGCCATGGGCAGGACACCTCCCACCAGCCCAGGTTGCTCAAAGCCCCGTCCGACCTGGCCTTGAACACCTCCAGGGATGGGGCAGCCACAGATTCTCAGGGCAACCTGGGCCAGTGTCTCGTCGCCCTTGCAGTCAAGAATTTCTTCCTAATATCTAATCTAAATCTCCCCTCTTTCAGTACCCCTCATCCTACATGTTACACATTTTTAAAAAGTGATTGTGGTATACTGCTACTTCTTTAGTTCATCCTTTTTCTGGTTTTGACTACTTTTCTGGTGATCGAGCAGTAATGAAAAAAAACGCAGAGCAGAAAAGAGACTTGACATTTTTATGTCCTTCACGTGTCCACTGGCACAAAATCACATCAGTCAGTATGCCCATGCTGAACATGTTCGGTGTTTGCATCTATCTTTGCTTTCCTGAACCATCAGTTGGGATCTCAAATTGAAGTCATGATGTTGGGGCTTGGTTATGGGCATATTTAGTTCCTCTACATTTTTTGTGTTCAGTTGCTAGATTTTCTTTGAAATAAACCAGTAAAATTTGTGGTATGTGTTTATAATGGATGAAACTTTTGACACTGAAACTGGACAGAGTTACTTACCCTTTTCTCAGCTGCCTGGATTTGGGCAGTTAGCATTCAGTGGCAGATAATAGAATTATTAGATACACTCTGTTTCATTGCCTCCTTTTAAACCTTATCTATTCTGTTAAGCTTCCTCTTTAGTAGGCTATGGTTAAAAAGAATTTCATTTAGGTTTCTGAGATAGGAGCTTTGCAATTGAGATTTTGAGTTTGACTACTTTTAACTCTAGCTGGTGCAATTAGGAGTTGATGGAGCCCTACACTAATAATACCGTTGTCTTTAACCATGTGAACAAAACCATGAGTGGGAATGAGGAAAAGTTACAAAACTGTGTTATAAGAGATGAGAGAGCTTGTTGGGTCTAATGTTAGTTAAGAGTACTCAGAATCTGCTTTTAATGAACAAATCTTTGGGCACACTGAGAATCTATGTCCTTCCTCTTCTTAGGAAGTAGTAAATGCTCTTTCTGCCGTATCAAATTCTACAGAAAATGAGATACATGGGAATTTTTTGAAGATTCTCCTTTGCCTGAAATTGTTATTTGACATGAGGACCAGAATGGTATTTTCCCTGAAAAGCTCATACTTTGTTTCCTGGAACACATTCTTACGCAAGGAATACCATGTAGTATTCTTATCCTTTCTTTTAAAGTTAAAAGATCCTAGTCTAGATTTGCAGGAAAACCTGATTTTTTTTCAGAAGGACTTTCATTTCCAAAAATGATGCAAGGGACCGGAGTGTGCTGGAGAGACACTCCCCATCACACTTTGGCTTTCCATTTTCACACCCTTTATTGTTTAAGACAAGATTTATACCTGTTTACTGTACAAATTTTCTGTCTGCCACAATGGGTTTGTTCAGAGTGGTGGCCTGCACTGAATGCTTCTCTAAAAGTAAATCTATCCGGAGGGGATTTCCAGACAGCCAGAGTCAGTAGGCAACTAACTTGTAGCCCCCAGCGAAACATTAGTCAGGATAATTTACCACTGTCAGCAGGGGAGAGAGAGAGACTATCAGCGTTGTGACCTCCCGCGCAGGCAGTAACCCTAGTGCTGTGATCATGCTTCAGTTTGTTTGGGGAGGTCCTGAATGTGTTGCTGTGGATTCACAGTGATGGACAATAATTCCATCAGGCTGTGGAGGGCAATTCCTGTGCGGATTTCAGTTTTATTTGGCCTGGAACAGGGAGCCAGAGGTGTGTGATGGCCTTAAACAATACCCTTTGGTTTGCTGCAAAGAGAATTCTATGATTTACTAAGCAGAATTCTCTTGTGTTTGGCCCTCTGATAAGTTTGAGGTTATTAGTTTTTTGCCTGTTTTTGTCTCTTCTACGTGTTCATTGACTTCTTTTGTTGTTCATCCAAAATGTACTCACTTAATCTGTCAATTCCTTTTACTCTGTTGATTTAGACAAATATATTAACGTGCAAAACACGCAGATGCAAATCTACTTATTGAGCACACTTAAAGGAACACAGTAATGTCAAGTTAAATCTGCGGTCAATGGGAAAGTTTTCTTGGAATTCCTTTCAATCCCAATTTTAAAAGAGGGTGGACTATAATAGTTTGGGATATAACTTCTGTTGTAGCATTACATGTTAATGTATGAAAGCTAGAAACTTGCAGTAGTTATAGGCCAAAGCAGGTTAAGACCCTATCAGACTGCAAAATGTAATAATGGCTTTGCCTGTCCCTAAGAGCTTACAGGTTAAACGACACTTCAGAGCCGGTGGGTGAGGCAGCATAACAACGAGGATAGGTGCAGTCATTTTCTATTACTAACAGTGTGGTGAGTTAGCAGCTTATAATCTTTTCTGTGCACTTGTGCAGAGGAGAGCTCTGAAAGCAATTCCTACTTGTTTTTCAGACAAATCAACACGACAGGTCAGAAGACCTTTAAGATGGTTTTAAAATAGTTGTACTACTCTTAAGTTGTTCTTTACAAAACATTCAAGGAAATTAAAGTACCAGGAGTTAGGTTAGAATCTTTTTTTAACATTAGCTATGATTTGACTTTCAGAGATCCCAGATCTGTCACTGGAGGTACAATGGAAGCTACAGTGCTTTGTGACATTGGAAAAAAACACTGGCACCCAGTTAGGAAATACTTAACATTACTTGATATTTTTGCCTTGAGAAAAATGAATTTAATTTTTTTTGCTTATGTTCACGTGATGTTTTGGAGGTCTAAATATACTACACCTACAAACAAATTTTTACAGATCGTGGCCTGCTTTGCTATCAGCTGGCTGTGCTGTATCGGTTGGCAGCCCATCTCTCTGCCTGCTCAGAAAGATTGGGAACAGTTTGCTGTTGGAAAGGGTACCTATTAGTTTCAAACAGGTGATGGCATACAGCAAAGAGATGTCTGCACAGTGTGCACTTTGGTAATGATGGGTTATGGGAGCAAGGTGAGATAATAGTATCATTTCAGCTACATGTGTGTGTAAAACATGCTATGTGCAGAACAACTTGTAGAGGGCAGCAATTGCCCACAGTTCTTTCTGCCTAGGGAAAGAAAGCTGCCCAGCTTAAGAACTTCACAGGAGCGTCTGCCTTTTTAGCTTCTTGATATAACTTTATGCAGGAGACTTGTTCTGTGGATTGCCTCTTGACTCCATGTTATTAAATTCCTAACCTGGAAAGTGTCGCTAGAGATTCGTAATTCCTCTCCTACCTCTAATACCACTGAGCAGTTGAATTCCTTTTGCCTGTATCCAGATGCTGCCTGTGTCATTGTTACTGCGATCAAAAAGAGTCTAGTGACAGCCAGTGATTCTTGCAAGATTATAACTGCCTACATGTGATAACTTTCTTCACTTCTTGGCTTCCTCCTACTTTTACCTGGGAGATCACGCTGTAAGAAAAAATTTGCAATGTCTATAGCATCTTTATTGTGCCTCAAAGCAAAGGATATGTTGTATCTTCATCACATCAAAAAGTAAGGTAGCCATGGCACAAAAGGCAGAATGGCTTATTCAAGAACTTTTGAAAGAACTTTCCCCAAATTTTATGCACAAGGATACATCCTTCTGATGCCAGCACCTGCAGAACCAAGATTTGCCAAACTAGGAAGTTGAGAGTTGGTATAACTCTTGGATTTGGAGTTTCCAACCAACTTACTGGAGAAGAGACTTTCCCTGCTTTTCGTTTCTTGTATTTCTCCATATGTCACTTACATTGCAAAGCCTTCCAAACATCCTAATGGTTTTGTTTGTTTGTTTTGATTTTGCATGCATGTTTACATATCTCTTCTCCTTGTCACAATTGTACAGACCATGTCCTCTTCCCAGTTGTGATCCCATAACACACCACTGCTACTTTGGCAGTTGCCTTTCTGGAAAAGTAATAATGAAAATATGCATGGCTTTTTAGTAAAAGGATTTTACAGCTGGAGAGAAGCAAGAGAGAGAGTTTCATATCATCAGCCACACTTAGAATATGCCCCACATTTTTACATTATCTGTTTTATCTTTTGGCCAGAGCGGGATTTTCTTCTGCTGTCAACTTCCTAGTGTGTTGTCAAGCATCTGAATGGCCTGAATGATGGTATTCCTTGGGATACAATTCTACAGCAGAGTACATCTTGCTGGAATGGAGTTTCCCTGCTGTACAGTGAGAATTTCCTGTGTCTTCCTTCCAGCTTGCTTCTCCTATTTGTTTTGTGTGCCACCCGAAGTGATTCCTTTCCTCCTTAAGCATCTGCACCCTTCAGATGTTTGCAGACAGTTATCACATCATTTCTCCTTTCCCCCACCCCCATCCTGGTCTCTTAGCCAAGCTCTACATATTTAGCTCATTTAATCTTTCCTCATAAGTCAAGCCCGTAATTGACAGCTCTGACACGAAGAGTCGCATTGGTTACACATGCTGCCAACAGGATATAAATACTTTCTGTGCAGTGATTGAGAATTACAGTCAAGACTAAGACAAGCACACACACCCCCCTCAACACTATATTTTTGACAAGCCTTTTCTCAACATCAGGTTGCCGGAATCCCATAAAGATGGACTTAGTTCTCACTCTAATGGTCAGCTACCAAGCACCCTCTGAGGTTCAAAGTAGTGGTATCAGGTCACTTGGGAAATTCAGCACTAAAGCCCCATGGGATTCCAGTCTGATCCAAATTCTTACAGAGGTGGTGTTCTTCTCTATGCTTCTCTTGCCAGGCATGCAGGTGCCTCAGGCTGCTGATGGTCGTTCCTTCTGGGAAGGCAGAGCGGAGCTCCGTGCAGCCCAGCGTGTTACCTGAAGTGAATGGGTCTTGCTATGCACATGCAAAATGAAAGAGGTGGTGCAGCCAGTACCCCATGCATATGTGTTTATGCACTGCCATCAGGAGGCTCACAGCACTGGTGCTGGCAGGGATCTGGCGTGCAGATATTCTTGGCACTGACGTTCTTCACTGTCTCTGCCAAGGGGAAGCTCAGGATGCTATCGATCCGATTGGCGTAGCCGTGAACAAGTTTGGGGTTCTTGCTTATGCATGTAGGATCTGGGAAGAGGCTTTTAGTCTTACCTAGAAAGGCATTGCACTGGAGGAAGAGGTAACTCTGTACTGCATGCCCATGTACATACAGACCTGTTTCCAGCTAAACATATTTGGAGGTTGCTTTAGATTACTTGTCTCCTTATGTTAGTTGCATTCTCTTGGAGAGGTGCAGCTAACAAAAGTTGAGGAACTGGTAAATGAATTGTCTAGCTTCTAATGTTGTATTCTGTGAAGCTTCATATGATACAGCTTCCCCAGCGGGGCTGGTTCACAAACATTACATGTATTATTGCAAAGCATGCAACATAAAGAGAGCATTTATGAAAGGGAATATCAGAGGAAACATTATAGCAGGGACCTTTATAGCCTTTCCATTATTATGGTTTAAATCTTGACATGGTCTTTATTTGCTATGACACTGGGACCAGTAAAGAAGTGTTTTTTCTCTTCCCCTCCCCTCCCCTTTCTCCCGTCTCCTTTTCATTCTTTTCTTCCACATCCTGTTCTGAAGCTGTGGTGCAGAGATACAAATCGTTAAACATGCAAGTAGTCAGAGCGCCAGGTTTCAGTTTGTGTGGAATCAGCCCCTTTTGACTCAGAAGTTGGAAACCAGATGACTCACTGTGATGCATGTTTGTTGTTTTTAATAACTGTCATTTTGCAAAATATGGTCAAAGCTTCAAACCATGACTTCTGGAGTAGGGGTGGTGTGTATTTATTTTTAATTTGGGAGGCTATATAAGCTGGAATGTGTTTGTAGCTGCAGTCTTCCCTTAAAATCTGAGATAAAACAAATTAAAGCATTGACAATGTGAAAGATTTTAGAGATAATTTTTTCCTGTTACCTGAAAAAAAAAATTTTCTTGATCAATTGCTTGAAAAGGCTCCAGGTGCCAAACATCTGGTGGGATTGTAGGCCCCTGGTTTGTGTTTATGTTTTTTAATATATACCCAAAGGGACAGGTTTCTTAAAAAGAAAGCAGGCAGATGTTTTTCATTTGTGGAGTTTTAAAGAATAAATGCCATTCCTGCTTTATCATTCCAATTTCTACCAAAATTGTCATCTATCTTCTTTCTAAGAAGTTCCATTTGCTAAGAAGCTAGCAAATGTAGTATTTTAGTGGCAGAATTCTGTATCAATAAAATCTCTTAGCAGTATGGAAAATATGAGAATATCTACACATTTCATTTTCTGGAGATTTATTACTGCTTGTACAACAGTTTGTAAACTATAAGCTCAGTATTAAGTGCTTTATGAGTTCTTTGTGTTTTACTTTCTAATTTGCCTCAAGAAGCGTTGTTTTAATTTGTCGAAGTTCTACAGGTTTGTTTTGCAGGTCAGTTAATTCTCAGTGTAAATTTGCAGCCACTCCAGCACGGAAGAATGGAGGTATACCAGTATAAAGCCTATACATGTGAGAACAGAATTTGACCCTAGATATAAAAACTGTATGTAAGTGGCCTTATGACAGAATTCATTGTGTTCATGGATTTTCCTCCAGTTCAGTTTTCAGATTTGGATGCTTTGTAAACATTTCTATCATGATTTATATTATGGTCTTTTGCAATTGCTATTGCAAAATGAAGTGCTGTGATATAGTCCAAGGAAGGTAGACTCCTAGCCTACCTCAGCCTGTTGCTTCTTGTTAGAGGGTGAAAAAGCAGCTACTGATTTAAAGCAGAGAGTTCAAGTTCGGGTTCTTCTTTAGAGAGATGGGGCATCTCTCTAATGGTAAAAGCACTAGAAAAAGCATATTGCCTTTACTCTGTGGAAATATAGATATATGTGCTGGCTACTCCTGGACAGCTGTGATCTACCTGATTCGTTATTCTCATCAGGAAAGAAATAGGTTTTGGTCTTTATTTTTTAAAGTGAATGTAATTGCTTGTGAAAGATAGTGAAGCGATGGCTTTGGAGGCTTAAATCGTCTTCTCACAAAACTTAAACTGCAAGCTGTGATAGCAGCATTGCAGGATTCCCCACCAGCATGATATGGAAGGGACCCCACTCGTCCCCCAAGGGATGAGAGGAGAATTCAGTCTCTAGCCCATCTGATGCCTGACTTCCCTCTGAAGCTGCCAAGAAGGATGCCAATTTTTCCATTTAGCTGACTATTGTGTAGACCTTAAAAGGGAAGGTTTTAATGCAGTTGGCTGCGATATAGACTGTTAAAGGGAAGTTATTTATTTTAACTGGCTGCTGTATGGATTATTACAAGGGCATTCTTTTAGCTGCAGCTGCTATATTGACTAGTGAATGTGCCGGGCTGTATTGCTAGTAGCTGTCATATTGACTGTTACAGAAAAGATCTGTATTTAAGCCATAACACTGCACTGGGATCTCCCAGGCAGGATATTAATGCTAATTCATCTGCTCACCCCCTGCTGTGAGTGTTATTTGTTTAAATCTGTAGAATCCCACAGCGCATTTATATCCTCGCTAGAGTGAGCTCCGCTCCCTGTAATTATTTAACATTATATGCTGATATAAATTGTAACAGTTAAAGAATGGTAATGAGTAGCAAAAAAACACAAACTTAACCTTAGAAATGGCAGAGTCAGCTCTTAAAACAACAGCCAGCAACTTTCACTGTTCTCTGTCTTTTCCCAAGTCCATATGCACAATATTGTGCATACATTATGTGTGTGCGTGTGTGTTCATGCTCGTACCGGCAACTGTGCCAGGCAAGGCTGTAATTATGCAGAATGTACTGTGAAACTTATGCACACACTCATAATTACATACAGTGCCTACGTACAGCAAGTTTTATCTCTGTGCAGTTCAGCTTCTTGATGAGTGATTCTGATAGGTGATTTGAGTTGGGGCTCCCATACTGACAGAGCACATGGAGCCCCTGGATTCTCGCAGGGAATGCGTGTCCGAAGGTTAAGCTGAAAGCCATCGGGTGTCACTGTTGCTCTGCGTAGGCTCAGCTGGCAGTGGATTTGTCTGGCAGTAAAAACTGGACTTTGAAAGTAGTATTTTTGGCTCTAAACATCTAAGGCATTTACACTTAATTTATATATAAAGTGCATGTCCATACAACACCATTTATGTGTGGGTGGAGTGAGCGGAGGTAGCTCTATTGTGTGTTGGCTGATTTTTTTTGCCGTTTCTGTTGCCTGCTATAGCATTCTTGTCCCAAACTGGCATGCAAGATGGCCAGCTACTGCTGAATAGCTGTTGCATTCTGCTCTAGAAGTGACTGTGGCTCAACAGTGGAGGTGACCCGATTCCTGTATGTAATTTGCCTGTGAACATTAAGCTGTGGGCAAATTTTTGGTTTTATGATGTGCGCAACTGTGGTGTAGAAACAAAATTATATTCAGTTTAGATTTTTTTTTTTTTAAGAGCTTTGGAGCTACTGGGCTTAAAAGGTACTGTAGAAATTTTTTAACTGTAGTGTGTGTGTCAGAGTTCATTGAAAAAACATGTTTGGATTAAAATAGTTCATCAATAGCGTAAGAAAACTTTCACTGACTTAAAATGGAGATGACAGAGAAAAGCCATGTAAATAACAAAGAAAATGTATTTTAAAAAGACTTCTCTGTAGTCTCTGTCCCTTCTGATTTCAGGTAGGGAGTAAAAGCTGGCGTAAGAGGAGCTGAGCTTGTACTTGATTTGCAGAGTAGCGTGATGGTCGGTTGGGCTGCGTTGGCAGCATGGACCTGTGCCAGACTTCACCACAATTCATACTGTGTCAGTTTAATAAATGCACTACTTAAATTATGAAATTACAAAAGAAAAAAGAGAATGCACTTATTCAGACTCTTAATACATTAAAAATAAGGCATTAAAACACTGCCTTTTTTTTTCCCTTCCAGAATCAATAATGAACAGGAAGGGTTGTAGACATTAACAGTCATGGACATTCAAACTCTTATACATAAATTATCTCAGAAAAATGCACATAAGACTTGAATAATGTAAATACATTAATGCATTTAATAATTTAAACATTAAAGCGCATTCAGGAATTCGTGGCAGAAGCTGTTCTGAGATAAGGAACGGTCCTGGAAGTTGTGTGTCCCAAGATCGATGGCTGGTTTCTCCTTGAGAAAACTCTCTGGGGAAGTCAAGCTGTGCAACAAGAGTGACCGCCTGTCCTAAGAAATCCCAGGACATTAGCCAGCTCTTTTGCTTTTCACCTCCCATTCTTTCTCCGCCACATGCATGAACACATACATAGAGAATATTTCATGGTCCAGAAAAGGCCAGTGTGCATTTTGCCATTTCTTTTTTGCATATGTGCTGAAGTTTGTCTAGAAATCAGGTGAAACAGCTTCAGAGAATGAAAGTGTCCTGGCTAAGGGTAACGTACAACTAAATGCTAAAGAAACTGCCTGCAAGAGGTTCCATGGTACCATGCAGGGTAGGAGGAACTGTTTGGACAGTATCTGGACTCTGATCTGCTCCTGGGAGACAGGAACATGGAGTCTTAAGTATGAACTGTGAAATGGCAATTCTCCTTTTCTAGGGCATTGCATGGATCTGTAATTTAGACTCAATCGTAGCTTTTGGGAAGACAGCCCTCTCTCAGTTGGAGAGAGTGAGGTTTGGGAAATAGTGTGCTCCAGGAATGCTCGTCTCTTTCTTGGAGCCCTGAAAACCACAAGGTTGGCTCCAGTGTAATGACAAGTAAGGGGTTTTATTCTGTTCTTGCCTTTCTGCTCTTTGGATTGAAGCACCTTCAGCACTGTAGCAGCACCTAACTGGCACACTGAGGTCCCCTTCATGCAAGGCATTTTCCTGAGGATTTTGAGCTGTGTCACTTTTGCTGATGTAATGAAGTTTGAAAGGTGTTGCATCAACCCCTCATGCCATTTATCCTTTGTTCATAGCCTTGCTTTCTTTGCCTCTTCTGCAGACAGGTTCTTTGGAGATCATTTGCACCCTACAGCCCCACTCACGAAGTAGTATAAGGTATCCTGCTTAGGCCTAGATACTGATGGAACTAATGATGGAACTAATAAAAAAGAGCTTAGTCTGATCCCAAAGGGAGAAGAGTTGGGTTGGTTAATTAAAGGAGCCTGGCACAGGGCACCTAGTAATTATAGGTGCAAGAAGTCTGAATTTGAAGAGGACTGTGCAGCTGGAGAAGGATAGGGAGGCACCCAGAACTCTGCAGTCTGTGGGCAAGAATGCAGCAAAACCAGATCTGGAAATCAGACTCTGGCAGAATTCCTTGGTGAATTCTTATTTATTCCATTTTTTAATGAGGACCTGAATCTCTCCTTATGCATTTATGTTTTTGCATGCACATGCGTATGTACAATTCCAGTTACACCCTATGGCTGGGAGGGTGATTTTATTAAAGACCAGAAGATTGAGACAGATGTTTTAAGAGACACAGGCTTAGCCCTATAGTAGTTTGGAATAATTAATGCTGACTGCTGCATTGGTTGTATTATCGATGCTACTGGGTCTTTATCTCAAGCATCATCTCGACACCCATGAGTCTGTATCACTGTAGGGCAGAGCTTTTGAAGGCAAAGGGGCTGAGGCCACCAGGACCTGCTGGGAAATTGCTCCTAAACTCTTATGTAGGTGTGGGGTGGGGAACAATGCTATGTCATCACATTGTCATCACCAATGCTACGTCTCTTTATAGTTAAGTTCCTTAAAGCAGTGTTTCTCAAAGTTAGGTTATAACCCCCAAAGGGATGCAAAAGGCTTCAAAGGAAGTCACAAAGTCACTAGCCAGTAAACAGCTTTCTACTTGTAATTGCTGTTAGGAGTTCTGTTCCTCCTAGTTTGAAGAGTTAGCATTTATTTCAGTAACTCTCATTTTCCTGGAGGAACTTGCTGCCATCTCAGCTGAGGAATGTGGGATGAGCCACCACAACAGATGAGTGCAAAAGGGAGTCAAGCTTGTATAAAGTTTGAGAAGCAGTGCTTTAGCAAATTTTATTTTCTAGGGACAAGGTCTGCAAATTTTCCCTGAAATGGATGAAAGATAAAGACAGTTATTTTATCCCCAGTGGATTTTTCAGTAGGCCCCATCTGGGGAAGGTAGGACTGTCTGTGCAAAAATGTATTGTTTGTTTTAGTGCTCAGGACTAAATAATGAGGTGAGGAAGCTGTAGCTCTTACTCTACCCCTTACACTGACGTGCTGTACACTGGTAGGTGGATCACACTAGAAAACAAAATGCTATTTCTAAGGGATTCTAGCTCAAAAGATAAAAAGAACCAGTTTTGCCAAACTATAGGAGAAGATGGTCCACAGAAGAAAACTGCTTTGAGAATTTGTCTTGTGTAGTGACTTTATGTATGTGCTCCTTGGCTGTCATAAATGTAAAATAAAAAAATGTTAACTTGAGACACTTTTTTTTTTTTTTTTTTGTTGCAACGGACTAGGGGAATGCTCATGGTCGTTTTTTTCAGTTCAGGTGACTTTATAGCTTCTGATCACCTGTACAAAGCCAGAGCGGAATGCCGTCAATTTTCCCATCTCAAAAAGGCAGTTCCCCTAGATACATGGAATAAATTTTGAGCCTCCCACACCTGAAAGGGAGAAGCGTCGCTGGTGGTAGAAAAGGGGTGTGTCTGTTGCATGTGGGAAGCTCCTGCAGGGGATTTTTCATAATTCAGGGCCTGTTGAGGAGAGGACTTGAGTGATGGGATGCTCTGGACATGGCCTACAGGGAAAACAGAGGAGTGGGTGGGGATCTCCCTAGGCTCTCATGGCTTAACGGCCACATTTAGACGGATTTAAGAGGCGTAAGCATTTATAGTAAATTCTACTGCTATATCACAGCCTGCTTTCTGCTTTTCTAGCTTTGTCTCCATGGGGGTATTCCATGCTTTATCCCATTAGACAGCCTGAACTTTTTCCCCTACTTATAGGATTACATGGGGCAGAGATGTAAGAAGAAAGGGAATCTTGCCACTACTCCACCTCTTTATCTCTGTAACTCCATGTATATCTCTCTGCTCTCACAGGGGCCAAGCTTTCTGCTTTCCAAAACCCTGCTCTGAAATTGCTGATTCAAGCAGGTAGTAACTTTAGGACTCCTTGCAGAATAAATGCCTCCTGTGTGCTCCCCTGGCACTGGGATTTCCTCTCTGATTTATCATGCTCAGGTCTGCTAATGTCCCTTGGCTAAACTGGGCATGGTGGGATGGTGTGAAGGTCATTTTGTATATGCCATATAGATTTTTGGAGACATGGTGGGAGGGTAGGGCATCTAAAGCAGCACATCCTGCTGGGAAAAGGAGGAAGAAAAGGATAGTCTGGCTCTTCTTTTCGCAGCCTCTTGTGGTGGGATGAAGGTTTTGACAGCCTAATTCAGCATTTAGAGAAAGAACCAAGCAGAAAGATTCACCCTCACCCACTCCTTGCAGCCCAGCTGTGACAAACTGACAGATAATTAACAAATCAAGACCTCCTATTAGCCTTGTCCCTGATGCATTAAAGCAGCTCCTATGTTGCATGTGTCCTTTAGCAAATGCCTGTACTTTATGGCTACAGACTGAAGTAGGTAGATCACTTTAGAAAGGCAAAGGGTTCTCTAAGATGTCAATGCACAAATATTTCCACGAATGGAAGAAGTTATCTCTAAAAGAAAATGGTGGACAGTAGGTGGGAGACCTGTACTGTGACTGAATGGAAGCTACTCGAATGGTACAGTGTGTGTATGAAGTATCTTCTGGACTATAGAACTGAAGGAGATGTACGGAATTATTATTGAGTCCCTCTTGTTTTTACAGAAAATGACTTAAATTGAAGCAGCGATTGATAGGGCAGGTTTTTTGACTGTGACTAATTTTTTTACAAGCCTGTAAAAATTACATGCCAGGAAATTTGGTTTGTGGTAGAAACAGATCTAATGTTAAGACCTTAATATTACATTGTGTATAGTGTATTGGTGCCCTTTCCTTTGTGTCCTGAAGTTGTTGAAACTGCATGCGTAAGCCCCAGGTAAGCTGCCTTCTCTTTGCTTTAGCTCCACTCATTTGGAGAAGAATGAGGAAGAGTGTCAATATCCTTCTAGTTCAAGATGTTAAATAGACACAAGCCATTGGTTCAGCTTAACACATGTTAAAGGAGAGAGAGATATCTAATTGCATCAAAGCCACTCTTAAGTTCATGTATGTGGAGCCCATCAAGCTGAAAGCATCCAGACAGCATCTGCTGTTATCAAATCACTCTTGAGTCCAGCTAATTAAAATAGAGCTTCATTTTTCTGAACCATTGTTTGGCAGGAATTCGAAACAGGTCTAACCCAATTTCTGTGTGTTTATGAGCCTTTATTATATCAAAAGTACTTTTCTGTAAATGTACAGGGCAGTGTTAAATGAATTGATCCGCACTGTATCACTGTAGATGCACTGTGGACTTCCTAATGATTTCTCTTCTAGCTTTTTCCAGATATACCCCAGAAAGCTTGCTTTGTCCCTTATCGTGTCATCTTCTTTCTGTCTTTTCCTCTCTATCTCACTCTCAAGAAAGTAAATGTCCTTGTATTTCTTTCTTTCATATCCTCCTCCTCCACTCTATTGGGATTTTTGTATTATTAAAACATTTACACATTTGCTGCCACATGCAAATGCGGAATAATAAACCAGGACTCTTTATACTCCAGACAGGAGCAGGAGGTCTCTCACCACTGATTCTTACCCAGTACTCATCCCTGTTGATTACACGGGATGGAGAGGAGGGGGAACCTAAACGTTGCTGTGTTGAATCTGTTTGATATAGGATTTTTGTCCTTAATTTTTTATTTTAAACATTTTGCAAATCCTAGGTATCACATTCCTCTTTATAATTTGCTACATACCAAGCACTGAAGTTAAAGAGATGTAGAAATTGCTCCCCGAAGACAGGTTGTACTCTTTGGCATCGAAAAGCTGATTCATGAATATTCTCTGTAGAAAGAGAATACCACACATAGGGCCAGTCAGTTCAGAACATCTGAGCGTCAGTAGCAGCCCAGTGAAACAGTAAAGTCAGGAAATAACTATTTTTCTGGTACCCAGTATAATCTAAGATATTCATATGATATTCTTAAGTCTTAAATTTATTTCTGAGCAGTGTACTGATATTACAAAAAACAGAAGTTAATGATTAATGTCAGGTAAAAAGCCTGACAGTGATCTGTCATGAATTCTCCTTAGAAGAGTAGTAAAGACTTTTGGACTTTTAAAAATAGTTGGATAAAATACAAAATACAAATTCTTTCTGAAATATAAATATAAATGTACTTCCTGTATAATTCAAGGAAGTTTGCTTCTTTTAACTCAGTTAATTCACCTTGGAATGGAATTTAAGTGCATTTTATTTTGTATTTAATGCAGTCTATTCTGAATACGTATATTCAACTCCTCTGTGTAAAGCTTAAGAGCAGCATGCATAAATTGATACCGGAAGCAAGTGTAACATTTTGCTATAAGCAAACCAGTAAAGTTCTATTAGATGTTCCACAATTTAAGAAGCATCATTGTCTCCTGTTCTGTGCTTTAGAGAGAGATGAAGAAAATTGTTACTCAGAAGTTTGGTCTTCTGTTCATGGACAGTGATTCTCTCCTGATTCCTCTTTTAATAAATTTAAGTGAATTTAATGCTGACAAAAAGCAGCAGAGTCACCATATTCAGAAAGATAGAGCAGGGCCATTGTACTGCATGCTTTTTCTGTAAGTCTTGTAAGCAGACCTGAGGGCCCTACTGCTGGGGGCTTGACTAGTCTCACAACTTATTCTCTACCTGTCTTCTTTACTGAGACCATCAAGGTGTACGGTGGGTACTTGCCTTTCTAGCAACTGTCTCATCAATATGGTCACTTTCTCAGCCAAGAGACATGAGTCGATGGCTTTGAGAGAAGAACTTCTGGTAGAGCACAACAATAGAGGTAAATCCGGATACTCTTACATGCAAAAGCAATTCAAACAACATTTCTGCTCACGTCATGGTGAGTATAGAATGAATGTGTTGGATCTAAGAATATCTTCATAGGCTTCTCAACATTTCCTACATATGCGATTGTTGCTGTAGTTGCTACTGCAGAAAGAAGTTTGCCATTCTAGCAAGAAACACTCTTTCTTTTTTTGTTTTATAATAACAACAACAAAGTCAAGCATTTGGTCTAAGGATCCAAAAGCCCAGGAAATGCATCTCTAGGGCTCCTCGTCAATTTCAGACATAATGAAATATAGAAAATACTCAATAAAAGCACCTTTATTACTTTAAATGTTTAAATGTGGAGTTTTTAGCCATCAGGTTAATGTTTTTGTATCATTTTTTGATTTGATTGTGAGCACTTTTCCAGGTATCTCTGCCACTTGAGCACTAATTGGATTTCCACAGATAAACGGTGCTAGCTGCAGCCCTTACATCACTGTGTTTTTACTTCATCATTATTTTATTTGTTTTTACTGTAAAGGTTAATAAATCTCAGTATGTTTAGAGTATGAAACAAGGCAGGCAGGCTAAGAACTACAACATGAAGGGGTGAAGTTTTATATGCTGCTTTCTGAAGTCTGAGGGGTGGAAGGAGAAACAGTGTGCCCTTTGTGGTATTTCTAATGGGCTGCTGGGTATGTTAGTCAGCCAAGTAGCGATCCATAATCCTTAAGATAAAAAGCGTTGATCTCTCCACTAGTTCTCAGACAGAGCTGTAAGGCATTTGAATTGGGTTACCATTGATTTAAGGTGGGGAGAAGACTGAGTAGCATGGGTCTGCTTAAAAAGGGATATGTGGGATTTATTTAACTTTATTTAATTTTTTAAAGAAAATTGGAAGCCTTTCAGTGCAAGTACAACTGAGTTCCCTCTGGATTCTCAAGGAAGCTAATATAGAACTTGCTAATATTTTAGGGAAGAACTAATTGAATGGCAGATTTCAGTCAAGATTTAGGTTGCAAATAAATTTCCATAAGAATTTATAAAGGTCCCAGACTTTTGCTGTCTCACCTATTTGGTCAGGAAAGCAAGTATTTTTTACCATTCTTATGGTTTCCTGGGAAGCTGAGCTTGACTTCCTACCACATTGGCGGTAACCCTTAGTTTCCAGCCTCAAAGGCAGTGTGGAAGCCCTTTTTGGCCTAGCAGGATTGAAACTAGTGCATTTCAAACACTTACCACCAATTTTGGACTTTGTCGCTTAATAGGAATTGATTGAGCAGCCTGTACTTGGGCCAGAGCAGCATTAAAGACTCAATCTGCTTTCTTCTGTTACAAAGATAGAAAAATGCTTCGTAGCTCCTATGGATCAGGTGCAGAGTCTTGGGAAAACTGCAGTGTTACAGACTCAGGCTTTCAGTTGCACCAGTTCTCCGTAGCAACAATGGCCATTCTTACATTGGTGTTAATCCCCTGCTGTGGTATGGACCCAGATTTCAGAGAGATTGTTGATGCTTTCTGCAGCATTTATCAAGGAAACGGCTGCTTTCTTTTTTTTTTTTCCTGAACTGAGTAATTGTTTATTAATTTTTCAGCATGTAAAGAGTATAATTATAATAGTCCCTGACATGTGCTGGCTGTGCCAAGGTTTAAGAAAAACAAAAAACATGAGAAGTGCCATTTTGAACCTTGTCTGATTTTGTAGGCCTTCCTGGTTTGGACCCAAATTTCTGTGTAGAAACTAGGCAGGAGCATCCTGGCTTGAATATAATTCTCTGTAGAACTGATACTCTTCAGCATTTTAACTCAGTTTAGGATGGCGGGATCTTGCTTAAGTGTTTCAAGAGAGATGAGGTGGTTACACATGATTTTTTGGTACATACAGTGCTGTATTGGTTGAGCAGCATCCTGAATTTGTCCTGACACCTATATGCTTTGTTTCTTTAAATAGTGAATGTAATATCCATGAAAAATGCCAAATTGACCCCAGGGGAAAATGAAGTGGACCCGTTGTTTGGTGAATATTTATGGCATGGACAGCTACAGTGGAAATATTCCTCATGTTTGCCCTTAGAAACGGGACTGTTTCACTCCTGTTCTAGAGGAAGCGTGCTGAGAGTTGACAGGGAAGCTCAGTTGCTTTTGAGGCTGCTCATGCAAGTTCCTACATATGAAGGAGAAATTCTGTGATGTGAGCTTCTTTCTGTTACAAACTGGACAAAGACAAGGGACGCAGCTGCTTTCGAATCTATAAAATTATTCCCCTCGCAATCCCCATAGACTAGGCAGCTCTGGCCAATCAGATTTCTTGCCCCTTACTTAGTTTTTCCCTTAATGGGGCAATTAACAGCAGGAACAAAGTGCATGGTCTGCTCAGTCTTTATTATTATTTGTGTTATAATAAATGTCTAGGAGGCCAGTCGCAGACCAGCACCAGGCACTGTGCAAATACAGAGTAAAAGGACGATTCCTGTCCCAAAGAGCTCTAAGTAAAATACTAAATTTACATAAAGGTCTTCCAGTGTTTTAAGTAAGTCCTTCTCCTTTTGCTATTACTTCCCAACTGCTGTGGTTTGCATGATTTATTGTGCAGCTGTCACGATTTCCAGCTTCTTTAATGTTTCCAACATGAAACCTTTTGTTTGTTAGATTCTGGTGATCCAAGTAGGTTCCCCCAGTGTCTCCTTATTCATTTGGTCATTCAGATCTTCCACGTAATAAAGCCATCATAGCCTCCTGAGTTCACCCCTAATTGTTTGGGGGTTTATTGCTGCAAGGAAAACACTCAGTTTCTAATCTATGTCTCCCATGGATTAAGAATTCTATTAAATGGGGTTCTTGAAATAGCAGGTTCAAGGAATAATAGCTTGCTGATATTTCCTGTCCATTTGAGTCATTTCAGCATAAAACATCTTCGTGGCATCTTCCACAGATGGGTTCTAGTTTCAGTCCTCTTGCGCCAAATCTAAACCATTGTATTGCTAGTATTTTCCAGACCCTTGACTGTGGAATTGAAGGATCTAAGTAAGTCTGAACAATGGTCCTGTTCAGGTGCATCTCTTTGATTGATTTAGCCTTCTGGAGGCTACCATTCAATAATGATTTCAAGTACTCAGGCACAATTGTTAGATGTGACATGGACTTCCTATCCTTACATCATCTTCTAGCTCCCTAGCATGAGAATGACCCTCCAGCAGTCCTCGTCTGCCCTGTAGTTAAAAGAATGAAAATGTAGTAAATTACAGCTTCATTGTTTTTTACGTTCTGCACATGTGAAGATAATAGCATAAAAGAGATTTCTTTCAAAAACTGTTGTATTTGAAGTCTTCAGTAATGGCAATATGGAGAGAGGAGTGGGAAACGTAAGAGTTGGAGGTGCTGCCATCCACTCCCCTGAAAGCTGTATCATGCATTTTTTTTTAGCTGTGGAGCCATGGAATGATCTTAGTTCTGCTGTAGTGAGCATCTTGGACACTGACTCATTACATTCCTTTGGAGTGATTCAGCTCAACAGCTTGACACTTGCATTAATTTTACAGTACAGAGCCTCAGTGATCCCTAAGCGTCCTTCTGTAAGAATGGAGAAGCAAGATGTGTAAATTTGGTACAGTCGTGAAAAGTTATAAAAATCAGGTTCTCTTTAATCAGTTTTGACCTTTCACCTTCTTTATTCTTAGGTCCTGTTGAATCAGTTTGTTAACCTTACCATGGCACTCTGGCTTCACCCGCACTTGGAAGCTAGATACCTTACCTACTTGCAGGAGATGCTGACCTTCTAGTCCACATATTATCCACAGTGATCCATTACATTCAGCACTGATGTTATTGCCATTTTTATGTGAACAGAACTTCAAATAATTTGCGGCCAGTTGGATTGGAAGCATTGTTTCCCACCACACGCCCCTCCTCGTTCATCTTCCTGCAATACCTTCTTTGGTGGTACCGGTGATTGTAGGAAGCTTGCAACTAGACCTTAGGCAGAAGTACAAAAAGGGGATTTTTAACATTTATTTTTCTGCTGAAAGTGAGATTACATCTTTTCAATAAAAAGTTAAAATATTTGAACTTTAGAAAAAAGTTCATGCTCCTGATTGGTTAAAATTTATTGTGGCTGCATTATCAGTTTAATACATTTAGTTTGCTGTTCTGCTCATATTTCTTGCAAGGTGTTGCTCCAGCATTTATCACTTCCCCGTAACAGTTTGTACTGTGTTAAACCTGATGTTCTGAAGTCTCATTTGGAGGTATATTTCTTTCTGAAATAAAAAAAAATACATAGATAGCACATTTTCTCTGTGCATAAAAGTAGTTGTTGTACATTTGTTTTAAAGCATGTGTAAAAGTTTCTTGTTCTCTTTAGTTTTATGCATGTAAGTTTTACCTGAATATTATTCCTCTTAAAAAGAGAGGAATTTTGTACAGATGTCCACTATGTTTTAAATCGAATCAGAAAAAACTGAAGATGGCAGAAATATTTCACTTTGAAAGGTGACTACTACACAGACGATGTTGCTACTTTTCATAAGGGCTTTTACTCCATATATCAATGTGTTTTAAGAGAGACTTGGGTCAATAATACCATGCTTTAGAATTCCCTAAATACATATTTACACAATAGACCTTAAAATATATTAGTCTATCATGTCAGCTCCTGTACACTTCTATCAGGGATGTTTTATGTGCTTAACATATGATACAATAAAACTTTATTTTATATAGCATTTTTCATACAAATTGTATCCTAGGATGCATCGTGGGGTTAAACAAGACTTTCACAAGGTTAAAATTAAAAAAAAAAAAAGCTGAAGGGCACAGGAAAATTAAGGTCTTTGCATAGGAAATATTTATTTAACTGAGCAATGGGAGTCTGAATGGAGGGGCCACGGAGCTAAGAGAGCCCGTGAGTCTGACTGGAGGTGCAGCCCGGGGTCCCTGGCAAGGGGCAGGTCGGGCGAGGGAAGGCTGGCTGTGTGCGGGTAACGGATAACGACGGGTCGCGCCTGTATGAACAGCCGGAGCAAGCGTGAAGTGGCTCCTGGAACAAAGAAGTTGAGAATAGGGACTATGTGGAGTGAGAATAGCAGAAGAAACGAGGGGAAACTATGCTGGGGGAAAAAGGAAGCATCTGAAAGCAGGGCTCTGTAGCTGACCCGGCGGGTGAAGCTGCGGGCGGTGGGACAGCCGCGCGTACAGGGGGGCCTTTGGCGGCTCCACTGCTGCGCCTTCAGCGCGCGTGGGGTCCGTGCCCGCGGAGGCCCTGCCTGGAACCAAGTAGGCACAACAAGATGACACGAAGGCAGCTCAGCTGGGATTTTTTCCTGGCTTTTATCAATTTTTTTTTTTTTGGTCACCCTATTAATGTAAATTAAGTAAGGCTTTTTTGTATGTTATAATTATAGATAAATGTATTTAAAGTAGATCTGGATTTTGTAGTCCTCAGGAAAAAGAGGAAGAGTAATTTTTCCCCCCGTCCCTGTCATGTGTTCATTTTAATGAGCAATTTTAAAAAATTGAAAATAAAAGAGGAAAATGAATAGGTGTTGAACCAGCCTGTGATATGTAAATGCCAACTAGTAATTACCTAAAACCTCAATTTTCTTTCTGTTTCATCTTGCAAAACATTTCATTTCCACTGAGTGAAAACACTTAATTTGGGCTTCGCCGGCGGGTGAAGCCTGCCCCTCAGCGCGGGGCCGCCTCAGCGCGGGGCCGCCTCAGCGCGGGGCCGCCTCAGCGCGGGGCCGCCTCAGCGCGGGGCCGCCTCAGCGCGGGGCCGCCTCAGCGCGGGGCCGCCTCAGCGCGGGGCCGCCTCAGCCCGCCCGCCCCGCCGCGGCCAGGGGGCGCGCTGGCTCCGCGCCGCCGCCCGGGTGAGGCCCCTTCCCTGCCCCGCCGCTTCTCCTCAGAGCGCTGGACAGAAACGCACCTGCCCCCCAGCCCGCACCGCTGTCTGCCTTCGGGAGCCTTGTTCTCTCAAGTGTTAGCGAAAACGGGGCGATAGATACGTGGCTGGGATTTCTTGTCTTACCTTTCATCTGGTTGCTGTTACGTTGATGATTTTGAGTTAGAGTTCACTCACAGAACTCTCCGCTGTCGGAGTTTCCAGGCACCTGGGATTTTTCCTTTTTAGCTTGTATTACCCGTTTTTTGGTTAATATTCTGTATGCTTTTAGTTCTGGGTTCTTAATCTCAGATATAGTTTGAAGCTTGTTTCTTCCTTGCTTTTGTTCTTTTCTCGTTTTCTGACTCTGGTGAATCTTGCTTTAAATTGTATTTTTTTTTCTTTGCTGTGTTTTACGTGAGGAGTTTTTTATCTTTGTTACTGCATTTTTAAACTTTTTGGGGTACGACTTTGAGATCTGCCAAACTTTGTAGGTTTCTAGGTTCTCTCACAACAGAAATAATTCCTGGGGTTCTGTATGGTTTCATAAAAATTTCAGTGGAATCACAGGAGCTTTAAAGTGTTTCCGCTCTCCTGACTGACCTGCGGATAATTTCGGCAGCAATAACAAGCAGCTTCTGTGAAATATGAATTTCACAGCAATTCTGGGGCCCAGAACACTGAATTGGGAAAAGGTTTGTCCCGGGAGAAGGAAGGTGGCGTTAGAGCACGTTGCGTATGTGGTGTCCCAGGACCCCGACTCAGAGAGAGCTCTGCCTGGAATCTCAGGGAACAGTGCCTCTTTAGTGAGATATATGGCTTCATAATTAGCCCCTTGCATTTTTTCATGAGTGCTAGCATCAGCGTTCTATGATGTGTTTCCCTGATTAACAGCTGCTTTGCAACTATTTCCGTGTGCCACCGATAACCATATTTGTCAAGTTAGTCCTGGCAGAGCACTGATTTCTTACTAAAATGCTGCGTTTCTGTTTGAAGGGGTTTTCTTGTTCATTGCGGTGCCAGGCTTTTAAGTCAGCCCTTGTTAAAACGTAAGTTGGCTTTAGCCTGATGCTTGTTAACAGGATTCTGGGTATCTCCTTTAGAGTAGGAGTGCAGAAACCTTTCACAGACAATTTAATCTTCTGAGCCTTGCAAACATACAGCCGTACACTGAGGGGGTGTTGCTGTAGGCTAATATATTGATCAGTTCCATTTGCCCTATAGCTGTGGCCTTCTGCTCTGGCTGAAATAGGTTGAGTGTTTGTTGATACTGCCATATTATTATTTTTTAATACACTGGAAAAAAATTAATTCCAACTTCTTTTACATACGTCATGTATATTGCCAGTGTTGATTGCTTCCGCACATGTAATGTAAACTGTCTGTGCATAGTTCATGGCCTGTGCCGCCTCTGCTTAATGAAAAGAAGTGTTGCATTTAAACAGATACAGATCCACTCAGAAAGACAAAATACCATCCCTTGCAACGTATAATTCAGACCCAACCTTTACATCACAGGTCATCTCGAAGTCTCAGTCTATCAACAAATGCTGTTTAGTAATAACCTACAGAGGGTTCCCAGTCTTAGGAAATCTATTAGAGTTCTTACGGGCTGCATTCCTGGTGGCTTTTGATTCTGTTTTCCACATGGAACTCTGTTACCAAATCCTGTGGAACTTTTATCAATGAAGGTGATTTTCTTTTACATTTTTGTTAATTGATGTTTTGGTTTTTTAGATGGTAGAAAGCGGTCATTTGCCACAGTATTTTAAATTTCATGCTTTATTTTTCAGTGCTGGCTAACTGATAAAGTAGCTCAGATTGCTTCATTGGAAACCCTGCAGCTTTGAGCATAATAAGAAATAAGGCTGGCTTTACCTTCCCCATTAACACAAAGGGAAGGGAGATTAGGAATGAGGGACCTTGGCTGTAACGTCAAAGTACTGTACTTTGGCCCAGAATTTCGCCAGCCTGCTGCACTCCCACAACATCTGCAATAAAGTTCCTGTCTCTCTTTTATATCTTTGACATTGAAGCAGAATATTTGGCCTGTATTTATGTAATTTGGCCAGACTCAAATATAATCCATGAATCGTTACATTTATCTTCTAATTAGAAAATCAAACTGTAGGACAAGACCTGCTGCAGGATTCCACCCACCACCACCCAGTCAGAAATGTCTTTGTGTATCATATCACTGCAGGAGAAGTGGTACTGGGATAGCAAGTTTATAGAATTTACTTGCTTTTAAAAGCCAAATAAACTGTCTTTCTTTAAGAGAAATTCATACCTGATCCAGTAGATAAAACTAGTTTGCTGGCCAGTGTGTGCTGACAATCTAAGAATCAGAGTAGTGATATAATGCACATTATTTGGCAGTGTCCTAATAGTATAAAAATTCGGAGAAGTGTTACAAATGATACAGAAATAGTATGGAACAATGTTACTGGCTGAGTCAGAGTGCTATTTGCTGCATGATTTTTTTTGGCTATACACAGGACTGCAAAATCTTTTCATCTTCCTCCTCCTTTTTGTGTTGTTTAAATTATGGACTGCAGTTGCCCTTGTTTGTGCAAAGAAAATGATCCATAGAAGGTAGGAAAGTTCTTGTGTATGTTAGTTGAAAATATTGGCATTTTGACACGGCCAATATTGCTTCAGAAGTTGCTCATGTATACAAGGTGAATTATAAAAATGAAGAAGTTTCAGCTCAGCCTATAGGAGGAATGTTCAGAGGTAAATGCAAACACAGATATGAGAAACATGGGATTACTGGGGGATGGAATACATGTCCAGAATTCTTTTTTATGAATTTTGTTGTTGCTTGTAATTTTATTTTGTTTTAAGATTAAAAACATTGTGAATACTGGAGGAAGTGATGCAGGGAAGAGATAAAATACAAGTTTATTTTGGAGAGAAATTTACTACTGAAATGTTTACGTTTTTACAAGGCAAAAATAAGTTTTAATGAAGGGTTAGAATCAATGAAATGTTCACATGGTTGTGATTGAAATTGCACAATGAAAATTACTGCTTATTTCTTACAGTTTTTTTAATGCTTAAAACCTGATAATTAAATATGAGAGCTTGCAGAATTTCGGGTCTGCAGGCCGTTTGTGTCTGTGTCTCCAGCTCACTAAAAGTGGGAGGGAGTGTTGAGGAGTTTCTGAAGAAACAAACAAGTAATTATTGTTAGAAGGAAAGTGGTTTTGATATGTTCACATATCTGTTGGTCTGCTCATTTGGGCATCTTTCTTATTCAGCATATTATCTTAGGGTTATTAGTTTGGGTGCTTTATATTTCTGCATCTGGCATAGCAATATCAGCACAGTTTAAATCTGTGATTTGCCTGTCACCTGCATTTCAGCTGGAGACAGATCAAGCACACATAAATGAAACCGAAGTGTACTTTATGTGGGGTATTTTGCTGGGGTATTTTATGGTTCAAAATTACTGAATGTAAACTTAAGGAAAAAAGTGAAGGAAAATAAGAAAAGGAAAAGAATTAAAAATACCCCATTCGTTTTATCTTCCCAACTTTGAAGCGTGCTGGGACTTTGTCAAATTCCCGTTAAAATAAATATGTCAATTTCATCTCTCTTCCAAATTCATTTATCATGCTTTTTTAAAAGGTGTTTTCTGCTTTACCTGATGTTTAAATTGGATTCGCTCGTTTATGCTGTTCTTTGCTGTATCCCCCATGTTTTTCTTAAATGAATTAGTAATGACAGCGTACTCCATCATACCCTCTCTACAGCCACTTTAAGGGAAGCCTGGTGATCTAAACCTTTTAACCTATTAAAGATGATTTTCCCCAATTGAATCAGACCCACCACAGGTGTAATAACTAATCATTTAAACTACACCTGCTATTATGTATTTTTAAGCCATTATGCGTGTTGGATAGATGATAATTCATGTTTATTGCATTGTCCAATGGATCCGTTTTGCCTACGCTAGCCTGATTAATGTATTTAAAGAAATAAGAGATGCAATTTAAAAGAAAAAAAACATTGATGGAATGCACTGAGGAGTACATTGAAAGTGCCATTAAACCCATCAGAACTTTGCTCTCTGACCAGAAATGCATATTCGAAGGGTTTGATTCAAACACAAAGTGAAACTTAGTGATTTCAGTAGTGGTGCTATTTTTTTTCCTTCCTTTTCTGCTGTGAAAAGTTTTGAAAACATTTTTGGAACTGAATTCCGGAAACTGTGTTTTAAGATAAACTTTTCAAGACCTACCTAACATAGGTCTAGCATATACCACCATTTTAGGAGAAGGTTTATGCCACTGTTTGGGGAGAAAAACCTCTGCCATGCATATGCATGGTTATTTCTAGCTCTAGAGGAAGGAAGGAATCTCTTCCACTAGTTCACATGGATGTGTCCCTCCTAAGTGCTTTTAACTTCAGGCACGTTATTACCCGTGATGCCACAATCAGAACGGATGTCTTTGTATAAAAAAGTAAAGTGAATCACTAGTGCAGCAAGATGTAATAAGGTGTGTGATAGTATAGGAGAGTATGTGGAAAGTTGACCTACCATATGAAGAAAAAAATCAAATACCTTTCATTGGCACTTAATGGAACTGTAAAAAAACAGTGTCATTGTCGTTGATGCCATTGAGTATTATCTCATACTTTACCCTTTTGTCTGAATAAGCCATTTAAGTGCTCTGTCACCTTAAAGAAGCATGTAGAAGTCAGTCTTTAAACAAAAGTAATCTGTGATTTCTGCCGGTGTGGAACATAAATTTAACTACTCACCTACCCATTTTTTCATGAAAAGTAACTTTTTGTATATATTTGTTCTGTGATCCAAAACATGTGAAGTTGCTTCTTTTCCAGTCACAACAAGCTGAAGTTTATTGCTTCCAGTAAGTCAGATAGAAAGGAAGCATTCTTACTAGTAAGCCTGTTGTTACAGATCATATGCATTGTCTCAAGGTTGCCCTCAACTATAGGGGCCAACGTAGGTAAGAAAATCACACTATAAATGACAGAAACCCCTAAGAATCTTAATGGAGTTTTTTGTACAGGTTGAGCTGCTCCAAGAGTAATTCAGAAAGAAACTTTTAGGTTGAAATACCATATTTGTGCTTTCTGATTAGAGTTAAGCCACAAACTGTGATGCTCGTTGAACCATTTCTGAAAGTTGGATCGGTGTCAGCTCCAGACCATCTCCATGTGTTGGATGTGATGCCTTACTTTGCAGTACAGAATGCATAATATAAAATAGGAATTTGACCATTCCTAACTTGGATCTTTTCTCTCTTCTATTTCTCCAATCCTCCTACCCTCATCAGATTGTGACAGCAGTGAAGTTTTTACAGAATCCACGAGTCCGCCAAAGTCCTCTTGCAACCAGAAGAGCATTTCTGAAGAAGAAAGGTATGAACTTTTAAGTTTGTGGTCTCAGTGATCATGAGGGAGCTTGAGTTAGTGTAAAGCCAAAATGTATTGCTATGGAAAATTAGATGTTAAGGACGAAGCAAGTAGTCTGTCTCAAAAAAAGATTTAAAGTTTGTAAGAAATAGCAGTCTCTTTTCTTTCAAACTGACTAGAGCAATATTGGCACCAGATGTGGAATTGTAGAATACAGAAGACACATTGGAAGTTTTTGGGTTAACTATTATCAGATCTTTTCTGCAATGAGGACAGTTTAGAGTTGTGGACTAGTTGGTCAGTTCTAACCTTAGTGGCATTGGCTTTAGAATGACCAACTTTAGGTGAAAAGGTCGAATGTTTCCAAAAAGAGCCAGAGAGAGGAATGAAGGGCAAAGGACTTGGTGAAAGTAAACAAGGTCAGGTTAAGGTCAAGCTTGGGGTTAACCTGACTTTCAGGCTGAAATGGTAAACTACTGACTGAGTTTAGCCCTTTTCTATAGCAGGGATAGAACAGATCCTGACAAATCCTATATCGTCTCAGACAGATGGAACATACTTTCGCCATTGCCTACTGAGAATTTATTTTACTTTCTGACTCACAGCGGAACTATCTTTTGTTATTTTTTTTTCTTTCTGAAGTTTTAAGTCCACAAGTTACAGTGCATTTCAGGTGAAGTTCACTCCATATTATGCTACCCTCCTGGGACCATATTGCTTAGATCCTTACCGCAAAATGTAAATATTAAAGACAACCTTACCATAGAGTTAATTACATGCACTATGGAGCACTTTAAGCAGTTGGAATGATACTGAAAATACAAACTCCAAACTTCAGGTGGGAGTGACCCACATACACATTGAAGTCATAAGTACTTCAGGGCACATCAAATTCTATAGCTAAAGTTTTTCAGTTTTGAAAAGTAGGGAAGCCTATGAAATATATATAATTCTGTTTGGGGTTATGAACTCTTTATTGAGATGCCTGAGACCTGATGTCATGAGATGGAGAGTTCAAGTATATGCACCACGTTGCTCATCTTGAATAGCAAAGGACCTAGAAGGGAATGGCAGTCTTGTATTTTAGCAATGATGTCATGACAAGTAGTTCATGGATCATTTTGAGTGTGATCCTCTCACTGCTTGTCCTAGTGCCAGTTAGAGAACATTCCAATTACATAGGTATGCTACTTGCCCTGCCCTGCCATCAGGATGGCATTAAAATTTGGAGCCTGTTGGCCGCTGTGCTCCATGAGTTTTTCCTTGAAATATGTGGACCTACGGGGAGTAATTAATCATAAAAGCTTGGGGATTTCAACTCTATCATCGAAGCAATGAAGCAAGGGAAAGCTGAGCCTAAAAGCTGTGCTGATTACCCGGGGTAACCTGATACAAAATCTATTGTTGCCGAGAGATCCTTAGCCCCCAGTATATCGTGCAATATTATAACTGCCTGATCTTCTTCTGTGCTGACAACGACCAGTTATTCCTCATTTTCTCTCTCAACACAGCTGGGTTAGAATTTCATTTGCAGAAGGTATTTAGAGCAATTTAGAGACAAATGTCTCTGGTGTTTGCTCTGCACTTCCCCACCGCAGGCTTCGCTGAACAGTTTTTAGTATCAGGAGCTCCATCTAATCTGTTTAATTTTAATAAATCCCTGACTGGGAGAAGAGGAAGGGTGGGGAGATGGAGGCACAGAGAAACTGTGGCCTGACTAATACTTCTTATGAATTACTTGGCTAATAATTACTAAAGAGCAGAAATGGTTTGGTAGAGCTGTTTGTTTGTTCCTGTTTGTTAATTAGCCCTCCTTCCCTTTGTGCTAATTGTTTGTTTGAAAACTTAACAGTAGGAGATAGGAAGAAGCAGGGTCCAGTGTGCCTGTACCCAGCAGTCACTGGAAATACATCCATATGGAATCTGGCCACTGAGCTTTCAACATGACCTGTGTTCGTGACCTCGAGAGCAGAAGGTGCGTGGTACCTATGTGCTCTAGCAGATGGAGGCAATTATTCTTGAAACGTAGATGTCGTGGCAAGTTTAGTCCTGAGTAAATGAGGGATTACATGGTTTTGGTAGGCTATGCCCCCTATTCTCTGATATACAGTCATTGTCATCCCAATGGTAATGTTTATCCCTAGTTTACAGATAGTTAGGCTGTCTGGTAGTGAAGTCCTCACTGCCAGTCAAAAAAGCATTTTCTGTAGAGAAACCATTTCAGTTACAAGAGTCTCTTAAAATTATCTTTGTAGGAAATAATGCAGAGGTACGCTTGTATTTTTTTCACAGTTACTCTGATTCACGTTTCTTCAAGCAGAAATTGCAGTAGAAGATCTTTTTATGGACCCCAGAAGAATTCGAGTGGAGGGGAATTTTCATATCTGTAGAGAGTTGTACACTATGTATGAACTTGTCTTTTGTAGTTACTTTCATGGAACCATACAGGAGAGGCCTATGACTCCCCACTAAGTCTAGTTAAAAACTCGTGCAGTGGAGAGGATGGTGCTGATCACCTTGTGTCTGTGAATGCAGAGGGAAAAGACCAGGTGCCCTACCCCTGTAGGAGCCTTCCACCAGCCCAGCTATGGCCTGGGTAGGCTACAGGGACAGGATTGGAACATTAGCTGTGGGTGAACTTCAGGTCCTGCAATCCTGACTTTGCCTGAGAAATTTCACTTCTAAGACTTGCAGAGATGGTTCCGCCTTGAATTATTTTTTTTTCTTTGTTTTGTGTCTCCTTCCTAAAAAAGGCCAATCAAATTTTATTTCCTTTAAGTATTATTTAATATGTAATATAGAAACTGGATTTTGTTTAACACATTTCAGTGCAGTGAGAAATGCAATTTTCTGCAGGAGCGTCAGCTGGACTGGGTTTGGTTTCTTGTGAAACAGTAGTTGCAGAGGCTGAAAGTAGGCTCTCCTTGTTACTTGCAGGTCAGGGGTTTGCTGAACTGCTCTCTCTGGAACATGGGATAGTAGTGTTGATGACAGTTGGGAGAGTGAGGGTGTCCTGAATTTGTAAAAGGTATTTCAAGAGTTGGATGAGATTTCTCTGTTGTCTTAAGCACTTCTAAACTCCCAAATACAGAGGCATTAATGAGAAACATGAAGTTATTAGAATCATTTATCATTTTCTTTGAAGCTTACACTGGCATTTTGTGTAATTTATGACATTTCCTCCTTTTTATCATGAACTTCTTCAGATGAAGGGAAAAACAGCTGTTTCCCCTCAGAGTATCTGAAAGAAAAGAAAGGAAAAAAAGATGCTGTTTGTTTTTTGTCCAACTCGCTGATTCTGCTGATGACATGCCACAGAATCAGCGGCGCCTTGGGAGTAATTAGACAGCATGTGGGGTTTAAACCCTTGTGGAAATGTGTCTGTCATCTAACTGTTGTGCCTCAGATGTCCTGTACTGCTCAGTTACCCATCCGGTAACTCATGTGGCTTGTTAATTTTGTGTACTCTGAATCTGTAACTTCTGGCGAGATAGAGAAAGGGGGTGGAAGTGCACTATACATGTGGAGCTCTGTTCTTCAGGGTGCTTGTCTTTTGGGGTAGGGAAGGGAAAATCTGCTAGTTTACAGGCTTATTGTGTAATCTTGGATGAAGAACTTTTTTCTTAGTTGCTTGTTCTCTTCATCTGTAAAACAAGTAATGCCTTCCCAGAGTGGCATTGTGGGAGCAGACAAAAGCATATGAGGAGCTCAGAAATTATAGTGATGGGAGAACAGAAGTGCATTAGGGCAAGTAAATGTATAATTGTTGAGTTATATTGGGAAAATGTCCACCCAGAAGGTTGGACAGCCTTCAGAAGACATGCTGCCTGGGTTGGTCTTTTGTGTATGTAACCTAATGGGCTATATGCTTCCAAAAGCAGCTGCACTCCTGCTTGGGGAGATGAGTTGGAGGTTGTTGGATGCATTGCCCTTTTACATGCTGTGTCTACTAATCTGTTTCATTACTTTGGCTGGTAGGAAGTGAGTTACTGCACAAGGTTTTCCTGTAGGTCTTGCACAGTTTTTTGCAGTGCATCAGGGTTCCAGAAAATGTTGCCAGTGACAAGATGCCAGGCTATAGTGATTTCTGAAGAGATGAATAAATTATTTCATTGTACGTGCCCCTCCCCAATCAGAGCTGAAAGACACTTGATTCCCTGGAAACAAATGCTGTCAACCCCAGAATCTCCAGTAGAAAACTGACTTAATTTTCTTCCTCTTTCTGTAATCGGCATTCTTGGAAGTTGAACCTGTGTCTTTTCTCCTTTGCCAAAGAAACCCAAGTGGATCACCTTGAGGACGTGAGAGAAGGGGGCACAGCCATCTGCTGGAGGGCTTTAAAGAAAGTAAATTCTTCAGCAGATTTCAATTTAACCCTCTTTTATTACTTTTCTTTTTTATAATTTACGTCCATTTCATGAGGCAGTTTGCATGTCCTTGAATGGAATCTCGTTACCATGAAAGCTTTTTTAGCATTGATTTCATAACAGTCTTAATTTAATAGCGCCGTCATTACTGAGAAGCCCTGAGAGTGAGGCCCTAGCTTTCCAGGTCACTGACCTTTTAATTACAAACCTTGTTCTGATGGCCAGGTTATCGACTGGACAGCTCCCAACTCCTGCCCCCAGCACGAAGATGAAAATAACTGCCTTTCCTCCCCCACTTCCAGAAAAGGGAGGAAAAGAAAAGTAACCTCTTGTGTTTCCGAAATTAATTTTCTCCTTCAGCTTTACTTTGTAATTAATTCTTTAACATGTCTCAGTGAAGCTCAAACAGTTTTTACAAAGCTTTTTTTTTTGAGAAGAAAATACAATGCAAGCCAATACAGTCCAGTGACAACTCATACCAAAAAATAAAGTTCCTGTGCTGTCAAAATACCCACATGGGCGAAACTGCTATGGCCCTCCAAACCTTATGCTTTTCTACAAATGACCATGTTTGATACAAGAATGTGTGATTAAGCCATAAGTGTAGACTATTCGAGGAATGATAGATGACTTGTCCTTCTCTTCATACATGCTGACAGGATATGGATTTAAGAGATGGTGAAAAAAGGAGTGAAGACTTAACTTCACTGCACAACTGATTGTGTAAGTGAGTGCTTGTCCTGTTTTGTACTTGCAGATCAAGGAACTTGTTCTCTAGCTGTCTGATAAGTGTTTTGTGCCAACGCCTGCACAGACCTCATCACTTGCACTTGCAAAGCTACACTGAGACCTGGAATTCAGATACTAATAACAAAAAATTATTGGAAGAATATATTTGCAAGAATTAAGCATCTAGAACAAATTAACACACAATGAGAGAAAGTTCACTAGCATAAGTAGAATCAGGGAGGGTGTGCTTTCTGATTATTCTGAAGTTTGCAACAGGTGTTCAAGTAGCATAAAGTAAGTCTAACAGCTTGTGTAGACTTACAGAAATGACTGTACAGGTTAAACGGAAGTCAGTGCATTCTACATTTTCATAATGCTTTTCATTTGAGGTTCTTAGAGCACATTGTACCATTAACCATTGAAACTTTGCAGCTATTCTCATGGAGCATGTCTGATGGTGTGTATAAGGTTATCTAGATCTCCCTATGCTTTCCACTAAGAAGCATCCACCTCTGAGGTAGAGGACAGTAGCTGCTTAACATCACTACGTGGTTTTTAGGAGAGAGAAATGAAGAATACTTTATCTAAGTGATCTTGCAGAGGGAGCTTTAGGGATAGAGAATGTAATTACTGAGTAAAAAATTTACTAGGATTCTTGAAAAGCACTATGGGATATTTAATTACTAAAGATGCTTAGGCCTCTGTTTATGACTTTGAAAGATGGCTAATGTGCCTTGTAATATTTTGCTTAGGTTAAAGAAAAATATGTCCTACACCTGTTCATGCAACCAGGTTGTTCTTTAGGTGCCTGCCATCCAAGCTTTGGGTCAATACAACCCTGCATAAATGGGGAAATCTGGTTGTCTCAAGGAACTTATTAGGGATCTGAAGAATGAAGAGTGAGAGAATGAATGCTTTCATTGCTGACAAACTCACAACAGTTCCTATCTGAATCAGTATTATCGGTAGTCACATCCATTTTTGGCACTCTGCTATGTTTGCCCAGTGCTGATAACGTTCAACATACAGGGAAGATTTCCACTGCTGGAGTCTCATAATCCAGAAGAATAGATGTGCTCATAATCCAGAAATTAGTTCCACAGTTCTGTATTTTGTATTAGTTTCCTTCTTTTTTCTTCCTGAAAACGATTGAGAATCTCTATGCATCTGATGTGAAGGAGATGTCTCCCTGTCCTGCCAGTCTTCCATCTGCATATCTCTCACTTGCTGTTCAGTACCAGCCTATTCATCATGCTGACTCTTTGCCTCCATCACTTTTACCACTGTTTGTAATATCTGAACTTGTCATGAACTTCAGGGATTTTCTTGGCTTCTTTGGCAAGAAGAGGCCTGCAGCAGTAGTGTTAACAAAATGTGATAAACTGATCAACCTTAGGACATTCTGGGAAATCGGATATGGCTATTTCGAGTTGTCAGGGTTTTTGGAAGAAAATGTTGATAGAATGCCTTCACTATCATTCCTCAAGATTTGGAAAGAAATTTGGAAAAACTAATCTGTTTAGTGCCTATCCACATGGAGAAATCAGTTCATATCTCATCTTTGACTCTTGTCCCAGTCGCTAGTGATTCACGAGAGGGCAGAAAAACACCTGACATTAGTTTAGGCATAACTAGCCATGTGATGCAGTGTACAAAGGAATGCAACCCTTTCTTTTTTCTACCTTTTAAAGTTTATAACAGCCACATGATTAAGAAAAGTGTGCGTGTTTGATAAAAACTACAGTTACTTACAAGCGAGTTTGTTATTTTAGAAGAACATTGTACTTGGTGCACATTTCATTCTTTTGTAACAATTGTTTTTTGTAGCTCAATGGTATCTAGAAACTAGGATGACAATACATTTCTATCCCATGGAAATTCTGAGGTTTGGAAATTTGTTTTTGTATTAAATAGGGATGAACATTAAAAATGGCAGACTTTTTTTAAAAAATGAAATATTGTTTAAGAGCCGTTTAGATGTGGTGTTGGGGAATATGGTGTAGGGGAGAACTTTGTAGAGTAGGGTAGATGGTTGGACTCGATGATCCCAAGGGTCTCTTCCAACCTAGACAATTCTATGATTCTATGATTGTAGACCTGTCAGATCACTCTGTATTGATTAGAGTGGAGTCTTTAATATTGTAACTGGTAATAAAATAGATTGATAGGCTAATATAGTATGTACCATAATATTACAGTGAAAATATTTGGAAAAATGGCATTTGAATTGTTAAGAAATCATTACTTTTCTCCAGACCTTTTTGGGGGTTTTTGAAGAAAGACTTTATGAAAAAATTATGTCCTAGAAGTTTGTTGATGAGCTCTACTTGGAACTAAAGAATTCTTTCACAGAAGTGCTTTTCACTAGCAGGAAAATACATAATCTCTGTTACTGGATAGCTCCAACAAGCTTGTCATCTTGCACTGTTTTGTACTTGCACCTTTGGCTTGAATACTTCAGACTACTGGCTCTGAACTCAGTCTGTTGCTGAATATGAGTGAAAAAGTCCTACTTGGGTCTGTTTAAGTGAAGCAGAAGAAAAAAAAGTCATGGATAACTTAAGGCCTACTAATCTTCACAGTGTATGGGTTTACACAAGATTTTTTTAAAGGGCTTTGATACAAGATCTGCTATTTAATATTTAAAACATGAAAATCTCAGTGACTTTCTCCTTGGTCTCTGTGTGAAGTGTTGAGAAGGTGCATCACAAGAGGCACCCCTTTGATGTTTAATGATGTGAAGAAGACATTGAGGAAGCGAATCTTAAATTTTATTTTCTCTAAATGCCTATGTATATGTTCTGTAACAGAGGGTACAAGTCACATTAGTGGTAATACCCTTCCTTTCTCACTTCAGGTGCAACCTACAGTGATCTTGAGCCATTTAGATCTATAGTCCACAGCATAGGAGAAGTGATTAATTTAGAATATATTGGGTAAACAGTCTGCTACATCTCCTGTTTCGGTTGGGTCACAGAAGTTCCTCACGATTTCAGTGAAGAGTCCAGAATCACCTTTGCCATGTTTTTGTAGCTTTAAAATTATTGATAAATTGTAACAGACTGGTGTGGTGCCTAGGAAGTTGTGCGTGCCACAAAATATTGGTTGTAAGCTTAATTTTAACAAATAATTGGAATGTCATGGGTTTAATGATGTCTCTCCACTTGGCTATCTGACAGTAACTATGTAATGTAAAAGAGCCGTTAAAAATGGCTTTGCAAAATTAACTCCTGTTGCTCACTGAGTGTGTTTTGAGTCATATCTGCCTTGTTTACTGTCAAAATAATATTTCCATTCCTGGTAGCGTTGAAAAACCAATATGATTACAGCAGAGTGAGTTGAAGTATATTCTAGAAGACAATGCTAAGACAGTCAGTTATATTTTGAGTCCTGAAATAGTTAGCCTTAGTGATGGGCAAAAAAGACTCAGACCCTAGGTCTGACTTGTAAATTTACTAGTTTATTGATCATGTTTTCAAGTGAAAGTAAATGCAGAATGCCAAAAGAAAGTCACTTCTGTAGTTACAATCTAAGAACAGGCATTGGAGATCTGAGATATGACTGCTTGCTTGGCTTTGGGCGAGTTACTTGTTCTTAGCTTGCCCACCTGTAAGATGGGGTTAATTACCACTTTTGCGTTATTGACTTAGTAAGATTTGTGTTAGCTATGTTTATAAACTGCTTTGATATGCTTGTTTCAGAGTTCTTGGTGCTGCAGTGTGTGATTTTTGAAGTTGCTTTCTGCAGTAAAACCCATGCTTGCAGAGAGGTTGAGAATTTACTTCCGTCAGCTGTGTATGGGAGGGAAGAGCTGCAAACTTTAGAATGTCAGAATGTCAAGGCTCAGGCAGATTGCGTGCAATCCTAATCCAGCCCTGCAGCTTTGACCTTTGAAGCAAGCTTCACCTTGAGACAGTTGAAGAAATCTATGTACGTTTGTATAAAAATATTTTTGTGATAGAAGGAATTTGCTTTTCATGGTCATCCAGCTCAGGGTTTCCCCACAGTCTTCCTATAGCAAGTAAAGGAATTCAGTTCCTGATCTGCTCTCTGAATGAACCTGGCATTCTAAGTCTAAAGAGACAGCCTTCTCTCTTGGGGCTAAAACAAGGAGTGTAATTAGGATAATCTGTGTTGCTCTTTTGCTGAAATCCATCTCAAACCTAATGATACTTTCCTGCTAGGAAAGATAAAATAAGTTCCTGGATGAGATAATTCTCTAGGTTCTCTTAGACAACATTTCTACTATGTTTAAAACTATGTCTTGGGTGCCTGTGAACATGAAATCCTACTGTTTGCTTTTCTGCTACACACTGTTCTCTCTTAATTTTAATGTGGAGTGCAATCATTCTTTCCTTAGCCAAAAGGGGAATTTAGTTTTTGGTTCATTCTTTGTATTCTTTCTGATGGAACCTAGTCCAGGCGAGACTCCGCTCCCCTAGGAGGAGAGAGGAGAATTCATTCTCAATGAAATCTGAGGCTCTCTGAAGTAAAAGGTGTTGACTTTGTCATACCGTGCAAATGTGCATTGCTTTTAGCAAGACAATAAAGGGTAAATGGGGTGATCTCTGCTCCTGTGGAGAGGTCGGGTGGTTACATTACACAATCTTCTGGAGCATCTTGCAGCAAATACATGGGTTATATTAAAAGTTGCAATCATATCATTTTTTAGAAGTAAATTGCTGACCTTATGCAGTGGAATCAGCTTTATTGAATTTCGCCAAAAATGCGTTTATAATCCCCCCCGCCCCTGCATACACATGATATTCATGTCCTTGCTGCCCATGTGGAAATGTCCCTTTTTATGGTGATAAAATTAAATTTGTCTTTGTCTCTGCCTTGCCTCACCTTTTAAGATTCCATCCTTAAGAGACACCAGTGGATATCTGTACCAGAGAGTGGAGATGGGCAATATCCCTGCATGGATGGATGGCTGATTGTAAGCCAACTGCCACAGAAAAAATAAATAAGCTTTTTACATTTAGAGGGCAAATAAAGCTGAGGACAGGTGTAATATGGGTATTTTTGTAGGAGTGTTGTGGCCTTAGCATAGGCAAGAATTTATTTTGACTTGGAAGTACTTATGCTTTGCTTCTGGATTTTTTTCTAATTGCCATGCAAAATGAAATGTAAAATCCACAAATAATTATTGTGCTACTCATGTAATACTGTGTTACGTGTCCTCCTTTGGTAATAACTAACCATAAAACCCTCTAGTCTTTGGCCACCTACAGCCCCCCTCCTGAATTCACTTGAGAAAAAAAAAGTATTTTGCAGCATGCTCAAGAGTTTAACAAACATGTATCCCCTATTTCTATACCACTTTGCATATTCCAAGTACTCTACAAATATTAACTGACTAAGCTTGTGACACCTTTTGTGGAATGGCAAGATTACAAGATTAATTTAATGTACTTCTGATTGCATTTCCTCTTCTTCGTTAGACCTTTACATTCTCTAAACAGTTTGCAAACTCCAAATTTCAGTGGGAAACAGAGGAGATACCATCCTCTTTTTAGATGGGGAAACTGAGTCAGGTGTATTAAGGACAGTCAGATCTGAGATAGTTCTGACTCCCAGTCATATATATATATATATATATATACACACATAACCATACTGTGCCATACTGTCAGTGTGATGTACTGATGTTTATCCTCTCCAGGTCCCAGCTGCTTTGAGGTGGTGGGAGAGGTTAAACTAGTTTTATTCAATAAAATCAACACAAACCATCTAAGTAAATGAAGGGGCAGATTGGCCTCTGCAGTCTTAGCATGTATCCCTTCTTACAGCCTCTCCCCCAACCTGTCTTCCTTTTCATGTAGCATTTAAAAGGCTCGTCGCTCAGAGGTACAGGAAAGAATATCAGAATAACATTGCTGCTGCTTTTCAAGTAACCAGGAGAATGCAGCTGTTAAACTCAGAAATATAAAATACATGTTTAAAAGATGACTCTGTGTGTGTTTAAAAAAGAGAGCGAGAGAGGATTCAAGGGAACCAAAAAATAGCAAGTTCCATTACTGTAATTAAATGGCAGCATTTAACCTATCAGGCCATTGCGTGTATGTGAGAGACGAGCAGGGAGCTGCATTTGAAATGATCACTGTCTTCCTTGGGGGATAGAGTAGTTAAATAATTTGTTTGTGAGGTGTGAGTTCAGTGTCGGGTAAAGCGAGTGCTTGCGCGTGTGTGTGTATCTTAGAAGCTAGGGATGGCTGCGTGTTTACTGAGAATACCCTGGAGGTTGGTATTTACTAGCACGTGCACTGTCAATAAGAACACAAGCTGCTCTTGCCCATTTGTTAGGTTATCTGCAGAGTCAGGGCCTCACCTGGTCCCAGATATTGCATCATAAAAGGGGAGCTTTTTTCACGCTAGGCCACCCGAGACAGACAGGAGTAGCAGTAAAAGAAAACCAGGTAGGAAATGGGGGAAGAAAAGAATTGGAGTCTTTTTGGTGAGCTTCATCTACTGCGGTGACTGTAAAGGGTGAGTTGTTGTATCTGGTTGTTGGACTTGGCACTCAGGAGCATGGGGGTTGTGTCATCTCTGGGGGACCAAGGGCGAAGCTGCTGCTCAGAGGTCTGCCCCTTAAACCGCACATCAAACAGTCACTTCCCCTGAACAGCGTTCTACCCGTGCCTGGCATGATTCTGATGCTTCAAGACTGTAGTGTGCAAAATTATGTGGAGGGAGAGGGATCTGCAAAGTACATCCTTGGCCCCTCATCATTGACCCCGACTCTGTGAAAAGCTTTTTGGGCACCCCTGTGTAATAGTGGTAATCAGCCTTTTGGCATCCGGGAAAGGAGACACATTCTTATGTAGTGTCCATTTTTATTCACTCCCTTTTTATTTGTGAGGAGATTCCTGTGTTTAAGGGGTATTTCCTAGCCCTAGAACTCCCAAGAGCTGTCCTCATACAGTATGAGTTGATACTAGCAACGAGTTTTTCAGCTGCCTTACCTACTGAGCTGACTTGTGTTATGTTGCAGGAACATGCCCATAAATGTGTCTTAATCTTCACTCCAGTTTCTGTGTGAATTCTGTGTAGCCAATCCTGTTTTAACTCCTGGGCTGGAACCTTTGTGAGGCTCTAGAATACAACAGACAGTGTTAAACAAAATAGGTATTTCCGTATTTGCATTTTCAACATCCAACCCCAGTGACTGGATTTTGAGAGCAACACTTGGCCGGAAGGAGATCAGAGAAATGCCGTGTATTTTAGCACCCATTCAAAGCAAAGCATGACTAGGATGAGTCCTTGTGTAGTTTGGTGAGAGTTAGAAACCTGGAAGTATTTCCAAAGATGCTCTACAAGCACAAATAAAAGGATAAACTTGTTACTTGAATAAATTATTTGTTGCAAATGCCTTACGTAGCTCAAATGCATATAATGTATGTATAGATTCTCAAAACTGTCGGTTAGTCTTTGTACGTGATAATTGTGTCAGTCTGAAACATTTTACAAAGGATATTGTGTAATATTATTCCTGTTTTACAGATGTAGAAACTGAGGCAGATGGAGGTTAAATGACCTACACAAGGTCAATAGCAAGGCTGGGAATAGAACACAAATGTGTAGAGGCTTTTTATTATACTAATAAGGAAACTCTGGAGGTGTGTTTGGCATGGTAATCGGAACCCTCGAGAACTAGAAGCAGTTAGTATGTTCTGTGCATGTCCCGAGGGAGCAATGATGAAACTCCTTTTCTACCTTACCACTCCAGTTCTCCGTGTGTGGTCACCATAGTTTTTCCACCACTTAACCTCGTTATTTTTACTATTGTTAGCATTAGTTGTCCTTTGGGCGTTTAATCCAGACTCCTTTAATTTTCTCCAGAACTCTGAGGAGCTGTTGAAGGCACATGGGGAGAAAAAAATAACAATAAACAAACCCAAAGATGAAAAATGATCTTTTGAAACTTCTGCTATTTTGTTGACTTGTCCCCTAATGTTTTTTGTCTTCGCTCTTCTTTTATCACGAAGGACCTTGCTTGAATGTGTAATCTTTGTTTCTTAAAAGTTCGTTTGCTATTGTTTCTTTCTTCTCCACCCAAGATTAACATCCTGTGTGATGACATAGATGGTTGTTGTCTAAATGGATGCAGTGTAACCAACAAAATTGTGAAGGGTGGGTGGAGAAATATTTATACAGTTGTGTTAAAAATTACAAAGTAGATTTGCCTTTTAAACAGAGGGTATTTCAACACTTATTGGCAGCATCATCCTTTAATTTTACAGGTGGCTAGCTTTGTAGTAGCATTCAGCAAACAATATTTTAATGGCATGTGAAAAAAAATTTCTCTAAAACAAAAGAAAGAAGAACGAGGGTGATTTATAATCTGTAATGAATACTTGCTGACATGTCTTTTTATAATAGTGTATTAGCGTCTCTGTCTTTCTGGGGGAAGTGCAAACCGGATTTACCTGAAACATTTGTACCATAATAATCAAATATGTACTATTTAGATGTACTTTTCTTAATTGAGCTTATCTTCTCAGTGCTACGATACCTAACTTCTAGGTGTCTAACATTGATTCCACTTTATAGAGGGTGGGTTAGAGGAGCAAAGACACTATATAAGGTTGAGAGAAAATATTTGTCAGAAAATGGACTTAGACTCCTGTGTTCATGGCTCCTCACCCAGTGTTGGTTTCTTTACATTTCCATCTATTTTTTCCATACATACTTCCATGGTTTTTTACATTTTCTTAGAACATGCAGCTGTAGTTACTGTTCTCCACGCTCCTTATAGCAACTCCCTCACAGAGACAGCGCACAGTAGGCACTGTTGTACTGCATATTCAATGTTCCGTTCTGTGCGTTCTTCAAACACTAAAACGTCATTTAGTATACACTTTGTATATGATTTTTCATGTGATAAGTCTGGACTAATGGGTTTGTTTTGTTCCTTTCTAAAGTTTAAAGTTTTGAAAATAAGAGAGAAAATAAATAACATTGAGGCAAGTTGCTCTTTACGTTGCTGTTCACCTTAGTCTGCAGAGGCTACTCTCTGACAGGTATTGTCTAATGTGGAAAATATCCAGATGATCTTGTTAGTGTGTTTGGGGCAATCAGTAATTCCGGAGTAATGTAAGGAACTGGGAATGGTGCATCAGGACAGACTTTCCCATTCTTACATATAAAACTAAGTCATCCTTCAGATATTCTGACAAATCTGGTTAAAGAATTCCTTATAATGGCTTCAAATTGCTGTTCTATTACACAATTCCTTTCTTTTGAATGCTGAGTTGGCAAGAAATAGAGCCTGGTTATAGAATTGTGGGCCAGCCTAGTCCAGTAATAACAGATCAGCAGTGACGTCTAATCTGGAGGTATTCCACGTTAGGGCCAGGCTGCGAGGTCAGATCTAATACGGACTGTGTTCAGGCCCATACCACTGAGACTCCTGGTTATTCTTTGCTGTAATAACAAAGGAGATGTTGGAGTTACAGGTGTCTGGTTGACTGCAGATCCTTCAGGCCAGCTTCTTCTACTTCAGTGCTGGAATTCTTGTGACGTGCTGGTTCAAGTTGTTGGAAATACAGTTTAAAAAGGGAGTTCCAAAGGTAGATCAAAACCAAACCTCTTTATTGCCAGTGTTTTACCTTACCCAAATTTAAGACAACCTCTGGCTTTCTCCTTAGAAGCTCCTAAAGATAGTATCACAGATCAAAGAGTAGCCGAAGGCCAATCATTTTGTTACTATTGCTCAACAAGCTGCTTAACAAAATATTTTTCTTTCACACAAAGTAAATGGATCTGAAGCACAAATGTTTTCTGACACTGCTGTTTTTAAAATCTGTGGTAAGTTTGGTAATGAAGTTTAGTTTCTAGGTTTTTGAAGTGCCTTGTACCAAACTCATCTACTATTGGAAATGAACTTGTAGAAGAAATGAATATCCTTTCACCTTTATAGAATGTTGTTTGTTGTAGTTCCCAATTTAATAGAAAGGAAGTTTCATAGATCTGCTGTGTACTCTGCGTAAGTTACTTAATTTATGTGTGCAGTGGTTTTCTTTCCAATCTGTCTTTCCTTCACATAGACTGTTGAATGCTTTGAGTCTGGCTGCCTTCTCTGTTTCTGCATAGTACCTGGCACAATACCTGCACAATGAATGACTTTTGGGGTCTCTAAGGAGTATTATAATACAAGTAATGAGGAGCAGGAACCATCATCATGAAACTTGTTTCTCTGCAGGAATAACAGCAAGCATTTGCAGGTCACAGGTTGGGTATGCTTGGAAACTTACCAGTTTAGTGTGTCTAATACTTGTTTTCTCCGAATGCATAGTCTTATTTCTAGGGAAGTTGTCAGTTGTGGTAACAAATTATGACAGCACTGTGGTTACTAGAGTAGTATCTCTTCCATTATCTGGATTTTCTGCCCTATATGGGCTTCTTTTAAACAAATGTCAAAGCCTTGGTTATGTTCTATTCCTGATAAACTACCTTGGAATTGGCATCCTGGCACAGTCTCTCCAAGGCTTTCAAAACCCAAGGTAAATATTAATTTGAAATAATTTCAAATATGCAGGGATTTTTGTTCTCTATGTAGTGTTCTCACATCATGTACTGGCTGAATTGGATGTCCTGTATTCCCATGTTACACATTGGTTTCCAGCTTAGTCACATGCATTGTCTCTTCATCACTAGCGGTGCAATAGACAGGTGGACTTACCCTGCCATTGTCCACTCAAAGGAGGCTTTCTATCAGGTACTGTTCTTCTGCTTGCATGGTAACAGAAAGGAAAAGTTGAAAGCAAGAGACCTAAAAATAAAACCCACAGATGGTGATAAAATAAATTTTCCCTCCATTTTTAGGAGAAATTTTATTTATGTTACAGAAAGACTTGTTTCTTCTGATCATGGTATTCTTAGAATGACTCTGTAATAGACAGGTCTTCAGAAGAAGGTACCCAAGATGGAAGTTTTGCTGTGTTTTTGCATATGCTTGTTGTGTAGGAATTTAACTGGGCTTTGTAACAAAACTTCTGATTCTGTAATTCAGATTACTGAGGACTTCTGGACATGTCTTGTTTAATTTAGAGTCGTGTTGCTGTCTGTCTTTTTTTCTAATTTGAACTTTTTGTGAAGCAAAAATTGTGCCTGTTGAATTATGCTCTGTGCTACCTGAAGATTTGTTGTAGATTAATTGAAAACTGAGGTGTCCAAATCCTGTTAAGGCTGTGATAGCGCTGCGTCTAGTAGGACTTCTGCACTTCAGAATCCCGAGTCTGAGTCCCATTATCCAACCACATTGTCCTGCATGTTGTTCCTCGTATTCTCTTCTTCGTGCTTTGGCCCCTGAAATATATAGCTTGGTATTGGGAGCTTTTACTTGAGGTATCCCTTCTTTTTTTTCCTATGTGGACCAGAGATAACATACTTCATATAAGCAAGGAGCTTACTTTACATTAGAAGAGGAAGACCTGACCTCTCTTACTACAAGTGAAACTGTATTTTCCCTGTCTTGAAACTACCAGTGAAATACATTTTGCACTGACTTATAATGCTGTGATTTATGCTGTGATATGCTTTGTGATATTACAATGTCCTTTTGCCTTTGTGTTTGATTTTTTCCCCTCTAATAAATTTTAGTGGGTATGTTGTCAGTGAACGGGGGTATTTACCCAAAATGCCCATAGGAGAATGAGGCATTCTCCCTGCTGTCTCTTGCCTCAGAGAAGGAATCCTATGCATTTTTTTCCCCTCCCATTAATCTTACTGCAATTTTTTTTTTTCCTGTATCTTTCCTCCTTGTTTTGAAATAGTATTAACAAGGGAGATATTTTTAAATAGAAAACAACTGGAAGGAAATATATTTTTCTTTCTGTCTCTTGTGTGCACACACATATGTGTTACACACAAACATGAGTGACCAGAAGTGACTTTTTCATTGTACGTTTTGAACTGCTCATACATAGAAAACTGAGAAGAAAAGTTGTAGTACTTGTTCCTGTTTTTTCCATTCCAAGACATGCTAAGCAAGTTGCTTGCCCTTTCTTATTCAGAGTGAAAATACTTTGATCCAGTTTTCTGAAGACAATACTCATTTCATAAGAATATTTAATCAGTAGAAAATAGGGAGGATTTAGTTTGTTTGTTTAGTATTTAACCAAGTGAATAAGGCAGATTAGGGGAAGGGGGGGGGACTGGACCCATAAACAAGGTGATATATAATATTTTTTTTCGTTCTCCTTTTAAATAAATACCGATCAGCTTTATGTTCAGAGACAATAGGAGCCGTTGGCTTAAATTTGCAGTTTACTGTATTTATGGCTGTAATATCAAGGTGCTGCCGTCGTAATTTCATGCCCCAATGAGAAGAGCAAGGTCGAAGCAAATGCTTCCATCGGCATCTGCTAACACACTAACTCATAAACAAGGCCCGGCTGGATCAGGTGGCACGGAATAATACAGGCTAATGAAATACAGCACAGCTTTCCATTACTGTTAGTTTTTACAGTGTCGTCATTACGTGTAATTTATGTTTAAAAAATTCAATTTTATACAAGGCTCTGGGAAATAGGGGTCTGCAGGTCACCCGACGACTTTTAACGGCTCTGAGAGTCCTTATTGCACTCTCCTGTTCCAACAAAATGTTAATAATAAATAAAAAAAAAATCCTCTTTTACTTTTTCTCTGGTTTGCATATCTTGCTCTGTCTTTTTAATTACAAGTGGCTAAGGAGAGTTTGGGGCTCTAGATGATGTCAGGAGTTATCCCCTTTACTGATGCTCCCAGAGGGGGGTTACTATCTGCTTGCTTTTCTTTTGTCTGTCTATCAATCACCTGGGGTCCTGTAAATGGAGTAAACACAGCTGAGGAGAGGGAGATACTTAACAACCTCTCTCCCAAACCCTCACCCTCTGACATTGCCCTCCTCTCCTCCATTACACTTCATTTTATTATAGACTCCAAAAAGCTTGGCCAGGAAGAGAAACTGCTGCCAGATTTATTTATTTATATTTGTTATGCCAAAATACTTTTTATTTTAACCTTTTCCTTCCTGGTTGGCTCACTGTTATTCTTAGCATTGCACCATCACTCCGGTTTTCCTTCCTTATTTCAGTGCTGTGCAACTGAGGTTAGAGCACCTTTATCAGTTCTGATTGCTGCTTAGTCACCCTGATGGGTTAAAGTATATAATGTTTCTTAACGATTGCAATTGCATAATTAACCATCTCATAGATGAATAAAGCTGTAAGAATTCAAAGCCCTTTCAGTAACTTTTCAAATTACTCTTATTTCTGCATTTTCAGCCTGACAGTTGAGACCAGTCAATTTCCCTTTGATGTTTGGGTTCCTTTACAGAAAGTTTGAGCTGGAAGTGCAGCAGCAGGATGTTTACATTCAAATACAGCCTCTTAATGTAAATGAAGGGTAAAAAAATCAGAGTGATGTTTCTGAGACCTTAGGTTTTGTTAAAATGTTGGGTTGGGCTCAGCCTCATGAATGCACCGTGAACCAAGATGTGTGAAAGAAAATGGATCAGGAAACTGTGCCTTTTTGACCTTTTTGAAATGTGTTCAACTAAGCACGGAGTAGGATATAGGACAAACATTTGATAAGAGAATCACCCAGCAATGCATGTAACTTACTGAACAGGTGGAATCATTAGTCTGGATCAGATCCCAGAAGGTTTTTATGATGATTCTTTTAAAATGTGGCCATGTTCTTTCTGAGCAGAGTTGACTCAGTGGCTTCCAGGAACAGGAGTGTAATGTCATTTCAGGGTGTCTACCAGTAGATCTTCCTCTTAGTCATATGATACCATGCGCTAAGTTCAGACAGTCATATAGTTTGTTGTAACTAAACAAGTTGTCCACTTCTATTTTGTTTTCTTCTTAATAGAAAGTGCGTGCATGTGTGAGGAAAACAACAGATACCCCTCCCCTGCCTTTTGTCCGTGCAAAAGGGCAAGTGTGATGATTGCTCCAGGGTGGTCTGTCAGAATGGTAATAAAGCTGGCTTTGGAAACCCAGAGAAGGAACTTAATTCTTTCCACCACTTTTCCCTATTATAGTAGAATTCTTAATTTCTTCCTAACCAAAATTTTCTCCCTAAAACTAATTTTGCCTTCAAGTATTGAAAATCTTGCATGAACTACTAGATTAACCAATACAAAAAGAAGCATAAGGAAGAAAAAGATATGCTCAGTGGAAGGGATGAGAAAAAGGGTTGTCACTAAAATGTCAGAGCCTGTGTCAGAGAAGAAGAAAAAACTTAGTGGCTCGTCTAGTTAAGCTCATGCAAAGGTTTTGCATTGCAATTGTTGCTGCTGTCTTTCATCCAGAAGATAGAGAAGAATAGATTTATGGTAAAACAACGGGTTGGGACTCACATCTTCTGAGTTTTATTTTCTGACTGTCAGAGGTTTGGTTCTGACCTTGGAGCACTTCTCATACCTGTATGTCTCACTTCTTCGTCTGTAAAATATGGGTAACAGTGCTCCTCTAAGTACTCCTGTACTTCAGAGTGGTCTTAAGAGGAACAGTATTTTGATGGAGATGAGGTCCTTATATTAAATAGTAGTAGATATTGTAAAAGGGCCTAAACAGGCAGTCAAGTCTTAAAAGTTATCGGGCAAAGGAGCTTTTTGTACAATACCCGCGGTGCAGGCAGAGAGATGTTTGTGACAACCCATTTTATTCTCTGACTTGCTCTGATTCTGTTTGATTACAATTTACAGAGGCTGAGTGATCCCTGAAAATTGAGTGGCAGCAGTGACAATCACAAAAGAGGGTCAGCAAGAACCTTTCAGTGCAAAACAATTATGGGTGCTGGATTATTCAAATCAACACCCTGAAGCCTGAAAAGGAAATTTTAAGGCTTTGTGAAAATTATGACTAATTCTTTGCAATGGCTGTGGTGCTCCAGAGGAATGAAATGGATGGTTGGGGGAAGGGAATAGGTTTGCATTCTGTAAGGCTATGAAGACAGTTTCCTTGCATCCTTCTCCTCAGCTCAGTCCTTGCTCAGTACCCTCTGCGGTTAGATTATTCCTTGCAGATAGCAATCAACTGGAAGGAAGTGTGTGTCTAATTTGCATGAGATTATTTAAAACAAAAAAAAAGGTCTGCATTAGTCAGGGTGATGGTAAACAACGCAAAGAGATGCCTTTTATAATATAGCCGTGGCTCAGCTTTCAAAGCCAAATATAATTCACTTACAATTGGCAGTTTCCTTTATTGTTCCTTTTAACCTTTTGCATTCTGCATGGTCTTGATCTTGCTGCAACAACAGAAGAACTAAAATGTTTGTTTTCCAAAGTGTTGAGAAAGTGGATTTAGAGCAATTCTTCTGTTAAACTGAGGTGATTTTCTTGACATACCTATTTGAGAGTTACATTAGACACAAAGCTCCAGTTTTTGTGGCACTACTTTTGCATCCATGGAAAGTGGTATTATTTTGGGGTTACCAACTTCCTGCTAGAGTCAAAAAATGAACGGACCATGGATACTTTTTTATATTACACAGACTCACAGAATCGTCAGGGTTGAAAGGGACCTCTGGAGATCATCTAAGTCCAACCCCCCTGCCACAGCAGGGAAATATATATGTTATATATAAATATATAAAAATATAAGTTATATAACGGTAACGGACTGTGAGAAAATAAAGCAAGGTGAGATATTGGAATAGATGACACTTTGGTCTGGTTTAGAAATTCCCACTTTCTATGTAATTAATATATCGAGGCTGAATAATTTGGGGCATGGAAAACTCATACTGTGTGCATACATGTGTGTAGGTGGTGAATCTGAAAAAAATTCAGTCCAAAGGGAATTTTGATGAGTTAGTTATAATTGCCTGAGGACAGTTTTAGAATATCTTGTACATTTCTGTTAGTGTGTGTGAGAAATGACAACCATGAAGACAGGTATATTTCTGAATCCACAAATGACTGGTTGCAGCGCAGACTTGTCCATATATATGCTTAAGGGATCAGCTCCGGGAGATTATTCCCTTGATGCTTGGAGGCCAAGATGACAGGGCCTTAAAAACAGCTTGTTCAGGTGAATAAAAAGGAGGTGTTCCATGGTGATGGCACTCCCAGTCTTCTCCTCTGATAATTAAGAAGGGATTTAGTTGTGATGTTCTTTTGTATAATGCTACTAGTACCATGAACAAGACCACTTCACAAGGCAGCAGAATAGTCCAGGGAAGTAATAACAGTTTTAATTTGCACTACTTTGCACAGGCTTCAAACCAGGAACTCGAATGTGAAAGGTTTCCCATCATTCTAACATTCACATCAGCTTTTTCTTCACAGTACAGCAGGGCTTTAATGGAAACAGTGATACTTGAGTGTCCCTAGTTGTCAAGACCAGAATAATCCTAGAACTGCATTTTATCTGCAAAAGTTTTTAGGTTTTTTTTCTTAAACAGGATGAGAATAGAAGGGGCAGTATGGTTAGGAAACAATAAGCATTGTTTCCTGCTCTTTTGGTAGAATGAAGTAAGGATCCTCCATAACTTCCGTACATTTCTAAGTGTTAAATATTATCAGATTTGCTATCTTTGCATGGAAATAGAACAAAATGCCCTATTCTAGTGGGAGCCGCATTTGCAGCCAGCAGCTAATGTTGCCTCCATCTTTATGAAGTTCATTACTTCTTACTGAAGTAAGTTATGAAGTATTTAGTGATCTGCCGTGTTGGCATCTGTTTATGCTTTCTCCTACATCAGATAATTAGGAGCTGGTTAAAGAGTTTCTTTCTGATTAGGACTTCACTTTTTAGCATGGATTAGACACCATAAATACTGCTTCTGTAACTGGAACAGTGGGCTGGGTTGTGTTCATGCGCCTTTTATTACTCTCACTGCAAGTCTTGTTCCATACTGTTTTGTGTGGTTTTGGTTCCTTACTATTTGAGGCATGCATCAAATACAAGTAAAGGGGTGATTTTGTCAGGTTGCAGGAACAGAGATCAGGTACATCAGATTTCTGATACTGTTTCTGACACTGACAATATTCTGTTATGTTAGAGAAATCACCTGACTTCTCTGTGCATCAGTATCTGCACTGTAGAGTAGATAGAATAGTATCTGACAGGAACTCACGGTTATCTCACATACACGAATAGGGAAAAGATCTGTTAATAGTTATAAAGCCTTCTGAATACCAGGAGCACTGTGTTAGTGCTTTATGATATTAAATAACAGTTCTTGGACAGACTTGTGTATTTATTTTTGGCAATAGGGTTTGTGCTACAGATTATTCTGTCTAGATCCTCAGTATACGGTGAAGTTTCAGATCCTGAAAAAATTTCTCGAAACTTAGGTAATACGCCCAGAAGCCTGGCCATTTTCTGTGTTGTAGCTCCCTGTAATGTTAAAAATCTAAGTGTTTTAAAGGGTTAAGTTCAGAAACTTCATCTATCAGCAGTACTTCATGGATCTCGAGTGTAGGTGATGGAGAGGAAGTATTCCCCCATTCTTCTCCCACTGCTGTCATATTCATGCCATTTTCCTCATTGTGGTCAGTTCCTACAACTTTGGGAATCAAGTGGTCTCTCCTTTTCTAAATCTCTTTCCTTAAATCTGTATTCTCACTTCCAGCCTTTCTGAATGTTTTTGCGTAAACACTCCATGTATAGTAAAAGGTCCTGAATCACTTCACATGTTCCTCATAGCAGGGACACTGGCTTTCTATCTGCTTCTGTGCAGGAGGATAACATAACAAATAATACACAGCTGTCCAGGCCCCACATCATGGTTGCCATCTGAGTTCTAAATTCTTTTTCTAGAGGATGTTTTCTCCCGTTGGAAAAAATAATCCAGCTGTGCTTCCTTCTTCACAGATGCTGGTCATCGTGAATCCTTTAGCTGCTTTTCTTTTCCCCCTTGTTGGCCAAATCCTTTCCATATGTTGTGGCCAATTACAGATGGTCATCCTGGCATTTCCTGATGGCAGGAGTGACTGCACCAACATGTACCATGTGTGCAGTGTTACTACAGCTCTGCGTGAAATAAAAACCAGGCTGCCCTAGGGCAATCTAATCACGCAGCAATAGGCCGGGGCAATGCTAAGCTGAAAGTTTGGGCTTGGCCTTGTTTTGATCTGTTTTGTTATAGTTTTATTTCCTCCTTACATTCTGTGTCCCATTCATACTAATCACAGTCAGTCCTGATTTTTTCTTTTTATTTCTGCATTTGTCATAAAATAAAGCAAATTATTCCCGTCTTCGGAAACGATCTAGACTAATTAGTCGTCTAACCCAATAATTAGTTTTTTGTTTCCCTGTCTGTTTTCATGCATTATTGTTAGTTTTTTCCCCTCTTTTTTTTTTTTACACCATTACAGATTAAAATGAGCCACATTTGCAGTTGATGGTATCTTTTTTTCGGGGGAAGAATGGAGAATTGCAATAGAAAGCTACTTCAAAAGCAGCAATAAACTCAAGGATAAATTAAGGAAATTGAATGAGCCACATTTGGAAGCAGCGTTGAGGCTAATATTCTGTCGCTTAAGGTTAAATTGCAACAGAGAAAGAGAGAGGGAGACATTCCAGTGAATCCAAAATTGGGGAGGCATTACTGCTCAAGTCAGTGCCAAAATTCTTTGCAGCTTGAAAGGGTTCTGCCTGGCTTGAGAATTTAATTACGCGTGCATCAAGTGGGTAAAGGTGCTAAACTGATTTCATTTCCTCTGCTCCCCCAGGCCTGACAGATGAAGAAATTGACCTGGCTTTCCAGCAGTCGGGCACAAGCACGGATGAGCCACAGTCCCCAGGTCCTTCTACACAGCTGGTGCCAACTCAGCCCTCTCACCCTGTGGTGTATAGTAAGTAACTCTTTGAAAAACATCTGGTCCTGTTGCTTTCTGCAGTGATTTCTGCAGCAATTTCACAGATTTCTGTGCCAGATCCTAGATTTCAATTCAACTAGTGCCATACTTTTGTCAGAATCAGACACCGAATGTTACTTTGAATGCACTTCATAGTTGTTGATGCCTGTGACAGGATCATATTACACAAGGAAAATGAGATACGAATTATCATCGTGTACAAACATCATACGTACTAACCTACGGCACCTCTTGACCTGAAGGTGTACAGTCAATACAAATTAGATTCTGACCCACTATAAGGACTTGAAAAAGCATTTAGTGAATGTGGGACTCAGCCTTCCCTTCTAAAACGTAACGTCATGCTTCCCTTCATCAGTAGATTTTCTAATATTTAGATAATTAATATATGATAGAGCTGATAGATTCTTGGATAGAAGGTCCTGTAAAAGTGCAACACTATTACATCTGTAGTTATTGCAACAGTGGATTCTGTTCGATAAACTGTTGGACATCATGACAAAGTTTTGTACTTTAGTTAGAGGCCTTACTTTCTTAACTAGTCAGGAAACCAATCAGTTCATAGTATCATAGAATATCTCGAGTTGGAAGGGACCTATAAGGATCATGGAGTCCAACTCCCGTGCTCCTTGCAGGACTATGTAAAACTAAAACATATGACTAAGAGCGTCATCCAGATGCTCCTTGAACTCTGACAGTTGATGCCTTGAACAGTTACTTGAAAGAGGTGTGTTTCCAGCATGAACAGCAAGCTAGAATATAAGGTCTTCAGGACAGTCTCTGACTTCCTGTGTGTGTGAGTTTAAGATCTGGCACAATGGACCCCAGTATGAATGAGTTTTACGAGTGCTGTCAGGTTACAAATAATAATAAACAGTTATATGGATCCTTAATTTTAACAAGCTTTCTCTCTTCAATCTTACATAATCTGAGGGGTGACAGCAGAAATTCCGTGTAGACTGTGTGGATGTGATTGTATGATTTTGTGTAGAAAATACACTCACAAAGAATTTTTAAAGTCTTAACATAATCTGTGTAGACTAAAAATTTACATATATATTTGCATTTTAAAACAAACCTCGCAAAAAAGTATCTAAGCTCCAAACAATAAAAACCAAAGTACACACCATTAAAAATCCATCAAAAGAAGCTGTTCAGCTCACATGTGTGTCTGGCAGTTTGAAAATCACTTCACTTACCTGCCAAGTATTAAGAATAGGATTTTGATACTGCTCCTAAGCAGCTTTAAGTCAGATATTGACCAAGGTAACAGTCCACTTAGGGCTGTGTTTATCAGCTTATGGCATAGTTTTGCTATTGCTAGAGACAATACTAGACTTGCTTTCTGAGTTTTTAAATACTCTGGTTTGGCACAGTGTGGAAACAAAAATATTTGTGATGGAGTTGGGCTCAGAACTGGAATATTTCTGACTGTTGTATTGGGTGTGCTGGTGAACTCCAGGCCTGAGTTATGCCTCCTGGGCTAATACCTGTCTGCTGTAGTTCACAGAAAATGCCACAATAGCAAAATCTGCTCTCTTGCTGAAGAAACAGTGCCAGATCCCTCTTAGTGCTATCCATTGCTCATTCAGCTGACTCCTATCACAAACCAATATTGGAAGAGTTAATCTTCCCTTATTTTAAAGTGTTCCACTAATATGACTAGCGCAGGAAAGCATGCAATTCAAACTGGAAAACGCTGTCATCGTTGTTAACCCTTGCAGCTTCATCACTGTTTGGTTTTTTTGCGTTTACTATTTTGGCTTTCCTCAAAGCACCAGCTCCCAATTTCTTCTTATTAGGTAAGAATCTTAACTAATATTGAAACATCAAAATGTTCCCAGCAACAGCTCCAAAGAGAAGTCTAAAAGTATCATTCTGTAATGCTCAGAAACCAGAGGTGAATAAAAATACCACCAAAGTAAAGCTTTTGTAGGGGTTGTAATTGTAAACTGGTGCTCTAGCTTTGTGATCTGATTGGTGCTTTTTAAATAATTTGAACCAAAAGCTTTTGCCTGTGAGCCAGTCCTTTTTAGCAACCCCCAAAATTGGGGAAATGGTGACAATAGATTCATGCAGTATTGTTCCCCCCCTCTCTAGCCATTCTTTGTAGACATTCTATTTAAGCTTAACCTCTAAATGGATGTATAAAAAGAATAAATAGCTAAACATACATGGTATTTATTTGACCAAAATACTTGATTTGATTAGGTGTCACCTGTGCCCTACTCTAGTTCTTGACTGGTGTAGTACTGGCGTTGTTAATGATGGATCGACCTTTGTGTCTTCCTGTTAAGTGCTTTCCATGGTATCAGAACTGCAAAAAGAATATGTGAATTTCTGTAGACCTGATGGATGAGACTGTGCAGTGGCTCAACGCTCTTTCAAGGTGCCTTGTTTGCTGTAGGTTATTTCATCAGTTGGATGCTAATCCTGTAATGAATATTTCTGAATTGGGCCAAATCTGCTTCAGGACAGTTGTTTCTGTGATAGTTTACTAAGTCAATTTATCTTTCATAGATTTGTCAGGAGTTGTCATGTACAGAGAAATATAGATACTACTTTTTCTGTCTGTCTGTTATGCTTATCTTCTTACAGAGTATTCATGACACTAGTGTGGAAACGCTTCAAGGTTTGAAGTTCAAAAATATATCTAAAGCACTAATGAGAAAGGTAGACTGCTGAACCTATAAGTTGACTTGTTGCTGGGATCAACTCATATTGGAAGAGCTTATATTGAAAAAGATTATGAGCTATATTTGCCTTCCCCAAAATCTGAGTTTCTTGTGAAGCAGCTTCTGATCTGCTGGAGTTTAGGTCTTGAAGACTATGAACCACTTTGTGTTTGATTTTTTTGGTTCTTTTTAAGTTTGGATTTTGGTTTTTTTTTTTGAGTAGATTTGACACCTCTACACAAAATGACAAAACTAGAGAGAAAGAGTTACCTTCCACAGGGCAAAAAGGAGAGACACTTGAGGAGGGTACTGTACTGAAAAGCAGTAGCTAGTGTCTTAAGGAACCTAATTTCTCTGCCCCGCCGCCCGCCCCCCCCCCCCCCCCCCCCCCCCCCAAGGTGTTGCTGCTTCGTGTTTAAAAATTGCGTTAAAACTGTGGGTTGCAAGTGCAGAAGTTCAGGATGGCTTCTGAACCATCTAAAGAGTTTATTCAGCAGGAATGGAGCAAACAGCCTAGTTGGTCATCTTGCCAGCAACTCCAGTGTAAGATGTCCACTCTTGTGAGTCAAAGCAATAAATCCTGTGCGCACCTTTTGATTTTACTTGTTTGATCTCCTGCTGTTGTCAACTCAGTCTGTTCTAATTTTTAAAGCTGCAGGAAATAATTCATACCACTTAAATACTTCCTTTTGTACAAATTGAACTGCTAGTGTAGGTATTACTTAATGTAATGTTTTGTTGGAAATAGCTGTTACCTATGTAAGTATTTTCTTATTCTTGAAGAGTTAATGAGAAAGAAGCGTGTTTGTAAGCATTCAGAGCAGCATAGTTCTTGTATGCTGAACTCCTCCTGTGTTTGGTTTAAGAGAAACAAGAATAACTTTTGGGAGGAAGAGACAAAAATTAAGTTAAGTTTCTAGACACTGTATTTTAGCTCAATACCATCTCTACTATTTCTCCTCCTGTTCTGGAGGAGTAATTCCTTCCCTCCAGTTTGTACTTTTGCCAAGAGGTGTCAAAACTGCTTTAAAAAAAAGCTTAAAAAAAGCTTGAATTTGATTAATATAGAGAAACAAGACTTTGCCTGACTGATAATAAAACTGATAAATGACATTTGAATTACTTGTAGCAGTAATTTATTACATAAAATATCTTTTATTTGACATGCGATTAGTTGCTGGAAGCATCACTCAATCTGACTAGTTTAAACATGCTCTAAAATGAACCCCCAGTAAAAAACCAGGGCTGTCTGCTGTTGGCGTTATGAAATATACTAATCCAGCAGTGAGGACAAAAATCTGACTTTAAATATTTAAATGATTAATTGGGGTTGGTTTTTTTTTTTTTTTGCCTTTCTAACCCCTATAATTACAAGCAAACTCAAGGGAGTTTCTGAGCAAGGTGTGCAAAGCTGCATGCTTATCATCCAGGTATTGTCTGTGTTCTTCCCCATGGTATTTATGGTCTTCATTTATGGGGTTTTGTGCAGATTTTACACCTGCTTAAAAATCAGCTCCAGTAACTGTTTTTCTTGCCATTTGGATCTCCTTCTCCCACCCCTGTGTCTTCATTATGTGGGAGGATGTAGAATACAGACTGTTTTCTCTTACAATTAAAAATGGTAACTAGAATCCAAAGTCTTTTTTTTTTCCCCCAACTCCTTTCCATGGGTTCACTGTTTGCTCTTGGAAGATCACCTGTGCCAGCCTCAGTTTCTACAGTTTTATGTGGATACTGGTGAGGCTGACCTTACTTGGATGCACAAGGCCTAATTAATTGATGTCAAGAAAGTTAATTCTGAGATGAACGGGGATGTTAAAAATAGTGTTTACTCTGGAACTGCAATTTACAGTTGCTGCTGTGAAAATTAAATATACTTACAGAAAACAGAGACTTACAGCTGGAGAAAATGTTTGTGTCCCTTCCACTTGCCTTTTGAGGATCTCTTATGTAGAATGGTTTGTTATTTCCCCAGTGCCTAAACTGGGCTATTAGTGCTTTTTCACTTTCTCTGAATTTTAGTCCAGTTTTACAAGTGGGGAAATTGAGGATATGCAAAGAAGTCAGTGTGAGCACTACGGTTACAACTAAGAAACTTTGAACCCTCTCTACACCCCACATTTTATATGAGAGTATTGCAGAGAAAAGGGAAGATTAAATGTCGATTTTAGGCAGAGCTGTGACATTCTTCATAACATTGTAAAGTTGATGTGGTCAGTGCAGAGCCTTTACTGCGTCCCTCACTCCCTTTTCCTCTCCACCCCCTCTCACTTTTTTTTGCTACAAGACAGAATTATTTCACACATCTCTAAAACGAGTAAAATGGCATTTCAGCTTCTTGTCTTTATAGACTCTCTGAACTTTAGGAAAGATCATTCTGGTCCCTTTTCATTAATAATGAAAACCAGGGGGCAATAAAATGTTCTTAGCTCAAGCATTACAGGAATGGAGGGAGAGATGAGTAAGGTGAAGGGGCAAAGTGGACGGGGTCCTACAGGTGTCTCTCCTTTCTACTCGGAGGTCACCAAGTAGAGCTGGGAGGTAGTTACCAACAGCCAGGCAAGGACTGCCATGGACAGGGCACAGTTGGACCCACAGACACTCTGAGATTAATTAACCCTTTACAATAGGCAGTTCACCCTGGAATGAGTTGCATTGTCATAGAAGGATATTTGTAGTCAGAATTTCAGGGCAGAGAACTGGACAACCAAGAGACTTCAGATACCAGAAATGACAGTGGGAGCAGAGTAAGGAGGGCAAAGTGGGATGGATGACTGGGGTTTGCAGCACGATTAGCCGGAGATCATTTTAAATCCTGACATGTACACAGCCAGTTACTGCAGCTTAGCTGACGTGTGTTAACTCATTAAGTTAAAAAGTTATGATAATTTGATCATGTGCCTAAGCTCCAAAACTGCAACTGCAGCAACCCAAAATACTGCTGGTGACACTATTCACCAATTCTGACAGAGCTGCTTTGATTTGTTCAGATTTCTAGCCAGTGGGTAATTTGAGGAGCTGTGTCCTAAAATGTAGCTAGAAGCTATGAGTGCCAGTCTTTGAGAGTCAGTGCCTGTCTGTAGAGCCTGAGGGCTGGGATTAGGAGTAACTCTTGCAATGAAATGCGTGTAGAAGATCTTGGCAACGGGAAAAATGGCACTAGGTGAGCAAAGCAGAAAGGAGACAAGCTTCCAGCCATTTCAGCCTCCCTTTGAAAGCCTAAATTGAAACTTTGGAGAACAGAATGCATTTCTGAGACATTGTAGGTCACATGTAGATTTGGATCTGTCTGTTTGGAGGCTACGCCGGCCTCCACTTCATCAGTTCTGCCCACATCCTGCCACTGAACTTTAGGAAAGATCACTCTGCATCCTCTTTATTATTAAAGAAAACCGGGGGCAGTACAAGATTCGTTAAGGGAACTGCGAGGGAGGTGAAAGGATAAAGCTGGTGGAAAACTACAGGTATCTTCTGATTCTGCTTGAAGGAGCAGAACATACTATATCTTTGCTTTGTTCTGTGGAGTCTCTAAGCTTCTGTGCAGAATTGTGTGTTAAATATCTCAAGCTTTTATCTACTCCTTTACCTCTTTCTAGATATTTAATTGCATATTTTCTTGCTGCTGTTTATGTGTGCTTTGGTCCCTATTCATAATTCAGGCTTGAAAGATACTGAATCCTTCCTTATTGAAATGGTCTGTAATTGCTGACACAGTGTTCATAAACCCGTTTATTGCCCTAATAGATTTCTCTTCTTTCTCAAAACACTTCCTTCTTTCTTTTTTTCTGCACTCTTCTGGGTCTCTGGCTCTGTCCCCATTTTCAAAAAATTATGAGTGGAGAACAGTCGGTATTCAAGTAATGAGTTAACCTTAGCTAATAGTAACACCACAGACAGTTATCTGGAGAAGGTGCAGTAGGGTTCAGAGTGCCTTCTGCAAGGAAAGAGTAGGGCAAAACAGCTTGATGGAACTTTTCTAATTGCTGCTATGATTTGTCTCCCTTTGACACTTTGTGCAAGGCCAGTGTCAATGCTAGAGGTCTGGACAGGTGTTTCAATGTCCTAGGGCCAGAAGCCTGCACACTCTACCTGAGGGACTACCAGCATCTTAATTCTCTCTGCTCGGTAATTCTGTGCAAGCTAAGAAACAGCAGAACTGGCATTATTCATTGCTCTTTTCTCTGATAAAATGGGTGTATGAAAGTGTTGTCACCTGCAGTTCTGACTATGATTATTTCTTGATTTTGGCCTTTAGGTCCACCTGGCTCCAGATGGCGAGATTATGGGGCTTTGGCTATCATAATGGCAGGAATTGCCTTTGGATTCCACCAGCTCTACAAGGTAATATCTCCCTTTCTACTCTCACACTGTACCCTGAGAGAGTGATATTAGGCTGCTTGTGTCCAGATGATCATATTGGTTCCAAGTTGGTGAAGCATCTCTGTTCTTGCTGGCACTGCCATTGGTATATTTGAGAAATGTAGACACATAACATGAAAATGCAGAGTCAAAAAGTGGCAAGCAAACAAAACTAGTTTTTAGCAGTGGATCTCAAACTGGTAGAAACAAGGTCATTTTCATTATGTGTATATTTTTTGGAATTTTTTTTAGTTGGGGAAACTGAGCACTGTTCAGTAAAGGGATTCTCCCAGCACTGGCTAGCAGACATTACTGTCATAGCCCCAGTCTAATGATTTGTCCACTGATGATCCGCACCTTGAGTAGGAAAGAATCTTCTTTGACCGAGCAGAACATTGAAAAGAACGTGCTAATTTCCAGGTCTGCCATACATACTCCAACGTGCTTAGAACAAGGTAGACCAAGCGTGTGTCTGCTTATGTATTGTAGAGACAGCAGCCCCTTCTTATTTCTTGTGCAATGTTTCTCCAATTGAACGTGTTCTTTCACTATGTAGATTTGCTTTCCAGCAATGTGGTAAGTGACATTAGGGAATGTCTTTGCTAAACAATCATATTCTGTGGCTACATAGAAAGACGTAAGTGGTTCAGCTCAACACAGCAGAGTGTAAAGAGCTTTTGGTCCAGTAGAAGTTGTGTTTTATTTTTGAAAAAGGGACAGGATGAAGACTTAACAAGAGGTTGATGGTTTTCATGTTTGTTTGTTCTTTAATTAACAATTACCATCTTGTTTAGTAAAATCTATTTTTAAAAAAGCCTTCTAGTTTAAAACAAGTTTTCTTATCTTGTCCTATCATTAATTTTCTGGGTCTCAGGCTAAGAGAGAGAGAGAGGCCAGATTAAGCGACATGTTCCATCTCTGCAAATAGTTATGTGACTTAAGAGACTGGCTTTTTATTGAGATTTGTTGTCCCTATGTTTTTATATTAAAGTAGTGATGCCAACCTTACTGATCTTTTCATTCTTGCAAATAATGGTGAAGCTGGTAAGTGTCCAGAGAGATGTTAAGACAACAGGTGCTGGGCCTTGCAGACCTGCAGATATTGCTGTTACTAAATGACACGTTTAACACATTGATGATTTACATAATTTTTTTGGCATAATGTCACTGATGCTGTCATGTATCCTACTGCTGTATTCTTTGTTTACAGATCTTGCTCTGCTGTCTATCCAAACCTCATAAGGCATATTTTGTGCCTAGCAGAGACCCGTTTCTTTTATAGGAGTAAGACATCTTTGGAAACAGTTGTTAAGTTCCCTCTGCTCTTCATGGGATTTTGAGGGAGTTTGCAAATAGTGATTTTTACATGAAAGATAGGACGCTAGGATACAACATAGTTGTCCATGTGTGTTCTGTGAAGATTAAGAGGGAACTGTTTATGAAAGTCATCAAAAGCCATTTGCTTTTCAGAATGTCTGAATGTAAACATGTATGTGTGTATGTGCTTTGTGAGTGTAAGAGCTGTGTACAGCGACACTGAAATCTCAAAAAGAAACCTGTCACACACATGTCAGTTTGGATAATCAGCTGTGTTTCAGAAACCATCCTGTATGTATGCCCCTGCAGTGGGTGTACATGGATCAAAAGCCAGGATGAAAAAGGATTGATAGGCACTATTGGGGCTATTTCCACATCCTAGACCATCCTTCTCACATTTTTTTCACCTGCCGTGTTGTGCTTGGATGTGCCCTTGTTAAAGCACATACTCAGTTCATAGGATCCATGGCAGTTAGAGGGCAGTTGTGACCTATTAGATCCAGTCCATTCTCTGCAAGGGCAGAATGAGGTAGCTTTCATGGGTCTGTACAGTGTCACTGAACTGTCTCCCATCCTGTACTAGCTTGGTTCTCGCTTTCTTTACCCCTGGTTCCTTCGTTCTCTCTTACTGTTGTTAACTCAGCTCCATTTCCTTTCTCTTCCCTGTGCTCCAGATCTCTGCTTTTCCCTCCGTGACTCGTAACCCTTCCCCAGCCAAGGTTCAAAAAACTTTATAATACCTCTCATTCCCTGGCTTTTGCTTCCTCTGGCCTTTCCTGAGCCTTTCTCCTCTTCTTTCCACTTCCGCATTTCTTGCCTTGTGGACGTAGCTCTGATGTTGCAGCACACCAGTGTGTTCACATTTGAGAGCTGAAATTTGATTTGAATTTGATCTGAAATTGTACTCTATGCGATGGATGTTTCTCTGGACTGAGAAGAAACCTTAAATGGAGTTAGGAACTGGTTTTCAGCACCCCCAAAAATGTAACCACAGACCTCATATCTTCTCTTCTGCAACTTGTTTTAACACCTACTATAGAGGGAATTTCTTTTCTCAGCCAGATGTGTGGATAAATGATCACTGGCTCTGTGATAAAGGCTGAGGTTTGGGTGGTGGGCTTTGAGGATGTTTCAGATAGATTAGAAAGACCTCTTTGCATATCCCTATTTCCTTAAAAAGTTTCTGTACTCCATGCAGAAATACCTGCTTCCTCTCATCATGGGAGGCAAAGAAGACAGGAAACAACTTCAGAGGATTGAGTCAAACATTTCTGAGATGAGTGGCAGTGTGACACAGACAGGTAAAGATTAATGACTCCATCAATTCACCCCTCAAAGCCTTTCTCCCTGTATCCTCCATTCTGCCAAGACACCCACCCTTTTCTTTCCCTCCATCTCCACTTTATGTGGTGACTTCATTTATCTGCTCTGAGAATCTGTTCACATTTGCAAATGAAGCCGCCGTCATTTCGGTTTAATTTGAAATTGCTTGTTTACTGTCGGCGCGGCCTCAATTAATTATGTTTTTACGGAAAGGCTCCCAACCTCAGAATATTAATAAGGGGAATAAAATGACAGCCTTTCGGAGGGCTGTAAAGTTCATTTTTAATTTCTGCTTCTCTGATGTTTTCAGGGGCTTTTTTTTGGTGTTTTCCCCCCACCTTCCATCTGAAAATCCGAGGAAGGGTCAGGGGAGTCTGTAATTACTGTGCCTCCCTGACCTTAGCCACCTTCTCTGTTATTGACTCTATAGGGTGACTGTTCATTACCCAATGCCCTAATGATGGTCTGGATTAGCTGTTACCTGTCACACCAATAGAGTTTTTAATTTTATTTTATTTTATCAGCTTGTTTACGGCCTAGAAGCTTTGTATAAAGTACCGAAGTAGAAAAAGTTCTCCTACAGCTGGAGTTGAGTCCAGCAGAAGTTCTTCAGTGTTTGCTGGGGTGTAGGAGGGGAATACAGGGTGTTCTCTTGAAATAAAAGGGGGAAAGCGCAAAGTGTATTCAATTGGTGGATGGAAAAAAGTATCATTTTCAGCAGTAAGTTTGTTAAAGATGTTGGGGTTGAAGAAGCTGTTGGGTTGAGAGTGGGAGGATGCTAATTACGCTTTTTAGTGGAGGGTGAGAAGAAAAGCATCTTTCATTTCTCATGATACTCTAAGGTCACTCCTGAGACCAGCCTCTTCCCAGATTGGACTAGCCCCAGTGTTTGCCTGCGTGAGGCCCAAGGTAGATAAATGATACAAACATTGTATAAGTTCAGGGAGATGTACAAATCATAAACCAATATAATTAGAAGGGAGAGGTTTTGGACGGATATACTGTGGGCTATAGACATCTATACAATGGAAAGATAAACTAGAAATACTGGAGGTTAGATGCAGTGCAGGTAGATTACCCGTAGTGCAGATAAATCATATGGATTAAAGTGAGCAGGCGGGCGTAGATAAATTAAATATAGTAGGAATAGAGGCATCTTTGTAGCTAGACAGCAGGAAGGACGTGTGTGAGTGTGTACATGTGCATATATCTCAGTTTAACACTCTCCTGCTTTTTCCCTCACAGTGACTCAGTTACAGACAACTTTAGCTGCTGTCCAGGAACTGCTAATCCAGCAACAACAGAAAATCCAGGAGCTCACTCAAGAACTGGCTGCTTCTAAGGTATCCACTTCCAGCTCTTCACCTTTAGAACATCACCATCTTCTTTGAAACATGCATGGCTTCTTTTGTGGGCACATGGAAAGCACCTTATTAGGTTCACAATCCAGCCTTCAGCTCTGGCATATCCCCAGCCAGTTTCTCTGCATCTGACTTCTCTGTAGGCGGTCTGTTTAAAGCACTGGATATTAATTGGGTACTCGATGAACTATATCTAACTTCTGAGAGGGCCTTGCTCTATAGCTTTGTGTGCAGCCCGTGTGTCTGAGGCCTCAGACCTGTTGTCAGCTCTCTATCTTCTGCATTGCATTTGAAATTAAATAATCGTGCTGTTAGTCCACTGACCAAAAGAGGTAAAGGCCAGTTGTGCAGAGGTTTTGTTTGTATGTAATTTACATGTTTATATTTCTCCTGTATCCTTGTACATTGTCAAAACAATGACTTAATCCTGTTCAGCCAAGCACACACTTGAAGTACTGTATTTAAGTCACTTGTTCAGACCCAGGCCAGGTGATGGCCGAACATTCTTTCTAGTTGGTTTCTTGTTTCCATGATTTTGGTCATCTCAGTGTAACAAGTGTCCCCATCACAACCACATTCGTGACGCACAGTGGCCCGTTGACTCCTGACTTGACCCTGGCAATAAAACTATCAGTTCTGACTAGTTTGTGTTGTTACATGTGTAACTACAAGTAACCACGTTTAACCAAAATCGATTTTCCTTCTGGCAATGAGAATTAGTGCTTTTCATCTCCAAAGTACTTTGCAGCCATTGGTCTGAGCATTCTGTGAGCCAGCAAGTGTTGGTTACTTGTGAGGTGGGATGGATTTGAACCAGTCACAGAGAGATGAAGCCTTTCTTTCACTCACAAAACTTGTGATTATTCAGGGCCCAGTCATCTTGCAGTATTCTCTGCACAGGGAGAGATTTTTCTTTTTGCTGTGAAATCCCTTAGACAATGCTTACAGTCTTTTACCTCTAGCATGAACAGTTAGATGTCTTCTCCCCTTACCTATACTTTAATCTCGTACAAACCCTTTGATGGTGTGTAACTGGTGGGCCACAGCTGACTATGTGGTGTGCACACTGTACAGTAGGAAACTCTCAGTGGCACAGCTGTAAACCCAACCATGAAAGCCAATTTATGGTCACAACACTCTACTTCAATTTTCCTTGGGAACTGTGGCCTGTCAGTGGCCTGGAGCCAGTCCGGAAATTGGAAAACTGTTTTCAGGTCTTAAGTGTTAAGATTAAGACCACATGTTGAGCTTTAAGAAGGAAAAAGGGCATAACAGTCTTGGTGGTTTAGAGAGTCTTGAAGAAGTTTTTCCTCCCCCCTCTCTACCCCCTGCACTGAAATGGTAGCACACATTGTTATGATATCTAAACCTCATGTGTACAAAGAAAAACTTGGGCAACCCCACAAACCAAAGAATAAAAGCTGTGTTTTCTCAGCTGTAATGTAAGTTTTTATATCTGCTTTTCAAACTCCTACTGGCATGCTGTAAAAAATTAAAAAGAGGGACTTTAAGTAATTAAAAAACGTACATAAAAATTCAAGGCTTGAATTTTCTACAACTGTTTTTTAAAGAGACTGGCTAAAAAGCCCCAGATGTCAGATTTTATTTCTAAATCCTAGGCATCTGGCACCATATGTGTTTTGGAAATTTGAGTCCTTTGCAGGCCAGTGAGTGGAAATCACTCCCTTGTTAATGTGCTGCTGTAGCTTTCAAGGTCTTGGAAAGCCAGAACAGTGGCTCCTGGATTCTTGCTGTCTGAGGGCTGGGAGTGTGAATCCCAGGGGAACGCATCTGTGTATATCACAGCTACTACAGACTGAGCCTCTCCCAGCTCACTGGGTTCGCAGCCCAGAAGTCTCTGTGAGGAGTGCTGGCTGTGAAGGTGTTCAGGGTTACTCAGCACTAGCTGAAGTCTGTTTAAAGAATAAGTAGGAACAACCAGTTCTGGCTACATCTAGTAAGAACTGCTGAGGAGAAATTTTGTGTTATTCCTGGCTTCCTTTGTCAGGGGCTTTATTAAAGAGTATCTCTGGAGCAATGCTCACAAACAGGTTTGTTCCTAATGGCTTTTAGCAGAAATTACTATGGGAAGTGCTAGCCGTGAGTGTTCTTTGGTCCAATACTCAGCCCATTGCTACAGGAGTTGCTAGAGTGATAGGATGGGGTAACGATAGGCCATGATCTGTGTTTCAGAATGTTCCTTCCATTTTTCAAGTTCCCAAAAGGGTTAAAAGAAGGATTGCCAAAAGTATTATCTGCAGCATGTTCTCCTCACTTGTTACCTTACTCTAATTTCTGCCTGATATCCCATAGCAATTCTGATGCAGTGCTGACAGCAGCTGTACTAAGTTTCCATGAGTTACTTATCATCTTCCCCCACCAAATTGCATTCGTTGCCTTGAAATATCCAGGCCAGTGCCTAGTCCAGCTGCTTTCTGGAGATACAATCTGATAACTCAAGCGTAGCATTAATTCTTCAGATCTAGAAGGGAAAATTTTTGCAACTTTCAAGCATCAGTTTACCAGCCCACCACAGAGTGCAGATAATGGATTCTTTATTTCACAATTTAGGAAAAATGAACAAATGGTTTTAAAATAGTTGTTAATACATAATATTTGAATCTGTTGCCTCAGCTAAGTGCAGTCACAGGAAAAAGGACGTGATCCAGTGCCACTCCCAGTGCCTTTCAGGATCCTAGTTCTAGTTCTTCTTCTCTAGAAATCATTCATTAGGTCAGTGTCAAATGATTTAGTTTACCTCTTTATGTATTACTCTCTGTCTGATATGTTGGTGGAAAACACCCTATGTAGACCTAGCTTTGTCTGAATTCTTACAAGTCCCAGCTTCCTTCTTATTGAAAAACAAAGGTCCTCTTGAGATGCTTCAGCGACGGTTGTGCATGGTATGTTGGACACAAGATTAATTAGTCCCCCAAATGGAAAGCAAATATTTGAATGGTCTTAGCACCTTGAGACAATTATTATTTCTGATCATCATGGGATCCATTGAGGTCCTTCTTTATTGTGGAAGTCGTTTTGCTCAGATCTGAGAGATTTTAAGTGATAGAGCTTATGTATGTAATCCCCAGGGCTCAAGATTCCCAGATGAGAGGAGAGAGAGGACAGCAGAGAAAAAAGTGACATTTGTGAACTATCTCCCAGTTCATACTTTGATCTTCATATCTTCTTTTTCCTGTTTCAGGCCACAACTTCCACCAACTGGATTCTGGAGTCACAGAATATTAATGAATTGAAATCTGAGATCTACTCATTAAAAGGACTTCTCCTGAACCGGTAAGGATGGAATACGTGAGCAGATTATTGTGTGGGGAAAGGGTTGCTTTCTGGGATTCTCTCAGTCGTGGAGAGGAAAGGCATTTCCAACAGGAACTTGCTCTATATCCTGTTATTGCTATTTTAATAATACCACTTTGCACTCCACTATCACTTTCTATTTGCAGGTCTCAAAATGCTTTTCAAACTTGCCTTAAATTAGAGAGTGCTTCGGGTAATTAATAAGATTTTTTCTTTTTGTTTACGATAGAGGAATTCTCTGCCATTCACCACAGTCAGGATGCCTCTCACCTAGTTTGAGATATTGACTGCATCTGCACCTGCATTCTGTTACAGAGAAAGTCACTTCTGGATACAGTTCAGCTGACCTTGTTCATGGTTAGGGCATAACTGGGATGAAAAGAATCACACTTCAGCAGAGGCGGTTTCTCTCGATTAGCTAGCTCAGGTGTAGACATCTTATAACATAGTAGATGTCTAAAATGGGGTGATATAAATCCCAGCCTGTGGGACAGTCATAAGAACAGGGATCAGATCTCAGTTCTTGAGGAAATCCTTTTTTTCCAAGTACATTACTTAAGAGTTTATCTAGCTTTTATCTAGCTTTTTTTTTTCTGCCCCTCTACTCCGCTCTCCTGAGACCCCACCTGGAGTACTGCATCCAGCTGTGGAGTCCCCAACGTAAGAAAGACATGGACCTGCTGGAGCGCGTCCAGAGGAGAGCCACGAGGATGATCAGAGGGCTGGAGCACCTCTCCTATGAGGAGAGGCTGAGAGAGTTGGGGCTGTTCAGCCTGGAGAAGAGAAGGCTCCGGGGAGATCTTATTGCGGCCTTCCAGTACCTAAAGGGGGCCTACAGGAGAGCTGGGGAAGGACTTTTTACACGGGCATGTAGTGATAGGACGAGGGGGAACGGCTTTAAGCTGGAAGAGGGCAGGTTTAGATTAAACATTAGGAAGAAGTTTTTCACTTTAAGGGTGGTGAGGCACTGTCCCAGGTTGCCCAGAGAGGTTGTTGAAGCCCCATCCCTGGAGGTGTTCAAGGCCAGGCTGGACGTGGCCTTGGGCAACCTGGGCTGGTGAGAGGTATCCCTGCCTGTGGCAGGGGGGTTGGAACTCGATGATCTTCAAGGTCCCTTCCAACCTAAACCATTCTATGATTCTATGATTCTATGATTTTCAGCTATTGATCCTTTCACTCTGATATGAATCCCTTGCCTCCTTCTACGTGTAACTAAGTCTTCTCAAGTCATCTGTTTCCTAAGAGATGGACTTCAAAGATCAGTCTGAGACTGGACTAGACATGTTCTGGGTCTCAGCAAGTGGGCTTTTCAAAAGTCTGAAAAGTGTATTGTCTTTAATATTCTTTTAAATTCTTGCTACACCTCCCAGGAGTCACAGTAGAAAGCTTTGGAGGATTGAAGACACATACCAAGTTAGCATCTTTTAAGTTGGGTTGTACTAGCATCACTGCTGGGGAGACAGTATTACTTAATGACACCTCTTCAGCAACAGGAAAGTTGCAGCTGGGGAATAAGTGCTTTTTGGAAATAACAAAACTTTTTGGGGGGTTGTTTTTTAACAAAAAGGCAAATGTTTCTGCAGTGAGGAGGCAGCAGCAACACTGGAGCCAAGAAAGTCTCCAGATTGAATTTGTTGATTGCATTTATGATACTGGTTGAATAATGCAGACATTAGCTTATTGCACTCACAGGAGATGGAGGTTAGATCAGCAGAGTTCTTCAATGGCTGGTGGTGGCAGCAGGAAGAGGGAAGTGAGAGCAACTACTGTTTCTAGTTCAGTCTAAGAAAATGTAATCTGCTGTGTTTGAGCACTCACTGTAGGAGAGCAGCCAGTTGCTGCTCTGGTCTTGTCCGTGGCATTAGCCAGCTCACCTGAGGGGCATGAGGACTCCCTGCCACACAGCGTCCTTTTCAGAACCTAATCTGATACCTCTTCATAATACCACTTTTCACATATACAAGCAAGGGGACTGCTAGATCAGACATGTTTTTTTGCTTTGCTCTTCACGATGGGTGACCAGTGCTCCCCAGTGCCCTTATGTTTGTCCTGTTTGGTGCTTGGATTCTCCTCTTAGGGCTGGGCATTAGCCTGCTGTTAATCAAATCCTTAAAGCCCACCTAGAAAGTACTCGAGGACAGAGCAGCCAGCTTTCTCAGCTGGTGCAAGCTAGTATGACTCCATTCAAGTCAGAGAAGCTGAACCAGTTTGCGGCACCCAGGACCTGGTCCAAACATGTAAGGTGCATGCTGGGACTAGGAGATAGGCTCTGGATTGTGAAGCACCAGAATGCAATAGCTGTGTATCACCGTGGAGCCAAGCGCCAGGTGGTGAAATTCCTTGGCTCAGGCACAAGGACCTGGTGTGTCTGACTTCTTGCTCCAGTGGGAATTTTCTTTACTAATTAATTAGTGATTGTTTTATAAAGGGACACGCATGTCTTTCCACAGGCAGCATTCTTGAGTGCTAGCTTGCTCTGAAATTGGCCAAACCAGATCATTTTAGTGCTTCAGATTGCCCAGCTGTGATATTTTCCTTGTGTGCAGACTTGATTACTGGGTGCTTGTAAAGCACTTTGAGATTCTGGCTGAAGAAGTGAAGTGGCTTTGTTTTTGTTCATTTATGGCAAAGGAGACTTGCAGTTTCACTCCTGCTTTACATGACTTCCCCAGTGCAAATACCATTCTCTCTAATGATAACCCCTCAGCGTTTGTAATAAAAGCCCCTTTCTTTCCTTTTCTTTCCCTCTTCCCCTCCCCCAAGGAGGCAATTTCCTCCCTCCCCTTCAGCTCCAAAGATCCCGTCATGGCAGATCCCAGTGAAGCCAAGCTCACCCTCCAACCCTGTTGTTGCCAACCATAATAGCAGCAGTGACATCTCGCCTGTCAGCAACGAGTCTACCACCTCATCACCAGTCAAGGAGAACCACAGCCCTGAGGGTTCGAAGGTCAGCTGCCATCTGCTGAACACGGAGGAGGGCAACAAGGCAGTGATTGACGTCAAGAGCCAAGTGCGGATGGAGGTGCAGGGTGAGGAGGAGAAAAGGGAAACCAAAAGGAATGAAGAGGAGGAAGAAGACGATGAGGATGATGATGTTAGCCATGTGGATGAGGAAGAATGTCTGGGTGTCCAGACTGAGGACCGGCGAGGAGGGGATGGTCAAATTAATGAGCAAGTGGAAAAGCTACGAAGACCTGAGGGGGCCAGCAACGAGAATGAGATTGACTAAGGCACCCTGGCTTCTGCTGCTGCTGCTGTACATCTTCCCTAGCCTCCTGCACTGTCCCTGGTGCCTCTCCCATTTTGTGGAGAGAAGTGCCACCATCCCCTCCAGTGATTCTCCCATGATTGACCTTGAGTAGGGTCATGACTACCCAGTGAACAAGGTGGGCCCTGTTTCACCACAGGGCTTTGCAGTGGCTTCTTCTCCCCTCCCAGACCCACATTCTGCCCATGAGCTGGGGTCACTGCCTAGGCTGGAAGACCAATCGCCTTACCATGCACCACAGCTACAGAATAAGTCCTCTTACAAAAACACCATCTCTCCTGAAACAGTCAGCCTCTTCGCTGCATCCTAGGGTCCTTCTGTCCAATTTCAGAAACCAGGCTGTCCTGAGCAATTTGATTTCACAAGCCTTTAATCGCCACATAAGGCCCAAACCAGTTCTCCATCTCCCAAAATAACCCTCATTTTTTATTTCTCAAACTACGTGATATTCTGTTGCCAAAAAAAAGACCGTTTTAACCCTGAATTCCTCACCAGATCTTAGTCTTGGCTGTTCCAAGGCTTATGTCAAGCCTCAAATTCCTGAAACTACCTAGCATCTAAAAACACTAAATTTCTGTGGGGTCCAAAGAACACTATTTCTGCCCCACCTGCTTACACTCATCAAAGTGGCCTTTTGCTAGGGACTGAGTCCAGGTTTCATGGCCACAGTAAAATCCATGAGAACAAGTGGCTGTGCTACTGATTGCTCCCCAGTACAAGAAGGCTTTAAAAGAAGTTGACCCCACTTATCCCAATTATTACCCTTCCTCCTCCAAAGACAAGGAGCTCACATCAGTTTTTGACATCTTACATTTTATTTATAGCTGCCCTGAATGGATGAATGAATGAGGTGATATCAGATGCTGAAATAGTTGGCTAATTCTGAATCTTTGCAATGGTTCTTAGCCTGTTTTTCTCCCTAAATGAGGAGAAAACCCATCTTAAATGATCAGCTGAGACCCGCACCTACCCAGTGACAGGCACCTGCTTCAGCAAAACAGTCTTCACAGAAGAGAGAACAGTTCCAGCTCTGAGGTACACCACTGGCCCTTCTTGCCCAGTCCAGCCTTTCTTTGCCCCATTGGGGCTATCCACAAATTACAACAGTGAATTTTGAAACCTCTCATTTGCAGCATTGTGTTCTCAGCTGGTAAAACGGTGGTGTCCAATTATATTATTCAGTGCATCAGAGCCTCTTAGCAGAGCAATTCTTGTAACAACTGAGTCTCACTGTCCTCACCAAGCAAGTGTGCTCGTCTGTGTGGTCATGTATAGATTTCAAATATAAAATACGATTGTATATAATTGTAATAAATATGAGTTACCACTATTTAACACCAAGCTGTTACTGGATTACTGTGGCTGTTATTTTGGGGAGAAATACGCATGCAGGGTGGTAAAGGGAGGGAAAAGGGACTATTACGGAAATTCAGTCCTTACAGAATGTTTTCTGAAGGACATTTATGGTTGATTTTCTGACTGCTCCAATACTAGGTTATATTAGCAGGAGGCAGTGTAGAGAATGGTGTAAGTGCAATATAAGGTACAATATAAATAGCTCCAACACCGTAATGCTAGGTTGCCTCTGACGTTGCAGAGGGTGAGATGGACGTGTCATCTGGTGAGTAAAACACAGCCATTCCAGTGCCTTTCCTCCCAGCAGGAGGCTCTACAGGGTGCAGAATGCAGCATCCCACTCCTTTCCACCCCCGGCAGCAGGAGGTGCTGAAGGGAGCGTGTGAGGTATCCCATAGCTCGTCTTATCTACCAGCAGGGAATGCTGTGCCGTATCCCATGACTGGTCTAACCCTGCCATGTCAGTGCAGAAGCCATTGAAAGAAATGGCGTACAGCAAGTAATTTGTAACTACTGCAGTCCCATCTTTGTTCAACAGAAGTATTTGGCTCCCTTCTTAAAAATGAGGGATTTACTTGATTCCTGAGTATTTGGGTGTCTGGTACACAGTGACATTTTCCTGCTCAGGGGGAGCGAAAGGGACCTTCATATTACTGTATTTAGACCTGCTGCTGAATGTGATGATTTCTCATTCCTTAAATGGACGAATATCTTCCCCAGGAGTGAGTGAGTGTGTGTGTGTCCCTCTCTCTCCCTCTCCCTCTCAGTCTCTCTCTCCACTGTTTAACGTTCACAAAGAACGTCACGTTTAGCTAAAACAGGGCAAATTTGAAAGTGTTTAAAAGGAAAGGCTTTTCTTAAGAGATGGCACTTTTCATTTCTCCAAGCCAAGAATCCTTGTGAAAAGAAAACACGACTGAGCGCAGGGATGTGAAGAAAAAGTATTGTCCTGCCTGTGTACATTTTATATACATAGAAGGTTTTGAAAATAGAAAGTGCCTGGACAACAGCAGTTGGTGAAATGTGGAAAATATGTTGCTGAGGTATGTGCCTTGCAGAGTGACTTACGAGGTTTACAGTACAAGCATCCCTGCGGGTTCATTTTTCCCCCCTTTTCCTCCATGTTGCCAGTGTTCAATTCATTTACCTCAAGATTTCTGGTGCAGAGTAAAAGGCAGTTTTCTTCAACTGCCCTTTTCCCTCCTTTAGCTTTTGCTTCTTACAACCTTTACCAATTCAATAGGTCACAGTTTTTCCTTTCCCCAACCTGACGAAACCCAGAAGACTCCATCGTAGCCGTTGTTGCTCAAAAAAATCTAACTCTGGGCCTCTGGCTGCTGATGGGGTGTTTGTGTACTTTGCTGAAGAGATCCAACCTACCAGCAGAGAATTTGGAAGAAGCCAGACCTTCTTACCAGCAGGTATTGTCATGAATCACGAGTTTTATTTCTCTGTCTTGTGTTCTTCATCTTTACAGCACAGCAACAGTTACAGGGTGAGTATTTTGGTCCGTATGAACGATGTAGCCTGCCTGCTAACTTGTAATTTTTTTTTTTTTTTTTTTTTTTTTTGCTAGAAACAAACTTCTTAGATCATCTGTCCTGTGAAATGTTTAGCCCACTGGCCAGTAGGCACTGAGAATGGCATCATATTAGCTGAAAGGTGACCAGGTAGTGAACCTTTTTTCTGCAGAACAAGAAAGAGAGCAGCAAGAGTTACCCACCATCTGGCGTATTCAAGTACTCTTTTTTAGCGTGTAATCAGCCTTTGTTTTGACACAGGAAGAAGACTAACACCACCCCGGTGGGTGAGTGCAGGGGGTTCATAACATGGTTTCTATAGGTCCTTGAGAGCGTATAGAAAGCAGGTGAAGGGAGCTTCCTCTGAACAGTGTCATTTGAGCACATTTCAGTGAAACCCTGTGAGCCTGTGCTCCCTCTCCTAGAGGAAACAATATCAGGCTGCTGCTTTCCAATAATTGGAGAATATAAAAGCTCCCTTTTCGATAGCTGCATGAGGAATGTGGGGAACCCAAAAAATGTTACAAAGTGGGAAAGGGTTAAGAGAGATTTCTCCTGATCATCTTTGTCCAACATTCCTCACCCCCAGGTGTGACAAATAAGTCCTATGTGCATCTTGGTCAGAAACAGGAAGAATTTTTTTTTAATTGCCTTTTGCATGTTGGGGGTGTAACCTAACAGTGTTTGGGATCAGAAGGAAGAGGATGGACTGTAGGATCCCTCGTGATCTTGTTGCTTTGCTGCATGATGCTTTGCAGAGTATTTTACTTATAAGTGTGCCTCAGTTTCCACATGCGATGGTAAAAAATACTGCCTGGTAAATACAGAGATGTGACAAAGACAAATTGCAGAGAAAGCCAACTTTGGGAACTAGGTATCATGCTACGTCCTGCAGCTCACACAAAAACCCAAGCCCCCATGAACTGCTGTGCCCTGGAGTGAGACCCCCACCCCCGTTGCTGGCCGTGCTTTGGCGTAAGCGCAGTGCAAGGCTGCAGCACACCACCCAGCTGTAGCCACCATCCCTAATTGCCTGGACTGCACAGCTGTGTGAGGAGCTGCCCTGCCCCGCTGGAGCAGCCCGTGGTGGTCAGTTAGCCACCTTGCCCTGGCTTGGAGGCAGATGTTTTAGACGTGGGCTTGCCTTATTGTAACTCGGGCTCTTCTGGCAAGTAAGCATTTTTTAATAACTATGTTCTCTCTTGATTTTGCCTTCAATAGAGTGGGGGAACCAGCTGCGTTTCTAGTGGCTACCTTGCCCTGGTCTGGGGTCTGTTAGAATGGTTGCCAGAAGAAGGTCTATCCTGGTGTGTACTGGTGGAAGGAAGCATACTGGGCTGCTGCCTGCGGCAGGGAGGGGGCTGTGGAAAAACCCAGTCTGTGTCTACTCCGTTGCTCTCATTTGCGGTGCCTGCTACAGAAATGGAGGCTGCCTTTGCTTTTCCTTTGGTGGGGCAGTGTGATGCTTGGAGAAAGCAAAGGCTAGACAGCAGGTCCAGAGCAGCTTTTTGTTGCAAACCTGTTGTGTTAAAGTCAAGGTCTCCATGCTTGACACCCAACACCCAGGAGGTTGTGTGGCACCTGTTTCCCAAGGGCTTTGACAACACGAAGCTTTGGAAGGTCCCTTCTGTGTGGTGGTGCTTTATGTTAAGCACAAATTGGTGTGCAGGGTCACCACCATATACAAAAACTGATGTTAAGCTTGAGCTGAAAGTCTTCCAGCCTGGACTTGACCTCTCATACCATTGGGTGGTATGCAAGTGCAAAGCAAGAGAGGGGCTTGATTTCCAGGGATTGAAAACATAAATAAAGGGATGCTGGGAAGTGAAACACAGGAAGTGATTTACCTAAGGGTGCAGGAGAGAGCTTCCAGCTTTCTTCATTTTCCCTTTTATCATCTTATCCCTAGACTGTGCTGCTTCCTCAGGAGTCAGCCTCTGTGGGCACCTTTAGAGCTGGGTCCACTTATTATGCTGATGAAAGGCTGGCTCTTACCGCTATGTATGCTCTCAAAAAATGAAATAAAATAATGAAAGTGTACCTAAGGTGAATTTCGGGGTGTCAGGGAAGAGCGAAGAGGGAGGGCAGGGCCCAACTCCTCCACTTGCTGTGCAGTAGAAGCTCTGAACTGCGCACTTGTAGATTGAGGGGCTGGCATGGTCTCTCCCAGCTCAGGGAAAAAAACAATCCCATCCCCAAAAGGGAGCAAGCACTAACCTAATAAAGGCACCAGCTGGACGAAGGGAAAACCAGCTCTTTGGAAAAAAAAAAAAACAACCTCCTTTCATTAGAAAAATAATATATTTCATCCAAATAAGGTAAAAATATTTGAAATGGGGCAGAAGTGAGCACTAGGCAGCATCTGTCAGGCCCTTTCTGAAAAGGGGAAGATTATTAAACTCAATTACAATTTATTTTTGTAAAGTATCTTTCAGACTAAAAAATCTCCCCAAATGCTTTGCAAGGACTGCTCAGGGGTTACTTACAATATGGAGCATCTTAGAAGAACACCCCTGTTTTCCCACCAAGCCCTTCTTTTTCTGCATCTGCTGAAGGATTTAGCCCTTCAGGTTTTCTTTTTCCTCTATATTTGTGCAAATAATGAGACATGTTTTATGACGCTGGCTGCAAGAACATGCCTGAAGAGGACTTGGGGGGGGGGATTTCACATTGTGTTTTTTTGTTTTAGGCAGAATACTTGCTTTTCTTTAGGACTGTGTCTCCTGAGTGAGAAGGTGATTGGCTGGATAGGGCTGATTCAGAGGATCTAGAAGTACAACTGGCTTATTTGTTGCTTATTTTTCTTTTTGTGCATGTCACTTTGCCAGCCTGCTTGTCTGTCTCTCAGTCACTTTGTCGGCTTGGCATGTCTGTTTTGTACAGCATCCCTGTTGTTGATTTTTCAGTCGTCCGTCGTGCCTGCCTGTCTCCTAATGCCTAGTGCTCTTTCCTTTTTCTTTCTAACCCTTCAGAAACAGACTGCTTCCAACTTTATCCTGCTGCTTCTATACGCTAGCACTGAGGTTTTATCTGTGTGGTGCTAGAGTAACATGTCTTTAAAATTAATTTCTTTAACTGATTTAATTAAACCAGAGCAAATTCTTGGGTGGATGTTCTCCCATCTCTTTGAACAGATTTGCTTTACTTAAGCAGTCTCAACTGATACATGCATGCACAAAAAACTGTGTGCTAAATTGCTGCAGCTTTCCTATGTAGATGAACTATTCTTTGCTTCCTGCCCTCTTACAGTATCAACAGCAGATTTCATCTCTGCATGCCCATTTGCCTGCTTACTTGTATGTTTTTGTGTCTGTGCATTGCTGTATCAATGCTTCCACTCCAGCAGCCAGCAAGTTTTGGGTGTGACGTGGAGGTTGGGGCTTCAGAGTCTCTTCTGTTCCCCGGAATGAGCTAGGTGCAGCCTGATGTTTCGACTGAAACGGGAACTTCACACTATTGCATCTGTTTCATACCTTCTTTCTTTCCCCGACTCTAAAAACCACAGGCAGAGTCTGCTAATTTGTGTAAAATAAGAGAAACTTGGTGAATGCCCCTGGCAGTGGGTGTCCCCTCCATAGTTCTGCGGAGGGGATGTGGAGGGGCTGCAGCTGCGTCAGCTGGGGAGAACCGCCTCTATGCAGGGGGTTGTGTCACTGGCCTCAGCGCAGGGTAGACACGGTGCGGCCACCGGGCGCAGGCCAGAGCTGGTTCCGTCCATCTTGCGGGTGCAGCTGGCTCTAGCTGAGACATGGCTTGCAGCGTTAGTGCCTGGTAGCTGAATGAACGAGCTTGCTTCCATGTGAGGGGCTCTCTAAGTTGCTTTGGCCACAGATCAAATGTCTGTGTTTTATCCTCTTTAATGTTTCGGACTGTAGAGCTCTGATGCTAAGGCAGAGCTTGGCTGTGGCCTGGGATCACCGGAGGGTCCTGGGGCTGCAAGGGCTCGGGGCAAGTGCCGTTGGTAGATGGCTTCACAGCGAGAGCACAAGGCAGCACCCTGCCCTGTGGGAAGGGAAGGGGGCAGGGAAAGGCTCAGGCTGCCTGTCAGATAAATCTTCGTCTGTTTACTTAAATCCTCAGTGTTTCTTCATTTGTTTGTTTAAGAGTTTCCCTGCCAAAAAAGAGCAAAAGGAAGGAGGGAAGCCGCCTCTGTTGGCCACCCCTCTTGCAGCCAGGATGGGTCTGGGGCGCTTCAGGGGCAAGAGCAGGACTGTGGGCCAGAGCACCCTGCCTCCCCTGGGTAAGATGAAGGGATTTGCCTCTGGAGGGGCCATGTTCCTGTCTTCCAAGCAAACGCTTGGCCCTTGCAAGGGAAGATGCATGTTGGGGACTCCAGCGAGCCCACTTCTTGCCCCAGGGCTGGCATGAAGGAACTTGTCATGCCTTCTGACACCTACTGTACCTACAAATGCTTTCTCCCCTCTTCGCCCTCACCCCTTTGGTAGAGCTTGTTGCCGCCGGAGTCAGGTGTTGTCAGCTTTCAGGTACTGGTGAAGTTTGTTCAAGACAGTAGACAGAGACCCAAAAAGCAGAGCAGGGCCTTCCTGCCTGAATGTTGGATTTCCCCATAATAGTGTCCACCACAGAGAGGCTCAAAAGCATCTTGCCTATCCTTGCCTTTTTATAGCTACCCATAAAACATACCAGGTGTAGTAAATATCACACGTGCAAGTCTTTCACATGCTAGTGCGTGCTTTCACCAAAACTGGCCTACTTTCCTTGTCCCCACACAAGCATTAGGCGGACCTGTATATTTTGCTGGAGCTATGCATGTGCAAGTCTTGTGTGCAGATGTATTCATGCATACTCTCACCCTTTCCAAGTTTGGTCATATTAAGCTAAGTTCTGCCTTGATTTGTAGAGAAAGACAGAAATAATTTATTTATTCGGGTGTGTATGTGCGTATGTGAAACTCCAAAAACATTCCCAACAATCTATGTGCTTTTCTTGTTCAGAATAGGTACAAGCTGATCATTGACTTTCAGAGAAGTCTTTAAAGTTCATGTTCTCCTTGAAGATGATGTGAGATTTTATTGTCGTGTTTGAAAGCTTCAGTCTTCTGTGCAGACTGCATGCAGATTAAGGGAGGTGGGGGGATATATTTGGTTACAGCTCCTCTCCTTCCCTTTCCCCAAGAGCTGCTGCTTTAAAAGGGCTTCCCATCATCTTTAAAAAGGCACCTACAGGTTTGTGAACACAATTTTGTGCCTGTGTGAAAAAGCCCAGAAGTCCAAATGCAAAACTCAGCTATGGCACAAGCAGTTGATGCAGTCTGTATGTACTGTGTAGCAGGACTGTTGGTTCGGAACCCTACTTCTTGGAAAGAGCTTGTGCAGAACTGTGAAGGAAATTTTAGAGGTCAAGTAAAGGTCTTAGCTTTAAACATTTGGTCCACACTGTCTTGTTCGCTTCTGTGTCATAATATTTCTCTCTTGCTTTGTGTTATTATGCCCAGTGCCCAGTGAAAATATTTTTTCCAGGAAGTCTCAAGGCATTTGTTATCTATTAGCTAATTGTTATCTGTTAATGGCTGGTTTCTATCTTAGCTCCCATACCTGAGCAACATGGACAGTACCAAAAGCTTGCTCAATTAATTTTTTCTCCATTGTGTGAATGTTTTTTTTCCCTTTTGTGTCTGTGTTTTGTCAAAATTTCTACTTCTGGCCTCTTGTCCTATTACAGGGAGGAGGATGTGCTAGTCTTCTAAGACAGCTAGGAGTCTTCAGTCCTGCCACCCGACCAGAGGCTTGCCCTATTTTCTCAACAGTAGGTTTCTCTAAAGCTGCAGCAGCACATGTATAGTTCCCCTTTCAAGCCCTATGGATTCCCCTGAACCCGGGCTCCTGTGGGCATCTCAGCCACACTCCTACCCAGGGACCTGGCCACTGCTCCTCTATGCTAAAATCCTGCTCGATTCCAAACTTGATTCTCTAAGGTATAAAGCTGGGCGTGTTTAACAGACCTATTTCCTAGCAAGCCTCCAGGTCTTTCTTTAATGTCGTTGTGCCTTAGGAAGCCAGTGTTGAGCATTGGTCCTTGCAAGCTGTAAGTTATGCCCAGTATGTGTTGTGCGTCATAACAGCTGCTTTTCCTCTGTACCAGTAAGCATCAGAATTCTGAATTTCCTTCTGTCTGGGTGTAGGACACATTGTGCTACTAGAGTAAATATCCTCTCAGAGTCAGACATGCTTTACTGCATTCTGTACTCAGCTGAGCAAGCTATGAGGAGTATTTCACTGGGCACGTGCACTGGCTCTGCACACCTGATGGTGTGGCTCAGGGATGACCGCTGGCTGCCCTGCACCCACTGCTCTGCATTCTGTTCTTCACAGCGCCCTGGGAGATGCTTGAATAAAGGGGAGTTACGTTTGGAGCTGATAAGAGCTTGTAAGAGATTCCTGCAAATTAAATGAATGCTTACCACAGTATAAAAACTGTTCCTTCTACGTCTGGGCCATAAGGAGAGGTGTAACCCAAAGTATTATTTTTATAGTAATCCCTAAAAAAAAATACCCTTGCTAGACTGTCTGTGAGAAGCACTTGGATGAATAGTGATGATTGTCTTTCTGAGCCACTGTGGTAGCCATTACCTTCATTTTCAGCCAATGCTGATAAACTGCTGTCTTTATTTCTGTCCTGGTTGGCCCCTGTGGCTCCAGCAAGGACGGGTCTCTGTGTGCTAAAGCTGGACTAGGCATGTTTGGGTAATGACATCTAGACACCAGGATGATTGGAAGCAGCAGCAGAACCATCTGGTCTCCCATTCTGTGTCCTAGAATACACATGCTGCTTCTTTATGTTTGAGGCGATTGAACTTTTGCTGCCTCTGTTGGGTTGAAGTCTTGAGTTGTTTGCAAAGGAGAAAGCAGTGCTCCTGTGTTTGACTTTTATGTTTGGACTGGTGCCAATGGGTACTCCCACTGTAGGTGCCTATATTGGTGGGTGCTGCAGAAGGCTTGGTAATATGCTGGAACGTGGATATCCAGTGTCTTATGTAAAACAGGTAGTGTTGTGGCTCTGTGGGTAACTGTAGGGTCCTGCATGCTCAAAAAAAATGCTGTTACAGGGATATGCTTGGCATAATCAAAGTGTAATAGCAGCAGCAACTGCCTAGTTTTTGTCCTGACTTTAGAACAAGCAGCCGCACTGGGTGTCTGCTGCTCTCCATGGCTCCCCCAACCGCAGGGGCTGGCTGCAGAGCTCCAGATGCAGAGCTGCAGTGTCACCAGTTGCGAGGGCTTGGAATGAATGCAATACTGAGGCTTTGATTTGTTCAGCTTGCAGCTTCTCCCAAGACTTTGTCATGCTTTTATGAAGCGCAGTCAGTTCCACAGAGAGCAGGCAAGTTCCAGCAAGAGCTTTCAAGCAGCGAGTTGTGTTGTTCATGTCCCCTGTCCCCCCCCCCCCGGAAACGCAGTCATGTAAATATCCCGTGTGCTGTGGGCAGAGCTCCAGTGAGAACAAACCTCTGTGCTCCAAGGTCGGATTAGGAGCATGTTCAGATAATGACATCTGAAAACAGGATGGCTGGGAGCTGCAGCAGAGCAACGAGGGGGCTTTGAAAGAGAGAGGAGTCTAATCCTCTCTGCTAATAAGGAGGCAGCTGCTGCCAATGCATCAGGCTTCGCAGGCGCTGTTTTGCTGCTCCTTGGTTCGCTGACCGGTGGCAGAGAGGTGCGAAGACCCAGCTGCCTTGAGATGGTAGGGGAAGACCCACACAGGAGGCATTTTTCTTTACTTTCTTTGGGTAAAACGAGCTTTGACATTGCTCTTCCCCCCGCCCCGCCTCAGCAGCACTTTGGCAGGACAGGCGTCAGAGCAGTGTCTCACGCCAGGCCAGTGTCTAGGCACAGTTCATCTGGCACTGCAGAGGCTGTGACCAAGGCTGAGAGGGGATGGACACACAGACACCAGCTGCCACTGGTGCAGAACCAGTTCCATTTCCAGGGCACTCAAGCCCGGCCTTTTATCGGGAGAGCAGCTGGCTGTGTGCTGGTCTGTGTGCAATCGTCCTGCCTCACCAGTGTAAAAACAACTTTGGGTGAGGTGGAGGGGTGGTGGGGTGTCAGTGCAGAGGCAGCTTTTGTGCAGAGTTATGGCTTGATGTATGTACAAAGCTCCACAAGTATGGCTAGGATGTGTGCTGCCACTGTAGTCTTCCACTGAGGGGTGAGTACTCAGGGCATGTTGGTCCCTAGCAGACACTGCAAGGGCAATTGCTTCAGTGCGTGTGAAGTGCTGTGAACACGCACACTTTTTTTTTTTTTAAATAAAGTAACTTGCTTACTTTCTCATAAAATGGCATCTATTGCCTGTCCCCATCTGACTCATGCCACACAGGGATGCTGGTGATGAAAGCCTGTTTTAGACCCAATGCTGGTGTGGAAGTGCCCAGGCCTGGCACGAGTCTTGGCTAGGAGAACGGTGGGGACAAGCTGTATTGAGCGTGCAGTGGTTTTATCTAATCTACTGTTCCTTTACAGTCAGCACTCATGACTGCTGGATCAGTTGTACCATGGCAGTGTTGCAGCGCACTGTGGCTGTCAGGACACCCTCTCGGCTCTCCCATCCCAGATGGCCAGCGCAGTACTTTGCAAGCGCGTGGTGTATGTAAGTTTCTGCAGCAGGAAAAAGCTGTGGCGTGGCCAGGTAAAGGAATGCTTTCTTTCACATCTCTGATGCACAGCACACAGCTTTATGTGTTCTTGCTAAGTTCTTAGTTATATGGCTTCAACTTGCCATATAATGCTTCAACTTTGCATTGTAGTGGAGATCAGTAGCTTTATTAGCCCCCACCCCCTCTATACAGACAGGATGTTTCATTCACGCGCTTTGTCTGTTCTGTTAGGGTGACAGTCTAACATCTATTGATTTAACGGGCATTGAATGTCATTGTAAGGTTTCCAGTAGGTTACAGCAAGCACAGTTCCACCATGGATCCCAATTCACCACCCAGCGTTTGTGGGCCAAGGTAGGAAGGGAAAAGTCAAAATGTGAGTAGTCGCATCTCTAATTCCAGGTCCCAGTTTAGCAAGTCGCGGAGATGTAAGCATCACTTCTATCAGGGGCCCCGAGGAGTACTTCAACTAAAACTACAGGGCTGTTTGAAAAGCTCGAGGCCAGAGTCCGTACAGAGAACTGTGTTCCTAGTGCACTTCCCACCTTAGTACCAGTGCTAAAACAGTGGCTGTTAAAATGGGCGCAGGGCCATTACTAGGACTGCAGTGCTTTAAAAGACCTGAACTGCTCCAAGACTTGTTAGGTCTTAAAAAAAATAAAACACCTCCTCAATCAAGAAGACAACTTGATCACTTAAAACTTTGGGGTTTTTTTCCAGTTTTTATTGAGTGAAAATGTCAAACCTTGCATCAGTCATGCAAAAAAAAATCAAATAAATAAAACACATATATTAAATTTCTAATAGCACTAAATTCAAGTGGAAAAATATTCAGTTCTTAATAACGCAGGTGCTGAAGAGACCAGATTCAAGTAAATCAGAGCACACCATCCTGTTTAGGGTGTTTTTTTTTTCACTTTCTGCATTTTTGTCTCAAAACCTATATATATATCTATATATCTATATATATGTATATACATATAGATATATACACACACACATATATATGTGCATACATATTATTTTTATATTTATATATATACACATACATATTTATAAAACATTAAAAAGAGCATTGGTGGTTCAAGCATTTAATTCCCCCCCTCCCCCACGGAAAGAAAAAAAAAACAACAACAAAACAAAAAAAATTACACATTTAAAATTCAAAATGAGCTAGCAATGGCTTATAGTCCTAGTGTGCAATATGGATATTACAAAAGGCTAGAATCCTCCCTCTTTGTCTTTTTTTTTAATTTTTGTTTTTTAAAGTTTTTTTTTTTTGCTACATTGGAAAATTTTTTTTATTTTTTATTTTTCTTTACAAAATTCCTTCCACGCAGACTTTAATCCAGTTGAGTTTGTGGCTAGAATGAACAATCTAGTCAATAGTTTTTATTTTATTTTTTTTTTTGCTCTTCAGCAGTGAATGGTAGCAGAATCAGGAGGGTCCATCTCAAGGTTTATTTTGTTTGGTTTTCATCTTGTTTTGGACAGAATAGTTCCATTTCCTCTCTCCTCTTTCCTCCTCCTCATACGGTTAGCTGAATCTCTCTCTCATCGTTCTTTTAAGCACATATTTCAATAGTATTGTCTTAACAGTCCTATTGATATGATAGCTTGGAGTGAAAAAAACACCTCGCTGTAATAGGGATCTTTGCGCTGCTGAGGCCTTTGTTCAGAAAAGCCCTTAAGCACGGGCTTAATCTGGGCCCGTTCAGAAAGCATCTGCTTAAGAGTTTTGCCAAATTAAAGCCTTAACATGGCAGAATAAAAAGACAGGTTTAACTTTCTTGACTTGTTGTTGTTGTTGTTGCAAACAGAGACATAGATTTACAGAAACAAGACTTGGAGAAGGTTGAGTAAGACGCGCTCTGGGGGCAGGGCCAGCCTGCTGGGTGGCCCTGTCTGGAAGGGCAGCGTGGCCACTGCCCTGTGAGGGTGTCTGACCGTCTGTGGGGGCCAGGCCCTGCTCCGGTGTCGCATTTAGCAGTAGCCTCTTAGGAAACAAATCTCATTCCCTGCGCCAGCTCCCGGAGAAGAGGTTATAAAAGTTTGGGAGGAAGGCTGAGATGTTAGGGAGAAGTAGGGTGCCTTGGGGGAGAAAACGGTATGCATAGATAAACACAGGCCCTTCTGGCACACTTAGCCACACAGAAGGACATGTGAAACAGGGCCCCGTTCCAGCGCAGATCCTGGTGCAGTTGCACCAGCCGCACCTGCCTAGAGCTGCCTCCTGGGCTGTCTATTACGTCCAGTGCCAACCAAAGTGGGCCACTGTTAGCAGGGCTACTGGTAGATCTTTTATGCCTTTTTCTCCACACACTTCTGCTTTCTCCCACTGTTGTGCAGTGATTCAGTCAGTGGAGTGTGGTGAGATATGAAAGGGGAGAGGTAAAACCACTACACCTTGGTGCAGGTTCCCAGCTCCTACCAGCAAGGAAACAGCCTGTCTATCCTGAACAGAAACAAGTGGCCCAAGCGAGCCCTGGGCCTCGCCACCGAAACCAGACTCCCCCTCGCCTTCAGCGTTAACAACGCCCACAGGCACGTTTCCTCTGAACCCTGCAGGATGTTGTATTGAAGGCAGTAGGCTCGATCCTGCTCCCACAAAAGTCACTGATATACATCATGTTGATTTCAGTGGTACAAAATGAACACATCTGTTTTGCAAGATGTGGCTTGTGTTACATCCAAGGATTCCTCCTGGAGCCCATCACCATACTATCTAAGTAGTTGAATATGGGAAGAATGTACAAGTATAGAACCTGCAGCAAATGCCGTTAAAGTAAAATCTTTTTTGCCCCATCCCATTTGTAGAAATTCCAGGGCCTCGTTCCCTCACTCTGCCCCAGAAACGTGAGCTTCATGATATCCAAGAATTGAGCTGTGCTAGAAAACACACGGTTGAGGGCAGGGGATATACCAAACAAAACAAAAACAAACAAAAAAATAAAACCCTATAAAAATAAAAGCCACACAAATAGCTGATAGAGGAAAAGAACTCCAAAGAATTAAATATACTACAAACTAGTAATAACAATATTTCATTTGTTTTGTTTTCATTTGTTTCATCTCTACAAAATTCAAGTTAGAATTCAGAATCGTGCAGCTCCGGTCAGTGCTAGGAGTGTGAAGTCAGCCTCAAACCGCAGCATTAAGGCCCCCCTCCCCTGCCACCCCTTACAAACACTACATTAAAAAAAAAAAAAAAAAAAAAAAAGAAAAAGAGAAAAAAAAATTGCACACAATTAACCATATCTAAGGGCTATCCAGAAGGCAGGTGACCCCCCTCATCCCCCTGGCATTGGTGGTTTCTCTTTTGTTCTATATATAGTAATAACCTTTACAGGAAAAATACTGTACAACTTTTTTTTTTTTTTTTTTTGCCTTTCCTTTTGAAACATTATCTGAACATTCTGTCCCTACATTTACACAGCTGAGCTGCTTGTTTATAAATCAGACCTGATCTGCACCAGTTCCTTAGGGAAATAATTAAAAAAAAAAAAAAAAAGCAACCTAAACTTCTTGAGGCCTTTATCTGTTCAGGGTGAAAACAAATTATGGGGATCCCTTGGAGCTGAAGTGCTCATGGAGTTGGGGGGAGGAGGGGGCGCCTGCATGATGTTAGAAAAAATAATTAGTTTTTTTTTTTTTTTTTTAAAAGGACAAACTTCAGACACAAGGAACCTTTTGCTAGGCTGGTATACTTACAAACTGGCACTGAAGTAACTATTATCAGAATTAACTCATACGGCTAGTCCTTCTGGAGCCCAGGTGTATGCAGACAAGCCCTCTCTCTCAGACTCAGGCGAGGATTTGGGGTCAAACAGTGCTGTCTCACCTGTCAGAGTCCAGGACAGTATCCTGTAGTGTGTGTCCCCAGACTGCACTAGGAAAAGAGAGCAGGGAAGAGCTTGTAACCAGGGGAAAGCCCAAGCTTCTGGAGGTGGCAGGACTTAACACAGTATAGTTGCATTTGCTTATGCAGTGCCCAAGCTATTAGCCCTACTTGGCAAAATTTATCAGCATGGACCCAGAAAGGCATTAATTCTTAGCTGGACTACATCCTGGCCTCAGCTAGCATCTCCCCCCATATTTGAGTTCACTGTGTTGTGTAGGTTGCAGCAGCCTTATGTTTTGTAGCCGCAAAAACCATGACCAGGCCAATAGCTACACAGGTGCTGCAGAACAGTGTCGTCCCCCCCTCCCCGCCCCAGTGCTGAGCACAAGAGATGCCCAGTCTGAGCAGGACATCCCACAGTGGGATCCTGAATGTTTGCCTGCCTTCTCCTCCCTCTTCAGTGGTGCCTTCAGTCTCTCCCAAAAGTCACCAGAGATCCGTGTAAGTCCATGCAGAAAGACAGTCTTGCTCATCTGCAGTGAAAGGCTGGGGATGAGGGCTTGGGGACCGGGGACATACCTGTCATCGTACGACTGCTTGGGTCAGAGAGCAAGTAGTATTTTCAAGGCTGCTTTAATGGCTAGGACGCTCTTCTGTGAGCACGGTGCTCCTTGTGCTGCACCGTGGGACAGAGTGTCAGCTCACAACCTCCTGAGATGGGGATACTGAAGCACCACAATAACGCCTCACCCTCAACAGAGAGGAAGCACCTGGGAGTTGGGATGAGATGGAACTGGATAGGAGATTAACCCCAGTCCTCCAGTGTGACAGACCCTTTAACTGCCTGCTGTGTTCTTCCCAAGTTACTTCAGCTAAATCCCTACAGGCAGAAAAGCAGGGATGAGGAGAGGTGTCCTACAGAGAAAGTGTAGACTGAGAAAGTTTTACAATATAAATAGCATTCAAAATTATTATCATTAATAGTAAAAAGGATCTGGAAGAACAGAGGAGTGTCCCGTTCCCACCCCTGCTCATTCATTAATGCGTCCTCATTTATGTGACAATAAATACCCACTCCCACCCTTGCTGTCTGATGCCATTCATTTAATGCTGGAGAAAGAAGGGGGGAGGGGTGGAGAGAGAGAGAGAGAAGAGCACGCACCCCTCACCCCCTCCTTCCCACTGGCAAAAGCTGAGCTAGTTGTCTTTGTGACACCAATTCCTTGAGTTTTATATATGTGTGTGTGTGTGTACATTATATATATAGAGAGAGACACACACACAAATATATATTTCTAAAATTCATTACCTGTTGTTCCCACCCACCCCCCTCCAAGAAGTGGAGATTATTATTAATATCGTACAACTGAAAACATGGAAAAATAAAACCCAGAAAGAAAAATGGGGGGATAGAGCCCCACCCATAACAAAGGGTCCCCAGATGGGCACAGGCCCCACGCACCATGCAGGGAGCAAGGAAAAGCAGCTGGTACCCTCAAGGTTCATGTCCATATAAAAGGGTATTTTTTGCTGCATCCTGCCCCCATGTTCTGGGATCTGCAGAATGAAGTAATGCAGCACCAGTCCTGCTGCGAACCTGTCTCTCTTATGGGGCCTGTGGAGGAGCATGGGTTTCCTTCCTTCCTCTCTCTCTCGTGTGTGTGGCACGGAGTTTGTTTTTCACTTGCCATCCCAATCTTTGTTCTTGCCTCATATGGGGTCCTCTTAGTAATTCTGTGTAAGAGCAAAACCAAACCACTGCCATAGTTGTCTCTAAGATTAAGGAGAAGCTGCTGGAGCAACGGTAGAGGCTGGGGCAGCAGCTGGAGCTGGAGTAGGAGTTGGGGCTGGAGTAAGGGCTGGCTCGCCCTGTGGCCTGGAAGCATCGCCATGGTCTGTGGAAGAAGCAGCCTCCTCTGGTTCTCCATCTTCTTTAGTGGTCAGGCCTTCAGGGTCAGGCAGCGATTCTTCAGAATCTGTGTTCAGGTCTTCCTCTTCATCCTCCTCCTCATCATCATCATCCTCCTCCTCCTCTTCATCATCCTCCTCTTCTTCATTCATCTCCTCCTCATCATCCTCTTCATCCTCTTGGGAAGAGTCATCCTCGTCCTCCACATCACCAGAGCCAGATGCCACCGCCCCCCTCTCCTGAGGTGCGGTCCCAGCTCTGCTTGGTGATGGACCTTCAGTGACTTCTGACTGCTTCTTGCTGAGGTCCAGGGAATCATTGAGGCCCACACCAGCTGCATTCTGCAGGAAGAAGAGGGAGCTGTTGTTGTCAGTGCTGAGGTTGAGGGAACTGTCCAGGTTGATGGAAGAGTTCTGGATGTCATACTCGAGAGTGGAGTGGGCAAGGCCCTCAGGGCCAGGAGAGATGGCAGGAAGCTCCCCTCGCTCCTGCTTCTCATGTTTGCGCTTGTGCGAGTCCATCTGTGACATGCCCACCACTGTATGTTTGCAGCCAGGGTAGGTGCAATGGAAGTGGGAGCACTTGAGTTTGTACTTGCAGTCAGGCACCTCGCAGTCCACGCTTGAGCTGAACTGGCAGAAGCCAGCAGCACTGATGACGTCCTGCTTGCCGTGGTGCTTACGGTGGGCTGTCACCTTAGTGCTGTCAGTGCAGCGGAAGCCACAACGCAGACAGTGGAAGTGTGTGCTGTTGCCAGAGAACTGACAGTCTGGGAAGTTGCAACTCAGCGAAGACTTGAAGCGTTTGAAATCATCCAATACCAGGTTGTCAACACGATCATGATGCTGGGCGTGCTTATACATGTGGGTACGGCCACAGAACTTGTAGCCACAATTCTCCCGCGTGCAGTGATAGTGGGTAACCTTGAGAGAAAATTGGCAGCTGGAGTCCTTGCAGTCTTCATAGAGGTCATAGCGCCGAAATCCCTCCAGCATCATCCCTTCATCCAGCATCTTGCGTGAGGATGCGGTCTTGCGGCGCTTGCCAAATGGGGACATGTCCTCAATAATCCAGAAGCGCTTTTTGGCGCCCGAGGCAGTTGGCATAGTGATGGTATTCCCTGAGGAGAAAAAGCGAAGAGTGGTGTTGTAACAGCCAGGTCTCTTCATCTCCTAACCATCCTGGCAAGCTCTGCGTTTGCCAAGACATAATGCTGCAACTGTTCCCACCCAGCAACTCATCCCTCAAGCGCTAAGCCTGGGCTCTGGGATTGTGGGCTGGCTGATGCCTGCTGCTCATCGCTTTCTTGATTTTCAGCATATCCCACCTTAATTGCTGCTCTGGTATACTTGATCTTGTCCAAATGCTAACTGTTGCTTCTGTGTTTTGCCACTCTCACAGTTTCTCCTGCTGCTTGGTTAACCTCTAGTCCCATTTTCCTCAAATCAGACTTTAATACAGAGGAACTGGCACGTTCCAGTCCAAGGACTGAGGTGTTTTACTGTAGTTCACGGTGGTTAAAGTGGTAAAAGAGTTTAAGCATGCTAAAAACTGGTACATGTATACTGTTTTCCCCAACCCAGGCTCTTGTAATACACTACAATTGCCAAGGACAGGCAGGAAGTGAAGGAAGATCCCATGCGTGATTAAAACTGCAAGGGGGGAATTTATAGAAATAGGATGGACTTTGGCCAGGAGTCTGCAACATCCCTCACTGTAATGAGCCTACATATTACGATGAGTGCACTTAGAAAGACAGATGGACAGATGTTCAATGGGGCTAATTCTCATCATCACTAGCCAGTGGACTCTGAGAGAAAATACCAGTTCTACAGCTTTCCCTTGGGTCTCAAAAATCACATGATGCCCCTAGTAAATAAAGAGCCCTCATCTGTCTTCCACTTTCATTCACAGGGCCAGCATAACTGGCTAGTGCTTATGTCCCCTAGGATCAAGCTGACATCAAGGACTCGACCTCATTATATCTATTAACTTCTTTTTCTTCTCTGCTTTCTATTTCCAGAATCAAACCACAATCTCCAGTATCAACATGCAGCACAGATGAGGTTGGAGGCAAGAATTTCTCACCAGGTGCGGAATTGTGAGTGTAATTGGAAATTATAGCTTGCAACTAAAACATACTTCTTTTTTTTTTTTTTGCCTCTCTTGATGCTGAAACTGCCATCCTCTTAAAAAGAGGCATGATTTGTGACATGCAGTGCCTGGGGCCTGAGAATCCAGAGCAGCTTGCATCCTTGTCTAGGAGACTGAAGAAACAGTCATCTGTTTGTTGCAAACTTATTTTTTTTCTGGCTGATAAGCAGGTATTAAAAGCGATGAGTGCTATTTTTGCCATATCTGACCCTTCAAATGACAACCCTTTAAGAGAACATGGTGATCATTGAAGGAAGCCTCCAAAAGTTAAACTGGCACTGTACTGAAAGATACAAGTCAATGGAAATGGTAGCAGCAACCTAATCCCCTGCCTCGTTCACGTGATTGCAGGATAAGCAAAGAACAAAAGATTTTTCCACACCCATTCCTTACATGGCACTTTGCTCAGACTGCAACTAAGGACACCAGCGTGGGGCACCCATGGTGAGACCATCTTAGTGACATGTAGCTGGTGGAAACTGCATGTTAAGGCTAATTTAACCTGCTACCAGTGAAAGAGTAACTTTCTGTCACTGTAGATTTTAAATTAGCAAGCTCTTAGCTATAGAATCTGCGACCAATTACTCTCTGCTCCCCGCCCCCCAAACATCTGATATTGTAAAATCTCGTTCTCCCCTTCCAGGCGACTAGTGTAAGCGCATCGTTGCCTGGACAAATCGCTGCTATCCAGATCAACTCCTTACTCCTTCTTTTAAAAATTACAGCCAAACCATCAAGTCTTATCATTAGTATGAACGCTCATCTCGTCTGCCTTCAGACAGGAATACAGGATAAGCCATCTTAGGGGAAAGACTCTGGGAAATAACTAGAATTTAAATTTTACCTGTTTTGAACTCAATGTACCTGCCCAGCTTTTATAACAGTTCAAACAGATGTGCTAAAAACTTTTGTTAAACCAATTTTGTTTTCTCATAAAGGTGACGTTTCAGAGCAAGGGTATGAAGAAGAGATGATAACCTGGTACACTCTCCTCCTTTAGCCACTAGACAACACTCGGTCTCTAGCACCCAATTGAAGATTATAAACCTCAACAGATTTAATCCCAAGCAAATCTCTATGGTAAGTGCATGCCATAAGCTTGTCTTTTCAACTACTAATAATGTAAACATTCACAAAACTATACAAAGGTAAAAAGAAAAGAAACTGAAAAATATATAATTAGAGGAAAGCACAGCACAAGGTTAAGATGTTTCAGGTTGCATGCAAATAACTTAAAAAAAAAAAAAAAAAAAAAAAGAGGCAAAAATATAGTTTCTTGTGAATTTTGTTCATTGGAACACTTTCCTCCGGATGAGGCAAGGGTTGTTCTCCTGCCAAGTCCCATGAGAAAAACCTGTGAACTTCCAAGTGGAGTTGGTCCTCCAGCCACACTCCCAACCATTTACCTTGGATTGTGCATTACTAAAACTGGCAGAAAGAATGACTGGGACATTTGTAGGCTGCCAGAATCCTCTTTAAGTGTGAACTTTAAGAACAAATACGCCTTTAATTAACTAGAAAAGAGCTGGGAGTTTGGAAAAGAAGCCAAAACTGAGACACACCCTAAAAAACATTCCCAGCTGGAATGAGAATCTCCAGCCTGAGACATCTCTGATCTTAGTCACACATGGGAAACATGGCAGCTTAAAACTAAAAATCTAGATGTATTTTCTGCAGCTGTTAAGAGCAGATGTAAATAATAGTGAGTGTGAGAAACAGCCTGAGCTGTCTGATGATGTCATCGTGGTGACACTGACTGTACTTCACTGTTACTGGTGCTGGGGAAAGCAGCCCTGAATTTTATGGCTTCGTATATGAATAGGAAGCAGTGAAGCTTACAAGATCTATAAAAATACAGGAACCGGGTACCTTGTCAGACATTTACCTGCTGGGATGTGGGCAGCAGACTATGGTAGGCACTGGGTTGGGTGGCCTGGAAGATCTGAACAAGAATTCCAAGTCCCATTAATGCTACATCAGCAAAAGTTTGCTTTGTGGCCACCCTGCTGTTATCAAGAGGCTGAAAGTGCATTTTAACTATGGATTTTGTTAGTTTTTTCTCATAGTTTGGAATTGGTGGAAATTGCTCTTGGGTATCCAAATGTCCCTCAGTGATTTGCTGTGGTTTTGGTTACCTTTCTTAGCTGTGGTTACTGTGTCAGCAGGCAAAAGGAGTAGGCATGGACTTGGATAAAGTTAAATAAGACACAGAGTGACGTATGCTTTTCTACTGACCCAAAGGTGCAGAGAAAAAAATGTGGGCAGGGTGAGTGGGGAAGGAGATGGTCAGAGGACACTAAGAGAGAAAGCAAAGAAGTGTTACCTGCTGCATCCTGAACTAAGGGAACGTCACTTTTTACTGGAGTTGGAGTGGCAATGATGGGCGAAAACCCAGTGGTGCTGGCGGCAGGCATGACAATGCCTCTGCTGGATCCAAGAGTGGCACTGAGCAGAGAGTATGAGAGACAAGATGGAGAGAAAAGATAGGGGAGGGTGGGAAGGGGAGACCTAAGCAGGGCTTGTGAGAAAGATGGAGGCAGAGATGGTGGTTGAGGTTGTGGTGCATTGTGGGTAGCATCATCGGCAGCAGCGGTAGCAGTAGGAGGAACCAGGCAGCCTGGAGAATGTGGAGAGAAAAAAAGCAGAAAAAAAAGGAAAAAAAACCAAAACAAACCAAAACCAAAACAAACAAAAAACAAAACAAAACAAAACAAAAACAAAAGAACTGAAATGAGAACCCAAGAGCAGAAGCAATATGATGAAAATGGAAAATACATTCACAAATGTATGAAACAGAACTGTAACAGAGAAGAAACAGAAGGTGAGGAACTGACAGCATCAGGAAGAGGAGGGTTGTCTCTGCGGAATGTAAGGTGGCTTTAATGGCATGGGGGAAGAGCCACAGGCTTTCATGTAGAAATTCCTGCTCATTTGGTCCTTGTTCATCTGTATAGTGCCAGCTTGTACCAGCTAATAGCTGTAAGGGTGATCTTACACTTTGGGCAGGTGGAGGTGCTTGCTACTCAGACAGCGGTGGGGGGCTGTTTCCAAGGAAGTGTGACTTGGGCTAGACGGCGTCCCGACAAAAGAGAGTGCCAGGAACCGCTGTCCCACCAGAACTCTCTGGAGGAGCTTTAATGTCATGGGGCAACCACTGTCATGACCCAGCAGTGTTCATACAACATATGGGTATATGATAACCTTCCTCTAATTAGTGTGGGAAAGAAAAGTAGGAAAATGTGTACACAATTAAAGCAAACTCAGTGAGGCAGCCTATCTAGAATGTAACACTTAACCCTGGGAAGCACAGCTAAGAGATCCCTGGATCACCACTAGATGATAACATAATTCATAAAAGACATCTGACTACTGAAAAGATAACCCTGTAATACAGGGCAGTGGGAGATGGCTACACATTATCGTGGCAAACAGGAAACAACGGCAGAAACTTACTTCCAAAAAGAGGGGATGATGGAGGTTTCCTCTGTGCAACACTGCACAAAGAGGAACAAGAGTTTTTGCATGAGGAAGGGAGCTCGGTGAGCTGCTTTTATATGTTTATTTCTCAAGATGTAGTAGGCTTTTTTCCCCTGTGTATATAATATTTGCTATTGTACAGTCTTTCTGTACCTCAACAGTATAGGAGAGTGCCTGACTTCAGATGCTGCATGAGGAAATACAAAAGGGTATCAGGGGAAATGCCAAGTAGAGAACAGGCCCACAAGTTTGGGTTTTTTTTAAATCAGTTATTAAAATAGATCCGACTCCAAGACACAGGATTTAAACCTCTCTTCAGGGGAGAAAAAAAGATACACTGTTAGTTCACAGATGCTTGAGATGCACATTTTAATGGATCTCTTCTCACAAATGATGGAGGGAGCTAGGTTAGTACGAGGCACTACTGTGAAGCTGGTACAGTTTATGTTTTAAGGTGCAGTTGTCCCTTGGCCTGTCTTTATGAGTTTATCTCCCAAGAGGGCAGGCAACTGATGATCCAGTTCACACACCCTCCCTTTTGTCTTACCTGCTGATGTACTTTCATTGCCCACTGGAGTGCTGGAGCAGCTGCGGTCCATATTGGAAGATTCAGAGGAGATACCCCCAGGGCTACAGCCAGTGTAATCCATGTACTCATCTGTTTCAGTGTCCATCATGCTTGGGGGTCCCTGAAAGGAAGCCGGGGTTCCTGATGAGGCTGGGCTGGGTGCCATGCTGCCAACCTGGGGGAGATTTTCATTTCTTGGAGTGTGGCCAATAACCTGCAGCGAGAAAACAGGACGGGGACTTTCACACCAAAAGCAAGATGCCAAGACCAAAACCATCTGTCTGCACGGTTATTTCTCTGTGCCACAGTTCATGAGGGATAGCTGGAACATGCTCGTGAGTGGAACCCATGGCACTGTGGCTAGGAGCGTGAATCTTCCTTCACTGGGAGCTCAGAGCACTAAACTTGGCACATGTATCCTGGTATGCGAATTGTGATGTGCTCAGAGGCTGGGAGTGTTAATCTTGGCACCAGGATGCTGGTGTGTGGATTCTCATGCATTCAAAAACAGGAGGTGTTAATCTTGGCATTACTACCTTACTGTGTAGGTCCTGCTGCATTTAGAGACTGGAAATACGACTACTGACACAACTGTCCTAGTGCCTGCATGCTGAGACATTGCAACAAGGGAACGCAGACTGAAACCAGTGATGTGTCTGTACGCTGTGTTCACATGCAGCTGTTGTGGCCTGGCACAGCGTAGTCTTCTCTGGATAGTTACACGGGTAGGTACCCAGAAGCAATGTATATCCGAACACACCACTAAGTGCCTACTGAGCACTAAGGAACGGGAAAACTAGAGTTAGTACATTCCAATGCAGAAAGGCAGTGGCAGTACAGGAATCTGCTTAGCTTTGCCACATGCCCCGATTTGTGGTTTCATCCTTGTTTTGTTGTTGCTGGACTGATCCATGGTCCGAACACAGCGATAGAGTAAGACTAGCACTGTATGCTCCCAGGATTGCTCAGGTCATGATTACTACTTCTCCACTGCTGAAGTGATACAGGATTGCCAGTGAAAGGAGATGGAGGTCAAAACTAGCATTTTCTGCTCAGCATGTACTAAAATTCTTAGGGTTAGATTCAGCATGTACTTAGAAGAGTAGTGAAAACAAATCTATTTGTTAAATCTCTCCTAGGTTTGATTCTTGTACCTAAGCTTTTTGTGTTCAGAACAAAAGCTACTACAACAGTAACACCAGTTCCTTGGCATCTGTGAACTCATTAAATCCAACAGCAGTTGACTTGAACAATTAACTTATTGACAGTACTTAATAACTAAAAGGGACTTCTCATTCCCATATTGTGGAATGAAAGGGGGTTCCCATTTTGCTTCTACAGAGGGCCCCTTTTGTTTTTCGTATACCAGAAGATGTCCTTAGGATCAGATCAGTCATAGGTGTTTAAATAAAGCTAGCTTGTTTCATCTCCCAAGTCAGTGGAAGTTAAAGCAACTAAGGAATAAGAAGAACTAGCAGGAGGTTACAGGAATGCTGCCATTCTGAGCAGCAGCTCAGTGCTGCGGTTGAAACTCTTCAATTTATTCACGAAACAGACAAATCTGACCTGCCAGTTGCTCTCAGTTATGTGTTAGAAACGAAGCAACTGCATCACTCTGCTACTTCCTGAGAGAAGACAAGGAGTGCCCCAAACTAACTCCAAATCAATAAGGGAAGAGAAATTTTGAGACTGGTAGTTCTCCCATCCTGGGTGGAAGCAGCAAATAATTGTTTAAGTGCAACAGGAAATGTTGCCTTAACCAGCACGTTCAATTCTTCCACATCCTAAGCACTTCAATTTTAACAAGCCAATTGCTGTATATTGAGAGAGCAGGGAGGGAGTGCAAGTTGTAAATATGAGTATTTTAGTGTTATCTTTCTCAATTTTTTTTCTCCATGATTCACAAGGAAAAGCTGTTTATTCTAAGTAATGCTTTGATGTCTATGCTTCATCATCTTTCCTCATATTGCAGAAGTCCAACCAGGTAAAGGTAGCTTGGGTGAACTTGCGTATCCCAGTTGCATCCCCCAATGTAGACATAAATCCTTAAGAGTTTGGGTACGAGTGTCTTGGCACTAAAGCAGTTCTGCAGCAAGCAACCCAAGGGACCAACACTACATACAGATCTACAACTTAAATAACCAGTGAGTCACCTGAGTAGGAACACGATCAAAGTTCTTCCCCAGCATCCTTCTCATGTGCTTTCTGGCGTGGGATGTCATTTGGTGCTTGAGCAGGAAGGAGAACTGGCAGCCCTCTCGAATGCAGTGGAAGTGGCTGTTCACCTGGTTGTATTTGCAACCTACAGACAAAAAAACATTGTATGTAGTACATGAAAGGTACCAAGAGGGAAAGGGACTGCAGGGAAGATGAGCGGTAGACGGGACAAGGCTGCTGCTGCATGGATTTCGGGTGGATTGAAGATTACCAATGATCATGGGTTCTTCAGGAGCAGTCCTGAATGAAGAAAAAAATTATCTTTTGCCTGCTGAGCAACTGCAAGAGAGGATTACAGTGCACGTAGATTTAAGTGAGCCTGAGCTGCAGACTAGTCCCATCCCTCTTCATTTTGTTATAAAGAAAGGAACATTACCATTACATCTAGTAGTGCCTAATGCTCTTCAGTCTTAGCTAGCGCCTTTTCCTTTACAAAAAGAACAAACCCAAGACATTGAACTGTATCACAGAAGTTACAATCAAAAATACACACTCACAATTAGATTAGAAATGAAAGGTTCTTTTTCTCTTTTTTCCTTCAACTGTGCTCTCAGAAAAGCAGTTTCTTAAAAGCTGTAGCTCTGGACAGTGTATGCTCTCTGGTCAGATAGAAATGAGCCAGGAGGTGTTTACGCCACTCCAAATTTGTTGTGTAATAGGGGTAGCTACTAAACAACAAACAATTTATATGGGTTCTGGCACTCAGCACTTGACACATTTTGCTCCTCGTGGATAGTGCCATGCATGCTGGGAGTTTGTGTATCTCATTAACAAACAATCCCAAACAGCTACATTCTATAGCTGATAAATAACGGCTTGGTGCATTTAAAACACAGCTGTATCAATAATCAGGTTCTGTCTGTTCACCATCATCCCTTGGCTGTATCCTTATACACAGAGGTACAGACCGGCTCAGCTTTACTCATCTATCTATCGTCTATCTACACCCATCCACCTTTACTTACATACCTATGTATTTTTCATATCTCTCTCTCCCTCCCCACCCATACATCCATGTGTATATTTATACACGCACAAAGGTACATATAAAAATCTATGTTGTGTTTGTTCAGAAACATTCACAGCCCTTAAAGCAGGCCAGTGCTTTCTGCACCTGTTATATATACATACACAACATAAAAAGCGCAGAGACGTACAGAGAAGTGGGCATGCATTTACACGTTAGTGTAATCATATATACCTACACGAACACATCCAGCTACACCATCCCATCACGCTGCCTGTATCTACGCAGGCAAATGCAGAGTGCTGGCTAAACGTATGTTTATGGCATGGCAAGCCCAACCTATAGGCACATGTACATACTGCTGGATGCATGTACCCCATCACTCCCCAAAATAAACACTGCTGAAGCACACACAGCCTGTAGACGCCTCGCTGCCAAACAGCTCCTGAATCGCCCAGCCCATCTTTAGCTCACAGATAGCGTTTTATGTGCATGCCAAGTTTATGTTTGTTTAGGTACTGCACTCCCCCACAGCCCCACCTCATTTGCCCTCCCCATCACGTTGTGCTGTTCTTTGGGATGGAGAACAAACAGTGCTGGCGGGACTGAAACAGTATCAGCAAAGGGCAGGTGAAGGCTCGCCTGTTGCTAGGGCATCCGTGTAGGCTGGGTGTCATATATCATTGTCCTGCTTTGTCTAGCCCCTGCTATCACCTGAAACACCTAACGCTGAGTAAATAACAGCAACTGCTGAATCTACTGACATGTGTAAATGAGACCTGGGTAAGTACTGGCTGTGGCGTGTTGACACTCATTACCCCGGTTACCACAAACAAGCTACCATTTGGGTACAAATTCTTGATGTATTCAAACCTGAAAAGAAAAGTTGGGTTCTGGTTATTGTGGCTGTTCCCCTGCAATGGGAGACAACAGCACCCAGGCGTGTTATTCTGAACCCTGTTTTGTTTCAGCCTTTGTTCCAACCAGGAGCGATAGGGAAGACTGCTGGGTCTGTGATACCGGTAAGCCAAAACACGACTAGAAGGGTTAAGTGAATCCCAGGCAGTTCAGGATAGAGCTCTGCTGGGGATATCTTTAGGGATTCCCCCCAGTTCAGAGCCCTGCGTTCCAGCTCTAGATCCCTCCCTGGGAATGCAGTCTACTTTCTGTTGTTGTGCGTTTGTTTTACCAGCTTTACACTAGAGGCACTTAGATTTAATAACTACTATAGTGCAGCTAATAATTTTGGCAAGTAGGCAAGCCACAGTCTGAGGCTGTGCCACATCTCAGGTGTTCCCTTAAGCTGTGCTCTGGTGGGAGGCTGGCACGAAGACCCAGCGCTGTATTCCCTGCTGTGCACAAGTGCCTGTGGAGAATGGTTTTGGAGGAGAAGGGAGGAGATGATTGAATGCTCTTCTCCAAACCGCTATCACCGGTTATTTGCCCTTTGGCTTTCAATATGCCGCACTGGCAATGGCTAAAAAAAAGTTTCATTTGAAGCTGCCTGGAATCGGGCAAAGCAGCAAATTCCTTGATACAGGAAGACTTTCACACAAGGCACTCATCAGAGCAGCCATTTCCTCTATGCCTTTTTGCACTCCTAAAAGCACTCTTAAACCCCACCCAAGACAAGCAGTAGGCCCAAAAGACTACAAAGTACCAAAAAAAAACCACCAAGAAAAGACTTGACAATTAGATAAAAAGGAAAAACAAAGGGGAAGCTCTATCTCCAGACAAAAATAAATAAATAAATAAAAATAATCCTCTATATTACAGTTTCTATCCATTTAACTTGGGTCTATTTGGGAAAACATGCTTCAACTCGGGTAGATCAGGAACTGCTTTCTGTTCTGTTCCATTTCTTGTTTAGTGGTTTAATGACCAAATAAATCTTAAGCATAACTCGCAGGCTCTAACACATGGCATTCTTAGCCTGGACGTGGGACAGACCACATGAGAAAGGTAACAGGGGAAAGAGAAGAAAACTCACCTAGTCTGCCACACTCTTCTCGCTTGGTAAAATACTTGAAGCCATTGGCTGCCCTTCTCTCTGCCTTCTCGTGTTTCTTCACGTGCCAGGGCAGCTTGGTGGTGATGTTAGTCACAAAATAGCAGCCAGGACGAAGACAGTGGTAATGCCCTCGCATCCTGAATTCACAGTGCTAGAGAAGAGCAAACAGTGAGGTTGCTTTAAGGATATCTAAAACAAATGCGCTCTCATCTGCCTGCTACTAATGCTGTCCCTCTGAGACATGAGAGGGAGGCCTGAACTGATACTGTAGATCACATCCATTTTATCTTCCACAAGCTTCAATGCAAACTTGTTCCCTGTCGTGTATTTTGTATTGCTGTCATGTATTCTGTATTGCACTAGTCTATGTTGAAATATCCCAAACCCAACTTGTGGCTCTCCCTGGTATTCATCATAGATTTTTTATTTTATTTCATCTTGTGTCTCTTAGATCATTCTAGTTGCCTTGTCCACTTCACCCAAGTCAAAGAAACATAAAAGCAGTGCGATTTTCAATTTGATTGAAATCAAACATTTTGCTCAGCCACTAATAAAGACCCTTCCATGGTTCTGTAGTTAGACCAGGAATGAAACGCTCAGCCTCACTTCCTAATGGGTAGTCTGCTTGCTCTTTCCCCTTCTTCTTCTCCCGCACACATACTCAGCTGGAACACTGCATTTGAATTGCTCTTACCTGGTTTGGACAGAGACACTGCAGCGAATAGTAAGCAAACTGGTCTCGCACATTCACCAAATTATTGTTGGGGTTGATGTGGTCCAGGCAGTGGGATTCTGCTTTGCCAGAGGTTTTGCACACATACTTGCAGTTCCCAAAGAGACAGTGGAAGTGGAATTTGTTGGCGTACTTGCAGTCCGTTGCCAGGCAGGGATCACTGGAATACATCCAAAACCCAATCATCACCTTCACTCATTTCACACATTTGTTTCTTTGCCAAAATTTAATTCAAGGGGAGCCCAGCTGAAGCCTCTGTTCCAAACATGGCTTACATATTTCCCATAGCCACCTTCCTCTTTCGTAAAATTGATGCTGGCAACACTACTGCAACTCCACCAAGCTAGTGCACTTTCTTGATTAAGAGTATTAAAATACAGCAATGCATGGTGGGTTCTGTAGTCTTCCAATTTAAAGCTCTCTCAAGATCTGGACAGAAGCTGTTTCACCCTTTCTACCTGTACTTACCTCAATGGATTCAGATAGTTTCTCCCATCTCAATTTTGTGTAACCAAAGTGAAACTCTTAGGCATGCACACTGCAAGGTGCAAGGGCTTTCCCTGATTAGACAAAATTGGCAGTGACCTATTTAATCAGCTAAATGGTTTTGGTACCTTACTCCCCCCAGCCATTCCATGGATTTCTGGCTGCACAGAGGTCAGATCAGAAGTAGCTGAACATTGATCTCTTAGATCCCAAGCACTGTACCCAATGACACCTACTCAGACACGTGAAATAGAATTAATAGACCTCTTTGAAAGCAGATAAATGACTGTCAATATACGACCCATAGACTGATATGCCACCAGCCTGAATAACCAAGCTGTAATGCCTACCCTGATCCTGGACTCCTGTGTCCTCCCATAAACCGCATAACTTCTGTGCCTCTTTACGTAATAGAAATAACACCATCATCACAGCAACACTGTGAAACTTCTTCAATGTTTTTAAAAAGTTCAGCAAGGTACATCATTACCTTCTGCCAGACACCTCTCTTGTGAATTACTTTGTAAACTAACACTACTAAACCAGAGGCACAGAATTTAAGGAGACTCATTACACTTGTAGAGCAGTTCAGCCAGGACAGCAAAACTCTGACAAATCTGAAGTGAGAAAGAATTGCTCCCTGTTCCGTGAGCTGCTGAGAGACCCATTCCTGGTGAGGCACAGTCCAAGCACTTGTGCCCCCCTCCACTCTCTGACCCCACTCATTCCTAGAAAAAAGCCACAGAGCTTACTGGGGACAAATCCAGGAGAAATCCAGCAAGCTTTCTTACCAGCAATCTATAAACATCTACTTTTAGTTAGTTCTGTGTACTTTGCTGCAGTAACACCTCACCTTTGCATGACTGAGCACTCAGTTGCCCACTGATCTTTGCTCAACTACAGAAACTCTTGGTAAGTCTCAGACTTGCAGCAAGATCTGGGGGTGGGCTAGTCAGGTGTCATGCTGAAAACTTCAAAGATGCTACGCTTCCTCTGTAGCCTTCAGTGTCAAAAATACTGCAAAGTCGCATGTATTTCTGCACACCTCTCATGAGGTATTAAAAAAGGCTTCAGTGATATGTCAGCAAGTTTCTTTCTCCTCTGAACTTGTACCTAAGAGTGCTCCCAGATGCACTCGAGAATCCTGCATTTTTTTCTAGGAAAACAGAAGGTATTTTCTAGACTTTATAGAAGTAAATTTTCTGTGAGATAAAGCCTGGCGTACTTTCTAGACAGGTGGTCTCTCAGCGGGTGAATGTAGATGTAGTACTGCAGCTCTGAGGAGCAGTAAAGAGGGGATTGCCAGGCTGGAGAGGAGATAAGGAGGCAAGCAGCATCTACAACTTACTTCTCCTGGAACTGGAGAAATCCGGGTTTGACCTGAGGCTTGGCGTTCTCCAGGGAAGTCGTTGCCAAGGGTGAAGTTGCCAGGTTAGGCACTGATGCTGGGATCTGAGGCATCTGGGGTATGGTTGAAGCCAGCTGCTTCCAAGCTAGCAGTGTGGGGGCAGAGGGCACAGTAGCTGGACTTGGAGTGGGCACGTCGAGGGCAGGAGCACTTGCCATGGTGACAGAAGTAGCAGATGGTGATGAAGGGGCCAGTGAAGCCTTATTCTCAGTAGCAGTTGAGAAGGGAGACTCAGAGTTACTTTTCACAGTTCCACCCTCAGTTCGGAAGTGAAAACTGCAAAAAGACAGTGTAATTCAGACATAAATTCTCGACCATTGCATATACCTTGATTGAGCATCAACAAGAATGTGGCAGGAGTCTGCAAACAAATTAGCTCGGGTTAGATCCTAAAAGGGGCTCTGCAAACTTTGTGGAAAGATTCAAGGGCCTCCTAGACTGTCTGTGAAGAGAAGGGAATTCATTAAGAGGGGTGGCGACACCTCCAAAACCAGGTGCAAAACCATGTTGAAATCAGAGAGATGCAAGAATCGCTGCAGCCAATAAGATCAATATGCCTATGAGGGCAGCTTCCCACGGCTGTTGTGAGAAGTCAGTAGTTTGTAGTAGTGAACCACAGGGAACTATCCAACGCCACAGACCAACGATGCTAACAGATCTTTCTGTCTTAAAATTTGCAACATCTCCTTCCCTTTAAACCCCTTCAGAATCGGTCATGTGTCCAGCTACTGAAGGCCTTATTCATTCCTTACTGGGGCGAATCTTCCACTGACTTTAAAAGGAACTTGGCGTGGTTTTGAACTGCAGATTATGCTCTGTAGAAATCTGCAACAGGGAAAATTTCCAGTATGCCACCCTTTCTTTGCTAGTCCCCTCATTGTAATACCTGAAATTCATTCTTCACCCAAGAGTCATCTAGAGTTCTGAGCATGCTATAGAGTCTCTGTAATATAGGCCATATTATCTAGCCTACAGTTCTGGCTACCAAACTCTGGGCTGTCTGCTACTTTCCAAAATGATGTGAAATGACAAAGGGTTTACAATATAGAATGTGGCAGGGTGAGAAGGAGGTTGCTGTTGGGCTGGACAGTTTGACTGCTTCATTTCAAGATCCTTATCCACGTGATGTGAACCTCTTAAACAAAACCAGATAAACTAAGGGCTAGGGAAGACCTGTTAAAAGAGATTTGTCATGAACAATAAAATGCTTTCTACACTGCACTGATGGGAAGCTGTCTAATCCCCAAGAAGTCTGTATCCCGTGACAATGGTTGGGTTTACAGGATCCTCTCCCTCCCATATTTTCTTATTTCTTTGTATAGTATATTTCTGCACTGTGAGAAATATGGGTCTCGTTGAACACATGCCGTCTGCCAAGCAGGCTATGGTAAAACACAAATGTCCAATTCTCAGCCTTCTCACCACTGTGAGAGGCACCTCTTTTTCACAAGTTGAGCGCATTTATTGTGAAACAAAATTGAAGAGCACATAGCATTCTGCAAAAATTTTAGCTGAGCATGTGCATGCCCAAACTGCTGCCCTCAAGACCGCCCACATTCCTGCTCTTGAACAGAGTTACTCAGTAAGGTCTCTCTTGTCCTGCAGTGTGCATGTTGTAGAGTTTTCTCAAGGTTTCCCAGGACTCGCGCCCTGCTACTTACTTGGCGTGCTTGATGGCTCCATCCAGGGTGCTGAAGAGCGCACCGCACTCCTCCACGACACAATGGAAATGCACCTTATGGAGAAAGTCGCACTGTGCATCGCAGAAATCCTTGGTACCAAACCTGGCCAAAGCAGACAAGCAGGCATCTTATGGAAGGCCCCGGAGGAGAAGCAGTGTTGGAACAGATGTATTTTCTTTGTTTTTCAATTCTACTACCATTCTGTTTTCTAACACCAGTGTCCCTGCTGCACAAACAGCACTGCTGGCATTGTTGCTTGATTATTGCCTTTTATATAGATCCAAACATGCAGAACAAGAACCTAATTTCTCTCCAACTGAACTTGACTGAGAAACTCCCATTCACATTTAGTGGGAGCAAATACAGAACTACTCTGAAACAAAAGAGGAAAATCATTGTGTTCTTGAGTGCCTATGCACAAAAGCCAAGGCTCTGAGGATTGATCAAAGGTTAGTAAATAAAGGGAAATCCAGACCAAAAGGACACTACTAAAACATTACAGTTTTGGGTGTTGGGTTTTTTTCTGTTTCAATCTACTGGGAGTAGCAAAAGGCAAGAAACAACTGTGGTTCAAGGAAATCTAGATCCAGAATCCACCCGCCCCCCCCCCCCCCCTCCACCTTGAAAACAACAGGGTATCACATAGATGGGAGAGACGAAGTATCGCCTATATAGCAATTACAGCCTACTGTGCATAAATAATGAAAGCACAATCCCTGAAGTACAGAAGAAACAATGCTGCAATGCAAAAACCAGAGCAAAAGCCGGCACCTAAGAGATGCCTCTTGTCATCTTGGAGGAAATGGTCAAGAGGGCAAAAACAACTAAGCAGGGTTTCACTGCTCATCCACTGCTGAGATTCTCCAGACTTAATAAGACATACATGTGATTTCTGGAAACTCCAGAATCACAGGGAATTGAGAAATCAAGTAAAAAACACTGGCAGGAAGGATTTGAAACTTAACAGGAGAATCTTGCATAATTAAGATACAACAAACTACAATTGCTCTGATGAGCAGGAAAGCAAGAAACAAACAGCAGCTCGTGTGGTCCCAGGAGGGAACTCTTCACAATTCGAGGGTAAAGGAAAAAAAACTTGTACTGGAGAAGGAAGGTCAGCACATATGGAATACACGCAGTCAGTTAAGGCTTGCAGGGAGAAAATGAAGGAAAGTAAAGGTATGGTAAGAGGTAAAGAAACCAAGTTACTGCAAGCTAAAGGGGTTGTTTTATCAGGGACAAAGGTATTGTACTTAGAAAGAAGGTCCCAATAAAAATGGGAGGGGATGAGTCAAAAATGGCTGCCTTATAAAATGTACTTTGGATAGGAAAACTAAAGACAAAGCAGACAATTAGGGATAAAATGAAGACCTTCTAGAAGAGCAGATAAAGGGACTGGTTGGAAAATATAAATATGCACAAATCAGCCAGTCTGGATGATGTATGTCCTGAAGTGCAATGGAAATTAACTCACAAACTGATTGCATTACTATTTGCTATTTTTTAAGTCATAGAGAAGAGGGAGGTACTAGAAATTGGCAAAAAAAACCCCCACAAAACCACCCTAGGTACTGATTCTTTCAGGGAAAAAAAAGACAAGTGATCTTTGGCAATTATCATACCTCTAGTCTTAACTTCTCCTTCCAGTAAAGTAATGGAACAAATATTAAGAGGGAGGAGAAAATCATTAAACATCTAGAGGATAAAGGAACCATGAGCAATAAACAGCATCAGGATTATAAAGAATAAATCTTGCCAGACAAATTTAATTGCTTTTTTTGATAGAATTACAAAATTAGTGGATGAAGGGATGCAATATATTTGGATTTTAGTAAAGCATTTTGATACAGTCTCGCATATGCTTAGAATTAATTCAAATTGGCCTGGATGTGAACGCTACCTCATGGATTGAAAACTGGCTGAAGGACCGTAAACAAAGGCTAATGACAAACAGCAATGTACTGAGCTGGGAGGAGGTATCTTGTGAATGCTGCAAGGATGACTTTGGTTAGGTCTGAGCTTATTTAACATCTTCATTAGTAATGTAGGAGAAGGAGTAAACAGCGTGTTAATGAAATTCACAGAAGATACTAAACTGGGAGGAGTTGGCAACACCAGTGCAAGAGGAGAAAAATAACACAGAGAGGCCTTGCGAGACAAGGGAGCAGGTTCAGAATACGACAGTTGCTATTTGCAAACATACAGCTACTGCATCTGGGAGGTGGGGGGTGTTTTTATATGTAGGGGACTTGTGAGAGCAATATTAAAAGCAATCCTGTGTAACAATGGATGGCAAACATGATACATATACATTATACAGTATAGATGCAAACAAGGTAGCACAATTGTGAGCTGCATATACGGCGGCAGGAAGCTCGTTATATCTGGAGTGGTGTTACAGGAATGGCAGCCCAGTTCTGCACCCATTCAGGGAACAGCAAGAACGACAACAGCAACAACATGATCAGCAGGCTGAGGGGACTAATTTACAAAGTCAGATTAAAGGAAGTAAATAAGCTTGGTTAAATGGTATGTTAAAAGTCTGTGACTATCTGAAGGGGGTGAACTCCAACTGCAGAGAGGAATTATCTGCAATGGTTCAAGGGGATATAACCAGGAGAACTGGAACAAAATTACAAAAAGGGAAATTCAGGCAGCATACCATGAAAAAAAATCGTGACAGCGAAACATATTAGGTGGTAGAATAATGCTCTCAGAGACAAGAAAATAGCCACGCTGCTTGGCATAATTAAAACCAGGCTGGACAAAATGCAAATAGATTGCAGGGAAGGATCTCACACTGGCCAGGGGCAGATGGACTAGAAGACTTTCTAGTCTTCTCCATTGAAGTCTGTGATTTACAAAGTGTCCACAGGCATTTGTAGGCAACGATCTGTGTCAGAGCACAAACGCATATGTGTCTGCCTGGGTGTATCTGTGTATGCTCAAAGCATGTGTCTGTCTGGGCATGTATGTGCATGTGCCTGTGTGTGGGTGAGTTTTGTATCTGTTCCATTTTCCTTTCAAGCCTCCTTGTCTACAACAAAAACAGCAGAAGCCATCCCAGTTCCCATACCCCTTACACTCCTGATTTTGTTTCAGTGGCCTACTCCTATGGTCAGAGGAAATGCCACAGCAAGAGTTTTGAGGCTTCTATGATCTGTGCATAATAACTGAACATGGTCCAACAGAAGCTCAGCACTAAGAGCAAGCTGTGGTGGGTCCCCTGCACTTGCAGACTGGGGACGTAAAGAGGAGCCTAAGATGAAGTCTAGGCTACCAGTACGATGTGAAGATCTTTGCTCATAGTTGGCTCTCAAGATCCCTTTGCAAAATAATTCTACGTGGACAGATATTTCTTACAGGACATTAACATCTACTGCAGGCAGCTGGGACTGAGGACTAAACGCACTCCAGAGGGTGACCAGCGTATCACAGAATTAGGCCTTTAAATTCAAGAGAAGTCTGCATTCAAGTGTGAACTAATGAGCCAGACACTTTGCAAAGGAAAGAATTTTCCCCTTCCTCTACTCCCAGTTCCATGCTCTCCTTACCGGCGCAGGTACATCTTCCATGGCTCAGAGAGCTTCTCCTGGACAAGTGCCTTCACTGCCTTGCCCAAGTACTGTGTTGACTCTCCAGCCCCAGCCTGGCTGCCATCTCCTTCTGTCTTAATGTTCAGCAGGTTGCCAAGGCTGGCACTGGTCTTGGACATCTGGAACAAGAACATAGACACTGCATCAAGCCCAGCATACAGCCATGGACACTGCCAGGCTGGATACCCTCAGGACTGTCCCCAGAAAGCTGTGCCTTCAAAGATTAAGAGAGAAGACAAGAAGTCTGCACAGGCTGCTTAATAACACCTCACTCTTCTGCCTCCTCCACCCAACTAACACAAAGTACTCAGGTGCCCATCTAATATTCATGGCTCTCGTGTAAAGTAATGAAGCATCATGTCTATTTTATACATGGGGAAGCTGAGGTGGAGAGACATACCTGGAGTATGGAAAAGGTGCGCAGGCTTAAACATGAATAACCCTATATAGCACCTACAAAATGCGGGTCTCGGTACAGAGCTAGTGATAGAACTGGTAAGCTCTAGTTCATTTAGAATCATCTTATCCCAGCCACAAGGATGTCTCCTTCTTTAAAGTGACTGTCAGGTGGGGCGGGAGGGGAGAAATCTCATTCAGCTGGGGAAAAATTCTGGCTCTGCTTAAGTTCCTGGAAAATTCTTACTAACTTCAGTACAGAAACTATGTCACTTTGTGTGTTAAATGGACATATCCTCCACAAAGCAGGACTTGGACTCACAATTTGCCTTGTGTGAAAGGCTTCAAATAGATTCTACACAGAGAAAGTTTAGAGGTCCAGGTGTATGATGTGCAGGACAGAAAAAAAGAAGTTACTTAAGAATGCTTAGAGAGGAAATTTTCTTTCAGAATAAATGCACAATTTCCCAGACCCTTTCTTGCTTTGTTGTGCTCGCAATTGCCTCCAGTAACAACAGTGAAATTCACAGAATGAACAAATGCAGGATCAGGCCCAATACTTGCATTATAAACTCCACCCACTTGAGGATCTTGAAGCCCTTTATAACTATCAGTTAATTAAGCCTGACAACCCCCCTAAATAAACTGCAATCCGCTACAGGAACCCTGGCTATTTGAGGCTCTCTTAATGCCCCTGAAGGTAAAGCCCCTGCTGCTATGTGGAGACTGCAGCTCTTTATGGCTGCAGTCAGAAATTCAGGTCGTCTTTTTCCATTGGTGTTTTTTTGGGCATGCAATTTCTATAAAAGGTTCTTTTTCCTAGACAAATAATGAAGGATTCCTCCAGAAACAGGAATTGTTTGCAGCAAGAGGAAGAAGCAAGCGTGATGTGTTCCTGAGCGCACTGAGCCTGATTCTGCAATCCTTAGTCTTGGAATAGGCTCCTTCAAATCAGTGGGCTCTATTCTTTGCTGGTTTATGTCATCAGTTAATCCCATTCCTTCTTTAAAAAAGGAACAAACCTGAAGAACTCGTATTTTGTACCTGTGCTACACTTATTTTGCACCACATAAAGAATCTTCTGCAGGGCTGCACACAAACAAATGCTTATTTCTAAGCATATGCTTAAATCTCGTATTCTCCTGGAGATTTTCAAGTGAAGTATCTATTGAAACAGAATTTTCCTGAGCTGGGGCCTTCAGAATGACCAGGACCCCAGACAGCAGACTTACTAAAGAGATTTACTCACTAGAGAAAGGGCTGCATATTTGGAATAACTAAAGGGACAATATGCAGGAACGAATAAGAAATTAAGTTTAAAGGGAAACATCAAAAAACCCAGAGAGCCAATGGAGGAGAAAAGTGGCGTAAGGATAAATGCAGAAATTAAACAACACAGAGAAAAAAGAGTGATGAAATAAGAGAGAAAGGAGGTGAGAGATTACTAGGCAAAGTCACTTTGCCCTCTCTTGAGGATTATATGGCCTTGATGCATGTAACGCCCAGAGCCAAGGGGATGGCAACAGTTATGCCTGTAAAACCCATCACATAGTAGAATATTAAAGCATGGCTCAAAGGCTGCCCTGATCTCTACTGCAGTTGTATACAACAGCAAAATTAATCTTGGTACAGTAGAATTTATCATGTGAAAGGGAAATATATATTTGAAATGATGTATAATTTAAGGAAAAAGTAAGGAAAAAGAAATCGTGCATTATCTAAAATAAATATTCTAGAACATGGTAAAGGGGGCTCTGTTGGACACCATTACTCACACCAGAAAGACAGAAATTGATGATTTTGGCTCAAAACTTCTAATTTTTTTCTTCTTCTCTTTCATAAAAACAAATTATTTTCCTCCCCCTCCCCCAATGAAAGAAAATGTTTTTAAGTAAATAAACAAAATGAGTAACTATAAAAAGAGAGCGAGCGAGAAGTTGCCAGGTTCTGGAAATAAAAATGAAAAAAAAAAAAAAATCTTTCGGAGCCCTCCTCTGTCTAGAAAGGATGAAAAAAAAAAAAAAGGTGTCAGAGGCTGCAATATATTTCTTCAGCCAGTTCATTAAATTAATTCGTAAGCAGTGGCTCTGAAATTATACCCGATGAAAAATGGTCTCAAAATTTAAATGGTACAAACTCATCTTATTAGAGGCAAAACATTAAAAAACAAACGCATCTCTTCCCCCCCTCCCCGCCATCGCAGCTTTAATTTCTCTTGGTGGGGGGAATGAAAGGCGTTTGATGGATGGCTCTTACCTTATTCATAAGCGAGGATAAAAGAGATGAATTTGCCGAGACTGTGTGGCCATTTGATTCATTACTGGAACACACAAACCAACAGGGTTTAGTTAAGATGTGCACAGGGACTGTGAGCACTGAGATTAATCCTTCTCCCTTCAAGCTGCCTCACTCCTCACCTGCTGCATCCGGAGGAAGAGAATGATGCCCACCCTCCCTCGGGCAGGCCAAACTCTTTTACTTGTGATAGCCAAGATGGAGAGAAAGAGGATCCCAAGTTTGCAGAATTTAGCTCTTTCAGCTATTAAACAGTCCAAATCTCTTCCTCCAGTGTCCATACCATGAGACTTTTTTATTAGCTGACTCAAAACCCCACCCCATGGTTTACTCCTTCATCCCGTTAGAACTTTCAAAAATATGCCACAAAACAAGGGCTGATGCTGATGGAAGACTCACACTGCCGGGGACACCATCCTTATGGCCACAGCTAAGCATGCTGAAAGGCAACCTTAGTATTTCACATGCATCAGTGATAGTTCTAGCAGGCTCATCCCCAGTATCAGTTCCTCTGCAGTTTTTCCACACAGCACTCCTATTCTCAGTAGAGATGCTGGACAAGTGGGCCACACACTGAGACAGGTGCATTCAGATCTGCGCGAGCGCAAAGGCTCATCACCATAACGGTAGATTAGCACATGCCGGACCCAGACCAGAGTTAGCCTGACACCCGATTGTCTTATGTTTCCAATTTCTCTGGAAGGTGCCTCGCTCAGACCTGATTCAATGCCCTATTACATTAGTGCAAACGCTCCTGCTAAAAGTGTGCTGAAGTGTGGCATTGGAGCAGCCTTTGGTCAACTCTTGAAGACAACAGCAGGGATATCTAAGTGAAAGAAGGAGCTTTGCCAATGGCTCGTTTTTCAGAGAGGAGCACAAGAGGTGAGGCTCTTGTCAAAGAGTCAGTAGGTGCTTGTGAGCCCCAAAAAACGTCCAGAGAACATACACTTGATGGGGAGTAGAGAGAGCCTCTCTGCCTACAGTTTGGGGGTGTCCAACTCAGCCACTGTGAAACTGCCTTTCACCAACACGTTGTGTCCTCTCCTATTACAGGTACGGAAACTTCTCAGAGCTTGATGCTGGAAAGAGCTAAGTGTGCCTGCCCGCGCACTTCTCTCACCCATGATCCTTGACGCTCAAGTCCAAGCTGTGCTCCTGCAAGGAGTCCTGACTGGTGGCAGATGACGATCCCATGGCCTCCACAGGTTCCTGCTTCACCTGAACTGGATTGAACCGTCCGGGAGCTGCTGGTTGTCCATTCCCTGATTGAGAAAGACACCGAAACGAAATGCAAAAAATTAAATGAAAAATGTAGGTCTAAAATGAGGTTACAATGGCAAATAAGTAAGTTAAATCACTAGCACCAGTGCATAAATGGAAAAAGCACAGAAAAAGTGTGGGGGGAGGGAAGTGCTGGGATTGCTGGTCAGCGTTTATTGCCAGGCTGACATGATGGGTTCTGACGTCCACTCCAGCGTGGAAATTCTTCAAGTGATAATTATTGCAAAATTATGTCAAAGTTGTCCAGGCTATGGGCCCTTTAAAGGAGAAGGGCGGAAGGAGCGTGGGGGAGACCTGATTCTCTGCACAAACTGTCATAACTAATTTGCGGGGCTGCCTCTTAAGCGTTTATTAAAGACTCTGTTAATGCTGAGGCAATGTGGCAGCTTTCGACTGCTAGTCAAGCCCCCTTTCTCGTCCCCAATCCCAGCGTTGCCGTAGCGACAGCAATGGCCCGCCACTGCGCGTGCCCAGCAGGAGCATCTGCCCTGTCGGGGCTATCGAAGGTGACAGTCAATGGGACTGGTTGAAACCACGCGACCTCTTGCCACTGCCATCACGTTGTCCCCACAAAAAGAGGGAATATTATTTTTTTGGAGGGGGTGGGAGGGTTTAGTGCTGACCCCATGAAAGAAAAATTCAAATTAAATGAAGAGAAAAAAGAGGAAAGGGAGAAAATGGAAGAACAAATGAAAGAAAAAAAATTAGGAAGAACAGCAAAGAAAAAAGGAGGGAAAAAAAGTTGCTGACAGGAACATGTCTGCAGAGCTTTTTTCCACAATCCCCAAGTGACTAAAATATTAATTTACCCTCCGGCAGTACAGCTGACGGCGAGCTGCTTCTCAGACAGCAAGTGGCATTTTATTAAAAAATAAAGGAAAATAGTTCCCTCAATGACCTTTCTCTGCTTTAAGAAACAATTTTTCAAATAATAATTTTAAAAGTATGTGAAAGTTCCCCTCCCTCTTTAATCAGATCACTTCGTCCTACTCCCTCGTTTGCTCTCGGGTAGCAGGAACACGGGCAGCGCTCACAGCCCCACGGGCCAGCAGCCTGCCCGGCCTTTCCATGCCCCAGGGAAGGAGGCCGTGGGGCAACCCCACGCCCCGGGGTGCTGCCAGGAAGAACATCCCCTCCACCACCCCTCGTTGCCCACCATGAGCTCACCATGTTCAGCAGGAGATTGTGGAGATACCCTGTGCTCTTGAGGGAGCCCCAGGTCACTCCTGGCAGGGCTGGGCACAGGCAATGACCTGCCCCAGGTCTAGGTGGCAACAGGAGGAGCTCTGGGCTGCCCTAGGGGACTTCTCATTCCCATCTTTTACCCCTCTCATGGTGCCACTGCCCCTTCCAGCTCAGGGAGCTGCAGGGACAGAGAAGCCCATCTTGCAAGAACTGAACAGGAGAAAGGTCCAGTTTGTGGACTGTACCAACACTGTCTCCAAACCCACAGCTGGGACAACAGAGCTGGAGAACAGAACCAACCCGCTAGGTCAGAAAAACAATTAGCAATGAGCTATAAGATCAACACCACTAGGTCAGCCAAAACTCAATACAGTCTGCAGAAGAGGGCTTGGGCTGCTGTATGGGCTGCAAGTATTGCCAAACTTTTTCTTCATTTCCATTTTGAATACAGTGCCCCTCTCTTTTCAGCCTACAGCAAACTAGGCAATGCACATGGCAACACTCTTCCTTCAGACCTGGTAAGAGCCTGCTCCATTTGTGGGCAAAGCTGCGTTTCCTGCCTCTCTTCTGGCCACATGGGTATAGCCCAGCTCCGCAGGAGACCATGTCAAGACTGCCCTCTTCAAGGGTTAACTGGACACGACCAAATTTATTCTCCCATCTATTCCCTCCTTTACTACCTCCTCCCCACCTCCAGTCTCATGGACAACTGGGTGCCTTCTCATTCACTCCTCTCCAAGTCATCAGGCACTGCTCTTCCTCCCACCACTAGCACAACTGATGAGGGTAACTCACCTGCTTCAAGTGCCACAGAGGGCTTGAGTGCAGCTGCTGCCAGCCTGGCCATCATAGGAGAGATTAATCCCTTGCTAGCAGAGATCCTTTCCATTATAGATGCCGCTGGAGCTGGAGAAGAAGTAGCCGCTGCCTCACCAGATCCTGAAATGGCCTGGGATGAGGAATCCGTAGGAGCAGATGATGATGGATTGGTGCCAGAAGAGCCAGCAGTCATCAGATTAGCTGAGCTGGCAGGAAGTGGTGTAGAGACCCGACTGGGAATGATGGGGAAGAAGGATCCAGCTGTTCCAGGAAGTGCTGAGTTGGAGAGTGCCAGGGCCAAGGGTATATTGCTGGGAAGAGCCTGGGAGAGCAGGCCAGAGATCTTGGTGGCTGGTGTCATGCTGTTGGCAGACTTGCTGGCCTGTGAGGAAGCAAGCTCAGCACCAGAGGAGGGTGCAGCTGGGACTATGAGAGAAACGGAAGACTGTTGACTGGTGGGGGAGGCACTCAGGCTGGAGTTCTTCGAGCTCATAGCAGAGAAGTCAATAAGGTCATCATTACTGGACTCCTCTTGCTCATTATCCTTGGACCCCAGGAGAGAGGCAGGCAGGCCCAGCACTCCTGAGCTCCGGATGTGCCGGCGCTCGTGTTTGCGTTTATGGGAGGTCATCTGGCTGGTGGAGGTGAAGGTGAAGCCACAGCCTGCCCTTATGCAGTGGAAGTGGTTGGTGGCCTTGCTGTAGACACAGCCCTCATACTTGCATTCCTCGTACTTGTAGAACTTCTTGAAGCCATCCTTGGCATAGGCATCATCTTTGATGTGGTAGCTCTTGTGCTTCTCAATGTCACACTTGTTCTTGAAGGTGAATGTACACCCAGGTCGCCTGCAAGGGCATCGAGGAGGAAAGGGTGGTTGGCTGTGTGAGCTAGGAGCACAACGCAACTGCTGTCACCTGCCTCCCTCTGGGATAAGGAGCGGGGCCGGTATGAGACAACAGCCCTGGCTGCAAAGGGGTTGAGGAGCTTTATATGGGTTAACCTGTGACATCAAGGCAAGCAAACATGCTGCCATGCGAGAGAGCTGAGAAGCTCAGTCCACTGAGGAACAGCCACAGTAACATGGGAATGCAGGCACCCCCCACTAGAAGTTCCAACCAAAACAGCAGCTAAAGGGGACTAAGGTACAAACTGTGTTTTCCTACTCTTCCTGAGAACATAAGAAATCAATAGAAGAGCATTTGTGTACAGAAGGCAGAGTCTGGCCCTGAAAGGGATGAGCTGGCTGACTGGTGGCTGGAGAGAACTCCAGCATGGAAGCACCATTAGCAGTGTATTAATGGCCTACTTCAGTCGAACTCTGAAGAGCACTCTGATCTCTTTCCCAAATTATTCTAGGATGTATTTCCTAGTGGTTACCCTTTCACCAGATCACCTCAGATCACACTCCTGCCTTCAGAGTGGTCTGTGGCAAGATCCTGGAAAGCACATCTGCTGCCCTGCAGCATGAGCTCTCTCAAGAGCAGTACTGAGGTCACAGCAGGGAAAATCAAGTCTCTATGTATGCTCTGGAATTTATGAGTTGGCAGATGGAGACAAACAGACCACGCAGTTCTGAAGCAGGATCCCTCCCCTTCCCTGCTGTCTCACCTGCAGTGAAAGTGAGTGGTTTTCTGCCCGTAGAACTGGCATTCCACAGTGCCGCAGTCCTCTGTGGCACGGAACCGCTGAAACCCGTCGTTGATGAGCTGCGTGTTCTTCTTGTGAAAGTTCTCATGGGTCATCACATCAGAGGTGCTTGTATAGACCTTGTTACAACCCACCTACCCCAGGCCAAAACAGGGAGTCATCAGCACAGCATTTTAACAGCTTACCATTATTACCAGCAGTAATAAACACACGAACGGCGCACACACATTTAATAGTTCCATTTGTGCACTTCTAGGAGTATTAAGTCATCACTTTAATTCCCAATCTAAAGACCGATAGAGCAGTTGTGAAAAAAACCCCAAACTCTCTGGCCATGAAACAGTAAGAAAAAAAGGGAAGGATGCAAAGGGATAAAAGACCAGCTACAGATAGCCATGCCTGCTTAGGGAGGCAGTAAGCAGGGTTCCTTCTCTTAAGGAGAGAAGAACACTGACAGATGCCATTACTTTTTGTTATCTTGGAGCGACATGGAATGAAGTAGGACTTTCATCTATTTGGGGAATACAAAATTGAGTGGGAATGAGTTATTTACCTCTTTAGTTCTTCTGGGAGGTAAGGCAGGGTGGTGCAACATGAGCTTGTAAATATACAGGTTTCATTCTAGCAAAGCATAAAACCTATGTTCAGCTGGTCTTAGCAAACCGGTGACTTTTTTTTTCCCTGTCACTGTTCAAGACTACCACTTCAATAATTTTAAACTCATGCAGTAAATGGGAATGGTGTGACGAGGACGGAATGCTGAAAACCTGCCTTCCTCTGGGTAAAGCGGGCAACTTTGCCATATTGAGTAAAAAACCACTGGAATCTGAAAACGTCCTCAGCCCTGCTGAGGGAGGATTTTTTTTTTTCTTTTCTTCTCTAGCACAACGTGTGCCAATGCCTGCACCATCTCAGAAGTGAAGAGAACGAAAACACCACCTCTTAGTTCAGCCCAGGTTGATTCAAACAGGCAATAACAAAACCCATGACAAGTACCCAGAAAAAAAAATAAAAAGGATCTCCAGCTATTTCCAATATAAAAGAGCCTCTCTCTCTCTCCACACTGACACCTTGAAAAAAGACAGACCCTGCGTGGCATTAAAAAAAAGAATTAAACAAAAACCTCCTTAGGAATAATTTGCAATGCAGCTCTTGGTGCTAAAGCCTAAAAAAATGTCAGTTTATATAAACAACTAACTGAATTTTATCCACACCAATTATGGACATAAAGAAAAAAAAAACAAAACATGAGATGGATGGCACAAATTCTGCCGTTTAAGCAGTATTTTCTCTAATTGGGAGTTTATATTCAGACACCTTTCCTGTAAGACACTGCTTACATGGGCATTATTTTACTGGAAGACAGTGGGCACAGGATGGAATTACCCATATATAGTTGTGTAAACGAGGGTCTCTATGCAAACTCAGAGTGACTTGAAGCTGTGAAACACTCCTTGTACTCTAAAGATAAAAATTAAACAAATCCCATCCTGGTCAATTGAAGAAACTAAACAATCAATATTATGGAAGCATAACAGAAAATGTCCTCAAGAGTAAGTCACATGAAGTTCCCAATTTGTCAAATGTTGTAAGCACATGCTCAAACCAACCCTATTCTGGACAGTACTTGAGTGCATGCCTAACATTTAAGTATGTGCTTAAGCCCCATTGACTTCAGAAAGCTTACCTGACTTCAAGTTAAACATATGCTGAAGTCTATCCCAGCAAAGCATTTAAGCATGTGATTAAGGCCTTGTGACTTTAACTGGGGTCTTAAACTGATGGGATAGGGCAGGAGGCGAGACCTGAGTTTTCAGAACAGAAGAGCTTTCACCAAGGGTTGCCTGATTATTCTGTAACTACAGCACATTCTTATGGCAATGGCTGAGGCCACAATTCTAATGGAACAAGTACATATCAAACCCTCTAATCTGGAGAACGATCAGGGTAAGACCCAAACAATGTGGCATGTCGTTGTCTAAAAACAGTAAAGGCGTCACAGTTACATCTATGCAGCAACTCCAACTCTGGTTATGCTGCTGTTGGAACCTGGCTGGCTCTTGAAAGAAAGCTCCCAGCCTACACCACAGACAAGCACCACTGGTGAAGGACATGGAGAACCAGGGGTGTTAAGTCTAGATATGGGACATTAAAGTTTAATTACTTTAGAAATTGATTATGGAGGAAATTAACCCAGTGTTAAAGGGCAGATGTGTCACAGAAATGTCTGATTTCAAGGATCAGATTCGAGTAGAGGCAGTGTAGTGGCATTGCCGAGAGGTCCCTGAATCTCAGAGAACGGGACTTGTTTGAACAAGTGAAGTCCAAGACCACGAGAAAAACTTGAGACCTGCTTTGCCTCACTGCATCCACAAGGCTTCTAAAACCAGAGAAAGGTGCTTCCCAACACTTGGCAGGGCAAGTGCAGTGAGGACAGGGCACAGACTCTTCAAGGAGGTGCCCGAATCAGCAGTGAGCAGGAGAGGCTGCGAATGTCACCCCCTTGCCTCGGGACAGCCCTTTGCTCGCTAACAGGGAATTGTTGGGCTGCCTGAACTCAAGAATCCTTTCAGTCCACCCCAAAGAGGACACAGCTCAAACAATGGCGCTTCATTTGCTTCGCGTGCTACCACCTGTTCCCCAGTCCAGCTGTTACCTGCATGCAGTGGTAGTGTGTGCTTTTCCCATTCAGGTGGCAGCCATGATAGTACACGCTACAGTCATCCAAGGGGCTGAAGCGCATGAAGCCGTGCTGGAGGGAATTATCACGTTTCTTGTGCATGTTGTAATGCCGAATCACATCCTGTTTACTAGTGAATCTCTGGAGAGATACAGAGACAGACAGTGAGACACACGTGATGGGAGTGGGTGAGTAATCCTGGGGGCAGGGTGGTTTTTTTTGTTGTTGTTAATAAACTTATGGTACCAGGAGTTTAAAGCTCAGCAGTAATCACCCCAAGAGAGTCAGATTAAAGAGGAATTGTGTGCATGTATCTTCTTGGTAAAGGGAAAGTATATACACATGAAAAGCTGTAGAGTAAACATGACATTGGGGTGATGTCCAGAATATGCTCCCTGCAGCTTTAAGACTGCAATTCTTCTAACATAATTTTAGCTGCTACTATCTCAAGAACTGCTATAGTTAGAAAGCAAACCAGTGAACTAAACAGCCTACAAGAGAGTAATCCAAGCTTCCAAATCACTCACTGTAGTGGTTAGCAAGACACTGGCTGCCACACTCATGTCAGACTAGAAATTGGGAGAAACACTCTGCTCTTTTATAGTATCTTCCCATCGTAAGTCTTGTGCCTCCCCTACAAGATAGGATGGCTTTATTAGGAAAACAGGGACACAGAATTTTCTTCCAGTCACAGAAAAAGATGGTAGTAGAGCTCAGAGCTAAAGCTGTATGACCAGAATATCCCTTTCCTCCTCTACCTGCTTGAAGTAATGAAGGGGTACCCCACTGTCAGAGCAGGCTAAGTGCCTTTAAAATGAAGCTTTTCATTTCTATTTCCCACAGACATCAATATTTAACAGTGAAGGTGGGAAAGTAAATCTGATTTTTTTTAAAAAGAAATCAATATCCATTTATTTTGAGGAGTAATTGAAAAGGCCTGTATTCTGATGTTTAACAACTTTTCTAGTCTCCCTCATAGGAAACAAATGATTATCGCTTCCACTCTTTCCTCCTATAATATCAATCCTGATCAATCTCGTTGGTATTGGCATGGGAATATATCGATATAGATTTCAACAGGAATCCCTTGGAGGCTGGAGGTATGATTTCCCAGGGCGTACATACGGGATTGCTATTGCCAATCATTGTTAATTTGTGCCCACTTATTACAGAGCGTTACTTATTCTAAAATATATCTCAGCCATAAAATAATTTGCATTTTAAAAAGCAGCCTAAATCCTTATTCCCTGCGAGACCAGACAGCTCCTTTGCAAGCAGCTTCCAGACTCCTTAGGAAATAATCATGAGGCCAATCATAATAATAGGTTTTTCTGTCTTTCCAGCCTTTGTGTTTCTCTCTTTCTGGTGCAGAGATATCCGTGTCATAGCTGGGACAGACTCATCTCGATTAACAAATGCTGGGCTAGGAGGACCACTACACGCATCCCAGAGACAAACCCTCCTTTGATCAATAGAAACCCACAGTCAAGCTCAGCAGACCCAGATCAACTTCCTACGCTGTGGTCAGGCTCATTCCTTTGAGACCCAGAGGTCTCCTGGGGTAGGGCTGAAGTTGTGTCTGATGCACAGTAGAGGCAAACTCTGGGTTTCCCACTTACACACATGCAGCCTGACCACAGAAATGGCAGTGTCAAACTCACAGACCTGGGAAGAGGGTAAACAAACACAGCACGTGACTCGGCTGGCTTGACGTCGCTGCCCTGGCAATTCTCCCAGCAATTACAGCATCGCACATGCTCCTGCCCCCACGCTTTCCCCACAAATCCTGGACTGCTGCTGGTCTTATTGGGTGTTTTGTTGCAGATACTGCTGCTACAATGTCACTCGGGCAGCAGGAGGGAAAGAGACAGACTAACAGATCAGCATTCCCTAGTTTCAGGCACAATTTGTAACACAGCAGAATTTATTCTCTTGGTTTCACTGATGTAAATCTGGAGTAGTTCCCACTGACTTGAGCTGATCTATATTCTGCTCTTTGTTATAGTGCTTTGGGTTTGGTTAAATGGTATTAGATTAGGTTAAATGGGAACAAAATAGGGTTCTAGTAAGTTCAAAATATATCTTGCCTTCTTACAGAGTGGAAAAGTGAAGAGGCATGTGCGTGCACGGGGGAAGAAAGCACAGGAGGACACACATCTCCCCTAGGCCGTACCCCTTTACATTCAGGTAGCTGTGCTGATAACTTTTTAGCATTCCTTTACCTGGTAGTTGCACTCTGGGTCAAGGCAGTGGTAATGTTCTCTGTACTGGTATGCACAGTGTATATGTCCACAGTGCTGACTGCCAGAGAACCTGCAAACATGAGAGGAGGACAGGAGAAAGAAAGGGAGAGAGAATAAAACAGTGTCCTGATAGCAGTGCCTGTAAGCAAGGTACAAATAAAATAAGTCCCATTCCTGATTTCACCCCATGTTTACGGCATTAAACCCCACCCCCTTTACCCCCTCCAAGGATGGTGACCCTCCCGCCTTCCTTTTCTTATTTGTCACTATTTAAGGATGCTTCTTGAGCAGGATCATTCAGGTCCTGTAAATCCCTAATCTGTCTGTCCTTCCCTTTGAAATTTATCTCCGTTCTCCAAGTTGCTTACTTGGAGAAGAGTAAGAAAGGAGGGTTCCTTGAATTAAATATCATACAATTCTAAAATTCTCATGTCTGAGTTTAGGTATCACAGCACTGAGTTTCAGAAATCTCCCACACCGGAAGGAGACAAATAAACATCAGCCAAATATGGATTCTAAACTTTAGGTATACACCCATCTAGTAGGACCTCAGAAAAGCTCAGGCATTCATTTGTTTGTACGAGTTAATTCTCAAGACTTTTTTTTATCACAGTATGGTGTCGCACTACAGAGAAGACTGCAAACCAGTGGATTAGATGGTAAGCCACACAGATAGAAGATGACCATGGCAAGATTACATAGGAACTTTCAATAAGAGGGACAGATCAATGGAAAGATAGGTGAGATGGATCAACAGGAACAGAACGAGGTGTTACAGGCAGACCATCTCAACCCTCTGTGCGCATCTCCTATGCATGACAGCCCTGCTAATCATTATTTTCCATGTGGCTATAGTATTTGCTCACAAAAAAAAAAAAAGTGCAATGCAAAAGAGCAGGGTTTTCAGCCTTCATTTGACTGCTATTAAAAGTAGAATGTAAGAAGCAACAGCCAACAACATGCACCCAATCCATTTCTGCAGGCCATCACTGAGCAGTTCACACAGCAAATTTGGAAACTCCTGACATACATGGTGGAAAAAAACCCAGAAAGGCAGAAATGCCATATAATACCTACATACAGACAGCACATGGAACATATTGACTGATAGACACATCAGTAATTGGCAAAAGGGATGATCCAGTGTCAGGCTAATCAGTGCAATGAACCCTCTGATGTATATTCTAGAGGACCCTGGAAGAGCTGAAGAGCTTGAAAGGGAAAAGCAGTGGAGAGAAGGGGACTCAGAGGGGAAACATTCAAAGATAAAGTGCCATCTGCTCAAAGGTTCCTCAAAGGTTCCTCACGTCACTTAGTGCTAAACACAGCGGGAGCACATATGATAAAGGGCATGGGAAAGAAACAAGGAAGGGCAACGGGTAAAAAAGGAAAAATGAGAGGAGTGAGGGTGCCCTGGGGCAATCAGGGAACAGGGCAGGAGCAGGGAAGATTATGGATCATCATAAGGTGAGGTAACGCTATGCTACAGGATAGAAAAAGTCGGGATGAAAAGCAGTACTAAATAAGGCATTTCTGAAGCACAGTAAGGAAGAGGAGGTCAACTGTGGAGACAGCAGGGCCTCTAGGAGATGGAAAGGGGACTTAATTGACAGAAAAGATAGACATTGCTAAAAAATTAAATGACTTCTTTGCCTCAGCATTCACAAAGGGAGACAGGGACAGATGCCAGGAGCAGACATGCCTTTCCCTGGGGAAGGAGAAGAAATACTGCAGGAAATCAGGATCACGTCAGAACAGGTGATTGAGAAACTAGAACAAACCTCAGCAGCGGAGAAGAAATAAACCACAAGGCAAACAGCAAGGCTGGCTGCACAAACAAAGGTGTGGAACTGAAAGCAGAGGAAGCAATTCCTGCTCAACGCCTGGGCAACTGCAAGGCGAGTACAAGGCTAGTACAGGGCACGGGCAGCAGCCTGAGTCACCATGGCATTAACCAGGTACATGCAGCTTGGCAGCAGATTGAACCAACTGGTCCTGCTAGTCCAGGGCTTTAGGTCAGCAGCCACCAGCAGCTTTAGAGGAAAGACACTGCTCTGTGGAAAGCTTCCTCCCTATTCCACTGATGCGATGGGGAAGAGAGCGCAAAGGTCTGTGCAGGGCTGGAAAACTGTGGAGCGCGGGACAGGCAGAGAGAAGAGGAAGATAAAGACCTTGCTGACACATATACATCTTTGAAGCAAAGCAGTCCAAACAAATATACACCTTTGAAGCAAAGCAGTCCAAAATATTATCGAAAGTGAGGATGCAAATTGACCAGAGATGCCAACTGCAGTAGAAGAAGGGCCAAACACTGAAGAGATCTGCTGTATGGGATGAGTTACTTGAAGCATCCTAGCAGGAGTAACTCATGGGCTCAGCTTTAAAAGCAACAGCTAAACACACACTCTAGCACTTCAACCTGCTACCCTCCTTTCCACGTGCCACAGAAAGGTGTGTGTGCACCACGTCTACAGCGCAGGAAGGGAGAGGCAAGTGTTCTACCAAACCGTGTGCCTGGGGAAGGAGGGAAGCGGCAAACACAGCACAAAGGGGAAATTCTGCTCTTTCAGTTTGTAAGGTTAGGCTCCTAAAGGGTTATATTTATCCTGTGTTTCTTCTGACACTTGAAACAGTTCAAAGCTATTAATTTTTAAAGCACAGCATCTGTTTAGCTTTTTCATAACAGGAAAGCTTACACACCACACACTTACACACATACACATGCGCACATTTACATGCACATACTCTAAGGTACATCAACACCCCTCTTAATTTACATGAATGCACCCACAATTTCCACGCACACGAACAGTCACAAACACACACACCTAAAACAAGCAAACTCACAGACCATTTAATCACACTGATATGCAAATCCAAACTCCTAAACTGTGCATACAGGCACACAGATTCATTTTTACAAGAACAACCCCCTCCCCCTTCCCTTACTTTAATCGGTTCACTTTTTTTTTGGCCAGAAAGAACTAGTCTTGATCTGGCAAGAGTTAGAAAGAAAAACCAAGATAAATAAATAATAATAAAAATAATAAATAAAGAAGTCAGCATGCTTAGAGAGTGTTTACAGACTCATTACCCTGTAACGATGATGTGAAAGAAGGAAGAAAAAAAACCCACCCCAATTACAAGGGGGGAGGAAACCCACACAGAAATAAATATTTAAGCAAGTGCTGCCAGAAGCACCATCTGCTGAGGCACTAATAATAATAATAATAATTTTTTCTGTGGTCTTTTTTTTTTTTTTTAATTATAAATATACGGGGGGGGGGGGGAAACAACCCAACCCAAACTAGCTAAGTAAGAGGTTTTGTTTTGTTGTGTGAGAGAATGGATTATCCCTGGGCAGCTTTTGGCTGTGGCTTTGGCAAACTCATTAAGCTAATTATGCAGTACAGACAGAGTGTCGTGTCTCTCTCCCCCCACCCCTTGATTTTAAGGCTTTAAACTGTTTTTAAAATTGTGTGTAAATTGAAGGGAAGTGGCTGTGCTGCCAACGGGCGGCTTGCGGAGCTTTTTAAGCAGGATGTGGTGTCCCTTAGCTATCTCACAAGCCTCCCCCAGTTACCTGCCTGACCCAGGGGAAGGGGCTTGCAGAGCGCTGCGCAGAGTGGATGTGGGTGAAGTGTTTATACAGTTCTCCGCTTGAGAGGGGAACTGGGGACAGAAAGGGTGGCATCTCTCTCACTGCAACCTCTGCAATTCCTGCAATCTCAGCAATAAAAGAGTGCTGCTCCTTCTACCCCATGCAGAGACGGGCTTTAACCCCTGCTTTATTCCCATAGTCTCCCAGGAGACACCAAGTTGCCACATGCTCTAGGGACATTGCTGCTTGAGCTCTCTTCCCATGTGGTCTTCTGGCCCCTTCTCCTACATCAGGCATTTGAGCAAAAGGGAGGGAAGAAAACCACCTCTCATTCTACTCTCCAGCTAGGGAGAGCACTGATGCCACCCTCTTCCTCTGCTGATGTGCCAAGCTCTTCCCTTGCACCGTTCTAGCAGCTAACTGCCTCCCACAGAGACACTCTCTGTAGACTCTGGCAAGGTGGGAAAGCACAGTACACATTTCCCTCCCCTCTTGTTAATAAGCGCCCAAGTGCTGGTGGGAACAAACCCTTCAGTTTTACCTCTGGAGAGAAGTGTTTCCTTGCTTCTCTGACTGGTGTCTTTCTGTACACAAGGGGTTTTCGTAGGGAGCTTTCTCCCAGTACAGATGGAGGACTCAACAGGCCAGGGGCAAAGGCTGATGGACCCTTTACACCGTGAGCTATAAACCAGGCAGGTGTTATACAATAATCTCCTCTGTCCCTCTGGCTCTCATGGCATTACTCACTCTGTCTCACCACAACAGCCTTGGGCCCCCTCTCAGCATCGCTCATTCCTGACCTAAGCTTGCCCAGAGCTGTGATAAGGTGCCCTAGTCTGCACCTTATTCAGTGAGGGTTTCTCATATAAATGAGCTGCAAAATACTGTAGGACAAATATCCCACATTGATGCCAAGATCTGCCTAAACTCGAGCCACTCGTGAATTCCTCAGCCTAGACTCTCAGCGGTGAGATGGTCTCTGCTTGTCTCCTGCAGGCACTGGACATAGTAGGGGAAAAAGGCTGGAGACAGCACAGCAATGGACAGAAAAAATGACAGTCAACAGACAGCGCTCCCATTTAAATCCTGGGCTTCTGCAGTGAAACATTTTTCCACTATTTGTCACAAAGTCTAACAGCTCTGGGGAGCCAAGCATGCTCTTGGCATGCTTGTACACCTCTCACAGCTACTGCTCTCCCAAGCAGGGGAACAGAGCAAGTACAGATGCCAGAGGGAAATGGAAGTGCCAATGACTGGTTTAAACACTTGATCCAGATGGACAAGACCTCACCTCTCCCATCACCACACCACCCTCTTACTTCCAGCCCTCTCCCCAAGAAAGTCAAGAGTTTTGCCTACCTGGCAATATACTTCTGGTAAATATTTACGTCTTCGCTGACAGCTGGTTTGTCAGTGGGTAATCCGTTCCTAATGAGAAACACACAGGGCAGAGCTGGTTAGCAGGCAGGAACAGGGCACAGTCTAAGCTCCTTGTTTCTCTCACACACCACTGACACATCAGGAGACAGGGCCCACAGAAGAGTACCCAGCAAAGACACCCATAGGTTTAACCTCCCTCTCCCTTACCCTTCAGATCTTGTACCTTTTCCCAGGGAACCATACAGTCCGCCTACCACCCCTCCTGCATGTTCCCTCTTTGCAGGACTCAGTTCAGTTTGTTGGAGACACTGGGAAGACCAACCATGAAAACCTGTTTCTAAGGTTTCTAAGGTTCTAAATACCCATACACAATGAGTGATGGCATAGGAAAACAAACACCTCCCTGAAGCACCTTGCAACATTGCCCTTATGCACACAGAAGAGCCATCAAGACACATCTGCCCTAGGCTCAACTGTGGGAGAAGAATCTCTGCGCTACTGCGCATTTCCTATGGCCAGCAGGCACAGTGCACTCCTACCTGGTCCTGGCAACGTGGCTACAGCCCCCTAGATGGGGCTTTAGTTGCCTCTTTTTTCACACAGATACCCCAGCTCCAACAGACAGGTGGGGCAGCAAAGGTATTTACGTATTTTCATCAATGAGAAAATCAACCCAACTGCACCCAACTGTCACATAGCCTGCGTTACTTAGTAGCACTAGGAAGCAGACAAAAATTACATCCTCAATGAGTTCAGCAAGAGGAAAAAGAGATACAGGGCCAGACTCCAGCCTACCTAAGAGACAGTGGCATACCAACATAATCCCAGACAGGCTGTACATCGTCTTCCTCCTCAGTTTTGCCCACACCCAACCTCCACTCCTACTCATGACAGCTCTGTAGCCTGGTTTAAACAAGAACACTTTCGCACAGAGTTCACTTGAAGTAGGTAGATTAGTTCAGGACAGGTTAATAGTATTAGATGTTAGAGAGTTTAAACCCACGGCTAGGGTATATGTGCATATGTGTGAAAGTAAGGGGTAACTCCTCCCAGATAATTTGGTCCCAGCGGGGAATGGAAAGCCAGGTCCCAGATACCACAGTTAGCACATCCTCCACCAGCACAATCAATGGGCTGCTTTATTTTATCATGGAAGCCTGCATCTAGTAAGCAGCCTGAAGGGGAAGCAACCAGAGCCCCTTGTGCACTCCAGTGTGTGATCAGGACACTGGGAACTACCAGGTTGAAGGCCCAGATCACCTCCATTCCTGTTGCAGCCCCATCATGATGCCCCAGTTGAGGAAGTCCTGTGGCTACAGGAGGGATCACCATGGTGCTGCAAACCCACATCTGCAAGTGGCAGGAAATGAGCAAGAGAAAGGAAATCAAACTGGGATCTCAGCGCAACACCAAAGCAGATAAGAAGAGGCTCACAGCCGCCCAGGCACAGCTCTGGGATGGCCACTGAGCTCCAGGCAGCTGAGTGTTCTGCAGACTCTTTAGGCACAGAGTCCCTGGCAAAGTCACCCATCACAACAAGGCACTGTGCCTACAGGAATATTTACACCACAGTGTTTTTTAGTAATAGGAGTCCCTGCCTGCCATCTGGAGCACATACAGGGTTCAGCCTGAGCAGGGGCCAGACGCAAATGTTAATAGTCCTCTGCCCTTTCCCACACACCTTAACCATAGAGCTCCCAAATCTGTCTGCAGGCAGTTGGGAAAGGACTGTTTCACATGGAAGACAGGTACCATTAGCTCTGCCTTCCAGGTGGGGAAACATGGGAAGTGGGAGATGCAGACTCGCCTGAGACTGCAAAGAGCATTTGAGTGAGTATTCAGCCTGAGCCCTCCTAGGTCCACATATTAAAACATATAAAATAGCCTTCCCCATTACCAGAAGGTAAAGTAGCAGGGTGGGTGTGACAGCGTTTGCCAGAGAAGTGCAGGCCAGACAACCGAGACTTACTACAAATGACCCCATAGGATTCACAGCTCACAACAGCCCCAGGTCCACAGTGAGAAACAAATACATCCAAACCATGACAACAAAGCAGAGAAGTCCCTCCCTTCGTCCCTGTTTGCAGTCTCACATATATATGGAGCTTTTCTATGGCCACCACCTCTGGAAGCCACATTAAAAAGTAATCCAAGGTTTGGCAAGGCCTTCAGATATCTCCATTCAGTCAATGGCATCACTGCAGAGATTGCCAGCAATGTATGTGTAGGAGGTTATTAGTGGTAATTGGGCTAATGAGTTTGCCCAGTCTGAGGGGTAATTGAATCACCTCTATTTGTGTAAGGAACAAGCAAATTGAGAAGACACAGGCCTGGCCCCGCAGAAGTATGTATATGCCTAACTTCTATGAAAATTGATGGGAATTAGGCACCAAAATGTCTTCTGAGTTCTGGGACAAACAAAAAGCCCATCTTGCTAACAGTAAGTCAGCAGAGTTTTGCCATTGAGTTAAATGGAAACAAGAATAAGGTTCTCCTACAGACACAGCTGGATGCCTGGGAAACCAGAAAAAGGAGAAAGTAAAGCAGTTACAACCTTGACCTCAGGGTGCTGACAGCACCACGGTCCCTCATCTTTCATTTTAACATATGAACCCAGGAGCTAGTAGGCTCTAGATTCATGGCTGTGCCTGCTGATGGCTGGCCACATCCTTAGTGCAAATAAGATAAACAGAGATGTAAGGTGCAACAGAGGAGAAGACACTCCAACAGAGAGCAAAAAGAAACATCACACGAACAGTGCAGTATTTATGATCACACAAACTGGAACTGCCCACTGATCCACACACAGATTTTAGGTATGATCCCCCGCTAATATAAAGATAAGAAAAGTGGGAGGACACTTACTTTACTGTAGAGACTGTTCCAGTTGTGATGGAGTCTGTCTTGGAGAAAGTTGATTTCAGGTACTCAGGAGTGTTGAATGGCAATGAGACGGACTGCTCTGGCCCAGCCACAGGAGTGCTGCTGGGGGTACTGGCGAGGGGAGCAGGGGCCAGGCTGGGTGTTGGAGCTTTTACCGGAGTAAGCTTCTGAATGTTCCTCACATCGTACTTGGAAGGCCGGCCTACCTTGCCTGTCTTGAAGGCGATGGCTCCTCCCATATCTGGGCTTCCTTCTCCAGGCTTGAAAAGGTGCAAGTACTTGACGTTTTCGAGGTCATACTTGGAGGCCTTCTTGTAAGTGTTGCCATTTTGTGGCCTGATGCTCTCACCCGTCTTCAGCTTCTGAATGAAGAAGTCATATTTGGAGGCCCGTGACATCAGACCCTGCATCTGGGAACTGCTAGGAGAGGGCAGTGGCAGGATGGTGGCTTTGGTCTCCGTCAGCATGGAGGCATCTGGACCTGGCACCCGGATGGGCTGTGCCAGCACTGAGGAAGTTTCTTTGCCCAGCTTGGAGCCCAACTCCTCAGATTTGGCCAAGTGCATGGGCCAAGACAGCTGCTCTCCAGCTTTCAGTTTGCGGATGTACTCCTCATACTTGGAGAAGCGGGCTCGTTTGCTCATGGCATCTTCGCCAGGGAGAGAGGCAGCAGTCGCAGTGGCCTCTGAGGTAGCAGCATTCAGCTTGTCAAAGCTGATCTTGCGGGCCAGCTCATCCCGCATGTTCTGATCATCATAGCCAAACATGCCCAGGAACTCATTCATGGTGGTGGCGGCATAATCTCGCAGCGACGAAGCTTCCCCTACAGAGAACCAAAGTGAGAGAGTCACGCAGAGCGCTGATTTTTCTTCTCTTCCCATACCAGCCCTAGTAGCGGGGAGGGGGAGTAAGGGGAGAGGGGAACATGATCTACTGACGTTTGGCTCACTTGTTAGGTTTTACGACTTTTAAATTAATTTGTTTTAAAAAAAAAAGTAATTAATACTGGGGTAAAATAAAAAGAGTTCATCAATGCCAGGAAAATCAATTTCCTAAATGTTCTAGCCGATGGCTTTTCAGTACATTAAACAAAGTTTCATAAATGTCTCTGCACTCTTGCCTTGGCCTAATATGAAGAAAAAGTAATTTTACTGGAAGTGAGACCAATGCCAATATGCCGAGGTTTGTACAGTTCTGTCCTTGTGTGTGTTTGTATATGGAAGGAGGTGCACAGAGGATAGACAGCAGTGTGATTGCATGTGTAAGGGCAGGGGGGGGAGAAACACGTGAGATATGCTCTGTGTGCTGGTGAACAGCAGGGCTGAGAGCAGGCACGACAGCAGGGTGCGAAACGGATAAGGGAGACAGGGCAAGACAACGTACGGGGTGATGCAGGAGGGCAGAATGGAAAAGTGCAGAGCAGAGAAGGAAAGCAGCAGAGGTGGAGATGAATTAAGGTAGGGGAAGAGCAGCAAATGCTATATGCATGAGAAGCTTGGCAGTGAGGAGTGGCAGAGGGGGAGAGGAGAAGATGGAGAAGAGGAGGCAAGACAAAGACAGGATAGTTCCCCATAGCTGTTGCAGTCCTTCCCTTCCCTGTCAATTTTGTAAGATTTCTTTTCACCCAATCTGCTCCCTTCTTTCTTTTCACCTAACCTGCTCCCTTCCTTCTCAATCCCAATGACTGGAGTGCTACTACTCTCCATGTGAAAGGGGCCACAGTGCAGCAAAGGCTGTGAAAACCTGCAGGCAGGCTCCCGAGCAGCCAGGAACAGCTTCCAGTCAGAGCAGGAAAGGGAAAAGTCCACACAGGTGCAAAATGGGTAAGGAACAGCCTTCTGTCCATCAGGATTTGGACTAAGGACAGAAAAAGCTGTTTGTCCTGATGTGGGCTCCAGAGAGGGGCAGAAAGCCTGTTCTCTCAACCGTGGGTTGGGAAAGGGGCAGGAAGGGCTTAGTCTACCTGAGCGTGACCACAGGGAGGGAGAATGAGCAAAAGCTGTCCTTCCTTAGGTCTCTCCCTCCCTTCCTCCCTCCCCTGCTCCCTCAGGCAGTTTCACAGGCCACCAGGAGGGGAAGAACACACATCTGGAGGTCACCCAATATCAGTGTAAAGGAGGAAATAAAGATTGCTCTGACGTGCCAGCTTGGACTCATTTAAGCTTCAGTCTGACACAGCGCTCCTCCTCCTCTCCCTCTTGCTTTCTCCTGCAGAGTAAAGATTTACTGTGTGCAGGAGTCCTTCAAACCTCCCTAGTCATCTTTTCCAATCACTCACTCTAGCTCTCATGGGCAAGCACACTCGTTCACAGGGAGCCAGCACAGGCAGGTACATTGGCAGCAGAATGGAGGTTCTGGGCACTGGGTCCAGCTCAAACCAAATCAGCACTGCCTTGAAACATAGTGGAAAAGGAAGGCACCGTAAGAGTTACAGAACAAGTCAACAGATCCAAAGCATGAAAACACACCCCTAGGATTTGGGGGATCTGACAGACAATGATGCCATACGCACAGGCATGTATATACACAAGAGCATTTCCACGCACGCAAGACTCAGTCAATGAGCAAAGAAAGTCAAAGTTCAGTAGCCATCTGCTTCCACAGATCAGTTTCCACAGGACTATACTGAGGAAGAGACTGCCTGCAATGGGCACTAAAACGTGCAAGACATGAGGGTCACGCTCCTGTTTCAATATTGCTTGGTATAGCCGTGTTCATGTAGAAGAAGTGCTGCTGCACTAGTTGCCTGTGTACGTGGTATGTGAGAAAGACAATGCAAAGAACGTGCCTGAAGCCTGCAAACAGAAGGACAAAGACACATCTGCTAAGTGCTGGCATCTGGTTTAGTCCAAAATGACTTTCCAGTTCTGGGCACTTAGGCCCAGCATCCTGAATGGGATTTTGGGATGCCTGACTTCAGAATAAACACCCTGTTAGTTATAGAATGGGTAGCAATGCCACTGCAGTGTCTGGCTGAGGTTGCACCTTATTGTCCTCCCACAACCTCATGGGTCAGTATTAATCTTAAAGGATGTTAAATGCGGAATCATGCCCCATAGTGTCCAATAACAAGACTTGTCAGAAGGAAAACACAAGGAAAGCCTCTATTACTCCATCCTCAGAGGTGGGATCATTTAACCTGCGCTTCCCCACTTGGCCCTCTCCCATGGCCCCTCCAACACCCTACCAAAGCCATCAAATTTTTCTTTCACACACAGACATAACAAATAATTTCATCTTGCTTTAAAGCAGTTCTCCTTTTTACCTCTTTTTCTCTCTTCTCCACCTCCATTTCAGTGTAACCCTATGATCCAACAGAAGTGATTAAACCCCTGAAATCCCTACTGCGTCTAACACTTCTCTCTTTCTGTTACATCTGCTTTCCCTGTTCTGCTTTTCCTCTCTTTTTGGACCTGTAAAGCAATCCCCTAGCCTCCTTCACAATGCCCTGACTTCCCAGCACCGCACAGAAAAACTCTAGCCAGCTTGTGCCAAACTGCAAGGGGAGAAAGAATACCACAGAGAGGATCTGATAGGAAATTAAACTATTAAGTGTGATTTTTACTAGCTTTAACAGCTGCCCTGAAAGCCAGCCAACTCCTTTCCTTCTTTATCCTAACCTGCAGCACACAAAAGAAGAGGGGAGACCCTCCTTTTCAATCCCACATCTCAAAACAGTGTAACAAATCCCAGCTCGGTTCAGGCCCCACAGACATCACAAATCCAGAGAAGAAATTAAAGGAAACCTAGTATTTTCTTCTAAAACACTGGAGAAAACAAAATGTTGTAGGAAACCAGCTCCTTTTTAAATTTCTCTCATCTGCACACCTGGTCTTGGAAAGCATCTTTGGTACCCATGTGGCTAGACCTCAATTGGTGCAATTAGATGCAAAACCCAAGGCCATAGGAAAGGGGGAGTTTTCAGACCTTTTTTTGAGCTTTGCAAAGTCTAAGCTCGAGTTCAGGTTTCACTACCCTGATTTAAGCCTCTCAGCCCCCCAAACACCTGTCATTCTGCTTTTCCTTTGCTCAAATTTGATTCCAGATGATCGCAATACCCTCACTGATCAACAGCTTTGCCAGTGCTGCTCACTCTTTCCTCATCCACATTTGAGATGAAACCCTGGCGAGTTCCCACTGCTCACTGCCTGGCAAGCACACCTTCACTCATCCCAGCATGAGCCCACCAACACATCCCCTAAAGCCAAGACAACCTTCACTTATCTGCACAGGCACCTAACCACAGGGTCTTCAAGGGGAGGCACCTTATGGAAGGGAGCTGTCTCACCACAAACATGGTATGAGACCCAGCCAACTCCTTTCACATATGCTTTCAAACAACAGTGAAGAGGTTATTATTACCTAATTGACAGAAAACCCTCCCCATACCCACACGCAGACAAAAGTGAAGCAGGACAGTGACTGGGAAACAAATTCCTGTGAGAAGTGCACAGCCCTGGAAGGCACAGGCAGCATTGTCCCTGGGTCGTCTTCCCCCTCCCCTGCACCGCGTTTTTCTCTCCTTTTCGATGTGATAATAAAAGGGCTCCCTCTTCCCTTGCTGCTGCTCTCCATTTGTGGGCATTGCCAAAGAGAAGAGATCTGTGTGTCTCAGAGCAGCTATCGTATCACAAAGGATCCGAAGCTAGCAAAAGAGGGGCTAAAAATAGCCTGCAGCAGCACACTATATATGGAAGGAAAAGCAAAACAGCCCAAATGGAGTACAAGGTCTGGATACTGGGGGATGGGACATCCCAGCCAGGGCTCTGTCCTTTATTCTGCTTGGGAGGGAAAACACGTAGACTTGGGGTCTACAGGACAATGAGCAAGAAACTGGCACTCATCGTGCATGTTCTCCCAAGTGGAGTGTCCCCAGGAAATTATGAAGAGAAAGTCCCCCTTGTTGAAAACAGGTCCAATATTCCCTTTCTAAGAGACTTAGCCAACAGGCTAAGAAAAGAAAGGATAACTTTGAAAGCTTGTACAGGGGAAAGCTCCTGGTGACTGCTTCAGCCCACTATGTAAGTAACAGGCAGAGTAAAGAACACGGAACTGTATAGAAAAATCTCCCTGGGTATCTGTGTGTCACCGAGAGACTGTAAAGGGATCTCTGTCAGAGACTGCACTGGGAAATCTAAATGCTATATATAAATGCGTGTAGAGAAGTACGGGTCAGTCGGTATGCAGGAGAGGGTGCGTGAATGAATGAAGAAACACATCTGCATGTCCAGATCAGCTTCTGACAGCCATCTCCTGACAGACGCCAGCTTTGCGACTCCTGAACGTGTTTCCAAGCTGTATCAGAGAGGGAGGCACATAAGGCAAGACTGAGCAGCGACTCATTAGTCCCTTGTTTCCAAGGGGTGGCTCAGAAAAAGAAACAGGGATGCCATACATGCACATTCCCCATCTTGCTTAAAAGCATCAATATTGAATAGCATGGACCAAGTACCTTCAAACTCCTGCCTGATGCACAACAAGCCCCGCTGTCTGACCCTGGGAGGAGACAAAGGCAGCAGGGACTCCAAGAAGCAGGAACCCTTCTTAGCCCAACATAATTAGGATCACTTTCCCCACTGATCAAGAAAGCCCAGCTAGATGTAGGATCCACTTTTCTGTATGGCTCCTGCTTTTTACCCACGTTTCCAGCTGATCAAAGAAGTATGGGCTCAATTTTAAATGCTGCTGAGCACTGCCAGCTCTGTATCCTCCACGTCCTCAGAGGGAGCAACGTGTGCTCAGAACCTTCAAAACCAGGTTCCTGCAATGACTCCCCCGAGACCGCATTGACCAGGAGGGCAGAGCTGTATTCCTCTCCTTTGATCCGATGGCCTCCTGCTACCCCCCACATCACAGGTAAAAAACCTCCCTTTTTGGCACAGGCAGTTCCAGATCTCACTGGAATAAACTTAACATCAGGTCTGAGGGGAATCGGTGATGAACAGCTTAAAACCTATTTTCTGGAACATTGACAGAAAAAGACCGAAGAGGAAAAGAACTTTGTCCTTTCCAAAGCAAGAGATGTTTCAGTTTGTGCTTTCCAGGGATATGTTGCAAACGACATTTACAACAGGGTTCTTGAAACAGACACTCAAGACCTGGCAGCAGGTCTGTTTGCAAGTCAAATCCCATGTGGCTGTGTATGTAAACCGGACCCTGCGTGTGCCATTACCTGCCTTAAACATAAATGAGTCTTCAGCCCCCCCATGAACGCTTAAACATTTTTGCATAATCCTTTGACAACACAGCCCTACAAAGGCATTTTACTGAGAACTCCTACCCCAGTGAGAAACCTCAGTTCCTTTTCATTTTCCCCAGTTTGGTAACACATTTTTTACATTTAAGTTCCCCTCTTTTTAGTTTTTGTAGCAAATAAAAGCTGCAAATGGGGCGGGGGGGTGGATTAAAACAAACTAAAAACGGAGTCCAGGCACAATCACCTTGTGTCTGGGAACGACAAGGGCTTTCCTATCAAAGGAAACTGAAGGTCACACTTTTCCTCATTGATCTTGCAATGTTTGTTAATTACTCTGTCACTGATGTGGCGAAGGATAATTAAACAGCTCTGTTTATATCTTATATGCATAATTATGTGCGCTGCCACTGAACTCGTGAAGACTAGAGAATGTGCCTCTCCAGAAGGGGAACGGACAGACGGAGATGAGTTTCGGCTGCATTATTAACAGGAGGAGGAAAACATGCGCGCACACAAAAGGAGGAAAGTTTGATGGATTCACAAAGTGCTGAGATCAGGGGAGGGGTGTGTGCAGGTGGAGCAGATTAGGGGGAGATCTTTCAATTACAGATCCAATCCAGCTGGGTGACAAATCGGGGGAGGGACCTGCTCGGCCCTAATGGAGAGAATTCAATTTACCTGAAGCTTTTACCAAGGCTGAGCACTCATACACCCCCCGAAATCAATCTGGGGGGACTCTGGGTATCAGAAGTGAGAAAGAAATTCAGCTGGGGCTTTCCCCAACATCTCTTGCTGAATTCAGCTTTTCTTGAAAGAACCATAAAAATCAGCTAGAAGCTATCTGAAAATAAGAAATGCACCCACAGCCTAGGGGAAAACACCTTGCAACTGCACACAAGTCAGCATCCCAAACCGAAACGGTGGGGGACACGGTGGTTTGGAACCGGCAGCTTCACCAGCTCGAGCCCGAACTCCGGGTGCGCTGCGCCGCCGGAGGACGGGCTCCTGTGAGGGAGGGGACGCCATGGCGGGCGGTAACCCCTCAGCCCCTCCGGCCGGGATGGGGCAACACACCGCAGCAGAAAGGGAACGAGATGCCTTATGTGTCGGACGGCTCTGTTACAGGCTCTCATGCGACACCCAGGACGGGGCATCTGTACTGGTGGGCCAAGCAGGGACAGGTGACAAAGGCAGCAGCTCCCTCCCAGCTCGCTGCCGGGCAGCAGAGGGCAGCGGCCGGGTGCCGCGGCCACCCCGGCCATGCCCTCGCACGGCTCGGTCCCCTCCTGCCCGCCCGTCCCTCCGGGGAAAGCCACCTCCCGCCGCGGCGGCCGCTCCTTCCAGAACCTTCGCCCGGGGCGGGGCGGGGCCGGGTTGGGGTCCCGCCGCCTCAGGTGCGGGCGGCCCCGGCCCCGCCCGCGCGGCCCCTCCCCGGCGCCTCCTCACGGAGCCGCCCTCGGCCTCGGGTCCCCGGGAGCCCTCGCAGGCGGGGAAGGGGCGGCCCGGCACCTCGGCGGGCAGCCGGGCTGCAGCGCACACCAGGTTACTGGTGTCCCCCCGCCTCCGGCCCGGGGTTCCCGTGGTCAACTCTGCTCTGGAGGTTAATTAGCACCGCATAAGGTGCGAGGTGTGGGCAGCAGTGTGCCCACACAGCCCCGCCTGTGTGAGAACACACCACAGAGTCCCCCCGGGATTTGCCACAAGGGCACTCCCGCCCCCCTCATGTGGAAATACATGACCAGGACACCCGCACACACCACAGCTGTCTCCATCCGAATGGTGTGAAGGAACCTGTGGGCGGAGATCTACCCTGCCAAGGCATCTGTGGTCTGGAAAGAGCCATCCAGCCACGTCCACCCCAACAAACACCCCTCTGGGGAAGGGGAGGCGGAAGCCAAGGCAAACTCAGGGCGGTCCCAGGAGCAAAGTGCCAGGGGACTGGGGCTCTCACCCTCCTCCTTGGCTGCCAGATGTCACAGGCACGTGGCAACAGCTTCGTCTGTCCTACAGAAAACACGACCGTGAAGCTGCCATGCACGGGGAGGCAGAGGGGGCAGAGGGCTTACCTGAAGCGGTTCCTCCCCCCAGCTTGGAGCCTGTCTCGCCACTGGAGGACCGGTAGGCATCATCCTTCGAGGCTGTCCCGTCTGAATCCCTGTCATCCAAGAAGTTGCCATCCTGCGAGCTCCTCAGAGCGTCCGCCTCGTCCCCGTTATCTTCCTCGTCACTGCAGCCCTTGGGCTGCACCATGTAAACCCCTTCTGGGGGTACCTCTGCGCTCTCAGCACCCTTACATTCCTTGCCCTCTGCTCGCCCCAGCAAGGGTTCCTCGTTGTATTCCCCATTCACCCACTTCTCAATCACCTCCCTCCTTTTGTCCTCCTCGATCTTCTGCACGCGGCTGAGTCCATCTGAAAACTCTGTCCCCAGCTCCTTGGTCCCAGGCTGAGGCAGGTCCTTGTTGCTGCTCTCCCGCTGCGGCCCCTTGTCCGCTCGCGCCTGTTCGGCTCCCCCGTGGTCGAAGACGACCTGGCGGCTCAGCTTGGCACAGATTGCATTTAGCTTCAGGCCGCCTTTGCGCTTGGCAGCCATTGTGGGTTTTCCTGAGGTTGCGTCAGTGCATATAGTTCTTTCAGCTGGAAAAAGAGAGGGGAAAGAAGCAAGGAAGGGCATTAGTGGGATCAGACAACTTGAACCCAAAAAGCAAACGGCTGGTCCCAACCCAATGGGCCTTCAGGCATGGCCAGTGTCATCCTCTGGAAGGTGGGACTGCCATCTGTTTCCTAAGCTCTGAATGGAAGCCCAGGGAGGAGAGCCCAGTGAGAGGCACGCTCTGAACCTGCTGGTACCAAAGGATGCCACTGGCCTCAGGAGAGAGGCACATATTCATGCTGGGACTGAACTGGGCTCAAAAGACCCCAAATATCTCAGGCATGTGAGTGTGCTATGGACCAGCCTTTCCTCCTGGCTCAGGCTGGGTATGAAGTCTGTTAAAAGCCTGACTTGCTCTCTCCTTCAGACTGCAGCACCACCTGCTTTTAGGTCCCCAGCTCCATCCCAGATGTGTGGGCTGCCAAAACCACACCAGCCAGTAACAGCACCCCAGCATCTGTAGCAGGGAGAACAGCTTCCCAAGCCTAACCATAGGGACGGCGAGGAATTCACTTAATGGGGTTTATGCACAGTTTTATGAACCAGTATGGACCAGAAAGAACCTGTATGGAGGACAGAAGCATGTGCTGGAGCACCAGACTGGTGTGTGGCAGTCGTACGGGAGAAAATCGCCTTGGGTTGGTATCAGTTGATCAGGCCCCTTTGCCTGCTCGCTCGCTCGCTCTCGCACACACAGGAAATTCTGCTCTCACACTTCCCAGCACAATCAGCTAATTAGTGTGGGTTTGTTATTTTAATGTAGTTTATTCATATGTGACAGCTAGTAAAGGAGGGGGAAGAGAAAGTGGGGGGAGAAAGGAAGAAGGTAAGGTCTTAACTTCAAGGTCACAGAGAATCTTGAACTAAATGGTCCCTATCACAGAGTCACTTGCATAATTATTGCACCAACAATTAACAAGATTCAATCACAAATAAAAGCAAAAAAACCCTGATTCTAAAGCAGCTGCATTGTCTCATTTCCCTCTTTATTTATGGTAACTCCGAGAGACACCCAGACTAAGAAGGGTTAAATGTCCCAAGGCAGAAATGTGCACACAGCCTGGCTCTTCCCGCAGCCGAAGTGCCCAGGCAGACCCTGCTCTGTGTCCCAGGGCTCAGGAGAAGCACCCGGTAAAACGCCTGCCGGACACCCACGCCAGTGGAGCTACTGAGGGGACATTGCTGGAGGTCTCTTGGACTTTATGTCATGCTGAAAGAGGGGCCCATCACACGGAGAATGAACAGAAACCATCTCTACACCTTGAATGGTGAGAATGGGTTCCTCCATTGCACAGGAGTCCCTCGTGGCAGCTCAGCCCACACCTCCCTGTCACCAGCACAGAGGTGCTGCTCCACAGAAGCACAGTGAGATTAATCAGACCCCCTACAACGCATCCAGAAGCCATCGTGACAGCCCCTAATCCCATAACATGACAGCCCAATACAAACAGACTGAAACTTTAGACCTGCTGTCCAAGAGCCAGAGAGTGGCTGCTTAGCGTAAACTCCTGACAGCTTCAGACACGCTTCCCTGTCAAGGACTGCAAGAAAAATAACCCCCTAAGAAATATATCAGCCCCCCACACAAAGGGAGGCAAAAGGTACTCCTCCACTTTCCAAGTGCTCACCCCCCTCGGCACTAACACCTACGTGCAATCATGCTTTCATGAAGGGAAAGCACACGTTGCCCCCAAACACATACCTCCCCATCTAGAAATCATAGCTCTTCAAGAGCGGTGTGTATGCGCTGGCAAGCTCCATAAATGTAGTCATACACATACGGGTTAAAAAGTCCCATCTCCCCAAAATACATTCCTGTACGTTTCCCCACGCATTTCCCTTTCACACATTCCCCCAACACACGCACACAGTCCTCACGCATACAGATGGGCACAGGCAGACGCCCATGAAGCTGCAAAAGTCTCTGTGTGCTGGCACCTTCCCTTCCCATCACATTCCCACTCTATTTAGGGCAGAAAGTGAAGGCCAACCCTATGCGCAACTGGTACCACAGAGGGAATCTCAGGAGGCTGCTGTGAGCTCCAACTGGAGCCTGCCCAGGACACCTACAGCTCACGCCTGTGTGCTCGGGCGAAGGGCCAGCAGAGCCTCCACGGCTGCAGGTGGGTAGGACGGTGCCTCCGGCGTGGTGCGGTGCCTGCCCAGGGCTGGGGCACTGGGTCAGCACTGAATCACCAGCGCCGCTCTCCCCAATGCTGGCTGGTGCTTCCCCGGCCACGTTCTCACGATACCCAGCCCTGCTTAAACTGGTGAGCTCAGCACCGCTCGCAGCTGGAGATAACTGGGAGGCAGACACGCGGCAGCCCAAATCCCCGCTGCCCTCCCCCTTTCTGCGATGAGGGCAGGTCCCATTATTCTGGTCTGGAGGTGAGCAGCCAAGTGCGTGCACCAGCCGGCAAATGAATATATAAATATTTATTCAAAGGAAGAGAGGAACAGACGTTCCCGAGGCTGCACTTGCCGCGTACGCAGCAACTCCAGGGAGCCTGCAACTTGTCTTCCATTCCTGTCCCTGCCTCCTTCCGTCTCACACACCCTGGCTTTGCCCCTCTGCCTCCCCAGGTTCTGCCCGCCAGCCTCTGCCCTTCCCCTCTGCACCTTTCCTGCCCCTTCTCCTTGTGTTTGGGATTTTTTTTGAGCACAGTAATGCTGCTCTTTCACATTTTGAGAATCTTTTCCTAAAGTTTAAGTTAAAAAGAAAGCAAGTTCTTGAAAATGTACCTTTTCCCTGATCTACAAATCTAACCCTCCCAGAGACCTTCCTGAGACGGGATCTGCCCTGTAGTACCAGGGCTCTTACGTATCTCCATCCGACCTACGCACGTATGGCTGCAGGAAATCAGAACTCCCAGCTGCTTCTGCCAACCTTGCAACCAACTCTCCGCAAGCCTGGACACATCATTTTATCTTTCCATTGCCGTATTTCCTCATCTGTGGAACAGGAGGGACATCACCTATGCCAACGTTTCCATTCCCCTCTTTCAGCCTGTCAATTTCCAAAGCAGAAGGGAAACGCTTCTCCCAAAGAAATGCTGAAGAGGGGACCAGAGCATCCGTGTTTCGTTCACTCGGGCAGAGGGAGAGGAATTGAGCTGCTGAGTGAGGGACCGTTGTATCTGCCCGAGGTCGGGACTGCCAGGCAGGGAGGGACTCCCGAAGCCAGGCAGAGGCTCCTTCCCCCCAGGCTGAGCTCCCCACCCCAAATCACCCTGTGTCTCCATCACACTGTTTAAAGATTCCAGGCTAAGTAAACATCCCCCTTCATTTTCTTCGTCTAAATAGAAATGTTTTGATTTCGCATCAATCTGAGGAAGCCGTTTATAACCTGAGCCTGTCACACGGACTTTTCATCTCTGCCCAGGACAAACTCTCCCACATGCTCTATTTACACTGAGCACTTCCTCTGAAAACAATGCCACCGGGAGTTTACTCCGCTTGCCCCCTCCCCACACCCTGCGAGGAGACACCGGCTCCCCTGGCTCTGCACCCAGCCCTGTGGCATCTTGAGAGAGCAAGAAGATTTTTGAAGAAAAGGTATGGCTTGCCACAACCAGGCCTGGCAAGGAGGAGGACAAAAACCCACTTCACCATTTTGCTGCTTTGTCACCCCCCTGAATGTGCTGCCGACAAGCCCAGGTCTCTGTCCCCACCACCCCTCTTTTCCCCGGTCCCCACGGGCAGCCCAGGCTCTCTCCCTCCACGCAGTCCCCAAAGCAGCACTTTCTCAGCCACGAACTCCATGGCGGGGTGCTGCCAAGGTGGGCACGGCTCAGCTCTGCCTCCTCCCAAGGGAGAAGAGGGGCTACGAGGGGCACACGGTGTGCGGGTACGAAGGGCTTTGCAGCACGGACAGAAGCAGGGCATCCCAGCTGAGGGGCAAATTGCGCTGCAATGAGAAAGTCTGGAATTGCAGGGAAAGGAAAAGAGAGCTGGAGTCTGGCTTTGGCTTGGGGTCAATGAAGAAACGCACCCTGGTAGAGGAGAGAAAGGGACCCGGCTGTGAAAAAGGGGCATGTGGGAGCTGGATGAACCAGTGGAGGAGAAGGAGCCGCGGCTGTGCAGCAGGAGGTTCGTGGCGTGGGAAGAGGCAGGGGTACAGGGGGGAGCCGTGCCGGATGGGGCAGGGGCTGAGGAGCGGCAGGAGGACCCGTGCTGTGGGGAGAGGGGTGCTGGCTGGGGAGGGACGGCGCACTGTCACTTCAGAGGGCTGGGTACGTCGAACAGATGGAGCTTTCATATTCCTATTGAAGAGTTTTAAGCCCAGCTGAGCAGCTCCGTTCAGGAGGGAGGTCCCAGTGCCAGCTTTCCAGGAGCTGCAAGCTCTCATTCGATTAATTATTAACGGCATTATTTGGGGCGGGGAGGGGGAGGGAAGGAGGACCAACATGCTGCACAGTCCTTTTCTTTTTTAACCACTGTGGTGCAAGCTTGACTGGAGAGACTCCAGTCTGCCCAGGAGCCCCAAGCAGGGAGGGCAGCACGGCTTGCCGGGGCTGGGGCGAGGATGCTGCATGCCGGAGCCTCTTTACACTTGAGCTGCCGTCCCTAAGACAGAGCCAAACCTTCACAGCAGAAGGCCACTGGGGCATTGGGAACATGCTTCCCCGGAGCAATGCCCTGGCGGTGCCCAGCTACACGCCGGGAGGAGGCAGGGAAGGCAGCCAAACGCTCAGCCCCTTCCAGAAAACATTTCCCCTCCAGCACGACGACTTGTGCATTATCCCAGGCAGGGCCAGGGCAAAGGCAGCAACAGCCCAGGCATGGCCCACAGTGTGCGAGAGTGGATATAGTGTGTATATTTTCCCCTCTTCAGTTTATCAATAAAACATTTTATTGCTTTTAGCCCAGGAAATGACCTTGGATTAGTGGATGCTGTCTCTTCTGGCTGACCTTGGGGAGTTCACAAAGGCTCTTTAACAACCTCCTCTGCCCTGCAAGCATGGATCCCGCCTGTGCGTGTCTGCGTGAAGCCGGGGAAAGCCCTCAGTGCAAAAGTCGGACCTGACAGGCTCCAGCTCAGCGCTGGGCAGGGAGAAGAAGGAGAATCAAAGACGTGGGAGGAGAAACGAAGTGAGCAGCCAGGGCGTCCTTACGGAAGCGCTGCCAGCTACACTCCCTGCTTTCCCATCGCTATAAGGGCTCTCCCTACACACCCTATCCATAAACCGTGGAGGAAAAGCTGAGGACTCTGCTCTGGTCCCCATGGCCAGAGCTTGTCAGAGCGCAGTCTGCCTGCATTCAGCACTGCTCGACCTCCGCCTGCCTGCCACACCGGCATCTCCAGCTGCACAAGAGGCTACTTTTCTCCCAATTTCCAGCTCCCAGACCCTGGGTTCAACCCTGGCCCAAAGGGGCAGACACCAGTACCAGTTTCCTTCAGCGAGCCTGTCCTGCTTCCCTTTGCTCAACCTTCTCAGCTGCAGAGTTAAGCTGTAATTTTCTGGTGACAGTGAGAGGCAGTATACAGAAACCAGCACTGGGCAGTGAAGGACAGAAAACATCCCGAGAGGAGGGGAAGCGACGGGGCCCTGGAGATGGTGGTGCCCTGCACTGGGGCTGCCGGCCAGCTGGGCTGCTCCTGTTTCCCACCCGGCCACTTGGCTGCCCTGGCGCTGCCGCCGGCGCTTCTCCAGAAGAACAGCTCATGAATGCGGGGAGCCCCCCCCCCCCCCCCCTCCTCTTTCCCCAAACAGAAAATAGCCACATCATCTCTGAATGGTGTGTATTTTCACTGCAGAAGTGTAATTATGGAGAGAGGGAATGGGACAGGAGAAACTGAGAGGAATTTTCCTCCTCAAGGGAACAGAAAGTACACGCAAAGAGGGCTAGTGCTGAGCTCTAAGGCAGAGTGAGGTCCCCGCGCACCACAGGGCAAAGCCTGCACGGATCCTGCAGCAAACGGCACATCCCGTCAGGCAATCCTCCGTGCTGCCTTCCCCCGTTAACACAAGCCTCCCCTTCCAGCCATGTCATCTCCCAGTGTCCCCCTGCAGTGTCCCCTAATACTGGGCACAAAGGGTCCCCATCACCTCCTGCAAGCACCCCCAACTCTCCTTGTGCTGTTCGCATGGGCAATCCCTCCCGGCATCACAGCCCCGCAGGCTTTGCCCTGGCACGAGAGCCCCCTCCCCGGCGCGTGTCCCCAGCCCCCAGGTGCCCGTTTTCTCCAGCCGCGTCCTCCGGAACAGCGAGCCCTAAAGTGTTAACGGCGATTGGTGAAATGGCACAGCAGATTGCTACAATAAATAATTTACTGATATTTATAAATATTCAAATCAGCAGGCTTTAGAAATTGAAAGGGGGGGGCTGAGCTGACGGGGAGGAGGGTTGTTTAGGGAGGGGGGGGCAGCTGACATTAATTCCTAGGCTCTCCAAATTCATTTGAGAACTGTTTCTCATTTCAAACAAATATTAAATCTTTTGGTGTCAAGCCTCCAAAATAAAGCATCAAATAGAAAGTCCCCACCCTGTTGGTGGCCGATGCCTTGTCTGCCATGACGCTGGGCGCCTGTGGCCCTGTCCCCTCGGACAACCAGCCGCTGGGGGAACGACGGCAGCCTGCACCGGTGAGGTGCCTGTGCAAGAGCAGAACCCACCCAGCCACACTCGTAACACAGCCCACCACACCACCAACCATCATCCGAGACAGGAATTCCCATTGCTACCACCTACAAGACCTTGCCTTCATCTTCCATCGGGTTTTCTAAATCCCGTTGGGAAGAAAGGGCTGAATGTCGGAGCAATGGAGATGGAGCCGGGACTCCCAACTCCACCCCGGGAACATGGCCTTGTGGCAGAAACGGAGCAGCGGGTCAGGGCTCCTGACTTTCACTCCTTGCTCTCGAAGGGAATTTGGTTTTAGGGATTTAAGCTGGGGGTTAAAAGCCAGGAGTGCTGGCTTCCACCCCGGTTTCCAACCAGGGCGTAACTGTCAGTCTCCCCAGCTTTCTGTGCCTTAGTTTCCCCACGCAGAGGAGGAGGAATGAGGATGATTACCCACGCAACGAGCTGAACCCAGCCGTGTTTACTTGGTGCTTTGAGATCTCCATATCAGCACCCTGTCACTGTGCTAGATTGTTACTAACTGAGTCTTTTCCACCTCTGAGCACCCTACTGACCCCTTAGATGGCCGAGGGAGATGATCCTGTGTCCTCCCCTGGACCACCCCATTGGTAACGCAAGGCTCCAGCATGGGGTGAATTTCCCCTAGATGAGTAATGGCTTTTCTAATGCACGGGCAGGCTGTCAGCTTCCCTACTCCCAGTGTTTTATGGGTTTAACTGAACGGCTCTGAACTCCCTAGTAAGAAATAAAGTTATCCCTCAGCGTCCCTTCTAAACATTTCACTCAGTGCAAACGGTGTTTAAGAAAAATGAGGACATATTTCTTCTTAAGGATGCAGTATCCCCCTTCAGAGGCCTAATTTATGCCATATATCACTGGCCAGGGAGAGGAAGGCAGCACAGACCTCACACTAGGAGTGAGCTGGCCCAAGCACAGCCCAGGCACAGCCGCTCCTGCTGCAATGGTGCAATGGGCTGCAACTCAAAGTCCTCCAGAGTCCGCAGAGTCCCCGCTGGAGAGCAGAGCCCGGCTGGCAGGCAGCAGAGCAGGACGGACACCTGCTAACACTCAGCACCGCGCTGCATCCTCGGCTGCCGCATCGGCCCTCTCCCACCGCAGGGACCTCCTCACCAGCACCGCCCCCGCCTGCGTGGACCCTGTCCTCCTCACCCTGCCCCAGCTCAGCCCCTCTCGGGGCCCTTCTCCCCTGCACGGCTGAACCGTGACAGCCTCCGCACCGGCCCCGCTGCCTTGCACCGCGCCGGTCTCCTCTGCGACACTGCCTTCTCACCTGCCGCTGACCTGCTCTGCTGCCGCTCGACCAGCTCTTCACAGGCATTTGGCACAGCTGGTGGGGAAAGTGGTTCAACTGCGAGCAAGGACAGGACTAATCCTTCTTCACAGCTCTTTAGTAACGCACGTCTGAACCTTTTCCTGAGCAGATCTCAAAAATGATCCTAAATGTGCTTTGATCTTGTCTACCCCCAGCCTCCTTTACTCTGAGAGCCACTAAGGCTCTGCTGCTCACCCCCGAGTGCTGCGACAAAGCTCCTTGCCTCTGCCCTTCCCCTCGCCCCGCTCTGCACTCACGTACCCTGAACCTCCAGGCGACAAGAAATAAGCCCCTCTTTCTGCATACAAGTAACACAGGGAACTTCCAGAATTAACAAAAGGAGCAGAGTGGAAAGAAGAGGGAAAGAAGTGAGCAATGGGAGTCAGGAACTTTGGTTCTGCTCCCTGCTCTGCTACTGACCTGCTCCTTCTCTTTGGGCAAACATCATGCAGGCTCCCCTTCTGCCTTTGACCTGCTGGGTCTCTTCAGATGGTCAGCCATCTGGGCAAAGATTTCTTGCCTAACTTAGCGGGCCCAGTACCTCGTTTGCAATTTAGGTGCTACTGCAATTCAAGTAACAGCAGAGGAAAAGCACCGATTCAGGACAGTCTGAAGCTCAAAAGTCCCTTGTGCCCTGCAGCAAACTTTCTCGTTCAACTGTCAATGCAGGATCTTTGATGAGACATTTCAACAATTTCCTCCTCTTGGTCCCATGAAAACCTGCTCTCAGAGCACCAGCCTAACGCAGCGAGCAGGGTCTCGCTGCGCCCTGGGCTGAGAGAGGCTGCTCCCTGGGAGCCTTCTGTCTTCAGAGTCTTTCTTTCAGATAACATAAAGCCAAGAGGATCGGCGTTTCTGATCCAGTTTCTCCTCCTTGGCTTATTTATTTATTATTAATTTTTTAGTCCAGTTAAAAGGTTTACTATCCAGACGAGCCTAAGTGGCCTCACTCAGCCTAAGTAACTCTATAAATCAGGCAGAACTGCTAACATCTACATCACAATCTTGCCATCAATCTCCCCACAGGTTGTGAAGAAAACCGAGGGGAAAGATGCAAAAGAGAGAGTGAAGAGTAGTAGCTCATCACCATCGGGTCCCTGCAGGCTTGCTGTGGCCCTTGGAAAACTCCCTGTGAAGCCACACATGTTGTCAGGGCAACTAAATGCAAACATGGTGCCTAACTTCACCTCTCCATAGACACACACGCACGCTCCAGGTGCTGTGCCAGGAGGACGTGGTGGATGCAGAGGGAGGGAGGGAAGGGGTGGTGGAGAGCAAAGAGGGCTGGAAAGCCTCCGGAGCAGGGCCAGCCAGCCTGTGCGAGAGCCAGCTCCCAAGGAATGAAGAAGAAGAGGCCAAGACGTGAGCCTCTTCGAAACACTGCACAGAGCCCTTTGTAAATGCCAAAAGAGGCAGGCCCCGGGGTGCAGTGAAAGTTCAAGGTGGTAGAGAGCGAACCAGACTTAGCTGCAAGTACCTGACACTGGGGGAATGAAAAGGACCCAGGAGAGACAACAGGTCCCTTAAAGGATGCAGATTCGGAAGGCAATTGCTCAAAGTTTCATCAGTCCCTCTTGGTGACTGTCTTTAATGAGTTACTTTACAGAGAATCCAAACCCACCGTGACCCAAGTCCGTGGAGAGCAGCTCCCGGGCTTCAGGCCAGGCTCAGTCATCCCTAATCAAGGGCAGGGGTTAAGTGAGCCACCTCCTAAAAAAGGGTCCCTCCAAACCCTGCTGGTAGTTGGTAGGCAGCTTAAGAGCAATTTGCAATCGCTTTCAGCACTATTAAGCTCAGACCCAACAAAGAATGCAGACTCCTAATTAATTGCAGTGGGAAGTCAGGAGCATAAATGGGAGTTGGGAGCCTGAATGCTTGTTGCATCACTAAGAAACACAGGGCCAGAAAAAGTTCATTACTGTGGTCTTTCTGGTCCTGCAAAGTAAATCAGTGCGTTAGCCCACACGAGGTAAGCGAGACCTCAGCAAGAGCTGCATGACAGAGAGCAAACTAGAGCATCTTAACCTTCCAGCTTGTGTACATCCTCCCCACAGCCTCCGACCGCTGCCTGAGCTGTATGTGAGCAGGTAACGTGCTCTGGGATCGGTATGCAAAGGGGGCACCCAGATCCCTTAAAGGTTTCGGTAATCCCCAAGTGGGGCTGGGAGTCTTGGGAGTCCCCAGAGCAGGCACCCATCGCATGCAGCACCGGGAGTTCAGGGGCTCTTTAATCCCCGGAGATGCCTGGCACCTGCAAATACTGTGAAACATGCTTAGGAGAAACGCTTGTCCGTCCTGTTGGTGTGGAAAAGGCTCACAGTCTGGGCAGAGGAGAGCCGAGCTCTGGTGTGAAAGCAGTGGGTCATCCCTGAGCTTGTTAACTCAGCAGTCCTGTCAGGGCAGCACGGGAGAGACGCCCCACGGGCTGGGCTGTGTGGGCACTCACCCCACGCTTCCCAGAGCTCACACCGACGCTAATTCTCTGTCTTGCCTTTTGCTGCTCTTTCTGCTGGTCATTAGGGCTCATCTTCTTATCTCTCTTGTCCTCGTGAGCCCATCCATGTGCTAGCGCTATCACTAATTGCAAACACCCATCAGTGGGAACACACACGTGTATAAAAACGTGGCCGTGCAGGTGCACTATCACATGCAGAGGCACACATGACCCAGCACACAAACACACGCAATCGCATGCCCGTGCATGTGCTGATGAAACGGTATGCACACAGAACACACGCTAATGCACGCAAACGGCTGTGTATCTGTGAGTGTACAAGTATTACATCCGCACACCGCAATACACAGGCAGAGAGACAGCGTATGCACCTCCCCAGAGGCGCACACCCGCACGCACCGAGCTCTGCTCAGCCCCGCACACGCGGTGAGCACCCACGTATATACAGCCCACCAGGAGCCACACATGCAGACGCACACAGGCAGCCACCCGTGCGAGCGCCGAGCACCCTGCACGCACTCACACTCACACACACACACACACGCTTTCAGCACGAGCCCGCATGCCAGAAGCGGTTTATTCTGCAGCTTGGAGTGAGAAGACAGTGGGCTCCCAGCCGGACCCTGCAGACAGACTCGGCAGCAGGGACAGACACACTCCCCATCCCACCAAAGAGCCCCTCTTTACCCCCAGCCCATCTGCACCTCACACCTTAAGGCAAAAAGAGCATCGGTGAGTGTCTCATTGGAGCTGGCGTCCCAGCGGAGTGTGTGTGCCGGGCAGGGGATCTCTCCCTCTCCCTCTCTCTCTCTCTTCCACTCGCATCTTTTCATGAACTCTATTTCTCTTTCCTTTCTGAAAACAACTGAGCTGTAAATACTGTTTAACCTTCTTCCCCCCTTCCCCCCTCCCCTCCGCACTATAAAAACACAAATATGCCATAACTCAGCTGGCTCAGCCGCCGCGCCTCCAACATGCCCTGCTCCAGGCCTCTCAGGAAGGTCATAACAAACGACTTTCCGATTCAGTGCTCCTGAAATAATTTTGTGTATTAAAACCTGAATCTGCACTTTCTGGACCGAAAGCCTCTCTTAATTATGGCAAGCGTCCTTGGGATGGACAGTGATCCTTCACTACAGCACCGCTAACCAACCGGAGAGGCAGCGGCTCCGGCTCCCCACCACCACCTCCTCCCGCTGCCCCCTCCCACCACCACCCAACCCACGGCCCCCCTTGCTCCCTCGCCCCCCCGCCTTCCCTTTGCCCAATCTGTTTTCAAAGTGTGTCTGTCCTTTATTAAATTGTTTTCTTTTCCACATTATCAGTTGCCATGGAGACCTCATCTCTCGGATTATTTGAATTTCATTATATCTATTGATTTGGGAGCATTTCATCTTTTTTATTGTTTTTCTGTCAATTTTCAAAACGAATAACCATCTAATTTGCGTCAGTGCTGATTATGTTTGTCCCTCAATAGAGGTCGGCAGCTGCGTCGGGGAAACAAATCAATGGGAAACCATCATAAACCTCCCCAGTACAATCTCCAGGATATGTGGGTGACATTCCACGCCTGCGAGAAACACTCATCATATCCAAACTTCTTTCTTTCTTTTCTTTTTTCTTCTCCCCTCTTTTTTTTTTTTTTTTTTTATTTCCCCCTTGTAGCTAGCTCCGCTGGCCAGTGGCGGGTCACATTTAAAATCGTATTTATTTTACACACATACATGTACAATTTTGGACGCATCGCATTTTCAGACAGGGAGGGGACAAGGGTGAGAAGAGGGGGAAGGAATTTTTTTATTTTTTTTTTTTTTAAGAAAGAAGGGAAGAAAAGGATGACGAGGGAAAGAAAAAGAGGAAAAGTGGATCGGGATTGCAAATTGCTTACTATGTTTTTTTTTTAAATAATTTATGCAATTTTAAGCATTTATGTATAAATTTTTTAATAAGCCACCCTGGAGCAAAATAGCCATTAACATCCCGACGTCCTTCTGTCCAATGGGCTCGTGTGCAGGATCAATTTCCGAGAGTACTTTCCTTTTTTTTTATGACATGATAAAATGCTTTTAAAGCAACTTACACAAATATGGAAATTTTTTTCCCCTCCTCTTTTTTTTTTTTTTTTTTTTTTTTTAACAACAGCCTCCACTTATTCACCAGGGAGAGCGAGCGAGCGAGCGAGAGTGTGTGTGTGTGCTGGGGAGGGCAGTTGGCAGAAGGATAGACCCAGCCCTAACTGGAACGGACCTGCCTGTCCTTCTAACAAGGGCATAAACTTTCATTAGCGATGCACACAGTCAAAGGCAATTTAGGGAAACGCGCTGTACAGAAAAGGAAAACCTCAGCGTTTTTTATACAGCGGCTCCTTGGCTCCGTCCAGGGGGCTCTATCCTTGAGCTCAGCTTGCGCTCTCCAACCAAAGTGACCCCACCGGCCATGGGGGGAGGCAGGAGCGGGGCCGGGGGGGGGAAGAGGCTGGGGCTGCTCTCGGGGAAGCCGGTGCCCGGCAGTGCCAGCCTCGGCCCCTCGCCTCGGCCCCACCAGCAGCCTGCACGCCCCGCAGCTGGTCCAGAGAAGCCAGTCAATATTAACGTCTCATGGAACCCACCGGTCCTACGAGAGGCCCAGAGGTATCTGTTGCTCTGCCCACTGCAGAGCGTCACCCCTCCAACGCGCTAGTCCTCCCCAAAGGTCTCTATTTCGGGTTTCCGCACACTGACAAGTAGCTTGCAGCCGCTCGATGCCCCTTTGGGGCATTAGTTACAAGCTGGCTCTGCCCAGACCAGACAGATGTGTCGCTGCTGCTCCTGTTTCCACAGGGTATACAGGATAGTTATTTTTGCAGCTGGGACATGGTCAGCCTCACACAAGAACCTGGAAAATGCCATTCCTAAAGGGACGGCTCCTGTCACTGGCCCCGTGAGCAGGCACAGCTCTGCGCAGGAGGGACACGAGCACACCAGGCTGGAGTGAGAGCAGGCCAACGCGAGGGGCTCAGCAGGGTCCGAAAGTCACGATCACATGTTGGAAATGAAACAAAACTATTTCTCCAGCTAGCAGTTTCCTTGGCCCTCTGACTTTGGGGTTGAAGCTTACGCACCCCCAGCCAGATACACACTACACGTGCCCAAGCGTGGGAAGTCCCTGTGCGTGTTCCTATTATTTGCTTCAACATGAAGCCCTGACACTGGTTTTTCTACAAGAACAGATTTCTTTACCTTTCTGTACGACACACTTCCAGAGATAACACAGACTTATGAATTTAATCCTACTGACAGCAGGCTTGCATGTCACTGGTACCCTACACAGACCCCTGCGCATTCCCAACCGTGCGCAGCCCCGCTGCAGCTCACCCCAGCCATGCAGTGCTGGCGAGCGCAGGGCTGTGCACACACCACCCCATGTCCAATGTTTGTGGGTATTTGAACTAAAGCAGAGGTTAAAAAAAAAAAAAAAATTAAAAAAAAAAAAATAAATTCAAGGGGCAGCCAATACTCAGCTGGAAAAACACAAAGTGCCGAGAACAGCAAACCCAATCAATAACAATCACAACCCCAGCAGCGGGCGAGGAAAGCATGAACCGCTTTGGCCTGCTCCCTGCGTGCTCACCCACTTGGGAAAGCACAGTCCCCCAGAGGCCCATGACTTCACGCCCTCCCTCTCCACCCTACATTTACCCTCACCAAAAATCTTTACAGAGTGCAAGTCCCCCGGGCTCCTGTTTTGGTCAGAAACTCAGCAAAGACGAGAGAGGGTCTCTTCTCTGCACAGAGGACCAAGACTCCTGGCAATGAGCTGGCTCCTGACGAAGGCTCTTGATGCTATGAAAGGCTCTGCTTCCAGCAAAGTGCTCCTTACACCCTGCATCCTCCTGACCTCCCCTCCCCTCCAAAGTTTTGCCCTTTGTGTCCCCCTTCCCCTCCCAGCTGCCAGCCTCAGCCTTAGCGTGCTCTTCCTCTCCCCTCTTCTTTCCTCAAGTTCCCACCACCATCCCAGCTTCCTCCTCCCCAACATCTCCTGCCAAACCCCTCGTGCCCCAGTCCACACCCCCATACCCTCCTCAACCCTCTCTTCCCTCAGTGCCCATGGTCCCCCCGCCCACGGCTGGCAGAGAAAGCCATGCTGCCCAGGGGACCAGCACCCCCAGGGACCAGGGACCAGCACCCCCAGGGACCAGGGACCAACTCGGGGAGGGGGAACCATGAAACCTGTCAGGGAAAAGGTGAGAGCTCTCCCTTCTCCCCATCTTGTGTCACTCCTCACCCAGACTGTACAGATTTTGGGGATTTCACCATAGCAGCAGAGAGGTCAGCAAGAGTTGAAGGTTTTCAGATTATATATATCACTCTATATGGTCTTGTCTATAGTGAGTGCTAAATATAGCCAAGCCAAACCTGGAGGTGACTTCAGTGCTGTGATGCAGGGACATCAGCCACTGCACAGGCACCCTCCACTACTTCAAAGCAATACAGACGTCAACAGCCACGATCCAAAATCGAGGATGCCTGTGAATCCTCTGTCCTCCCACTGCTGAGAGTTCGAGCCAGGTTCTCTCTCTCTCCCTTTCCCTCTCTCAGGTGTCCGTAATGGTTCCTCCTTTTGAGTGGTGACCAGTCAAAATAAGGCAGCATTTTCTAGCTTGAAGATCTTTTTTAACATGGGAAGTGGACCCTCTTATCTATGGTGTGCCAGCATCTGTTTCAGCATAGCTGCTTAAAAACTTAAACAGTGGAAGAAGCTCTGAATAGAAGGGGAAAGTCTCTTGTGTGGGTCAGAATAATTAGACTGAGCTCAAATTGGCTTTAGGCATCTGCTGCTGCTGCCTCTGAGCAAAATCAAGCCATGCTGCTTCCATCAGCATCTCTCCGCTGTTAGCCTTACCCCGCAGAACAGAGGGGACCCCATACTGCCTCGTATAGGGCATCTCTGGGAACAAGACTTGCTTCAACAGAAGCCATAAAGCCTCCTTATCCAGCTATCATTAAAGCCAAGAGAAAAGAGGCCAGACAGAGAGATTGAGATGAGCCATTTCCCCAACAAACTTGCTTCCCTTTTTCATTCGCTCCTTTCTTTTTTTTCCCCCTTTAACTGTCATTAAAATAACAAGTTTCTGTTACAGTCTAAACATTCCCACATTGTATAAAGGGTTATGTTACACTAGAGTCACTGCCGGGCCCAGTGTTTGCACAGAAACCTCACTGCAGGTCCCCCCTCCTGACGAAGTGACTTATTAAAGTTTAAACAGTAATTAACAGAACAATAAAAATAAAGGGATGTTTGGGGAGTCGTAGTGCACACAGGGTTTTTGGCAGTGCCAGCACTTTTCAGTGCCCTGCGCTGGCAGAAAAAACGGCTGCAAAACCAGTGGGAGAGATCGTGCGCTCGAAGCCAGGAAGGGGCCGCGGCGAGGCCGAGGTGCGATCCCGGCACCCGGCACGGGAGTGCGGAGAGCAGCAGACAGCAGGACACGAGGGAAGGGTACGGAGGGGACCAGGGAAAGGATGCCGAAGGGTCACTTGGCAGGAGGCTGAGTCGCATTCAGTGCTCGCTACCAGCCCTGCACTCAGTCTGTGCAAGTACACGCCAGACAGCACCAAGAGCCTGCGTTGCCTGTTCTCTGATTCTGCTGAGACGGCCTGGACAAGCCCCCAGAATCTGAGTTTGGGGAACTGTGTCTCTGACACCCGACTTAGGCTTTGGGGAAGCAGCTCCTTTGCTTGAAAAGAGAGGGGCAGAGAGGAAACAGCAACCACAGAGCAAACCCCTGAGAAAATCTTGCAAAAGGGAAAGCTTCTACAAGAGACCCCAAGAGCAGCCCCCTTGCTCGGGAGCTTTAAAACCAGACAGGAGAAGACATCTTGCAGGGACCAATCTTGCCCTGGCCCCGTGCAGGTGTGGGGAACCCTGAGCTGCAGATCCAACAGTGTGTTAGTAATTCTGGGGTCATTCCCTCCTGAAATGCAGTCAGAGCCAGGGCCACAGGGCCAAACACTAAAGCCTAACTCACTATGCAGGACCACAACTCCGTCCCTCCCACCAGAGCAGAACTTTTCCAACCTATGTGAAACTGCCTAATCCAGGCTCCCTTTAAGGAAGCAAAACTGCTTTTCCTCTGTTTGTTCCCATCCCAGTTGCCTGCCTTGCCCAGGATGAGCTCTAGAGCATGTGGGTAGAGTTTAAGCTTAGGTTGTCAGCCCTCCCTGTTACCCAACATGCAGCAATGCAGAAAGATCTCATTTGAAGATATTTTTGGTGCCTATTGTAACTATTCTCAAATGTTTGCCTCAGTAGCTCACAGTGCTAGTTGGCTCTAGCCCTGATGTGTGACTCAGTACACATAGCATTGTGCAGTCCCATGTTTGCTAAATCTCTTCCAGTACAACTGCTCAGTTTGCAAATAAAAAGACAGCTCCGTAAGGGTGTACCTCCCGTGCAGAGTGAAGTCGGGGACTGCTGCTTTGAGTCCTCTCCCACAAAGCCCTCCCCCAAGTCTGGTACTTTGTACCCCGGGCCGGCTGGCCCAGCCGGGGAGCAGCACGGCTCTCACCCGGGCTGGGGAGCTGCCCCACTGCCACCAGGACACACATGGAGACCATCCAGCACCCTCATGCTCTCACTCTACCCACAGCCTCCCTTGCCTCCTCTGCTGGGGTGCAGGAGAAGGAAAATTCTCCCAGACGCCGCTGCTGATGGAGATGCCCCCAGAAGTCCCAGTATCACAGCAGTGATACAAGTCACCCAAGTGAGGACACTTGGACCCAGCACGCCTGCTCACACCTCCAGGAGCCTAACCTGCCAGCTCAGAGCCGTGCACCGGTCCTGCAAATTCATTCTGCAATGAAAATGTGCTCCAAATGCCACAGGCTTGGGTCTAGAGCAGTCCATGAAGTTGATTCCTCCTCTTCAGTTCCCTCGCTAGTGAGGAGGACTCTGCCTTCTGCTTTCTCAATGGCGAACTAACCAGCTTGCTTCTGCAGCTACTGTATTGGCACTGCAGGGCAAAAACACATTTTAAGCTCCTCAAAGTCAACAGGTCTCATCCAGCAGCTCAGTGGTATCCATCTCAACGCTATCACTTACTGATAAATATCCACCAACATGAAAAAAAGCCACAAATAATGACACGGGATCCTGGCTACTCTGCTAGTCCTGCTCTCCCACCAACAAACACCGCTGAGTCCCTGCGGGGATGCCCAGGCACGCTTCCTGAGCAACCCACTTCCTTGCCTTTGCTCCCTCCATCTGCTCTTCCACCAGGCCCAGGCGGAGAAGCCGCTTCCAAACACTGTGGAGGAGAGGGATTTGTGGACACAAAAAGCGCAGAGGAGTGGTGGGTCGAGGGTCCCTGCAGACGCTGCAGCTGCTGGCTCCCTGATGGCAGCTCCTGCCCCATGATGGGGAATCACTGCCTTTGAATCATTCTCAGCCTCGTGCAGAACTCCTTCCCCCCAAAGACAACTATGACTGGGATCCACTGGCTTTCCTGAGAGCAGACTGGCGCTACAGGAACATTTTCAAGTCCTCTGTAGTCTGGAGTAAATAGCGGGGATGGTCATGATTTACTCCGTGGTCTGGCAAAGGAGAAAGCTCAACTCCCAAGAACTGAAGGAAAGTGTTAAAAATGTGACTTTCCGGGAAATTACCAATGGTGATTTTTAATAAGCTGTTCTCTAGGCACTGGGGGAGCGAGGGACATGGGGGAATCAGATGTTATGAATCTGAATTCAGACTAGGTTTCAAAGGTGCTGGTTTAATAAACCGTGAGGCGAGCCTGCACTAGCAGCGACAGCCCTGCAAACGAGTGCCAGAGCGGGGGGCTGGCATATCAGGGTTCAGAATTAATGAAACCAAGACCTTGGCAACCTCAGTGATTTTACTGCATTCTGGTGTAAATTGATAAACTTGCATGGTGCTCCAGGGAAGATGTGAGATGGAAGGAAGGGGGAAGGGAGAGGGTGAGTGGGAGACACACTGACGACCTTTTCCCTTCCACCTGTGTTTTAATTGGGCCCCAGCAGATAAGCTGCAAGTGGGACACGTGGCTTGTCATGCCTCCCTCGCTGCCCTGCACCCCATTCAGCACCCCACTTCATTGCTCAGGATGTCTTCACAAAAGCCTGTCCTGAATCCCCATGAAGTCCTCAGGTCCCACTACCAGGGAGGTAAATGGGATGATATCATCAAACAGAGTCTTGTTTGGCCAACAACACTATGCCCTCTTATCCCCAAACCTTCTATTGCAATGTTTTTATTTTCTCAGTGGCTTTTCTGCCTCCACGGGAAATTAAGAGTAACTGGCTTGTTCAGACTTGCCCCTGGAGACAGTTTCTACAGAAAGCCCCCGAATCCATTGCAAGTCAGGCAGGGCAGCCTCTGCCTGAAACCCCCTGATCAGCTGAGCCGCTGGCTCTGGCTTTTTCTTCCCTTCGCTGCCCCAAGCCAGCCGGATGCGCAGGAACAGCAGCCAGAATTCAGTGCTGGAGGAAGATGCTGTGTGAGAGTCAGCAGCTCCACAGCCCGCACTGCCTCCCCAGGAACGGCAGACAGAGGCGTCTCTGCCATGTCTCACTCCTGGAGATCTCTTTGCACATTCCCAAGGTTTCTCTGACCTGACGTGAGCTGAGCTGTCAGTCTGCTTTCTGAAGGGCTCCCCTGCCCCACAGACTGAGGACGAGCGGCTCATCTCCTGTCCTGAGCACAAGCAAGCAAAATCAATGTGTCAAATATCCCAGACACCCTCAGCCCAGTGCCTCAGCTCTCCTCTTCCAGAGCCGCTAGGCTCGATCCCTCTCTGACTGCTCTTATGCTAATGTCACTCTGCTAAGCTCAGAAGAATGATTTTCTCAGCTGACACCACATCAGTGACAGGAGAACTGAGCTTATGGCTTTCCACTGCAACTCACATCAAACTGAGAGAAAAAGACATGCCACCCAAATCTGAACTTTTCATCCCACCCACCCAACTACAGGATGCTCTCCCGCTCCTGGCTGTGCTGCAGTCAGGGTCTCCAGACTCATTTGCAGTAAGAGTGGCAGTGCTTGAGAGGGGAGATGTGTTGAACAGGTACAAGTAGGTGCAAATAGAACAACAGAAGGTGCCCCCAGGTCGGCACTCACGTGCATTTTCCTCGGCCATGTCTGAGGAGACTTGGAGTCAGAACAGAGCACAGCTTTGCATGGGGGTCTCAAACATTTTCACACTGCAGAAAGACTGTCCTGTGCACTTCCTTTTCCAACACGTCGTTCAGGATGCCTCTACAGCAATGCCAGTAACTGCCTGTAGGGAATGTTATGTTAGAAAATTATCTAATGCACTCTTAATCACCTGGTCTTGCAAACTACAGAAGGAAACAGGAGCAGCCAGCACAGTATGACCCTTCTTCCAGACACCACTGACTTTAGATACCATTATCAGTGGTAGCCTGGTCCACATCCCAGAACTCAAGCTCTCTTTCAGTTAACAGGCCATGAAATTATTTAGACTATTCTTGATGTTACATTCTGTTATATTTGTAATTAACACAGATCAGCAGTGCCCCATCCTGCAATCCCTGTATTTTGCTGAATAAGGAGGAGACTGTGCACTCAGAAGCACTTAGTCTTCACCAAACTCTGCTTCTCCTAGGTTTGTGGGAAACCAACACTTCACAGGAGACCTATCCCACAAGGAAAGGATTTGATATTGTCAGAGATTTTAATCCGCATATATTTGAAATATGATATGGGAACCAGCACTCTAAAATTGGGTCTTACCTCCTTTTTTTCAGAAAGGACTTCTAACAAAAGAAAAAAATCTGCCAGCAGACTAAGCGTTCGGCGCTATCTTCAATCAGGCAAGCCTAATTATACCCATTATACTGATGAGGAAGCACTGGCACAAAGCTATGCATTCGCATGGCTACAGATACAAAGCGAATCAATGGCAAAGCTGGAAATAAACCCGGGAATCATGGTGATGAGCTCATCACCCACCTCTGCACAGCCGCACGTGGCTGGTCATGGACGAGACCATGTCCTACCCATGTCGAGCAGGTTACAGAGCTGGTAAGGCACCCTCCACACATCTATGTAACAGGGTAAAGGTTTCAATCCCGGTGATGAGATGGCTTGGGGTGCTCCAAGACACTCAGGGGACTGGTCACAGAAGCTGGTCCACGAAGACCGTTCACTCAGCTCGCTGTATCACAGACAGACTCGTGGGCTGCGGACACCCAACAGCCAGAGCAGCAGGTCTGAGCCACCAAGATACCCCGCAACCAAACAGACCATAGCAGGGATGAATCATCTGCTTCTCCTTCTGAAGCAGCTTAATCATCTCCCCTGCGTGTGGATCCTCGCGGCAAGGTCCTGATCTATCTATGTATTAATGATCCCTTAGCATGTAAAGCCCAGAGACTTTCCTTGGCACCAAGGGCCAGCACTTGCCCTGCACTCTCCCTGCCAGGTGCTGGGTGCTCGGGTCCAAGACAGGCTGCAGAATCCCTTGGGACTGAGAGTCATTACATAAACAATACAATGGGATCATGGGCTGTAATTGTAAAAGTGCCTGAGGTCTTGGCACTGAAGTCTGCCTCAGCAAAGGCCTCTAAATGGAGACCCAAACAAAACAAACAAAAGCCCCAACTCTGTCAGCACTTAATGAACAATAATAAATAATAAATAATAACCCTAAGAGACAACCTTGCAAGACAGATGTGAGGCACCAGGGCAGCTCTGGGGAAACCGTGTCCAACAGCAGTTGCCCTCCCTCCTCCATTTCCAGTAAATTGAGCTCGGGTCACCAGGTACTCGCAGGGTTAGGTCCAGAGCGGGGAACCTGGATCTCTGTCAAGAGCATGCACTCTCCACTACGAGTCGGTATGTCCCTGGACCAGGACCTTCACCTGCTAAGTGAGCGCACACGTATACCAAGTCATGCCTATCTCTTTCTTATTGCAGGCTCTCTCTTTAAGTGCTAAAGGCAAAAAGAAGCAGATGGAGCTGAGCAAGGGAATCCAGATAGGTGCGAGTCCAGAGAAGCCTCTCCCCAGCATCATTACAGTCTTTGACTCAGTCCCCCACCTGTGCTGTGCAAGCTGAGCTCCCGGCAGGACACTGGGAGAGCTGCTTGGCAGGAACATGGGCTGAAACAAAGGGCCTAATTTAAGTATTTTTATAACTCGGCACTTGTGACAGTGGGTTTAGCAGTTGCCAGCCATCTGGAATAAAGAATTACAGCCACCTCCCCTAATCCTATATTGCCTAAACCCTAAAGCTGGTTATGGTGCAAGGATGAGGCAGCAGGTTGGGAGGAGGCAGTGATGGGAAGGTGGGGGCGGAGAAGGGACCACAGGAAAATTCTCAAACTTATTTGTTTTTCCTGTGAGGTGCTGGGTGGTCCCAGATGTGTCAGAAGTATTTTTGCTAGGAAACAAGAGACGACAGGATGAAGAAAAAGGGGGGAGAAGGGAGACAAGGAGTCCTCCATGACCACACAGTTGCATACACCACACACACATACACACACACACTCTCACACACGCACACAGAGGCTTACTGGTCCGCGCAGGGCTGTCAGGTAAATTAGATCTGAAAGCTGACAATTTCTGACCATATTTCCTTGATTATTTCAAACAAATGCACACCAGCCGCTGTAAGGAGATTAAAGTGACATAAACGTCCCGAGTGGGAGGAGGGAGGGCAGAGAATTCAGGTCACCCCCATCCGTCCCCCATTTGACAGCCGCTATATCGCTATCCAATCCAATAAAAAAATCCCCCCCTTTTGCTTTAATTAATTTTACAGCTAGCTTGCTTAATTACTTTCAATCAAAATCCTCCTGCCATCGCAAAATTAGAGATGGTTGAGCTCCATTAGCCTAAATTCTTCATTTCCATATAGAAAGAAGCTCCCTCGGCAAAGCCAACAGGGCTCCCTCCTATTCAAGCTGCCATCGGACAGATGCCTGTCCCTCTGTCTGTCTCCACTTCCTTAGGAGAAGTGGGGGGGAGAAGGATACAGTCTTGTTCCCACCAACCCCTTTCATAAAGCATCTCCTTGAGAGCCGTGGACACAGGAGGCCTTCTCTGCTCACAGCAAAGACTGCAAGAGGTGAGAAGGACAGCCTGTCCTCATGGCCTTCCTACGGCCGCACTGGAACGAGCATTTCCACGGCCGCACAAGGGAGCTGGGATGGCAGACGACCTCCTTTCTGCTGGGCTTTCTGCTGCGGCTGCCAGCGCTGGGGATGGGATCTGGAAGGGACATCTCTCCTGCGCGGGCTGGACTGAGCTCTGCCACTGTCATCCCACATGGGCGTGCACGCATCACTAACTTGAGCTGGTCTCTGCCGGACACATGGAAAGGACATTGAGGGGACACAGGGGCAGATCATTTTACATCTGCCTGCTGTGGGGTTTGGTACCTTCCTTTGGAGCATCTGGCACTAGCCGCTGTCAGAAACATGACACTGTGGACCACGGAGCTGCAACATTCCTGTAGCTCCTGTAGGCATCATTAGCACCTCTCTCCTGCAAATACAGATCATGAACCATCCCATTTTGGGCTGATGTGAGAGCAGTCCCAACTGGTCTCACGTCCATGAAGCCTCCTCAGAAGAGCAGGGAGTGGCAGCAATAAAGCCATACAGAGCTGGAAAGAAGACAAGAACCCCAAGCGAGTGGAGAGGACGGAAAGGAGGAAACCCTGGAAGGAGCTTCGCACGCTGGGAGTGGAGAAGGACAACTAGCTCCTCTCAAAGGACTGCGGGAACTGGAAAGAATTACCCAGACCGCTCCAGTGGATCACACTGCAGCATGCTTTACTCCCATCTTCTCCAATTTCCTATAGTCTCCTCCCATCCCATCTCCCCATACTACTCGCAGAGCAATGGTCTGAAGGGGATTTTACACATGCTCAGCACTCCGTGTAGGTACTGAGCCCTGGGAGCCCCCTCAGCCATTTAACCCGGTGGAGCTTGGCCCCTGCTCCCTCCTCCCGCCCCCTGCCCAGGCCACGCGCACACCTAACCTGGAGCTGCAGGAAGGTCACACCAGCACCCCGGTCTCTGCACCTCCCCACCCTTCCGAAAGCTCAAGGGGATTCATAAGCACAAGAAGCCCAACTCCCCCCCCCGACTCCAGGGAGGACAGGTCAAACCCTTGCTTCTTTAGAACAAAATGAAGAAGAGACAAACACAGACCTATTTTGTTTATAAGCTTAAAACTGAATCCAATGGCGCATCTACCTGGGGATTTTAGATTAAATGGTTTAAGAAACTCAAATAGGCTTTTTAATCCGGTCAAATAAAAAGAGCCCCAAAGAAGCAAAGAATTCACCCTGCTGAGCCTCACGCCTGTGAAGACAGCCCGGCAAGAACGGCTTTCTTACTCTCTGCGACTCCTCCCCACCCTGGCATGGGACAGAATGTATTTGCCAAAACCTGGAAGCCTAGGATACACCCTGTTCAGGGCTCGTGCAGACTTCACTTTCCCATGGATGACCCACTTCTACCACGCTGTTTAGCACTTTCTTCATCCTTTCTGTGTTCTCTTACGCTGCTCATCTGGGCCCTTCCCCCCAATACCTGGCTGGCCGGGCGAGCACAGTTCCAGCCCTCGTCACATCACCAGAGCCAGCCAAAAGCGATCCAAGAGAAGGCACTGAAACCCCTAATCCCCATTCAACACACACATTTATACACTGTCTTTCATGCAAACTACCTCCCTGAATGCTTCACAAGGCATGAGTGAGAAGACGAGGGGCTGAGCAGCCGTGTGCTCGCGAGATGCAGAAGGCAGACCAGCAGGGTCTACCAAGGGAAGCTCCCGCAGAGGGCGGCAGCCGGACAGCCGGTGAAGGTCTGATGGATGGAGACCAACACTACATGGACTTGGGGAGTTTGATGAACATCTGGAGCCGAACGCTGACAAACAGCAGGAAGCAAAGGGGCTCTCTTCTCTGCTGGATGACCACTTCTCCAGGACTTCCAGCCTCCTACGTCCTCCCAATATCACGTCTCACCAACTTTCCAGCAGAAACTGTCCCCTATCCCCCACCACTGCTGTTCAACTCCGGAAACACTCAGAACCGGCCTTCCCCTGCACATGCTCTGCAACAAAATTCCCGACTTGTGTCTCGCCTGCTCCAATGCTCAGAGCAGCTGGGACAATAGAACAGAGAGGCCCTAAATCCACCAGACTCACCCTAAATAGCAATGGCCCATAATTTCGCCTGACATTCAGGAGCTTGTTATTCTTTCCCCTCGTCGCCTGGCTGGAGCTGTTCAGACCCATCAGTGTTATTCTATGCATTAAACGGGGAAAAAAAACAACTCAACAACAACCCAGAGAGTTTTCGAGCCTGCCCAGCGAGGGCTGGATGGGCGGCATCCCTAGCAGTGCTGGCAGTGGAACCAATGGCTCAAACTCAGACCCGTCCCCTCTGCAGGGGAACAGACACGAGCAGGTCCTGCTGAGACCCCCAGCAGAAACACACACTTACCCTTTTCTCCGCTTCCATCCCTAGCGAGGGAGCTGCAATCTCTCCCAGCCCCTCCAGCCTTCCACCTGGTGCCCAGGAAGGCTGCTGCACGCTCCTCCCCACCACCCCGGAGCAGGGAGCTTTAACCACAACAGTTTGGGGTTTGGGTTTTTGTTTTTTTTCCAGGCTGGCTCCAGCTGATTAAGGACCTGCAACAGGATGTAGGGATTACAGCAAACCCTGGCTCCGGATCAGCTGGGGCACAGAGCCAAACGAGAGAGCGAGGATTGCCCCCAGCCTGGCTGCCAAACCGGCACTCGTCCTGTTGGGAGGCTGCAGGGGCTGGAGCTCTCCGCTGGAACAAGGCCCCTGCCCTCGCTGGCTCTGCTGGGGAATGGCCTGAAGCCCACACTGACAAACATGCCCACACGAAGGGCAGGGTTGTGAGGACGAGGGAGCTGTGGCTTGCAGGGCTTGCTGGAGAGAGGAAAATCCCTTACGGCCTCGCTCTTCAACCCTTCACCCCAGGCAAGACAGAGGTGTGAGGGGCATCCCCTCCTCCTGTCTTGAGCAGCAGGAGCAGCCCAAGCTGGCGAAGCCCCGTGATTCCCTCATCGCTCTGCCAGGGTCTGCACCACGTGGAGCTTCTAGCGGGTATCCTGGAATAACACATGGCAAAATACTCTGTGCTGAGTTTTTAATCCAGGAAGAAGTGATCAGGGAAGGCAATAATCTCAGTTGGCACACAGAGCACAGCAGGGTCTTGCTTCTGGGGAGGCATCAAGAGCAGAATTAGCTTCAAGGAGACTCTGGGGCTTTTTTTTTTCTTCTGCTAACACTGATCCCTGCCTGGACCAGCAGCAGCCCCCAGCATCTTTCTAAAGTGCCTGTCACTGCAATATCCTACTGCTGTCACTCCCTAGGGGACATCCCCCCATGCTTGGGTTTTCCAAGTCCCTCTTGGACCAGAGCAAGAGGGACAGTAGCAGTGAGAGCAGCCCTCCTGCTCTGACCTGAAGCTGTTAGCCTCAAGTCCTGTTTTAATCAGGTCTGGCAGAGCTGCTGCCTCGTTTCCCAGCCTGCCACCTCGGAGGGATAATTTGCCAGCGCTTTCTTAGAGAGCTCTGTGGAAGCACTTTGCAGAGCCTGAGTATGCCTCTCCTTCATGGCCAAATCCTGCAAGCTTCACACTGGCATGTTTCCCTCTCCTAGTGACCCCCAGGCTCTGTCTGAGCAAAGGAGATCATGAAGATGCCAGGATTTGGTCCTCTTTTCCAAGCGCTCCCTGGCAAGACCTGGCAGTAAGAGGGGGAAGTTGCTCAGAGCAGCAAGAGGGGGTGGAAATCTGTCTGGCAGCAGCAGCGAAGAGACTTCTTAGTGCTGCCCACCAGACTCATCGTTGCAGAGAAACTCTGGAGTCAGCTCCTGCCGGCCTGGGGCTGCGGGGGGAAGGCAGGAGTTGATATTGCAGGCAGAGGCCACTGGGATACCATTGAAAGCTGCTAAATATGACCAGGTTAGCACTTTAGTCTTTAATGGCAGGTCACCATTAATAAACCCAGGGCCCCAGGGTGCAGTACAGAGCCTCCCTCCCCCCCCTCCCCGAAACACTCATTTCATTAACTTCACTGTGCGCCAGGCTCTGCACCTTTCAGAGGTTCGGCAGCCAGGAGGGTCGGCAAGGGTTAAGGACATCTTACGGCAGAGCTAACCACTCTCTCCTGACGCCACAGGGCAGGGGAAGCTGCCTGCACAGCACCCCTCTCCTGCCCACCGCTCCCCTCTGCCTCCAGGTCCCCCGGCTCACGCTGGAGATCAGCCCACAGCTTTTCGACCCGCACAGACGGAGCGCCCTGGGAAGACTTATGGGTGGGGAAGAAGCAATGTCCCAGGCCCACGGTCAAGGGGCCGAGCGTTGGCGAAGCACAGCCAGAAACGTGGCCCCTATCCCCAGCTCCGGCACTGACTCCCTCTCCAGCCTTCAGGAAGCCACTTCCCGTCACCGTGCCTTGCTTTCCCCATCTGCGCGACGATGACAGCAGCACTGATGGCCAGAGCAGGGAAGAAGGGCAGAGGGGAGTTACTTTGGATCCAGGCAGGGAAGAAGCTCTTGTTAAATAAAAAGACTGTGCAAACAATAAAGGCCAAATCCTGCTCTCAAGGACGCTGGAATGACCCACAGGATTGCCCCGGTATACAAAAGGGTGAGCTTGGCCATTGAAAAGGGCAAGCAGCAGAGAGGGGTCGGTGGAGCCAGTCCAGGGGAGGGGACCACTCCAGCTCTGCATGCCCACGCGCCCTCTGCGGCCTCCCGCATGCTCCCGCAGAGGCCCCCGGTCCCGGCGGCTGCAGCACGGAGGACAGGGAAGGACAAGGTGAGGGGAAAGCGTCAGGATGGGGCTTTGCTCCACCTGCTTTCACTGTGAAACTGGTGGTTTCCTGAAGGGATGGTGGGAGGGGAGGAGGGACAAATGAATGTCCCAGCTGCCAAAAATCCCATACCAAGTCTCTATCGATCTGCCCTACTTGGCAACTCAAGCTGCAGCCACCGTCTGTGGTGCTGGATCAATAAGACCTGGGCGGACAGGGAGGGAGAGGCACTTTCATGGTAAGGCGGGGTCTTTAGGGGGAAGTATTTTGATTTGTAGAGTGACTGCAGAGTCAAGGAAGAGAAAATACTGGGACTGAAGCCGCAGTTTAGTTTGGACTCATTTCAAATACCTGCTGAGCCCTTTACTCTGGGGCCCCAGTGACCTCCTGCACATGGGAGCTGCCCCAGCCTCTGTCCTCGCTGTCCACTCACGAGAGCCTCTCGCCTGCCCTGGATGCTCTCAGCACAGAACTGCCAGCTACAAGAATGGGCCAGTAAGCCACCGACACACAGCACAGACAGCGCGTGCATGGTAATTCTCCAGGAGCTCCCTACAGTTCCTCCCCAGGGACCTGGGGAGAGGCAGAGACTCCCGCAGCTGGATGAGAAGGAATCGCCGTGCAGCTAAAAGAGCCTCTGGAGATGCCTCAAGTCCCCAAGCAGCACTTTGCAACGGCTCCTGCAGTGTGACTGTCACCAGGGCCAGCCATATGGGGAAGGTTCAGACCCTGGTGCTGATAGCCAGGCTGATTCGGCAGAGAAGACAGGCTCCGATGAGCCAGCCCACGCGATGTCCCTCCTGCTGGACGGAAAGCATCACGCATTGCACCCTAGCCTCTCCGTGAAGGAGACCACAGCTTGATAAGATGCAGTGAGCCAGGCAAGTCATGCACTGGGGAGCAAATGACCACCACCAAACCCTTCTATCTTTGTGTGACTGAAGACCACTTTCTTACATTCAGATTGTGCAGCCACACCATTACCAAGCCCTGGAGACCCGGTGACCTGCTGATATGGAGGAGAGCTCTGTATCTGAATGCGCCGGTCGCCTCTGCATTTTACTAATTTTGTGCCCATAACCCCATCAGGAGAAGGCAGCAGAGGCACACGAGGAAAGTTTTTTTCTAATCCAGAGGGCTGCCAGGCAGGGCCAACGCCAGCAGCAGGAGTGCCCCCGCTCCTGAAGGCCAGAGCCAGCGGCAGCCCGTTGGCTCCAATGAGAGCTGGCTGCCAGGGGGACGGTGCATCGGGTGTCACCTCCAAATGCCCTTTGGATAGATATGGAGAGAGCGAGCGCGGGGGGGAATCTGCAGTTGTTCCAACGTTTCTTGCTCAGCAGAACAACTGTTGCAGTCCTTTTAGCACAAACCCAGCAACTGTTCCCAAAAGTACAGTGTCCTCAGCTCCTGTCCTTAAAAAAAACCCAACAACCGATCTCCAAAATGCTGGCTTCTGAGTCAGGGCAAAAATGTTATTAACAAAAACATCACTCAGGGGTGGGACACCTGCTCCCTGACAAGCAACTGGCCTGGCTGCCCATGGTTAGCGTATTACATCAGGCCCCAAAAAGAGAAAGGAAAGGGAGGGAGAAGGGGAGAGAGTGGAAAAGAACAGACAGAGGGAGGATGACAGCAGAAGGGAGTAACAAAGACAAAGAAGAGCAAGAGAGGGGAAGCACAGAAAGAAAAGAGCAAGTGCGAGCGCATGTGAGAGACGGTGCAGGAGAGAGCGAGAGCGTGTGGGGGAGAGCAGAAAAGTGTGCGGAAAGTGGCGGTGTGTGTGCAATAAAGTGTGGGAGTGCGTATGTGTGAGAAAGACGGCAAGCGTGTGTGCATATGGCAGAGACCGGAGTTAAGAGGAAGGGAAAAGTAAGGAAGGGGGGAATGACGCCATGAAAAGCAAAAAAGCTTGGAAAAGTGTAACAAGAAAAGAGGGAGGAAGAGAGAAACAAAAGAAAAACTGAAGGCCATCAAACAAATGAGTCTGGTAAAGCAAAGGAGCAAAGATAAGGGCAGGAGGGAGGTACGGGAAGAGGAGGTAGGGGACACTTAGGATGGGGCAGAGCCAGGGTGAGGGTCGGGCAGAGAGCGGAGAGGGAAAGGGAGAAGGGGACAGAAGAGAAAAAAAGGAATAAAAGAAATAAACAGGGGGGAGGGAGAGAAAGATGTCTATTAAAAACCTCAGTGCATAACACAAAATGTCAGGGTTTATAGCTTCATTCTTGGCATTGCTGGTACTGAGAACCCCACACAGAAATGTCACTGCTTGTCATGTTTAATCACCTGCTATTTGTTAACACCTTCGCTGCAAGGAGTCTGCCCCTCACCCCTTGCAGGCTTTCCTTCTGGAGAATAAACTGCAAAAACATGCCTCTGCCTTTCAGCTCTCTTTGGACAGTTTCAGTTGAACCCCGAGCCAGACAGGGAGGCCGGGCAGGGCTGGCACACGGGGCACAGCTCTCTGCTTTCCAGATGGGGCTTTCCACACAGGGTAGGGCTCCTGCAGGCTGCAGCGGTCCCTGGCCAAGCAGGTTAGTGAGAGGCACCATCGTCGGGGAGGCAGAGGCTGTGCACACGCGGGAATGGGACAGGATGCTCCCGGGAGTGCAGGACAATGCTAGGAGCAGCGGGGAGCAGGGGAGCGAGGTGAGTTTTTGGGGAGAATGACTTCAGGGCAGAGAGAGGAGACAGGAGTGAGAGGGGAAGGCTCAGCTCAGCGAACGAACAGGCGTGGGTAAATCAAGGTGTGCGGGGTGGTGACCGCCAGGGCAGGGAGAAGCAGGGTACTGGGCTCTCCCTCCTGCTGCATACACCCCCTGCGCTCCCATCCCACTCATGTCCTGTGCCGAACACGTATAAATAAAATCCCCGAAATCCATGCAAGTCTGGAATTCTCCAATCTGTTTGCTTGAACAGCAACTGTCACATAAAAGCAAACATCCAAAGCTATTAAATGTACAGTTACAGTTCCTTGCCCTGGCATCTGCACTGGTGACTTTGCTCTAGTTCCTCCCAAAGCCTTGGACTAACGTTTTTTATTTATACCGGTTTTCCCCTGTGTCAGGCACCCGTGCCCGCACTGTCTGCACTTCCCACCCAGCTGCATACTGTCTGACATCATGTTGCACTGCTATAGAAATTATTTTGAGGTCATCACTAGACAAGACTTTGCCCTATTTCACGCACTCCAACTGGAAAGAAATCAAAAAAACGCTCTCCTCCATACAGTAGGGCTCTCCCATATGAGCAATGAAAATCTAATTCCACAGTTTTCAGGTTTACGGAAAGAAATAAATCATCCCCCCACCTAAATGAAGAAAAATTTTAAGATGTGTACGCGAAGATCATTACTGCAGCTATTTTGTTTTAACCAAAGGATGGTCATCAGCACTGCTTCAACACAAATGAGGGCTCAGCTTCGGCACGGTCCTTGCCCCACGCTCTGAAATGCTTATGTCAGTGTGCAGCGTTTTTGAAGTGCTGATGCCAGTGAAGTTAGACTTCCCCTCTCGAAAATGAAGAGAATTTGGGAAGCCAAAGAAATGACAACACGATGAGCTGTAAGGGCATCCTAAATGCATCCAAGCTTTTTTTCATGCATTCAACCAACAAAAAACTAGCAGCAGCCATCGGCTGCCTGGAGACCAGTGCAAGGGTTTCTGCTCCAGCTCCCCGTGACTGCTGGGTGCCGGCTCCCTGGATGCCCGGATCCCTCCTGCAACTCACGGAAACGGGCAGCAGAGAGCTGATGGCTGCAGCTGCAGGACCAAGGGGCTTCCCGGTGCCGGTGTCATCAAGACTTAAGGACACACTAGAGGAACATCCCATACAGAAAAAAATACAAACCTGCAGAAACTCAGTGCTCATCTCTCTCCAATCCCTACAATACAATTTTAAAATCTAGTTTAGATCATCCAGGACTAGATGTGGGACTCAAGTGAAAACCTTCAAGCCCAAATCAGGCAGTTCGGGAAATCCAAACTCCAGAGTGTAGTTGGACTTCACATCTTGGTCTCCGGTAGCGATACCGGTGTGTTTCTACCCAAATTTTCTTAGGCATTTTCCCTGCAACAGTGCTTTCATGGTCTTTTCTGATTAAGATCCTCGCTAGTTTCCAAAAGCGACTACCTACATCTCAACCTCACACACCAGAGGGACCCTGTGGGTGGTGGGGAAACCTGTGCTGCCGCTCCTTACCACCCCGCACGGAGGACAAGGGCTTTTGCTCTGTCCGGCACCTTTGCCAGACACCGCTCCCCCCCCCTAAGTTGTCACATATAAATCCAGGCCCAGTTTTCGAACCTGAAAACAACTGGGCTGTGACACATGAGTCCAGCTGGGGATCGCTGCCCCCTGCGTGGGGAGGGCAGGCAAAGGCTCAGCGCAGAACGTGGGGACAGTGGTTTCTGCCCCTGCCCCGAAGGACCAGCACGAGGTCCAGGAGCCACCCCAAGTCCTATTCTGGGAACGGGAACAGTACACTGAAAGGCCTCCCGCTGGCCTTTCGCCAAGGATAAAATTCACCCTTCTGAACACAGGCCAAGATGATCTAAAGTGACTACTGACTTTTGTTGCCCAACTTGAGTCACCTTAAATGGGCCTATTTTTCAAAGTGTCAGTGCTTAGCACGGCTGAGAATCAGGCCTCTTTAAGACGTCTAATACTACACGTCCAATCACTGCTTTAACAAGAAAGACCAATATTTCTCTCCTGTATGACTTCTTCCAGTCTGGCCAGGCCTTTTATCTTTCTTTCCTCTCCCCTCCCTTCTCCTTGTTCTTTTCTTTTTCAGCTTTTTATGAATTTCTCTCAGCTTTCCTCCCTCTCCCCCCCCTCAAGGTCATGCGGCTCATTTCCACGTTGAATATTTACTCAGCAAGCCAGGTCCTTTCACAGTCGCTCACCACAAATATGCTTTCTGATAAAGTCCAGAGAAAAAAAACTATAAACCCCAAAACAATGTCAGAAATAAATAAAAAAAATCCCAATAGGGCTAAGTGGGGCTGTAATAGGGTAGAGTATTTCAACAAAGAAAGCTACCAGGTAAAACACCCTTGGAGTTAGTTTACTCAATTTCCCTACATTTCCGTGATTATTTTTTCTTGCTCTCTTTTCTTGTTTGCTTTTCTGAATATTTTTGTTCTGCTGTTAGGGCTGTGCCACCTATATGAGGGAGACTGTAATATTTAACCTCTTCTCTTCATCCACGGTGAAACTCACCCTCCTTCAAAGGCCAGAACCCTTCCAGCTTGTGGGCACCGGCTCCTTTACGACAGCGACCCGGCAGCTCAAACCCATCCAGAGCAGGGAAGTTTTCAGCTATGCGGTTTGCTTGTTTTTCCTAAGCCCATTACTTATAAGCAGCTCGCATAAAGCATCAGGGTTTGTACCTACCCTGCGTGATACACACCACAACGCAGCGTAGCCAGAGATCACACAAAGGAAGGTCAAACCCCATTCCCCGCTCTGAAGAATGGATGGGGTCCTTCACATCAGTATGGTGAGAGGGAGTGGGTCTTGGAGAATCGTTTTCATACTTAATTGCCAAGTCAGCTCACAGACCAATCCTACAGACCGTCTGAAAGGAAGAGCGGCTTCCTAAAGTCTATATCCTCCAGCCCAGGCCAGGTGTCCAGAGAGCCCAGCCTTCCTCGCTGCTCTGAGATGTGGCGATTTTGATAAACCTCCAACTCCAAAGAAATAAAATTTGGCCAACACAGCGTGACTTTGAAAATCCAAGTCTCAGGCTTGCAGCGTCCATGGAAGTTTTAAGATTATTTCTTAGTGACATCATTTCAATCTCTATTCGACCATCAGAGACAGCTACTGGCCCTCACGTGAAAGACAGGTATTAAAAATGTCAACTCCCTCACTAACATCTCTTCAGCTGAAATCCAATGCCGCTTGGCCTCCATGGCCACTGGGAAATGATCAGGAAAAGTACCTCTGCTGGCTTTTGTAGTCAGCTCATGGTTTTATGCCCAAGAGTACATCTAGCCCACAATGTCCCAACAGAGACAGACCACCATCTCCTTGCTGACAAAGTCACATTTGGGATAACAAGAATATAGTAACAAAAGGTTCCCACCTATCAAGACCCCTGAGGAACGCTGCCTGGAGGAGTGAGCTGCTCTGAAAGCAATCTCCTCCTTTTTCTCAAGACAGCACGGCTCTTTGCCTTCTCCTTGCTCTAGAGGAGTTGCTTTAGGTTGCTTAGTGTTGCTACTTTCCTTTTATGAGCCCACAATGGAAAAACAGAAATCTGGGTATTCCTCCTAGCAGGAGAGAGGTAATTCACAGCTATGCCGCCTGCCCTCCACAGCTCCCCCTTGATTTCTAGCTACTGCCATAAGGCATCCCCCACTGCTCCAAGGCAAACAGCTCCCACCCACTCCCCACATGAGCTGCCGCCCAGCAAAGACACCTAGCTCTCCTGTTTCCATGGAGCCTGACCTTCTCCTGGAGGTTGCAGAAGTACGCCCTTCCACAAACAGATAGTTATTCTACCTAGGAAAGCCTCAAACCACCATCGTGATAGTCTAGGTTGTGCTGGTTTGGGTAGCTAGCTATAAATACATTAGTATTTCGAACAGTTAGTACTACTTTAGGAACTGTGCAGAAGCCCAGCTCTGCAGAGCCACCCTCCTCGAGGTATCGTGCAGCTGCCATCAGTAATAGCAGGTACCTTGACAAGTACCATGGCAGAGCTATTACAGTGGCAAATGTTTGGGTCCACCAGCATCACAGTAACTAAACAGAAACAGCAAGTTACAAGCTTTGCCAGGCAGTCATAGCCCTGAAATAAAATCTAGTTGCAAAAATACTCTGATTTCGAGTGCTTTTGGCCACTCGCAACTCTGTGTTAGCAGCGCAGCAATGGTGAGAGCAGCACACTGGTGGCAGTGATGCTGTCCTGAGTGGCAGCACCCTCCAAGGGAGTAGGGTAGGGTGCTGTAGGATGCCGTGTTGGCAGTCAGGCCCCTGCAGAATTTGGGAACTGAGCTGGATGTTACCACACTGCACAGGCTCCTGCGACCCTTCTGTCTCCCTGGCACGGCCCGTCTCGTCTCACTGAGTGCTGCTCACCCTCCCTCCCTCCCAATGCGCACATGGCTTTAATGTTTTTATTACCTGTTTGACTCGCTGCCTTATTGCTTCTCCTCTTAATGGGGCTGTAACCGTGGAAACGAGGAATAAACGGCCACCAGAAAATGAGATGATTAAACAGGTCACCCTGGCAAAACAAACTCTGTGTTCACACAGCCCAGGCTGTGTGTGCAGTTTCTGTCCAGGGAAACGCGGGGCCGGGTGGGAGAGGGCAGGAGGGCTGTGCCAGGCTGCTGGAAGGAGCGCACCAGCGAGAGGTGCCTCCTCGGAGAAGAGTGGTCTCTGCCCAAGAGGGATGATGCTGTGCACCTCCCAGGACAGATGTGGGAAACAGCAAGGTTTGCTCCGGGAAGATGGAAGATAGCGAGGACAAGACACATCCATGTAACTGGGGAAAAAATAGCAACTATGATGAATATAAATAGGCTGGACTGAAAACAAAACACAAGTCTGAGACAAGTTGGTGTCCTCTGTTGTCCCCGTCTCTGGCATTGCCCACGCCTGCCTCACGGCAGCTCCCAAGGAGAGTATAGAGACCCTTCTGCCCACGCTTCTCCAGGCCCCCGAGGCACAGCTTCACCACTCTCCTCATCCCTGGTACCGGGCTATCAGCCACGCAGCACTGGTGCTGGCAAAGGCACCGTCTGGCCAACCACAGCCAGGACCATGGGCAATGTAGAACGTCATGGAGCACATACCTGGCTTTCTGAAGCCGTGGCAGAAAGGGTCCCTGCAGCCACTCACAGCTTCTTCTCCAAAGCCGTGTGGCTGGGAGGAAGGGGACAGCAGCGTGGACCCTAGTCCCCGCAGGTGGCACCTGCCTGGATCAGGGACTCACCTCCAGCACAGATCTATTCTAACTTCTTTCTTGGGGTGCTGCAGACACAGCCCTCACCTCACTGGAACAGCCAGACAAATTCAACGCCCAGCCACAGCGGCGAGCTGGGGTGTACTAAAATCAGCCCTGACAGATCAGTTTGGAACAAGAGCTCAGCTCAGCCTTGGCACACACACGGGCTTACCGTGAAAGCCAGGAGAGTGTGACCACAGCCCCGGGCTGATGTCCAGGCCTGAGCAGGACACCTCCACCACAGCCCTCCTCATGACCAGGGGAGAGGGTTGGTCCACGCCAGAAAGACGAGGTGAAGGCAGGGGTGCTTGTGCATCGCTGCGCCCCCACTCGGTGCTAACATCTGAAGATGAGATCCCTGAGATCCTTCTCTCAGTCAAGCTGAGAGGTAATAGATTTCAGACCAAAATGTTGTTGAAAACAAAAATGAAACCCCAAAATAAGCACACCGCAATCAAAAAAGCACAATCACAAACCATCATTCAAAGCAGCGAGGATCCTGCCAGAATCACCGTCCTGTCCCAACCTGTCCAAACCCAGACTCATTGGGTGCTGGCAGTCTGGGAAGAGCAGACTTACTTCACCAAGAGCAACAAATTCAGAAGAAGAAATTGGAACGGCAAAGCTTGGCGAGGTGGAGATGAGAGACAACTGCTTGAAGCACACAGGCGAGTGGTTGTGCTTTCTTTCAAAAAAAACAGCAGGTGGTTTATGAAAAGGGCCCTATTCTTTAGAGTAATTTGAGCCATATTTCATTGTTTGATAGAAAAATCCTAATATTCATGACCTCCTTTAACTGGAAGAAGTTTGCTCATCTGAATATCAGCCCACAGACAAATGGGGAAATGAAAAATAAAGAGAGTAAGATAATGGAAGGGGGGGTGGGGGGGTGGAGGAAAGGAAAATCAAGACGGAATCAAAAGCAGAATGGGGAGTCCAGGAGGGTGACAATGAGTGACAGGACTGTGGAAAGAAGGAAAGGAAGAAGAACATAAAGCAAAGCTATTTAGAAAGAAGAGTTAAATAGTACAGCATAGAAAAAGGCTGAGAAAAGCAAGAGTGAATGACTGAAAACACAGCAACAGCAAGCAAAGGAGCTTTCTATGAAAGTTTCCAAGCGCATGGATCAACTTTGTAAAACTGTGATTCTTGTCCTCCTGAGCTTCTGTTAAAAACATTCTTATGCAATCAAGAGGAAAAATCAGACCCTCTCTCCCCAACCTCTGTTCCCTCACCCTCTTCACCCCTGGTCCTCCTCTCCTAACAGCTGCTGCCTGCCTTCGGGACATGCAGATGGTAATTACTCCAGGAGCAGCTTCCTCTCCTTTCCTTTTCCTTTGCAGAGGGCCACTTGGAAGAGAGCTTCAAGCCATGGAAAGATACCACAAACACCTCCACACCACATGGCAGGGAGAGGGGGATGTGGGAGCCAGGGCCGTGCCCAGAGAACTTGAGAGCACAGAGGGTGGAAGGTGGGTGAAGAGATGAAGACATTTGTCTACAAAACATACCCCTGGCCCAAAGAAGGGAGGCCTGGGGAGAAGTTGGCTTGCCATGTGGAACAGCTCGTGCTCCTCCAGATAGGGGAAGGGGTGCTGGAGGAGAGGTGCGCTGGGGAAGCACAGGCAGGGAGGAGGAGGAGGGCTGCCCTGGGCGGGCCGGCTCAGGGAGTGGATTCATACAGGCACGGTGCTGGCAAACACTGTGCAGAGAGGTGGAGCTGCTTTAATAAGAAGATGCTTCTATGACTCAGGCCTCAAAGGGATTGGGACTTTATTATTTTATTTTTCCATAATAAATTATGCCCTGGGATGCCAGGTCCCGCCGGGTTTTTCTGGAAATACCAGACAAAAGCTGGTGTTGCTACCTGGCTTTTGACAGTTTCCCATGTATGGAAGCTGAAAGTTCCTGGTTCTTCCTCTGCTCTGCCCTGGCCTAGCCAGTCTCGGGAGCGGGGCTGACACACCACGGCACCATTATAACAGAACAGCCCAGCTGGAGCTCTGCACCTCCCTGCCCCAGCCCTGGAGAGCCCCCCTTGCATGTCCACGACAACCCACCCTGGGCCCACGGGCGCTCGCAGCCCCGTGGCGCTGAAGCTGCCGGGACGCCGAGGGTGCCACGGGTCAGGAGGGCGCTGGAGCTCCCGGGAAGCGGGAGCGGGTTCAGCTCTCCCACACCCCAACCACCACACCCCGGCTGGAGGGAGGAGCGCTCCTGCCCGACCCCCGCACCCGTCCATGGACAGCAGCCAGGCCTCATTCACTTATCTCCATCACTGAAGCGCCCAGCCCTGGCTCTGGGCTGCACAGGGGAGTATGATTATGCCCACTTTATAGATTAGGAGTTATTCATCCCACACCAAATCCTCAGACTCTGCCATGTCTCACAGACCTGTTCTGGAGCTCTCTTTGTTAGATTTAGGCTGAACTTGGCCCTAGTTCAGCTCAGAAACTTGTGTTACAAAAATCCCCAGTACAACTGCCTGCCTGTGGCTGAGGACCAAGCCTGCCGCCAAGGCCATCATTCCTCCCCGGCAGCAGGAACAGTGGGGGACGCACTGCAGCAGCAGTGGGAGCACAGGGACACCTAGCACACAGGGCACAGACCATGACGATCTTCTCCTGCTGCTACAAAAGACCCACTCATTGCCACAATCATGCAAGCGCACAGAACCGGAGCACAGACGAAGGCGATGTCTTGAGAGAGCAACTTGGAGAACGCAAAGTTCAGCACAACACCGACACGGGGCACGTGAGTGTCCGGGAGCATGGAGGTGGGTGAGTGTCTGGGGCAGATGTGCATGTGCAGGACAGGGTGACGGGGATGTAGGTGTTGGGTGTGGGGAACACCTCCAGAAATGCTCCAGTGGAACTCGGTGTTTTTACCGATTTCACAAGAGGCTCTGCTAAAATGTCACCTCTCCAAAGCAAAACATGTGCATGTAGGTGAATCATCATTTCACACCCCAAAACCAGGAATGGGTGGCAAAATTTTCTAGTGAGGCACCAAATCCTCAGGGGATTGCCAGAAAGCGCACCCAGTGACTTTAGTCTTCCCATCCTTTTTCCTTGTATCTCCTTCTCTCCACCCCTTGCTCTCTCTTGCCAACCTACACGGGTTGTTCAGCTTTTATTCTGAGCATGAAACTGCCTTAGGACTGGAAGCTTTAAGCAGTTTCCCAGCCTCCAGAAATTTTCTGGTTCTGTTTCTCCACGGCAGAGCAAACAATTGCTTCGGTACCTGGCCACCACACCTAATTCCCAAACGCAATGAGAACTCAGAATTCTTTGGGAAATTTAAACAAGAACATATTTTACACGAGTGAAGTGCATGTTTTGGGTTCATTGTAACTATTTGTTCTTGAAAAGGCTTGACAAACTGTTTTATTTTCTGGAATCACCACATGAAGAAAGATGGGAAGTCTCTTGAGAAAGAGGGGAGAAGGCCGGTGCCAGGTTAATGCACTAGGAAGAGAAGTTAACAGCTGGACTCAGCCCCTGACAGCCTTATGGATGGGCAACAGGGGGGTCTACAGTTTGGGGGAGAGAATGGCATCATCAACGCTCTCCAAAACACACTCTGCTCCGCAGACAAAGCCTCTGCTTCTGTGGAACGGCAGCCCAGCCCTGCAGCTGCGATCGGTGTTACTGTCTGCCTAACCAGTGAGCTCCTGCCAGGGACCAGGAGCCTACTAGCTAAAGCTGCACAAAAGAGAAGGGGAAGCCGCAGGGTACGGATCCCAGCCACCGGCCCTGCTCAGTGTCCCATCTGTCAGTCCAAAGTCAGTCCCCATCAGGAGTAGCTCTGTGTAGCCCCTTCAGTACTCACTTGTGGCCGAAGTCCAGGCTTTGCCCATCCAGGGACTGTCACCTTGCCAGGTCGACCCTCCTACAACGCCACCGTGACCTGGCACGGCCCCTGATCTACCCGTGCCCCTCCAGCAGCTAAGCGCCATGCGCCCCCTCTACGTCCTCAACCAGGCTGCAGTCACCCGGGGCAGCTCCCCAGCCCCGGCCGGTGTTTCAGCCTGTAAGATCCCTGGTCAAGCAGGAACGGGGATTTTTCTTTTGTTTGTAGCAAGTTTTTCTTTTGCTACTGATGTCTGCCTCCGTCTCCCCTGTGAGCCCTGGGAGAGGAAACAGGGAGCAACAAGGTCCTGGTCCAAGGGGCTCTCAATCCTCAAAATGGATTTTACCTGTCTCTGAAAGCTGCCTCCATCTCTCACCCCCATTGCTTTCTCCCTAGGGAAATCAGTCTAAAAGGGGCTAATGGAACAATGTCCCTCTCTCTCCCCCCTCTCATTTTCTCTCTTTTTTTTTTATTAGCATTTGTGGAATTTATTCCCAAACTCTCCTAATCTTTCGTACACAACCATTTGATTTGCATAACCCAGCCCCCTCTCATAAAAACTGGCTGCTAGTTTAATTAAAAAATGTAAATTTGCTGTCATCTCGGGGCCTGGTGAATTAGGACGACATCGGCATTTTTTATTGCTGAAGACGTCCAAATTGATCCAGTCCGCATTGAACCGGAGGGGAGGAGACGGTGCCGCGTGGGACTTTTGGCTGTAGGTTCTGCCCCTCCCCTGCTTCCAGCCAAGCCTCCTCTGCCCCCTCTTTGCTTTGCAAAGTGCAGCTGAGGACGAGGACATTGGTTCTCCCAAACCCCAGCTGGATCGGCCAGCGTGGCCTCCGCAATGTCAGCACTTCTGGGAGCTGAGCCCTGGGTGGCACCTGAGCTCTCCAAACCCTGGGAACGGCTGCGTCTTCATTCCCTGGGAGGGAGGGAAGGAGCCCAGGTGGAGGTGGGAGATGCAGCACAGGCAATGGTTGTCTTCACCTCCCACAGGACTTTTCATTACTTTCCAGATACTTTCAACCAACTTTTCAGAGGGAAACCTAAATTGTAGGCTACACAGCAGCCCAGGGGTATGACTTGATGTCAGAGGGAGAGTCAAAGTGGCCACAAAGGCTCTCGCTGTGAGGGCAGCGGAGCGCTCTGGCAACATGAGAAGTGGGACAGACAAGGCTGCACAGGCAAGAGCCCCGAGATAAATTCCAAGCTCAGATAGTCCTGTCCGATAGCGTCAAGGAGGACTCAGAGTAGAACCATAAATAGTCCAGGAAAACAGAAAGAGAAACCAATGATACGGAAGCTATGCATTAAATATTTGATCCCTTCCAGCCGAAGTATCTGTATCATCCACAGCTGGTTTTAGTACAGGTTGCCCCTCCCCATCTCAGACACTGTTTCACAGCAGAATTTGCAGGACCTGTACACATGAGCAGACCCCGCTCTGTCTGTAGCAGACCTGGTTTAGAAGGAATTGGACCCAGCAGACAGGGTGTAGGCAGGGAAACAAGAGTTTATTATCTCAGGGATCAATTTTCTGGTCTTTCTGTGAGTTATCGCTCTATAGCGCTAAACCAGTAGAAACACTCCTACACACTTCAACTGGCTTTGAAGCACCTTTTCAAGTAATAGCTGGGCCCTGCTTAACACCACGATGAGAAGGTTAATCCCTGCCCAGGTAAACCCTTCTCCCAAGGAAGAGTCTTCACTAGGTAGGCTTAAGCACTCGAATGCTTTGCACCCAACAAGCATATCACAGAACTACTGGAAAGTGACCTGAACACCCAAACGAACTGCCTGTGAACCTTCGGCAGACCATGAGCTCAGCACAGGAATGATACAACCCTGACTGAGCCAATGTCTCTCTGAAAATCTGTACTGTCAAAAAGAAAAAAAAAAGAAGACTTGGCACCAGCCCAGAGGTGCTCCTATCCGCTGGGTGTTTCAAACAACAACAGTGATTTGACAAAACAAAGTCACAAAACGACCCTTTGAACGGAAAATTAGGTGTTTCTCCACCTGTTTACCACAAGTTTCTTGGTCCCCGTTCTGAGATCAGTTCCTGTAACCTCATACGAAGGATAATTAGGCTGAGGAACAGTTTCCCAAAGGAAGTGACAGGTGCCCAGTCACTCAAGATATTTACAACCAGACTTGCAGAAAGTCACATGTAGGGAGCATCTTGCCACGATCTTGGGTGGATGAACTCTGTCCATGAATTCCTTCCAGCCCTTAACCACTACGAACGCCTCTGGCCCTAGAAGGTCCATGCAAGGACTGACTGAGCTGAGAAAGCCCTCGGCAAGAGCAGACTGTCAGACCCCACATACTGAGTCCCTCTGGGAAAGAAACCCCTCCGGACTTCCCTCTGCCAGCTGGCAGCTCGTGTGAGCAGCCCTCGGGCACTGCCTCCGGGGAGCCACAGCCGGAGGGCTTGGAGGGAATTCAACAGGCAGTGACTGAGGGAGATAAGCTGGCCCAAGTAGATAAGGGCTAGAGGTGGTGATTATGGGGCAGGTCTTTGCCCCAAGATCATGACAAGACGGGTTCACCCACACACAGACCGTAATGCTGACTTAAACAGATCTCCCAGATCCTAATTTCCATGGCTTACTGCAGCCCGGGGTTCCCATACCAGAGCACCGAAACCCACGTGCTACCTGGGCGCAGCGGTGGGAAGGCCAAGCGCCCACCACGCTTCCGAGAAGAAGCAGGGTCCCTTTTTGGTGGGGAAGATGTGTTGGCTTCGCAGTCCCTTTTCGGGGGAGCGGGGCGGGGTGGGCGTGGTGGGGGCGGGGGCCGGGCACGGGGGCCCATTGGCCAGCGGAGGGGAGCTCCAGCCAGCAGGGGGCACTGCCTCCCCGGGCAGGGACACCGCCCTGCCCGCCTCGGGGCCAAGCCCGGCCGGGAACACCCGGGCAGCTGCCTGCAGATCCCATCTCTGAGCTGCCACAGCTCCCGGAGATGGAGATCAGGGGTAAATCACTGTTTATTGCTCTTTAAAGCATTTGCCCTCCTGCAGTTTCACCACATCCTTAACTCCAGGGCGGCCCACGCAGCCTCCCAGCTCCTTGATCTAGAAGGGAGGCAGCCACACGCCCACGGCTGGACCCAACCAGAGCCGGCGCGTCGCGCTCATGGGTGGAAGCAGTTCCCGAGCCGCTCAGTTCCTGATATCAATGATAGAAATAAATAAATAAACGAAATAAACGACGACAAAATTATCCTCTCAATCAAAATATCAGAGTACATAGTTCAGGCCCAGTCAATCATCAACCAGTTTATTACCATCTTACTCCTTATTAAAAAAAAAAACAACACACACGTACAGATATGCTCCAGCAGTAATTACCTGGACCATGGCGGATCGCCAGCGCAGGCCTGTTTGGTCCATCGCTGCCATTTAGCTTTTAAACGGGAGAGAATAGTTTACACCATTTTGGAGGAGCAGGTACGGTTGTGTTAGCAGGTACCAGGCCAAAGCGGTGGTGATCAGGTCCCAAAGAGGGAGATAACATGGCCCAAGGGATTCTTACCAAACTCCAAATTTGCCCACTTTGTGAAATCTAAATGGACCCTGGTCCCAGACTGGCCAAGGGCTGGAAAACCCACCGGGACATGGAGCCCCCGAGCCCCCGGCTGCAATCACGCCCCAGCCTGATGGAGCCCTGGCCCCACCACACCCAGCTGAGCCCACGCATCAGCCCGGCCCACCACCAGGCCAGACCCCGCTCCCCATCCTGATACCCGACCAAAAACCAGTGGACGCACCACAAAAAGCTACGACCAAAAACACACCCAGCCCCAATACTGGGGCCTGTAATCTAAAACCAAAACATTGCCCCAGTCTGGCCACCGTTCCTCCTCCCTGCGAGATGTGAAGGGGTGGGGGAGGTCTCATATACCTCACATGGAAGGACAAAAACAAACCCATCCCAGATATGCCCAGGTTGGAAAAAAAAAAATACTCATTAAATGTAATAAGCAGCCTCTTCATCTGACACTGCCTTGTCCCAAATAAATTAAATTCCTTTTCATTTAGACAGCACAGGAACCTGACAAGCAACCTTTACCAACGCGACGCCGGAGCTCAGAAGGGGAAAGAAATGAAAGAGAAAACAACCCACACAACTTACAACAAATATAAACGCAGAATCATTTCAAAACCCCCATAAACTTCCCCTCCGCATCCTCTCCCGGCCAGCCCGCGCCTCGCCCCGCCGCCCGCCCGCCGCCCCGGCCCGGCCCGGCCCGCCGCGCTGCCGGGAAGGACCCGGCGGAGCGGAGCGGAGCGGAGCCCCCGGCTCACCTCACCGCCCGCCTCCGCGGGGCCGGGGGGAGCGGGGCCGGAGCGGCGGCAGGAGAGGAAGCCAACTTCCGTAAAACAAGTGAAAGAAAAGTGAAAGAGGCTGCGAGCCCCCGGCAGCACCTGGTGCCGCCCCCGCACCCGGCCCGGCCCGGCCGCCCCGCACCCGCGCACCGCCCCGCACCCGCGCACCCGCCGCGGCGCCGGGAAAAGTTTCGGCGGCGGCGGCGGCCCCGCACACCGGGTGGCGGGGGAACTGCCCGCAGCGCCCGGCCCCGCGGCGGCGGAGGGGACGAGAGGCGCGGAGGGGGCGGCCGGGGCAGGGAGCGCTCCGCTCCGCGCCGGGGACACCGGCACCGGCAGCCGCACCGAGCGGGGGCTCCGCCGAGCGGCGGCGGGGGGCCGGGGGCAGGAAAAGGACAATTGTGCTGTACTTACCATAGTCGGAGAGACGAAAGCCGAATTCACTTAAATAATCAACTTTCATAATACTTAATTAATACCTAATTGCAGCTGATTGCTCCCGAATAACAAGTTGTTTAAAGCACTGATGTCATTGCCGTGCCGGTCCTCCCCGAGTCACTTTGGCAGCGGGGCCGGGGGCGGGGCGCCGGCCGCCGCGGGGGGCGGTGACTGGCAGCCGGCGGACACGCCTCCGCGCCGGGCCCGCCGCCGGGGGCAGGTGCGGGGCCGGGGCCGGACCGGGCCGCGGCGGCGGCGGCGGGGTCACCTCGGGCGGCCCCGGGCCCGGCCCGGCCGGGGAAGGAGCGCGCTGGCAATGGCAGGGCCGCCCGCCGGCCCCGGCCCGACCGAGGCGGCCGCGGTGCCCCGCTCCCATCGCCGCCGGCTGCCGCCGCCACCTGCCCCGCGGCAGCGGGAGCGCGGCGCTGGCTCCGCCGGCGGGGAAACGCGGGACCCACGCGTGGCCGCGGGAGCCGGAGCGGGGCTAAACCGCGGCGGACTGGGGGGGGGGGGGGCGAGCCGCGCCGATGCCCCGGGGACCGGGCCCGGCAGGACCCGCAGCCCTCGGGCAGGGGCAGGGTAGGGGCGGGCTGCCCCGGGCACGGCCGTCCCACGCGTGTCCGGGCTTGGCCGTGCGGGACGGGGCACGGCACCGAGGAGGGCTGGAGGCCGTGGGGCAGCCGTCGCCGGTGGCGGCCCGGCAGCGGGGTGGCCGGTGTCACAATCCGGGACGTTAAAGCATCTTGCCCAATGTCCCGCAGGAAACCCGCGCCGCTCCGCCGCGGGAGCTCCTGGCCCACAGGAGGGGTGGGTTTTCTTTTGCAGCGAATTTCCTCATTTTTTGTTGTTGCTTTATTTTTCTAAGTAGCAAAGAATGCGAGGGAGGTTCTAAGAGGCGTGTTGGGTAAACACAGATATAAGCCTCTTTCTTTAAAACAAACGAGCAGATTATTTACCTGATTAAATAGGTATTTTGAGCAGGTTGTAGGCTGTTTTTGTGAACATGCCACGCTTTACTCCGTGGATTTTGGCAGAGCAGGGCTCCTCACCAGGGGCTGGGGAGCAGTCCATGAACTCACCAGCTCTTAAATCCTTTTTATAAGCAGAACTTAATGTGCTTTTCAAACGAGGCCAGCATCATTACCCCACTGCACGGATGGGGAAACTGAGGCACTAGCGAGGGAAGTGACTCGCCAAAAGTGGCCGGACAGGTTAGTCACAGGGCTGGAAGGAGCCCAGGTCTGTTTGGCTCCACGCACCAGGACATACTGCACCCAGAGAGTGTCCTGAGCCCGGAGACCCAACACCGCAACTGCAACTCATCATCTCAGCAAGCGCTGCATTTACATGCGTCAAAATGTACGGGCAGCGCACCGGGCCAGAGGGCAGGGAGAAGGAAGAGGAGAGGGGGAGTCATTTGTGAAAACCACAAGTATTCTGGCTTCTCCCTGAAAAAATCTAAACAAAGTCTAGTGAAACGGAGCCACCCAGGGACCCTCTGGGTCAGGAAGCAGGGTGGGGACAGTAGTGTCAAGCAGGAGGCAAGCGTGCTGCCGGCCACCTGGCAGCAGAAGCCCAGCCAAACAGCACTCCCAAACCGAGCCCCTGCATGGGGCTCCCCTTCCCACCCACCACGGGCAAGCTACTGCTTTAAGAGAGATGGGCAAAACTTACCAGCATCGCCCCGACTTCCCCTGCTGGTTTCTAACCATGCCATCGGCTCCCACCAGCACTGTCACCCTGGTGTTGCCTTTAAAATCCTGCCTGTCTGCGTTTCGCTCAGCCTCAACACCAGCCCAGCCAACATCACCCACAATCCTCATCAGAGCCTGCCTTGGCCCTTACGCCCGAGTCAGACGCTACAGCACCTGCCAGGGAATATCCTACTCTGGGAAGCGATGGATGGCGCCAGAAATGTTTGTGCTGGTTCATCTCTGGCTTTGTAATAGCTCAATTTTGACCCAACACTTTCTTCCAGGTGTGAGGTTGCTGACGGGTCCCGTAAGTTCACTGCACCTCGCGTCACCCAGATTTCTCCATTTTCACTTCTCCCATGAACTTAATATTTCAGCAGTGGGAGTTCTGCCCATCACTGCTGTTCCCTAGGAGAGTGGCCACAGCTGTATCTCCAACTCCTTCCAAGGGGGAACAGGCACTATAACATGGATGTGTCACTGCACATATACAGCCACACAGACCCTCTAAACATACCTGTTCTTCTACATGCACCGAGCTGAGCACGTTCACACATCGGTATACAAATGTTCCCCACCCCTCCCATCCCAGCACGCACACGCAACATGCATATTCACTCCGACAAAGAAAATGATACTCTGTGCTCCCTCACATTCAAATACACACATCTCCATACACCATGACACACATGAACCCCCACACACAACCTAAACACACCCGGAGGATCCCCTCCGCAGACTTCCCACTGTCCCTCCCACTCCTCCTTGCAGGAACAACTTGCCAAGGTGTTTTTTCAGGTGAAGTCCACGCCCTGCAGCTGACGCAACGGCAAGGCCTGATTTCCTATCTCAGCGATCTCCAGTCACAGGATCAGGTTTTATTTCCCCATCCTCCCTCCTTTGCCTCTTACCCAAGAAAAGTTTGTTCTTTCCTCTCTCAGAGGCTGTGGAGCTTTCTGCTCCTTTGGGGACCCCCATGCTGCCCATTAGGGCAGTACCTCCCCTTTGTCCCCCATCCCTCCAGGGTATGGATCCCCTCCGAGGAAAAGCTGCCCCCAAACCTGCCCCGGCATGAGGCAGCTCCCAGACCCCCCGGTGCCCAGGAGCACTTGAGGGAAGGCAGCACCCCTCATCCTGCTCTGAACTGTGCCGCCGTGCCATGGTGAGAGCCGCCCCGGCCGCTCCAGCCATGGCTGCCCTTTCGCGGCAGGTTAAGAGATCTCTCCTTGTCCCTTCCCACCCTCCCAGGGGTGTTGGGAGCTCTCGGTAATTAATGTTTGCCAGGTGCTCAGAGATCCTCAGATGAAAAGTGCAATGGGAGGGGGAAGGATGATTAATTTATTATTATTATTACAGTTTAATGCTTTCCCCGCAGACAGTGTGCCAGGGCTAAGCAGGGGGTGAGTCACGCTGATATGTGGGACATCCCCCTTTGTGTGTCTCTTCTACCTTTGTTTTTTATGCTTAGCCCATTTTCTTGGCAGTTTCTCCCTCCTTAGCTGGAGTTGACCCCGGGGCCTGGGGCCGTGCTCTGGATTCATGTGGGCTCAGGGCGCTGGCTCCCAGATTGCAGGTTGGAGATCTGGCAGTGCTGTGCTCCTCCTCCTGCTCCTGCTTGGGGAGTCTATTAGGCAAATGCTCTTGCCCTATTTCTGTAATTTTGTTTGATTTCTGTTTCGTCAAGGGAGGCGCCTGGAGGCCTCGGGGCCTGGGCGGCAGGAGCAGACAATCCGTGCTTTCTTTCCCTTTCCTTCTCTTTCGCTCCTTCCTTCTCAATTCAGTTTCAATCACATTATTGGCACATGGCGCCCAGAAAGCATTGCCAAAGCGGCTGTGCCGAGTCTCAGTGTGCCGGGTGGGGCTCTGCCCGGATCGCTTCTGCCATTTACTATTCTTTGGCATTACTCAGTTTGACACCAGCTCCCCACCATGTGGCTGCTGCTCTTCCAGACACTCCGCAGCTTCCAGCATCTGCTGGAAGCCAAATGCTGCTCATCTCTTGACCACTACCCAGAGGGAATGACCGTACCAGGAGCAGGCCATACGGCAGTGAACGTACACTGCGCATCCTTGGGCTCCACAGGGGCCCAGAAGACTTAGGGGGAAGGAGTGGCAGGGGTTTGAATGCACCAACAATTAGTTACAATTTACTACAGCGATTAAAAGCGCAGCCTGGGGATTTCAGGGCAAGGAGGCAAGGGGATAGTCCTACCCAGGCACTGCATCTAACAGGGAAGGTACCTGGCGCTCTGCCTGCAAAACCAGCAAATGCCACCTTCAGCCATCCTAGAGCTGCCCCCACAAAGCCCCCGAGCCCCAGCTTGGCACACCGGGCACCGGGATGGCCTCCGGAGGCACCAGGAAACCGCTGCCCAAGGGCAGGTCCCAGGCTGGGCAAGACCCATTCCTGCAGAGCACAGGGCAAACATAAAACAAAAAGGTGATTTCTGTTTAGAGGAGCTGCAGGGCAGCTCGTGTTCCTGCACACACACGCTTGGATGCAGATAAAAACGCCAGGCACACGCCATGTGCACACACACACATTCACATAATTGTACAAACATGGGAGGCCCTGTGTACGGCTGCTGCAGCCACACCAGCATGATGCCAGCCTGGGCAGCCAGGACAGGGCTGGATTGTGATGGACGTTTTAGCAGAGGCTGTCCTGCTCTGGACATACATGGAAAGCCTGACACCACAGAGATGGCAAGTGGCTCCGGGTAGAGAGGACCTGCCACCCTACTTACTCCCCAGGGTAATGACTCTCTCCCAGAGCAACTGTGTCCCAAAACGGGCTAAGTGACACCAGCAGACGGGGAAAGGCCTTCAACACGCGCAGCCCAGCAAACAGCAGAGAGGCAGAGAGACAGGCCGGATTTTACAGGACTCTGACGCTGTGGAGTAGGCATGGTCTCCATAAATTCACTCTGGATTTGACCTGGCTTGGGCAGGAGCGAGAGGCATAAAGGAGGGAAGGCAGAAGGAGGCTGGCATGTTATCTGCTCTGCTCTACCTGCCCCGTCACAGGCAGAGGCCGTGTCAGCCCTGCTTCCATGTGGGGCACCGAGGTGGGTACAGAAGGATGTTGGGGACTGTCCCCGATGGAGCAGGCAGGACAGACACTCATTCGTTAGAAGTGGCAACAGGGAAGTGAGGGGAGATGATGGAGGAGGTAAGAAACGGGCAGCAAGAGCAGAGAAAGGAGACACTGGACTGCATACAGTGCAGACTGACTGCAACCCCTCCTCGGGGATGTGACAGCAGCATCCCCAGCACAGCAACAGGGAGGGAAGGCAAAGCGTCCCCTCGTGCGTGAGACACAGTGACGATGCGTGCGGAGATGCCCATGATGCAGCACGCGTGCATCCGCGTGGGCTGGCACTGCTTGTGCAACGAGGCTGCCTGAGCATCGCCAGTGCTGACACAGGGGATATGCGAGCAGGCACGCAACTGACTCTGAGCAAGCCCGGGTACGCGCCAACGCCGCGCGTGCACATGTGCCGGCACAGCACCAGCAGCGACATGTGTGCCTGTGCACGAGGATACGCATGCAGTGAAGTGGCACATGGACACCACCGTGAAGAGGCAGCAAAGACCCCGGAGAAAGCGTGGCTGCGGCCCCTCGGGAGCCCTGGCAGTGGGCCGGAGGGGGTGCGGGGAGCAGCGGCGGGCGGTAAGTGTGAGGCAGACGCAGCGATTGCATTACTGAAGGAGCCCGGGCTGGCAGTGCCGAGCTATCGTCCCTGTAATCCTGTTAGCCAGCAATCTCCATTCCGAAAGAGCTTCATTTCTTTGTGAATATTTGTAAACTAGATATCTAATGGAAAATTATAGGAAAATTATAGTGAAATTCATGACGAAGAAATCCGATTAGCCCTAATTCAATTATGCCATCTTAGCCCACACAGCACATTTCCCATTTTTTTCCCATAAATACCAATGCCAGGGGTCCGGGTAATCAAATAAAATTGAAAATCATCTTCCCATTAAATTCAATTAGCTGCAATTTCTAAAGCCTATCAGAGATTTTAATTACTAAATTATAAAATTCTCCAATGCTAAATTGAAACTAAAAAAATTGCACATCCTTGTATTTCAGAAGAAAAAAACCCAGCAGAAACCTTGAAAAATACCCTTCTCCTGCCATCAGCACCCACGTGAGCACGGGTCTGGGCAGGCTTCACCAGAGAAACGGTAGTGGAGGGACACGAACCAGGCCTAGGGAAGAAGGTGGCTACCTCTGAGGAAAAGAGCTCGGACACCAGCTGAGATTAAAGCCTAAAATCCAGCCCTCTCAACTCAGTTGGGTTGCAAGAGGAAAGGGGAGAGGCTGGCGATCTCAGCATCTTTGCTCCCTTTTCCCACAGTTCTGGCTGGTTCTCTGCACCTCCAAGCTGCTCTGCCAGTGACTAGTGACAAGCCACCACGCTCCTGTAGCCAGTGTAACAGCTGAGACTCTCGAGGAGCTGAAACGAGTTTTGCCTGCAAATGGGCTCCGTGAGGCAGTCCCTCGAGTCTCTGAGTGCCAAACCCAGGGCAGGAGAGCTGGTGATGCCCAGAGGGAAGCAGGAGGGCAGATGCTAGCTTTGTGCTTCTGATAAAGCTTCTTGAATAATAGCCATGCAAGCCTGGTCCTGACACTGAATTAAGGGAAGCTGGAGCCCTCAGAAAACTGATTTAGCTTGAAGCACTACTTCAGCGAACACGTGGGATGTTCCAGAGGAGGGGGACGTGATCACCCTTCCCTGATAGCACAGGGAACTCTCTGAGTTCACAGAGGCACCAGGCAGGCAAGCCCATCCCTAAACTGTTCTTTATTCAACAACCAAACCAAGCAGGCAAATGGAGAACCAACAAAGCCTGTGCCTACAGATGCTCTCTTCCAGCCCTGCTTCTCCGGGGACCAACATGGCACAGCAACATGTCGAGGGGCAATTAACTGTGTGAACAAGCAGTGGGAGGAGAAGTGAAGCTCAGCTCTCCGGTTACAATACCTGACCCTCCACAAGGCAGCGAGCGAGGATTTTCCGACACCGCTTTTATGCCAGAGAGCACTTTCGCGTGGTACCCTAAAGGGTTTATTCATGCGCTAACATAAACGAAGCCAGTTTCTAACGCATTTCACAGCTTTAACTAGGTGCTCAGGTTGCCCCGAACCAGGCCGATACTCGGTTTAATTTACTGGGCGCCCGAAAGTTGCCAGCAGGGAGTTGCCCGCAAACAGAACAACAACAAAAAAGTTAATGATCTGGGCTTTTTCTTTAATAAATAGGCAAACTGGATGAGCCGGATTGTTGGCTGGGATTCGTCTCCCCTTTATCACCCTGGAGCTTCTGTGACACATTCTCCAAATCATCAGCATTTTGCAATTTGAGGTCGTTACCAAATACTATTTTTTTGCCAAGGAAGGGAGAAAAATAAATTAATAATTAAGAAGCCCAAGCAGGGAGAGGCTGTGGGTTGGATGGCGCTGCCACCTCCGCGGGGATTGCTCAGGCACCTGGCAGCCCGCCCAGCGCGCACCTTGGTCACCGGCTCACCCTGGAATGTGGTGCTGGCACCCAAGTGCTACTTGATTTTACTACGAATTAATCAAAGTCTCTTCTGCAAATGTCTACCACTAAATCACCACTGGCTGAGCTTCAAATGCAATTCCCCGGTTCCAGGGATTCGGCGCAAGGAGATTACCAGCTCCAGGTGAAAAGCTGAAGGGGGTTTCCTCTCTGCACATCTCCTGGTACTCCAAGGCATCAGCCTCTCCCAGCTGGAAGGAGAATAGATTTCCTGCAACTCTTCTCCCGCTCACAGCAGGTAACCGCACAGACGCTCAAGATATGCTGGGATAAATCTGTCTGTGCTGCCTGACTAGAGTGTACTTACACCAGAGAGGAATTTGACTTGACTGCAAGCCGATGCAGACAGCAGAGGACTGTATTTGTAGCGTGTGTGTGCCTGCGCCCCGATGTTCGCATCGCTGTGGCTGCATCCACACACACGAGGGGACACAGCGATGCGAACATGCAAGACCCTGCGTGGGCAGGGCTGTCTGCTCGCTTGTGCACACGTATGTGCACAGCCTCGTGGCACCGTGTGGGCACGCAGCCACCCATGTGTACAGGGCCGTGCAGTCAGACGCTGCATGGCTATCCACAGCCAGAGGTACACAGACTTTCTCTGCAGGCGTTCTTGCCGTGTCAATGTGTGCATGCCTCATTTGTCACCGAACTTGCAGTACAGAGCACCTTCCGCATCCCGGCTGGCCCCCCAGAAGGCGGTGTGCCGCGGCTGACGCTCAGGATGGCAACAGCACACATTCCCGCACCGCTCTACAGACACAGCACTGCCCTGAGCCATGGGCGAATTGTATTCCCCTCTCCACACTTTGCCTGTCTCAGAGCCCTCTCGTATTTTCAGTGCTCACTAGACCGTGAATTCACCTTCATACCAGTTACAGGGTTATTTAGCTTCTCCTGACGCCAATAACCACCAAACTTTCACTGGCAGCTCAGCTTTCTCCCTGGAGACATGAAGAGCTCCTCTCTCACCTGCCCACAGTGCCCTCACCCACACACACCCACCGGGAGCACGGGGGATGGATGGCCAAGCAGGACACAGTGCCTAGGGACACTGCTCACCCGCCAGCGCCAGTCTCTTATTCCCACCCACATCTACACTGTGAGAAAGATCAACAGCGCAGAAGACTTAAAAACCGGATGGAGAGAGTGAAACAGAGGAGAGGGAGACAGAGAGAAAGAGAAAAGAAAAAGGGCGATAAAGCAAAACCAGTACGAACAGGAGGAAAACCGCCCAAGACAAGAGAGAAAGGAGCAGGGAGGGAGGCAGGAAGAGCACAGGGACACACTGTGGTCTTTTGCCCCTGCACACCCCACAAAACAACAGTCTCCAGCACTTGACACTAACGTATTCTTCATCTCTCCCTGAAATCTTGGGCATCAACTGGACAGCCCCTGTGCAGCAGCTGGACTGAGCTGCACGTGGGCTGGGACACTGCCGAGGAGTAATGAGGATGATCTGCCTGGATGGGAAACACGGGGGTGCCCAAAGGCCGTGGGAGTGCAGAAAACCCCAAACAAGAGGGTGAAACCTCCGTGCGGGGCCATGCACAAGGAAGGTCAGCAGCCTGTCCCTCTTACTGATCCTCTGTCACGAGGCAACCCTCTCTGCTCTCCTCCGCTGGCCCAGAGCCACCTCTGCCACTCACCCTCCCATTGGCTCGGGGCCATCTTTGCCTGTTCCCCCTGCTGCAGACCTGTAAGGCACCTTTTTGCCAGCTTCCCCCTCCACCGCCACAGAATCCGCCTCTTGGCATCATGTCTTTGGCCCAAAGCCTTGCTGCTCTCCCCTGGCCACGTGGGCTTGCTCCCCGGTCTCCTGGGCTTTCCCATTCTGACTGAACACTTCCCAGCTGAGGCAAGTGCTGCAGCGACATTTCACTCTGAAACCAAGCATGTGCTGACAGCGAGTGGCATCCCCAGGAGCTCCTTCCCGGCCCCCAGGGCTGTGCATGGCCAGACGCAGCTGACGAGGTGCACAAGCCACTGCACAACTTGTGGTGCTTCTTCCCGCCCGCGCTGTCCCCGGGGGCCTGGCCCAAGCTGTGCCTGCAGCAATTCGCTCTTCCCACCCGCCCCACCGCGGGGCCATCCCCACCTCCCGTCCCGCACAGCCCCTTGGAGCAGGCTGGCCCCCATCCCAGGGGATAAAATCCCCCTTTCTTTGGCCCAGGGATTCCATCTCTCTGCTGCTGTAATAGAGAGCTCAAAGCGGGCGCTTTGTTATCCTACGACAGCTGTGATCCTGGGGTAAAACTCCAACATGACTCCACTGAGTGTGCAACGATACCTTCCCACAAGCACAGGGTGTGCACAGGCACAGGTCTGCACACACTAAATGGAATAGCACGAATCTGGGAAGGGAGTTGGGGGGGGACAGAGCTGTTCTTGTCCCTGAGGCTGTCCTTACCTAACACCAGGGACTGCAATACAGAAGGGACTGCAAGAACCCAAAGGGATGAGAAGAGGAGGGACTGAAGCAGTAGCTCTGGCACAAGCTCATCCTAGCCAAACACTTTCCCCTGTCCTCAAGCTTCCTTAGGATGGTTCCTACCGCTGGAGTTTCAGCTGGATCTGCGTGGCCATCCTGCAAAGGCAGATGCGGGGAAACACGGCAGAGACACCCCGTTGCCTCACCTGCCCCGGGAGCACACCCCAGCCTCTTGCTTTCCCCATATCGCCATTAAAAAAAAAGCTCTGTGCAAACAATAGATCAATAGAGCCCCCGCCTCTTCGGAAGGAAAACAAACACCCGGATCACCGCAAATTAGAGAATGTTTCGCTTCACTTCATCCAAACAGGCTGACAATTTTTTTGGGTTGTTGCCACGGCGACAGAATAACACAGCGTTCAGCCTGTTGCAGAACAATCAATTAAGTTAATGCCTCGGAGTGCCTGTTTACTCTTCCATTTAGGAGGTGCTGCTCTCGCTCGCTCTCTTTCTCTCTTGCTCATTTTAAATTTCTCATCCTTTGCTTCCTGCTCCTATTCCTTCTCTATTTAACCTAAAATAAAGTCCCTCCCCTCAACTACCTCCTGGATTGAAAGAAGCCTCCCACTTTTCAGAATGATCACCCGGAATAAAGTTTTTTTCTTCTCTCCTGGAAAAACAGAGACCGGGGACTTGCCTTTACCTTTCACGATACAGCGCTGTCCCCTCCTCCTGGCGTGCTCAGGACCTTGCAAAGTTTCTAAACGTCCCCAGGGCAGAGTGGGCGGCCTTCGAAAGTGGCAGGAGTAACTGCTTTTAACAAGATGACATAACTCTTGAGCTAAAGACCTATGAAGTGATCAGAAACCCTTCCACCACTGCTAGTTTTTACACTGAGCCATAATCATAAATGAAGACCCCTCTTGTGCTCAATGCTATTTAAAAAGGAGAACAATAAAAGGGCCTCACAAGGGTCTAGACCCCATCCTAGGGTCCATGTTGAATGGAACTTCTAAAAATGTGCTTAAATAACTTTGACTTAAGCAAAACTCAAGCCGGTGCTCATAGCATTTTGCTGAACTGAAGCCTATGCCAGGATACTTTAAAGGGGGCACCGTCGCCTGAAGGTTGTGGCAGATCCATCATTGCAGCCCTTTAAAATAAAGGAACGCCAAAGCATCTCTCGGCTCTGGCCCTGACCACCAGCAGGATGCCCGGCCTTTAACAGACTCTCATGCTCTTGCCACTGATCTTGTGGGTTTCTTTCCTGCCCCGCAGTCAGCGTGAGCAGTGACGCTTAGCTGTGTAGCTTCACTGCCTGTCTGCAGCCACTTTCCCATCCTTGCCCAGTGAGCGGAGATAACAGCCCCAGCGCTCCCCGCAGCCCTCCTGCAGACTCTGCAGCACGTTACAGGGCACCGAAATCACAGCTCCGCCATCCTGAGGGGGAAATAAGGCACCAGGGAGTGAAAGGACTTACTCAAGGCCAAGCCTGAGATATAATTCAGGACTTCTGCCTCCTGATCCCCCTGCACCCTGGTGCCGTCTTCCTCATGAGCACAATATTCTTATGCTTTTACCTTTGAGACCCCAGGAAATGTGTCCACCTCCCTCACATCCTCATACACCGAAATTAAAGGAAAAGGCAAAGGCAAGCATGGTATGAAAACATGCAGATTCCATGATACTGTCTTCTCATCCTGCCACTAGTAACAAGTGCCCAAATGTAAAGCATACATTATTTTAGTATTGAACAGATGAAACAAAACTGTAGACAGAGCAGACAGGGGAGAGGGGGGCTCAGATCCAAAGAAAAATTACAGGGTCAAATATGACATCTCCCCCAGCTCCCCAAGCTGGATCCTTTTTAAATGACCCTGTTCTCACAGGCTAACACAGCCACCTTGCTCGCTGGGGAGTAGCAAGGCCGGGTCTGTGCCGTGCCGGGCAGGCTCCACCAGTGCGCTCCCTCTCCCCCTCCCCGAGAAGAAGTTGTCAGCAGAACCTGTAGGAGCAGGGGCTCGTTGACTGCTCCCTGTCCATTACAGCCCAGATTATAAGCATATTGCACAGCCCTCTCCGCACGGTGCTGCGGAAATCCAATACGCTGAAAGGTTAATGCAATCAATTAGGGTGACAAGGAAGTAGAGTAAAGCCTTCCGAGTAGATGAAAGGGAGAGAGAGATGGAGACAGAGAAAAGCAAAGTGAAGTCGGGGGGGGGGAGGGAAGGAGCAAAAAAGACAAGTGGGAGGAGGAAGAAGATGGTATATAGGGCTTGTGTTGGAGACCACAGGGTGCTGGTGTGGCCTGCAGGTGCTGTCCTGCCCCAGCATGGACGGGGCGGTGTGATCCACAGGGGCAAGGCAGGCCATGGATCCCCAAGGCAGCAAGCAGGTGGGCCAGGACTCCCCCTTCTTGGCTTCTCCTGCCCTCTCCCGCAGAGTGCGGAGCCCTGCTCAAACCGCAGCTGCCCAGGATGTCCTGCCGCCAGCCTGCTCCCTCATACCGCTTACTTGGGGGACGGGCAAAACTCTCCCTGTGCCTTTGCTGCCCAGCTACCTAGAAGGCATGGAAGAACTGCTTGGGTTTAGAGTTGCCATGCAAGGCAAAGGATCTCAGCAAGCCATGGGGAAGAACAAGGGGAGGAAAAAGAGGGAACAGGAAGGACAGAGAGAACTTCCTCTGGCTCTTCATACACTGTGCACAGAGAAAGGTGAGGATGAACACGTGGCATCTCTTTGTAAACCTCCTAGCTAGACACTGGTCATCACCACCAGCCATTTGCCTGCACCTATACCCTGGTGTCGCAAGGAATTTTTCTTTTGGTCTGGCTGTGTGGGAGCTCAGCCCTGCCAGTCTTGAGAGCACCCATAAAAGAGGTGAGATCTCTTCTCCCTGACTCTTCCAGCCTCCTTCCACGTGTGCCCTGCAAGGCCAGAACGCAAACCCCTGCCAAACCCGAGGCGCAGCAGGTTCACCTCTGCCTGCAGAGACAGTTTGATGAGGATGCAGTGGCACTCAGCCCACCAGCGCAGCACGGAGATCCCAGTGTCATAACGTGCATCCCGCTGCTCCGTCCCGCAGGGCACAGGCCTCTCCCTGGGGCATTTCACTCAGGGGAGAGCCCTGTCCTCTGGTCCCCCTGAGCCGCTGCAGGCTGGCGGAGCTCCTGCTCTCCGACCCCGCAAGCAGCGCAGTACTTCATTAACCTGGGCTGACGGGTCAGCGAGTGCAGCCCCTTCCTACCACAGCTCCTGCTCGTGCACAGCTCGGCCTAGGAGAACGTGACACCAGCTCATTAGGACAAATTATTACTCTATAACCCCTGCTGCAATGTCCCTTAATATGCCTATTTAGCAAGAGACAAGTCCTGGTGGGCTCCTCGGCATTAAAACAACCTCATAAATCACCAGAGGCACAAGCAGTGTGATCTCCGCTTCCAGGAGCGGAGGGCAGGGCGGCTGTACCCCCACTGGGTGCTGGAGGGGTGCAGAGTCCTCTGCTGTTCTGCTGTAGACAAAATGAAACTCTCGGTGTTGCTGGGGGGGATGCTCTGCAGGCAAGGAGTTGCTGTCTGACTGTGGCTCGCTGTGCAGCCAAACACACACCCAAGTTTCAGTACAATGAACTGATGTTCCCCAGTTGAAATCCACTGCAAAAGTATTCCGGGATGCTCATACAAACTGCTGGGCCTGCTTCACTCTGCCTTATCCCTGCCTAACTCTGCCCTCGAGAACTACCATCAGTGTCATGTTCCACATGAGACCTATAAGATTCAAACGTTTCCTCTGTTTCCCTGTGACATATGTGAAGTCAGCCCCAGCTTCACAAATTTGGCCTCAACACACTAACCCTACTTGCGAGCTCCTTGCAGGTTAACTAGCAAAGGCAGAGAGCGAGTTTGGAAGCGGACGCTGTTGGCAGGCACCATGCGCTGCCTCCCTGCGTAAGGCCACGCTAAACTCCGGGGGACTGAGCCCGTTGCACATGAAAGCAGTCGGCTTGCACCTTGCGGGGAGAACAGGGCTGCAGGCTGTCTGGGGCCAATCCAGAGATTACAGAACCTTCACAATTTAGGGCACAGTGAGTGAGATATCACAGGGGAAGACAGAAACGCGGGCAAATGTCAGAAGAAGGCTGCTACTGAACAGGAACGGGGAGCATGAGGAAATCAACCTCCAGCCTGATCCGTAGGAGAGGGGAAAGGCATAAAGAAAACAGCGCCAAAGAAGGGGGAGGGAGAGAGAAGGGGCAGCAGTGCCATACCAAACAGGAGAGAGTGAGGAAGAAAAGTAACGGACAGGAGAAAGAGAAGAAAGTGTGAAAAGTGTGTGATGCTGGGCACAGAGGAGGGCAGAATGAGAGCAAAGGGACAGAGAAATGAGGGACCTGAGAGAAAGAGAGGGAGGGAGGGCGGGAGGAAAAGGAGGAGAAAAGAGCAAGAATAGCCACGCAGCGAGGAGCACGCGGGCGAGGCAGAGCGCTGTAACCAGGGTTGTGAAGCATGAAAAGGGAAGAATCTGCCTGTTCCTTTCAGTGCTCGGAGCATGGCGCTCGGTGGTGACCTACACTGTGCCCGGCTGTGATCACGTTTTCAGGGCCACTGCCTGCCGATCCCAAACAATGATGGGGAGCCTTTGAAGTCAGAGAAAGAAGCCGCAATGTGAACTGGGGACTTTCTTTTTTTTTTTTTTTTTTTTTTTTTTCTTTTTGTAACCCCCAATTTTTTTAAGGGCGGGGGGAAGAAGGGAGGAAAAGGAAGGGCTGAAGTGGTGGGGGGAAGGTTGGGGGAGAGGTTGCAAGGACAAAACAGAGAGTTGCTCTCGGCGGGGTGCCCCGAAACGAGAGAAACAAAACAAACAGTTTATGAGTAGGGCACATGCTGCCTGTGTCTGCATGCCCCGCGCTGCCGGCCCCCCGTGCTCCCAGGGAGGCTTCTGTTCCCCAGCAATGATGGATGGACGCATAGGGCCATTCAGGCCTGCCATGTTACAGCAGCGGTATTTACATAACACTGGCCTTCCACCGGTCACCTCTGACACTGCCCAGCCCGGCCTGGGGCCCCCTCCCGCCCCAGCCAGCCCCGGCCCATCCGATACCGCTCGGACTCAGCTGATGAGCTCCCTGATGCTGGGGCTCAGGGGTCCCCACTGCTGCAGGATGCTCTGACACACCGCAGGGAGCACTCCCGGCACCTCTGAGCTGACGTCCCACAGGGCAGAGCGCTCCTCAGCCTCCCCATTGCCACCACCACTCCTGCCCTGGCCTGGTCTCAGACTTGCCTCGGCGCCTGGGGAGGGAGAGGAGCAGTGGGAGAGGCTAGACTTGGCGGCGCTGCAGAGGGTACAGTGCAAAGACGCAGGGAAGAGAGTGGGAACTCTTCAGGTGATGCACAAGGGAGCACCGTGGTCCCCTTGGGGTCACGAGGAAGAGGAAAGCACAGCAGGAACTGCCTCAGCGTGGCAGGGGCTTCTCAGTGACCATCACCTGAGGTGGTGCAGGGACTCTCTTACCCAGCACATGGAGACAAGGCTTTTAAGAGAGACAATCGCTTTTCATTTCCCTGGGCTTTAGGCCTCTAACTCTTATCAGGCATGGACTAAGTGACCATCCAGCTCCAGGAGACTGTGAAGGTGTGGGGTTTTTTTGCAGTAACACAGACGATGAGTATCTAGGTAAAGGGAAAACCCACAAAAGTCAGGATTCTGCTGGAGACACAGAGCTGCTTCCGTCCTATCAGCACGGTGCTGCAGTCTGAATAGATAAAAATGTGCCAGAGGAGGAGGAGAGCATGCACATCACCATCTTAAATTATGTGAACTGAGCTCAGCAAAACTTTGCGGTAGATGGAGACCGCATCCTATTCAGTGAAAGAACATTATCTATCTCCCACCAGCCCACACGGATGAAGATGAAGTGGGACCCTCCTCACCAAAGCCCTTACACACTTTTTAATCTGTAAAGACAGAGGTAGTAGAGAAGATATTGAGGAAAACCCACAGTGACAAAACCAGGTGCCTGGAACAACTCGTGTACAAAGACAAAGACGAGATTAGGACACACATAGGCCGTGTCTGCATTAGACCTTCTTCTGTTTTCATCTCTCTCTGTAACTAACAACAGTCCAATCCCAGAAGTTCTACTGCAGACACAGCCACAGCGAGCAGGCCATAAAGTGTGAGAGACACGCAGAGGAAAAGAGAACCCAGGAGGGCGTAGTGACATACCCATTGCAGTCTGAAGTCTCTCCTACCTTTCGGAGATTTCAAGGCCTGGTTTCTTGCCTCGTTTTTAGCTCTAAATTCACTTCATCCTGGAGAGGGAAGAGAAAGGAACCAGTTAATACACAGGGCACACCTCACCAAGAACCAAGGCACAGACACTCACAAAAGCTGAGTGAGAACCCAGCTGCAAGCAGGGTCAGCATGGGGCACTCAAACTTCGCACGGGAACAAAGTGCTTTCCTGCTTCTGGCTGCACCACGCAACGCCATGCACACCATGAGACACACAGCACTCCAGCACTTTGCTCTGCGTGAGACTCCTATCAAGGGCTGGGAATAGTTTCGCATAGAGAGAGCAGCTATTACTGGCCTGAATCCTGCTTCCCAGGTACCACAGACAGACCTCATCCTGGTCTGCACCCCACTTTGCCCACACATCCAAGGGTGCCTTCTGCTCCATGCCAAATTACTCCCTTTCCAATCTTCCCATTTCCTCTGCTGACCCCTCTTTCCCAGAGGTTCACCAGTGTGCTAATGCTGAGGCCTCCCTTGCACAGCAATGGGGCACAAGACGATGGGGTGCAGGACTGGGTCCCAAGGCACTGAAGCCCCTTATCCACTCATCTGTGTGTCTTCCTTCCTGGAGAATGCAGAGAGCGAGGAGGAAAGAGAAAAGGGACAGGGGAAAAAAAGTCACAGCAAAACACATGAAAAGTAAATTGAATTATTTAAAACCATATGTTCCAAAAATGTGACAGAGCATAAAAGCCGTGCCGTGAGACTTCCGGAGGGGGTTATCCTGCACAGGCAGGGTGGGAGGAGAGCTCGCGGGAGGGGGAGGACTGCTCCACAGCCAGCCAGCCAGGGACTTCCCTCTCCCAGTGCCGGAAGGCGACAGGGAGCATGGGGTGGCCTCATGCACAGTGGCAAGGGTGCTTGGCCCATTCCTGCAGTCTCTGTTTTGCAACCCTGCCAAAACAGCTATCATAACTGCCCGAGACGTGGCAGTGAAATGACAAACTGGCTGGAGGTCACACACAGTGAGTCCATGGTTGAATCCAGGAGCCCCAACCGCCTGCACCAAGCGCCTGCTCAGAGCGTGCCTCCCTCTCCAGGGCGCAGCATTGTGTCCCCCAACTCAGCCCCTTGTAGGGACCCCGCTTTAGCCCCTTGGAGAGCAAAAGTGAGAGGGACTTGGCTCTGGGGAGTCAGTGCGGCCGCTGTGGCTCTCCCCTGTGTTTTGGGGCCCTGGTGCTCTGTGCGTGTGGACGGCCTCCTCCCATCACTCACACTCCACCACTGCCTGCATGCTGCGCCAAAGATAGATGCCTGGTGTTGGCTGGGACCCAGAGCGGGAAGGAGCTGGTGAGATATCCCAGATGGATGGACCGACACGGAACAACAGGGAGCCCCTCGGGTGAGGAAGATGCATAACCAGCCTGGCTCCTTCCCTTCCCACTCAAACCCTGGCGGTAACAAGGCTGAGGACACGGCTGGAGTAACAGCTCCCCCACTTGAGGTCCTTCTCCCACCCTGGCACCGTCTGTCCTTCTAGCTCTCTCATCCCCTCTCTCACCTTTTCCTTCCCTTTGTTCTCCCTTTCTTCCTTGCTCTTCCCATCGCTTTCTCTGCCACTCTGTCACGGTCTTTTTTCTCTCCCTCCCTTTTGTTCTCTCCCCCTTTCCCGAGCTCTGCCTGTAACTCTCTGCCTTTCTGGCTTCACTCCCTCGCCCCTGTGCACAGTCAATTCTTGGGTTTGAGTTTTTAATTGTTTTTTTTACTCCCCTTCTTTCGGCCGCAGCTTATCAATGATGCAAGAGGAATAACGCCAATTTACTTAGAATGTGTAATCCCCAAATCAGATTGGGGGATTGTATGAGGCAATATGACCTTGCATATGTCTCCATTAAAGCCAGCCAGGCCTCCTCTTGTATTCTGTGTTCCCAGTACATATTTAGACAGATAACGCTAATTGTACTTGACATGTCCTCTTAAGGATGGACTCTTCCCTCCCCCAGCTCTGCCTGCTTTCCTGCCTGACAATGCGCCAGAGCAGAGTCCGCTCAGTCGCAGCACGGCATGGTATGGCACAGCACCTGCGGGGCTGGCCGGCCGGGTGGGCGTCCGGCACAGCCCGCACGCCCAGCTCCACTGCGAGAGCACCGCCTGTCCTCCCCAGCGCTGCACGCCTCCATACGGGAAGCGGGGCCAGCCAGCAGGGACAGGGCAAGGAGCAGGGGCAGGGGGGAGCGTTGCTGGGACGTAGTTAATCTGAGATTACACACTGTTACTGTGACAATCTTGGATTCTCCAGAAAAATGAGCAACGCGTTGTCACCTCCGAAGCCATGGGTACCACCTCACCGTGCCCCTCTTCCTGCTTACTGCACTGCCACCCTCCCTCCTCCTCCTCCCCACCTTGTCCCTGCCTCCTCGCCTTCCTCCGTCGGGCTTCTCCTTTTACTTGCGCCAGTCCCCTCCTCTGCTTTCGGAGACCAAGGGCTGGCTCCTTCCCCCGAATCAGAGCGAGACAAACCTTTTGGGGACAGGCCCCAACCATGACACAACACCCCTCACCAGAAAGTGCGAAGCTCCAAAGTGTTTGGACAAAGAGAGGAGACTTGCTCGCCACGACCATCTTCGAAGCCTCCCTCCTCTCCAAGGAAGGGCTTCCACCCTGCACCTCTCAGCTCCCACATCGGGGCATAAAGCTCTTTAGGTAAATATTTATATCTGGCTACTGGCCTGTGGATCCCAGCTCCAGCTTCTAGGGAACATCATGAAGAAATCCAGACCTCCCTGTTCCCCGTGCCTGCCCATACATCGCTGCTCTAGAGCAGACAAACACGACACAGGAGGAGGAGGGGAGCTTATTCCAAGGAAACCAATGGCTCCAAACTCTTCGCCAAAGTGGACTCAGATTTTTTTTTTTCCCCTTGACACAACATCCTAATTCGACTTTTTCAGTATCTTTCCTTCAACAACCTTTTTTCCTTCCTCCCCTTCCTACCCGGCAACTGCGCATTTATTAATTCATGAGGCACTAATTAGTTCTTTGTTTAATTTTGTGTTAAACAGACTGACCGGAATGATAACGACTTGCAGCGTTGCATTACGGTCCCCAACCGCCCCTGTTTTCTGACAACAAGGGAGCGCAGTGAGACTGGCGTGATGAACCCCAATTCCCACTCCAGTTGCACTTCATTAAGTCAAAATGTGACAAGAAGCTTAGAGAGCAACTTTCAGATCGGATCGCACATAACAATTGGGCAGGAAACTTTCCGAGGGGGAAGCGGGAGAGCACTCGCAGCGAAGGCTGGCACCGTGCACAATTCCCCGGCGTGCCTGCCTTAAAGGAGCCGGCTTGGGCTGCCGGTCGAGGCAGGACTGAGGGCACATGCTGGTGGCGAGGGGTGCCGGGGGAAGAAGAGGAGAGGCGGGGTGGCAATGCAAGCCAAATGCAGGGCAGGAGGCATCACTGCTTCCCATTCCCCTCAGTTTCATTTGGAATGATGGGGTGTGTTGGCAGCCTCTGGGATGTGCAACCTTGGCGAGTCACTCCGGGAACTCTGAGAGCATCTTTAGGTACCTTCAGTTCCATGCCTCAGTTTCTCTCCCGTAGCTCTGCGGTGAAACAGCTGGCGATCCTCAGCTGATATTCAATTATCAAGAACTACACAATTACAATGGAGTCCCCTTAATTGCAAAGGGAGAGGCTGAATATTGGCACCCACATTGCTAAAACGAGAAGGGAAGGGACAGCTCTGACACCAGGGAGAGGGGTGGCTGCTCTCACCGGCACGGAGCTGTGCCTTCCTTTACCTTTGTACAGTGCCTGACGCTCCAGTGACACTAACAATTTTTGAAACTGATCCTGATCAGTCTAGTACCAGCAATAAACTTGGTAAGCCATAAAGCAAGTGCCCTGCACCCTGAGCTCAGCCCTACAGGTGGGAATACAGCCACCACAGTGCTGCCAGTCCTTGAGCTCTTCGCTGAGTGCCACAAGTGCCTCACTACTATGGCACAAAGTTTGGGCACGTGGTCACGTGTTTGGCCTGGCCCAAGCCTCACCTGGCAAAAAAAGTCTGATCATGACTTATTCCTCATCACTGGTCAACAAACAGACTGACAGACAGACAACACAGCCTGGGTCACAACCAGGCTCAGCAGGATCTGTCCCAGTCTTGTTGGCACATGAGGGTGTACAGTGTATGGCCAACTCCTTGAGCCCCTTCTGGCTCATTGACGCGCAGTGACACGTAAACAGCCTACAAGAAAGTGAGAAGGGTCTTAAAACACCTTCTGAGAGAGTAGGTGTGTGTGAAAAGGAAAAGAGGACTTCCCAAGTGCACGCAACATGGAAGTTTTGCAGCAGTTCAAAACGCATCTTCTGCTACTGCATGGACATCATCTGTGGGAATACGCTAAGATCACAGAGAGCTGAAATGAACTGAAATGCCTTTTCTAGCAGGTATTTTTCCACACTTCTCCATCATCCCTCTCCCTCTCTCCCCAGGAACGGAATATTCATCCCTAGCTTTGCTCTGCAGAGGCTCAAAGCTCAACTAAGTTCCAAAACACCAGCAAAGCCACGTGAAGGACTCTCTGTTGAGGGTCACATCAGGACTGGGGAGTGACACTTGAGCTGTGTGGGCATGCACAGCAGTATGTCCTGAACAGGGCAGGGGCAGAGGAGTGAGCACTGTGACCAAAGCCTCCGAGCCTCGGGGGACACCTGCATAGCATCAGTCTCTACGTGCATTATCAGTATTTTCACCTGAGTGAGCTCTAAACGTACGGGTCCTTGGGGAAGGGGCCAGTCTGCAGCAAGGTATCACAGGATGGTGTTTGCCAGCACACTTGCAGCTGAACAACACATGGATCTGCTAGCAGACGTGTTTGCGCTGGTTTCCATCTTTCATGAACCTGGAATACAGCAGGGACCTCTGTGACTGACGAAAAAGCTGTTCCTGCATGACAGAAATCCCAGGAAGACACTAGATCCCTCTGATTGCAGCTCTACATGTGCTCTGGATCCCATAAAAATGCATATGTAGATATCTACACTCAGCTGGATGGTTGGACTGGTGTCCAGAAAGGGCAAAAGCACCCATTAACATCTGAAGCAAGGACAACTGAGAAGGTCCAGGATTGCTGGGGACACGGAACACCCCCTACTGTCACCAGCCCGATAAGCCTTCTTGGTTTTGCAGAGAGGCTGGAATATCCTGACTGCCCTATAGATGAAGTTGGTCCTTGTCATCTGCTGAGTAGATGTTTCAGAACAAAAGGCAGATACAAACCCCATCCCTTTCCTCTGTGAGGCCTGCCCGGGCGCGGGCTGTAGACCCTGTCCAGGTGCCTATGCCGAGAGGCATGCGCCTCACACCCTCTCTCAGGAGCAAGGGGATGGGGCAGCAGCATAGAAAGGTCCCCAGAGTGGCCCAAGCCTGGCGTGAGCAGGGGGAGAAGCTGGTGAGCCAAGGTGAGGAACCAGCATGACCAATGGGGCAGAGCGAGGGGCAGCTGAAGGACACCCCGAGCTCCCCAGGACAGAGCCCTGCATGCTCTCGCCACACAGTCACACTCAGCTATTACCTCCTTCCAATCTTGGACTGCTCAGGGAAAAGCGCATGGGCTGAAGGAGAGGGAAACTCATGTTATCTCCTGTTCTTTGCTGCCATTACAAGGTAATACCAGTAGCGCAACACAAACCAACTACATCCCCTGATTGTTAGGGCTACACAGCTGTCAGTGCTCTCAGAAAAGTTTTGTGCTGAAAATGAGGGTAACAAGCATCCCAAATAGGTCGTGGTCTGCCCTTTCTTCCTAAAACAACACGCTGAAATGTCCTAGACTCCATCCTCAATCCTCTTTAACCAGGAAAACTCTCCTCCAAGGATTATGGGCCCGCTGCCCCCCTTCTCTTCCCCTCCATCTGGCTGGGAGCAGCCTGGGACCGAGCGCTCTTCCCAGCCCTGGGAGAACCCTGCAGTTTCTCTCTCATAAAAAAGAAAAATGGGAGCTATAAAAAAGGCAAAGAAAAGAAAAGCAAAGCAAAGGGAAATCACTGCGAAGGAAGAAAAGAGCAAAGCCCCCCTTCCCCACCCACCCCTTCCCCATTACCTGTCCTTTAGCACTGGGTAGAGCTGCCTGCTTCATTGCTCCCGAGGACTCCTCCTCGGCACAGCGATCCCCGGGGAAATCCTGCCCTGCCTCTCACCCTTTCCCCCCCTGCTCAAACCTGTTGAGCAGAACCCAGTCCAGCTCAATAAAGTTGATGCAAAAAGAAAGAGGAAAACCAGTGCTGGGCAGTAGAAAAGGGACAGGGGCCATCCTGGCGGTAACCCTGCAGCTCGGTGCCCATCAGCCACCTCTGGAGCGCTGGAGCCAAGGTCGGGACAGGGGGACAGGAGACAGCAGCCCTGCTGGTCCCAATCCATGGCCGGTTCCAGCTTCCCAGCACTGATGGCACCCAGGAAAGGCCCAGGACCCCCACCTCGCAGCACAGCTACGGCACTGCCCAGCACAGCAGGAGGTGGGTGCCAAGAGAGGATCCCAAGGAGTTGACCTCACCTCCCCCCCCTCCGACATCTGTAAAGCACAGCAGTCCCCAAACTTGGCTTTCGGCAGCCCCGGGCTGGCTCCTGCTAATTTGCTGTCAGGCTGCCTAAGCAAACCAATTAAAACTAATCATTAATTATAAAAAAGAGAGAGAGAAAAAGACCCTGCACAAATGGAGAACTGGAAAGGGCATGGGGAAAAGAAGGACAGGAGGGAGCAGAGTGAAAGAAGAGAGCTTGAGAAAGGGCAGGGGGAAGAAAAGGGCTTTAAAATCCCCAGCACAGAGCCTTGGATGAAGGCAGCAGAAGGGCAAGTGGTCTCCCAGGGCAGGGTGGGGAGAGGCGGAGGTGAGGGAAGCAGGGGGGGGGACCTGAGGGAAAAGCGGCGGTACGAGGGATGGCAAGGCACACGCAGAGACCAGGTCCTGCCGTGGTGGGAGCTGGCACCATCGACACAGCCATGAAGGTGGCTCCACACTCCCTCCGCCATCCCAGCCCCAGCAGGGCTCTACCAGAGCCAGAGGGGCATGAGCTGTGGTTCGGCGGAGGAGCGGGCGCTTGCCAGCCTGCAGAGAGGAGGGCAGAGGAGGAGGAGGGCGCAGGGGGAGCAGAGCAAGCGAGAAAGGCAGAGCCAGGATGTGCACCAGGACTCGGGAGCGCTGTCCCTTCACATCAGGGCTACCGGCTCTCTCGGAGAAAATGCCTTAGATAGGGATGAAAAATGGGGCATTTATGAAAAGCCCCTGATTATGCGGGTTTCACTGGGGCCCTGGCTCAATCGCCGTCGCTCCCGCTGGCTCCCCACGAGCTCTGGTGGCAGAGAACCCTGGCAGCTGTCAGAGCAGCCAGCACGCCCCCGCCGCCGCCGCCCCCGCGCCACCGTTTTGTTCCCCGGACCCGCACACACGCACGCTTCCCAACGCCCCTTTTGAAGAGCCTCAGGCCCACGTCGGGCTGGCGGATGGCGGAGAGGTGGGGGCAGTGCCATGGAAACGGGCCCTTTCCTGGGGAAACGCGCTGCCGGCCCCCCCTCCTCATCCCGGGTGCCCCTTTTGAGGAGCTGTCAGGACCCTGAGTGAGTGTCACACGACCCAAAGACCAGGCGTGACCAAGCCTATTTTCTGCCTCAAATTTGATTGATTAAAAAAACTTTTTAGGAAAACCATGTTAAAAGACAAAAAAAGAAAAAAGAGGAAAGAAAAAAATTAAACAGAAAGGGACAAGGGGGTGGGGGAAAAGGGAAAGGCCTCTGTGCTGGGTTTCCCTGGCAATAGCACCAGGGGACAAGTGTCAGAGGCAGATAAACAGCATAACCAGGCCGAAAATAAAGGTCAAAGGAAGCATGAAACTTAACACAACAGTGATTAAGATAATGATGAAGCAGGGGACCCTAGAAAAAAAAAAAAAAGTGTGACACACAGAAACACACATATATGCTCCAAGTGATGGCCCAAGAGACCTGGTATGTGGGAAGAGGTGATGGGGCTTGCTGGGCCCTAGGGGTACCTGGGCAAGAGCAGAAATGGAGGAAAAAACAAAGTGAAGGACTTGGGGAGAGGGCATCTGTGATTTCCTGCCAGGCTGGTTGCTGTAGGTCGAGTCTGCCCAAGTCCAGCAAGCCCCCAGGGCCAAGGGGTCCCTCCCGTAACGCAGACACGCTGTCCCAGCCAGGCAGTGCTTGAATTTGCCACCAAATTCCTCAAAAGACTTTCCCTGACGCCAGGAGGACAGCCCGAGTGGGTGTGAATCAGGGAGGCCCTGCTGACACTGACGGAGCTGTGCTGGTTTATGCTGGCTTGGGATCGGGCTCCTTGCCTTTAAGCAACTGGTATAAAAAGCCTCAGAGATGCCAAAAGGGAAGGACGCTGGTCAGAGCTCCCTGCCCGCCTCCTCTCCATTGCCAAGGCTAATTCTGCAGAGAAAAGCCCAGAAAGGCTGAAGGATTCAGAAAGCAAATCCAAGAATGTCATACCCTTCGGCATTTACCTACTCTGTCTCAAAACCTCTAGGATGATCTCACATTTTTGGAGCCCAGCTTACGACTTTCAGTTGCCTGGGACTGGCTAAGTTACTATCGCCAAGAGGCAGCAAAGACATTGCAGATTGTTCACTGGCTTCTTCCTCCATGAGTCCGGGACTTTAAAGCTTGTGCAATAGAAAGCGCTGGAGACAAAAGGCTTTCCACCTTTTCTGCACCACCTTCCCATTGGGAGTAACTCTGAGCCCCTGGAAAGCGTTCCTGCTCTGGCTTTTCTGGCATGCCAGAGTCCTGATGGGACTGTAGGGATCCTGTAGGGGTTCTGGTGGGACAGGGACAGGGAAGATGCCTGCAGCCAGCACTGGACTTCATTGTCCCTTGCACTTGCCCTCCAGTGCAAGGGACCGCTACCTCACTGGTTTCCTGAAGTTTGCACAACTACCTCAAATTTAGACAGAACGTAGATCAGAGAAGGATTGTTCTTCCTGCCAAATATCTTGGGGAAAGTAATTTTTTAGTTCAAAATTTTCATCCACGTAGTGTTTATCATGAGGAAGAGGAAAGAAACGTTCTCACAAAAAGGGTTGAAAAAGTGATACATATATGTTTATACACGCACGCAGGCGCGCACTCTAAATTTCACTTTGTCAAAAAGCTGTTTTCCATCAAATATATTTCAATGCAAAATTTCTAGCATCATATCCATGTGTCTCCCCCCTCCCCCATCATTTATATTCATGGTCTTTTGTAAAGAATGATTCAATTAAACCACCGACGTTCCGCGCTAGGAGAAGAGTCAGAACAGTGAGAGGAACTCCCCAAAAGTAGAGCAGGGCCAGACAAGGCTTTGCTGGACTGGGAGAGGAATCTGAACACCCACCAAAGATGTGCAGGTTAGAGGGGCTGGGATACCACTGCCTCACACCTCTGGAAACACAGCACATCTGCGAGCGTCAGCTCCAGCTATGAAAAAAAAAATTAAAAATCACTGCTCCAATCCCTGACATTATTGACTGAAAAATGTGATTTGAAAAATAATAATAGAAAGCAAGGCCTTTTTTAATTTCATTTTTGAGCCATTACAGTTCATGTTTTCATTCTTTTTTTTTCCTCCTTGGTAATCAGAAGAATGAGAAATGTGATTAAAAACCAAAAAAAACCCCAAACAAATAATGAAACCTGAGATTCTCATTTGGTCTCTCGTGTCCAGAAACACGGACTTTAAGGGAAAACACCAAATGTCCTTAGGCAGAGGATAAAATGAGGGGCTGGCAATGTTATGTTTTGGTTAATGCTGTTATGAAATGTACAGAAAGTCTGAGATACCGACGATACTTGTAAACATATTCTTAGGTTTTCCTCCCTACACATCTGATAACAAAGATTTAACACACGCTCAGATGCGTGCTCCCAACCCTCCAAAGCGATGAGCAAACTAGTGTTGGGGACGCGTGTGCGAAATTGTATTAAAGTTGAAATGCCCTCAATGACTGACCTGGTTCCATTTTACTTTTTGCAAGGAAAAACAGCCCCATCCCTCAAAACAGTCAGTGCAACCTTGAGATTTTATGCACAGACGCAAGATTACTACTCAGCAATAGTAAGACCACTTTTATCAAAATCTTTTTTGCATTTTCCAATGAAAATAATACTCTGCATTTCAAAAAGCTCCATGAGCAAAGATCAGTTTCACTTTCTAATGTGCTTAAACTGATTTCTCTTGTTCAGAAAGAAAACCCAGCAACTTTGGCAACTAAACAAAACAAAAAAAAGGAACATGCCAGGTACAAAAAAGACCTGGAGTAAAAGCGGAGATACTTTTCCAGCGGCACACCTTCCCTCACCTCTCCTGGCAGCCTCAGCCTAGCAAAGGAGCAACTTTCTCTGGCCGCAGCTCTCTGACGGCAGCACCGTTCGGTCCCCACTGGCAGGCAAAAAGCAGCAGTCACTGGCACAGAGAAAAACGCCAGCACCTCGGCCGCCCTGCAGTGTGCCAGCAGGCTGGGACAGGCACACGCCGCGGGCTTCCAGGCTACCAGGGCAATCGGCTCGTAGGGAACATACTCTGACACGTGTGTCCCTGTACATTCAGGACCAAATAATCGCGCACACCTCGCAAACGCGTGCGGAGCACACAAAACTCCCTCGCCATGGCCGAGGAACTGTCAGGAGAACACAAGCAAAAGCTGCTTCTTGACAGCGAGTCATTTATATTTTAGCTTCGTTCCATTATCCTAACGAATCCTTCATCAGCAGATGCAATATTAACAGCAGAAAATCAGCTCATTACATCCGGGGGGATTTCATCAAGTTGACAATCATATATGCAGCTACCCGAGCCTGGAGAGGACAGTGCTCTCGTTATTTAGTTATCTTGGTTTCATCTTAGAGGCTTTTTCTTCCTCTCTTTTTGGGGGTGGGGGTTGATGGTTAGAGGGTGCTTCCCAAACAACTGCCAGACCCCTGAGCTTTTAGGATGCTGGTCCACAGACAGACGCGCTCTGCTGGGAAATGCTCCAGCCCATCCACAGTAGCTGCAGCTGTTAAAGAGGGAAAAAAAAAAACCTGACACAATCTGCAACCTCTGGAGCTTTGAGGGCATTTCTCTGCAGAGTTCAGACTCCAGGAGGGGGTTTGCATCCTATACAGCTCCTGCCTTGTGTCCAGGAACATATGGAGCGGCTGTTCTGGTTCTTCTGCTCCAGGCAGGACTCAGTGCTCTGAAGGGTCTCTCTTTGCAGGCGTCCTTATCCAACTGTAGTGTCCCCAGAGGGACAAAATACATTTAAACAGTCTGGGATTTTGTGATGAACTTCCCAGACAAGTGACAGAAGAGGCAGTCCAGATGAGTTGAAGGGGAGGAGAAGGGAGTAACAGGGAGAGTTAAAGGATGAGTTCAGAAGATTGTGGGGCTCTTTTCTCTCCTGCCTTGTCTAGGGAGCATTAAACAACACAGCTGAGGAAGCCTGTCATGACACCTTTAGATGATGCTCTAGAACGTGGCTGAAATAATCCACAGATCGTCTTGTGCAACATCTAGGTGAAAACTTTGAGTCTTTGTTCTTCTTCCCCCATATATTCTTGCTTTAAAATTATGGGAATGGGCATGCACATTTCAGTGTTACTTCTGCTTTTCACAGGCGTTCCAGGGCCTACAGGCTGAGAAGCCCGGCAGCAGAAAGGCAGCTTGGAGCAGCCAGATGAGGGCTGACGGGAGCTCCCCGTGCCTGTGCACTGCACCAGACACACCAGCAGCTCCCCAGGCAACTCAAGGTGGGGCACAGAGCGCTCTCAGGGCTGCCAAAAATCCAGCAACACTGCGAAGCGTGTTCCTCAGTGCCTGCACAGCTGGGGTCTGGCTAATAATGCCTGCAGAAGACCTTCCTGTCTTCCTCAACAACAGCAGCCAAAGAAGTCTTTGGCACCTCCAGTCTGAAAAGTCACTGCTTGCAGCCTCAGGCCTCCTCCCTGCTTACAAAGGAGCTTTTCTGCCCACCCTGAGACTCCCTGGAGGAACAGGGATCTCCTGCCGAGTTCTCACTCATACATGGTGGGTGCCTTTGCCACCACATCGAGCAAAGCCTGGTGATTTCAGCTGGAGAGCAACAATCTGGCTTCCAGGACTTCTCTCCATCAGTGGATGAAGCTGGAGAGACCAGTCTGGAACTGGACATGGACCACTCACGGCAGATACCTGCTTCTGGACAAGCCTGTCTGCTTCTCAGCCTCAACCACCCAACCTAGCTGAAGGGAGAAGTTGAGCTCACATCTCCTCCAGCTCAGAGGGGGCTGGGATGGGCATTTTACATTTTCCCAGCAGGGCTGGATTTCTGCACAGCAAGGAATATGTTCCCGGGACGTCAACTCCAATCTCTACCGCGCTCTGACAGATTTAAGCTCCAGTTTGTCCGACAACATCCCAAAGTGTAAGAAACTGGGGGCAGACTCTCTAATCAGGCTGTAGGACAAAGGCCCGGTCTGACCCTGTCACTTCCACTTACTCTTGCTGTCTGTCTTGCTCCCCCCACCCTCTCGGCAGCCTCCCTGCCCACCCTCGGCTGCCCTCCCTTCCCTAACACAGCTGGGCTAATCCTGCTCCTCCCGCGTCCAGAGCAAATCCTCCCCAGAGTAAACCAATCCTGGGAATTTTTATTAGATTATCAGCCTGCCAGCTCAGTGCTGGCTGGACTAATCCTAATCAGGACTGATTTCTATTAGCCAGCTTCAGGGAGGAGCTACGCTGTCCCAGCACCCCAGGCCCACACTGGGGGAGCCCAAGGCCTTTTAGCCCATTCTATTCAAATTTTCCTTTTAGAAAGGAACAAATTTAGTCCAGAATCACTGGCTGCAGCAGATGCAAAGTTTGCGTGTGGGCTGCACGTACAGAGAAGCATTGGGCAGCCATGGGGCAAACTGTCCCCCCTCGTCACCGAGTTGCAAGAGAAGCCAAAGGGGGTCCACAGCCCCTCTGGCCCCGGCTGGTACGGCCAGCAAGGGCTGGTTAGTGCCACACGGAAAGATGCTTTGTGGCAGGGGACACGAGCCTGCTGGGTAGCAGGCTGAGATGATGGGCTCATTTCAGACAAGAGGACAAGCGGCCACAGCTTGAGTGACCAGGACAGAGTTCGCAGTGCTGGCTGAGTCAGCGGGGTCTCCATGCCCCATTACCCATGCCCAAAGCAATCTACTCTCACTTCCCTCCCCATTTTATTAAAGCAAACTGTCTCTCAGGTATTTCTTTCCTAAACCCATCCCTGGCCCTGGAACAGACCTGACTGAAAATGTTTGCTCTTTACTGGTCCATGGACTGACGCTGGTGAAAGTTTTGCCGCCGACTTAACAGGATTTGAGTCAAGCCACAACGGCAGCTTGAGCAGGCAGTTCACAAGAAGAGTGTTGAGAAGAGAGAGCTCTGTCCCTTGCCTCTGTCCTCTTGTCCAATCCACCCGCTCTGTGCTGAAAGCACAACTATTAACAGCAGCCCCCAGGGGACTCCAACGCACTTCTGAGCGCAGGCAGCTGCGATGCTGCCACTCTGCTGCCGCAGAGACAGAAATCAGACAAGGAGCACTCAGGAAAGCCTCTCTTCCCAAAAGTGACCTGGGATCTTTGAAACCTTCCAGAGAAGAGGGGTCATTTAAACCTAATTGCTGTTAAGCCTCTTCTAAACTTGTCTACTCACCCTCTCACATGCACAATTACACCATCTTTAGACTGCCTTCCAAAGGAGGATGAATCCCCCGCAGGACTGAAAGTTGAACCACGCATCACGGTTCTCTCTGACTTGGTGCTTAAGTGAGCAGGTTGCCCTCCCATACAGTAGCTAGAGGGACAGCAATGCACTGGACAGGGCTTCAAGCAGGCCAAAAGATGGCCCAGGCTGGGACCAAGATCAAATGTGCTCTAAATCCTCATGCGAAGCACCAAATTGAGAGTTGAGAGCCACAGCCTTGCCTGGAGTTTAGGGAGCTTCCCCTGTGCAGCCAGTTTTGCAGAGGAGAAGCACCACACAACCTCACCATGGGAAACAGATCTTCTAAACGAGCAGCTCCACAGCCAGTGGCTCCAGACACTCTGTGCTGCATCAACTCAGGACCTTGTTCTGCGCTCAGGGACATTAGTGTAAATCACGAGTAACCGTCCAGAACATGAGGCTGTAACTTAGAGCAGCTCAAGCCCTCTTTCTCCTTTCCAGCCAGGCTTACAGCACCAGTCTTACTCTGGTAGGTGGCAAGGTTTCCTAAGAGCGAGTTAACCAGATCCGGCTGGAATCAGAGGCTGCAGCAGGCTTCCTGATGACAGAGAGAGAAATGGGGGACTTGGCCCAAACCCTCTAAAAACCACATCAAAAAGAGATGTGGGCGAGAGCCAAGAACAGATGATCCAACTGTGAAAGGGCTCTGTATGTGTATGTGTTTGTGTGTGTGCGTGCGTGCAAGCCGAGGAGAGAGGAAAAATCAAAAGAAAGAGAGAAAGGAAAGAGGAGGAGTAAGAATGAACAGAAGGATGGAAAGAAAAGGTGTGGAGGCACGAGATCAGGAAGGGACCAGAACTGTCACAATGTGTGTGGCCTGCTTGCAGGCACGCGATGAACAACAAAACATGGTAACAATATATAATAGATGTCATGTGTTAATGATAAACACAAATCAGGAGAAATACTGGCTCTGTCTCTAGCTCCTCCCAACTTGGATCTCAAAGTGCTATAGAAACATGGGGCCAGACTTGTTTCAGTACGGCAGCGCAACTCCTTTGACCTTGGTGGAGCCACGGCAACGTGCATCCTTTGGAAAAACCTGCACACTCCTTCTTGCTCTGCTGCAAACCCAGGTGCTGCTCTGCTCCTGCGCACAAAGTCCTTTCACAGAGGCAAGGAGAAGGCAGCAGACTTCCATGGGGGAGTTGGTGGAAGAGCTGTGACTGGAGACCGGGAGGCTTGACTCCCAGTTCTACGATTTAACCACCAAATCAAGGTTTAGCCCATTTAGAAGCAAAGCAGCATAAGCACATTATACAGTGCTAGCAGGATGGGGTCATGCATCCCAGCCTCCTCACTCAGCACTGCCTTCCCTAAACCCATCAACAGCGGACGGAAGGGAAGATTTCTCTGACTCAGTTTTGCCCTCACGGTATGGTGGTCTGCAATAGTCTAAATTGGATTACATCTCTCTGCTCTGGGAGAGCAGCAGCTCACCCAAACTAGCTCCTCAACCAAGTCTCCTGCCCCTCCGAGGTACGCGTAGCACCAGCAGGAACACCAAAGTTAGCACTGGCAAACATCCTCTTACAGCTCAGTGGGACATTGGGAGGACAGCGAGATCTAAGGTTGAATATGCCCCTCAGATATCAGCCCGTCCTCCTGCAGCTGGATTAGTAATCCAGGCTGGGACAGAGATCTGATCTGTTGGTGTTTCCCATTCCAGCTGTGAGCTCCCTGCCAGTCCCACACCGTCCTCATCTCTCTGCAGGAAGGATGCTTTGCAAGAGTCCCCTCCACACTGTGCCCAATTACTCCAGGAGACATCTCTCCTTTCCCACCTTGCTGCCTGTGCCTCCCACTTATATGATCTGGCAGGCAGACTCCAGGTAAAGGAGATGAGACCCAGAGACCAGCCAAACCCAAACCTCTTGTTGAGATCCACAGCCTGAGGGATGGAGAAAGAATACTAGGGCCTTTATATCCAAAGGCATTTATCATATGCCAGATGTTGGCAAAAAATGCTTGAGTACCACGGGCAGAGGTGAAAGGGAAGATGAGACATGCAGCAAACGGGACAAGATAAGAAAAGGAAGAATGTGAGATATATGACGAGGTGAATAGTGGGGACACCAAACGATGAAATGGGACAAAACCAAGTTGCTTCTGTCCTTTGAAAGAGCTCTGGCCTCGAGCAAGGACACTAATACATACCTGGCCTCACCATCCAGAGCGGCTGCGGTCGGGCAGGGAATGTGCCCAGCTCCATGTCCCCTGGAAGCTGGGCCATGCCCGAATGCAATCAGGGAAAGTTTAGACTTTCCTCCCCCCACTGCCTCTTTTTTTTTTTTTTTTTTTTTTTTTTTTTTTTTTTTTCCAATTTATCAGCAGATTGTGTGGAGCCGAGTGGCGCTCGCCTCACCCTGCTAAATAAAGCTTTGGTATTTCTGATAAAGCCATCAAATTCCTTATCACGCTGACACAAAGAGCATTTAAAGAGACACACACACTCTCCAGCACCCTCCGCTTCCCAGTCCCAGGCGCCTCAGGGTAACCTTCCTGAGCTAAAATGAAAAGGGGGGGGGAGCAGGGGGAGGTAGCTCTTTAGAGCCCTGCATTTCCCAAGCCCCGAGCCCATGTTGCGAGGGGACCCGGCCTGTTTAACCTTTAAAGAGGGAGGCTGGGTTCTGTCAGGCTGTCCTGAATACTGGGACAGATTCGATAGCTCTGTGTAAATAATGCAAGCTGAGATGTGGCATCAATAGAAATGCCCTGCAACAACAAGAATATCGATAGCCGGAAAATCCTATGAGGAGGATGGCAAACCCAAGTGTCTGTAGGTGCTTTTAAACTAGGAGAAGGGGAAGAGAACCAGAGATCTTGGGCTGTTCTGAAGACACAACCGTGGCTGCCATTGCTCCTTGGATGTGCTTTTCCTCATGATGGCCTCGACAGGGTGTGAAAAGATATGGCCATGCCACGGTCTGGACTTTGGCACTGCCTTTCCCCTGCTACCCCAGCCTGAAATCTGCCCCCGTCCCGCAAGCGATGTGACAGCAGCGCAGGCAGCCGTCGGGAGCCCCTGCTTCCCTCCCCGCAAACACAGCCCGGAGACATTCTCTCTCCTCTTTGCCACAGCGCAGGCTGTTGTTTAACCTTCAAATTTATTATTTTTAATTATTTTGATTTATAAAAGCGTGCGGCAGTTAAAACCACATTAAATAAACTCAGCGTTACGGCGCTTAACAAACACACATAACTTTGGACTTCTGAGGACTCCATAAAATAATCATCCGCCTGGAAGTCGCTGCAGCCGCCCGTCCGCACCTGCCCCGGCGCGCTCTCGCCTGGCTGGGCTCTCCCGCCGCCGCACACCCACATCCACGCACGCTCCTCGCTGCTCCGGCCCAACGGGATCCGTGCTGGCACAGCTCCACTGCCGCACACAATCCCACTTCGTTCCCAGCCTTGGCCTCCTGGCAGTCCCTCTTGCACCCAGACTCCTCAGCCTCCTCGCCTCTTCCCCCTCCACAGTCTGGGAGAAGCTCTCCTTTCTAGCTTGGCTTTCTGCCCTTCTCCAAAACGATATTTCAGTCTCTGACCTCCCTTCCCCAAAAGGTGTTTCATCCCATCTTATGCGCTGCTGAGATTCCAACAGTAGAAATAATGTTTTGACACCATAAAAATCAAAACTTAGGTCTCCACTGCCTCAGCTAGGTCTCACACTCTGCTTCAAATCCAGCTCTGAACACCAGCACCTCTCCTTGCTAAGCAAACAATCAAGCCTGGAGGAGATGAAGATGAAGAAACAAGGAAAGAGAGGAAGGAGAAAAAGAATGACTAAAAAAAGTGAGAACACCTGTCTGGTAAACTCCACCTAGGATCCCATTGGGAAAGGCTGTTTTAGGATCTAATCCAGTGTTAACGAGACCTCTGCATCCATTGCCTGTGCACAAACCTCTGCAACCAGCTGGATGCTGAAGGCGCGGGCTTTGCCTCGCAGCCCCTCTCCCCACCTGCAGACGGATCACAGAGATGTGGAGAGCACACAGCATCCTCCTTCTCCTCCTTTCTGTCCCTTGCTTCCAGGAGCAATAAAACACGCCGATGCTTTTAAATCCCAATCACCTGCTGTTTCTCAGCCTGGCAGGGCCATCCCAAGGAACTCGGTGGGTGGGCCTGAGACACACACAGAAAGTTGAGGGAAGAGACTCTCGCTCCCCTGTTTCATTGGCATCTGCAGTAAAACATCAGTGATTTATACAGGAAGTAGGTGAAGAGCAATTATAATTGATTGGGAATCATTTCCTGATGGTGTCTGGGTGTGATTGATGGTGCCGGCCGACTGCTAAAGGACAGCAAGCCCTGAAAAGAGACAATTTGTAGTTCCTGTCCGCTGAGCGGAATGCACCACAAACCACGAAACCCTCTTCTGCAAGAAACTCCTGCTCAGAGAGATGTGGCTCTCCCCAAACCACCCTGGCGCTCAGACCCGAGCTCTCCCCTTCTCCCACATAACCCCAGCTGTCCCCTCACTTTCTGAGGGTGGCCGTGCCTTTCTCTGAGCCAACTGACCCCAGGCTCCAGCAGCGCACCTCCTGGTTTTACTGATTTTTAAGAAATAAAGTATCTGTCACAGTGCTGACATGTCCTGGTGATATGGATGGCTACATCAGTGGCATGACAGTGAAGCTGCACATCTCAAGTGTCCGCTAGGGTGTTGGGGACCTCCTCCTCGCAGGCAGCGAGGGGAAGCAGGGACAGGTACGCAGCACACAGAGCCCCAGCATGTGGCTGTGCTGGCAGTATCCGCAGGGCCGTGGAGGTCACCTGTCTGAATGCCGGCCAAGGGCTGATCCTCCTCTCCATCCATGATGGAGTAAATCAGGAGTGAACTTAAAAGCCCTCTGCAGTTTCCTGGCGTAAAAGCAAGAGTGAGGAGACAGAGTCAGCCCACATTTCGGAACCGAGCAGAGGCCACCTCCAGCTGATGGCTGTTCTCTACTGGAGCAAAGTGAATCAAAGAGGTGGGACTGGGCTCGGTCCAGCTCCTGGGAGGCAGGCAGCCTCACGAGGGAAGCTGGCATCTTGACCAGCACAGGCTGTCACCTCGGGCTATCTTAGCAGAGAGATGAAAGGGCTGCAGACCAAGTGCGTTCTTCTGCTGCCCATCTAGCAGGCTACCAGTCTTTTTGGGGTCTCTGCCTTTTGGTCAAAATTTGGTGACAATGATTTCTTGCAAGATGCTCTGTCTCTCTTTGCTCGCCCACATGGCCACAGCTTCAGCCGCAGCAGGGGCCTCTAGGAGAGGGGTCCCCAGGCCAAGGAGCCCAAAACCAGCACAGGCAGGCTGGCTAGCAGGAAGGGAGGAACGCAGATCACAGCTCTAGTCCTCACTAGATGCAGGGTCCCTTGGTGGCCATGGTCTGACACTGAACCCTTCTGTGCTTCAATACAGCGCGATCCTGAGAGTTACCTGCTTCTCATGAGAATTGCAAGGGAAAAATTACCATGTGCAACGCAAGCGCTAACGCACATCCTACACTTTGCTTCTTTTCTCTAGAACCTAATACATATATAGTACAGCGACATTTCACATCTCTACAGCAACTCACGCCTAAGCCCATGCTATCTGACAGAAGATATTCCTGAATGCCTACCCCTCCTCATAAGGAAGAGCAGAACAAAATTCATAAACAAAACCTTTTGTTAAAAGTCACAACCAAGTATCCCAAACGCCCGCTTCAAGCAGAATTTTACACTCAAACAGAAGCTCCAGAAGCTCCGTGAACCTCTCCAGGAAACTCACTAGCAGACATGAAAGGCGTTTGGAGGCTGCAGTGATGGTAGAGATTTACAAATGGGGAAACTTAGTCACTGAAGATTAACATGATTGACTGAGATAGCACCATCCTTGGCAGAGCTGAGGAGGAGCTCGTTTCTGTACACCTCCTGCTCTAACCACCAAATCGTCCTGCCTTGTGCTGGAGTAAGGAGGACCGCAAAACTCTGCCACAGTTTGAGCTTGGGAAAAGAATTTTTAGGCTGACAGGTGTTGGGTTTTTGTTGGTTTGGGTTTTTTTTCCATTAAGCATTTGCATTTGTACTGAGCTACTGGAGAGGACTGGATGTGGGGCAGACGGGGAGGACGCTGTGCAGACCTCCTTGCCCACAGTTCGTATTTCATTCCCCTGGGGAGGCTCCTGTGCCCACTGCAAATGCTGGGAGCCGAGACAAGGGACCCAGACGTGCTAAATATAAAGGCTGCAGGACTGAAGAGGGCTTGTGGGTTGTTGCTCATGGGGAGGGGTGGAGGTAAAGGAGGGGGCTGGGTCACAAACTGCCTGCAGTCACAGTAGCCTGTCAATAAATTTTGCATTCACTTTACTTTCCGACAGGGATTCATTCCCTAATATGGGGCTGGCAGCTTTCTGGGTTATTTCGAGTGTGTGTGATAAAGTTCCCTGGATACTGATGGCTTCCTAGGATCAGGATTCTGAAAAAAAACCCCAGCAACATGCCTTGATGTGTGGGGTGAAGAGAGGAACCATGGCTAACTGCAGCTTTTTCTGTGAAATGAGGCAGTGTAGGGATGTGAAATACAGTCCCTTCGTCTAGGACAGAGCTCTCTCGAGCTGGGAATCGAACTTTTCTGCTGAAGAGAGCGCCTTAAAGACTTTATCATGTGCCAAAGGCTTTCCTGCCGAGATTCCAGGTACAGAGGCAACCTTACACCCTCCACTACGGCCGCTCCAAGAGGTCTGACCCCTTGTGCAGCAGGTGAATATTGAGGATGAGACAGCCCCTGACCCGAGGCGATTGGGCTAAAATATGAGGCAGGCAAAGGGAAATAAAGGCCGAGAGAGACGATTTCATCTCTCAGTGACTTGTTTAAAGTTAGATGGGTCACGGCAGAGCCAAGAAAAGAAGCTGGGTCCCCCAAACCAGCACTCACATGCTCTGGGTTGTACCGCCTTCCCCACCTTCTGGCAGTCACTTCAGACGCCCAGAGAGACCTGCTCCCTTGCACTCTGATAAGGCAAATTATCTCTCATCTATTCCCAACTGATTTCCTTAAACCTACCCCAGCAGCCCCCACGCTGCATACTCCATTACTGACAACTCTGGAGTACTTGTCTAACCAGAGCCTCTGCTTTGCCCTTACCCTCTCAGCGTCAAGACTGAGCCGTGTCTGGCATGTGGGGAAACTCCCCCGAGCAAACGAGGCCTCAGAGAGGTCTGCTTATGCCAGGCTGTCCCATGGTGAGCCCAGTGCTCTGCCCAAAAGGCAGGTGGCCTTTCTGAGCTAAATCTCCTTTTTTTCTAAAGCACAGGAATGGGAAGTCCTAAAAACTGACCCCAGCAGATGTCCTCAGGGGTCCTTCTGGCTTGGATTAGCTTTTAAAAGAAGAATCAAGCAAAGCACGCCACAGATGATGTGCCATGGTTGCAAGTGTGTCTGGCTCTCACCACCTTCTCCCTGACCCAAGCCAGGGCAGCATTCCTGTGGAGAGTGGAAAATCCACGAAGAGTTAGAGCTGTGCCACCCAAGCCACTGCTCACGAGCGGCAGGGAGCCCTCCATGGGCTCCTCTCCAAGCATCCCTGGGGCCAGAGGCCACTTTCTGCCATGCCTGGTGAGGCTGCCAGCTCCTGTCACCCGCAGCACTGGGCAGGGAATCCCAAGCTTGCGTACCTCTGCAATACTCAGCTGAGACTCCCGAGGGCAGCTCTGAAGGGAGAGGGACTGGGGATCTGCAAAACCAAAGCTGTTGCCACACCTGCCGGCTTGGAGCAGCTAGTCTGTGGGGACACCTCTGTAAAACGAGCTTGGAGAGGGTCCACATCACCAGAACAGTACGTGAGGACAGGACTAGGCTCAAGGGAGGGAGGCCTCCGTGTGAGCAGGGGCTACTCAAGTAATTCGTGGGGCAAGGGCACTCACCAATGCCGTGGTAATTTGCAAAGCAAAACCCAGTCACTCAGACCATGTTTGCAGCGGTTTCAAGTTAATACATTTTACCTGGAATTTGTAACAGGCAAGGAGCGTGCTCGCGGTCCCATACCGCAGCACAGCTAACAAGCGGTAACTTGCTAATCTGCCATAACATGATCATTTACATTCATGCGAATGTACCCTTGGATCCCATTGCAGTGTTAACCTCAGTGTCCTGGCCAAAATCCATCTCAAGCCACTGCATGCTGCCTACAGAAATTCCCCAGACAGTTTCAAAAGTAGAGGGTCAGGTTCCTTATATCCTGCCCTGGGCTGTTGGGCAGTGCTGCAGCCAACATGAAGGAAAAAATTACTCAAAGTCTGGGGTAGGGGTAGAAATCCAGGAGTTGAAGAGTGAACCCTCCTACCTACCATGTACACCACCACTGATTTGGATTGGGGGCACTGGGAAAGTTTTTTCCCTGCCTCAAATCAAGCCTTCGGCTTCCTCAGCCAGTCACAGACCAGGCAAACAGCGAACAAACTGTCCCATGGTTTTAAGTAGATGCATTACTCCTGGACAGCTGGATAAAAAGCAGTGTTGTCTGGAAACACATACACACAAACCCCTACAGAGGCATAGGGCGACCGAGGCCCCTGCACGCACCTGGGCAGCAGGATGGCAGCAGCTTTGTGCCCAGCTCACATTGACTCCCAGTCCAGCGCGCACAGGCAGGCAGGCGTGCAGAGAAACCCCCACAGCCACAACCCACATCTTCCCCCGTACGTCCCCCACAGGCACTGCCGTGGGCTGTACGGGGAGAGAAGAACTGCCTCTGGAAGAACAGAGAGCTCTGATGGATACCCAGGTCGCAGTTGTGCCCGCCAACAGGGGAGCCAACATCCAGCCCCAGCCCTCCGGCACCTCACCTACCCAAGCTGGACGCAAGGGGAGCAGGACTCGAACACCACGCTCTCCTTCCCTGGCCAAACTGCCCAACCAGCCCTGCTGCCTGAGCAGGGAGGCCGTTCCCCCAAGGCACACAATGGTTCTCCGGTAGCTACTGCTTGCTTCAGGCACTGAGGGCACCCACAGCACATGGATCCTGCAGCCCTGCCATCTGAAAGGCCTGATGCTGGCACGGCCAGAAATGGAACCGCCAACAGGATGGCCAAGGTGCTGTCATGAAAGAGAGGTGACGAGAAGGTCCCTGTAACAACCCAACTCTGTGGCTGGACAGAGTTGGCGGGAGAAGACAGTTGGGAAGTGCATTTGTGGCTATCCACCACCACCACGGCCCCAAGAACAAAGCTGTGGAGAGAATGATGCAGTGCTCTACAAGCTGCTCCGAGCCTTGTCATTTATTTATTTATATTACTATTTTTCCTTCGGGCACCAGCTAGTTCTGGGCCACAAGGGGTTAACCACAAAAGCTGCTTTCTCTGCCTTTGCTCTACCTCAATTTCCACTGCTCCCATCACCTTCCTCCCCCACCCCCTGATCTTATGAAAAAAACCCATCAAAATAACTATTTTATGTCTCCAAATATGCAGATCATTTTCTTTAATGAAAGATGCTTGACGTCTCCGATCCAATTAATATGCAAATGCAGGCGAGGATTTATTTGTGACATTCTGTCTGGGTGAGAGAAAACAAAAAAGGCCTGTTAACCAAAACACTAATTGCTGTGACTGATTGTCACATATCATCATTTTCATAGGATCTCCTCCATCCCTGGCTTGCAGGGAGCTGTGAACCAGGACTCGGAGACTAGCAGACACCAAGGAGAAACAGGGCAACCAGCTACCTGCCTGGCACGCTCGGATGAGCCGGGGCCTCCTTCCTGCTGTACACCAAGCCCCTCCAGCTTGCATCCCTCCCCAGCCCAACCAGTAGAGTCGCTCGGAAGCAGCTTTTCATGGCCCTTTCTGTGTTTTCTGGGCAAGATGCTCCATTATCCCCTAAAGCCTCAGGAGTTACTAGTGTCAGTCTTCTCTTGTTCTCTTTGCACTATCACAAACTGTGCTTAGAAAGCATCACACTATCTCGCACTTCCAAGGAGAGGTGTCCATAGAAGATGCACCTAACTGGGATCTCACCACTGCTGTCCAGCTCAGCATTTCTGGGTCATGTTCTTCACTCCAATAATTTATTTTAATTCAGCAGTTCAACTGGGAAGTAGTTTTGGTCCAAAGACACTGAACCAAACACCATCAGACCGGGAAAAAGCACACCCAAACATTCCCACGTGCCCTTAGATATTTAACTGAACAAATTACCTGTCCCAGTGTCACCCATACCCTGCATACACAAAGTGCGTGCACTGTTTACAGCAGGAACCACCTCTTTATCCACCAGAGAGCATAAAGCACAGAGGACAGCAAGAGGGAGAGGATGGGAAAGAGCACAGCAAGTCAGCAAGGCTATGTCTACACTGCAGCTTCAAAGAGCCGGTTTGTGTACCACGGGCTTAGCAGCTATGGCAGCTCTGCGAGGGCTGCAAAACCTTCCAGAGAAGCTGAATCGAGCTTTGGGCAATTAGCCTGTACCGGATTCTGTGCTGCCCACACTGTGGCTAGCTGGTTTGAAGCCATTGCTGAGCGCACCCGCATGAGCTGTGAGGCCTTACTTGGCCAAAGCCCACAGCGGAGGTGGGAGGCTGTCAAGCTGCACCGCTCACCCAACGCTGCACAGGCTGCGCTTCCCCCTGGAGACTAAGCGTGCACATCCCCCTCCCCTGCACCATTTGGTGAGCAGAAGACCCAAAGATTACCGTATTTTAGAGTCCAAGATGTATAAGGACACCAGGGATGACATATCCCAAAGGCAGCAGGGTTTAAAAGAAGAGGTTCCCAGCTGCTGGGTGTTTGATACTTGCCCTAGAAAGTCACCCGATGGAGAGCTGACTACTCACATATGGACGGTTCCTCCTCCTTTCCCCAGGTACCGGGGGAACTGTTTTCAAAGCAATTGAGAAGACAGGAATTTGCAAAAATGCCCAGCACTAGGGTCAATTCTGCTGGCATTGAAGTGGCTAGTCAAACTTCTGGGACTTCAAGGAGATCAGGTTTAGGCAAACACAAAGCACATACAAATCCTACTGTGAGTATTTTCCTGCCATTACCTCCCACGTAAGCAATTGCTGGAATTGCCACAGGGAGATTCTGTGATTATGTACAGAAAGGGCATCAATCAGGCCAACTCTCTATTCAGCTGCCTCCCATCCATTGAAAGAAGTCTGGGAACGTTTGATCTAGAAGTTAGAGCACAGGATTGAGAGGCGGGTGCTCAAGAACCACTCCCTGCTCTGCCAAAGGCTCATGAACACCTGTAAATTATTCATTTAACTTTTCCTGTGACTTGATTTCCCCTTTGCTTGAAGAGGGCAATAATGCTCCTTCACCTTGCATAAAGTCTGAACTTTCGCTGATCTTCACAAGAGGATCAAGGGTGCTAGACACAAACTAAATGGCATCTTGACAGTCAAGAGTGTGTGCTCATGTTCCACTATACCACCTTCCATGACAGGATCCTTAAACTCTCTGCAAATCTCCATTTACTCAGCACATCAGCCCCCGGAAGGCAGGGGGTGTTATCATCCTATACACTCATGGGCAGGAGGTGGGAGAAAGCTGGAAAGGCTGGGTAGTAACAGGAGTACACCACAGCCCCATAGTCCAGACTAATTGCTCAATGGCGTTCCTGTGGTGGGAGGAGATCTCTCTGCACCCCCTCCAAGTCCAGCACTCCCTACCAAAAAAGAAACGCAGGCTCACACCACCACCTGTAGCCAAGTGAGCAGTGGGCAGAAGTATTTAACTTCCAGGGTCTTAGGACAGGTCTGCACCAAGAGAGACAGCAGTTTCCTGACACCATCAAAACTGAAGAGAAATCTGGGTCTTGATGAAGTCACCAGGAGTTTTGCCATTCACTTCAACAGAGACATACTTCATGTGGATAAGGCAGGTTGTAGCTTTAACGTGTTTTAGCTTATTAGTGTGAATCTGAGGTGCTCTCTAGGGTTTAGCTTGACCAGCTAATACATATCAAAATTAATTTTTACCTTTTCTACACAAGACTTTTCATAAGGGTTAGCAAACAACTGCTCTACATAAATCCTTTTCTTTCTTCCTTGCAAAGAGAAGGCCCAGGAGATGAACTCTGCAGAGACTTGAAAAACAATTTCTGTTTTAAACCACACATGCTTTGACATCTGGTTTAAAACCAACCCAGGCCAAAAGGGACTGAAAGTTACTACTCTGATGGCTGCCCAGTGGTCTGTATAAAATAGAGGAGTCATACTCCACATCTGTATCCACATCTACCCCCTTAAACAGGTCAGAGCAGCTGTGTAAGGCGTGTGAAGTAATCTTAGAGAAAATACAAATCTGTGATGGTACTGATAAAAATTTCCCAGCACAGGCAAGAATATAAGATGGACAGAGCCAGGTATTCAGGCCTGAAGCAGGAAAACCTACAGATGTAGATGAAGCTTAACATACTTGAAGACTTCCTGCACCTCCAGATTCCTTGCTGGAGCAGAACTGGGGACATCGCCCTCAAAAGTGCTTGTATCCCTAAGTGTAATTCAATGACACATTTCCTGATAAAGTTGACTTCCAGGGGATCTGGCTCACAGACAGTCAAGGCAACAGAGTCAGCTCTGGGCTGAGCACCCTTGCAATGCAGGGACGCACAAAAACCAACTAGTCAGCACGCTCATCCTTTCAGCAGTTCTGGATTGCTCCCAAATGGGATGTCTGCTGCACCCCGCCACCCAGCTCTGGGATAAGGCGGCACTAAACTGGAAGAGGAAAGGGCCCCTGAAGAGATGCCTGAGGGATTTGGTGGGCTGGGAACCCGGAAACCGTCTGGGATGTGGGTGGAGAGATCAGTGCGAAATAGCAGAGCTGTGACACACACACTTTCCATTCATCAAACTCCGGGGAGAGAAAAAAAGCTATTATTTTCCCTGCGCACATGGGGAACTGAGGCACTGAGACCACCTGGGGACTCCACTCCAGGAGCCATACAAGGCCCAGCCTCCCAGTCCCACAGGGTTTAACACCCATCACATCCATCCTCCCAACTCTCCTCCAAGCGTGTTATCTTAACCACACAGGCGGGGAACTGAGGCACAAATGGGGTAAGTGATTTGCTTTAGATCAACACAAAACTTGGCACAGTAGAGAGTTGAGACAAATCTCAGATCTCCTGAGCCCCAAGATAATGCCTTAACAGCCTCTCTTCATCAGAAAAGACTCCCAGTTCTGTGATTCAACTAGTTCATTATCCCACCCCAAGAGTTTAAGGAAGATCTCAGTTCTGGCTTTTCTAATCATTAAAATGAATTATTAGACCAGTTTCAGACCGGTTCTGAAAGCAGTTGATGATCTGATCCTGCTATGGGCAGGAGGTATGTTCAGTACGCTGATGGCAACGCTGGATAAACCCCACAGGGATATCTCCAACCAGAGATCCACAACATGGACAGCGTTCCTGTGATCTTACTTGCAGATGGAAGAAGAATAGGTGAAGGAGATCGTGGCAGTCCCTTTTCAGCAAGAGGAATACTCCTGAGAGGAACAGCTGCACAAATGCCCTTGGCCAACAGACGTAGAAGAGCAACAGGAAAGCGTGTAACAACAGTTGTCCCCAGGTCCCCACCCCTGTTTTAGCTCCTTTGCGCTGACAGCCTCCCCTTCCATAGCATCTGAATACCTTACAGCTTCAGCACATCCAGTCTCACAAGTCATGATACTCTTCCCAACACAGAGGCAGGGAAGTGAGGCACAGACAGGGAAAATCATTCTCTCCAGAGCCCAGGGAGCATTGGCACATCTGCCACTTGAGCTAATGACAGACACGATCATAGAGAATGCAGACACTGCCAGGCCCGGTGCTTTCCCTCTTGTGCCATGGAGGTGGTCAATCAGCCTGAGGACCTCCGAAAGGCATCATCCTGTCATCACTGATAGCCCTCAATCAAAACCAGGAGGTCCCTGAATCCCATCTGCACAGCCCTCATCACCCCTGCTATCAGCAAAGGTGGCAGGAAGGGCAGCAGCGTAGGAGGGGGCAAGAGACACAGAGGCAGTGGCATGGGAGAAGAGACAAGCAAGGGCTGGTAAACAACCCCCTCCCGTCCCCAATCCCAGTACTTTGAAGATCCGTGTGTTTTGAATTTAATTTTGATTTTCTCGACTTCAGCAGATTAAAGTTGAAATAACCTACAAATTACTTAATGTGTTGTAAATCTTCTGAAATTAAGGCCTAATGGGTAACACATGTCGGCAGGCAGGAGACACAGAGGGGAAGCAGGGTTTCTCACCAGCACGAGGAATGCTGTGGGGATGCGAGCCAAAGGAGAGGGGGCTGGGGCAGGGGATGTGGAGTCGCAGCCCTTCCCCACCAGCCTCCCAGTGCCCACCTTGCCTTTGGGTTGGAGCTAAGAAGCCACCCCTGGGCCATGCCATCCACATCTCCTGGCAAAGGGGATGCTGGCTGGAGGGGCCATGCTGGGAGGTTGCTGAAGAAACTGGGTGGCAGGATGCGGGTGGGCTAGCAAGGGGCACAGATGCCAAAAAAAATCCACTTTAACACCTCATTTTCCACTTGCCCTCACTGCTCAGCCCTTCAGTGTCCCCTACACAGCCTGCAGAACCCTGTCCCCAAACAAGATGCCCCTTCACACCGGCATCCACCTGCAGGGACCTTGGGAACACCTCTTGCCACTGTCCACATGGGATGCCTTGTCACGGGGCAGCCGCAGGGGTGTCCGCGGAGCAAAGAGCCCTCCCGCTTCCCCAGGGCCTGCCCTGTCCTGCGTGGCCACCTCCATGCACCTGTCTCCCCGGTCCCCGCGCCGGGCAGCCCCGGCTCCTCTCCCACACGAGCCGCCAGCTCTCCCGCTGCTCCTGCCTGCATGGGCTCCCCCTCCCCTCCCTCCTCTTCAGCAGATTTCTCTCAAGTGCGCTGCCATATGGTTCCAGTTAAGCCCCATATTTTTTCTTGTCGATTGAAAAGACACACTTTCCTCTGTGCCAGACAGTTTACAGATTGCTCCGTTGGCTCAATTTCTTATTGGATTTCTCAAAAAAACTGACATTTTAAATTAATTTACAGCCACAACAAAAAGAGTTCAGAATTTTAATGGTGTTGTAAGTAATTTTTAGGTAATCCGCTCCAGATTTTGATATTAACCTTTGAATCGGAGTTCAGGCAGCTACTATGTTACAGCACTTTAGTTGGCCTGGGTATAGGGGAGGGGGGCGGCAGTGGGGCCAAGGGGGGAGGTAATTTACTGCATGGCAGCCCTGAGCCTGAGTGCATGGGAAAGCACATGGCAGCGTACGCACGGGGGAGGCAACCCTGGTGCATGGCGGCGGCAGCGTGTGCGCCGGCGACATGCGAGCACAGATGTGCACAGGCATGTGCGTTACCCAAATGCGTGCCAAGGACGGCGTAACGCGTGTGGGAGCTGCCGGAGGAGCGGGAGCGGGACACACACGGGCTGGCCGGAGGCGCACACCTCCGCGCAGGCGTCAGCACGCGCACACGCAGGTGGCGTGGGGAGGCAAACCTGCGGCTGGAAGCACGGCGGCCCGGGAGAAACGGCTCGGCGCAAAGGCAGGCGAAGGGAAGCACGAGCGGAGGCGGGTGGGAAGCAGGTGCTGGCACCTCGGCACCAGCGCAGATGAGCACACGCCGGCACGTGCAGGTGTGCCTGCAGCCGGTGCCCACCCTGCTGTGCGCAGGAGGCCTCCCCACGCCCACGGGTACGCGCACATCGCCCAGGCGCAGGTCACAGACCTGGCCCCGCCAACTCGTCCTCCTCCCTCTGCCGAGTGCCGTGTCCAACACCACCATGGGCAAGGAGCAGAGCCGGCCAGAGGGGCTAGGAGCACGGCCAGCCACCGCCGCTCCCTGGCCATGAACCTCTGCTCAGGGGCTGCATGCGAGTGCTGTTCCATCCTTTCGTTCTCAGTGTCAGCCCCCATCACTGGGGCCACCCTCGAAGTTCAAAGTCAAAGCCCAAAGGTAAGGGACACTTTGCCAAGTGCTGCACGGAAGGGGCAGCGGCCCTAGGAGCTCCGCATGGAAGAGTGAGGTTTCTCTCTCTGAAGGAAAACAACACACCTGGGATTAGAAACAACACAAGAAAAAAGCCACAGATACTGAAAATGCCCAGGGGAGGGGAGAGGGAAGAAGAGAAAAAAGCAGAAGGAATGAGAGAGAGAACAACTAAGAGGGAGAGGAATGAAAGAAGGAAATTAAGCAGCAAACAACAGCAGCAAAAGAAAGAAAAAGCAAATGAGAGAGCAAACGACAGAGAGAACAAATTGAGGAAGAAGGGAAGGAAATTAACAAATAATTAAGAACAAATGAATGAGAGAACTGAGACAGAGTGACGAAGATGCAAAGCAACAAAGTGAAAGAGACGGCATCATTCCTCCCCTGCCCAGGCCAACAGTTCCCGTGCATGTAACCACAGTGCCAAGAAATGGGATTTGCAACACCCCGAAGCCTGGCAGCAGCCCTGCCTTCCTTTGAGAGCCCTCTGCAGAGCCTCACTTTATTAGCAGCCAAGGGACCCTGGCTGCCCGTGGTGCAACACGCCCCCCGCACCTTCCCCCGAGGCTGTATGGGGCACATCCATCCTCAGTGTCTCTCTGCCACTGAAAAGGTGCCAGGGTTAGCAAAACGCCTGGCGTGACCCTGGCTTGCTGCCACAGACCCTCACATCCCATTTCCCTTTATCATTTGCTCTGCCTGGAAATCCCTTTCCACTTTCCAGCTGTATACGGGCAGCAAAGCTCCTGTGCCACCCTGAGCTGTGTTACCACCGTGCAATTGCCAAACCAACCGAGACAAAAGGGGAAGGGGGGGGGGGGGGCTGAGTACGGAGCCGCAGCCCTCGCCAACATTTTACTAAGCTCTGGCACAGAGCAGACGGTGGCTGGATATGGTGCCAACTTACTACAAGAGCGGATTTTTAACATTCCTCCCCTCCAGGAGTCACTCGAGGCAGCCAGGGAACCTCAAGCAGAGAGACGTGAAGACAACAACGGCAGCCCAAGGTCTGCTCTGCTTAGAATCCCTGCCACAGGACAGAAGTGACAGCAAGCAATGTCTTCGGGAACACAGGCCATGGTAGCTACCGGCACAGGTGGGGGCAGTCCAGCCAAGAGAGCTGGCTGCATGCACTGCCCGGCTACGGGCTCTGGGGTAAGTCACGTACCAGGCTAGCGTCTCACAAGGCTCCGGAAGCGTTCAGGAGGTACGGGAAAAGGCAACAAAGTCATAAAAGTGTAGTCATAAAAGCCCAGCAATGCTGAGGTGCTCCAAACACCAGAAGAGTTGACAGGAGAAGCACCGATACTTGATCAGTCCCACAGACCCATCGGGGAGGAGGGAAAAGGGCAAGGGCAAGGGATGGGAGGAGGAAAGGAGATGTTCCTTTTGTTCCCAGTGGCGGCTGGACCCCACACCATGGTGGGGGAGCCCATCCTGCTCCCCTAACTTGGCCCTTGCCCCACACCACAAAGTTGTGACCTTCTAGCTCATGTGTTAAGCAGAGCTGTCTCCTCCCAGCTGTGCCACCTCCTATGTTCATGGAAGAACCTGTGGGATTCACGCACCCTCCTGCAAACCGAGGAGTTTACGGGAGCGCCAAGTCATTTCCTGGTCCCACATCCTGCAAGACGCGACAGTGGCTGATACTGCTGATCAAACCTGGCGCGGAGCCACACGCAAGGACAATGTGCCACGTTCTGATCCACCGGGCACAGTGCCATGGGCAAAGGGACTCAGATGCCCCTCGGCACCGTGCCAGGCGTGGGGGGGATTCAGATGCCCCCCTTGGCGCTGTGCCAAATGGAGGGGGGAGAGGGGGTTGGATGTCCCCTTTGGCACGATGCCGGGTGCTGAGGGATTCTCCCTGTGGCACCCTGCCAGCGGGAACGGGGACCCTGCAGCCCAGGTCCAAGCTCAGGGAAGTTCTGGGATCGAGGACTGGACTTCTCCCCTTCCTGCACCAGCTCTGTGCAATGAAGGCACCTGCATTTCACTAACGTAGGAGGTGAAAACCATTAGAGCAGGCTGGTGAGTCTCCGTGACAGGGATCCCCGAGAGCTCCCTCCTTGGGGCTCCTCTGCGGAGCCGGGCTGCCCTGCCACTCAGAGCACCCCTCGGCAGGCCGCCTCGCCAGTGATTGACTGGGGAAAGTTGCTATGACGACCCTGGTTTGAAAAAACCCTCAGTAGTTGCCAACTATTTGTGTTGTTGTTTTACAACTGTGGCCAGTGTCACATGAGCGGGAGCCGGCTGGGGGCCTGGGGACACAAAAGCGAATGGCTTTTTAATGGAGTGTCCTGCCAGCGCTTGAAGACTCAATAAAGAGGAGCTGGCGAGACCCCTCCGTGCGGAAGGCCCCGCGCACGGGGCCAGGGCCTCTTTGTAGAGCCGCGGCCGGGGTGGGAAAGTTTGGAGGAATCAGAAGAAAAGCCTCCCCCCGCAGCCCGGGCTCAAAGTGCTGTCTCCCTGGGGGACGGATCCGTCCCCAGCTGGCCCTGGCTGTTTCAATGAAGCTCGCTCCGGGCACTTTCCTACGTCTCACCCAGGGCCAGTACTGCCCAGCAGAGCGGGATGGCAGAGCCTGGGGAAGATGTAGGAAGGTGCAGGAGGGGACACAAAGGGTTTTTCCGGGAGCTGGGGCTGCTTCGGAGCAGGAGGAAGACAGCTCAAAGAGCTGGAAGGGAGAAAAGGGAGGAGAAGGAGGGGAAGATGCTCACGGCTCCCAGGAGCTGTCCCTGCTGACAGTCGGAGCCTGAGCGGGGCTGCGCCGAAGGCAGAAGATTATCAGTGCCCCCCAAACAGGCAGCTCTGAGCTTTGGAGCAGATGCCCCTCTCAATGGGAAGGGCCCCAGGAGCAGTTTTTGGGGTGCAAGCTGGCAGCGCGAAGAGCTGGCAGCAAAGACCAAAGACCAGTTCAGTAGCAAAGAGCTACTGAAAGAGGGCACTTTGGGGCAGAGAAACTCCTTCTGCACTGAAAAGCAAGGGGAAGAACAGGTCAGGGGCGCGGGGAAGCATGTGGGGCTGAAAGGGCGCTCTTCCCAACCCTGTGCAATTCTCACAGACTTGTCCGACTCCAGGGCCTTTTCTTACAGAAGCTATAATTATATTACAGAGTTCCTGTGTAAGCTACTGAGCTTTATTAATTAATCCTGCTTGGTCTCACCCCAGCCAGGGCCCTGGCCTCGTGCAGAGATGTGGAATTTTCCAAGAAAACTTGAAAATCGTCATCAAGGAGAAGAAAACGTTTGCACTCAGCCTTTAAAGCGTAAGGTGGAGAAGGGGCTCATTTCTCCGATTCAGCCGTGAGGTGGGGAGAGGCAGTGACACGGCACGGCAGTGACACGGGAGAGGCAGAGGCACTGCACGGCTCTGGGGTGTCCCTGACCAGAGCTGTCCTAAATCAGCATGGCATTTTCCTGGAGAAGCCCCTGAACATGGGAAATTTGGCTTGGGGATTTCTAACTGCAGACTTGTATATGTATAAAGAGAACTTTAAGTACACACACAGCTGTAAAACTCCATCTGAGTTCTCAATTAAGCTATCACAGTCCAGTATTTAACCTGAGGGACCAGTGGTACAGAGGCGGGGGGTGCCCGATTAGCATTTGGATGGTCTGAAACAAGCTTATTCCCCAAATGATACAGGAGCAGCCAACAAACAAGGCAGAAGTCACCAGGCAGAGACGGATGCAGCTGATACCCAGCCTCTCTTGAAGGGGTTTTGCTTAGGGATACGAGAGTCTGTTTGAACCTCAAACTGAGATGAAACCTGGAGAACTCCATAGATTATAAAATTAAAAATCTTAGCTAATGTCATGGCATAATGGGGAACTAATGCCCTCAGACTGACTCACCTTTCCCAACTTTTATCAGGCCGTTACAGAGAAGAATGGAACAGCATTGCCTGCAACCTGTACATCCCCCCCCTCACTCCTTTCCCAGGTATTTGTACTTGGAGAAGGTGCTTGCCTGCCTAGAAGCCGGTCTTGGAGGACAGGCACAGACACTCCCCACCCTGCTTCAAGCTACAGCTGCAAAACAAGAGGCCAGAATCTTGTTACAAGGATCACACACAAAAGTTTGGCTTCAAAAGGCAGTAGTAGTTTTTTCTGCGGTGGCCAGGATGAATAAAAGGCTCACCTGATGAAAGTATCATACCTCAGAGCTCAGGGAATCACCCTCCTTCCCTCTCTACACTGAACACTCCCTCTACACCAAAGATTTAGTACCTCACCACATTCTACTCACTGAAGGGTTCTGAATATCCATATAATCATGATTGCATCCTTGTAGAAACACATTCAAAGGTGCACACCTACACTTTTGCACACATAGCACTGGCAGTTGTGCACACTCTTTCCTACCCGCTCATGACTCCTATCGCTCATGCTGATGAAACTCTACCACTTAAGAAACAGCAACAAGACAGCAAAACACAAACAAACTCGCCCCAAATGGAGACGTCCCTCCTTAGCACACTCTACCCACCCACAGTGGCTGGGATCCTGAGCGTGTCTAGTTCTGTCTCGGCTTAATCTCTTGCCTTAAATTAGGTAAACTCACTCCATCCAGGAGCCACTGGCTTCTAGCTTCCATCCTGAAAAAGTAAAGGTGAGTCAGTGATCAAGAAAATAAATAAAAAACAGAGAAAAAGGCACTAATTGGTGAGCACCTGCCTGCAAGGAACAGGAAAAATACCCCCCTAAAAAAAACCCTCTAGGAAAACAAAATGCACCGACATCTTTTTATTTTGTTTTTTTCGGTAATTATACTAAAGATGAAAAACTCATAATAAACATCTCCCAGTCCCCACCTGCTAACAGTAATTATAATAGACTCAACAATAAATGGTAAAGCAGAGCAGTGCTGCATCTCGGGAATTCTCTAGGGTATGTGGATTAGCTCGGAAAGCCTGAATGATTAAAATACACTAATTAAAATTTTGTGTTCCTTGGTAACTCGTCTGCCTGGGCCCCTGGTGTTGGCAAAATGGGAATTAACGTGACAAAAGCAACACAGAGGGTTTTTGTTTTAAATAAAGAAGGGGGGGGAGATCTATATAAACAAGTTCTCTCTGCGCACACACACACAAATTCAGAGGGACACAAACTCTTAGGGAAGGACTGAGGCGCGTTGCTGGTGTTTAGGATGAAAGCAGCAGTGAAAGCCTTCCCTCATTGCCTAGTTTCTCCCCAAACCATCAAGGAGGAAAGCTTGGGAGAGAGGAAGGGAGAAGACAGAGAGCGCTGGCTTAAGATGAACAGGGTCATGTGTGACCAGAAGCCCGGCTCTTTTAAAACAATTAGAGAAATAAACACACCAAGAGGTGGAGAGGCTCGCGCAGGGAAACCCCAGCGCAGGACACTCTTCCGCTCCGTCTCCCTCACGCACATTCCTCCACGGACTCGTCTGCCCTGCTCTTTACCAAAGAAAACAGGACTTTGGGATAACACACCAGAGCTTCTACCCCACTGCAGATACACAAAAGAAATTGAACACTTTTGGGTTGCCCTTAGCAACCTAATTGCATCAGTACATTGCACACAGGAGCCAAAGTAACTGAATTTTGATGAAAAGACGGCGGTAATTTACGGCATCACGAAATTAGTTGTCATAGCGACGGGTTAATTACATCTCAAATTAACAATGCAAGTGTGGTGAAATTAAATATAAATCATATTTTCTGCATAAATTATAGGGGTTGATTAGACCGGGGCTCGGGGAGAGGGAAAGGTTGAGCCGCCATGGGCCTACGCAGCTTTCTGAGCCGACGAGAGAGTCTCCTGGAAACACCGTGAGGAAGACGGAGTAGGGGGGGAATGAAAAAGTGTCAAAGAAAAAAACGCGCTGCCTCGCTGCTCATCTTCTGTGGGGTTTTCTTTGGCTTTTTAATTGTCATCTGAACTCTCCCTCAGTTTCCCCTCGTGGCTTCTGGAGGAAGCGGGGAGAGGAGCCAGGCCCATGTGCTGCCAGGCGCTGCAGCTCCCCCGTCCCGCCCCAGCTCCGCAGCTCTGAACCGGGGGAAGCCGAGCTGAGCAGCGCGTGGGCTGTCTGCCCTCAGCACCTCCTTGGCCTCTTCGCGGGACAAAATGAGGGGCTAGCTCACACCAGAACTGCTTGTGATCTCTGTGCCCAGGACAGTAGCCTCCAGGCCAGCCCAATTCCCTTGGTGCAGGCCACCGCATGCCATCTTACACCTCTGGAGTCACACTGCAGCTGTCTGGGCTCTAACACATCCCTAACCTCTAATTTCTTGCCTGGTTCACAGCACCAGCATGAAATGTGGTCTGCCAAACTGAGGAAATTCATTCTTGGCAGAGTCTCTGGCTGGAGGAGTGGCACAGACCGACCTGACCCAGGACAGGGAGAGGAAGCCCGTCTCTGACGGGCTCTCACCCGCAGTTTCTGTTCGGAGCACACCCCGAAAAGCAGGTCAAACCAAGTGCTGAAATCAGAGGGTGAAGGGAGCAGAGAAAGTATGCGACGCTGCTAAGAAATAACAGCAGGTAAACGAAGGGCATTAGTGCCCAGCTGCAGTTCAGATGTCTCAGAACAGCACCTTGCCAAATACATGCAGAGCGAAGCCCCGCTCATGCCCAGACACCAGCCCCATGCCCTGCTGGCGCGGGACTCCGGCAAGGCAGGAGCTTTGCTCTGAAGCAGTGGGATGGGTATGGGGAGAGACTGCAACAAAGCTGGGAGCGGGTCGCCAGCTGCACCACCAAGGAGCTGTGTGGTTGCTCTATTAAACTCTTGGTGACCCTCGGCAAGCGCAGAGCATTGCCACTCACAATGGGACACAGCTAACAACAAACAACTACAGAAAGAGTGTCTAAAAATACCCGGCCCCCACCCGCCCTGCGCAGCCCGGCAGCCCCCGGGAGTTGGGTGCTCGCAGGAGCTCCAGCCGCTCCTCCTGAGGCCGCTCTCCTCTCGGCTTCCCAGGGGCTCACAGAAGATGGTCACAGCCTGAACCATTCAGTCCGCTGCGGGGATGTAAAACGATTTTGCAGTCTGGCTGCCAATCAGCCCTGCCCCAAGCAGGGGATGATGTTTAAGAGCCAAGCGCTGCTCTCCTCTCAGGCCCTGGCTTCTGTTTCCAGGCTGGGTGACGATGGGCACCATGCAGCCCTGCACAGGGCTGCGGTGCTGCGCCCAGCCAGCCCCTGCCAGCTGCAGCCCAGCGCTGGGGAGGAGCGGGGATGTGGTAAGTGTTCAGTCCAGTCCAGGGCAGTCATATCTGTTGGGAAAGGACACACAGGAGCCAAACCCTCCAAGCACAGTCCTCTGCTTCCTACCTCTCTGAGCAGAGTGAGGAAAACCTCAAGAGAAAGTCTGCAAAGGGCAGACAGAATATACCTGCAGCACAGCCAGGCAAGGATCTATGTCAGAAGAAGCCAGGTGAGCTGCCCTCCCAGCTCTGTGCGCCCTCCCACAGCCCTGCAGGACTTGCTCCAGTGCCCAGCACAATGGGAGATTCCCATGTTTAACTTCTCAGGCATCTACTATCCCTGAAGAAAAAGCCCCCAGGAACCTTTCTCACTGTGCCACTCTTGCAGAACTCGGTGACAAACCTCCTGGCCTCCTGACAAACCTGGGCTACTCTCAGCCCAAAACCTTACACTGCAGGTTTGTCTTCCCATCCCAGCCCTGCTAACTACGCCTGCAACAGCCCTCCTGCCAGCCGCAACCAGAAGAGCAATGGGAGGTGTAAGGCTCTTTGGGGACTTCCCTAAAATAACACTTCCCTCCCACTTTAAAAATGTTTTTTTGCTTAGTTTAAAAATGCTTTTTACTTAGCCTGCATCTGCCCAGACTTCTTTACCCTCACACAGGCCAGCTGCTCATGGTAAAACACCGCTTTGCCACCTCCCAGGTACACCCTCGGTTACCAGCTAGTCACCTCTGCTGCCGTACTGCTTTGCCTCCTGCCCACGCAACTCGCAGGCAGCACCGGCAGCACTCAGACAAAATACTGAGATTCTCACAAAATCCTGCCACATTTCATCTGGGCCTGGGCTGTGGAATTTCTCAAGTGGGGGAATTTGGGGGTTGTTTGTTTTGTTTTTTTGTTTTTTTTCAGAGGGGAAGGAGGGAGAGCATATGAAAGAAAGGAAGGAAAAAGCCTAAAAGTAAAAAGCCCTCTGGTCCTGGCAGCCGGCGTGATCGATGGTGGTGGATTTGCATGTACATTTCATTAATTTTTCAGCATGCATTTTATTTATCTATGCGCCATACATCTGCTGAAGTTTATATACTTGATAATATATAAATATAGACACACAGCAATCAATACGACATCCGCTTCGCAGAAGCTTCCATTAGCCCCCCGCCCCCCCCCTTCCCTTCCTCATTTCCACAACCTGCTGCCTGGGCACCTTGTGCTGTTCAATCGGTTTCCGATTTTCATTAGCGGTGGAGCGCCGGCTCCCCCGTCCCCCAGCCCTCCCCGCACCGATCCCATTCACCTCCACGTGGGCTGGGGAACCGCACCCGCGGCCAACAGGCGCCTGCCCCGTTGGGGAGAGCCTCTCCCCGCTCACCCTCCCCTTTCCATGTCAATAGGCTTCCCGAGCCGCACGCTCTGGATGCTGGGGCTGCCCAGCACAAGCAAAACTGCCTCGACCCTAAAGGACACCTCAGAGCACTCTCAGCCACCCCCTTCCTTCCCACAGCTGAGTGGGTTTTTCTCTGCCCAAGGGTCCTCCTGAGAGGGGATGGGAGCAGCGGTGGGGACAGAGCTGAGCCCCAGCCGGGTCCCAGACACCCGTCTGCTCTCACACCATCTTCTCCTTCCCCTCCCCAAGCACAACTAAGCCAAAGCCAAGGCTTGAATGACAGCACTGGGCGACGGGACGGAGCAAACACCCTCAGTCCTTTGGCCGTCCTGTCTCTCCACGCCAGTTGAACTCCATCATCCCATTGCCTGCGCTCTGTCGCACGTGATACTCATGGGTATGTGGGTGGGAGAGAGGGGCAGCACGTCTGGCCAGTTCCCTGGGGGTCTCTCGCCACGGAGGAGAGCTCTGCCCCTAGAGCCCTCTGAGCCAAACACAGTGCCCTGGCATGCTTCTACCCAGCCGAATTACCTCCTGCGACATGGCCGAGAATCTTATTAAGTGGGCTTTGTCGCCAGGATCAAACCGCAGGTGCTAAGAACAGCTTGGGTCAGTGTACACTGCAGCCTGAGTTTCCATTTTTATCTCGATGGACTATCTTCTTTCTGCCTTAATTTCTCCTCGATGCTTGGGAATTTGTCTTGAACATCCAATCTGTCCCCACTGTATCTTTGTCTCGGGAAGAGCTCTTCTACACTCGACTTCTGAGGTTACACACCTTGGGCATGTCACACCCCACCGAACATTTCTAGTCCCCTTTCCATCCCAGCTTTCAACTCCACAGGAAGGAGAGTTTCTCATTATTGATTTATCTATCTTCACTACAGTCTTTATCTCAAATTAGCTGGTCCATCTGTAGGGTAACTTACAAACATCTGTAGCCTGGAACAAACACTTGGGAACCACTCAAACTACTTTTTATAATAGCCAGGCAGCACATGACATAAGACAGGAACTGTAGCGTGAAAGTACGCAGTTGTACAGCACCTTGCATCACAGGGAAATACAATTGGGAAATTTATTAAAAAATAATAACTGTTCCTATTATTATTATAACTGACTACAAGCAAATCAGTGCAAAGCCTGGGGAAAACTGTAAATTCTTTTCCCCCTGTTTTAGGATGGGAAAAGAGATCTTTTTGCAGGACAGAATATATGGGATGGTATGTGAGAGCAGAGCAAAGAATTAAAGCCCAAGTGACAGATTTCCAGGGGACAGGTCTGAATCACGAGTGCATCTTTTCTGTCCGACTAAGGAGGCACATCACCTCTTTAAAAACCCACTGTACCTGCGTGGCCCGATCCTTCACTCTCCAAAATCCCCGATCCGGCACTCTGCTCTCCTCGAGCAGGAGGCCGCTGGCAGACGTGGAGATAAAAGCAGAGGGTTTGGCACCAGAGACCCGGAGCTCCCTGGGTGCTGGCGCCTGCCCTACTGCTGCCACGCAGGGACTGCAGCCTCCTCCCCGCAGCCTGTCCTGCCCTGTGGCGCCTGGGGCTGGCCACGGGCACCCAAACCTGAACTTGTCCACCATGAACCCCAAGCACCTTTGTCCCACACAGCCTTCCTTCCCGACTGCATCCTGCTCCACACGGAAACACCATTCAGCTGGTGGTCAAGCAGAGGTTTGCAAAGGAGAGAGAGAGAGAGTGAAAATAAATAAAAGGATGCCTGCGCCTTTAAAAGAATTTTCATTTATAGGCTCTTCTCCTCTTCCACCATTTCAGTGATCTATATGCAAATATGCTAATGAATGCAAATTAAGACACCACTTTTAGTCCCAATTTAATAGAAAGCATTAAAATACCTTTTTTTTTTTTCCCAAAAAACTCCATATGCATGAAGGAAGGGCTTTTTTAAATTTATTTTATTTATTTTTTAATTTTTTTAACTTTTTGTTAAAGTCACATCCAGCAGCAAACACACCATCAAAGTGCTGGAGACAAGGAGGGGAAATCTGACTGACATTTCCAGGTGCCAATTACTAAGATCTCGTTCTTCTTCTGGGAGGACTATGAATTAATTTTTTCTATTTTTTAAAAGGCGCTATTAGAACTGATGGTACAGTTACCCTGTTCTCACTCATTGTCCCCCCCACACCTCAAACAGTATAAACCTGGCATGGAATGAAACCCGTTGCATCCATACAGATGTTATCCCGTGTTAGGTTACGCTCACTTTTCTGAGGAGCCGGTGTGGAAAAGCACCAGGGAGCGATGCACACATCATCCTGACTTTACAGGAGGGACACATCCTGACCGGGGGCTGCGGGAGCTGTAATTAAAGCCCGGTACACAGCGGGGCTGTAACGGTGCTAAAAGCTGACCCTATTGCCATGGGATCTCCAGGCCTCCTGTTCCCTGAGACGTCTCCAATCCCAGCGTCAGTCTTTCCAGCCTTTTCAAAATACGCTTAGCTTAGTTAAATGAACAAAAACCTCCGAAACCCAACAGATGCAATGCTAGATTATGTTAGCAATGCTGTGAAAGTCTACAGGAAAATAAACTATGACTCATCTTTTTTAAAATATTTTAAATACAAATCTTTCCACTCAAGCAGAATCATGTTTTTTTCCCAAAACTTTTTGAGATGAAAAATGTAAATGAAGCAACAGTCAAACTTTTCACAAATCCAAAGATATTCTACATAGTTGTTCATTTACAGAAAGAAATGCCATTTTTCTTCAAGTATGTCATTTGGCTGGTTTCTAAATGAAAAGTTTCTGCACTTACCAACTTTTCACCTACAACCATAATTCCATTTTATTTTAAAATCTAAGGTTCAAAATTGTGCAAAATCTAAACGGTTGACTCAATTTCACCCAAAGCAACTTTAAACATATTTATACATGTATTTTAATTGAGAAGCAGGAAATTGCTCTTTGCCCAGCCGTACCTGCTGCACGGCCCCTTCCCCCAGCTTTGCACAACTCAGTGCCACAAGGCCTGTTCGGAGAACAAAAGCAGCCAGACTCCACTCTGCTGACTGGGTTTTATCTGTGGTAATTTTACCTCCTCCACAAGGCAGTGGGCCAGACTCTTTTTGCAGCAACACTAGAGTAAATCAAGATCAAAGCCTCCCCCCCAGGATAATGGTACTGTTACTCAGGGATTTACACAGCTTGGGCAAGGATGAGAATCCCATCCCCGCACAGAGCGGCAGCCCCTACCCTTCAGCTCCTTGCTGAACGTCCTTCGAACTGCCCGGAGCACAGTATTTTCAAGTGAAAACTGTGTTAACAATGATCGATAGACAGAACAAGCAACTGGCTGCATGACACAGTTCTTCCTGGATGAGACCAGGGAAAATCAACCCGTCCGCTCCAGCTCTCGCTGTGCCAGCCAGGCGGCTGCTCTCCCGACAAGGACCCTGCTGCCAAACACTGCCCGCCGTCCCCTTCCACCGCCGTGCCAACGTGGCAGCTCACCTGGCAGCCCAAGTAAAACAGATTTCTTTACCTAACCTGGATGGCAACATGCTAACCGGGCACCCGTTGCCTCCAACAGCCACAGCAAAGCGGCTGACGGTCTGCCTTGCAGAGACGCCTGACGTGCCGTGTGCCGGGGTGCCAGCCCATCGGCGCACCTCCAGGTCTCTGCCCATCTTCGGCGTTTGCCCACATGCTGCGGTGCCTCTGGCTGCCCTCTGCAAGGGGCTCATTGATCGAGCACGGGTGTGCCCTGCAGCCTCCACCTACCCATATGATAATACAGCCTGTACGATGGGCGCTGCTGCTTTGTCCCAGGGACAGTAATTGTCCTGTTTGCTTATAGTTTGCTGCATGTTTCTCCTCTCCACAAAGCGTGCTGTAAGTAACATGAAAGCACAAAGTGGATAAATAGGCTCCTCTGACATGATTGGGCACATCTCTCAATGTTTATGGCAGAGAACAGATATTTAGATATTTACAGGGAATATGTTTTGTCGGTGCCAAACCCTAGGTTTTGCTGTCAGAAAAAACAAACACAAGCACCGAAACTTGTCTTCAAATGGAAATCTGCACAGAAGAGAGTGATTTCCCCATCAAACCAGTTTTATTAGATATAAATATCTAATTATTTGTACCAAGCGCTAGGTTACCAACGATTTTACATGCAACTTTTATATCATGTGTAGGAGTCTTTATATTAAAAGACCTATGTATCTACATATATATAAAAATGATTTGAATGTTATCTGAAATATTTTTGCTTTTTCTCCTTTTTCCTGGATTTTTAAAATAAAGATTAAAAAAAAAAAAAAAAAAATAATAAGAAGAAATTCTCTCTCAGTTTGTAGGAATTTTCCTGGCTTTGAACACCTACCACTCCAGTAACGTTATTAACGAGACGCTTGCACGCCTGAATTTTCCAGCAGGCTCTCCTCCTCGATCGCTTTTCTAACATCTTTTCAGTGCTGTTCGTGTAATTTTGTAAACGCACATTCATGAAAAACACATTCCAAATACACTCAAGACTCAGCAAAGCCCATCCCTCCAAACATCAGAATTAATAAAATTAGTAAACATCGCAACCACTACATATAGAACTCATACGTAATACACAGAGTATGTATCCTAAAACACACACAAAATCCTTATGACTCAAGCCCAAACTCCTACACTGGCCCCACACAAGGAAAAACATACACAAATCTACATACATATACACTATATAGGCATATGCCCACACAACAAACACCAAGACAGAATAAAAACACACACAAACAGCTTGATAAACACACACATCTCACCCATACATACATTACCTACACAAACCACAAAAAACAGAGCCTAAATATAAACTCCTCCCCAACAATACACAAACATCCCCCAAAAACACACCACGCACCCAAACGTCTGCCAAGTATAATCACAAATACACACAGCAAATACTTTCTTCAAAACATACAACTCATCAGAGGCAGCCTACTAACTACAGAAAAAAGGAGCTCAATGTGTATATTTAAAGGTTCAACACCTTATGTCAGCTTTTCATTTCTAAAGAGTGGGGAAAATGACGGATAGACAGACAGACAGGGAGGGAGGGAGGGGAAGGAGAGACTGGGCAGGAGGCGATAGGGAGGAGGAAAATGGAAGTTGCCTTGTGGGGAAGAATATGGATCAGGCTGTCATCTGGAGACCCATCTTCATCCAGAATTAATGCACTAAAGTTCTTTGTTTTTACTCTAAATGGTTTTAAAGAGACAGCAAAAGCTGCGCTCTGGATGCCAGGCACACGGGTACCTTGGCTGGCTCGGGCACTTTGGAACTGAAAAGGCAGCAGGTTCAGCATTTTGGGGCCAAGCCGGAGAACCCAGGCACGCACTGGAGAACCTGGATTAAGTTGAAAGGAGGGAGGTATTTTTTTTTTAGACTGGTACACATGTCCTAAAAAGTTTAACCCGTAAGCTTACTCATGGCACTCGCCCAACAGGGAGCACAGTGCAAGGCAAGCGCAGCCTTACGCTACCCAGTCAGCAGCTCTGTCCTAGTGCTGCGGGAGAGGGATCAGCGCCGGGATCCCCCGCACAGAGCAAGGGGAACGCACAGGCTCTGCAGAGCAGCTGGAGAGAGCTGCAGAACGCTGCGGGGAGGGCCGGCACAGCAGGCCCCCATCCTGTGCCACTGCCACGGAGCGGGGATCAGCCGGGAAGTCTCCGAGGCACAGGAGCGAGCAGGCAGAGAGGAAGATGCTTTGGGGAGAGCAAAACCTGTCATGACTTACAAGGGGCACGTTCTGCCTCCCCTAGGGCCGGCACGCACCTGCAAAGCAGCCCGAGCCAGCAAGAGAAGCCGGCATCATTGCGGGGCGAATGCAGCGAGTCGCCTAGGGAATGGCTCCCAGGGCCAGGCAGGCAACGCGGCACAGGAGAGGCCTCACACGGACACCGGGCCGAGCAACCTGCGCTCACACCCCCTGCGCCCCCCCCAAACCGCGCTCTGTCGTCAGGACCAAACTCTGGAGGAATGGACGAGCTGTGTGCTGACACCCCCCCCCCCATACCTCCTCCCTCGAATGAATCAATACATCCTTACCTCCGACTCCCCTACCCCGGGGGGGATGCTATGGTTGGGGCGGGGGAGGAAGAACTGAGAGCAAACAACAGCAACAGGAACAGAGTTGAGCCATTTCAATTATTCATATGCCAGATGGATTCTTTTCCTGCCCTTTTTCTTTTTTTTTTTTTTTTTTTGCTACAAAAATAAAAAAGGGGGGAGAGCACTGATGTTTGGGGATTGAAGGGAGGAAAACATATTTTCCCCAAAACAAAGTGCAGAAAAGAGAGGGGAAAGCCCCAGCATACCCATCTCTGTGCGAGGAGACCACAGGGAGTGCAAGAGTTTCCACTCACTGGGGAACTCGCAAATGACTGATCTTTTCTTTCACACACACAGAGCAAAATAGAAGGAGAAAGTGCACAAAAAAATAAGAGAGAGAGAGAAAGGGAAAGAGGGATGGTGACAGAGAGAGAAAGGGACACAGAATGCAAGAGAGAGAGACAGCAGAGAGAGAGGGAGGGGGGCAGGCAGAAGAGGGCTTTGACCTTCTGTGAAGGATATAAAAAATCCAGCAGCCTCAGGGGACACCCAACTATCTAGCATATTGCTGTTAAAATGTCTGCAAAATTTAATACACTTGGCATGCCATCTAATCAGTCCTTGGAAACCACGGTTTTTCTCCCTCCTGCACTCCAACTGTCTCAGACCTCCAGCATTTGGGGATGAGGTTGGCTATTTTCTACAGACAACAGAAAGTTTGGTGTATGCACACGGGGTAGGTTGGGGGTTTAATTTGTGTTTCATTTGCCTTTTTTTTTTTTTTTGGAAGCAAACAGCTGTCATTTTCCCTTTTCAAAAAGAAAAAAAAAAAAGTTTGTCTCGATTCCTGCACGCTGAAGAGCGGCTGCTGGATGCGCAGGGTAAGAGTGCCTCGTGCAGAGCGTGCAGGCACACGAGCACGTGTGCGCACAGAGAGGATGGACGGGTGGACGGACGGGAAGTACAGCGGCACGCACACCCACGGCTCAGCTGGTGCCAAGGGGAGCGTGCACGGCGGTGCCGGCACACCCCGCCAGTGCCTGCGTGTGCGTGCCCGCGCTGCAGGTGCGCTCACCCAGCAAGCCAAAGCTCGTGCACGCCTGCCCGCACGCCCAGTGGCGTGGGCACACTCACCACAGGGAACGGGCTGGGGGGGCGAGGGAGGGTGAAACCAGCCCGAGGATGGGGCGGCACTTTGGTGCCGACGCTCCTTATTGAAAGGGGACAGCTGCCTACACTGCCACACAACAGCAAAGGAAACAGCTCTCGGGGAAAACAACAACAACAAAAAAAGCCCCAACCCTCAGAACAACAAACACATCCAGCACTTGTTACCTGGTGCGAATGTCTGGCAGGAGCTCAGCGGGTTGCAAGACTCCAAAACAGCTGGGGAAAGAGTTTCCAGGCTGAGTGGGAGAAGGCCGCCCTTTCACTCCGTGAGGAAGGGGCCGGAGGGGCCGGTGCGGAGCACGGTACAAGCCAGGTGCTGTCAGCTGTGCCAAGACAGTCAGCAAAGAGCTCGAGATGGGATCCGGCCCTTCAGGAGGGGAGGCCGATGCCTCCAGCTGGGTGTGGAGGTTTATGACCTTGGTCATCCAAAGAGGAGTCCCTGACCGGGGAGGGCAAGCAGCAGCTCTAGGAGCAGAGCACAGGCTCTTTGGCTAACACAGAGGTGCTGTGGGGCCCCCGGTGCAGATGAAACCCGGGCCAGCTGATTCAGACGTGTGGACACTTAACCACCTGCCTGGGCAGCCTCAGCCACATGGACCATGAGGGGAAGACGGGAATCCAGGGCCCTTCTCAGCGTGAGGAAAGCGATAGATGAGCTGACAAAAGGGCTGAGGAAGCAGGCGAGGAGGGAACTAAGCCCACGAACACCCTGAGACCCCGGAGCAGAATGGGCACGGCTGCTCACAGACAGGCTTGTCCTGCAGCTCAGGTTCTTCCCAGCCCGTTGGGACTGTCATGGGAAAATCACTGCGCAGAGGGAAGCCTCTGCAACTTGGATCAAACAAGGCTCTTTGCCCATGAAGATGGGGCAGAAAGGTCCCTGGGTCCTCCTTTTCTCTGCAGAAGAAGGGGTTTGGTGAGAGTGAAGGCAGAGAAGAAAGCACAAAAGCAGTGGACAGCACTGAGGGCAATCATCAGTGGAGGAAGAGAAGGTGGCACTGGGCCACTGAAGGGATAGGAAAGGGCATGGATTCACAGGACTACGGAAAAAGGACCTGAAAGTTTAAACCAAGACGTGGGCCCCAGATCCTACCCAGCGCAATCAAAACTTTGTTCAGTAAAAAAGTTAATTGCTGAGGAACCAAATAAAAGAAACCCCACAGGCTGAAAACTGCTCAGAGTCTTTAATTAGCCAAAAAACCAAAGTGGTTACAGGAAAATGAGAGTGTAAGAGGGGATCCCGAGGGAGTACTTACGCTACTCCCCCTTCTCTCCTTCATCACCAAACAGCCCAGGTTAAGGCTATGGTAGCAGCCTCTTTGATAGCAGGTTTGGGAAAAGCATTTGGGGTTGGTTTCTTTTTGCTGTCCAGAAGATGAGAACCCCAGCCACAGAAACTCAGATTTGAGTCGGGCATCTAGTAACTCCAGGGGCTCCAGACCCTTCCATTCAACCCTGTGCCATTCCAGATACCTGCCGGAGACGCAGGGAATACCTTCCCCTATTTGCATTGAGACCGCTGGCTCTCTGGCCCCTTTAGGGCCAAGGAAAATAAATTGCCCCTGGGGCGTAACCCTCAAAAAAGAAAAAAAAAAAGCTACAGGTTAGAAGCAGGTTGTTCTTTAATGCACTGAAGGATCGTCCAGACAAATTTACCCATTTCTGCTAAATTCCACCAACAAACTCAGAGCTCTTCCTAATCCCCACACACGTGCGCAACCGTCTAAACAGCCACTTTCCCAGGTGCCCAGTAATTTGCCAGCCATTTCTTCTACTGCTTTAAGAAGAAAGCAAAGTGAAGATGAGAGAAAAAGTGCTTGAGTGTTTTAGCTCTTCTGCTACCCCCCCACACAGTTCACACCTTGCCCCTTAATTCCTGCCCAAGGCAACTGGACTGGGTTTGGAGTCTCACCCACGCAATTCTCCTCACTCTCCCTTCTGTGAAGGGCTTAAAATCTCTGGTGTGCATCGAGCAGACAGCTAAAAGCTCTCCGTTCTATACAGGCAACACACAGACTCACCGTGTGCGCAAATGGGACATAAGGAGAAGGGCATACCAGCTGGAATACGGGAGCAAGAGCCAATGGCACTGGAGTATGTGACCATCCCTATGAGCAGGTTACGGACCCTGCAGTCATTCAAGCTCAGAGCCTTCCCAGAACAATGGTTCCATGCATGAAACTCAAAAAAAGACCCTCAAGAACAGCATAAATGAGAAAATAACACCTTATGGAGGAAGCTTCCAGCCCATCCTGATTTCCAGGCTGATTCCACCCTGCTCCAGCCTATCCCCCCCTCCCCCCCGGGGCCTATCTAGCTGGGAAATCACAGACAATCAGGGAGGCTGTTCCAGCCAATTTCCTTCAGGGAACCTGCAACTTCCTCCTGGGACTGTCCTCCTGCTGGCTTATTAATCCTCACAGAAGAAAACGAGGGCCACACTCTTCCCCAGAATCGGCTCCATCTTTTCTCTTCTCTCTGAGGCAGCACTGAGGGTCACAAATCTGACACACCAGGTTTGGACAACGGTAGTGAAGTGGAGGAGGGCTTGAAGAATGAGGGTGGTAACGGTAGGAAACACGGGTAAACACAGGCGTTATGCAGAGAGAGAGAAAGAGAGGGAGGTACTCCAGCAGGCTGTAAATTCATATTTCTAATTACTTCCTCATGTTTTTCAGCACTCCTCAGTCAAGTTTGATTAAAATTCCTTTCAAGGGAAGACGCTCCATAGAGAGAGCTGCAATGGAACAGGCAGCTCATGGAGTTTGCAAAATTGCTAGGGGTGGGTGCTGAGTGCAATCGTTTGGGAGCTGGGTACAGATCAGCCTTCCCCTGCAACACAGCTGCACGTCCCACGGAGAAGCCATGGCTGCATGTCCTGTGAGAAGGACAAAGGACACAGAACGCCAGTTCGGGTCTACCTGTTCTCATACTGTCAGGGTACGAAATAGGACACGGCTCCCATCCCTCGTCCCTCAGACACAGAGCTGACGTGAGACAGCTTCCACAGTAATCTCCTTCCTAACTGGCAGAGAGGGTCGTCCCAGGAGCACGTAAGAACTTCCTATGAAACATATGCCTCAGCAGATGGGGGAAGCTTATGCTCCCTTCCACCTAAAAGTCTCTCATGGAGCGGCTAGTCTTCTCCACAGTAAAAAGCAAAGACCTTTACATCCTCGTTTGGTTATTCAAAGGAGAGAAAGCCTGAGATCTGGCATGCAACAGTAATTTATGTGTAACAGAGATCCTTCCGTAAGTATGAACAAGAAGCATAGTAATAGAGACGGACTAAGGAGGAAGGCTACTTTCATCACCTTCAGTCCTAAGAAGCCTTGGTACCACCCTTACACAGTGCCAGCTGTCACTGGGCAGGGGTGGTCTTCCCAGTGGACAGGAGGGTTTAACAAAGCTCCCTCAGGGTTATTTCCAGAAATGGCTTCAGGATGAAAAGCTCAAAGGCTTTTCCTCAGAAACCCTCCCCTCACCAACTCACAGTTACTAGTTGTACAAGGTATTTCCATCCCGTCCATTCCCTCTTTCTGCTGGCTGTAGGAATCTCTAGTGCCTACAATTAGGCAGCTCCCAGGCTGCTGCGTCCCCTCTTTGTTCTCTGCCCATCTACAGACAAGATGTTCATCCAGTGCTACGGCCAACTCCCAGGCTGCATCTCCCACTCTCTGAGCCCCTCCAAGCCCCCGGAAGAAAGGGTAAGAGTACAGACAGCTCTCCCTCCTGATTCTGCTCTGCCAAGCTCCCCGCAGGAAGGGATGCCCCAGGATGAGGGCTGGTGACCAGAGAAAGTAAGCAGCACCAGGGTTTTTTTTTTGTTTATCTTCGATGCTGTGGCGAGAGCAAGACGGAAGAGATGCTGCTGGATATCAGCCTCTGAGTTCCCTACACGGCTCTGGGGAAATCATGATTATCTTGATGCCTGGTTTCTCTCCCTTCTCTCCCCCTCCCCTCCCTGCTCTGAATATCTGAGTGTCTTAATGCTCATGTGAGTAAGGGACAGACCCTGCAACAATCAGCTGGGCCTGGAACAGGCAGGTTCTGATGAGTTTCATCTCTTACATGACTGTCAGGACACCCAATTCACAGTTCAGCTAACTGGGAGACATGATCCATGATCCTACCTACACTGGCACGCAAACAAATGATAAAACACTCTTTCTGGTTAAGTTGTTCTCCATCATGTGCAAGACACAGGTCATGGAGATCAGTCCAGTTAGCTCTGCAATCTTCTTGTGCTACCTCCCCATCCAATCTGTGCCCAGCCTGTAACAGAAGGACCTAAGGACTAGGAGAGGAAGAGGCAGAAAGATTCCAGCTGCACATCAAATCCTAAATTCAAGACCACCACTGTGCTAAGGATCAGAAGTCCAGAAAATTAAGCTTAATGCTGCACTGTTTACAAGTGAGATCTGACATTCAGACATGGTCAGGCTAGGGATGAGGTCTCATTCGTTAGGTAAAGCCCTTGTGTGATGCAAGCTGAAAGGTGAGCAAACCAGTCCACAGCAGGGAGACCACAAAGTTACTGTCTTATACCTGCAATAGCTGCAGCCTAAGCCAGCACGGTGCATGCAGTCAGAGCAATACCGATGAGCATGACCAACTGGAGGGCTGCCCAGTTTTTGAGAGCTGCATGCAAAGCATGCCTACGCAGGCAGCAGGGGCCAGGAGCATGCCCAGGACCTGCTGCTGCCACCTCTGGAGATAAGGCATGTGGGGTGTTGGGTGCAGGCTGCGTGTGCTGCTGACCATACACTGGATGTGTGAGGTCGGGGGGGACCCACGTGCCCTGGGAGCAGGGGAGTGTGTCTGGATGCAAAGGAGGCAGCAGCATGTGCTGCGAGGCAGGAGCGTGACCAAGCGAGGCAAAGCCCTGCACCACGTCCTCCCCGCTGGGAAAGCGCACGAGCTGCGTTTGGAGAGGGGAACCTCTCCTCTGAGAAACCCAGAGGTGGTTTGAGAGGGGGGGCCTCCAACTCCAAAGTCATCCAAGTTTCTGAGGCAATTAATTTACTGCTGAAAGAAGGAGCAGGAAGAGCAATAAAAGAGCCTTTGTACTTAGGGTGGGGCAGGAGCATGGGAAGTCATTTCAGAGAATAAGGAGTTGGGGGCAAACAAAAACAAAAAATAAAAATAATAAACTGATTGACAAGCTTACAAGAAAAGCCACATTTTTAACATTCTTAATCCCTAAAATAAACACACAGGGAGGAATGAGGACAGGGCTGGCTGTCCTCATAGATCAGTAGGAGAGACTGGGCTTGGTGCAGGAAAGAGATTTTGTGCTGGTGGCTTCTGTGGATGGTACTGCCCAAGCCGGGGAGAGGTGTGGGAAAGTGTGTAGGGGAAACAGGGCAGAGGACGGTAAAATCAAAGGCAGATTCTGCTTGGATCTTAAATCTCTCTGCTTTTTTGTTTCATGCTTTCTGTACTACTGCTGTTTTAACACAATCAAAACTACCCTAGAAACACAGAACCAAATGCGTCTCACCCAGTAGTGGAAATATAGTGGCACTTTGAGAGATCTATACCTTCTTCCCACCCAGTCATCAGCTGCCTTAGTAAGAATCAAACTGCATGACACTCTGTCCCCCCACCCCCTGCTTTTATCTGATTCCCATCCTCCCCCAAAGCATCCTTCAAATTTCTCCAGGATAGCAGGAGTTAAATGGCTGGTTTTAGTGGTAGAGACACGTTTAGGAAGGGATTGAATTTGCGCGTGGTACAGCCGGTTCCCTGTTTATTAATAAGCTATTTATCATTGGTGTTGCTTTTAATACCATTTTGGCTTAATGTTGTTAATGAAATATAAATACCCGCACTAATGATGTTGGTCAGGAGGCAGCGTGGGCCACTGGCAGCTTTGCAGGAGGGAGGCCAAACCGCGGCTGTGTGTATGAGAGGCTGCGACGGCGCGACTGCCAGCCCAGCCTCCGGAAAAGCCTCCCCACACACTCCCACCACAAGACTGCCTAAGCACAGCAGGATGAGGAGAGACGGGATGGGATGGGATGGGATGGGATGGGATGGGATGGGATGGGATGGGATGGGATGGGATGGGATGGGATGGGACGGTGCAGCACTGGCAGGAGAGCAGAGAGGTTTCCAGCAGCTCTAGACCACTCTGGCAGCCCAGGCCCAAGCTAGTGCCCATCAAAGCTGCCCGGAAAGGAAGGTGGCTCAGCACCACAGTTCAGCTCCAGCAAGGCACAGGACTGCTCCCTTTCAACTCCATGCCGTTTGAGATCACAACAAGAAGCAGCCCCGGCCCAATACATCCGTGTTGGGGACCCTGCAAGATGCAAGGTAGCTGTCTAGATGGAAATATGCAGAAGGAGTCAGATGAGTTTTGTTTGCTTAATGCAGTTGCCCCACTGGAAGAGCGATCTGTAGGCTCTGTGCTAAGCTGCCCCAGGGCAGCTCCCACATGAGCCCAAGACCCCTTCAGCAAAGAGGTGTTCCCCAGCGACCACCTCAGAGCTGCTTGTGGCTCATGCCGGGCTGGCCGCGGGGGCTCAGGCTGGCTTCAGGCCATGGGGTGCTGCGGGGTGGGGTGGGGCAGGAGAAGCTTGCCCGGCTCCCAGGACCGCCTGCTGCTCCACAGCCACAGCCTCGCTCCCCAGCCCCGGATAGGGAAGGGGCCATGCTGCCCCGGGCCTGCTGCAGGCTAGGTGGGGGACGGAGAAAATAAAGGAGTCTCCGCCCTTGCAGGGAACAACGTCAAAAGCTTGGCCTTTGGCAAGGTTTCAGGGGCTTGCTCTGGGTCTGCAGAGAGACCTCACACAGGTCCCTCTCCATTAGCTTGTGTCTAGCACCGTCATGGGGCAGGGATTACAAATCTCCCTAAGAAGGCTTTTGGAAATCCCATCTTGCATTACCATTTGCATTAGAGCAGCCCCTAGAGAGAGATGAGGCCTGGGCGCGTTCTCAGAAAGAACCTCGGCCTGGGAGAGGTTTCAAGGCACCAGAAGGGACTGGTATGAAAAGACAAGGTTATGGGGCTTTCAGCAACCTGGTCTAGTGGAGGGTGTCCCTGCCCAGGCAGGGTGGTTAGAACCATACGATCGTTAAGGTCCCTTCCAATTCTAACCATTCTATGATTCTATGACAACGGGCAGAACAGCTTTGGGACTGGCCAGTGGAAAAGGCAGGGGAAAACCTATGCCCAAGGCCACTACCCTACCCAGCAGGCACACAGATCCTGAAATCAGAAGAGAATCTGAAATGGACCTTCACCACCAGGAAGTCCCAGACCTCTGCAAGCCTCCAGAACAAAACCCAACACTTGCCTCAGGTGCAAACTCCAAAACCCATCACTGCCTGAAGTCACTGAAAAGGCAAATTTGGAGAAGAAAATACATCACTCTCTGTCTTCAGACAACTCTCCCAAGAGTAAGTTGTCTTGCTCCAAGCCGACCCACTCCACTAATCTCATTTAACAAGTAGGGAACCAAAGAGTTCCCTACAAGGCTGAAAGCCTAATCGTATGGGGGTACTAGGGGCAGAGGATGACCAGGCACCCCATTACCCACCAATCCCTCCCAGGCCCAGAGCCTCCGTCTTCTGTGATCAAAAGAGGTGGCCTTGTGCCCTCCTCCTTGTTGCTCCTTCTGCCACAAAAGCCAACCCATCATCTGTTTGCATAAACTGCACAAAGATGCATGTCTCTCTCTCTCAATCCCCACCAACACCCTTTATTCTTTTGCTTTGCAGCCTCCCTCTTCTCCCCTCCCAGGCAGCCAGTGCAGAGGAAGCTACAACTGGTCTGCACTGGGAACTCTCCTGGCGTCCTCTGCCACGGGGAGCGCCATCAATTTACGCTGTTCCTTTAAGACGTTATCTTTTAATTTGGTGCTCCCCCTTTCCCCTCCTCAACTAACTGATTTATTAGTTTACATCTCATAAATTGTAACCCCTCGCCTCCCCCTTCACCCTCCCAGATGCCATAAATCCCCTTCAGGGCCTCGACACCCTTCTGCATGTGGTGCAGCCTCCTGCCCCCCAAAGTCACCTCCGAGTCCCCAGGGAGCGCGGGGCTCATTTGCTGGGGGTTTGGTCTAGCTCGTCTCAGCAGCTAATCCCTTGGGTGGCTCCTGTCAGATTATTAATTAGCTAAAGCGGATCGGCCCTGGAACAACATGCGGTTGGACTTCAGATAAAACAGGACGGCAGAGGCTTGGCATGTAGTTGTTTAAAGGCACATTGTCCCTTTTTTCTCTTGCCTTCTCCTGGGGTGGGAGGAAGGGGAGGAGGAGGAGACGGGTTACTTCCACAGCTGTTCACACCCCCCAGCAGTTTGCTGCCCTGGTCGCAAGGGCTGTGCTGCTCAGAGAGGAGTGAGCACAGGCCTGGAGGTGCAAAGGACAGGCATAGCAGGCACCATCCCCACCCTTGCCCTGTGGCAGCTAAAACTTTTCTGTACGTTGGAAAAGCTTTAGGAACCTGCTCAGAGGCATGAAGCACTCGGCTGGAGGGTCTCACTGCTCCTCGCTGCCACCTCCTCACTGCTGTCCCTCATCCACTCATCTCTCCCTGTGGAAAACTCGGTATTTGCAACTACCCCGAGACATGAGGCAAAGGCTGTTCCAAGGGGCCGTGGTCATCCTCACTTTAAGAACAGGTATTTTAAACCAGAAGAAGCCATCCAGTTTGTGTCTGCAGGTTTTAAAGCCCCCTTTCTTATGCAGTGCAGCCCTCCCGGGCAGGATAAAGAGTGAGTGGTCTCACACACGTTATACTGGAAAGGCTGCAAGAGCGAGCTGGAACGAGAGTCAGCGCGACGGATGCTGGGGAGCAGCTCACCTCCTCGCTCCCTTCCCACTTTGGATTGTTTTGACTCAAACCGATGAAGCTGAAATATCGAGTCACAACGGCACTAAACTTCATTACAAGCTCTTAACACAGATTACTTAATAAAAAACAGGCTGCTTTAATTGCTTTTCCCCCATTAGCATTTCTGGAGGAGAAAACTCTGATTAATTTGAAGAGGCACATTTCCCCCACCCCTCGTGCTGGCCTGTGAACCAGACCTCCTTCCCACACCAGCCTTGTCCAGAAGAGCATCCCAGAGAGCAAACAGAGAGCCCAAAATCCACACGACTCTGAAAAACAAAGGGACTAAGGGCCTGGATGAACAGATGGGAGTAATGGAGTGAAGCAAACAAGGGAAAGAAAAATCTCCTCTCCTTTCTGGCGATCCCATAAAAAGTGGCACAGGGGAACAAGCAAGAAATGGGTAGAAGAGAACAGCATAAAGGGAGGATAGCTAGCGTGGCAGGGTGCAAAGAGCAAGCCCAGAAGTTGCTAGGTGACTGATTTGGTGGGGCCCTGGGAAGCACCTTCACCTCTCTGCAGCTGGGAAAGGGGCGAGAGACAGCTCTGCCAGGGGAACATTGTATGGATTTTCAAACTTTGGGCCAAAAGCCTGGAACCACAGTGCTCTCCACATGCACCTGGAATGGTTCCAGTTCCTTTTTCAGGCCCTGCTTGGATAGCTGGTTCCAGGGGAGGGTATCTGCACCTTCCCCTTGGTTGGCTGGCCAACCCCAGGTTAGGAGTGCTGGGAAGTCAGGGAGAGGTGGGGGAACCACCCCTCATCATCCAGCAGCTTCCCCTGGCCTGGGACAGCCAGGGCTACATGTGCAAAGGAAGGAGCCTGAGCCTCTTGGGGGGGAAAGTCGGAGCCCAGCTGCCTCGAGGAACAAGCAGGGCAGGCAGCAGCACTGGGCTGTGCTGCTACAGTAGAAGATGCCAAGAAGCTCTCCTCACTCCATCCCCAGGACAGCTCTCTACCCTGTTTCAGGGGTCGAGGATGCCCAGCTACCTACAGGTTCCTCAAAGATCAGATGCCAGAGAGGACCAACCTCCTCTGCCCCACACCATATCTGACCGGCTCAGGTAGGATCTGTCCTGCTCCACTGCCAAACCGCCCCAGGTAAAACAAGACTACCAAAACATTCCCGGCCTTTGGGGCAATTGACTTCAGCTCCTGTCGTAACTAGCCCTGGCGAGGGAGGATGGCAACCAGGTTCCTGAGTAGGCTGTTCTCTAGGTCAGCACACTTTCAGGGACATGGTAACCAAGCAGGAATTGCTCCCATGTGCCAACTCTTGTCACCCTTGCAATGCTTCATGTTTTTCTTAAAGCCCGAGATCTTGCAAGTTACACAGGAATTTTGTTTTGTACAACAATATATGTATAGTGCTATCCCTCCCCCTGCTCCATGTGCTCTCCCACTAGCAGGGCACAGCAACCTGAAATGTGATCTGTGTGCATCCTAAACACATAGAAACCTCAGTATTATTAAGTCTTATAATTGGGAGGAGGAGGGGAGTAGCTTTTGACTTCTGAAAGGACAAGGCTAGCAATATTGTTTGCTCATTTTACTTTCAAACTCACCTTAGTTTGTCCTCTCCTCTTTTCTCTAGTATGTTCTATTAATGTACATCTAAGACAAACTCAGCAAGAATCACAAGAAAGACACTGGGACAGATCATAAACTGCCCTGGTAAAAATCAGGATTATTCTGCTGGCTGAAAATACAGCTCTGCTGCTTTACATCAGCAGATGTCTTACCTGTGGCTCTTAATAGTTAATATATAACTGCAGTAATAACAAAAAAAAGCCCCAGCATTAATACATAATTTGTCAGAGGCAATATACTAAAACAGCCTTTCCATATTCAGCTCAAGTGGTGAGATAAGCCTCACCTCCAGAACTGCCCCATGGGCTGAGCACCAGCTCTGGAATGAGCCCCCAGTAGAAGACGTCAGAGAACAGACCACATTCACTTTACAGTATTTGTTCATTTTTCAGATTTTTTGTTTTTATCAACAGATTTCTAAGAACTACATTTTGAACACGCATTTCCCTCGAACACTCATGTGCATACTTAGCACTGATTGCTCCAAGTGCTTTCCAACCGGTTTTCCTTGAGGAACTCCGGCAGACCAGCGTCCCTTTGGTTCCCGCTGGACAGCTGCCTGGCAGACAGACGGACCCACATATAGTGCCTACCAGAGTTGAACGTGTTCCTAAAAGTTTAGTGGAACCCTGCAAACTGGCAGAGCACTATTAACCTTTTCTTTTCGCTAGCTGTTTCATCGGGGTGCTACAGTACTGCTGCCTGCATCCCAGCTGAGAACTGCCTCTGGATCTAGTAATGGTAGGAAGAAATACTGTCAGATGGTTAAAGGAATCAGGAGATCTGACTTCTCCTCCCAACTCTGCTTCTGAGTCATTATTAGCATAAAATCAGGTTTGTTACATCAGTGAAGCTTGAGTAAATAAACCACGACTCATCACTGCGTTTTATTTTGCAATACCTCAGTGGGCTCCTCTCTACAAATAAACACTATCAACGCTCATTGCAATTGCGGGTATTGGGGATGGAGAGTGATAAAAGCACCTAAACCAGTCTAAAACCTTTATAGAGAGCAGTAGAGTAAAATCACAGGGGTTTTTGAGGATATTGCCTTTCACAGGACAGGCGTTTAAAAAAAAAGGCAACCCTTGCTTGGGGAGACTAAAAGACAAATAAGTCATGCCCACAGGTCTGACAGAGCTGACGGGTAAGAAAGATTGGGAAACATCACAATCCTCTTCTGAAAAGCCAAGGCTGAAATCCTGACTCCACTGAGGTTTATGGCAAAACTTGTGCTTGCTTTAATAGCGCCAGGATTTAACCTCCATAAAGTTCAAGTATTAAGACAGAAGCTTTAGGAAGGAGATGGCCGTGTTCATCAGCAATGGCTCCAGGAGACTGTGAATACCACGAAGTCAGAACAACGACTGCAGGTGGCAGAGAAAGCAAGGTCTGAACCCACGAAGGCCTGGCCCGGTCCTGTCTCCTCCAGTACTGAACATCCTTTTTCCATCTGAGTTTTCGGGCAGGCTGGTCTCCTGCGTGACAGTCAGCCAGGCAACTGTCAGCCCTCACTTAAGCACTGGGCTTCTTTGGGGCTAAGCTGCTCCACATATCCATACACGTGAGCTCTGTGCTTGCATCTCCCTGCACCACAGGCTCTGTACTCCGAGCTCCTTCAACACCTGGGAGGGATCCTGCCCAGCTGACTTCCTCACTGCCGGAAAACCTCTTCAGTTTTTGCACCTCAGACAACTATTCCCCCTCACGTGGGCAGCTGTAGGTGCAAAATCACTAGCTGCTGGGCATAACAGGGCTTCTGAAAGGGCTTTGGGCCGTGCCTGCTGTTTCAAACTAAATCATTCTGTGTCTCTCAAGAGCCTTATGAGTGTTCCCTCCTCAAACTCCAGCATCAGGGCCCTTCCCTGAATCTCTGAAGCCTTTCAACCTGCTTAGACTCCGTTGCTGGACTTGGCCCTCCGTTAGGAGGCTATATTAGTGTCTGCCGTTATCCAAGTGAGCAGGAGGTGCTAAGGACCTCAGTGGATCAGGCTTCAGTCCCCTTCCCAGACCAGATACGGTACGGACAGCTATAAGGCCTGCCGAACACATGATCCTCTTTCCCCTCCTTTGACTTCCCCCCATTCAGCTTTCCACAGCCGCCAACCAAACATCTGATCGAAGGCCCGGGGGAGGGAGTCAGAACTGTCCAGTCTGGTTATGAGTGAAGGTCATTGATCTAGCGCAGACCAGGGATGCGGAAAACAGGGGAGGGAGGAAAAAACCCTCAGAGAGAGAGAAGAGAGGGAGAGAGGCAGGCAGAGACAGCGCGCGAGTGAGCACAGGGGAAGGCAGCGGAAGTGGCTGAAACACGGTTTCACACTCCGAGACCCAAGGGCTGTTGTCAACCCGTCCTTCATGCTCACATCTTGTCACACTAGAGGTCAGGTCTCCCAAGCGTTCCTGGAGAGCTGAGCTAGCCCATATGGCAGGCAATATGTTAACAATATGGATCAGCTGCTCGTCAGGGCCTGAGCAGATGGATGTGACAACCCTGGTCTTATCCCAGACAGGCTTTTAACATCTTCCCTCTCCTCAACTCAGCCATACCGGAAGAGCTCTGCCCGAGAACCGTTGCCTCCAGCCTAGGTGGACCGTGGGGCCACAGGTGAGAACAGGCAGCATGGAAATGCCTGCCTCGCTTTATCTGGATGGAAGCAGGCGGGGTAGAGCCCCATTCAGACCAGTGCAGGCAGGAACCGGGCCAAACTTTTATCCAGTGAGAGTGTGCTGTAAACGGAAAGACCTCGCTATAATCCAGATACGTGCTATTAACTCCCAACCAGGGTGATACAGTAGATACTGTATTCAGATATATGTATATGGCATGTTACCACCAGATGCCACACGTTACAGTCTAGACTGAGTTTTGTAACTGCCTGGGAAAATTTTCTCTCACAGAACAAGTAATACATAAATAGATGTATATTTTAATGGGCAAGTTAAACTCCTCCTGGCAAAGGCAGGCAAGTTGATTTCATACACAGGCGGGTAAATTTCCACAATGATTTTGCAAGGCTGTTTCATATTCCCCAGCTCAGGATCTGAGCCGTCAGGGCCGGCTGGGCTGGGCCGGCTGCAGTTCTGCGGAAGGCAGAGTTCCCACTTCACTCCCTTAGCAGTTGTGCCTATGTGGTGATCCCAAGGATCCTAGCAAAAATAACGCAGTTGGCCAAAGTTAACCCCCAAATTTAGGTTTACTTTAGGACTGAAGCAAGGGGAAATACTTTGCAAATTCAAAGCAGGTATTTCTAATCCTTTTCCCACATTTTTTAGCTTTTTTCCCCCTAAAAAAAGGCTACCCTTCATGAACCAAACAGGAAAACTCCCTCCAACCCGTATAGCTCTAGGACTAAACAGCCAGCTTGTGCTTATAAACAGAGAGTGAAACAGCAATCACAGCCTAGGGATGGGCTCTGGAGAACGTGCAAACAGCCTCTGTAGCCCAAAGTAAATTGAGCTTGTTTTGAAAGTAGAAGCCATACAACTTGCTCCAGGGCTGAAGACTGGAACACAGGGATTTCTAGTCCAGAGCGTGAGCGATCACAAAGCCACATGCCTGAAAGGCTAAATGCATCTCCTTCACTGAAGTGATGCTTGTAGAACTAGGGGGACCTCAGAAAACAGCTGGAGTCAAGGGAAATATTTCTATTGTCTCTAATGAGCTTCTGTCCCTCAGAAAACAGCCCCTGAAGACACTCAGCTTTGTACAGGCAAAGCACCCAGTAGGTACTAGGAGGAGAAGGCAAACATTGGAAAGGATTACTGATCTGCAAGAACCTGAACCTTAAGGTTCACTTCAGCACTTAAAGAATTCCCGATATATCAATCTCCTCCTCTTGCCTTCCTGTCTCAGAGGTCCTGCTCATCCCAGGTCCACGTCAGATGGACATGCAGGGCTTTCAATACCAGGAGCTACACAAGCAGACACCTGTGAGAGAAAAAGCTCCCTCTGATGGAAAAATTGACCCAGAACCTATGCTGCAGCTTCCTCAGGAGAGTTTTTCCCCCTGGATGTTGGGCTTCTCTGGGGAGGCACATAAGGATGTTTGGTGGAAAATTCACCTGCTGCAGTCAAACCTGAGAACTTATTTGGTAAAACCTCAAGGCTCTTCATGTTCCACCACCCTGTTCCCTCGGGCAAAGTTCCGATTTGGGAAGCTCTCTCGCCTCTGGAGGCCTGGGAAGGCATGTGCCACTGCTTTAAAAGGGGACACAGGCACCAGAGCAGCTCATGCAGGGATAAAGGCTGGAGTTCCCTACATTAATAGTTCAAAACCAAGCTTTCCAAATAAAGCATGCCAGACCCTGGAGGAGTTTCAGAACTAGGAAAGTGTGGGAAGGCGCAGTTCACCCATATCCCATCCTGAAGCATACTGTATTTACTGGCAGATTTACTGAAAGTACTCAGGTCTGTAGGCTCTGAACACGTGGCAAGCACTAAGCCCTGCTGAGCCTTAGAGGATCACGGCTGTTGCTCTTTAAGGTAGGGCACTCAGAACTTGAGTACATTCCCCCGTGCCACACAGCCAAGGATGGAGAGGGATAGCTGAAGCCCCAGACCAACATCTTAGCCCCGTGACTTTTCTTGTCTTCCCTCTTGCTAAGCCAATACAGTCCCCCCACCCTGATCTTTCTAATTCAGGTCTCTGCTGTACCTGTGACTCACAACAGCTTTGGATACACCGCTTTGCCCAGGTATCATTTATAGCACAGCAGCAAAAGACAGAGGGTCATGGTGATATACAATCCCCACAGGCACTTCAGGTTGCTGATCTTCATTCAGGCATCATCATCATCATCATTTGATGGTCCCAACACAGCATGGAGATACCCCCTGAAAAAACCTCTACCCCCTACAGAGCAGACATAACACCACACAAAGCCCAGACACAGCAAGGATCCTCAGCCCCTTCTATCTGCAGCAGTATGGCAGTGCCAATAGGTACCTCCCAAATCCCCAAACCATTGCAAAGAAATACATTATCCCACAGTTGTTATCCTACAGCTGCTTTCTTCTAGGCCATGTTGTGCCGTACCTTTCTTTGTAGAGAAGCTGTGATGGGAGCCAAGCAGTGAAGAAAGTAAAATGGCTTTTAGAAACACAGAGTCCCACCCCCTCGCAACCTTTCTGAGTTTCCCACCATGACCACAGACATCCTCAAACTCCTCTTCTTTTGTGAAACAAGTCAATCAGAAACTGTCCCACACAATACTTACCGAGGGGACTCCCGTGCTAGCCTGTTCTGGCATACTACTTAGCTAATTGTTAATACTGCACACCAGCTCATTAGGAAGAAGGAGGCTAAAAGAGGGAGCTATTCAAACCAGTGCTTTGCTGTGTCAGCTGGGTGCCCGTGTCTGTGCAGAAATGGGCAGTGATGTCAGGGGTAAACCCAGTCCTACTTGTAAGCCAGCCCAAGGCAAACCAACACCCCACCATGCATTTACCACCCAAACCAATGACTTTCAGCAGCTCTTCTAAACTTTAGAGGCAAGAGCTTCCCCTGGAACTGGAATGGAGGCTCTGGAGAGCCAAAATCATTCACCCCAGTCCTACTTCAGAGCAGAGGGTTTGATCACAGAACAAAAGCCAGTACCTTGCATTGAGAAGTCACAGGCTTCAAGGTCCATTCCAGTGTACAAAGCCAGGTGAAAAGTCAGGTTCTTTGTTTAGGACGTGGTCTCAGGTGAAGACAGTGTGAATTTGATGGCCTCCCTTCACTTGGTGAAGTCTCTTTGCCCTGAGGAGAGTTTCAAAAGGAAATGAATATTCCCTACTGAGCAGTACAAGAGCTCAGGTGAATCACGAGCACAAGCAATGACGCTGGCCTCAAATGCCGCAGCCACCCACAGACCTCAGCCCTTGGTCACACACAACAGTCCAGCAAGGCAAGGCATTTCACGCCCTGCCAAACACATTGCACCCCAATCTCCTTCTCTGCCCTGTGTGGTGCCAGCAACAAAAAAGTCAAGGTACAAACCACCCAGGTGACCATCCGGTGGGCCATGCACTCCAGCTTTTCCCAGAAAAAAATCCAGGTCAGTCAGTTGCAGAAGCAGCCTACAGTACTAAGCCACTTACTGCGAAGAGCTTCGCCCCATAGCCAGCTGAGCGTTCTGCACATGCGAGATCATGATGCCATCCCTCCTTTGTGGAGGCATCATTCGCTTGTGTTCATCTTACTACTAGTAGAACAGAGCTCTCTCATCAGTCTTGTACACCCCCACACCAAATGTAACTCCTCAGCCCCAAAGGCGTTACAAATACAACCAGACAAGACAAAGACAGAATTATTATTTCCAGTTTAGTGAGGCACACAGTAATTAAGTGACTTGTCAAAGGTCACTTGGCAAATCTGAGGCAGAATTAGGAACCAAAACTCAATCTCTCAAATTTCGGTACAAGAGCTGGACAACAAAAGTCCCAGTTCCCTTCCTGTGCTCCTTGGATGCACAGCGCTACCTTTGCAACAGGTTTCACCCTTCTCCCGCTTTCCCTAGACAGTTAAGACAATTCCCTTCCATTTCCTGCATTGGAGGAAATACATAAATACACAGATTAAAAGAACAAGAACTTTTACCTTACTTACAAAATTAAAAAATGTCCTAGCTTCAACATTGGCCAGAAGCTCAGAAGCTTCAGACTCTTCTCTGAGGTGGGATTGTAGACTGGAGGGTTTTGTTAGTGGTGGTTTTTTTTAATTTCCATCAGACAAAAATAAAAGAAGCAAAACAAAAGAGGGTTGTTGAGATCAATTTGTGATAGGTGCCGGGCCAAAGAAAATGGAGCCAAAGAAGTCAGAACCCTGCAACCAGCAACCTTTGTGTCAATTTAAGCAAATATTGTGGCGTTTCCATGGCAATCCCTGTTTTGAATATCCACTACACTCACTTTTTAAAGGGCTTTTCCTGTTTGCGTTTCAACTTCAAAACCTGTAAATATTTTCAGCCTTAACACATCCCGACCTCCCCCAGCCTTTAAAATGAGATACTATCAAAGCTCTGACATGAAGTCTTCTGTCTGCAGTACCCCAAAGCTGTGAAAATTCACAGCAAAAGCCGGTTGGCAACCCACCATGGCTGGGGACAGCAGAAGCACGGCTGGACCTTTGTCCCGCTCTCAGCACGGTGCCAGCCTCTTTGCAGCAGTAGGTACAGGAGCCTGTTCCTTTCTTTTTCAAAACTGATGAGTGAAACGAGTCCTCGCAAACACACGGCACCGATAGCATCAGCCCAAGGCGAGGAGCACGCAGCAGGTGTTTTGCAAGTCTCCCTCCATCCCGCTCTGCCAGCTCAGGCCACCTCTGACCCGCCGCACCAGCCACGATTTCTGCTCGGAGCCTCTTCCTGTGACCTGCTCCGGGCCGGCCGCTCGCACAGCCCCAGCACTGCCCCCCAGCCTGACCTGCGCTTCCCTCCCTTCCCCTCTAACCTGACCTGAACTGAAGCTGTCACTCACAATGATTTATGCTATGCTGCGTCATGCGCAAGTGGGAACGAAGAAGAGTCAACTTTGTCCTCACTTGCAACCTGGGCTAGGGTGTAAACTCTCAAGCTTCCTCAGCAGCAGCTTGCAGGTACCTGCCGTATCGCTCTGTCCCTGCTCCACCAACACAGAGCCCACGGGGAAGGTCCTGGTGCAACGCGCCCTGGCCAGGTGCTGGTATCAACTGTCAGATCTGAGCACGAGGGGCCTGGTGTTAACCCTCTCCCCGAAGCATAAAGCTGCCCCTTCACCTAATACTGCTTTTTTTGCATGCACGGAGGCGCACGAAAACACCTTCTGCTGCACTTCAAAGACATGTTGAGGGCTTTCATCCCCAAGCCCCCAACTTCTAAAGCTTCGGCCGGCATTGCCGGCGTGCAGCCCCTCCCGGCAGCCATGGGAGTGCACTGGTTAATTCTGAGTTTCCTGGCTGTGATGGATTTGTGCCAGGCCTCAAATGTTAGCTTAGTGTAATTTTTGGGAAGTCAATTTCCTTTGGGTTTTTTTTTCCTTTTTTTTTTGTTGTTTAAGCTCTTTTTCCTCTTTTCTTGTAAAATGGAAAAGTAGAAGCATTTAAATGAGCGTCAGAACAGGGCCATCCATCCATGGGCTGTAGTTTCCCAAGAGCATTTTATAGGCACCATGGTACGTGCACAGAACAACCATGGAAACAAACACCAAGTGACTTCAAAAGCCGTTACGCTGAATGCCCACAGAAGCAGCCTTGAGGGAGCAGTCCTGTCTCCTGCACCCAACAACGTCACTCCTCGGTCCTGACCACCTCTCCCACAATGCTGTGTGCTTCTGATACCACCAGCAGATGATGCATGATACCTGCTGTCCTGGCCAGCTTCCAGCTCAGGTAATTACATCCTACAGGAGTTTCAGCTGGATATTTTATCCCTTCTTCACTTCCGGCCCTGAGCTGCTGCACCAGGAGTTGCTAAAACCCTGTCCAGATCCACCCCGGATGTGAGTGCATGCCGGGGGCTGGAGGGAATTCTGTGCATCCCTACAGGTCCCAAGATCCCGGTGCTACAGCAAACAACCTTCTCTAGAAACACGTGACGACGTACCTTCTTACATACATCCCATAATACCCCCACCTAAGATGAGGTGCAGAGCTGGGAAAAGAAAATTGGCCTGCCACACTGGGAACCAACAACTTCTGGAGGTATATACTTCACACAGCCCAATGGAGCAGTCATCTGGACACGGACACGGACTACTCTCCTTCGTTGAAGTGGAAACTCTCCTCCCGTCATCTCACAGGCTGGGAGAAATTAAAAGTTGCGGTGGCAGTGGTGTAAGGCTAAAGCCACAGCCGCCGGTCTGCCTCAGCCAACGGCATCACATGCCACAAGGGATACTAGTGGTGTTGAACGTACGGGAAAAGACGGGCCAGGCTTAGAGCACCCATGAGAACAAGCCTAGCAGGGTTCACAACAAGCCAAATCAAAAGGTGAGGGTCTTCACTGTGTCTCCGACCCTTTCACCACGCTGCCACTAAAAAGCCACGAGCAGGAAACGCTGGCAGGGCAACAATGGATGTTCTCACCAAACCCTGCCAACGCGCATTTCAAAGGGCAGGCAAAGATGCAGGTCCCCCGTCCTCCCGAGGGAGCTGTGCTTGGGCATTCGCCATAGCCACAAGAATTCAGAGCCCTTCGAAGCTGTCCAAGACGTAAAGAAATGACCTGCGGATCCACTCTCCACTCAGAAGTCCCCACATTTGTAAGCGGGCCCTGCCAAACCTCTGTTTTGTGCCCTCTTTGTCTTCTTTCAGAAGATTTTGGACCCAATCCTCACCTGGTGTAAAATCAGTGCAGTTTCGGTGGCTTCAGTGAAGTCATGCCAATTTAAACGAGTTGAGGATCCGGCCCTCCAAGTTACTGGAGCTGCCAGTTCTTCCTTTGGATAATCCTGAGGGTGATTTCACAGCAAGCAGCAGCACAGGCCCAGCCAGACTGGCAGGATCAGCTGCGCTTTTCTACCCCCCACGAGTAGGGCGGTCTGTGGCAGAGTCCCTACAGTGAGACCCTGCTGGAGCAACACTGGGCGTATCATCAGCTGCTGCTTTTACTGAGTTTCCTTCTCTCTGTTATTTAATGAGAGATAGATACAGCACAGAGTATATTACTCTAGGCTTTGGATCCAGGTTTTCTAACTGCTCTTAGCAGGGGAGCTCTTGCCTTTCAGGGCACTGTGTCATACAGCACACCGAGTACCCAGGCTTGCGGTGCGTTTGGAGGGGGCGCAGGAGCAGAGCTGGTCACTTGTCCAGCAGCAAAACACAACCAGGTTAGGTCTTCACTTGCTACTGCGAAAACAGCACATCTTTATGAACAAACCAGATCTGGTCTTCCCCTCCCTCCACTCCCACGAGCCTCTACTCCAAGGAAGGTAAAGAGCCCATCACTGCCTGGCAGCTGCTGAGTGAGCAGCTACAAATCCCTTCCTTGTCCCCAGTTCCACTATCGCCCTGCCATTTATCCGCACCACGTCTCGCTGTGAGTGAAGCAGGCAACACAGGCGCGGGGAATGTGGCACGGCTTCAGCAGGCACCGGGTGCGCAAGAACTTTCTGTGCTCTGCCCTCACAAGTCCTTCGCTATCCCCCCAGAGCAATTTTCTAGGCAACAGCGCGGTTGCATTCCCTTCCCTATCTCCTAATAAATATCATGCTAAGCAAGATGAGTATCTTCTTCCCAGACCAAGCAGCATGACCCACTTTCTGAATCAGGGCAGATGCAATTGGGCCCTGGAGTCCTGGACCCCTCCCAAAGCAAAGAGATTTTGTAACAATTACAGCAAGAAGCAGAAGGAATAGAAAAGTAATAAGTGATCAAAGAGTGCAGTGGTGGAGCTGAAGCTGTGGGGTAATTACTACTCCTTGCCATCCTACGCTCTGGCATTTTCCTAGGACACTGAAGCAAGAGCCGCGTGCACATTCACACAACATCTCTCCTCCACTGCCCTACATTCCTCAAAAGTAACAGTTCCAATTTCAAATTCTGGCTGATGGCTCAGATGAGACAACTGCTGCCCCCCCTGCACACCCACCCTGATTCTTCCCCTTCTCTTTCCCCACAGCAGAGCAGGAACAGAGGATTCAAATTCTTGCAGTGCAAATCCCCCGCTCCAGCAGACATACACATATGTACACCCTACCCTGCCTCAACGACAGCCCTGAGGCTTCTACCAAGACAGACGTGCCCCTGGCGTCCCAGCACTGACATCTGGCTCGTGTGCCATCGTCCAGCTGTCCGTGAGCCCCACGTACAGAAGTGTTACCGCCTCTGCCCCCTTGCTCCCCATAGCCTCTCCCGACAGAGCTTCAAGACCTCCCGTTCACAGTGGGGAGGTCTGAGCTGTGGTCCATTGAAGGTGCAGTAAAACAAAAAAAAAACATAAAAGACTTGTACTTTGGGCTAAACTATGCCTGGCTTGGTAGCCACACAGCAGAGAGAGAAGGTTGTTGGATCCTGATCCCAGCAGTGCTACTCTCAGTTTGGAGATGTTCCATTTTTCCAAGGAACAGCTCTACTTTCCTAGATGTAGCTGGGATCACTCCATGACCCAATGGGCATGGAAAACAATTAAAAGGAGGTGCGGTGAATGTCAGCAGCGCTCTCATTGCTTCAACCAGCAAATAAAACTTCCCTCCCAGAGAATCACAAGCCTCTACGGTCAAAAGCGTATAGAAAATCCCATACCAAGGAGGACAATACACCATGATGTGCCTGTGCCCAAACTGGCTCCTGTACTGTGCTCAGCTCTGGGGCACACAAACCCACGAGTCTCTGTGCCCAGCAGGTGCCAGGAGGCCCACCAAAGGGCCACTCAGTCATTTCAGTCGCCTCCCCTGAAAAGCAGGATGGGCAAGCCGCCTGCGGGTCTTACAGCAGCATCCCAGCCGCTCCAAACCAGAGGAGACCCCTGTGCCAGGGACGCGCAGACAGCAGAAGACAGCACTTGCCTCAGAGCAAGTCTGAGAGACAGATGAGCGACGGCCAGGGGAAGGAGTGGAGCTGCCGTCGCTCACCCAGGAGCTCAGAGCTGGCACCGGCTTTCAAACTCAAGACTTCTCCCCCTGCTCACTGCCTGCCCACTGGAACAAACCACCATCAAGACAATAGCACAGAAATACACACCAATGGGTGCTCTGACCAGCACAAACAGCTGCCTTCGTTGTCTGATATGGTGAGAGGAGGCAAAAGTAACTTTTAAAGGGCTTTCCACGGCAATTTTTCTTCCTAGTTAAATAAAAGAATTAAAAAAAAAAAAAAAAAAAGAAAGAAATAGAAAAAGAAAACCCTTTCACCCGAACTTCAGAGATAAAAAAGGGGGGAAAAATCTTCATCTTAATTCAAAATCCTATTTGATGTGTCGTGGCATGAAAATGTTTTTCACTGCATTTTTTCAGTGTGATCTCATGCACCCTGCAAACGGGGTACGCCCAAAACACCAGGTATTTTATGGGACACAAACAGAGCGCAAACATACACAATTAAAAAAAAATGGGATTGGTAAATATTTAAATTAATCAGAGCTGGCATCTGTGCAGCCTCCCCTCCCAGAGAGAGGGATGTTTGCAGCTTTGAAAAAATAAGTGAATAACATGACCTTTTCCTTCATGTTTGTTAGCTCACTGCAGTTTGGTGGGTTGGAGCAGCCCAGGCACCTCGCAAAACTAAGTCCAGCAAGTGCAGCCGGGGCTCCTCTCCTCCCTGCCTGGCACGGGGGGCTCGGGGCTAGCTCCAGAGCTGGTGGGGACGGAGCTGGCTGGGGGAGTTGCTCCAACCTGTTTGCTGTCTCACTCCATAATGCATGGGGTTTGTTGTGCTTTGGGTTGGTTGGTGTTTTTTTTTTTCTTTTCAGTTTAATTGTTGGAGGAGTTTATGAAGCTGTTTGCCAAAATACAATCGACTCCAGGGAGCCAGCTTACACAAAAAGGGTGTGTCGCTCGAGCGAGGCCGTGGAGCCATGGAAACCACCACCTTTTGCATTTGCCCAGGTGAAGGCAAAGCTTTGTGGATAGCTTGTGAAATCAGCAGAGATCTGCAAGGAAGTGAAACACGTACATGCAAGTGTGCATTAAGCACTCTGAAAGGTGGCCCCATCCACCAGCACCTAAATCTCCCATAAGCAAGGGTGAACGCTGGCGCTTTAGTAATGCCATTTTTATCCGAAAGGTCGCACAAACACACCAGCAAATGCACGAGGCATTTTGCACGCAGGCGAGCAGTGCGCACAGCTGGAGTGCCTGTGCTCCTCCAGGTCGGCAGTGCCGGCAATGGCACAGGCAGAGACAGTTCTGTCCCCGCAGCGCACGCAGACGTGCAGGCTGGCAAAACTCCCTGCCAAATGGCCATGCAACTGGACAAATGGGAATCTGCGCACACGTGTGAATAAAAGGCACCACCACAACACATAAAAATGTCTCAAAAGCAAATATCACGCCTTGGGTATTCGTTCCCACCCGCAGAAGGAAAGCTGGTGGCAATGGCAGGCAGGGGGATTGGTGAGGGGAGAAGGGTGGTCTCTCGGGGTCAGTCTGCAGCAGCGGGGCACGAGGATCGTGCCATGCAGGACCCCGTGTCCGGATGCAGGCGAGTATTTGGGGGGGGATGTTTGTCTTGCAAGCTGGCACGTGAAGGCGGGTGGCTGGAGAGGGACCCTGGCTGCATTCTTCTCAATCTTAGAAAAGAAAACACAGAATTCCTCAGAAGCACTGGCTGCCAGCCTGACTGACAGAAAACAACCCAGGAGCAAAGTGCAGAGAAGGGATTTTAAAGCCACCCAGCTCCTGTGAGTGTCTGCTCCAGGACTCTCCTGCTACCAAGAAAGGGAAGACTGCTCTGAACTGCAGCTCTTTTGGAAGAGGTAACATCCATTATTCCCCACTTTCACCTGCTGAAAGCATGCTGACAACATATCAGGTGAGAGGATCTCACCCGCTCTTGTGGAATACAGTCAGAGAAGCGAGCAGAGGATAAAGCCTTACCAGGCCATCTCCTGCAGATAAGCACAGAGCACCATGTGGCATACAGTACAACCTGGAAGAGCTGAACAGGCACAGAGGAACAGGAACGAAGTTCCAGGATCATCCTCAAAATCAGAGCTGGCCAGAGCCAGCATGAAGTCTCTGGTTTGACTTCAGTCTGCCACATTAACAGTAGGATGATTTGATCCTGGCATTTCTCTTACCTGGAGTCAAAGGTCCTTGACCACAAACCACATCAAGAATCAGCTCCTCCATTCCATGAACACTGGAAAGAGGAGTACAGACCCCTCAACATAGGAGAGATGAGGGCAGCGATGTTTCTCTTCGTGGAGGGAAGTCTTTGAAAGCTCATCGCTACTTTTATGATTCAGTATTGGCTTCCATGCGTGTATTTACAGCAGATCCGAATTTGTCTCCAAATGCAATGACTTGGCCTTTTCCCATTCACAGCCCCTTGTTTTCCCCTTTCATTAGAGAACCCCAAGGCAGGTGCCAGTCAGACACCCATCGAGTACCATTTAACTGGAAGGTCCCCAGATCCACCTCCCAGCGAAGACAGAGAACGTGGCATCAGGCAGGACTCAGGAACGGCACCTGGGTGCTCCAGCCACCACCTCCGTGTCTGGGCTGTCCCCAGGCATAGCCCATGGTCACTGCAGAGCCTGCTGCTCCCCAAGGGCAGCTGACAGAGACAAGGGGAGCTCCCCGGCCGGGCGCTACCCCAAGGGGGACCACGGGAAGGGCCCAGCAGGCCCACAAAGCAGGCAAGTGCCGCTAAGGCTTGGTGCGTCAGCCCTTCTGGCATCGACCTCCCAAACTCATTCAAATATTTCCCTTTTTTTTTAATTTAATGTTCCCTATAATTCATCTGTCCCAAAAGATAATCAATAGAGGCCGTAATGAAAATTTGAGCCATATTTTACGATCCGCTGCAGGAGAAAGGGCCACATCAGCAGGACTAGCCTTGGCTTCTAGCATCATTTCTGTGTGCGTTCGCCTGCTCGCTGGCCAGATTCCCCCCCTCCACCCACCCGAGGCTGCTGACAGGGGCAGCCCCTCCAGGAGAAACTCCCACCCTTCCCTCCTACTTCAACCAGCAGCTGCTCAAGCCACGGCTGAAGATGTACGTGTGGGAAAAAGGGAGGTTCCTACAGAGTGCAAAGGGCCCTGACCCAGCAGCCTCGGGGAACCTCCCGAGCATCCCTCAACTTCTCAGCTCTGAAACAAATCCTATGGCCCCCAACCAGACCCTGGGGGGGAATACGATGATTGTGTTGCAGGATCTGAAGAGTTATTTCTACCTGTCACAGTAATTCTTTAAACCTTGGCACTACCTCTCAGTCAAGCTGGGCTTCATGCTCCTCTTCTCCCAAACATCACCCAAGAGTGAGGGCAGTCATTCATGGGGGAAGAAAAGGGCTTCCCCCAGGAACTGCACGAGTCTAGAGCCTGCCGTGTGGCACTGCAGCCTTACAGGGCGCCTGCTATTGACAGCGAAGACTAAAGAAACACTTTTGGGCTCTGAGGTTCATGAGCAGCAACACAGCGACAAGAGATCAGGGTGGGCTCAGTACTCTCCATTCCCAAACACTGAACATAAGCAGCCACAGGAGCAAACTCCATAGCTCCACTCAGACTCCAGCAAAACGCGCATCTTGGCTCCCTCCTGGGCACGAGGGACTGTCAGCTGGGTCTCAGTACCAGTCCTACAGGTACATTCAAGCTTTTGAACAGTTTGAAAACAGTGATCTTGGAATTCCGATTTTGTTCAGCACCACTGGAAAAACAAGGGGGAAAAAAGTTCCAGGAGCCTAAAGCTCATTCTCACTTCTAGCTTAAATATCCACGTCCAGTCACTAGGACTGCGCTCCTCGTCTAGTCCAAGGGGAACCTCAGGTAATCTCACCTACCTCTCTTTATTCCTTTTAGGCACAAATATTACAACTGCTCCCCAATTCATCCATTTTACTATAGTATCTATTCATTTAGGAGCTGTGCTGACCTTACTTCCCCAGGTGGGTAGTGGCAAGGAGGAGCAAGCCCGTCTCAGTGCCAGCCTCCACATGCTGCTGTGTGTTTTTCATTCCACATTATAAATCCCACAGCACTTTCAAGCACCTTCATCTATTCTCCCGGCACACAACTAGCAGGTTTGTTGTTTTTGCACATGCATACGGATGCATCCAGGGCTGAAACGAAGGCAAAAGCCTCAGTCCTGTTCCCGTAACTCTTCTCTACCATGGATTCCCAGCAGCGGGTCCCCTGTCCTCCCTCTAAAGGCTGGAGCATATTTCATTGCCTGAAGCTGCCGCGTCCGCAGGGAGCCGGAGGTAACAAAACCGTCTTTGATTTGGCCAAGAGAAAAATATCAGAAGTGAAAGGCCAGAGTGAGGAATTTATAACAGCAGCTAAGGCAGCAAAAATACAAGCGCCTGACCAGAAGCTGCCCCCCTGCTCAGCAAGTCATGTTGTTCAGCTTCCCATGTGTCTTGGAGGGGCAGGATGTTGCAGAGAGCACAGCCAGAAACCACCAATTTTCTACACACACGAGCGTACTGACACCCTCGCGAGACCCTGCTAGACAGCACTCAGCCCTGAGGCATGAGCTGGAAAGCCAAGAAGCCTCTGCTCACCCAGAGGTGCAGGTGGTGATCTCGTATTATCTTACTGCTTGAGACTGTTGCTTTTCCTTTACAAAACTGATGTAGCAGCACTGTGCAGGTATATTGGTGATACTCTGCTTCCCAAGGGAAGCTAGAAAATGCCCTCTCTCCTGGACCGGCAGCCTGAATCCCTGTAACCAGTGGTCAGCAAGAGCAATAGCCAAATATTTCCACCCTTCCTTTCTCTTGGAAACTTAGAAATAAACCATCTTTGTTTAAAACATACAACACAATATGCAAATTAATTGTTGCTTCCAATTCATAATCAAAGTGACAGATTTGCACGATGTGTTACAGAAGGCCGGGGAATCCAGAGGACGTGGGTGAGCAGCTTCGTGCTTTAGCCGTATACAGGAAAGGGGACTGAAATCCCAAGCAGAACTGGGAACAGCAGTTCTCGAAGCCCCGTGTCAGCACCACATACAGCCATCCCCCTTTTTTAATCCAGCTGCCAACAAAGTATGCCTTGTACTGACAGAGATACCTGCCTACGAGAAATGGAGGGAAAGCATGCGGGGATGTACCACGGCTGTTGCAGTCACTGCTAACTTGCCCCAGTTTTGAACTGGTGACCCTTACTAATATCATCCAGTCCCTTGATATCCTCAGGGAGCAATCAACACATTTTATTAACCCAGCCAATTTTAGAAGTGCATACGCAGTATTCTAGTTACTTGTTACAATTATGCATTATAGGTCCATTTCATACATATGCTTATGCTGAAGTGATGTGCAGTACTTTAAGACAGTTATTATGCCGTCAGAGCAACTGCACGAGGATCATGGGGCTGAACAAGCTCTGGCTTTCTCAGAGCCCAGAGCATACCCAGTGTCTACAGACATCACTTGCAGCAGAAATATTCTAGCCTAAGATAGAGCCTTAGAGATCCCCACAACCAAATCCATTTTTTAAAATGACATCTTTCCACCTATTGGTCCCCGGAGTGAACTAATTGCTTTTGCTAGTTTTAAAAGCCAGAGTTATTTCACTGAAAAAAATGAGCAAGTGCATGGGAAGTCAGAGACATTCTCGGACTTCCGATGTAAAATCACCATGTATGCAGATATATTTGCTGCCCAAACAGTCAAACTTCCAACTACATGACATGCCACTGGGGAATTCTTCACTTCACAGTGAAGGTGGGAAAACAAGGAGTTAAAGTAACCTGACCAAACTCAAATAGCAATTTAGTCAGAGCTAGGAGAATATAAGATTTCTGTCTGTGCTCTAACCACTAGGTTATCCCCTTCTTTGCTAAATAAACTTCTCAGTCTAAGGGGAGGCTGCTATTTCCACTTAAAGACTGGTGTTTTGCTTTGTGTTTTTTTTAACTGCCCTTTTTTTTTTCATTTCATTTATTTCTTTGAAGATGACACCCTACAACAGGGAAGCTACTCAGTAGGGGATCAGTCCAAGGCTGTGCTTATTTTTCTGCATTCTGAAATAGCAAAACAGTCTGAGCCTACCACCCCTGCAAACACACACCCACAAGTTCAGATGCCCTGTAGACAAAATTGCCCACAGTCCACTCCTAGACCTACCTGCTCTGGTGTACGGGCTGGATAGTCATTTACAGTCCAGAACAAATTATTTACAGACAATAAAAACATACAAATTATGTAGAGTAACAAAATCTGAAAAAATCCCAGATAAAAATAAAATTAGAGGGACAGACTTTTCAGGGATAATAACTAGAGAAAAAAAGTGTATGTCTTTTCAGAAACCTGTAGAACTTACAGAAAGTAAGTACAGAAACTTACCTGCAGCAGGAAGCAACCATACATTCTGGGTGCAGAAGCACATCCTGGGACATGCTCCTCACCTAGTTCTTGTGAAAACCAGTTCTCACTGTTGAGCAGAAACCCAACGGGAAGCAAGAAATCCCAGTTCAGCTCCACCATTTGCTGAGAAAGTTTTAGGTGAGATTCCCTTCCCCAGCTCTAAGTGAATTTACTTTGATGAAGCTCAGCTCTCTTTCAAACGGACCACAGCCAAAGGTGACCATTGCTAATTTTTTTATCATCATTTTATGAATATGTTAGCCTTAATTCTTAAATGCTCTACACAGTTAATTTCCTTATATTTTGTTTTTCATACGTGATTAACAGTACTTCAAAGACATGGATTTTTAAAAATATGTATAAGAAGTTACTTCATACAAACCTTACTGGTTTAATGCAGAACAGCCTCTCCTATTTTTATTTGGATTTTGTAGAAATTTGTTATTAATTAATTAGAACCGAGCCAAAATAATTGTTTCTATGCAGGCTATCAGTTTAACTACCACATCTCAAGTTAAACAGGTATAAATGTTTTATACATAAAAGGCTTTAGATTATATAATACACATCTTCTACCTTCTCCCTTTTATCAGCACTTATGCTCCAGATTTCCTTTGGGAATTGATGTGTTGGACGGTGGGGAAAAAAGACAGTTTCACGTGTGCACTTGGAGGTCTCTTTGCCGTCATGTTTACAACGCACATGAAGTTTGGAAAACTTCCTTAGAGTAAGCACTTTCTCCCCGGGTTCATTGTTTAATGGATGTATCCCTTTCAAGATTTTTATTTATAAAGATTCTCTTTTGTTTTCCAAAACCTAGGGCTTATGGAGGAAACATTCTGCCCTCAAATAATCATCTCCAGGCAAAGGAAGGCTGCTTAAGATGTTACCCACTTATTGCGCACACATACCTCTACATGGAGATTCTTAATCTTCACCCACCCAAGATTAAGGCAACGCAAATTATGAAATCGATACCAATACAGACAGCAACATCTATTACAGTTTCAATGTTTTTGTTATATTTTTTCTAAACTATTAAAGCAGTATGATTTTAATGTGATTGTTGTTGTTTATGCAATACAAATTCTCTGTTGTTTGACGCTGTGAGTACTTATGCAAATGCCCTATTTTCCTTATAGAAACCCTTCCTTTGACACCTTATGCGAGTAAAGAAAATATTTGAGTGTTTGCAAGATGAGGATCCATTTATATTTAAGGCTCCATTACTGATCAGGAGGCAAAGAGTGTCCTTAAGGTGGCTATAAATTATAGTTATACTAATTTTAAGGCCCTTAGTCTCTGTCCTAGTGATGTAGCAGAAGAGCTTTCAAATAAAGAAGATTCTTCTCTCACAGCAGTTTCAGTTCTTTTCTTTCATTAATCAAAACCTATCCTCTCTCTATATATATGTTTTCCTTATATATGCATGTCTGAATGCCTCTTTGAGGTTTAACACTCCTGCACCTAAGATTCAAACATAACAAATCAAAAATCATTTTGCAAGCAACTACAACAGGCATTTCCAGAAGTTACATCACATAACAAGTCATGCAATTAAACTTTAATGAAAAAATAAAAACAAAAACACCAAGCAGCCCCTAGTGCTTGCTTTGTCTTTCAAACAATCTATCATAAAAAAAGCAGGACGTTAAAATGGAAGAACCTCTGACTAAAGCTGTGCCGTAAACATTTTTTTCCTAATGAATTCCACCTCTTTACTCCACTGAATCAGCAGAGCCGGATGGAATTTCTCTCCTCTCTTCCTTCTCTCTGTATAAAAGGATGTACTGCTGATAAAACTAGTAACCCATGAAGATCACTTCCCCGAGGTGAGATGCCTCCTGCCAGCATTTCTGCTCTCAGGGGGTTATAGTCTAACACCCTTCCTCCTCCCCGAGACGCAGCGCCTCACTCTCTGAGCTGGCCCCTTGAAACCAGCGGGACCTTCAGTATTGTAACATGAGAGCCGGTGCAGGCAGGAATAACAGAATATGTCTTACGGCAACTAGAGATGTTCATGCACACACATATTCCTCTTTAAAAAAGTACAGACCCAGTTCTTCCAAATTTCCAAGCACCTGCAGCTTTGGAAGGTTTCAGCTGGAGCTGTAAGTCTTAAACACCTCTCCAGAACGGCTGCCTGAACCTCGAAATTCTGCTCTTCTTTTTCAACTTCACCATCAGCTCACATTTTTCCACACTTGCAAATGATATCCCTTTAAAATCAAACCTTTTATTTCGCATCTGCTGAGACTGTATCATTTGATGAAAGGTAACTGTGGTATACACAAGGACAAGAGAAGAGAAAGGGGTTGTCATTGCCAAAATATCGTTAGGAAAGGCAGAAAGGAAGCAGAAGAAGGGTCACAGTTGGACCATGAAAACCACTAAGGCCCTGGACTGGAAGAGACACACAAGCACAAACACTTGAGCAGTTCCACTGGCTCCAGTTCGTTCACGGCTGCAGAAACAGGACTTAGCACAGTGAGAAGAAGTAAATTCAAGCTCGTACAAAGTAGGACAACTCCAGCTTTCCTGCCTGTGTTCTGTTATCAGGTTTTTTCCTAATGTTTGAATTTTTCTATTTTCTACAGTGTGTAACAAAACCAAATCTGAAATTAAGGTAAATTTTAAAATGTTTCATGTAATTTATTTCTCACCATTTATTTTTCCTACTGTAGCTCTTTTGGACAGTAACATAACCAGTTTGTTTAAGGCTTTGGTTTTCTTGAACTAGCCCCCTAAACCATTCTATCTGGACTATAGATACCGCGGAGGGAGTCTGAAATAAATTTAAAATTAAAGTCAATAAAATGCACAAGAAAAAAAATAAATTGGGAAAGTGTCCTGGTCATATTTTTGTCTTAAAGAATTTTTTCCCTGTTTGTGTAATAAAGTTTGGTCTAATCAGGAATGTTATTCCTTCCCCTACTTACTAAAAGGGATTTCAGTTTTTAACTAAGGTTGAGCTTCCTCAGGTTCTTTAATGTATTTAAATGATTTTCAGTGAAACCCACATTTGGATACCTTTGTTTGTTGTTTTTTTTTACATATCACTATATTGTATTACAAAATCAAAGATGTGTCTATAAGAAAATAATATTATCTTACAGTTACAAAGCACCTTTCCTCCCCAAGTATTTCGTGATAAGGTAAGGTCCGAACCACGGAACTGCAGACAGCCACCCCCGAAGCCAGCACGGTCTGGTCAGCGGGAGGTGGGAACGAAGCTTTGGGCAAAGGCAAAGGGACAGATTCCCACCGCTGAGTGAAATTTCCTCCTGTGCAAGGAGCCAGCTTATACTTACAGAACCAATTCAGGGACACTCATAAATTAGAAAATAATAAAAAAAGAGAAGCCCTAAAATCTCACATGACTATCTGCAGACAACTGCTGGTGCATGTAACTACTCTACAGTTTGGGGGAAAGTCTAGGGGCCTGTCCTATAGGAAAGAAGCATGAGTAACCTTGTTTAGTCATTAGAATAAACAACCAACAAACATGAGAAGGCAGTCAGATCTTTCATTCTCAAAGGTGTCCCAAAGGAGAACTGCAAGAAAACTATAGGGTAGCCCCTGTTTTTTAAGACAAATGAGAAAGCCCAAGTGAGAAACAAAATGATAGCCACTGGAGGATGAGGAATCCCAGCCTGCTGCTCTGACCACATCTCCGCGCCATCCCTGAGCACAACACAATGCCAAGCACAGCAAAATCATACAGATACTGACTTTTAAAATGTTTTTGATTCGGAGGCTGGAACTTAGCAGTCTCATTCTGTACAGATTTGCCAGAGCTTGGAAAGACTGCTGTCCTTTTTCCCCGTGCTTCTTCCCAGACCATACATGAATGTATTGGGGTTTCTCTTCTATGTACCAGATTGCTTCCCCCAGCTCCGAACTTGCCACAGGTGAAAAAGGGGCAATGAATTTGGTCAGGGTGTAGCAGACTGCCATAACAGCAAAGCACCAAGCAGTGCTCTTCTGTAGCTTAAATTAAGACCTAGCTCCAGCATGCCGTCTCATCCATTTAGCATGAACAGAGAAGAAGAGGTCCCATCAAACAGGAGCTGGGCTGGGCTATGAAATCTGGGATTAGACATCTGGAAAACCATCTGAGAAAGCAGGCTTGGGAAGGCAGCAGGGGATTGAATACCTTATCCTCCCTGTCTGGTAAACACTTCCAGCCATCCCAGTGCACTCACTATGCATCCTCCCCACCTCAGGTGTGCGACAGGCGTGTAGAGACACAACCTGCCGATGACAGGAAGGAAGAGAGACACGAGGAGAGACTGGGTGAGGAGGGACTGGGAAAGCCGGACAAGTAAAATGAGGCAGACGAAGACCAGAAGGCAGGTGACAGGTACAGCAGTGCCAGACAGCAGAAGCGGCAAACTGGAATCCAACAAAGTATCTCAAAGTACTGCAGGAAGCCACATTCCACCTTCAACCAGAAAGCAAACCTGGGAGCCCCAAACTCTGGGTGCAGGTGTGTGGTAAGTCCTCAACTGGGAAGGAGCAGCTAGCAGCCGTACCAAGCAAAACAGTCTATTCCTGAGACAGAACACAGCCCCAGAACAGTTCTAGTAACTCAAGAAGCATTTTAAACACTAACCTAGCTTCTAGGTTAGAAAGCATTTCCTGCTTGCAGTCTGGAGCTTTCCAGTTTCCTTGAGGATGAACAGTTGATGAGTCCAAAACACTAGTCTGATAACGAAACAGAAAAAGAGAGAAACCTTGTGGGCCTGGGGGTTCCCACGGCTGCCTTAGCTGAGCAGTTCTTCCTGCCTGGAGCCAGGAAGAGTTGCAGAGGGAGATCAAACCTGCCCTGCAAAGTCCCAAATCCAAGTCATGCAAATTCTAGCCTTCCTTCAAGCACTGATACCAACACAGGGACTCTGACTTCATCAGATGGATGAAGGAAATGGAAAAAGGAGGGGGGGGCCTTACTGCCTACGCACACATACACACACCCCACCTCAGGCAATAGAGGGGGTGTGAATAATGGAGCAGGTTCAGCAGCCAACAGCGTTCAGGGTCGAGTTAGTAATCCTCTTTTTCCATTTCCGTTTGCTATTTGATGTAATTATAGTTTTTGATTGAAATCCACCCGGAGTGTAACCCCTCTGCTTAATGCACTGCTTAAATCCTTGGGTACACAACTATGCTGCTCCCCAGACTCGCCTGGAATAGGAAACCATTTCAATGCCAAAAATAAGTCTTTGCTTTCTTTGGTAACGCCCTCAAGTCTTGGCTCAGCCTCTGCTACACCCACCAAAGGAGAAGGGCAGGGAGTTTAAGAGGGCTGCCTGATACCACCCATGGGCTAGTGGCTTTGTGCTAGAACTTGAACCTGCAAGAGGGTTTAAAAACTTGTGAGGCTTTATTTAATACCCAGACGCTAGGAGATGTTGCACGGTGGTAAGAACACAGGACCTGGAGCCTGGCCTTGACTTCCCCAGTGGATTTGCTGCTATCTGAACCATAAATAGTAACAACCTGAAGCTCCATCCTGCCTTCGCATGGGGTAAACAGTGGTTTCTGTCCTGAAAGGCCTCTTGAGGATAAAATGAATAGATGATATTCGTAATCCAAAGGAGAGCTGGGAGATCTACCTCTCTGTAAAATCAGATCGCTGGAGCTGGTTTTTCCTCTCCAGCTCACTCTGCACCACTTGGCCAAGAATGCAGGGCAACAGCTAGACCAGTAGGCCAGACACCAAATGAGTACATTAGCAATTACATCCCACAGAAGCAGCAGCCCACAGCAGTGTGACTGGGCTGGCAGCAAAATCGCTAATACTTGTGGACAGAAACTGCCTAAGAATAAGCAATGTTTCAGGTGCCCATTAGTCTGCTGGACATGAGAAGGAAAAGGGTTCTCTGAGGACCTCACACCCAAACCAGTACCTCAGTCATCCACAAAAACCTGATGTGGGTTGGTGAGGTATATAATACATAGACTTGCTTCAAAAAAGCAACCCATCCTATGAGGTGGAGTGAGATCATCTCAGGACAATGAACAAAGGCACAATTCCACTCCAGATTCAGAAAAAAAAGTTCATTCTCCTATACAGGAGAAACTCAGCATGGTTCCCTTCATGCTAGTATTGCCTGAAGAGCAAGGTACATGCAAGGTGAGCACGAGCAGAAAATAGCAACTCAAAGCTTTCCACAGCAGGGGAATGGGACCTCTGGGATTTGAAACTAGTGATATCAGAACTCCTGTTCCACACCTCCGTTTGCACGAGAATGAAGCCCTCAAAGTTACCCTGTGAGATTTTCAGACCTGTTGCAGAAACTCAGAAAAGTCCAAGAAAGCTGCTAAGCTTCGGATGCTTCTACACCCTGAGACACCTGCCTCCAAGAGGCATGCAGCCAACTCAGCGCAGGACCTTTGGAACCAAACATGGCTCTCTGGACCCGATTCTGTGTGGCTTGGCCTTTACAGCATCATTTACATCAAGGTCAAGCAATGGCAAAACAGTGTGATCAGAACATCACTGTTATAAACAACTTTACGAAGGTGAAAGGGACCAGATAATTTGCCCATCCCTTTCCATTTCATGCCGAAGAGGAGTCCTGAGTGAAGGAGGAGGCCGCTGAACCAGCCTCTTGGGCTGGAGGCACCTTTGCTGGCAGCACTGTGACTCAGCTGTGAATCAGAGGCAGGCCGTTCTTGGCTGCCAGCCTGGCCAGGCTACGGGAGGAAGATGAAGACAGCAAAGCAAGAGAAAGAGAGAAGTATAGGCAACATGGGAAGTGCAGGTCTCCTGAGCTGGAAAGCAAAACCTGCCCAAAGCTTCCACGTTTCTAGGAACTCGCTGTCATTGACAGCATCTGTTAATCAGCTGAGCCCCAATTACTGGCGCCTCCTTCACCAGCAGGAACCGTACAGCCAGCATGGGGCACAGCGCACCGTGCCCACTGGCACATCTGCTGCCCTGTTCTGCCCCTTCTTGATGCTCACAACAGCTGAAGCAGCTCATCAGCAGAAACCTGCTTTTCAAACAGCCCTCCCCACTCCGCTCCAGCCCTTCCTCTCAGTGGGCCCAGGCAGTCAGTTCTTTTCTCTCTCCTCATCAGATATCTCTGTCTCTCTGAAATATTCAGATGATTTGGTTTTGTTCTTTTCTCCCCCACATCAAATCCTCCCCCTGCTTGTGGAAGCAGTGGATTTCACCCAGGCACAGGAGGCTAATTTACACCCTTCAGGGTTTAAAATAGCAGTGGCGTAAATGAAAAGTCCAATTTCTTCAAATTTGCATTGTAAAACCATCCTTCAACTTCCTTGAAATAAATTTTACTATTTTATTAGTGCAAACAAAATGGTAATAAAACACTAATACAGCGCCTTGTATCCAGGGGAAGAGCTAAAATTAACATAGACCGAGCAGTGTTTGCTATTACATTCAATTACCTTTTTACTTGAGATTTACATTCTCATCCCCTTAATCTCCATAGTGGTGGCTTTGAAATCGTTCCCCACAGTCATTCCTGCGTTTGGAATGGACGGCAGGAAAGCCGCTCGCTCGCCACCCCAGCTCCTGCTGCCAGCACCCCGGTGCCAGCCTCTTCCCTCGAGACCCCTGGGCAAGTTTCCCCAGAGCGTCTCCAGAGAGCCTCAGCAGCAAGTGCATTCACCTTCCTCTCTTAGTCTCACTCAGGCCTTAATTTCTAAACTCCAGACGAACACACTAGCAGCAAAAATACAGCCCATGTTCCATAGCTGCCTTCCATCTGGCTCTGCAAACTGTTCCTTAATTCTCCATGCAAGCCATGTTGCAGGCAAGTTTTATTATCTCCATTGTACAGATACAAAAACTAAGGTAAAGACTGAGGACCAAAGTCTGAATGCAGCATCTCCCAGTTTAAATCTGGAATACAATATTTTGTCGTGGAAGTATTCCAGCTTTTGCCTGGGACTCACTGAATTCAGAGTCTGCTCTGGAGTTATTTAACTGGGATCATGTCCTGCAAGCCAGGGGTCCCAGATCCACAGGCTCAGCAGTACGTTCAGGAAAAGAGAAGCTCCAGAACTGTCTGATGAAACTCAGAGGGAACCCGCACTGAAAAGAAAAGATGCTAAGGATACAAATCCCAGTAAATGCAATACAGGGAATCCGCTTCCCAAGTAACAGGGGAAAAGTTTTAATTGGCAGCATCTTTGGATGCTTTCTTTTAATATACTCAGCATGTCAGTGATTTTGGCCATTATCAGAAGAACGGCAAGCCTTCGATAAGACACCACAGGAAAGTGCCACGCTGGTCCAGCTCCATGCAGTGACTTTGATAATCTGCTCTTCTTTCTTCCTTTTCATGTACTGAATGCTGGACACCTCCCCTCTTACAAGCCAGGTCAAAACATTTAACCTTTCTTTGGAGGGCATGGCCAGCACCTGCCTTACAGGTGATATCCACCACTTTATTCACATATTTTGATACAGCACTTTGTGATACCCAAATAAGATAACAGAGATTAATTAAGCACTGTGTAGTATCTTTCCAGCCTGGCCAAGAAAAGACTCAATAGCCTTTCATCCCAGCCTGATCACTACCCAGCTATTCCAAGGTTACAGGACCACTACAACACTGAACAGAGTCAACAGCTAAAGAGAAGTAAAGGGCAATTTGGGAAGGTACCAGCCAGCATCTTAGGAAAGCTGCATCTCCTGAGGGAAACGGGTCGCTTGAGTGTCGCCCAAGCCCAGCCCAGTTGTATTGAATGTCCAGCACATGGAGTGCCCAACAGAGCGAGCCATCACCACCTGTCTGGATGGGAAAACACTTCTAACTGCTCTAACCAAGTCCCAGGCAGCACAGGGGCACTGTGTGGCCCTGGTCGTACCTAGAGTAAGCACCAATGAACTGGCTGTAATGACCCTGCTGACACCCAACCCACGAGGATCCACTTTGTCCCATATAGCACAAGGTCACTCTAATTTCTAGTGCCCCTTGGGCAGCTATCCCACAACTCCCAATTCTTCTTTTGAAAGAAGAACATTGCAGATGATTCGGCAAGAGATTGTGTGCCAACGAGAACCTGCTGGTTGGTTTTCCTGTGACAGGGACGTCTATGTCCTAGGACTTGGTGGTACCCAGGAGTCCCCTAGGCAGTATCCTTGATGCCTGCCTTCAAGGTCCTCTTCCTTTTTTCATCAGCAAAACCCTCTGGTTTCTGCATTTTAATCCATGACTTGCATGCCTATCCCCTAAACTGCTCATCTGTCTCTCCTCCTGAATAGCATGGTCCTTCATCCTTCCCCTGTAGCCACCTTGATCTTCATGGCTAGAGGGGAGGGATCATGCAAAGCATCAGTCTATAGGTTACCCCTAGAAAAAATTATAAATCCTCCTCATCCAAATAATAAATGTGTCCCAGGAAACCTTTCATCTGTCCACCTTCTAGAAAGCAGCACACAAAAGCCCTAGTGCAAACAAAATTATCACAAGACACCTGAGCAAAACAAAAAAAACCAAACAATAAAGAGCAAGAAGAAGAAACCTGCCCAAGAGCACAGGGCTGAGGTTGGTTTCAGCTGGTCTTCTGCCCCTTTTTTCTGTTCTTTTTCCCCTGCTCCCCTGAACAAAGGAAGTTTGTTGTCAGGCTCAAACATTTCCTGGGCCTTGTCCGAGTTCCACCTTGTTTTCTTTTTCTCTTCTCCCCACCCTGTACAAATAAAGCAAAAACCAACTGGCACCACCTGTGATGAAAGGACAACTAAATGCAGAATTTTATCTTTTCTTTCTTTTCTCCCTCCTCCTTTTTCCCTTTTTCTTGGCCAGAAGTTTTGGGCAAAGGACAAAAGGTATTGTTGGGTAAGCATAATTCCAGTGGCTGAGTCACGCTAAGACACTAAAGCACTGGCTGCTGATGGGGTAAAGTAAGCCAAGCTGCTGCTTCGCTAAATGCAATGAAAATGCCAGCAGCACCACTGCAAGCTCTGCCAGCCCCAAAGCACAAGGGGCAATAGAAGATTCTCATAGTAAGAAAAGGTGCAAAGAAATCAAACAAAATCTTCGTACAGATATCTTCACCTAAGAAATCTCAGGAGGAAAGACTGTCACTCAGAAGAGGCTGCATGGGCTCCTCCCTGAAGACTGTAAAGGTTATGAAGGCCATATTAAAGACAGTTATGATCCTTACTTACGATAAGGAAAGGCTGAGATGCCTTCTTCAGTTCTCCATCCAAGCCTACTTTTTCTGATTTCGTGACACAAGTCAGACCCATAGGTGGTCAGTCCTACAAGCGGCCTCCTTCCCCCCTAACTGTAAGCTCTTTGAGGCAGGGAGTTCACGTTGGTCTTGCAGCCCTGAGCACAACCAAACGGGCAGGGGGCTTCCAGGCACTACCACGATGCAGATAATCATCAACCCATTTCTGGCTGCAAATTAAATGGTGCCCCAAGCGGGCACTTGCTCGGAGCACATTCAAAAGCACACTGTAGACCCTGCAACTCAATGGTGCATTTGGGGGAGCTGGAGCACTGGCTGTTTGTTTATTTTATGATGCACTTTGGTCTCTCTCAGTTGCACTGTTATCCTACACCTGTTCGCTCCCCTTTCTCCGGGCTGATAACAGACGGTACGTTGTGCGGAGTTGGGGCCTGGCCCGGCTCTTTTTGTTTTTAATGAGAAACGTGTATTTGGTTCCAGACTATCAACACTCAGGGTCAGGGAAGAGGCAGAAAATTTCCCATAATCAATTCAGCAGAATGATGAGGAGCAAGGTCCTCAAATGGATCTAAAGAGGACAAACGTCTTTGTTGATCAATGCTCCCTGGGCCAAATCCTGCTTCCCCCAGTGCAGCACATCTCCTTTTGGAACCTGCACTCACACAGGGTGTTACACTACTGCTACGTTTCTTTAATGTAGACATAGGCCTGGCCTCTTTCAACAGCTCTGGCATCTTTTCATGGCAGACCCCATGACACATGGAGGCGGCTGAGAACAAGGAATCATGCTTTTCCAGGAACAGGGAATCCAGATTTTCTGGTTTATAAATTTTCCCATCTGGATTTGTTTTGCTGTTCATAGGGTAGATCACCAGAGATAAGGAAAGAAAAGTAAAGAAGTATCAGAGCAGTGGCAGCCCCGACGGGCTCAGATGAATTTCTTGCATGTCACAATCTCCTGTTTGGGCAGAAATTTGAATGCATTTTCTAGCAGCAACACAGATAAACTGGCATCTCCCCCAGGGGCTGTTTCAGTTCTGCTGCTGCCTAAGGGTTCTGTAACGTAGGAACTGAGGAGCTTGGACATGCCCGCTCTCAAGACTATCTCTGTAAGGACATGGTAACTTCTCTGCCACTTGCATGGCAAAAATTAAAATCAGCTGAGACTTCTTAGGGTGAAGCCCATTAGAAGAGCCTATAGACAAGCAGGTTATTACTTGAAACAGCTGCAATGAAAGACTGCGTTGGGAAAATCCTGCACAAGCTCCCAAGCGGCATAGGAAGGAATGAGTAGGTTGTCTCCACGTAACAGAACCAGTAGCTTCACCTCTCGTCCGTGGCACAGGGCCTGTCGGAGCCTGTTTCCTGGGGAAAAATCCCCCGGGATCGCAGCCGGATGGTCTGGGAACAGATCTCCCAAGCCCTGCCAAGCTGTCCCCCTGCTCTCAGGTAAGACCGGGCCCCACAGGACCTGCCAGGGCCACTCTTCCCACCTCTGCAGCCAAGTCCCAAGGCTCTGAACTGGCTTCTAATGCCACTGGCTGTCCAGGTACAGAAAGGCACCTGTGGACTAGAGCAGATATGGGCCTGGACCCTAAAGATTACTGTAGGTAAGAGCAGCCTGAGGAGTGCAGCCAAGGGGCGAGGGGCTGCGACGCTGTGTACACTTGTCCTCCCCTGCCACCCCTAAGCCAGGCTGCTGAATTTACACAGCAAGGACAACTTGGTAAAGACAGTGCGGCGGTTGTCAGCTGGGAGCCTCTGCACACTAAGCTCCTGGTTAAATGTTTTCATCAAAACCAGAGCGAGAAAGTGCAGAGCAAACACCACCAATTAGAGGCTGGGATGAAGCGTTCCTGCCAGCAGATCTGGTGAGAGGGGCATGAGTCACCTTAACCCTTTGGGAGCCAAAGCCAGCAGAACTCCACAGGGGAGAAGAGGAAGATGGGAGAGGAAACCTCTCACAAACCTTTCACTTGCATCCACCCATTTTCATTTATTGGTAGGAAGTTGAATTCAGGAGCAAACACATGCCGTGTCTGGAGACATATTGTCCCCACAATGTCTGCCCTCACCATCCTCATACCTGGAGGAGCCTGAACCAGGCAAGCTGCCCACTCCGGTGAAGATGGTCATGAGCTGGTTTGGAGAGCCAGGCAGCAGCCCAGGGCAGAGGCTGCCAGGTGCACACTGAGGACGTCTGGGGACGGCCAATCCTCAAGCCATCTCTACCTTCCAAGTCCATTCCAGCAAACAGAAAATATCACATCAGTTTTGCTGAAGGCTAAGGTGTCAATGAGAGTAACACAGCAGTACTCCATGCCTCCTTCCAAGAAAAAAGGATTTGTCTCAGACAAAATGCTTCCCAATCAGCAACATGATGAAATGTAGCCAGCAGTAAGAGGAGAGCTGGGATCAGGCTCAGGCAGGTACGCCCCTCTTCCCCTATACTGCCTCTGCCTAGCTGCTGTTACCTGTCCAATTTCTAAGCTTGGAAGAGATGATCAAAATTTAACTGTGTACTTGTGCTAAATTCCCTTTCAACGCAAATAACATGCTCCTATTTGCAGCAGGATTCAGTGCCGACAAGCCAAAAGTTCAGCTTTCTAGGAGTATCAAACGTTGCAACATTACAGGTGTTCAGAGAGATCGGTCCCTTCCACAGCAACAAACGCTGAAGTCAGAACTATGCTTTTGCTCTCAGTCACTCAAGCAAACACCCCCCGACTCCACCTCAGCACAGGACTGAGCAGATGCTGCAGGAAAGGGCCCCAGATTACATATGGACCAAACCCTGCCCACCTGCTACACGATCTGGCAGAGACAGCGTTGCTGTGAGCGGCGGCATTTTGGGAGCTTTCTGCAAGGGAGTCTCCCCCTGGACAAGCTCCCTGTCTTGAGGTGAGGGACAGAAACAGGCACAGGGGCAGTGGACCTGCTGCTAAGGAGATCAAGAGGCGTTCACCCAAGGTGGAGAAGCTAAAAGTTAAGAAAGGATAACGTAACGCAGCAGCTTATATTGATGAGATCCCTTTCAATTTAGGGCGCAGCAGGGCTATGTGTGGTGCAGTCCAGGATCTGACCCTCCACAGTTACATGTGTCCAAAGCTGGGGCCCCCAGAAGTTGTGAATTTCAAGCATACCACGATTACTGGAGCAGACGGTTTCAGATCCTGCTGAGCCAGCTTGTGGCTGTATTCAAAATTGAGTAAATTTACAGCTGTAAGCTGGGAGTTTATACAACCCGTAACTTGTTAGGGATGGCTGACCAAGCCAGAACGATCGCTCCCCAGCCGACAGGGCTCTTATTGGTTAGACCTTTGAGCGCCTGGTAGATTTTATTATTTTTCTCTCTTTTTTTCTTTTGCATTGGGGAGGTGGGGTGGGTGTAGGAAAGGAAACATCTATTTTTGTTCTTTTCGTCACCAAAGGCAAACTGAAATTAAATCTCAGGTTCAATCCACCATTGATTCCTCAGCACATCAGCAGGGGACTGTAGCACACCCACTGACCATCTCCTTGGACAAGGCTGCCATATTTTTCTCACTCTATGCGGAGTCCTACAACGTGAATAGCTCCACAGGGTTCAATGTATTATCACCAGGCTTAGCAAGGCTGCTCTCGTGCTGGCCCCTTTTGCGTGGACACCTCCCTCCCCATTTGTGCCAGACCCCACAAATGCTACTGTTCTCCTGCCTGGGTTGCAAAAAAATGTGATCCGAGTTGTCCAAGTTTAGTGCAGCAAATACAGTGCCCTGCAAAGTCCGTCCTTCCATCTCCTTTGCAAGGATAAACAGCCGGAGCAATATCAGACCTGAAGTGATCTGAACCTGGATTCACAAACAGCAACACAAGGAGTCTGCCAAGTAACGGGCAGGCAGCAGGCAGAGAGTGTAAAGCAGGACTCCAGGAGCCCTCTGATGGGAACAAAATCGGCATCATTCACTGTGCCTGCAAGTGTGAAAGCTAGACAGTCTGAGCAGGGCTTGCCTGCACGTAACAGCCTCAACCTAAAATCCTCTATTTTTATTACAGCATTATCCCAGTTTCTGAAAGGTATTTTCAGCAGGAAACCCAAACACGATCCAACTGCAACAAGGCTGGGTGAAGGGCTAGGGGGCTCTCCTGGGACTCGCTTTTCTGTGTGACCACAGACAAGACCAGGACAGTCACACCAGCTTCAACGATACGCACATTCATGAGTATGAGGTGCTCAAGCATGATGAGAGCGACATATACCTACCTCAGTCATTACACAGCTGCAGGCTCTCCATTCACTGCCCTGGGAGGATGCAGTTTTTCTAGGACATGGCTAAGGAGCATTAACAGGTCTCTCCTTTACCCTCCACTCCATCCTGAATACGTAACAGCCCAGAACATCAATAGTTTACATGAGTTAAAGAGCAAGCTGAGGCTTTAGGGACTCACTCAGGCAGGATAAAACACTCTTTAGCATCCAGCCACCATGTAAGAAAATTAAGTAAATGGGGACCTTTGGTGAAGCCTTAAACAGGAGACTGAAAAAGGGGAAATTTCCTCTCTCTCTGCTCTGCGAGCAGGGATCACACCGCCTGCTGCCGCTCCCACAGTTTAAAATACTTAAGTCCTCCAAGGTGCAGCTTAATTTTCTTTTTTAAAAAAGAAAAGTGTCAGTCTAATTAGATAAATCCTCCAAGCACGTGGCCCAGAGTTCGTCATGGAAATTAACCTCCTTGAAAGATCACAGTGACTGAAATAAGAAACTGTGTGTTTTGGCATAGTGCAGTGAAATGGGAGATGCAGGCTGCATTTCATACACCTTCCCTTTCATAAACCTGCCGCGTTTCATATCTGCCCTACTGGCCCTTAGCTCGGCACCAAGACTTTATCTCCGAATGCCTGTTTGCAAATCGCTGCTGAGAGGTTACAATAACCCCTGGGAGAGATTTTGCTGGCTCACCAGTGTGAAAGGACACTGCTCCCTGGTATAAAGCTGGGCCAGCCTGAGGCACTGGTGGAGGGAGGGGCTCATCACCAGCAGCCCTACAGAGGGGATGTTCTGCAGACAGAGCCACCATGGGGAGGCAGCCAGGCTGGGAGCTGTTTGCCAGCCTCAGAGCTGTTTTGCCAGCCTCATCATCCAACACACAGACAAGCGTGATTCTGTACACCCCTTGCTCGTGCTGGCATGGGGATGGGCTGAGCAGGGCAGGAGGGAGACACCTCGAAGCCACAGGCTGCAATCACACAGCTTATTTTGCATTTATGCCACCTACGTTCATGTCTTGTTATTTAGAAGGCTCTACCTCGCCACCCTGGGAAAGGTGTAGGGCTGGGAGCCAGACTGCTTAGGAATAAAAAGCCCTAGTCCCTTTGCTAGTGGAAGCAGAAGCAAACCCAGGAAAGAACTAGCTTACAAGCGAGAGTCAACTGCCATCCCTACTTTCAAGTCGAAGTCGGGACCAGAACCAGACTATTTTGTACTTTCAGGAAATGTTGGCCAGTTAACTTTTCTCCCAGGCCACCGGACAAACTTGTGCTAGGGTCACACTCTCAACATTCCGCAAGGACTACTGCAGGCCTCTCCTGAGAGACATTACACAACGCATTTTACTACATAACTGAAATAAGACCCCTTTCGCAGGTCCAAATAGTCCTTCCCCATCAAGGAGATGTAAGAATTCTCTGTCTAAGCTTTCCAGTTCACACTGTCCTTAAATGAAAAAGCCCCTGAAAAATCTGCAGAGTTAATCTACCTCCTTCTTTCCCAAGTCTGATGGATGCTGGTATGCACGATGCTGTGCTGCCCTCCCAGCACTGGTACCAGCCTTGCACGCAGAAGGATCAGGACCAGCCTCAGAGACCATCTCTGAGGTGACTTGTTGTATTGTCATTGAAATGACAAGCCCTATGGCTCAGAATTTGGAAGCAACCTATTTTGTTTCAAAACAGCATCACTGGTGGCAGAACGAAAATAGAATACCTTCTGGAGAGAAAACTACCCCAAAATGCCGTGGCAGACAAGAAGCCAAAGGCCCCAAACAACTGACAGTTCTGCAAACACAGACCCATTTCCTACAGCGCTTATTACACACGAGGCCTCCGCAGCTGGGCGGCTCTAGAGCTCGCCCCAGGAGCAGAGACTCTTATACCTCTGGGTCCCATTCTAGACCAGCTCAATCACGCGTGAAAGGTATTAGCTGACACCTTATCAACAGCCAATGGACAGAGCAAGCACGAGGGGTTGCAGGCAGATCCCTCAGTACAAGAGCCTTGCTCCAATTCATTAGCCGTCTCAGGAACGAGTTCAAAAGATAGATGATGCACAAAAACCGCATTCATGTTTTCTACTGCTCCCTCCAGCTCAGGGCTGAGGCATGCTGGAAGGACACTACCAGAGAAACCAGGATGAACTCAGCCCTAATACAGTTTCTTAGCGGTTCTCTGCCAAGTACAGGCAAGCCCCGCAGTTCCATTACTAATAACTTAATACCTAATAATATTACCAATGTAACACTTAACCTTGAAGCCAATCACCTGGACCCAGAAAAATCAGCATTTAGCAAGACTTCCTCCTCATTGTATTTGGATTCTCCTGCCAACTGATCCAAACAGCATCCCCAACTCCTGCCCACCTGCTCCAAGATACATGGAGTCATTTAAAAAAAGGTAGAGCTTCTACTTCAGCCAGGAGCTATGGGGCTGAAGGAGAGAGACAACACAGACTGCAGGAGGAAAAAAAAAACATTCAAGTGCTATTCCACCTCCGTCTTTAGGCTTTGGATGCATTAGGCAAATTCCCAATTACAGCAGTCCCTTCTGCCCGCAACTGGACTTGAGATAAGAGATCAGAAAGGAGGGCCAACAGGCATCACTGAAGGCTCAGCATCTTCCATTACACACCAGCACAGCAAGAAGGGCTCTGCCAACCCTGAAATGTTTTTTTCCAAAAGGTACACGCACACCCTTTAAAATGGGTATGGTGAAATCGGCCTGGAGAGGGAAGGACCCAGCAACGCAGGCAGGTTCCTGACTCTTTATCATCAGAGCAAGCAGCCCAGCTCCTAAATTCACTTCATCGGTGTCCTCTTTCTTACTGCTATACAGGCTCAAATCCTCCAACGCGACTGCAAACACGCTGCCAAGGAGGTAGTGCAGTATCTGAATCCACAACGGATTTAAAGACATCTCCATGTTTTGCTGTCAGCCTGAAGTTTGAATAAAGGAGCCCACCAGAAAGAGTGAATGAACGTCTCTGGCAGCTGCCTCGCAGAGCCATGCCTGTGCTTTAAGCCACCTAGTGTCCGAGCCGCGCACGGGTGCATCCTCCCCTCGCAAGGAAAGGTGCGGGGAGGCAGATGCTTTAGGGAATTCGGGCAAAGAGAAGGAAGGAGTTGAGACATCCAACAAGACCGAAACGGAAAGCAGCTAAGACCAGGGTGCACAGGTTGAGAAGCGAGCGAGCTCTCACCCCGAGCTCAGGAAGCAGAGAAAGCTGATGCCAAACTGGAGGCATGGGAAGTGGCCAGCCCAATTCCCCACCCCGGGGCACTGCTCCCCCTTGGGGAGCGAGACCCTTTAGCACAGGTCAAAGTAGGGAGGACAGCAGACTTGTTCCTCAAACTGAAGTCTGTCAGAGAACATCACCATTAGAGGCCAATATTTCAGCCCCTAGATCCAGCTGGGTTGCTTACCATCTCTGGGATGCAAACTTGGAGACAACTTTCCCCGGCACAGGCCTGTGGAACAAAACCGAAGCGCCCCAGAGCCACAAACCCTACTAACCCATGCCCACTCCCTTAAAAACCACTTTCATCCACATCTCCTCTCCTGCCCCTGCAGTAGCCCCCTCCTCCTCGCTCTCTTTCTCTGTGTCCTCGAGACTCCTCTCACCTTGAGGAGTGTTAGGATTACCCAGCATTTACACTCAATGCTCCTCTTTATTCCTTAAGACTTATTAAGAATGATAATGAGCTCCAAAGCAGTGACACGTCTCTCTCTCTCCCCCTCTGTCGCGCACTCTCTCTCTCTCTCTCTACGTGCCTTTTCCGTCAAAGGCACACAGGACAAATCCGACCAAAAAAAAAAAAACCCTGACAATATGGATCAAGGACACATGAGGATTTATATTCTACAAATCCAGCCTTTTTTGTTTTTATTATTTCTACTCAAATTCCATCCTTTCCTCTTCTTAGTCATATTCTCCCCCCCCCCCCAACCCCAACCCTCTCGGACTTCGAATGAGAAAGATGAAGAAGAAGAAGAGGAGAAGGAAAGCTGCTTGCCTGGAAAACCTCGTTAATGTGGAGCTCTTAAACGGTTGATTAATTTTAGCAAAATTTACGATGCGCTCTTGCTTTTCTTTGAAGCTGCAGTCTTATATAGCAAAAGCAAGTTAACTTTAAGATCCCTCTTGCAAGCCCACTGCCCCCTAATTCTTGAACGCCCTGTTTAGGTACACAAATATATAGGAGAGAAACACGGTAGCAGAGCATGGAAGCAGTCGCCCTGCCGAGTGCTCAAAGTGGTTCGATTCAAATCCCTTTAGCACAGCCTAACAATCACAACCTGAAAACTCCCAACTTCTAGCTATTTAACTTCCCATAAAGATTAAAAAAAAAAAAAAATATCACTAGTCAGTCCTTCAAAAACAAAAGGAAACAGGGAAACATAAACACCAATTCCAAGAGAAGTGTCTCCAAGTTACATCTGCTCACGCCACAGAAATACCAGGCTCTCGGCTGCATTAGAAACATCAGGTTCTCCCAAAGCCACCTTTAAACCAGCCACGTTTCGCCACAGGGAAAAAGTGAACCTAAGGAAACGTAATATACAGATTTATACATATCCTGAACTATACTTCAATATTCCAATTGTCTCCCCAGCTTCCTCCTACCCAGTATTTGCTTTTATTCTTTGTCTCCCTCTGCTAGACTCTGTTTTTCTGATATAGACATCAGGAGGTTAAGGGCTCAATTATCAAGTCTGTTGAATCCTCAGCTTCACGTTACTTAGGGGGGTTCTCTGTTGCTCTTTGGAAACTACACTGCAAAATCTCTTTCCTTCTCGGCTTTTCTTCTTCCTAACTTGTAATGGCTATTTCCGACACACCCCTATGCGTGAACCCACAAATCTATTTGGTGTAAACGGAGAGAAACCGTGAATTGCTTTGACAGACAGAAACGTTAATAAAAATAACCCTAAGAGTGCCTAGCCAGACCGAACCTGAAGCGTTCGCAATCTTGAAACCTAAAGTAACATCCACATGGAATTTACAAAATATGATTCGAGTGGTTCTAATTAGCCCCAGTCTGTGGAAAAATTGGAAGGAAGCGGCTCTTTGATTAATGTTACAAACCAGAAAGGAAACAGATTTTAAAAGTTAAAGTAGCAGCATTGTGGAATACAGAATCATTACCAGCATACATTTATTATACCTGCTTCAATCAGATGGCTTGGGGTTTTGTTTTTAGGGTTTTTTCCTTTTTACTTTAAGAAAAAAAGGAAGACAGGATGCAAGTAAAAGCTTTTGTTTATGGAAGTGTGCGGCGCTTTTATCTCCCAAGGAATTTATATAGCTGGACTGTGTATAAATCCTTCTGAAAATGAAATTAGCAAAAACAAAACAGGGGTGAAGGTGCTGAGGGAGGGGGGGAATCACCACCTCAGTAAATCATAGTGGATAACCAGCCCCTGGCTTGGACAGATAGCAAATTCAGCTTTAATAGAAAGAAACAGAGTTGGAAAGGGAAAGGACGAGAGTCATACCTGCAGCAAACTCCTTGCAAAAAATGGGGGGCTTTTTTTAATAAGCTTTTGAAAGTCAATGTGCAAGTTTGCTTGGGCTTGAAAAGAAAAAGGAAATAAGTTTTTTTTTCCAGCTAGCTTGATTGTTTTGGGTGGAGCTCAAGCATGTGTGTATATATGCTGTATATAAAAATGAATTACTAATTCTTTCCTGGAAACTGTTTGAATTACAATCTGCAAGATACAAAAACACACCTTTATTTTAACACTGATTTTAATACAGATAGAATGGGGGGTTGGGGGGGGATAGTGAGGGAAACGTTTTTTTCCCAGTACACAGCAAAACCCTTAAGCAAGAATAATACCTCCCCACACATATACACACAGACACACGCACACACTTTGCTCAGCTGTACAACCACCAACTGAACTCCAGCTTTCAGTGGCTTTTCCCTGTACCAAGCCTTCGCTCTGAAACTGCAAGAATGACAACGTCATGTGTGTGGAAAGCTGACACTTGGAGCTTTTAAAAAGAAATGAGGAAAAATAAGCTGTTGACTTCTTGGTTAAAGTATTTTCTTGTTCTAACTCATGTTCTTATGTCACTGGGCTAAAAAAAAAAAGAGAGAGAGGGAGAGAGAGATATGACTTTCCTTGAATGATCTGTTTAACCTAAGCCAGAGGAAAAAAAAAGAAGTCATTAATTACTTATGTGAGCTATTGCTTCTGAAAGACAATAAACCTGCCTGGTCGCCATGGATATGACATATTTGCTCTGAAAACAACACAATAATTAGCAAAGGGGAAAGATACAAGGAGAATATGCAAACTCCTGAGTTTAAAGCCATAGTGTTTCCTTTTTTCCCCCCTCCTCTTTTTACTTGTCAGAGTCAATTCTGTTTGCAATTCAAATCAAACAAATAAACAGAATATTTACCAAAAAAATTTTAAATGATCCACCACACTATGAATCACACATGAGAAAAAAAAAAAAAAGGAGAAAAATTAACAAGGAAAAAGATAAAGTCTAGTATGGACAGATCATAAACCACCTAGGTGTTTTCCATATACTTGTGTGTGTCTCTATATTTATGTGAAATATAAATGTATATAAACATACACACACAAACATATGTGAGTTATAAGGGTTACATGCACTATTTCCTCTAGGATTATTCTTTTATTTTTAAGATTAGTATAGGAGCACACCGAGAGGAAAAATGTCTCTGTTCTAGGGAGTGGAAACATTTTGAAGATACACTAAGAGAAAGTACAACAAGGTGTTTTTCACTGCGTTAAACACGCATTGTGCTGGCAGTATTTTCTTTGCAAACCTTTTAACTTTTCTCCAGAAGATAAGCAAAAAACCACAATTGGTGTGCACCGTGCGTCAGTCTGATCAACACACCAGCTTACCATGAGTTCTTAAATTCTAAGCACAAAAAAAAATTTTCTTCTGTCACCTCAATTACTTTTTATAAAGTGGTATTACACTGAATCACATGTAATAATGCAATGGATAAGTTAAGAAATAATGAAAACTGAGTTATATGCAGAGAGACTTCTTTGAAATAATTTATAAATGTTGCGGGGAAAATGTTTTTTAGATTTCTCTCTCATTAAGATGAGACAAAGACTATTAAAACCTTCTCTAATGCGGTAGCTTTCTGGATTCTGACCTTCCACATTTAGAAACCAACTAATAAAAACACCCTAACAAGCACTTTATCTTTAGAGATATTTGACTTTGAACTTATTTTAACATTAAAAAGACTTGGGAGGTATAAAAATAACAATATAGTTGCCACAAGTTTCTGTTGTTGTTGTTGTTTTCACTGCTAAAAAAAAAAAATCTTTAGAACAAAATAAGCAGATTAAGGAAACATCCCCCTAATTTAACTGGCTCTTTTTCTATTTTTTTTAAACAATAGTTTTTAGTTGGACTCTTTGATCTTGAAAGGGTTCTGCTATCTTGTGTGATGAGGGGGGGAAAAATGATCTGTTTTAAATGATGATGCAAAAAAAAAGGATCAAAGCCCTGACTTTCTGTTAGCCATAATAAGCTCTGTCTTGCACAAAGCTTCAACTTCAGGCTTTAATATATAAAATATACAGGAGCCCAATAAAAGCACTGAAAAGGTACAAAGTCTGAAAACAAAAGGGGACGCTGCTCCTTTAAACGTTTTAGTGCATATGGAGTTTGATTTCTGAAAGAGATCAGTTTAACATCTCCATAGAAACCAGCAACAGATTATCATCAACAGAATAAATAACTAGTCTAATAAATTAAACAGGAGGCATAAGATCTGGAAACTTGATTACTGAAGTTCAACAATATTCTCCCATAAACTCTTCCAAACCACCTTTAGGGTGGCTAACAAGGTGGCAGCGACACATAAATAAAGGGTTGGTGGGGAGAAGGCAGGACTTCTGGAAATGAGAAGTCCAAAACCTTCGCAAGAAATTATTCCACACTAAGAGTCAGCAAATCAATAGAGGAAATAAATTCATCAATGAAGTTTTGGGAGAGACAGCCACTCTTGCAGGGAGCCGGCTGCGAGGACCCGCTGTGCAGTGCAGCGCGGACAGGAGGGGGCACACAGAAGGTGGACGTGCCGCTCCTGAAAAGTTTCACCTTTCCAGCCCGAAAGGGCAGGAGGGCTCGGGCGGATCGATCAAACCCCGCCGTGATGCAGAGCAGCCTCCAGCCGCAGCCCACCCCTAAAAGTTTGCCGAAGAAGTTGCCCGCCGCGCAGCCCGCCGGCCCCGACCCCGGCCCCGCGGCGAGCGGCCGCGCCAGCCCCACGCCCGCCCGAGCCTCTTGACAGCTCGCCCGCCGCCCCGGCCCGCGGCCGCGACCCGCTCCTCCTCCGCGCCCCCCGCACCCCCCGCTCCGCCGGGACCGGCGCTCCGCGGCCGGCGGCGCTCGGGGTCCCGCTCCGGGACCGCTCCTCGCCTTCTCCGCCCGCGCCCCGCGGCCCCCCCCCCGCCGGCCCGGCGCTGAGTGACGGCTCGGACACCTGTTCCCCGTCCCCAGAGGCTCCGACGCGGGCAGCGGCTCCCCCGGGAGCCCCGGCCCGCGCCCCCCGCCCGCCGCTGCCCCGCGGCGCACGGGGGAAAGGGGGAAAGGGGGCGAGAAGGGGAAGGAGGCGGAGGGGGGAAAACTTCCTGGCTCCGGATGGCAAATCAGCTGCGCATTCTGCAAATGCCACCGGGTAAAAATAACCTGCTGCTTCGCCCGGGGGGCCGGGCACCGGCTGCCCCGAGCCGCGCTCCCAGCCCGCCGCGGCCCCTGCCCGTCCCGTCCCTGCCGGGGGGCTGCGGCCGTCCCGCTGCGGGCGCCGGGGGAAGCGCTGCCGGCCCCGGCCCGGCCACTTTGCAGAAAGTTCCCCGGCACGGCTCGCCCCGCCGGCACCCGGCCCTGCCCGCCGAGCGCTCCCGCCGCCGCTCGCCCAACTTTGCTACCACCACCACCACCCCCCCCCGCCACCCCGGTGCCTGCGCCCGGCCGCGCCGGGACCCCCGGGCGGTGCGGAGCGGCGGGGGCTGCGGTTACCTGCGCCCGGCGCGGAGCGGGAACACGTGTTCCCCCGTCCCCTGCCCGGGCTCCTGCCAAAGTCCTGGAAATTGACGGGCGCCGCTGCGGCCCCGGCTCCGCCGCCGAGCGGGCACGGCGCTGCCCCGCCGCCGCCGGCCCCCCGCCGCCGCGGCACCCCCCCTCCTCTGCCCGCCTCCCGCGGAGCCGGGCGGCCCTCGCTGCCGGCCGGTGCCCGCGGAGGCTGGGCGCTGCCCCGCGGGAGCCGGGCGCGGAGCGCGGCGCCGTGCCCACCTGCCGGGCAGCGCCGCCGGCCGCCCGCCCGCGCAGCGCCCCGGCCCCGGCGCCGCCGAGCCGGGGCTGCCGGCGGTGGGGCCGGGGCCGGGGCCGGGCGGGAGCGGACGGGCTTACCTGCACTTGGGGCTGCTTTGGGTGACTTTCCAAGTCAAGGGAAATGTGTGTGTGTTTGGGATGGAGGCTGCAGCGCGCATGCGCCATCAAACTTGCCCTGATCCCGGATTTTTCCTCCTCGCGCTCCCCTTTGCTTTGATTATTGAATTTTCCTATTTCTAACAGGAGGGCGGGCGGCGCGCAAAACCCGGCCTGGAGCCCGCCGCCGCCTGCCCCGGCCCGCCCGGGGAGGGGAAGGGGGGAGCGGCGGGGAGGGAGCGGGCACGGAGCGGACTCGGTCTCCAGGCAGGCAGGGCAGGCAGGCAAGGGAGGGGCGCCTGCAAAACCCGGACCGGATTACCCTCCCCCGGCAAGGGAAAAGGCGAGAAAGTGTCCCCATTTCCCAGCCCGCGCGGGCAGCTGCCTGTCTTCTGCCCTGTCCCCGCACCAGGCGGTTCCTCGCCCCCAACCCGTTCTCCTTCCCAGCGACGCACTGCAAGTTTTATAAAATTTTCTATTTTGCAGCCCGGTGACCTCTGCTCCCTTAGTTCCCCAAGACTAAACTCCACGCAGATCACCAAGAACTAGGCTGCGTGTAGTTCTTTATTCTCCAGCTGGTTTTCCTGGTCATAATGTTCAGTTGATATTTTACAAACTTCTATACTTCAGGACTTTTGCTTATCTTCTTAGCCTGGGTTTCACTCAAGTTTAGAACTAACCACTGTCTCATTGCACCTCCAACTCAACTCTTTCCTGGTCTGGTAGCCTGTGGAGTACTCGCTTTGCCGGCATTTACGCACAGGACTAACTTTTGCAGGGCTGGATCCTAGAGAAAATGTCAAGGAACAGAAGTGCAAGCCACAGGCAGCCTCATGGGCTGGGCTGGTTTTGGGGGATGTCTTTGCAGGGTCAGAGCCAAAGGGTTCCCCGACATTTGCATGCACCCAAATTTCCAACAGGCGGGCATCACATTTCTATGTAAAGAAACTACTTTCTTCAGCACTACCTTTTCTTTCTCAGCTCTCTCTTTCATCGCAGTGAGGCAGTTAGCACACGTTAACAGCTACGCGTGCACATTCTGTGGTGGTGGTGCTGCAAAACCATCCACAGAGACCCTTTCCTTGGTGCTCCGGTTCCCTCGAGGGGAACCAAGCACCTCGGCTCACCGCACCGCCTGTCCTCTGCCGGGGCTCGAAGGTATGCCCGCCTGCCTGCCCGCCTGCCCCTCATCCTTGCAGTGATTAAAGTCTGTGGGACTGCGTGCAGGTGAGCGTATCTGCCTCCATCACAGGGCTTGCAGGATCCGGGCCCTAGGCCCAAGCTATGCAAACCTGTAAACTCTTGAATAACTTTTACTCATTCGGAGCAGGGAGCTCTGCGTCAGCACACCCACACAGAACCCCTTGCAGGAGCGTCTCGCTCTTCCCGTGCGCTTCCCTGTCTGTGTCTGTCTCCACCTGTTGCCTCTTGTCCGATGCTCACCCTGTAAGGTCTTTGGGGCAGAAACCATGGTTTTGCTCTGGATTTGTCAGTGCCTTGCACAATGGGGCCCTGCACCATGATCACAGCTCTTACGTGCTATTGCCACACACATAAATAATAACAATAATTAATAATAATAGACTAATTCCTCTGATTTCGATGCGACTACTCATGTGAGTAAAAGTGACTCACATACATGAGTGTTTGCAGGACGGCTGCCAGCTCTTGAGCTTTTATTGTGAGTCTTCCAATATTTGGTGTTCTCCTTTGATCCCCAGCTCCTGGAATGACATGTTTCTAGCACTTGTGTTTACACAAGGAAGCTTGGAAATGTGGCCTAGTGCTCCCCAAAGCCTCAGAAGCCAGAGGACAAACAAGAAACTTGCAAAGAAATGGATTTTTAATAGCTTTTGAGAAAATCCTGTAATTTGGCAGCTGGGGCGGGGGGGGTGTCTGACTCATGAATTTTGAACAGACAAGTTTAGCAATGTACATCTATTGAGTTAAATATTTAGGTCCCTGTGAAGACTACACTTTTACTAACCAGGCTGAATTTACAGTGGAGAGATATATTTCTGTGGAAATACTCAGAGTGTTTAAAGTGTCTGTGTCTTTGCAGAATCTGGGGTTTGGTTTATTTGAATATTGTTTGGTATTCGTCATTCTGTAGTTATTTATTTTTACCTGCTCACAATAAGAAAGCAGGAAAATGGGGACGAAAATGGGACAATTAAAGTAAATAGGACTGTGTGAGACTGTTATAACAACTGTGGCAAGTATTTATAAATTGCTGAAAATAAAAAGACGAAACTTCTTGAATGTGTATGCTGGAGAGACACCGCCAGGTTAGAAACCATGAGTTTCTGAAAGCGAACGTCCCAGCTTCTGGTACGAAAGTATAAAAGAGCAGGTCCCAAGCTATGAATTCTTGCTTATGAGGCATCCCTGAAGAATGAAGGGTTGGGAGAATAGGGCCCTTTAATTAAATCTGCATCGTTACTTTTAATTGCATTTACTTCTTGTTATTTTCTCTTGTTCCCTTTTTTGCATTTCTCTCATCTGGGATGCTGAGCACAGACTGAATGGTCTTCCTTCTGCTTGGAAGTTGGCTAATTTTGGAGTGCTGTGGAGTTGTCCTAGCGAGGAGGAGAACTTGGGGACTGTCAAGTGTTTTTGAGGCTGTCGCGTTTATCGCCAAAGAGCTCTCATGCCTGTGCTCCCCTGCACGCAGCATGAGGCTCAGACACCCTACAAACTGTACCTCTGACAACAGCTTCAAGCCTCCTTCCAAACCACACCTTGCCCAGAAGCCTCTCTGCATGTGTTTTAGAGCCCCACTCCACATGCTTAACCTGTGTGTTTTGGCCTTTCAGTCCCTGCTTTCTGAAGCCCGCTTGTGCAAAGCCCCACTCGGCCCATCTGACGTTTGCCATACTAGCTCCCAGTCAAGGCCCCAGAGCGCGTGGCTCCCCAGGCAGACAGAACATGAGGTAATGACACCTTACACGGCCCGTTCCAGATAGAAAGAAAATAATTTAGCAAATTGCAAATGATGCATACTTAACTATTTATGCAGCATCTTCCTGTCATCAACCCAAAGCAATTTTACTTCCGTGTTGAACAGTGGATGAAAATGTTCTATAGATTTAACCATTGCGGGAGTTCCTTTTAAGTGGTGCAGTAATCTCTCTCCAGCTAATTTAGTGTTGTAATAAGGCACCACCCTCACAAGTCCTTTATGTTCTTGTGTCAATACTGCCCCCAAACCATAAGTGCTGGCATCTGCATCTATCATAAAAGTGGGTCTGAAACACAGAAAGACTAAGAAAGGAGCAACACGGCCATTGGCAGAGTAATCTCAAGAGCCTTTTACCAATTCTGGACATACCCAATTTCATTCAGATTTCCTCTAAAATATGATTTACTTTCTCAACAAATCTATGCTATGGTTTAACAGCGCTGGCAAATTCAATAATAAACCTTCTCTAACAGAAGCAGACTGAGATGTACCTGGGGAGCCGGACAATTCAGCACAGATTCAGTTTTCCCCTTGCCAGTGGGAGTTCCTTGCTCACTGCTCAGGATTCAACTTGAACCAAGCCGCCTCCCTCTTGTTGGGATTGAAGACCTTTTAACCGAAGACCTCTAACCAAAACGTCTCTCATTTTTTGTTCTTTTCATTTTTATGTATACAACACAACAGTGGAAAAAATCCAAAAGAAGTCTCGGACATCACCCTTTCCCCTTATGGTTTTCTTTACCAGCATTTACTAAAACCTTACACAGTTATGGTTCCTATCTTCACCGTTTCCTGCTTGCCTGAACATTCAACAAACAAACAGTTCAGTTGCGCAAGATCATTGGCAGCTCAGATTCCACGTGCTCCTTCATCTCCAAACGGGTTTCATCTATTCCCAGCCTTTCTTTAGCTACCATAGCATGTAGCTATACCATTAGTTGCTGCCCTTGGGGAGAGGACATCCTGCTCGCTGCAAGCTTACTGCACATAAGACATTGGTTGTATTGAGATACATATTTCAAATAAATTTCCATGGACTGAAATTGTAGGACACCTTTCATGCTATTTATCATTCAGCAATTAGCAATAATAGCATCCAAACTCATTATTAGGTCGTCCTCTACGTCTGCTGTCCACAACTCTTGGTTAAATGCAGAAATTTCTCTTAAACCAAACTTTGTGAATGGTTCCCCCTTTTGCTCAGGGTCCTCTTATTTCCACACTGGGGTGGTGTGGTTGCGGCTTGGGTCGGCATGCTGCAATTACCTATGGAGTGCAAGGACACAGAGAGTGAGTATCTGTCACATTCCTTCCTGCGCTGCTGTGCAGTAGTGAGATATGAGCATGATGAGGTAGTACAAGCCATACGGAATAGAAGTGAACAGAATATTTAGACTGATGACAGGACAGCTGTTGGTAAAGCGTATAGGTTATGCCTTTACTGTAAACTAGACAGTAATGTATTTTATTCACAGCCGGTACATAGCCCAGAACATGCTCCATCTGGCTAAACTGTGCAAGTGCAGCCTGAGAAAATTTTATGTACCCTTAAAAATTACTCACACAAGAAAAATGATGCTAAAACAACATGAGAAGGGCCTGGATTAAAATGACAAAAGCACAGAAATACATGCTGAGGGCTCTAACTCTGTCCTCAGCTCACCCTGCTGTGACCTGGCTACTGCTTTTTTTAGAGGGGAATATGAAGGACTGCAAAAGGGGTTCCCGTTGCTCTGAGGCACATGGCAACCGAGAAGCAGGCCTAGATGCCTTGCTTCCGACCACTCAGACCAGATGGCACGCTTTACATAGGCCTACATGCCACACGAACTCCTCAAAGGGACACTTAATCTCTGGTGAGTGAGAAGGAGGCTGAGGTCTAGGCTGGCCAGTCCACCAAACTGGACTGAAACAGTCATCTACTTCGCATAGACCACCCAGTGGCCATCAGGCCTCAGGAGGGACCTTTGACAAACCTAGCGTAGACCAAGGTGCTATCCAGGACCTCTCGTCCTGCTTCACAACTCACTGGAAGAATGAAGAAATCACTCAGACATGCACTAGAAAAATCTTGTGGATTTACTTAGTTTCGTAATGGAAAATGAAAAGTAATTGCAAAGAAGGAGGAGGCATTTTTTCAGTTGCAAGTATAATATTATCTGCTTTCATTTTTTATCATGAGTGGCACAAGTAATCAGAGAATATCATGTGGTCATTGTTTGTCAAGTGCCATTTTCTCACAGGCAACTATTTCTTTGCATATGCACACTTCAGAAGGAAAAAGAAATTGATTGGATCCCCATTGTACCCTGGTCCAGATCCTCAGAGCAGAAGAGGCATTGCTTCACACTGACAGCAGTGGGGCAAGACTTATTTATCCTGAAGAGGATCAGGCCCTTCGTTTTGAAACTTCAAACTTTTGTTTAGAAATATATATAATGAATATCAGTATGTAAGTATGTAATAAAAATATTGAAACCATGTGGGGCAAATTATAGGCGTACAGACTGATACTGATTTTTGGCTGCTATAAATGAGGGTAGACAAGAATTTATTCAGCTTAGAATCTGTCCTTATCTGTTTTATTTGCCTTAAATCTGTATAAAGGTTCAAGCAAAAGACTTGGCATTTAGCAAGAAATATCTGGCATTTAACCCCAGTCCTGTCCCAGAATTTCCCAGTGACTTTACTGTTCTGTGTGTCTGGGTAATATCCACTGCTTTGGGGCTTAGTCCTTGGGGAGGCTACTAAAGGCAATAAATAAATGCAGAAGAAAACAATAATAAATAAGCAACAACAATAATAAAACTGGAATTCAAGTGTGAAGTTGTGTGTCTGTAATAGCCTGCCCGTGTTAGAAAATAATCAACTAAATAGCAATAAATAATAAAAATTTATATTAACAATTCATTTGTGCTGATACAGACCTTCAAGTTAGAGTTCATTATATTAATTTACTAATTAATTAAGCACTACATCACCTGGCACCTACATAGGTTTTATTACACTTTATAGATGGAAAACTTAAGAGTCTTGCCTAGGGACATGGTGAATCAGTGGCAGAGCCGGACACAGAACTGGAATATCCTCTGCAGCTCTGTTTACAGCATAAAGTTGCTCTGATTTTCTGACTAATTTAGTTCAACAGATGCAATTCTCAGTGTGGAGACTCCAATTTGGGTGCAAGAGGGAGTTATTTTGTTTGAGCTTAAATCAGTTCTTAATTATATCAAGCTAGTTATATAAATGCAGTTTTAAAAATATCCTTGTAGGCATCTACATTTCAGGCCATTGACTTAAAAACACACCTCTAGTTTAAATGCTGCTATTTTCCAGATGGGTCCCAAGTCACAACAGTTCTTCAGGTCCCTTCTATCCGTATTTCACCAGGAGACTTAATCTATCTACTAAACTGAGGTGTGTAATTTTGACCGTCTTTCACTAAACAGTGCAAACATTGGTGAGCGCCCTGATTTTGGTTAAAGACAGGGTTACTGCAATTTAGTTTGGCCTTTTAATAAATGGTTTAAACTTCTTCCAAGTCAAGCTTTGCAACCAAGCTTCAGTTGCTTAAGGAGTTGCTACTAAGCAGCTGAGCTGCTCTGTTTTAAGTGCACAAAGCCGAGTTAACTACAAGACGATAACCCTTCTACACTCCATCTCTCAGGTATCACAGAACGCTTTTATCAAGGCACATTTATCTATGGTCTTTTCTGAAATTTGATCCCTTCCAATATGCGTCCTGGGCTGACACTTGCTCCCATTTGGTCACCCTGCACCCATGTCCTGGGCAAGAGGAGGTCGCTTTATTATCTCTGCCTTGCTCAGTGTCTTCTGTGGTCGTGACGGCACTGGGGCATGGGCACAAGGAGTTGCTTGGCCCTCTGCTTTTTTGCCAGCAGTGTGTGCCAGCCTGACGGGATGGCACGGGGGGCTTCACAGGCTGGCCAAGTGAGATGGAGGCAAACCATGGGCTGCGTAAGAAATGCATAAGAAGTGCACGGGATAATGGGAAACATTATTTACAGCCTGAATGCAGAAAACCTCCCCTTCCTCCCCCCTCACCAACAGACAAACCCATGTCCAGTAATGACAAAGTCATTACCTTTTTATTATTTTTCAATAGGGTTCAGATGTAGCGTGTCTATTCCTTACAGGCTGTCCTGATGGCTCCGGGCTCCTGTCTCTCTGAGAACATTCAGCTAAACGCACTGAGTGGGTGTGGAGTCACCAGCCCTGCTTTAGGAAATTTGGGCCTTACCCTCCCAGCAGCCTGTTATCTCCCTTATTAAGGGAGAATTATAATGTTTCTCTTCCTCCCAAGAGGCATTTGGGACTACAATAAAGGCCTTGTGAGAACTGCTGCAAGATCAAAGCAGGGATCCCATTGGAGAAGTTCAGCATAGTGCGGTTCCTGATAAGATATGGTTTTGGGGCCTCTTAATAGAAACTACGGGCTTTTCAATATTTTTTTCTAGCATGAATGCTATCCTTGAAAAAAAATATTTTTTTTCACATGGAAATCCTAAAAATATGTGATCCTCAGATACTGAAAAGGTTGAAATTCTTTTGGATTTGGTGGGTTTTCAAGCTTTCCATCCCAATGTCCTATGTCCCATAAGATGTCCCTATTCTGACATGCTTTTGCTCATGGATTATTTCACCACTGATCATTCTCCAAAAAGCTTCTTCCTCCTTCACCTGCTGCTCTTCTGTAACTCCAATCCTTCTTTTTTCTTGCATTTAATGCCCTATGTATGCTTTGTCTTTGTCTTTGTCTCCTGCTTTTCAAATGTCCTTCCCGCACTTCGTATCCCCAACAAGACCCCTGTGTGCGGGTGTGATAACCCACGTAGCACCCATGTCTCCGGGATTTATTTTGAGATCTGCTGCTTGTTTATTTATTTCCCTTTTAGCACACCCAGCGAGGCCTGTGTGGCAGGAGATGTGAAGGGAGGTGATTATGGGAGACTATTTCCCCTCGCCGCTCATTCATGACAAACAAAGAGCAATGATTGATGATTAAAAATGCATTCTCTGGGCTTGTTTTCTTTTGTTTTACCATTATGGAGATATTATAAATACTGAATACTAATCAATCCAGACCTGGCGGGACCTCACAGACCTTCTGCAATCCCAGGGCTTTGCTCTTCCTTACAACCTCTGCAGCTTTCCCTTCCCTTCTTTGTTTCTAAATTAAACACCTAGAGTCCTCCATCCCAACCAAAAAGGATTAGGTTAACTTTGGATGAATTTATAATGTCTTTTTGGACTGGCTGGGCTCTCGCCTCTCCCAAATAGCCATCCTCTCCCCTGCAGGGACAGTCTCTGTTTTCAGGCACCCTGGCATTCCTCTGCACTTTTTTGCCCTGCAGTGGGGTTAAAAACAGAAATTTACTCCTTGGATCAAAGGAAAATTCCTCTTATTTAGGAAGCCCAGAGTGCCACAAATTAGCTTTCAAAGTGGATGCCTTGTAGAGAGGAGAAGAGACCAGGAACTGTCTCCTCTCAAAAACTCTCATTATTGCTAGCAGTAGGGCTGGATTTCTCCCTGGGCATTTCTGTGCAAAAGCCAGAGTGCCACATCTGATTCCGCAACATTACACAATGTCCAGATAAACAGCAAACTCGGTGGCGCTTGCATTCTTTTATCTTTATTCAGTCAAATTAACTGCTTTCTCTTTCTCTTCCCGCACCCCTGCCCTCGCCTTATTCTCCCTCACTCATGTAAAATAGGGACACATTGCACTGGCCACTGCAAAAATTGATCAAAATCATCTATCCTAACTGAATGAGAAGATTCCTCTTCACTTTGGCCTAAACTAGTACTTTTCTCTAATCAGCTATTTCCTGTGAGATTTTTCCAGTGTTCTGCTCCCTGCTGAAGTCAACATTAAATCTCCCACACAGCAAAGCTGTGACTGACTCCAGTGGGAGCACAGTTAGGCTGAGGCTAAGCTTTTGCAAAAGTCCCCCCAAGAAAGCAGACCGAGGTCCCTCTTCTGCTCTTTACTGCACATGGGGAGACCCGAGGCACTGAGAGAGCCCCCATGAAGCCAGCAGAGCGTGACAGCAGCGCAAGGGGTTGCCCGTGTAGCTCAGATTACTGAAAATAAACTACAGTGGGCACTGACATACATTTTTCTTAATATGCTTAGAACCAGCCCAGGAATAGCTGAGCTCAGCTGGAGCGTATCAGGAAGGAGAAGGAAGAGAATCTGAGCTGGGCTAGCAAGAAATTTTAGTCTGAACCATATGGCAAGAAACTGCAGTATGTCTTATCTTGAAGCCTGAGGATTTATTTTATGCACATAATTCCCTGATCATCTTGATGTAGCATCTCTTAGGAGGATGGTGTTACACTATCTAACCACCACTTCTGGAAGTTGACAATCTCTCTATCATCTTAACTTTCTTAAATAATTTTAAATATATATCTGTGTTTATAAAATATCAAGGGCCTGATTCAATTGAAGTCTGAAGAAGGAGTCTAATCAGTTTCAGTAGGCATTTGGATCAGGCCCATAGATGTTCACTACTCTTTAAATATTGTATCTCTGCATTACATCTTTGCATGCTACTCTTCCCTAGCACGCACAGGATCTTCCTCTCCCTTTGAAATCTGTGAAACTTTTCTATGAGAACATCTTTTCTCTGTAATCTGTGTTCAAAAATGCAAGCCACCACTCCCAAGTAACAAGGGAGCCTAAAATGCTGATTCTTAGTCAATATACTTTATCCCTCCGTGTCTCCAAATTTACGTCTTCCCCCCCTTTCCAGGGCAGTGTGAAACCAACTCACAGTGAAGGGAACTTTGCAGCAGGTAATGATAATTAATATGTTTTGGATTTTTTAGTTTAGCCTTGAGTCTGCAAGCAACCTTCAGTTGCAATGTAATTACCACCAGTTCACCAACAAATTCTGTTTTGTAGACTTGTTTCACTAGATTTAGCACACAGATTGATTCAAGCCACTCTTTGGTGAGCCTCTGCAATGGAATTATATCTTTACACAGTGGTCTGTTCAAAGGATATATTGTTATTGCTATATTTTCAAACATATACACTTTCACCCAAAGATCCTAACTCTTCTGGCAGTTTATTTCAATGATACCACTTAGCATAAGCTTGGCAGAGAAAGAAATGCGTGTATATGCATGTCTATATGTATATGTATGCACATGTACTACACCCACCCACACAAGTTACTAATCCATTGGCTGATGTATTTATGGCTATTTTGCTTATAAACCGCTGCCCTCTAAGAAGCTTACAGCCGCCTTCTGCAACCACGGGAGAGACTTGCTTGCCTCAACAGTAAAAGTCTGCACTTCAAAAAGAGAAAGACTCAGTTTGTAACCTGGTTGAGGACGGTGACCTTCATGCACACAAAGATCAGTCTGACAGTCCAGTCCAGACCAGAACTGCCTTTTGGAAACGTTACCTTTAATTTTTGCTTTCCTTGCTGCCTGGTTAATACACTACCCAACCCATTTCTCTGCAGTTACAGTGACCCCCAGAGGCCAGTCCCAAGGAACAGGAGGAAACACCCCTCCCTGTGGTGTCAGCTGATGGCCACTCATTTCTCTCTTCTCCAGAAAGTTTTTCTCATATTCTAAACTCTCATGAAAAACAGACTATGTTTGGGTTTAGGTAGCACAGTAAAGCCAAAATGCGTCAGTCAGAAACTAGATTAGAGAATAAGTCCAGAATGTTTTCTCCAGAAAAATGAACCTAGAACCTAAAAGTGAAGAGATGGGAAATACTGCTAAGTCCAAACTGGATTAATTTGCTAAAACCAGGGCAGGACTGCTTTCTGCTATGTGCTTACCAGTGTAATGAACAGAGGTTGGGGCAATTCTTCAGCCCATGATATGAAAGAGGTCAGAAAATCACACTGGTTCTAGAAATATATGAATCAGATTACAAGGTATGACGACACCGCACAGTACAATGCTGGTTAAAGATACCCAAGCTACTGCTGAATAAGTGCAGTAAGCAGTGGAAAATTATACCAGACAGATCACTGTACTAATAGAGCTGTACTCTTCTGATATCAAGCTAGCTCAGGTATCTCTAAAAGGCACTGCGCTGTGCAGTGTACATATATACTAAATATGGCAACTGGTACTTCTTCTCTTTTGTCACTCTGTACCTCAGCATCCTCACCTGTAAAATGGGGGAAAAGATCACTACCACATTCAGAAGGAGCTACGAGAGTTATTTGATGTTTTTTAAGAGCCCTGAAACCTCAGAGAAGGGCAATTTATTGTTCTTATTTTCTTGTGATCACACTATTCCCACAGGGATTGTTTATTTCTCAGCTCTGGGTTTCAATTTATTTATTTCTCATTGTGTTCTGGGTTTCCATACAGAGCAATTTCCACTAGCAAAGACTGAAGGGACTATTTTCCCTTTCCGGCTTCAACTTAACAAACGTGCAGGCTGATAAATCCTCTTGTGAAAATCCTACAGGGTGAAACAGGCTACAGATCAAAGGGAAGGAACATTTGTCCTCTAGTATGATACCAATACCAGCAGAGCCTCCTCACCTTCAGAAAATGATCCTTCATAAAAGCTCATGTCCCACCCTCCCACTCTCAGTTCCCAGACCCAGACTTCTGACTTTGCCACAGACTTCTGCCACCCAGATCTGCCAGTGGAATCCAGCTCGATCGGCATTAAAGGTTCAATTTCCTTGTGAAAGACACCTCTGAAAAGAGCATGAAAAGAGCTAGCAGAGAGAACAGTAGTGGATCCCAGGCTCTGTTTGCTATTTGGAGCTACAGGTCATTTGTGAGCTTGGAGAGAAAACCCAACCAGCTCTGTGTAACCCGGCCTGGCTCCACCTGGGAATGCCATACAGACAGCGGCCACCTCAGTGCACTCTCAGTCTGTGCCATACTCAGATCTGTGCAGGCTTTCCTTGTCTCTGCTTTGGTCTGGTTCCAGGTAGCTCTCCTTCCTGTTCCAACAGCACAAACATGCTGTACCTGAGACACCTGTGGAAATACAAAGGTCACTGCACTGCAGTGTCTGAATGTTTGCCAGAGATTTTTTGCAAGCAGAAGAAGGGACGCTCAGCACTCCCAAGGGCCTGTGTTGGTATGATATCCATGTGATGCGTTCAGTCCTGGGAGAAGGTGGGAGTAGAGTCCCAGGTAACCCCAACTCAAGTCTTGCTCCTTCCATGTGTTGGAGCAGTTATTATAAACCCCTCATGAATGGTCTTAGGCTCAGTCCCAAAGTCCTTGCTCTAATTCAGGTATCAAGGAAGGTGCTGAAGTTGAATTTGTACAAAACCTTGCCAAAGGAATCAGGATATAGCCTTTGGATGTAAAATGGCTGGGCCATTTATACAGCCAAAGTCAGACGGGATATTTAAGGTGGGAAGTGTCTGACATCTTGATTCTATGATCTTCATATTTCACTTGACTCTAATACACATGGCAGCCACAGAATAGAAGAGTAGCTGAGCACTTGCTTAACCAGAAGTACTGGAAAGGTCCCAAGTGGTATCAAAAAGTTTTGAGCAACTATTGAAACAGCTACTTTCAGGGGTGTATCTTACATTCTTAAGTCCTGGGTCATGATTCACAAATACAGCTATTCCCTTCAATGGATTTAGGGGAGAACTATGAGTTTTGGTTTTGCTTACCTACCCTCGGTCATTAAACTGTTTCTCTCTGGGACCATTATGAAGTAATCTGAATGTCCATAATCGGTTCATGTACTTGAAAAAGTCGATACTGTAGTTATGTCATGAAAATTTGTAGGAAAATTTTGGGGATTGCCTGTACACTAAGGGTATGTACAAATTGTCTCAAGTGGCTGAATTATCACAGTTTAATGTTCCCCTCTCCCCAGCTGAGACGCAGTACCTGACCATACTCCTGACTGGTTGCAATGGTAAAGTAAAATATATCTGTCTGAACCAACATAAATGCCAACATGGTTCAACCAGGCAAATTTTACTCTGGAACTGCACTGATAATTACTGTAGCAACTTTACTGGTAACCTATTAAGCTGAGGTTTGACTTGAATAATACCTTAATACCAATAAATTTGGCTTGGTGCTATTGGAGACACACTGCCTTTCCATGGATTGAAACAGTTTATCAGTTTCAATGGCTTCTAATGATAAACCAGGTGCATATCAAACTGTCCCCTGCAGACTTGCAGCAGTTCATATAGCCAGGTTTTAAAATCCTGTCGTTAGTTGAAGCGCTCTAAATTTTAAACCTCAGTCTCCCTAAGACTTAAAGCACACTTAGTCAATGAATGTGCAAACCAGAGCAAACTGGGGTAACTTCCTGCAGGTGAATGGAAAGCTAGTGCAAACTAAAGTAGCCTTTGCCTCTTGTTATTAAAATGAAACTGTGATAATCAACACTTAGGGCGAGCATCTCAAAACTGACTGTGTAATTTCAGGGGCTCAGTGGGAACAATGATCGGAAATCCCTGTAGGCACTTTTATAAAAACACCCCCTATGAGTGTAGCTAAAATGGAGAAAACAATTCAGGTGAAAAATTAAAAGGAAAACTCTAGAAAGCTTAGGTGAGACGCAGCTGCTAATCAGTCCAAAAGGGTGGGGAAGAAAATTTATTGCTATAAAGTGGACTTATGTTCCCTTACCTGTGAATGTTATCATCTTTGATAAGCCATATACATGCATATTTTATATTTCTATGTTAAAAAGCAAAGTACAATCTTATAATAATAAAAAAAAAAAAAAAGCCCAGTAACTGCAAGGCCAGGTTTCCCATGGAGGCAGGTGTGTGTGTTAATGAAACGCTCCTTCCTCCCTGCCCCAAAGAGCCTGCCTTTATAGCCTGGTCACGAGCTGAAGTTACTGTAAACATGGCCTTCTAAAGTCACCAAAAAAGTTCAGCACCCCTTGCAGGAAGGATCAGTTTACACCATCTAATTTTTCTGTCTGACTAATACATTAAGTCAGATATCGTTTCCTGCTCACAGACCATTTATCCATTCAACCAAGCTTTCTCCCTGTCCTCTTCTGGATTACTTCTTGAATCTTTCTGCCCCTTTTCTGTTCCCCGTTTTTCCACTGGGCTCATTATTTTTCCCACAAGCCATTTCCCCTGAGCTTTTTCCAATATGAAGCTGAACACCTTTATGGGCATCTGCAATTCCCTCTGGCCCAAATCCTGAGAGACCCATTCAGTTTATATTCCAGAAAATTTCTGTCATCGCCACTGGGAACGCTGGGCTTCCAGCACATCTCAGGATCTGACCAGCAGAAAAAGCTCAGTTATCCCATCTGCAGGGAGGAGAGTAAATCAGTGGCCAGACTCCAGAGATGGGGATAAGCTCTCCGTCCCTTGGTGACAAGTGCACAAAATCCCCACTACAACAGCGAGGACTGGGAGTGCTGTGTGGTGTGCATGAGGTGTCTGTCCCTGGGCAAAGAAGCACAAAATACTGTTTCCTGCTACAGTCCTGTGCTTATATAGTACAGAACAATTTCTGGGCACAGAATGGTTGTTTCTGCTACCAGACAGAGAGACGTTAGCCAAAACACTTAGGATTAAGGGAAAGCAAGGAAGAAGGTGCTGGTTTTCAAAAAACAAAGGTTGCCACTATGGTGAGAGAACAGTAGCATCAAGTGCCTGCAGCGTTGTACTAGTCTGCTGGGAAGGCTGCTGGGAAGCTGACGAGTTGTACTTCTCAGGGAAGTGGAGAACACTCTGTATGTGCTGCCCACACATCCATACTGCCCCCAGGGGGCAACAGTGCCCAAAATATTTGAAGATGGGCAAAATTTAATCAATCCCAGCCCCCAACAAGGGGTGGCTCTGATCCAGACACCTGTCCACCCACCAAGTCTGAATTTGGCTTCTTCTCAATGGGCCAACTCGGGGAGGCTTACTCCAGGAAATCTACCGTTGATTTCAGCTGGATTTTACAGCCTCCATAGTAGACTTGAACAGCTTTCAGTGTACTGTGGTGGGTGTCTGCTTCTCTCTCACTGTGTCACGGGGCCTGAAGGAGAGGGTGTCCTATTAGCTCATATGCTGTGAGTCTGCAGCCCCTTGGATGATCCTGGCTGGAATTTCACTAGTCCCAGTAAAGCTCCCTGCAGACAGAAAGGGGAAATAGCTCTGCGCTCTGTTCCCCTCCTGCACCCAAACATGGTATCTGCGTCCAGGGAACAATGACTTAAAAAGGACTTCAAAAACAGGCATTATTTGTCATCTGGAAGAGCTATAAAAAGAAACACTTCTCAAGTAGTGAGTGTGAATACCATTACTTTACAGATTCAAGGGAAAAAAAAGCAGATAACCTTGGGGAGACCCGACCTTCAAACAGGTTCAAATAACTTTACCACGCTTTCCCTTCCTCTCTCCTACACAAGCACAAAATTACATACATGCACATGTTCCCACACGTATATACTCCCACATAAACACAAGTTTTTAGACATGCATATGCCCTCTCTCACACACACAAAAAAACTCTTGCACATGTTCTCATGCACAGGCATTTGCCCACATTCATGTTTCCACATGTTTTTCTGCACTTGCAGTTGCACTCTCGTGTACACACACACACACACACAGCATAATACGCAAATGCAGTATGATAACTGAAGGAGAAAGATCAGACCTCTCAATGCTGAGTGTGTTGGAATTTATTTTGGAAAGGAATTCCAGTGTTTGTTCCATACTCAGGCTGTTTGGATCATCAGAATATAATCCCATGAATTTACATAGTTAAAAATCAGACTACCTAAAAAAACAAAAGCCCTTACTTTTGCAGTTTCCTATCCCTTCAAATCCAGCTTTCTAAGCAGTCTGGATCAGCAACAGATCCTAAGAATACTTTCAGAGAGAGGTGCACGCCTGCCTGAGGAGATTCTCTAACTGTGCGGAGATTCACATCCAGAACAGAACTTTGTGGGACACTATTGCAATCAAGCCCTTGATCTGACACTGGGGCAGATCTGCGTGGCTGGTCTCTCAGGCACTCCTGATTTTGTGACTGGCCACCTTTATGCACTTTGCATGTGGTTGGGGTACACCTACGATCCTCCATCAGCTACGCCACACATCTAGCTTGTGATCATGCAAACTACCAAAACCAAGGAAGAGAGTCAGAACAACTCAGTTAAATTCTCAAAGCTGGAGGATATGGCTACCCACTGTGCCCTCTTTTTGCCAGAATCAGCTGAGACAAACATTCTTCTCTATGATTTTCAGCATCAGCTGAATATTCTGCTCAGGTGGGACCTGCTTAATTCAAGTCCTTGGCAATGCTAACAACAATGCTCTCTGCTCCTCTACTTCCTTCTATATGAACACCTCAAAGTTCAATGCACATACTCAGTGGCTTTATTCTCCAGTGTATTTGACACCTTGACTATACAGTGATTTTGACTTGAGGTACATCAGTTCAGAAAACCAGATCCTACCAGCTCCCCTCACAGCACAGACATAGACAGTGGTAGGTTTCCTACCCTGGCCTGTTCTCTCAGATCAAGTAATGGCACTGTGGTACATGGACATGGTGTATGTTTTGAAAATAAAATCTTACATAAAGCACAGTACTATTTCACAAGTATGTTAACTGAGGAAAAGGACATGGAAATGTTTTCCCTCAAACCATGCAGTAAAGAAGGGGCACAGCAGGGTGAGGAACTCAGAAATCCTGTTTCCTAGATCCTGCTATAATCATTAGATAATGTACAGTGTCCCTCCTTGCTAGGGAAAACAATGATTTCATCGTTTCCATAGAGGGCGAGTTTGGTGGAAGGCAGGGCTATAGCCGGGCTTTGCATTTGCTTCTACTGCAAAACCAGGTATATCACTGCATATCTCATTTGGAACTCACTCAGCTTAATTTCAAAAGACTGGATAACACCCATGCTGGACTTTTCCTTTCTCTGGTTTAACTCTGATCTGCATCATCCTCTGGGAAAACGCAATAAAATCAATACAATTACTCTATATTTTACCTATTGTCATAAGGCCCAAAATTCAGTGCTTTGTGAATTTTGGTGGCATTTAGTAAAAATTTAATGTCAGTTAGTAAAAATAGCCTCATTCGAGCAAAAGAAATCTAGGAAACAAATTTAGTGTATGGCCACAGTTCTCGGAACTGCAACAAGGAGGAGAAACATTGAGGTTGATGTCCTGGTAAGATCCTCTCTCAGGTGGGAGCAAGCCTAGGCAGTACTATGCTATCTTTCACCATCTGATGTATCTTTTCAAGGTTTGTCTAAAGACTGGTAAAAGTAAAAGGCACTCATGAGTGTGAGAGCTCTCTGGCTACCTATCTACCTGCAGTCATTGATAATCTGGGAAAAACATAGTTGAATTTGAAAGGCATGAGTTGCTACTGTGGCCACAGCAAATCTTCTTTCTCATGCCATTGCACTTGCCATAGGGGACACATCAGCTCCATGGCTCCACGCAAAAGGGGAAGGTTTCAGGGCAGAGAGAATACAGGGCAGGATCAGGTGCTCAACTGCTTATTTCTGCTGAATTCTGCAAGAAGAGAGGAAAGGCCTTTGCAGGGTCAGACAGCAACTGCAAAACTCAGGATGAAAACCCGCAGCCCAGTTCCACCTGCCTCTATACACACCCAGAAACCTCAGCTGCTGACTCCCTGCAGCTGCTGCTGAGGCTCTGAGGAGTCACAGAGTAAAAATCTACTTCTGGAGTGCTCACAGCACAGGCTGGCTTGGAGCTGGGGTGGCAGCCGCTGGACTGGGAGCCACTGAAGTGGTCCTGCTCTGTCACACAGGCCCAGGTTTTAAACTGTACTTGCTGTCCTGGAGAGCGGAGATGACAGTGCTCCAGCACCAGTGCTATTTGTCTCAGTCACAATGCAGTGTTTTTTCCAGTTCACAACTGAAACCAGCCAAGCCATCCAAAACCTGGTAAAGACTTTTCTTACTCCTGCTTTCTGTGGGAACAGTACAACTGTCCTTACACAACAGACTTACCTGCTCTTCAGTGGGTTTGGCAAAGGACATGATCGTACTTTTTGTATTTTTATTGCCCACTGCAAGGGAAGCAGGAAGCAAAAACAGGAGATTGGAAGGAAAGAGAAGACAGACTTCAAGGCCAGTCTATTGGTACCAAAGTTTCTGCTGCTGTTCTAAAAGGTCTTATCTTACCACAAACTTTGACCAGAGAGAACTGAGCTGCTGTGAAAACAAGAAGCAATGTCAACTGTCACATGAAATACGTCAATGAGAAGAGTTGCCCGAGACTCTGAGAAGCTCTTTGTGTCAGAAAGCAATGTCTGGCCAGTGAAAATGTTCCTACTGGCCCAGACATCAATAGAAATGTCTTTACTGACTTTCAGAGAGAACAAGAACACTGCATGGCCTGGATGACTGCTAGAAATATCTGTCTTGGTTAACTACTACAAAGGTTGCTTCAACTTGTAAAACAATGGGAAGATCTCTCTCAGTAGGTCTGTTTCACTAGCAGAGAGCCCCTTTTGGCTGGCGAGTCAGCTGGAAAGGCCTGTGCCCTGCTCAGTCTCAGAGTTTTTCCAGCTTTAGAACAGAAATGATGTTGAAACATTCACAGTTTGTTCCAGAGGATGTGACAAAAGGTCTCCAGAAATCTTGTGAATGGCCAGTTGTGTCATTGAGCACTGCCTGCCTCTGCTGGCATCATGGATGTGATAAAAATCTTGCAGTGGAATGGCAGTGAAGCAGAAATTTAAAAAAAAAAAAAAAAACACTCTAGTGCCTGACATTCTTTTTAGGATGCCAATAAAAGATAATGTTACCTGTAAAATGTGCAAGCTGCTTCTAGCACTGCGCCTCCCTCCTCTCCTACGCCCTTCTTCTGAATTTGTACTACCCCTGCAGTGGACAGAAACTCAGGAGAAAAGAGCACCAGGGCAAGAATGTCACAGACAGACCCTCAAGACTAAATCAACAGTTAAAGGAAATCATCAGTGAGAGAGGTGCTGAGAATGCGACAGCTTTGCCTCCTGCACCATTTACAGCCTTGGTGGTTCCAAGGAAGCCTTTGCACTTTCTGACTAAGTTTTGGATCAAGCTTTATCTCAGTGGATTTTCTGACACCCATGTCAAATATGGGACAGGTATGAGAAAGGATGGGGGAGATTAGGCTGGGAAAAAGAAAACACAGTCAGCATAGTAGAGCAGACTCACCGTGTCAAATTCAGCTCTGAGAGCGCTCCAGTGGGTTGTGTTTGTCCCAGTGCGAGCCGTTTCAAGCTGCCTCACACTCATGCATAGTGAGAAGTTCAAGGGCAAATGCTTTGATTTGGAAAAATTTTCCTGTTTGCCAGAGACATAAACTATTCAGTGAGGTGCTCAGAAAGTTTGCCTGCACCTCTTTTTAGTTCAGTTTTCCTGTGCATTTGGGATGCTCCTGCTATGGGGATCTCCGTATGTAATATAGATTAAATATGACTTTGTGCTGATGCAGTGAATTTCATCAGAGGATCTCACAGCGTTTGCAAATTAATTAATTAAACTCTCATGGCACCCTACTGCTAGTATCACCATCTTATTTAGATGGCAATGGAGGCACTGAGAAAGAGCTGTCTTATTCTGGACCACCCAGAAGGTCTGCAGAAAAGCTGGAAAAGGAGCTCTGCAGGACTGATGTTAAGTCCTTTCTTCCACCAACTCGACCAATTCCCTCTCTGCCCATTATCACACAGGCTAAGGACCTCTGTTGCAGCCTAAGATAACATGAAATAGTTCAGCAGAGGAGATTTTTGTGGGAGGATACTGCTGCTGCTTTTGGGCAGCAAAGTATGATAATTATGAGGGGTCCAGGGGGGAAAAAAGCAGAGGTTTATTCCTTGGTCTGAATTGAATTGTACAGATAATGCCTACAAGACTTTTCTAGCTCTGGCAGAGGACACCTTGGACTTGAGCTTTGCTGCTTTCATCTGCCTTGCAGCGCCTCCAGCGAACAGGATTTATCTGAAAGAGGCATTTTCCCTATGGGAAGCTGCTGTGGTGCCTTTAAGATTTGGAGTGATGCCCTCTGAAAGGGAAGCAAGAATATTTCAGAAGGACTCTCTCCTTCAGGAAAAAAGCCCAAACTGTGTCTTTCCAAGATGGGGTCAACTCCTCAGCCCTTTATCTGGAAGCACTTACTACACAATTAATGGAAAGAACTCTCATCAAATGAGGGACAAATCATAAAATTAGGGAGATGGAAATTAGGCATGGACAAATGATCCAGGTGCAGGGGAGATTTATGGGGGAGGTTGTATTATAGCTAATGATTTCTGCTAATGATTCTCCAAAGTATAAAGTGGCACGGAGCCCACTCTCAATGGGACGAGAGAAAATCCTGTGTGCAGAGTGAAGGGCATTCCTCTCGGGAGCGGAAGCTGGACCCACATCACGGCAGTAGCATCACACCACTCTCTCCATCTCCTAACCAAGAGATGCTGGTTGTGGAACTCACCAGCCAGAGGGCTGTGAGAACACTGGGGGCCTCTCTGCCATGATGAAAGTCACCCAAAAAGCAGCACCTTTTCCTGTGCCTCTTCCTTAGCTGCTTCCAAGAACATCCTATCCCAACTCTTTACACCATCTTCTTTTTCCTGTGAGTAATTCCCGACACAGCACTCAACCAGATGTAGGTCCCCCTGCGATCACCACCAAACTGAGCTGCAATCTCACTGCTAAAAATGTGGAGGGGGAACCTGGTCCTTCCCAGCTCTCCTCTTCCCTGCAACCTACCTATCCCAGTCACATAAATGATGGGAACAAAACAAGGTGGGTCAAGTTAAGCTCTGGTGTTCACCAGAAAGAGTCTGCCTCAAGGGGTAAGACATTTCATTAACTCTTTCATTTTCTATTTGGGAATCTCTCCTACTGATAGTTATTTCACCTTCCCCCTGCATCATAGCAGAGCTCCATTATTAACCCTGAAAGCCACTGCTTTGATTCTAGCGGAGATGAGGTGAGCTGTGTGCTTTTCACCAAGGCTTATAGCTAGCACAGAGTAGATCTTTGCTTTCTGGCATTACATCCCTCCTTATTGCATTTCTCATCTGGAAGAGGCTGAGCCCCAGCCTGCAGCCTGCGTGTCAACCGCTCTACACAGCTTGGTGTCATCAGCAAACTTGCTGGGGGCACGCTCGCTCCCACTGTCCATGACGTCGACACAGATGTTAAACAGCACCAGTCCCAGTACCGACCCCTGAGGAACGCCACCTATCAGCCTCTAACTCCTGGTAAAATCTGGGTCTATAAGGGTTGGGAACACCCTTTGTCATCTTTTGTGACAGGGGGTGTAGTCCCAAGCAATGAGGCTCTAGAAACCTGGGCTCTATGCTTGGGTCTGCCCCTAGGCACGACATCCCACCTCTTAGTGCCTCTGTGAAAATAATAATCATTGTGAAATGAAAATAACGATCCTGACCTGCTTCACACAAAGCTTTAAGATCTATGGATAACAACAACGAGGTGTTCTTACTAGCTAATCCAAGTGGAGGATGTTATTAATGATTTGTAACAATCAGACTCTTAGCAAGCAATTCAGCAACTATTTTCAGCCACAAAAGCAGCAATATTCCAAAACTTAAGAATTATTTTCACAGGAAATGGAAATTATAGGATCTGAGTTTTTGGAAGAAAGTACAGGATGGGAGAGTTGTAAGAGGTTCCTTTCTTAATGTCAGGGGGAAAAAAAAAAGGACAATTGAAGCTGTGCTGCCCTGCACACTCGCCTGGGAGGCCTGTCCTGCCAGCTCCAGTGATTGGTAGTTTGGACTATTACTTCACTGTTCTTGAAGTAATAAAAATTCCTGGTGAGTTTCATTTGGAGCTCTGATCATGAATGGCACAATGATTCACAGAAATATGGGTAGGACTGGATGCCAAAACAGTACCAAGTAAAATCTGCTGAGCTGGTACGTTCATGCATTGCGGGTTGTGTCCCATGTCCCGTGTCTTGTCCCATCCCCTCCCCGCCCAAGGAATTGGATCTATCTGCCTCAGGGAGGAGAGGAAAATATGAGGGAACAGGGGAAAAGTCTAAGGAAGAAAGAAAAAGTTTCCAGACTACAGAATACAGAGGACATGGAGGTAATGAGAGTAGAAAGCTACACTGAACACTGCAGGAGGAAATTGCAGTGGCTAAAATCAGTAGGTCAGTAGACATCTGGGTCATTGATGGATGTTAGCAACTGATACTGTGAAGTGATACATGTAGAAAAGACAGAAAGGAGATATTCTGGGTCTTAAGACATATAGCAACCCAGGAGGGCTAGGGATAGGCGGAGAGAGTGAATCCTGTTTCTCCAATCTCTCGATGAGCCCCTCCAACCTCTACTAGCACAGGAGACTCCTCTTCGGGGCTTGTTTCTGTTTATGCCCTACTGGATGTATCCTAAACTTGGACCATATAACAAGAAGTATCTCCTTCCCTCAGCATAGTCATTAATTACACTCAGGGTCCTAGGCTAGTCTGTAATTTGGTACACAGAGTCTGCTTCAAAAGCCCTTTTGTACCCACAACCTTTGAAGAAATAGAGTTTTTAAAGAGACCAAAGAGAGCTTCAAGTCTTCCTTTCCTCCTGCTGGGAAGAGTTTCGATTAACACTGACTGCAGTCATGAGACATACACCTCAGAAGTGTCTCAAAGAAAGGAAAAGATTGCAGGATTAATGAACAAGGAGGAAAGGCTGGTTAAAAATGAAGAATATGGAAAAGAAAATGTTCCCTAGTATTATCTTTGTGTTTTGTTTTCTCTCTCCCGTGTATCTTTTCCCTCTCCTTAGGCCTGCCATGATGAGGACTTCCTTAGGTGTGGCTTTGGGGTTTCTTTTTCCTACAGGAATTCTTGTTTCCTACCTCTTTTCTTTTTTCCTTTCACCCTGTTAAGAAGGTGAGGTTGAGCAGTTCTCCTGTACCGAAGACAACATTCATCGTACTCATCTTCCCAGATCTGCTCTCACCCAGTGCAACACAACCCCACATCAAGTGAAGCTCTCTATACCTGTGGCAGCGAAGCAGGCCTTCACGAGACCCCGCACAATATTTGTGATTGCCAGCCTATTTAAGATTCAACACCGATGGGCAGCAGTACAAAACATTTCAGATGGACAGACAAACAGATAATGCTTGTGCTTAAATGGAAAGCCTAATGAATAGACAAATATGTTGTAAACTTCCCTTTCTTTTTATCAACCTAGTCTGGGGTTGGTTTTGTGCTCTGATTAAGACAAGACTGACCTGATGGGGAAAAGGGTCAGGGTGAAAAGGGTCACCTAAAGTCTATAAATTAAAACCTACAGACTAAGTACATTCTCTCCAATTCTCTCTCTCAAAAAAAAAAAAAAAAGAAAGGAAAAAAACCCCAAACTCAAAGCTAATAACCTCTATTTATTGTTATCACACAGCATGTCCAGGGAAGTATTTTACATACTGCCAAATTTTCTCTCTAGGTGCCTACACCTTTGCCAACCTGTGCTCTCCCACGTTTTCCCATTGTGGAAATGGATGCTCAGCTGAAGTTGCTCTGCAGGGCTGACACACAGTAGGCTCTGGTGACACAGGAAGGCATGCACCTCCCCGCTCACCTCAAATCACTTCCAGAGCAACACTTCAGCCTGTTATGAAGGTCACAAAAACGTATTGCTTGGATAAGCTCTGACTAGCAGATGTCCCAAGTGTCATTAGGTTCTCACCAAAATAGGAATTATTTATCTGTTTCATGCCAGTCAGAGTTAGGACTAACTGCCTTGCTCAGTCTGCCCTGCTTTTTTCTGAATGCCAGCCACCATATCTACTGGGTACTCCGTTTCTAATAGAAGTGTAAATTCTGAAGTCAAAAGGGATCAATGAGATCATCTAACTGAGATTAGCTGTGCAGAGATCACCATGCTGTGTGCAGAGTACTAGTTCAGAGTTCAGTGGGGTCTAGTCCTAAATTTCTGTTGTTGTTGACCCATCCTCTCTCAGGCCAGCTCCTTTAACATCTTCAAGGAAAGTTCGTATTTCAGTCATCACTTAATTTTGCCTTAGGGTAGAGGATGGACTACATACTTTCCTCCCTCCCAGGAGACATCTCTGTCCATTTCTATGATTATCACGCTGGAAAGGATCCCTTTAGGTCAAGCTCACAACCACCTTGAGTTTCTTTCAGAGAAGAATAGTGTACACATTAGCCCACTCATTATGCATTTTCCCTGCTGCATCTCCATGTTTTATTCCCTCAAGGGTATTACAAGTTTTGACCATAGGAGTCTGCCCCAGCAGCCCTCACCCGCACAGACAGACCCCCTGAAATAAATAGCAGCATAGCTGCCTCAGTCTGCTGGATGCTGAGACCTCCCTCCCGTGGGTTACAGGACTATATATATTGTGCAATTTGTATGTCCATAGTGGTATTGATCACAGCATTTGTAATGTTTCTCCATATACAAAGAGCAAACGGATGCTGTCAGTCAGAATAACATTCATTTTAGATTACATGAACAAACTAACTATAAGCAAAATCTCCATGAGACAGCTCTGTGTGTGAGCGCGTATCTCTCTTTTTCTTCCTCTTTCCTCTGGCATGCTGCAATGAAATTAACACAAAATAGTCCTTAAGAGCTAACAAAGTGCAAATAATGCTTAGCTTTCATGTAATGCTTTTCATTTGCGAATCTCATGGCAAACTTCATTACCCATATTGCAAAGGCAGGGTAGCTGGGGCATGGAGGGACGAGGCGGTATGCCCAAGGCTGCAGAAGAAGTGAGTGGTAGAGCTGGGAAAAGCCCCCTGTGACCCTCCACTCCCAGATGAGTGCCTCAAAGCCCACCAGTCATACTGCTATGCACGCAGCAGGCAGGCAGACATGCAGGTAAGACCTGCTGTTGGAACAGACGAAAGGTCCTTCTCTTTGCAGGCCTGCTCTTTAACTTCTTTGTCCTTTTGTCAGGTTTTATTCCTGAGCCCAGATGGACCTGATTATTGTGATTACTCACTCATCACTGTAAGGTGAAATATACAGCTTCACCCCACTGACTAAGAAAAATAAATAGGACTCTCTCCCCACCACCCACACCCACTCCCACACTTCCCTCCGAACTTGAAATAAAAAACCTGCAAAAAGATTCCCGATGGCTTTGTCAGGGAGGGGGGATGGTGAGGATTGGTACAGTATATAACATCTCAGCTCTCCCGGATCAGTCACGCTTCCTAATTCAATAAGGTGAGAAGGAGCATAATTTGATCATATTTGTTTTGCATCACTGCAAAAACAGAAAATGAGGGGCTGCAGAGCCGCACCAATTTACTTCATCCGACCTTGATTAAAAGAAAATTAATTGCCGCATCTCTCAGGATATCTCAGGCAGCAGCCAATGGCTCTCCAGAATGGCACAAAAAAAAAAAAAAAGAAAAGAAAAAAAAAGAAAAAAAGAAGGAAAAAACCAGGGAGCGAGGCACAGAGAATCTTTGCCCTTTCATCTCATATCACAACTGTCTTATTGGAAGTGTTGGCAGGCTGAGGGAAAAAAACCAAGTGCTCAGGAAATCACGGGGAAGTCAACACAGGTTTTCGAGGGTTTTCAGCCTAAATTTCCCTTCTGTGTTTACCACCGCATTCCCAACTGTTGGGATCGTACCAGTCTCACAAGGTTTGTCTTGTGAGGCCACAGGAGCAAAGATGGGAGGATCTCAAGGCAAGACTTGGCTTAGGGCAGCTGGTAATAGGACACAGAGGCTTTTCTTGCTATACTTCCCCATTCACTCAGAGCCAGTCTATGCTAGAAATTATTTATGGTAATGTCAATTAGGGCCATGATTTTTTAACTGTATTTCTACACTGCGAAAAGCTGTAGTGTAGCTGCAGTGATACAGGAACCAAAGTGCTTTTACCAAGATAGCTGATTTCCCTCAAGAAACTAATTTAAGCCATGCCAAGCCAACAAAAGCACTCTTTGGCTGATCCAAGCTCTGTCTCACTAGTAGGATGTACTGACAGCAATACCAGCCAACATGCTCTAGTGTCAATTAGGAAAGACAGTAAGATGGTGTAATGAGTCTGGGATAATTTTAAAGAAAGAAAGAGGAATACATTTCAAGTATTATTCCAATACCCTTTCAAGGGGTATTCAAAAGGGCTAGCTTTTGCCCAGTGAACTTCAGCCTTAAGCTTTCAAAGCCAAGGAAGAAAAGAGGCTGCCCCAGAGGGTGAATCACAGTAGCTAGGTTGACTTCTACTCCGAACTGCCATGTAGGCAAGTGTGCCTCTCTCTGTGGTTGCACAAGGAACAGATTAACCCCAATAGGCTAAATATAGCCTCTTCGAACAGTCCCCATAAAGACTCCACCCAGAGGGAAGACCCTTTCAAAGACTCACTTGCACCGTATAGTCAGGGACTCCCCAAATGGCAGCTCCTACAACACTAACAATTTTGAAAGTGAGGTACAAAGGAAAAGAAGTGTCTGTGTTCAAAACAACATACATATGTCTTTTTCTTATTTGGTCTTTTGGATTCAGCCAACTGAGTCGCTATTTAGCAGAGAGGGGTTGGACATTAGTTCCTATTAGCCAGCTATGCTCCATGCTGTAGGTGCTACTGTATGTTCTTTTTGGCAGTTTCAGCAGAGGCCATTGACTAAATAAACAGTGAGGATTTCTCCTGACCTGGCTTCCATCAACTGGATGCAAAGGGATGAGAATTGGCAGCTGGTGACTGCCCACGACCTTGCCCATCCGGTCCACGCTGCTCCCTAGGCTCCCCATTCTCCAGCCACCTGGAGACCTCACAAGCCCTCAGCCTGGGAACTTTCACCAGCACTAAACTCACACAAAATTTCTGATGGGAAAAAAAGATGATGGCTCTGGCTGATCCAGTGCAATTATCAGATCAGAAGCGCCTGCTGCAATCCCACTCAAATCTGTATTAAAAATTCATTTCAAGTGTTCTTTTTTTTTTCCCTTTAGCTGCAAGTAGAAGAATTTACCCAGCTGTTTTATTAGGAAATTAAAGGGCACATTTTTCTAAGCAATGCACTGGAATTTAGATGGACCATAACCATGACTAGTGTTAATGTGAGCAAGGATATATCTGTCCTCGACATCCAACCATCCATCCATCCCACTACACACATTGCTGTATTAGCCATAACCCAAGCAATGCTAAATCTTAGACACTTAATAGGATAGGGATATAGGATTAGGAGGGAGTTCTAGAGGTCACTTAGTCTGGTCACTTACTTCTATGCAGGACCAACTATAGCTACATCATTCTTGTTTGCCTAGCCTGTTCTTAAAATCTCCCTTTGATGGAGATTGTACAACCTACCTAGACAATCTCTTCCAATGTTTAACTATCCTTATCGTAGGAAAGTTTTTCCTAATGGCTAACCTAAATCTTTCTTGCTGCAATTTAAGCCCATTATTTCTTGCAATTTAATTCTTACTTCCTGGGCCTCATCCTTTACATAAGAACATTTCTGCAAAAGTCTCAAAGTTTTCATAATTTAACATTTCCAAATTCCATCCTGATAAAGGTCAATCCATTGCACACAGAAACAGAAGAGACAACCAGTCCCTTCTGAGGTAAAAAGGAAACCAAAAAGACCATTCCACAGACAGAAAACTTGTGCCACAGAAGATTCCCATTTAAGAAAGAAACTGCAATGTTTTAAATTTGTGTTTTTACAAATAAATTAAAGGCATGGTGTTTGTTCTTTCCATGTTGTCCCTACTGAAAAACTGTAGCTTAATGTATCACACAATCTGTTGTTTTGGAATGGGTGGGAAGTGTTAAAAAAAAAAGGCACAAATATTTGCTAAAGAGTCCTGATTTAAACACAAATACTTTGGACAGTCCACCTGCCAGTTCCAGGCCCTGAAATCAAAGGAATTATCCCCACTGTGGCTTACTCCACGCACAAAGCAGTCAGATTTTACCCAGACTCCCAGTTGCAGACTAGAATGTGGGTCATAATTAGGATGGATGGGTACAAAGAGCAAAGCTGGAATCAGATCTGATTTTCTCAGTGCTCCAGCATGAAGAAATATAAACCTTTGATTTGGGTTGTTACAGAGCTTTATAATAGCAACCACAAGGCCCAAAGACAAGACAAAGGGCTGCGTGGTGTCCGGTTCCATACCAACTCCCCCAAGCAGCAGTATGCCAATGATAGCCCCAGTACCAAAAAAGAGTGCTTCCCATTTGGACTCCTGCTTATGTTTATGTCCCACTTATGTTTCCCAGGTTACAGGAAAATTTTATTTCCCTTATGAAATGGTGAGAATCTGCTTGTTTAAATTAACTGCTCCTTTGGGTGCTTTTGCTGGGCAGTCTTGTAGAGAAAAGAACAGTTTTAAGCTCTGATTCTGCAAAATTTGAGGTGGCACTTAGCAATAAGCAATGCTGTGCAAACCCATCAAGCCACTGAGGCCAAAAAGGGTCTTCCTGCACCAGAACTCAAGCCTGTCTATAAGTATGTGAAGAACCAGAGACCAACAGAGCAGTTTGGGGAAACAAACACACTTTATACATGAAATCAAATTAACACTCTTATGGTCACGCAGACAGTAGAGTCAACCAACCATGAGAGTTACAGTGGAATCAACTTAATTAGCCCTCCTGTTTTTAACTGAGCAGTTCATCTCCTCCAGAAAAACCCTGCAGACTTTAATGGAAATGGAGTTCCATAGAAATTTTCCTAAAACCCTCCAGTCAAATGGAGATCGAGGTCCAATTCAGATTTTGAATCATTCTACAGATTGCTATAGGAAAGACAGAATTCTGTACTGAGCGGACGCAGGCCATCAATAGAATATATGCAAACACACACAGTGCATGCAAGTATGTTTACATACACAGGCAAAGTTTGTAAGCTAAGAATTCTCAAGTTACTGTCGATCTCAACATGGGGTCATACAGGAACTTGCATAGGACTTTTGCTCAGTATGTATAATTTGCACAAATATTTATGTAAAAATAGTATGAATTTTTGATTACAATTTGGGGATGCATATGAAACCTAGGATTATTTTAATAAAATATTTGTATATCTATAAATGAATCTGCAGAAGTATTTTGAGTACTGTAAGCACGGTGGGAACAGGCTATATTTATCACATGTTATTCTCTGTGCAACATTTAAGTATACTATTCCAACTATTTGTGTGATACATACCAGGTCTGACTGCTTTTATTCTGAGTGTGTATGGAGCTTTGTATATAAAAGATAACAAGCCTGCATTTGCGTATATGTACTGAGCACATGTAGCAAGAGTATTTACAGACTCTGCTCCATGTGTATGCATGAATGCACATATGTGCACATAAGCATGTGTTTGCAGTGTATGAGATGCAGTGGGGGACCTAATATCATTGCAACCACATGTGCTCTTATATAGAACATGTGTCCCAGAAAAAATCATCCTGATGTTCTTTCTCTGCTCTCCAAGGTTAACTTAAATAAAACAAAGAAAGTAGTTTCCCTTCTCAATAATTCATGGCTTGCTTTAATAGCCCATCTTAAAAACATACATAATTTCTCCCAATTTTCTGATACACTAATTACCTAGCTCTAAAGCCAATGGTGTTCTGTATTTGACCTAAGTGATACATTATCTGGAAACTCCTTCTAGCCCAGACACAGAACCATTTGCTTTCATCATCCATCACTTTTGATTTTCTTCGTGTTTGTCACCATCTATCACTTGAGCTTCCAGGTCCTGATCCTGCTTAGACTGGAGTCAACAGTATAATTCCGGTGGGCACAGGACTGGAGGAGCACCCAACTTTCCCTTTCTTTAACTCCATTCCTTTCTTTTTCTTTGCTGTCTAAAGTAGCTGGTAACAGCAATATATCGCACCGATATATGAGGAGTCCCTCAAAGATCTCAAAGCACTCTAATAGATTACCCAGATGAGTATTTGCTAGCTCAGTAAATCTCAAATCACTTTCCAAAATAAGTTCATATTACTAGCCTCATTTTACAGATGATGAAACTGAGGCAACTGGCATAAAATGACCTGACTTCTTCCAATGGGCAAGGGACAGAGCCGAGGAAGACATGCTATCTCCTAAGCCCCCACTAAGGCTGCACCAACTTGGCCACGCTGCCTACCATTGCCCATTCTGCCACACAGCTGTCTCTGCGGTGGAGCACAACTGCTGCTGAGCGGCCCACAGGAACAGTTAGGCCAGCGCAGCCTGGAATAGGAAACGAGGGAGTATCCTGTTTGTAGCTGAAAGTGCCAGGAAAGTTTAAAGAGGTTGAATGCAACTTCTCACACTGAAATTTGCCCACAAGTCCCAGACTAAGACTATTATTATTGTGAAAAGTACTAGGGTCTTCCCTGTCAAACAGCTGGGAAATCTTTGGAAGAAAAGATAACATCCCCGCAGCAGAGATCCAGATACCAACTGAATGAGCGGCACCATTTCCCTAGCTTACTGTGGGGTGTCTGAATGGGAGCTCTTGAAAATGCCCTCAGCTGTGGGAGCAAAGTCTCTGAAAATCTAGCCATATAAGAACAGAAGTTTTAGAGGTTATGGTTCGGGCCTTTGTACACATGTATCAGAACGAAGTGTGTAGACAGAAAAAATTAATACAGTAAATAAATCACATGTACCTAAGCATGTAATGTACTCTCTGCAGGTTAGGGACTATATGGCGACTACTATATAGTGCTGTACAGAGTGACTCTTTGTATTGCTACCTGAACTGAGAAGAGGCAGGGACTGAACGCAGGACATTCAGTACAAGAAGGAGAAAAAAAAAACCAGTTTATATTTGCTGGAGGACAGCTGTAGCCAATTCTTATTCTTTTGCAGATTGGCCACAAGGAGGGGACAAATAAGCCATTTCTCTGTCTTGCATTTCTGTAACAGGGCATATGGCTCTAGAGGAGGAATATGTGCTGTAAGTCCAGTGCAGACATGTATACGCGTCCAATGGCCAAAACACATTGGTGCAGTGCAATGTGAATCCTCTACTTCAAAACACAATCCGTGTGCAACATGGATTCAGTAAGTGTGTGTCGCAGGGTGTAGTAGGTGTGACTCTGTGTGCATGAGTATTATATGTGCTTGCAAGTACAGTAGGTGTGGTGTATATGTACAGTACAGCATGTGTTTGGATTCTGGGAGTAGGGGATGTTTAGTAATTAAATCCCTTTTCATCCTTCTGCACCTGTCTCCTTCTGAAAACTGAGAGAACAGACGTCAACCGGGACAAGGGCTGGATTGAATACAGCCAATTCTGAAATATTTATTAGCTTGTGACACCACTCAATGGAGGAGAAGGAATGCTGGCTAATCCGCCCAGCAAGTGCTCGCTTGGTGGAGCGGCATTTTTCTACAGTGCCTCATTATATTTCAACTACTGTCTACTTTGTCAAAAATGGTATCATTTTAATTTGTGTCTATATTTATTTTCAAATGCTTTTGCTAGTAACCAGAGATTTCAGAGCACCGGGTTCTGAATCTAGGCTTACCTCCTGGACACTCATAGCTTTCTGGCCATATTAGAGCTGTTTTAGAGCTTCTGGTTTGTGAGCGCATTTTCTTCACATTGCACTCTTCTAACAGCTATTCACACCCATGAGGACCATGCAAAGTACACTGAACAGAGAAGAGACATCTTAAATTTCCTGATTTTGCATTCACACACCTGCACATCTCAATTCGTAATGCAACACGAAGCTCCCCACAGCACTACAGAAAGGCCTTGAAACCCAGACGTGAGCAATCCCTCGCTCTCACTACCCCTTAGATTTCACGAAAATGGAAGTTACATGCGCTTTCTTCAGGCTGCTGCAAGACACTGGTCAATGTCTTATGGCACAGTAGTCAGCAAATTTGTCTGGATCAGTGACCATGAATTGACTTTAGCCTCAGGTATAACTGTGTAAGGTTTAAGTCATAACATGGGGACCCAGATTTTAAGCTTCCTTACATTTGGGAGTTCTTGCATTTGGACTCTAGTTTTGAGTCACCCTCTGTGCTGGCAAATGGGTATGGCTTTCACTAGCTCCTCTGAAAAGGTTCCTGACCCATATGGGGCCACTGCTGGTGAGATCCTGAAGTGTTGTGGACTGCCTGGGGGGCAGCGCTGGACCTCCCTGTGCTTACAGAACTTCATCAGTTTATTAAAGAGTATCTTAAATATCTTAAACGGCGAGACTTCTCCCATCAGTGTATGTATGTTTGAAACTGAACTACCACAAGCTGAGTTTGTATATATCCATTTACCCTCCTATATATGTACAGATACTGTATAGCTATGCATTCCTGCATATATATGTGTATACATGTGTACAGCTAGGCATCCATCTTATAGCGATATACCTTTATGCAAGCCTGGCATTATCTTTGTTTGCTGTAAGTGGTCACACCCTAATCCCTGAGAAATGATGATAATTTTTGAAGGTAAAACTGCACCAGGAAGATGACAACCAGGGTTTATAGTGTCAGAGGAAGGGTTCAGATAGAGCAAAGATTACGGCCGACTCTCGTAGCAGCAAACAGAAATGTTAGTTTCTTTTAAATGGAAGCTTATATACTTGGTTAGACACCTTCTCAAAGACACTATCACTGGAGGGAGCTTGTCTCTTCCTATTAAAGGGTGCCCTTAGAGATGACTTCAGTCCAGAGGCTGACTTTAGTTGAAGGGGAGGATGGGACTTTGATTTTTAGTGGAGCTGCCCACACCAAAAGCCTCTGTGTGCTGAGACTTCCTGGGAAGGAACTTTCTCTTCACCAAAGTAGAAAATACCCCATGATGCTCATGGCGCTCAGAAGAAACATTTTCTTTAGGATCTCTTGGGGATTTGACAGATGCCAGCTAGATGCAGATGCTGCAGATCCCTGAAGAGGGATAGGGTTTAAAAAGTGTTCTAACCAGCACTGCGCAAAAAAAGAAAAAATAAAACAAAAAGGCAAGACTGACAACAAATCCCACTGTGTGAGGCTTATTCTGGATGGTTTTGGTATGATGCATCGTTGCAACTATTGTGTTTGAGCAGTAATTAGACGTGGCCCCGGGGGACTACAAGTGCATTAGAAGGGACGAGGCTCAGAGGCTCACCATGAGCCAAATGGCTGCTCTTATTGTTCTCCGCAGGGTACTTAGGATGTTCTTAGAACCAAATCCTTCTATAATGCTGCAGAAAAGGGACTGCAGCAAGACCTGCAGCACCACCACCGATTCCCTACATCTGATAAAACTCACTCATTTTAGCACTTGCGCATGCTCCACTCACCCACTTACCTGACTACATTGACAAGCGCAATTCATTATGGTGGAGAAACCTGACACTGTTTCTACATCACAGCAAGGTGCTCGCACTTCTGCAAACTGTGTGCTATATACGTAATAACAAATATTCTTTAAGGCAATTTTCAGTGTCAAGAATGGACAGCAGGAGGATTGAAAGCCAGAAGACCTGATGTCCCACTGATGATATCATTATCGTCTCCACACCCATTGATAACATTCAATCCCTTTTCCAATTGATCACATTGGCTTCCTCATATCTGTTGACCATATTAAACCCCTTGGTTGTGAAAAATTAGCACACCATCACACTAGCTTCAAAACGCTGTAGCACATATTGATTGCACCAGGTATTCCCCATCACACCAATCATACTGATTCCTTTCACTGCAGTGAGCATATTGGGTCTTCCTGTCTCATTTGCTATACTGGCTGCCTAAGCTGGACTGATATGGCACGAAATATGGGTATTTTCCTGTCTCAATGGTTATAGCCAATCTCTTCCACAATGATACTGAGATCCAGTTATCACTGACTATATTGGAGCAAAAGTGCCCCCTATGTCCTGCTGTCTCAATGACTTCACAGCATCTTTTCACTGAACACCATACTGCTATTTTATACGATATAATAGTACATACCAAGAAGCCCTCTTAGACACTTCAAGTCATTTGGTTTCCCTTCAAACTTACGCATATAATAAACAGACAACACCATGCAGTTTCATCAAACAGAAGGAGAGGAATACTATTTCCCATAGGTGAATTCCTTTCTTGACCCTATCTCACAATTTCTACTCAGATTATGTTGTACCTAAATGGAGGGAAAGAGCGCTGGTAGGACCCCCTTACAAAGATGGAAGTCTCATCTTACTCTCGATCTCAGCTTTTGAGGTGCTCACCCACAGAAAGAAACCGCAAACTCAGATTTCAGTTTTCCCTCTTCAAGACCCTGGTTTCCCTCTAACATTTTGAAGAAAGGGGAAAAGCAGGAGTAGACATAATGCATGCAGTAAACCAGAAATTAGGAGAACAGTCCCATTTTAAGCAGATCCAGACAAGTATGAGACTGTCCACTTTGCAGCTCACAACAGGATCTGTCCCTTCCTTCTCTACTCAGTGTTGCCAATGTGCCATTGACATACTGGCAGGAACCACATCAAAAGTGAAGAGATTCTGGTTGTGCATCTTCCGCTTGCGACAAAAGTCTCCTAGAAATCTCCTGTCTCAGCCAAGCAGACACAGCACTCAGAACCTACCAGAATCAATTCCGGGGTCAGTGCGTGGGACAGCCCGGGAATGTCATGCTGATGTAGGTCATGGTGAGCACCATTCCACTCTGTGTCTCTCACTCTTGCTTAAAGGGACACCTAAAAGGGACAGGAGTCCACAGACCATGGCCACACGATCCCTCCTTGCAGATGGGCCAGGCCTTCTGTTGAGAGTATCAGGGCCTATATACTGCTTTCCAGAGTGCTTCCCCTTTAAGACAGGACTGTGCAGTCTTTATTTGCTTGTTGAAACTGTTCAGTTTTAGGACAGGGGGGGAGGTCACACCTGTTGTGGAACTTGATAGAAGGCTTATTTATAAACTTTCAGAGCTTGGGATTCTTGCAGAGCTGAATGCGCTGATGTCCGGAGGGGAAGGTCACCGAAATGCTTGTTTATAAAAGCAGCAGCAACTGGAAAAACCATAAAAGTCTGAAATGATGAAATTAACAAGCTATTTGATCAGGCGCATCGGCTATGTGCTCTGTGGTCAGCCAGAAAAACCTCGCACGTAAGAGTCTACCCTGCTGGCTGCTACCCTGAAATTCTCCTTCAGAGAGGCGAATGCATTGCACCCGAAGAGAGCAAAAAATAATCAGCTGCTTAGTGTGGTCTACTTTTGGGTCGCTGGCTGGTCCAGTCTTAATTTGACCTTGCATGGAAAGGGGAAAGCCTACTCTCCACTTGGTATCACAGCTAATCCACTCTTTAGTTTCGCAACTTCAAAGAGCTACACCACTTGTTAACATGCAGAGTGTTCTTTTAGCAAGGAGTCAGTCACACCCCAAAAATCTGCCACTATTGGGGGGGGGGGAGAGGGGGAGGTGGCAACTTCTGTCTTCAAAAACACTTCCGGATTTCTGCAAAAATGTTGTGTGAAAGGTGTTGGATTTTTTGTTTATTTGTTTGTTTGTGTTACTGTTTGAAAAAGCACTTATAATATTACAGTTTGGAGAGAAGAGGAAATAAAAACCTTCCCTTGGGTTTTAGCTTTAGTTTCTACTCTCACTTCACAGTAGAACAAATTCAAAAGAATTTACTTTTCTCCTGTCTTTTTTCTCTTTTTAGTTTTCCATATATGTCAGAATCTTGATTTAAGGAAAGCTTCATTTTCACTTGGTGACTGATGGCTGAACAGGTGGCTTCTGAGTTCACAAGTGTCAGATGAACAAGCAGTTTAGAAATGGACAATTTGCAGCTCACTTTCTCTTGCTGACGGACCTTTTTCTGCTGACAGATTCTTACCCCTACCAGCCAAATCATGCACACAGTATCTGCCCTCCACCCCTGGTTAAAAAAAAAACTTCAAGAGAAAAAAAAAAAACTAAGAAGAAAGAAGATGGTCTCTTGGGAACTCTTAGCCATAAAATGGAAAGAACTTCACACTTGAAGGCGTTCCTGCCAGCTCAGCCTGCTTGGACGTAATTTATAAGAGAGGCAAGATTTTCTGCTTCATTTTCTTTCCTGGAAAGCTTGTTTGTTTCATGGGATTTTTCTGCAAAATCCTGTATAAAGTGGTGGGATGCCAGAACCAGCACCAGTGACTGTCCGCTGAGCATGATGAGTTTGTTCAAATACCAGAGCAACCAACCCCTTTCCACAAACCTTTTCCTCGACCAAACCTTTTTCCTAGCCAGGATCCTACCTAGAAATACTGCCAACCAGGAGATTCTGACAGGTGAATGCCTTCTGCCTGTTAGTGATGAAGTCCTTCAATGATTATAACAAACAGGGTTGTATATAACTTTCTACTGAGGCTCGTATACAGCATAGGCATCCCATTCCCACCACAATCCTACTCCCGTCATCCAGGGACCCAGCACCGAGACGCTGGTGAGCAGAGCTCTCCGCACCACCGCGGGCTGGCTTGTCCCAGAGGGACAGGGGAAGGTCCTGCTGAGAACAAGCGAGAGCCAATGTTGCTCACAGAGCCCGTGAAACGTGGGCAGGACCCGCACAGGTCTGTTACTGCTGCCCAAGCTGACAAGAGATTCGCATGCCGTATCTTTACACGATCATGGGAGCACCAAATGCCGTATGTCATTAATTAAAGCAGATAGAAGTGCAACCTTTTTTGTAAACTGCATTGTTAAAGTATGGATTTACCTAAGGTAGCAGTTACTCTTCTGCTGTTTGGCTACGGGCAAGTAACTTAAGAGCTGTTTTTTAAAGGATCTTAGAGGCTCTTGGTACCAATTTTTCAAAAGGATTTAGATGCCTTTGAAAGATAAGTGCCCAGAGGGGTCTTAAAATTTTCAAGGCAGGCTACATTAAAATCATTTGGATTTATGTGCCTATCTTAAACAGTTTTGATAATCTACAAGGTGCCTATCTGAATCTTTAGATAAAGAGAGCACTTTGAAAATATGAGACTTACAGACTCGAGGAATTGTAATCTGGAGAACACATCTCCCTGACTTTCAGGGGCATTTAAACTCCTAAGCCTCTCTCAGAAATGAAACTTAGGCTCCTAAGTCACTTAAGTGCTTAAAAAATGTTGCTATGTGTCCGTACGAGCTGGATGAGGACAGATGAGCAGGGAAGGATTAGATGCATGCATCTGTCTTTCTGTGTAGCTCTCATAACACTTGAGTGTCTCTGCATATGGATAAAGGTGGATTGATGAGTGCATGACCATATGCATGAGCATATAATATGGCCGATTGGATGGGACAGGGAGGAACAAAAATTGGGTGGAAGTGACAGGTGATTACACGGATAAATAACAACATCTTGCTGAACATTTATTTAGTGCTTTTCATCCAAAGGTACCCTTAAGTGCTTTACAAACTGTTATGGATATAAGAATGACTCCACCAGCCACAGCAGCTCTTTAAGAGTACACAGCCAAATTATATGATCAAGTTATGACCAGAAATGAAGAGTATAAAGTCCCACTGAAATTACCTAGAATTTTTGGCCATCAGCCATTTAGGATTCAGTCAATACACCCAGGTTAGAGCTTTTACGCAGGGAGGAAATGCTATGGAAATCTAACAATGACAAATGGGAAGGACCCAGTTTTCAATAGCATTCAAAAAGGAGCACCGCCAGCAGCACATGAGCTGGGGAAACTGGTTCAGCACTAATGCAGAGAGGAGAGGGAACTACTGGCTCTCCATGGGTGGCAAAAGGGAAGATGGGAAGGGAGATGCATAAATGTTTATATGGTATTTTAATGGGGATCAAAGTTACAGGAGTTAGTTTGAAATAAACCTGTATAAAGAAAAAAGGAGCAGAATGGCAAATGGATGAGAAATCCAAGGGGGAGAGGGGTAGTTCAGACATGAGAGGTTTTCAACACTGACTTTCTGAAGCTCCAAGCCCACGTTCTCACTGGGAGGAGATCCCATCTCTTCCCACATTAGCTAACCTGGGCTGTCTTTCTCCAGGCAGCACGTGCACTCCAGAGAAGGCAAGTGGTGCCAGCTGCTCTCTTGCCAAACGGTGGAGTTAAAAGCTGTACAAAGTCATAGACAGTAAACAATGAAACAGAAACGACAACAGCAGTTTCTCCTGCTGCCTCCACCTCTGTGCCTTGCTGCTTCCCTCCTTCACACTCCTTCTCCTCCTTTATCTGCCAAAAGGATGCAAACATGATTGAATCCATGCTCTGTGACACAGCCTGGGGAAAAGCAGCTGCCCAGTATATATATTTATTTCAATACAGTAGATGAATCAAGACTACTATTATAATACAACCTAAAAACTGCTGGGCACTAAACAAACAGGGAAAAATGTGTTTGTCTTCTCTTCTGCTCTCCTAGCTGCATTTCCTCTATCCACAGCATCAAAATAGCCGATATCTCTGACGAGTTTAATGCTAGTGAGGTAGTGTCAGGAAAGGATGTACCATTTTCGTATACCTAACCTGTGCAGAAGTTCTTTCCCACTATGAGGAGGATTTTTGGAAATGCTGCCATTGCAAATATATGGCAAATATAGTTTCCTCATCACCTTGAGAAGATAGTGATCCACTGAACAGAGCACGCAAGGGGCCAGCTCTGTCCTGCAGCTGTAATAAAGAATATCCTATTGTCATGATAAGTGAGTGCTGGTTCTTCACTGTAGGCAGATCTGTCCTTGAGTAAGGGCCAGGCTGCACAGCTCACACACACTCTCCTTGACTTCGGGGGATTCAGGCAATGGTTGATGAGTGACTTACAGAACACTCCACTTGACCACTCCTGCAGCAAATACTACTGCATCTTCTCCTGCTCTGTCATTTCCAAGATCCTACCCACAGATCCCTCCCCCCAGCACGCTCTCCCCTCCCCACTGCCAAGCGCCATCACACCCCTTGGCTTTCGCCAGTGGTGCCTCGCACAGCCGTGCTCATTGTGATCTCTGCCCACATCAAAATGCTGTTACGATGGGGTCTATATTTGGAAGTACTGCTTAGATAGCTATGACTAGTGTTGGGACTACGATTCTTCCCAGTGTAACTGTAGTGCCAGCAGCCCAAGCATATCGGTAGTTATGCTGACAAAATAATACTCCTGGTGCTAGAGTTTATTTCCTTTGAGGAAGTGGTATAGGCTGCAATGGCTAATGCGTTCACAGGCCAGGTAAGTGAGGTCAGAGCTGAGAGGTTCTCACAACACAGCTGTACTGACACACTCCAACTAGCCCTTCCTATACACAAGTTTAGCTCAAAACTTTTCATACTTAGTACTGTTTTCATTGGGTCTCATAACTGGATCACACAATACTAAATGACTAGTAGCCCGTGCTACAGTATATTTAAATCAGGAAAGGAGTGTGATCTCATTTCTGAAGCAATGGCCTGTGAATCAGGAGATGCAGCTCCAATTCCTAGCTCTGCCAAGACTCTATGGCTAGCCCGGACAAGTCACTTCCTCGGGGCTTCACTGCTAAATGAGAGATACTGCTGCTTCCTTTTTCTGCTCTTCCAGCTGCAACGCAAGCTCTTCAGGACAAGGACTGTTTCTAGCAATGCAATGGTACGAAGCATGATGGGCCTCAGAGTTACTTGAGGCTTTTATACTAAAATATGAATCTTAATTATAGCAGGGAAAAGAAACAAAACGACAAAAATTAAATATGGTTATACTTTTGGTGAATGCTCAGGTTGCAGTTTTGTACGCTAAAAGGAAATATTTTTTTAAAATAGTAAGATTAAGAACACTTGCTTTAGTCAAAAAAAGCTATATTTGGGGGAAAACCCGATTAAAAATAAATATCAATGTTTTTGTTCTGCACCACACATTTTTTCCCACTTAGAAGTACTCCGTACTTTCTTGCATGTGTTCAGTGACACTGAGACTACAGAAGCAGAGACTAAGTGCAAACCAGCTACGTTGGCTATCAGCTGCCAGCCTACACAGGATACAGTCTTGGAAACAGCTAAGAAACCATCTTTTACCCTGCTCGCCTATTTGAGTATTTGCTGTGTCTGCCTGGAAAGTACTAAGTTTCTTTTACTTAAGTTTCTCAGGGTGCTGGTGAGCATCCTGTGGTGCCCAATTGAGTTTCTGTGCAGTTGTGTTTTTGTCTACACGGTTACAGATGCTTTCCTCTCTCTGGGATGACTACATAAGCAGGAACGGGGCCTTCAACTCTTTGAGTTTGCTTCATTTCTCAGTAGATAATTTCTTTGTGGACAAATGGCACTTACTATGTTCACGCAGGAGTGTTTTTGCTATAGTCTGAACTGTTAATGCTTGTGAGTAGACTTCACTCTCCTTGTGAGTAAACAGATCTCCCTGTGCCTTTGAATGTCCGTCAGTAAGTGAATTTGCTTTGCTGCTCTTGTGAGCATTCTGCCCTGAATTTCTGAACAACTGGGCTGACTTTTTGGATGACTTTCACAAGCATGTTTTACTCGTACCTGAGTATATTTCTTTATTATTTCACTAACTTTGTATCGTGCTTAATGAGAATGAGGGAGGTCCACAATGCCTAATACAAGAAGTGTCTGCATTCGTGTATGTGTCATGACATGTTTACAACTGTTTATCACTATGTTTGTCAGCATATATCAGTATGTGCACCTGTTTAACTGTAGTTGTGCTTACTCCTTTTTTTTTGGCTTCGTGCAAGAATCTGTGAACACACCCCTTTTCTTTCTTTTTCACCACGAAGGTGCACCTTTTCTCCTGGGTAGGTGTATATATATATATATATATATAAGAAGTGTCCTTTTTATATTTGTTTTGCTCTTCGTATGTTCCCTTGCACTTGTGTTGGAGTGTTCATGCAGGCATGTTTCAGTATAGTTGTGCATTGGTATTTGTTCCAAGTCGTGTGTCTTTTCCCGTGTGTGTAATTCACTGGCAGTGTCTGTGTGCTTCTCTGTATTTTCTTTCTGTTTCCCCCGTCTATGCTGTATGCAGTTACCTGGGTTTGTGCATGTATGTATCTCCCTGTTTTTATTGTCTGAGGGTTGGGTTTTTTTGATGGGGTGGGTGGTGGTGAAATTGTTTGTCATTTTGCTTTGTATTTATCTTTCGATGTTTTCCCTATGTTTGCATAAAGTAGATGCAGACTACAATTTGGTGATGAATTCTATGAATACTAATCTTAGGCTACCCTTGACCCTGAGGTCAGCTAAAGATCAAAACCAAACCATTTAATATTTTCCTTTTGCAGATCAATAGAAGCATAAATTCACTCTCAATGACAACTATAATTTCAAACAGATCTATAGGAGGCATGCATGCATTTCCAGGACGAGCCGCTCGTGCGCCTGTTGGGGAGCACAAGAAAAAGAGTTTCTCTGTTGTTGTGGGTTTTGGTGGTTTTTTTTTTTTTACCATTGAATCTCTTTTGCCTTTTTTTTTATTGCTCTGAAATGCTATTTTCAGCAGCTGCTGTCATATAAATATCTCTTGTTTTTCTTCTCCTCTTTCCCTCCTGGTGAAAAGGGCAGGGGACCTATTGAAAATTCTGCTTTATCTCTTTCAGGAGAGTTCAAGTGCGGGTCGAACAATCGATTCCTCCTCCTTTTCTTTTTTAAGTTTCCTGTCGTTCTTTTGCCCAGATCAGCATTGAAGGAAAATAGGAAGGGCAGCCTGGAGTATGTACATCTATACACCCAGAGAAAGAAAGAGAGAGCACGCGAGTGTGCGTGTGTGAGCATATATAAAGATGTTTTTTTATATATATATACACATACACGTGCACACACATACATACGTGCTTTTTCCTGTGGCTATCTGTATGTCACAAACCCAAGAGATGGTCTTACCGTAAAACTATTTCAGAGACAGGAAAAAAAGCTGGGAAGTGGGAAAAGTTTGGAAGTACTGTTCCGTTCTTAACCAGAATATTAACCCTTCCAAAAATTTTCTTCTAGGAATTGCAAAAGCTTTTAAGGAAATGCTATAAGATCCCATACAGTTCATACAATTTTTCATGGGGGGGGGGGGGAAGGAGGGTTATTCTGCAAGCAGCATTGTTTCAACAAAATAAATTAAGCTGATAATCCACAAATCTTTAAAGCTACATTTAGTCTAAAAAAGGTACTTTTCAAACATTTTCACCAAACCAAAGTGGCAAGAGGGGGGCAGGGGGGGAAGACAGAAATATAAAAAAAGCAAAACAAATGACACCATTAATCTGCCTGGATTTTCCACCTCATAGAACAATCTGTTTAGGAATGACTGAAATAAAGTGGAATGTGGTTTAGATTTTTTTTTCCTCTGCAATCTCTCTCTGCAAATTCCTTGTTTATGGAGAAACATTGAAAACAGGAGTTTGTCCCACCACCCCCTTAGCAAAAAAAAAAAAAAAAAAAAAAAGGCACCATAAGCACAGGGGAAAGAAGGGGGGGGGTTTGCTTTGTGTAGGAAATAAAGACCGTAAAGTGAGGACTTTTATTGCTGGCAATCAGAGTATTGCTGCTGGCAGTGGCTAAAGGTGGAAAGCAAAGATGATTTAATTTATAGAAAGGACAAAGATGTCATGTAGCAGATTTAATCACTGAAAAGAAAAAAAGAAAAAACCTAGCTAACGTCATAATTTACATTTTGGGATAATAAAGAAGAGTGAAAGAAAGAAACAACTGAAAAACCCTGAATGGGTGAAAAAAATAAATGAAGGAAGATAAATAGATTTGCCTGTAAAACTAATAAATTTAAAAACAAAACCAGAAAGCAAAACACAGCCCCTTGAAAGTGCTGGTAAAATGGACCATCGATTTTGGAATTCATCTGCATTTTGTATTTTAATAATGCTTACTCTCTCTCTCTCCCTCTCTCTCTTTTGCAAAATATAAAAGCTGATCTGATAAATATTAATTTGAACCATCATAATGTATTTGAAAATTCCAGCTAAAATGTCACCACATGGAACATTAATGTAATATTTCAAGGCCCTGAGAGCAATACTCATATTGATTGCATTTATTTCACTCTAGGGAGGAGAAATAATTCTTCAATGTGGGACACATCTGGTAGCCAAAGATGCAAAAGGCTGAGGGTAGAAATGCAAAATTATGTGGAAAAAAACCCATAGCCTAACCCCCCAAAAACAAAACAGAAGTGCAAGTGAAGCTGACAAATGCAACCCATTCAATCTCATGTTTCAGTTGCAGCAATTTCAATATTATTTTCAGAAGACTTCTCTTTGAATTTTTAGTTTTTGGGGAAAAAAAATAATCAGAAAGCAACAAAAATTCCCATCATGTTTTTATGAATCTTTTGGCAGGAAAACCACCAGTATCATCACAACTCTAAAGAAAGAATGTGTGTAATTGAATTGCTTATTGGAAACACAGAAGCCAGGCTGAGAAGACAGCACAGCACTTAATTCTGCAAAACTTTGACAGAGGTTTCCAAGAAAGATGCTCTTATCTGGGGAGTTTCCTCTGAGGTTGGGGTTTGAACTTTGTAACGGTGGTAACCCAAATGTGTGTGAGATTGGGGCTATTTTCCTGTGATTCTGCAGAAGGAGCACGGAGACGCTGCCTGTCTGGAGTCCCATAAAACAGATCTTTTCCTTGTCATTAAGAATATTGATGTTCATTAGGCCCGGGCGTCAATGAGTCTTTGTGCAAATGAAACGAAATCTGAGTCAAATTGTGACCCTGAGTCCAACACATAACTGCAGATTGGCTGCAATTGGGGGGCTGGGGACGAGAGGTTCCCCCAGCACCAAAAATTCACTATCCCTACTCTGAGACAAAAAAAAATAAATCTCTGCAAACACAGTCAAAGAGCCTAAGGAAATGCTCCTGGTTCCGTCGTTCCCCCGCCCCAAATCACTCTTCACATAACGTGGTTTCTGATAAAGGTGGAACAGATCAGGGCTACTTTTAGTAGTCTCTCAAGGCAAGATCTCCCCACGTAAGATAAAGGTTGCTCTCTGCCCCAGCTCTTGGCAGGGCATTATCACTTTTGCAGGTAACGCTCTTTCCTTTTAATTTGCTACTAGGGTTTTTCTCCCTCTGCTGTGGGTCTGAGGTTGATGTTTTTGCTGTACAAACTCCAGGCTAATAAAGAAAGCTCGAGTCCTGTAATTCATGGCAAGCCGCTTTGACGGAGCACTTTTAGTGTTAACAGTGTGACGGGTGCTTTTCGGAGCTAATGTCTCACTGATATTAACGGCCATGCCCATAGAGCAAAATCTGCAATGTAAAAGCGAGTGGCTTGCTAAATATTTACAGGCTTGCACATCTCGCTGTCCCATTCATTTCCTTGACCTTTCATGAGGGGGGATGGGGAAGGAGAAAGAGATGCCAGGGAATGGTCCCTTCTGAGGTACAAACACACTACAGCCAAATTGGCTCCCCAGCCTCTGAGAGTGAGACCTTGAGCTGAGGTCCCACTCCTTCCTCACCAGCAGTACGTAAAATTAAGTGAAGAAAAGCCACCACAGGCAGTAGGCAGGCTTGGGCCCGAACTTTCTGAGTGGAGATGAGGGAATAGCTCCCAAAATGAGAACAGCCCTGCTGTGAACTGTGTGTAGGTCACTGAGGCATTTCACTGCAGATCAGCACAGAGGCCAGTCAGATCCCCAAACCCGGTTGATTCCAGGCACAGCTGTTCCCAGAGGAAGGCAGCATTCCCGGGGAATTAAAGACAGGAACAAATCAAGGAAACTTCTCAGTTCTGCATCCAGCTCTGCCACTGACCTGCTGGATGATCTCGGGCAAGCCTTTTCCCATCTCTGCGCCTCAGTTTCTCCTGACAGCATTTAAAATAAATAAAGAAAGGGTGTAGCGAACCCTCCCACATGAAGACGGGAGAGGGCATTGTGAGGCTTGTTTAATGCTTAGAAAGCACTTTGAGATCTGCAGATAGAAAGCGTTACACGAGAGCCAAGTATTATAATTAAACTTTATATAACCGGGCTTTGTAGAAACCTCGGGGGCAGGAGCAGCAGCTCCGGTACCTGCAGCATCGTGCAGCCTGGCCGCCGCGCAGCGGGGCGAGCCGGGAGCCGGGGCCGGCTCGGGGCGGGAGGCGGCCGAGCCGGCGTGTGCCGGGGGAGCCGGGAGCGACGAAGCCTCCCTTTGTGCGCGCCTCATCGCTCAGCCCCTGCGCGGTTGAACACCCTCCGCGTTCGCTTAAAGTGCCGCTCCGCCGAGCTGCCAAAATATTGTGACGGCTTGTGCCGGCGCTGCCTGGCAGCCTGCGGGAAGCGGCGGCCGAGCCGAGCCCCGAGCCCCGAGCCGAGCCGGCGGCTCCGGCGTGCCCCGGGCGCCCCCTGCTGCCCGCCGGCCCAGCCCGGCACTGCCGGAGCCCGGGGAGGGCCCGGGGGCTGGCGGGAGGAGAGGGGCTCTGCCGAGCGCGGCAGGCGACTGCCAGGGCCGGGGTCGTGCGCGGGTTTCGGTTCGGGTCCGGGCCGGCCGTGCTGCCGAGGCGGGCTCCCTGGGTTGCACACCCTAGGCTAAGCGAGAGATGGAGGGAGGGCTGTTTTAAAAGAGCAGTTATTAAGAGATGATTGAATTAAGCGCACCAGAATCTGAAGTCTTTGTATAGAGGAGAGGATACTGCAAGATTTCAGTAGAGAGTACCTCAGCCTGGGTAAGTCAGCCCCATGCGTGTATGTAAAAAGTTACAATGGCCAAAATAGTTTAGCACAGAATTCACCACCCAAATGTACCAAATACACACAATACAGCTTTTCCTGCCGATAAACCTACAGGTCTAAGGACTCCACAGCCACATCAGCCCTGGCGCTTTCTCCAAAGATGCAGCATCACCAGACTGACTTTTGTTGCCAGATTCAGAGTTTGGATAGTGTCCTGAATGGGAGAAATTAATTTCCTGCAGCTGGTCTGCCCCTGCTACCTTGTAAATCCCTATGCTCAGGGCAGGGAACTGCAGTGCTTCCTCTGGGCAGAAAAAGACAGGAGTTAGTGCTTTCCCTGCTCCTCTCCAGATACCCCAATGCAATACATAAGACTGCTGGGAAACCACCTGGGGACTACACCCTAAGGAAGACAGAGGTTTTCAGCCCCCATCAGCTGCACAGCAGCAGCAGTGTGAGCACAGGGCTCCAGGCCGGTCCGCAGCGCGCTCAGGTGGGACTTTGTACAGGTGCTATGCCTCAGACCACTCACAGGACAAACTCTGACGTCACCCTTTGAGCACCATGGCCTCAAGAGTCACGTTCAGGGATGTGGAGATGGTTCCCCCAGTCCTTCAAGTGTTACACAAGGAAATGCCCTCCTCCTCATCTCTCCTCTGCCTGCAATTTCCTCCCTTGTCATTTACACGGGCGTCAGTTCCAAGTACCAGGGGCAGGACAGAGCTGATGAATGAGCCCAGACGCTCCTTCAGGCTTCCACCGAGTGTCTGTCACTAGAAGCAGGGGATTAAATAGGATAGTGGTGGAAAGGTTATGATCCTAGTCATGGGCGACCTTGGGTCTGGGTCACAGAGGAAGATAGCTTTGGAGTAGCCTATACTCTCCAGAAAACCAGCACCCTGTCTGGCAACGTGAGCTAAAGAAAGAGCCAGGACAGGAAGAGCAGGTCAGGAAGGAGATGCAGTGGCAGAGCAGCGTGTCTGTGGGAGCTTACACGGTGCATGCCAGCTTCGGGGATGCGTCAGGCCCACACAGAGGGCGATAAGCAGCAACGCCTGGGGCAGCGTGCAGGGCTCAGGATTTCTTTCTCAGGATTCTTGCCAGGCACAGAAATGGGCTCTGAACGCAAAGACCCAATCCAGGTATTTAACATTTTCTATTGAATTTTCCTAGTGCTTCATAAGTCATGGATGAGAAGGAGGGAAGAAAGGCAAGGCTGACCATTGTAGATAGAGAACATTTTACAAAGGCTTTGGGTCTCCATAGCTCAAGACCCAAGGGCTATGAACCTGCAATCTGTGGGCAAAAAATGGCCTATAATAACAAAAAACAAAATATTAGTCTGGAAGTTTTTCAGCAGCACCATCCTTCCCCCTGCAGACCATGTAGTTGACTTTGGAAACCCTTAGCAAGGCAGCCTTACTGTCCAAAGGCAGAGTCCCTGGAAGGCCCAGTAAGTGCCCACCACCCAGAATGAGTCAGGAGGTGGTTCCCAGGCAGCTCCCCTCGCTCGCTGGAGGCACGGCCCCAAAGCCTCTGTATGTGCCCGCTGCCATCAAAGGCAGCCCCACCTTGGGGCTAAGCTTCAGAATGCCTCATCATGGCCCACATCTCCGAGATTAATGACTGCCTACACTTGTGACTTCTCCTTTATCCCAAGATGATCCCAATGCATATTTCACATCCCCATGCTGCCGAGCTCCATTCCTGCCTACACCTATGAGCTCATGCCTCCCTCACCCGTCTCTACTCCCTTCACCCCACCCAATCCAACTTTTCTCCTTTTTATTCTTCTGCCACACCTACCATATACTTGTCGCTATACTAAGAGTGGCATTTCAAGCCAGAGTCCCCAAGTATCTCTGCCATTTCCTAATTGTTCCTGGAACTCCACCTCTCCCAGGAGGCCTGTGTACATGCCATTCCAATAGCAAACTTTCCCACAATTAGTGGAGGTGTCAGCATCAGGAGCATAACACAAACCACATAGTGGGGACAAGCCATCCCTGGAGAAGGGAGTAGAGCATCTGAGCCACTGTGGGATCAGGCAAGGTAGTCACATCCCTCTCATTATCCTTTTTTGTTCAATTTTAGAAAGAAACTGGTTGTACCCTGCCTGTCCTGCTTGGTGTCCTTCACATCCAAGTAAAATGCTTCCCCTTCTCCTGGAGTAAGGGCTTACAGTGGGAGAGCTTTCCACACACTTGGCACTGAAGGGAAGAATGACAGTGCAGGATGAACCATGAATTTCCCACACATGCTACTATCCCCAATACATACAGAACACTGAAACAGAGAGATTTGCCCGCTAAGCATTAGTGTCAGAGCTGAAAAGCACCCTGGGCTCCTAGGGCGCACAGGGAGCATCAGGCTGACTGGTTTTGAGTCTAGAGCTGATGCATGAAAGCTGAACATACAGAAAGCATTACAAAAAACTCAGCATTATGCCAGACAATTCATGTGTTTGCTGCCTCCTCCTCCTCCAGCATCACTGCCCTTCTCTGGGGTCTCTCCTGGGTGCTGAGATATCTTCCCTTGGTGTGCACAGGGAGGGCCACGGGTCTGTGGTGTCCCAGTGCTTCATTACTGAGGCTGCAGCAGAGCAGGGCAGAGTGATGCATGGGGACAGTGCTCAGTACATTAATAAATAATCACCTCTCCCATGCTCTGCAGGAGAGCGTGACTTCACAGTGATGTGTGTGAATGTCACACAGGCCCTAGGAGACCTACTGCTTTGACTGCTAGCTTGGTTCCCGAGGGGTCTGCTTCTCCATTGCTCTCACTCCTGAGCCAGGGATCAAGGTAAGAGGCTGTAGTGGTTGTTGCACACAGACGTAGGAGTACTTCACCAGCTAAGATATCTCCATGCAGCTGATGATTCTCTGCCATCGCACTGCAAAGGTTTCTCCACACATCTTCATAGGCTACAGAGCACCACATTCTCCCCTTTCTGTCCCAGACTTCATGACAGATAAAGTCATTGAAGTCACTGGCACTGCAGCCTCCTGCTTGACTGGATCCCTGGAGTCCTGATGCCCCGGTGTCCTCTGAACCATTGCCCGCACTAACGCAGCAGTATGAGAAAGGACTGTACCACATTCTTCTGCATTCACTGCCCCGCTGATTTCAGGAGAGAGAGGAGTTTTTACCAGGACAGATATGGCACAGAAATATTGGCCCCAAATCAGGTACGCCTAAATTGCAGCATGTGCTGGAGAGCCTTGCAGACTGGTGGATCAGTGAGTGGTAGAGGACTGGCCCCCAGTTTGGGTTAGCACCCAAGATTCAAAGCGGTGACAGATGCACATTAAGACCGGGACACCTAGCAGGGACTGACCCCTGTGAACCTCACAGCAGTTTATCTCATGCTGTGTCAGACCTTTGCTTAATGTGGTCATTCTTCTCAGCTGAGCCCACACTGACATTACTGTACTGCTTCCCTTCTTGATTTTGCGCTGAGACATCACCTCCTCCATGGACCTGCACCATATGCCACAGACTGTGGGTTCCTCTAAGGCAAAACCCTCCAAGTGCCGCGGAGAGACCAAGCTGGATACAGTCATAGCTAAGTGAGTTTGTGCTCCATGTTCAGCAGAGGATCAGATCAGAAAATGTTAGAAGTCTCCTTTATTGCGTTCTATGGATCTGACCAAACATTTCTAAGCATTTGCCCTGTTCCTGTCCTTTCTGTTACCTTACACCTGCAAACACTGGTTCTCCTTCACTCCCCACCCAACTCATTCAACTTCTTGGCAGGGGAAAGGGGAAGGTGGGCAGAAAAGCTGTACTTAATTTCCTGTATAAGTATTGTGGAAGGACAGGGAAAGTGCTAATGTGTAAGTGTGAGAGGTACTATAAGACAGAAAAAGCTTTGCCCCAATTCACTATTGCCCCTCATCCTTTGTTAAAGGGGTATTTAGTGAGTGAGACTTCCCCTGTATCCTCTACGGGCATCACATCCCTGGCTCACCTCATTTACTCAGCTAGAGCATGTTTTATTAATCTGGAGTCTCGACAAGGTTCTTTACTTCTATTAATTTATTAATATTGCTAATTAAATATCATATTCGCAAATGTAAATTTCCTAATAGTGTCCCTTCCATTTTCAATTTAAAAAAAAAAAAAAAGAAAAAGCAGCAGCAGCTTGTTATGTTAGTCAATTGAAAGCAATTCAGTCTAATCAGAAGAGTGGGGCTGTCTTGTGTCTGCAATAGAGGGAGGCCCCTGGTTAGTTTGCTTTTGGGCAAATCTCCACCTTCTACCATGAGTTTTAACAATTGGATTTCAAGAGCAGGAACAAAATGGGGTGTGTGGAGTAAAAGGAAGGGGGTGGGAGAAGGGGAAAGCAGAAAGTTTGGTGTACATGGGAATAGGTACCAGGAAAATACCTTAGCAGTTGGCCCAGCAGGATTGATGAGGCTGGAGGGGCACGCACATAGCCGGACCCCAGGGACAGCACTGGGTGTAGGGGAAGGAATAACTTAATAGGCAGCCAGCAAGCCTGGGGAGCGGCTGGTCTCGTACGGAAAGGGTAGTGGGAGGGGACTGGCCCCTCTGCAGAAACACAGTTGATGGGGGAGATCCAGCATCTGAATTGTTTTTTGCACGTTCCCCTGCTGACACTTTCATCTATGTATTTATATATATATTTGGGAAGATGTGATAATTTGAGTGTTGGGATGACTGGTCTGGTATTGCATTAAGGAAAGTTTTAAAAATACATTATATCATTTTTATTATTAATGGTAATGATAGGGGCCTGCTCGTTATCTTTCCTTTTGTTATGAGCACTGTAATCTGAGGATGCTGTGGCAATGTGAAATGGATAATGCAGTAGTACTGCTCAATTTGGTTCTGTTTTAAAATTCCATCCTTCTTGATATTTATGACCAGAACCCAGGAAAATGACATTTTGTTGCCTTTTTCAAAGGGTTTGTCAAAAGCAAAGAAACCTTTTTCTTGCCTCCATTGTGCAAAACACACTTCAATAAAAAGAACCTTCTCCTCATTGTATAGGTAGAGAAACAGAGGCACAGAAGGCAAAATACAAATCCCAAGGCTATTGCTGAATGCCTCTTCAGATCCCACACCTTTCCCTAGGTTAAATTCTAAACCATTTGCAGGAAGGCACAATACAATACATTATCAGAAATTTGGGTGCAGAACATGGGTCACCCAGTATTCAATCTCTTGCTTTAAATGCCAAAGACTGCCCTAGCCCAAAGTATGAAAGTAGTTAGAGGGGTACAAACTGATCCAACGGAAAACAAAGATCATTGTCTCCCTACAGGTAATTTTTTTCTTTACATAGGAAAGAATTCCCAAACATAAACCCACAGATAGCTACAAGATCCCTAATGAAGAACAGTACTGACCAGGTCAAAAGCAGATCCCTTTCAAACCGAGGGCTGAAATTCCCAGAGGCAGGTTCACTCAGATCCAGACCAACCTGTACCTTCTGGGACAAACAGGTGGAAATAAGGTCCCAGACCGAACATCTGTACTGAAGCCCAGCAGCTGCCCAGCTTTTTCTGGTGTGTTGCACATCCACATGCATAAAGGCTGGTGAAGAATGAATGCTTTGCAATCCAGTCAGAGGGGGCTGTTGTTTTAACGGGGTGAGGTATGTGTCAGGTGGAGGGGTACAACTAAAGGGGCAGAGAAGGAGAAGGGAAGCAAACAGCCCCAACAAAACCCCTTTTCAGTCTCCCACAGAGAACAGAGACAACAGAAAAAGCCCTGGCTGAACTGGAAGGAACTGGTTCTTGTCGCCTCACACACACTGGTCTCCAGCTGTTAATGATCTCGGTTGACGTGAACATCATTTCCTCTGCGTCCTGGCGTGTATAATTGAGTGGGTCTGTGATGGGGAGACAGCACTGCCAGCTTCCCAGTCAGCACTTACTGACAGCCTAATCTCAGCTCAAGAAATGTTGCCGAGGTATTGGCTTCTGATGCCATGTTATCTCCCCAGTTTGAGAAAGTATAGAGCTCACCTCCCCGTGCAGATATAATAGGAGAGGACATCACCTTAATTCCACCTCCATTAGACCTCAGAGAGTCGACTGCGACCCCACTGACCTCATCAATATTCAAAAGCTTAACAAAAAAAGGCTATAACTGGGGAAGTCAGAAATAATGTAATGCAGTATTGATTATTTTATGGTACGATTAGGTGTAATTACATCTCTCAAATTTTATTTTAATGTTACTTTCTACTACTTTTAGCCTTTTAAAATTATCCAAAACATCTCCGTTTAATGGAACGAACATGCCTTCAATTTAAATGTGAAACACTCTTTTTCTGCTAAAGTGTGACCTCAATATATTTGAAAACATAAATTACTGCTATGTATAAACCATAAAAAATGAATGATGAATTTAATTCTGGTGAAGCGTGAGGGACTGGGAATGCAATGGGGAAATACTGTTTATCCAGAGGAGAGGGGACAGCCCAGGTGGAGAGAAGGAGGCGAAATATGACCTTCTCTAACACTGAATGGGACATGACTTGTGAAGGACTTGACTTTGGACTGATAGACTAAGGGCAAAAATCATTTATTCCCTGGATCAAGTCCTCAGCTGGCCTTGATCAGCATAGCTCCATTGCAATCAAAGGAGTGATACTGACTTACACCAGTGGAGATTTTAGTCCACTGTATTGGCTTGGTATTTGATTCCCTCCAGCTCTGTCAGATGAGCAGAAATGGATGTTACAGCCAGACCCATAGGGCAGCCTCCTAACTTTTCACTTCATCTTTCAGACCTCTTTGCACTGCCAGACTGGTGTAAAAGGACCTTTGCATAAACAAGAACAGGGCCCTAAGAGCCCAACTGAACCCTCCCATCTCTCATTTGACAGTATCACCTCACCCATTATTAGAACTAATTACATTCATTACTGTGGGATCGAGGAGCCTTAGTCTTGAACCAGGGCTCCATTACGGAAGAGATGAGACAGCTGAGTGTCCCTATTCAACCTCTGCTACAGAGCCTTCTCTACTACACCAGTGTTTGGGTCCCTGGGTGTTATCAGAAGAGATCCATTAATAAATAATGATAGCCCAGAACTGCTTCCTCAGTGACTACAAACAGGGATGATTTTTTCCTCTTGGATGCCTGTTTTAAATGTAAACTAAACCTGGACTTCACCAATGCTATCAAGTCCTCTGAGCACTTACTGTGCAAGGGTAAATCGAGACTTCATATTCATAGTGTCCTCAACCTCCATCAACAAACATTTCCCTATTTTACCTCTTCCCTACATGCAGGTAAGGAAGAAAGTATGCCGTCACCCGTAAGTGTGTGTAATAGTTCAAGTTTATGCGTGAGGAAGGGAGAAGCAGGGCGGCTAGTAGGGTCACTGATAATGGTCTTAGAGTTCCTTTGGGCCAGTGTGAGTGACAGACTGTTAAATTAAAGTAATTTTCATATTAGTTCCTTCCCCACCTCCTGCCTCTCACCCACTGAAATCATTTAAGTCTAAGCTTTCTATATCACTGGGGGGTATAAAAAAGGTGCGTAGGAGGAGAAATTAGAAAGACAGACAGACAATTGAAATGTAACTGCTGGAGAATCTCAGCTTCTGTGCTAATGTATTCCATACATTATTTGCAAATGGAACAGACTCTACACAATCAAGGTATCAAATACCTGGGGAGAGTTATCCTCCACTGCACCTCTCAACTATACACTCTGAAGGACATCGCACACAGCGCACTGTTCCTATCCATGTCAGAACTGACGACAGGGGTGGACGCAGTTAGCAAGCTATCCTGCCTGGACATTCATTGATCTCCGAGGTCAGCGACCAGGGGCTCCTAGCAGGCTCCAGATTGCAGCTCCGCTATTAGATAGGTCTTGCCTGAGCATGGGCTTTCAGGGCTAGCTCAGAATTTTGTAAAACCATATACCAAATCAGAATGAGTTCCTTTGGAGAAAAATTAGAAAGGGAACAGGTCTTACTACAGGATAAAATCCAGCTCTATCCTTTTAACCTGCAAAGATAACTTTAGGCAAAAGCCTGTTAAATTACCTCAATTGTTAAGAAAATGTGGGAAACAAAAATTTATTCACCTGAAACAATATCATCTGGAGAAGCTCTGTATTACTGGATAGTTTATTCAGTAAACTTGAGAGAAAGGCATTAATAAGACTTTAAGTAAATTATCCATCTGTGTAAGTGCTTCATATTATGCTTCATATTTCTTTCTGTTGAGAAAAAAAAAAAATCACTGCGCTAGATCCATGCTGAGGAGAGCACCAGCCTACGATATGCTACACCATCTTACACGGCAGCTCAGCAAGATCTTCCATCTTGAAAAGTGCTCATACACTGCTTTCCGTTAACTGTCACTGTATTTAGAGTGCTGATTCCTCCACGTTGGCAAGCATTGCCCTTTCATAGACATTTTTACAAGGGAAATCCTTTTGTAACAGGAATACTATCCAGTGATACCACTCATTACATTCTGCTTACGAATTTTCTCCATAAGTCCTGATAAAGAATCAGGAGAAAGAGTTAGGATCCTCTCTGCAGACTTGGAAATCCCACAGTTTTCTAAAGGGAAGATACCACTCCTGTTTACAGACCTACACCTATAGAGAGGTGGCATGCCTATTGAGTGTTCCCATAGTCTAAGAATGGATTTAGCCCTTCTGGATCAGCAGAGACAGACTGTCATTTTGACCTCCTAGAACATGCCCTGACCTGCTTAGCCCATGCTATTGTACTCTTAACCTCACAGAAGCAACTGTAGCAATGGGTACAAAAGACTAGGTTCAGCCTCAGCAGCAGCACAAGGTTGGTTGAAATATCAAAAAATTCACCCGGAGGAAAAATCAGAGTGGCCTGAAGTCTTACAGCAGAAAGCTTACACCAGTAGAGATCCGTCTGGTAGACTGTTCTGAAAGAGCTGCATTTTTGAACATTAAACTAAACTGAAATCCACAAACCATTAAGTAAATTTATTAGGTGGGTTTTCCCTGGCACAGTTGGATCAGCTCTGGTCAAATTGTGCAAGTTCACTGAGAAGACAAAAGTAGTAATTTTAATTATGTGAAGCAAAGGCACGATCTAGTTTGATTGTCAGTCTGGCCAATTTCTGAACTACGCTTCTTGAAACTCATGTACCCCATCTTAGCACTTGTTCAAACTGAAAATACAATGGGCTGCGTAAAGTGGTAATTGCAGGGATCACTCCCAATAGCTTTGTAAGGCTGGCCTTTGTTCCAGAACTACTGATATGGACTTGCCATGAAGGACCTGCCTGTTTAATCCACAACTTTTCAAAATACCTGCCAGCAGTTCAGTGAATTCAGCAGCCAAACATCCCAGGATGCTCATCAGCTGGACTTGCTGATTTGTTGCTATCCATTCTTTCAAGTGTTCCCTTATCTGCTTTACATCAACAGCTAGGGTGCCAAGATGCTCATTACTTCCTAATGGTCCATATTCCATTTCTATATTTTTCTTCTTAAAGACCAATTAAAAAAAAAAGTTAAGTAGCTCAGCCATTTTAGAATCACCATTGATTCCAGCTCTCTCCTAATTTATTAATGGGCTTACCTTCTCTCTCGTATTTCTTTCCCCCGATATACTTGGAAGAGCTCTCATTATTTATTGTGGCCCTTTGGGCCAACATTAACTCATTCTGTTTCCTACCTGCACTGAAAGCTGGAAAGGTTTCTCCATTTGCCTGCTGGCTTCCTCCCCATTGCTGGATGAGTTCAGACATCTAAAGGTTTTCAAATTTGAAAACTGAGGAAGTTCTGTATCATTTCTATTCAAGTCACACCAACTCCAGTAAGCCTTGGAGATTAAAAATTGCAAAAGTGAGCATGTTCTAGTATCTCAACAACACAGAAATGATATGATATTTCAGGAGCAGTCTATCTAATCCAGATTCCGTTACCATTACTTGAGAAACAAGTGCTTTGGAAAAAAGCACAAGAAACCTGACAAAATTGGAGTAAAAATAATTTGACTCCACAGAAGATTCCATCAACTCCAACCAAAACAAATAAAATACACAGGTTCAGCATTACAAAGTGTCCCAAGGGAGTCAGGCACATAATTTCCCTGTTTTTTCTCTGTGTTTTGGGAGAATCTCAACCTATAAGGACAGTTGCATTGGCTGCCAGGATTTACTGGATTTTTCTCTCTTTTCAGCTGAGCAAATTATTCATAAGACTGAAGTAGGGAAATCCACTCCTCCCTGGCCACAATCAAGTTTCCCATCAATTAGGCAAATTGACATGAGGTTTAACATTTTCCCACTTACGTTTCCAAAAGTACTATGAAAATAACCCCTCAAATTGACATCCAAACTAACCTTGCCCTGTAAAACAACTTCAGGAAAAGCTTTAGAAGGTAAAATTTTTAACCAGAAAGAAGTATATCAGCAGTAGAAGGCTGGCCAAATACAAAAAAAGTTTGTAAGAATAAGGAGGGACTGTCTTCAAACAAGTATTTCATACAGACAGGCACTGAGAGAACTTACAGGTCAGGTCAGATACAAGATTAGCATTTACAAGCCCATTCTAGAGAAAAATTATTTCTACAAAGATTTCAGATGCCTATATTGTAGAACAAGTGAAAAAAGGATGCTTATAGAAGCACGAATAAAAAGTACAGGTGTGCACAAGTGTGCATGTATGTACATCTGTGTACAGCAGAATGTTTCTCCATAGGTGAATGTGCTTACACAGAAACAGATCTGCTCTTTCTCATTACTCTTCCCCCACCCCCTGGGTTTGCAGTAGTGACAGAGAAACGGCTCGCAAATGCACTTCACAACAGTCATTCTGGTCTACATACAGACTCTGCTCTTGTCCTGACTTAGATTTAGAGCAATACTAAAGAATAGCTTGCAATTGTGCTTACTCCCAGTTTTATCCATCTTTTTTTAAATCTCATCTGCAGAAGCAGGCGTGTAATCCAGTGAGCAGCAATGTTAATCCCAAGGGAATACCAATCCCTTGGGATAGCCAAGGCCCTACTTCCTGTTTAAAGAATATGCAGTGACTGGTTAGGCAAATTGTGTGTCTGCATTTCCCATGAATATCCCTGACCATCTATTCCCAGCTCAGTTTTCTATTTAAAGTTGGCATGATGGATGCTCGGAGAGATCCTGAATGCTCATCATCCCTAACAGAGAGTACCAGTATCAATTCTCCTGAGATAATTCAATTTATCCATTATCATCATCTGTAGCAGAGTAGCACCTAGATGCCATATAATGCTGAATGGACACATACTAAGAGGCAGCTCCTATCCAGAAAAAGCAAAGTCTGGACGAACAAATATGCAGAGAAGGAAAACAGAAGCACAGGGATAGAAAGCTTCCCTCCCCTTGACCAGTCACACACAGCAAGTCAATGGCAGAGCTGCAAAGGCAGGATTCCTGATCCCCAGTCCAAATCAACAAGTATAATGTGAACAGCTAAAGGCTTGAGTAGCACTCTTCAGGTACACACTCAAAGCTCATTACCAAACAGGATAGATCACCAACTTCCCTTCCCTGATGCTTCTATTCTTTATTGTATCAGCACCGGATGGCATAGAAACTCCAAATATAGCAGCTCAGAAATCTCTTGCCTATTCCCTACTTGCCAGCAAAAAAGCTTGTTTTGATATTTGCAGGAGTGAATTAATTTGGTATTCCCGATAAGATCTCAGACACACCCCAATGACACTTACACCCACAGCCATGGAGGCTGATAACATCATCAGCTGACTTCTCAGCTCAGCAGCAGCCTTTTTCACCCGTTTCTAGGATTATGAAATACATATTTTGTGTGGCTGGCTAATGCCAAAGTTACAAAATCCATGTAATTAAGATTAATTTAAGAGCTGGATTGGATCAACTTGTGGCATCCACCCATTAATTAAAAGAAACACTTTGAATTTCAAGCGGCTGCCTTAATATTTCACTCTGTGCTGGCACTGTTAACCTCAAATTGGCAAGCAAGATGCGAGTGCCCAGGTGCAAGAGGCTGGGGGCCATTGGTTAAGAAAGGCTGCCTGCATCGGGAGACAGATGCCCTCTTCTGGAAGGTGTGTACATATTATCTGTACTGGACTACTTGATACAGTGCTTGTATGAATACATGTACAGATACTCCTGACTAAATATACACAAGCATAAAATCTAGATATGTTTACACAGTCTTATGTACATATAACACACATCTTTCCAGTGCCGTGCATACGCTGTACCCATAGATGGCTACCTGCAATGGTGACACACTTGACATACTATCTGAATGTTTATGAGCTCTTTCTGAAAGTTTGGGCTTTTTAGTACCTATGCATATGTATATTAGCTCTAGAGAAGAGTATGTAATGTCCACGTGTGCTAGATTTCATGAGCCACACAAAGACAACACTGAAATGGGTATGTGTTCAAAGTTGCAGGGAAAGTATTCCAACTCAGCGGAAAAAACAGTGACAAACCTTGTGCACAAGTTTACATGGATGGCTTTGCAGGCCCCTCCTTCCCAGCTCATCTTTCCATAAAATCCGACCATTGTTATTAATTATTTGCACTGTCCTAGCATCTAAAACCTTAAACAATCTGACATTGTCTCTGTTGCATAAACAAAGAGAATCTACTAACTGCCCTGAAGAGCTTATAGTCTATGGTACAGAGTGTTAAAACGACACTACACACTGAAATGTAAAACTTCAGGTCCCAAGATTACCTTTCATTTGGAATGGGTCCATTTACCCCTTGGGAACAAAATGAAAACTAACACAGATTTGGAATAACTTAGTTTTTCAATTTGACTATGTTGATCACCTCATGCATATATGGGAATATGAACAAAGATACGTATATGCACCTTGGGACATACTGATGTATATGCATATAGGCACATTAATTCAGAGAGGAAGTTCATTTTGATGAGGTGATGTACATGCACATAAAGTATGTCAAATGTACAAGAATGTGGAGATATGTGCATATACATAAGGAGATTGCATTTGTATGACTATATGAACATGTCTATGAAGGTCCTTAAGGAAACTTGTCAGAGAGGACACAGACTATGTGTAAACAGCTGGGAAGATGCATAAGACCAAATGTTTTTTCTTACTGCCGCGGTACAAAAAAAGTTAAGAACCTCTTCCAAATCCAGATTTTCTCTTGGATTCTACAGCTGCTGAGTCTATTTGTTCTATGTATTTTTTATAATCTGAATTGCTCTCATGCAAAGGCATCATTTCAATTCATTTAAAACAAAATCTCTCCCTCTTCCCTTTATGACAGGGTCGCATCTTCTTTGGGGGAAAAAAAGTCTGCCCCAGCACCGAATGCTCTACTCTTTAGCACCTCCTGTTGGGTGCAGTGAGACTGGTCTCTTCAAATACATCCCATCATTTAACCCACAGCCTGTGGCTGAATCAGAGATCAATAAGTCCCTCATAACAGCTTCTGCTGGCTGAGATGTAAACCAGCCACTGTCTTTCTGCCTTATTCTCTCTATATCATTCCATCAGCACTCAGTGCTGTCTGAGTACAAGGCTTTGATCAAACTAGTAGTTTCCCTTCCAGACATCATCATGATCCATATCCAACTATCCTTCAGCAGGGCAGGGCCCAACACCCCTTATTAGTGGCTTTGTATTTGCAGAATTGTGGCAAGTACAGGCTGGATGAGAACTTGCATATATTTAATATAATCTAAATAACTAAGCAAGTACTAGATTTAGTTTAGTTTAGACATTGGTTATGCCCAATTCTATCACCCTTCTTCACTGCCTCTCCTGATACTCTGATCAATAGAGGTAATCCAGTCACTTACATTTCTGATACTAAAGCAAGTTACAAACAAATAAAAGAATGAGATATAAAGGCAGGTGTAACCTTACCTGTCTCTGAAACGCAGCCACATCTGGAGCGCAGTACAGCAGATGTTCAAGGGAGCATGGAAAAACTGTGGTCCAGTGCATCTGCAAGGGAAAGGAAGAATTTGATTAACATGTAGTCCTGTACCAACTCTAAACCAGTTAACAGATTTTTTTTTTAAATAGACATATCTGTGTTTTTGCAGCTTATGTATGAAAGCAGGGCCGGGCTGAGAGGTCTTGTTTCAGATGATCAGCAAGTGATCCAACAGCAGTTAGAAGCAGCATCTAGAATTAAGGAGCAACACTAGAATTAAGGAGCAACACAGCGTTGCCTATTTTTTCCAGCACCTCTGCTCAGTTATGCTTAAGAGTACCATGAGATCTTTAACAACCAGAGATGACCAGAAGGTCACGCAAATAAGCCTGCAGAAGCTACTGTAACTAATAACCAACACAAGTTTCCATGCTGAGGATTATGATAGCCACCTCTTCTGATACTAGCAGATCTCTGCCCTGCTGATAGACACAAAGCCTACCTGCACCTGAGGCCAGGGCACGGCAGCAGATTTTGAGGTGTCAGTGTACTCTACATGTGTTCTCATTCTTGGGGAAAATGTTCATGATTATTTCATTTTGTGGCGGTAATGGAAAATACATTTTAGTGCTTGTGTTCTGCATTTGCAATTCATGTTCCCATACATGATTACATTAAGTCTGTGTTCTGTCATTTTTGATGAATGTAGCTTGTTTTCTGTAAAAAACAGACTCTGGGATGGAAAGTGACAGAAGTGAAGCTGTAACAAAGGATGATCAATTTTTTATGGCCAGCACCAAATGCAGGGGAAGTCCCTGAATGTCTCTCTGAAGCTGGGGACCCTTCAGTCATGGGCTGAAGTATGACCCATTCCTGTCACCACACTGCTGCTGGCAGTCACAGGGCAACAGTGGCTAATACTGCTTTCTTCTTTTGCCAAAGTTGATAAACTTGCTTTTCATTAATAGGTCAGTGGCTGAGAGCAATTGCAAACAAGTGTCCACAGGTAAAAAGCAAGCAGCACAGCAAGCAGCAGTGGGTGGGTTTGATTCCCCTGTTAGCACGGCAACGAACAGAGATCCTGCAGCAGGGTCTGTCTCTCCTGAAGTCAAAAAGCAAAGAACCAGGAGGAGAAAAAAATGTACAAGGAAGAGAAGTGATTTACTCAGAGATAACTATTGGAGGCTCCATTGGAGATTATCAGGATAGCTGCACTAAAGGTGAAAACCTAAAGAACTTACTCAACTTCCCAGTGACTTCAGACTGGAAAACCAGAGTAGTGCGAGTCAGGCATTCTGCTAGAGGTTTTAGCTGATCTTGTTCAGACTGATACCCCGAGTAAGAAAAATTGATCCCACGTATTTGTAGGGTCAAAGGATTCTGCTGATGGCAGTTCCAAAACCTGTCTTATGTGTTGGTTTTTTTCAGATGGTCATGAGCCAGATGTTAATCTCAGAGAATCAACAGTAACCACACTCAAGTTGGGGAACTGACCTTAGAGTTTTCCTGCTTCATAAAAGCTGAGAATAAGGCCTCTTGACACACAACTGGAGCTTATTCTGCTGTTCAAAATTCTTACTCAGGCTACAGTGGAAGAAGTTGCGGGGCTGCTGGATTTGCTTCTTGCCCCCCCCACCCCCCGGGACATGTGCTCACCATAAGCAGATGGTTTCAGAGATTAAGTTCTAAGAAGGCATTAGCAGGAATATCTGCACACAGCGCCCCGGCAGCTGCCTGTGCTCACACCTGTTCTAAGTTTCACAGCTTTCAAAGAATCAGTGTTCAAGGCTTTTTTGCCCTTTCCTTTTTTGGAAAATAGACGCTTTCAGGGCAAATGCAGAATCGACTTCTACAGACACTCAGGGGTTTCTCCTCTTTGCAAACAGATTCCCTGGAGCTGCACCTCAGTCCAGATTTTTGGCTATCATAGTCAGGCTCTGAGAGAGAATCAAGCTATTTTCCTAATCCAGAAACTACAATAACAAGGAGAGCTGCATCTTAGGTAGAAATCAAAAGCCCTTATCACAGAAAGGGAACTCAACTGTTCATTACCTTTGCATAGTAAAAAATTATTGGATCACAACTGAAAGACCAAGGGACCCACCCTTCACACTTCAGTCTATTTCTTTGGCCATGTTTCTTCCGATCATCAAATTTAATTCAGACAGATCAACAAGAAAAATGGCAGCAAATAGCACTGGGGGGCTATAACACTGGTCTCCAGCTGCTGGGCACGTGCTTAAAGAATGTAACTCCAGGTTTTGCACTGCCTGAGGACAGTGTCTTGTGACATGTGATGTCACTAAATGAAGCTGGAGGTGCTGAGCTTGCATCACTTTTTGCAGGAAACAGCAAAGGGATTTTCCTTCAAAAGAGGAATTTAGGCAGAATGTAATCTGGCACCTGGAAATGCAGCCAATCCATGTAAGTAACAAAAAAATCATCAGCAAAGCAAGCATGCCAGAATGTCTCCTTGGGTTACCCGTACTCTCCAGTTGCCTGCCATCAAAAAATTGGGTATTTTGGAGCCTACTGTGGCATCCAAGTTGCCACACAACAATAGTAAAAAAAAAATAATTATATACATACAATAATGAACATTTGATTCATTCATGTGTACCTGACTGTGGAATGCTAGGAGATGAGTAGCCATTCTTGAGCGTTCCTGATGTATAAATAGAATTCCTAGTGCATATAAGCACTTACTAATGCACCTAGCACTCCTTAGAGCTAAAGCATTTATGTGCTTGGATGCACGTGCTCACTACTATTGCAGTTTACACGTCAGTCCATGCAGTCCTTTGTATGGTAGTGCTGCATGTTGTCTCCTGTTCTGACAACTGAAGCAACAGTCTGATAACATTCAAAAACCCAGTCTGCTGAGTAGTGATGAGTCTCTATCACCACATTTGGAATCCAAGATGTTTATCCAAGGTGATCCATAGGCCTTTTCTCAGGCCTAGTGTAACCCTCACCCTCTTCTATAAGAGCCAGCAGGAATGGCCTTAGTCTTCACTCCCTCTCCTACCCAACACAATCCAATGAGGTATAAACATGAAGGGGATGCTACTGGTAGCCAAACCCATTCCAGGCGAAGGCATGAGCATCAAATAAGAAAAAAAGGGGTAGAAGCAGCAAATAGAAAGGAGACAGAAGAAAGTGGGGCTAGCACAGGAAAACAGAAGGAAAGCAAAGGTTCAGGGAGGAGATGAAGAAATTTAGACTTCACACAGCCAGAAAAAAAAGGAATGGCTGTGGAGAGGACAATGATGCCAACAATGTCAAAGATGCCCCTCACTTGCTCGTGGCATTGTGCCACTCTGCTGTCCCACTGGTCCAAACACTCCTCATCACTCTGCCAGCAGTCCTCATTGCTTATTAGCAACGTGCCATCTGCCTGCACCACCGCCAAGGCACCAACCTCGGCAATCAATACAGATCTGTTGGGGACATCTGTTGGGACGCTCCACAGATACCAGTGGCTTTTCACCGCTCGCACTTGTTTGAAACAATGCTCAGCTGGTACCCGCGGGTACTGGGCTGACCCCCGCACCGCGGGGATGCCCGCCGGGCTCCTCCGCGCCCCCGCCCCGCCCGGGCCCCCCCCGCCCGCTGCAGGGCCAGGGCGCCACCTGCAGGCGACGGGAGCTCCGCTCCGCTCCGTTCCCGTTCCGCCCGCCGCGCCGCGCCTCGCCGGCCCCGCTCCGCTCCGCTGGCGGGGCAGGGCGCCGCGGTCCGCCCCTGCCAAGCCAAGCTTCCCAGCGGCCTGGCCTCCGGCGCCGCAGCCGCCGTGCCCGGGGCAAGCGTGCCACACCGGGATATCGGCCCGGCTGGCCGGTGGTTTGGAAGAACAAAAACCTGAGCGCTAAACTCACCCTCCTCCATCTACTGCAACAAGAGGATGGTCCTGAAAACAAAACCATGGGTTTGCAACGTGAGCAGCATCGGGGGGCTCCTGGACACCACAACATAAATGGAAAGGCACAACAGGAAATTCCTACCTCTGTGTCACACACGGCTAAGCAGGGTCTGCGAGCGGGCAAACGGGCAAAAGCGTCAATACTTTTTGTTGCCAGTTTTTTCCCTGGCTACCTGATGGTCTCTTCTTACGCCCCTTGGAGAGCTGCTGGGGCTCTTTTGGAATTTCCATCCACCTCCAGCTGCAAGTACACATCTGCCATTCACCAAGGTGTGCATTCACCAACTGCTTCCACTAAGCTGAAGTGCCATATATCAGTGGTCCCCCAACAGCGCCAATACTCCATTCCCAAACGCTCAGATCCACATGTTCCCTAACACTGTTTCTGTACATTTGAAGAAGGAATCCACAGAAAAAACGTTGAAATCCATGTAATGAACTGCATTTGCCATACACACACTGTTGCCTTCAGATAAGATTTTGCTTCTACCATTTGACCCTTTGGAGAAGCTCACAGTCATTTATATATATAAAAAAATAATCCTTAGAACTCCAGAAGCACCCACATAATTGTCACAATAGTCTTCCCTTCCCTCCGTTTCTTAAAGAAGAATCTGCTATCCCTTCCTTTTCTCACTATTAAATAGATGGACAGTATTCGGTATCAGGATTACAAATATATTCTGCAGACCAATGTAAGAGCTTGATAAGGGAGCTCTAGAACTGTTAGAGAGGTGAAAGTGATTCCTGCCTAGTAAGGGAAGGAATGTCTGTCTTCCCCTTCCACAGAAACGAACAAAGAGACCTTCAAATCACAATGCCTGACACACAGAATGGCTACACGACACCTTGGTTAGACTTTTCTACCATTGATTACTTCTGTTTTATCCACTCATAGGACTTTACAGCTTTGCTTGTGACCCCGATGCAGCAGGAGCTGGTGCTTTGCCAGATGAATGAGAATATTAGTTCCAATGCAACATGGTAAACTTCTTTAGAAAACAGTTCTAATGAATTTAGGTGAAATATAGAACATAAGCAAAAACCCAGTCAGATAGTGTGACCTGAAGGAGTTCTAGACACTTGGTTAGGAACATAAAGGTTAGCAGTCCCTGCTCGTCTCAGCAAACCTCTGTCCTCCCTCCACCATCAGGGTGTACACTGTTAGTCACGCCACGCTTTGATCCCTTGCCAACTGCAACTCCCGTCCCCGCATGGCGGTTTATATAGCGTTGCAAGGGCGCTCTGTGTGACACTGCCAGCATCACCTAGTGACACAGCTATGTCCTCTCCAGTAGACACCAGACTGCCACTCCTCTCCTTGTCTATTGACCATTTCCTCACATCTGATAGCAACGCGTTCAACAAAACTGGCGAGCCACTCTCGGTACCAGCAGAGTCAATACCATACCAATGCCATCAAGATCTACTGCTCTTGTAAGATGTTAGCGCTATTATTTTAGATTCCGATGCTAGATCCTTTTTATCTCCCTCTCCATCACAGGCTCTGAAGATGCTGGCGGGAGAGAGAAAATGGCCATATAGCTTGGGCAGAGGCTCTAGCATTAGAAACCCGAGGACCAGCTCCCAGCTCTGCCACTGTGGCTCTGCCGTAATTACTTCACCCACCAGTGCCTCAGTTTCCCCATCTGTAAAATGAGGATAATGATAATGACCTACCTCAGAGGGTGTGGTTTTCAGATGGGTTAGCGACCAGCACTACAGAAACACCCCCTACCAATAAATAACCCAGCCTGGCACTGAAGGAACCGAGGGCACCGCATCCTCCCCTCACTGATCCTGCTAAGGAGAAAACTGCTTGCCAGAGCTCTCCTGCCTGCGACTGCGCAAATGTCCAGCCAGCTCCATCCTCATCGAACCATCCTGCGTCTATTTGATAAAGACGAATATTGCTTTTTAAATAAATATAAAAACTCCGCTTCCTCCTTGGCGAGTTCATTTTGAGTCATTTTATCTCTTTCCTCCCCCTAGATTTTTCCCCAAATAATGTGATTAAGTGAGTCAGCGTTCTGCTTTCCCTGACAGCCTCTGGATTTAATTCAGTTTGAGGACTGTGACCTTTGACTCCTTTTTACTATACTAACCCAGCTAAGAGAACACTTAGCGATTTCTCCGCTTCCTACTGGGAGAGTATCTGGTGGGGGGTGAGAAGGGGGAGCAGGGGTGGAGGGGGGAGGAAGAGAAACAAACTTTCACATAAAATTATGGTATATGGATAATTGAGAAGTTTAAAAACATGAATCTAATTGTGCTGTCCCTTGAGAAGCAGATATTGAGCCATCCTATAAAAGGCTTGGAGTATCCCAATGGTGATTTATTGCTAAATCCTAGTATTTTTCAATACATTATAGTTTTTAAATTGTGTTTAAATTGAGTGTAGAAGAGCAGAGGCCATTAGGAGATGCAGAAATGATGATTATATTTAAATATTCATGCACGCAGTACCTTATTATTGAATCTGAACACTAACAAAATCAATATTAAGTGCGGTTTGACATGAATTTATTTATGAATTTCGACTTTCTAAGTACTGTATTTTTTCACTCAAAAATTGTGAGTATAATGTAGTAATGATATCAAAACAGAGTGTCAGAGAGCATTAGCTGAGGAGGTTATAAACCTCCGTATTACAGGGCCCCATATCGCCCTCAAAAGTGCTTAGTGCACAAAACCAAAATGTTTTTTTTTTTTTTTTAAACACGTAAATACACACACACACACTCACTCAGAAATAGGAAGGAAATTCTCTGTCGGAAATTGCACTGCAGTGGCTTTGATTGCTCTCCGAGCCCGCTTCAGGGACCAGGCGAACTGGGATTTGAAGACAGACAAACCTGAATGGAGTGCTCTGGGCATGTGGTTTGTGGGGGCACTTTGGTGCTCTGAGGGGAAGCTGGCAAAAAGAGAGCAGCCCACAAGCGCAGGGTGTAGCCAGGGTCCCAGCCAGAAAGGAACCAAATATATCAGTCTATACAGAGAACCCACAACTCCTGTCCTACTCAGCAGCGCTGGGTCAGTCGCATTGGGATCCCAGAAGGCAACGCCAGTCAGAAGTACGCTCATTAAAAGAGTCTGGTGGTAAGTTGTGCTCAGATTGGCTGGTAGGTCTGGTAGAAAAGGATGCCCCACTTCCCTTCACAAATGTAATGCCAGCAAAGAGAATGGAAACAGGTTGGGGGTCTCTATTCACAAGCAATGGGTAATATGGCAGGTATCTCAAGCAGTTGTCACTCAAAATGATGCAAAGATGGGAAAACTGTCTAGAAATCACCCCCCTTTGTCCTCTCTCTCAAAAACAAAAAAAAGTGTCCTATATTTTGCATACTTCCTTTTTAAGGTGTTAGTATCTCAGCAGGACACTCTGTGATCAAGTTGGAACTTCCCCAGGAAAGAGAAAGACAGCTTTCGAAAGCTTGGCACTTGGTGCCACTCATTTACCCTTGATCATTTATTTAATGGTTGCACTGCAGCAATCCCCCTGCTTCACTGACTCCTTGTCCTTTCAATTCAGACATTGCTGCTCTATCACCATTGCTACTTGTGGAGACTTGGTGGGTTTTCAATGGAGCTATCACTCCCTCCTGCTTAAATGACCAGAGACTTCAGCTGTGGAAGACAGAAGCCTTTTTGATAATGGGGAGCTGAAGAGGAATAATTCAGACTAAAGCCTTGACATAAGGGGACACAGAGGAGGGGTTTGTGCAGATCTATCTACAGATAAGTGATGTATATTAAAAGCTGCTGCCCTTCCTCCCACACCAATTCATTTCAAATGTGAGAAGAGTTTTGAAGATTTATTTGCTATTGACAGGAACCTGGACTGAGCCCTCCACATGCTGTACTACTGTGCATCCTCCTTTGAGTCCAGCCTTGGTTCAAAATACTATGCAGCCCATAGGAGGAGACATTCACTCCACTTTCCTTCTTTAGTATAAAACACTCCTTATCCTGGCCTCACTCCCAATGGACAGGACTATCCTTTCTGCTTGGGAGCCTTATACCTATGAACGTCAGGCCACTTAAGTTAAAATAAGACAAAATAAGTTTGGTAGCTCTAAGTCCAGTCCATTGTCAGAAGCCCACAAGGGGCAGCAATAGATACCATGGCAGCAGGCTTCTCCTAGTCTTTGCTCTCTGTAGAGACTGATACAGAAAGAAAAATAGTCTGATCAAAGAAAAGCATCGTTCATTTCTGTCTTTAATTTCCGACCATGAACAGGAACAAACACTTACTGAATCCAATGCAAAGCCATACTGCCTTCAATAATACCAAGGGCCAGATAGTCAAAGGGTTAGTACTTAAGAGGGCTCAAGCATTTGAAGCAGGATTGTCAAAGAGCACAGCCCAACATACTCATAGTTTTCTCAGGTCTCTAAAATACCAGGCATTGGCAAGCAAGAGCCAGGGATGCCAAGCAAACCGTGCAGTACAGTAATGGTGCTGCAGTCCTACAAGAAATCTCTTCTGCTAGGAAGTCTTCTTGGTAAGCCCTTCAGCAAGGTGAACAACATTCTGCAGAGCACAAGATGAAGACAATACATCCCTGGAAGTCCTTTTCAGATGCAGATTTTTCTGCTCAGATTAATCTTTCCTTCCTCTTTATTCTCAGGCTTGCCTCTCTCTTCTCTACTCATGCTAGCATTTCCCAGTACAGGCTGCCAGGCTCTTAATGGATTGCCAACGTTCTTGAGGGACTGGAATTGACACAGAAACCCATGTAAAGTATCCCCTCTTGGAAGGGGTTTGATCATGGAGCACTGACATGATGGCAGATCACACTGCATACGCAGAGGCCGCACACGACAGGGCAAGCAGCAGCAAAAACATCACTCATTAAAATTAATTCCTTTCTCATTTTCATCTTAAAAGGAATGCTCAGATTTAGTGGTCTCAGCTGAATCTCTGATGGATAGAGGTCTGCATTAACAGAGCCCAGCATACCCAGTTTCACTTGGTTTATACTCTGCAGAATGGATTAATTCAGTGACTTTTCCAGGAGTAAGAACTAGTGGAAGAGCCCAAGACTAGGGGACAACATTGGCAAAGACTCTGTGGGTCATCGACAAAGTCCCTATTACCACATACGTCCACATTGTATCATCTCTTTGTTAAACCCAAAGTGAAGCTGTAGGTTTCCAGGGACCATATAGCCCCAAGAAAAGCTTACCATCTGAAAGGTTTGAGACCTCAGTTTGACAAGGAACCCAAACAGCAACAGCACCTAGATGTCAGAAGCTGAAGGTTTGATCAAAATCAGGGAATCACAGTACTGAAAACAGTAAAAATGTACGAGAAAGACATCTCCCTTTCTATCGTGTTTGCAACCCTGCAGAACTAAAGAGTGCTACACGGAGAAAAGGGGGAAAAATGCATTTTACAAGTGTAATGCACAGAACAAGTGATATACCCAAGGTACATAAAGCTTGCAACAGAGTTTGGAATCAAGACTGGATAGCACATGTGCCAGCATGCTGCCTTAACCACAAGATCTTGGTTCTGAACCCAAAATATACCCTTAGTAAGAGGTGCAGTATAAAGAGCACTCAGGAACATTCAGCACCCAACCTTACTCTAAGCTTTTGGTAAAAACAGTCAGGTCTTAAATGCACTATGGCTTGCATCAGTGCTACCTTCTGCAGTTAAGGATAGGACAGTTTAGATGCCTTGGAAGAGGACTGAAGTGTCACTGGTCTGACCCAGGTACAGCAATTCCACATTTCTCATGAGACCCGTTTCCCAGAAATGCTGAACACCATCTTGGAAACTCTGCACACAAGAGATGTCTAATGCTGGCATTATTTCTAACACTAACAACTCGTTAAGTTTTTCCACTATGCATCTGTATCAATATTTTAACACAACTGTTACAAGGAAAATTGCTTTTTTTTGTGTGTCTGTGTCTCCTCCCTCCCCTACTCTCTCATTAAATCAGCATGACAGATTTTAGCCTATTCCATAACTAAGTGAATATCTCGGAAATTTAAAATCCCCAAAGCACAGTGACGGGTTCTGAAAGCTTTCCAGTGGTGCAGAGTATGAACAAACTCAATGGGTTTCGATTGTTCCCTCCCCTTATTGTAACTACATGCAGGATGCTGTGAGAGAGCTAAAAAAAAAAAAAAAAAAGGGATCAACCCAAATCACAATAGGAGATAAAGAACCCAATGCACAACCTACAACCATGAGATTTAGCAGTATGACCACAACAGGACTAATTTCTCAGGTAAGATTATCTACATCAGTGTAACACCACCACCAAGTTTGATCTGATAATTTATAGCTGGCGCAACTTGGTTTAAGAGGCAACAGAAGGAGTGGGGCAAAGGGGGATCCATTACACTAAAATGGAAGCCAGATATCAGGATATGGATTGTACAATCTATAGATGGAAAAGGAGTAAAAAGGTCCCATCCAGATCAGTTCCCAATATGTACAGACCAGCCATTTACTGGTATTTGGAGATATGACTAAAATGCATTAATGAAAGATAATTACCTCAGAACAGCAGCATAGACAAAATGGTCTGTAGTGGGGGCAACAAGCAGAGTATTCTCAAGCAGAGCCAAGGAAAAAAAAAAAAAAAAAGATTCATCGGGGAACTGATAAGAAAACCCCAAGAAGAAATTGGAGGTCTCTGATATGGAATATTCACAAGCATTTTTTTGGGGGGTGGGGTGGTGAAGAAAGTGCTATCACCCAGGAAAAAAAAATCCAAACCCTCTTTTCCAGTAAATCGATGTATTTTGCTCTAATTTTATTAGGAATATAAAAGGAGCCTTTAGAAAAGTGCTTAGAGAGCAGAAAGAAAAAAAGAAGAGATAGGGAAGGCTAGCAGTGGAAACATTAGTCTGTCTGTATTAGGAATCCCATACTCACATTTTATTGTTACTGTCAGGATGCAAAAGGCAGCGCTTAAAACAAAATAATACATAATGTATTACAGGGGCATAAACATCAGCAGTCATTTTTATTTTAAAAAGAAAATGCAAAAAAAAATATGGAGATAGCTTGCAAGTGAGGGATCCAAGGCGCAGCATTTATATCTGTGTCCACTGAGATAATCAAAAAGGTATTAAAGCAGTTGATGGAAGAGGGTACCACAAAGGACTCCTCAGCAGTTTACCACTGTTCTCATTACAAGGTGGCTGTGGAAGCTCATTCAAAGAAATCATGGGGTCAATTTTTAGTTTGGGTGGGAATTTACTCCAACTCTAAATATGAGATGATATTTAGGGAAATAAACTCCATACTTTTGAATGACTAGTAAAGAAAATGGGTTTTGTACATTTGTGCACATTTTAGAAGGAGTGAAAGGGTAGGGGGGAGAGAGAGAGAAGATGCAGAAATAAGGAGTCACTTATGTTTTCCAGCCAGCCCTTTTCAACCATTACTTTTCTGTTGTGCTTGCCTTATCTATGTTGACTTCTGCTTTTTTAGTTAGCTCCCTTAGTCTCTGCACAGCACACCTAAACCTCAGAGTCTAAATCCAGCATCTTTTGTCACTACCATAACATGAATAAAGCTTTATAATAACTGCCTGGCACAGAAGTAAGCAATGCACATGCCATCTGTCTTGCCTGATGGGACTACTTCAGGGGGAAGGAGAGGTCCTGCTGCAGCAAGGACCTTCCCTTCCACAGACTCCACTTGTCACCTTTTCCTGCATATTGGGTGTTTGAATCAGTCCTCGTGTTTCCTTCAGGTATCTGTCTACTCACAGGGCTTATATCTTAGTCAGCTTCCAGCACAGACTGTCCCATATTCAATGAGTTGCTTTCCTACCGCATGTTAGCTACATTCTATTGCTGCCCTGCTTTCCATCCCCGCAGCTTCACTGGGAGGGCTCGCACCATGCAAACTGCGCAGCCTTGTTCAGCTTCCTGGTTCCAACACTATCTGTTCACCAGAAAGAGGGTCCTCCTTTTCTCTTAGGAAGTTTCTAGAGCCATACCTGCTTCTAAGAGCAGTCACTAAAGTCAGGAATGCAAAGAACACCATGTGAGTAAGTGGAAAGTGCAGGTGAGATGGAATGAAGCAGCATTGCAAGGGGAATGCTTAGGGGAATGAACGGGATTTTAAATACAGAATATATCCCCTTTAAATATTTCAGCTGACAGCTGGATCTAACACGCCCCAGTACAGCTGGATCCTCCTCTGTAAAAAAAACCCCAGCTTTTCCCTCTCATTCCTTGTGATTCTCTGAAGGCCTCAGGGGGTACTTGATCCCCCTGTTTCCCTATCTGGTTGTACAGCTTTTGTCACAACATATGCACACTAACATGACACAGCCACAGTTTGCTGATGGGACGATGTCAAGAGGATGCAACTGCTGGTGGCCTGAATGGGTAGTCATTTGGAGGACATGGAAAGAGGACAGGGGAGGCAGATTGGCCAGAGGGCTAGGAGGAGGCGGGTAAGAAACGAGATAGGCAGAAGATAAATAAAAGACAAGCAAGTTCAGGAATGGAACAAGATTAGGGAAAACAGGAAGTAAGAATGCAATGATCTGGCTTTTTAACTGCTTGTCGCAGTAAACCACGATGTATACATCTGCCAGAGCTTTTCCCATTTACTCTGCAAAAGTGGAGCAAATCATATCTACCACAGAGCAAAACCGGGAGTGTTAAAAAAAGAAATCAGATTTGCTCTATTTGCTCATTTCAAATGATCTGGAAAAAAAAAAAAGTCTCCTCCAGGAGCCAGGAATTATTGAGAACAAAAGTTTAGAAGTCCCTTATGTAGGTGATATGCATCAGAAATTGATGAATTAAGGAGTTCTACAGTTCTGGAGTACTTGCTCTTGAAAATTGGAGAGGAGTTAACATCTAAAGCTGGGTTTCATCCCCAGCTATGTCATGAAGCATGAGAAATGCTTCATTTCTCAGCACCTGAGATTAGCTACAATGCTTAACAGCTTCACCAAAATAAATAAGGATATCTCTCTTAAAAGGACTCTGGAGATGATCAGCATTAGTGGGACTCAGCAGTGTGTTTATCTTTTATACAAGCACAGGTATACAGAATTCACTGATTTCAGGTAGTCTTAGAGGGTAATAGTTCCTAAAATTAAATTAATTATATGCATGCTAGAATCCTTTGCTTGGGAGAGAACTGTGGGTGGTAAATCAGAGCAAAAACATGCTGATGGACCTAGGTAAGCAGCCATGTTCCTGGACAGGACTGCTTTATGAGAAGTTGCTTCAGGTCAGGCCTGAGGGCCACAGAGAGCTGTGCAAAGAGCTCATTGTGCACCAGTGTGGATAGCCCTTGCAGTCTCCTTTCTCTGAGTGAAAATTATACTATTTAAAGCAAAACAGGCAGGGAAAAAAAGGAAATCCCATAGAAGAAATTACAAATTGCACAGCTTGTGAAAATTCTGCCCACAACCCATGGCCCAGAAGACAATCTTCCCCTCCCTCCCCTCATGCCAGCTCTGTGACATGTTTCCACTTCATAAATCTCTTCCTTGATTGAGAGGCAGATCTGGGAAATAGCCCCTGGGGGAAACAGTTCCTGAAAAGCCTGCGTACCAAGCCAGAGGCATCTTCTCACTGAGGTACAAAGCAAGTAAAGGCCTCATACTCATTGCAACTGCACGAGGGTTCTTGGCACCATCTAGTGCCAAGAGACGAGACTACGGAAATCATGCTGGAGAGGAGAGGCGCTTGAAGAAAACTTGGGAGAGAGAATCTGCTTGGGTAGTTGGGGCAGCTCTGCTAGCACCAGGAGGCCAAAGTAAATGCTTGCCATCTCCAGATTCTCTTTGTACAGCAGATTCTTCCTTGTAGCATACAAGCTAGAGGAGATGCTACATTATATAGGGAAGGTGTAATGAAATCTATCCTGCTGTTCTTAGTGGCAGCCTTGGTACTACAAGTGGGACTGTACATATCAATGGTGCGTACTCTCCCTACTGTCCTGCAGACAGCAGTGGGATGGCCAATGATGACTTCCAGAGCACACACCAAAGTCTGGAACCCTCCAAGGAATCCGGAAACCCTGAGCTGCAAATGAAGTTGCATTATAGGAATATGGAAGACGACATAAGGTACTATCAAGGCCACAGACTGTATGAAAATGGATCTGACAGAGGGCGTAACTATCACTTTATGAGCAAAGGAAAGTCATTCATGAGGGTGCATTACTCATCCACTTCCCTCCTCTCCTGTACAGCAAGAATAGTAAACAGTTGCCCAAGTTACACAAAACAATCAGCATTTAAAACAAAACAATGCTTCTCGTTTTTCAAGTTTTCCTGGAGCCACCTCCCTTCCTGTCCAGGCACATCATCTTTCATCGTTCCTGAACATAGCCATCACCACCAGGCACATGGAACTGCAACCATACTGAGCCCTAGTACTGAACCTCCAAGAAAGTCATCACCTAGAAAAGGCTACTGGCTTGTGATGTTGACAAATTGGGGCATGTGTGCTTTGGAAGATGACAAGCATCACTCCTGCCTGCAGTCCTCAGAGAGCAAGTGAAGGAATCAATGAACTATCCAGGAGTAATGTTCTCAAATCAACTCAGCTCTTCATCTTTCTAAGGGAAGCAAGCCAAGGACCATGCTGAAACCCTAACCACAGGGCCTAGCCACTCTGTGGACACTAAAGATGCCAGGGCAGTTTCCCAAAAAGCAGGTGTTAGCTTTGGCATCCTTGGCTAGTATTTACATTCCTCCTAGCTGTTACAAAGCAGCCTTTCCACGCAGTTAAGAGCCAGATCCCCAGGGGAATGTAGGCGCCTAATTCCAATTTCATTGGGAATAATAAGTCTCTATCTCTGAACCTGGACTACAGCGCTTCAGGATCCCTGACAGGCAAATGGGTGTGGGAGAGTTTAAAGCCCATTTCTACCCTGTCTTGAAATTCATGTTATTGTTCATTCCATATAAAGCAGTTCTGAAAAGCTCCCAAGCCAAAACTCCCCGCTTGCACAACAGGGTAATGATTTAAATTCACTTTGCTAGGGTGCAAATGATACCTTGTGGTGCAAGGAAGTAACAGGGATCCACAACTTGTGACAATTACGTGGGAAATCACTGCCATGGCAGTGGATCAGACAATGCAAGTACAATCCTGTTAACCTGCAATGCTCAACACTGGAAACATGCAGCACAGTGCAACAGCATCCATTCTGCAGTCCTGTCTCCTTTAAAGACGTGGACACATGCAGTTTTAAAGTGCTTTAAGCAGCTAATTAGGGTGTCTTCCCCTCCTTTATCCCACAAGATGATAATTGCATTATAAAAATGAATATGTAACTAAGCAGAAACCACAGGAACGGTGATGGCAGAAAAGGAGCTGGAACCAGCAGCAGCCTCACTCCACAGTCGCAGGTGGAAACCCTCACATTAGAGAGACTAGCGCTCCAGTGCGGTTTCTATAGCTGTGGGGAGGAAAACCTCGAAAAAGCCCCACATTATTTAGAGTCACAAGAGTCAGCGAATGGTTTAGTGCTTAAACAATCGATGTCAGGAAGAGAGAAGATCCGTGAGAGTGTGTCCGCCTCTTGCTCTCCCTGCATACATCTCCCAGAACGTCTACAGTCATCAGGGTAATTTAGAGAGGAAAAAAAAAAGACAGACTTGGCTTGGCCTAACTGGGGCTATCACTGTAATTGTGGAAGGAAGTGAGAACATACCAGCAGGGCCTCAGGGAGTAAAGAGCAAAGTGAGGGGAATGGAGACTGTATTTGTGGGACCCTGTGAAGCTGAAGTGTCAGAGAACAGCACAGTGATGCCTGAGGGTGGAGCAGAGCTAAGGCAGTTAGATCCTTCTGAAACAGCAAATAGCGAAGGATCTGTGTTTGGAGAACAGCCTCACAGCTAGCACACTCTTGGTTTCCCTCAGTAGCTAACACCATGGATGACCAGGTAACTGGGCACATTCTCTATACGTTTAAAAAGAGAGGTATTGTTGTAAATAGCTGCAGGGATGATAAATACCTTTATGCGTTCAGAGAGGAAAGGGGGGACTCTTCATGCCGCCAGTTCTTCGCTGCCCCCTGCGGTGCACAGGCAGCCTCTATTCTGCCAGTCCATTCTTCCACATCCAGTGCATTATTATGAACCCTCCAGCACACACAGCTAATTAGGGAAAATATCCTTTCTAGCAATTTAAATGATTTTGGCATTTTCAGGAGGGCACATGTAATATTCAAATTACTTCCACTCTGCGCTGCCTTGTCTTGCCTGGCTCATCTTCCCAGGTGAATTTGTAGTCTCTGAAATGCTCTAATTTCCCACACAAGCCATGTCAAATATAATTTTGGTGCAAAGTTGGTAATTATACGTAACATCAGTCTGATGTTAAAAACACTGAAAAATTTAGCAAGAAGAGACGAATGGAGAGACACAAGTCTGAGACCAACGAACGAAAGGCGTGCGGCCCCCTTAGTATTTGCGCTCGTTAATTAATAATAGCATGTTTTCAGGAACTGAAAGGATGTGTTTCCCGAACTGACTGGAATTCACTTATGTCCCAATTACATTGTCTCAGTGAAGAACTTCGGTCAGGTCTCGCTGAAGAGCCACAGCTAAACCAAAAGCAAAATCCAGGCTCCCCACTGAAGTCCATCACAGTTGCAAAGATATGTAAAGGAGCAGAAATCTCACCCTTGGGCTCAAACCCAGAGATTAGATTGTCTCCTCCTCTGCCACCCTCTGCTGCAAACCTCTCTGGAAGTAGTCAAACAGATTTGCATCAGTGAGTCACCAAGTGTATGGATATGTATTAGAATAAGTGTAATTATAACTGCTGGCCCCAAAGTATTGGGCAAACATTTTAACAGACTTGTTCCTTGGCTCCAAAGAGAAGAATGAACATGAACAGTGAATTATCTGACCCCATCATCAACTCTTCCCCAAGGATGCCTGGTCTGCCTACTTCAAGGAGCATCCCAACTCAGCTTGCTTTTTGACACCATTATCCCAGCACACTGGCTGCCTGTCAAAAACAGTTGAGCATCCCTGAGTTAACCCTTTCCACTCTAAAATCCATTCCTGCAATAACTGCTGGGAGCCACAGAGCCATTTGCTCTGAAATTGTTGCTCTTAGTAATCTATTCATGATGTTAATATATTATGGAAGGGAAAACCCAGGTATCTCATCATCGCTGTTTGAATAGCAGTTTCTGGCTCATGTGAGAACTTGGACCACAGCTGGTGAGGAAGACTTGCTTCATTTTGATCCTGAAGGCTATATGCCAATAGTCAAGACCCATAATAAAAGGCCTGATCATATAAGTAAATTCATTACAGCCAAGCAAGGCTTTGATGACAAAGGATGAAATGAGAGCTACTGAATAAAAGCTATTATTTCAGAGGAATGAGACTTTTAAAAACAGATGAAGCCTCAAATAAACTTGAAGCTCCTCGACACATGCAAACCCTGCTTTTATCACATATTAGCCATTGTGTGCTTGTATACAGATTCAAGAGCTAGTCTTGAATTTCAGTCTTAGTGTTTAGCATGTCACACCCCTCTCTTTCTTCAATCCCATATTAGAGGAAAGGAAAAGACCTCTTGTTTTGGAGAATGAACACTCCCTGGCTTTGCAGCTCACTTCATCTACTCCCTTAAAATCAGTTCTGACTTCTTTTTCACCCTTTTGATTTTGTACTGCTCATTTAACAGTGGCTGACTGTGCATAAACAGAAAATCCATCATGCTCAGACCACACAGGCCAGAGAAACCCAGAAATTTTCACCACAGCTTTGTGTGAAGAGATTAAAAAAGATCTATGCAGCTCCAAGCAAACAATGAGCAGAATAGGATTATGGATCCAGAAAGCACGACCCACAGTCCTGTTAAGGGTACTTGTTACCAGAAGAGGGGACAAGAGAGAAAGGGAAAGGTTGGAAGGGGTCTACAGAAGATCAACGTATATATCCTGAACAAATATACATTGATGTTATCTAGCCAGGTATATGTTAGTCCTGAGTTAAACACTACCAACATTGCTATTGAAGCTTACTGTATTTGTAAATGTAGCAGCAAAACAAGACAACGCAGACTTGGAAGGGGAAGCTTTTTTTTTTCCTGCCTGACCTGCTGAGATCTCATCTCGAAGCAGTTGTACACTGACCCTTTACTAAACATCCACATATTGCTTTCTACTAAATGCATAGCTTCCATTTGACAAAAAGAGGGCTTGAATTCTCAGCGAAAACTCTTAGGAGGCATCTATCTAGCCTCTAAGGACAGCAGGACCTCAGTGTGTATATCTGTTGAGATAATTATTTCATAATCAACCCATTGCAACACAACACTGGACACAGAATCTCTAACCCTTACCTACTGGCTGCAACACATCAAGAAGATGCATTTATACACTAATAAGATAATCACATGCATAAATACAACTGATATGCAGGATACATTAATTTACTTGCCTGTTCTTGAAAATCTGGTCTTGGCCCATTTGATTCTTTTACAGGATTTTCATCCTACTGTCCAGTTGCTCATTCCGCTCACTGACTTATTGTGAGTTATCATGGGCTACTTTAGATACACTCTTCACTGTCCACAGCTTATTGACATCAAGACGACAGTTTTACTGAATATATTGTGGCCATGACACAATGCTCACATAGCTCATCAAATGCCTTCTACTGCTGCCCCAGTTTTGCCAAAACACTGCTTACAACACCACACAGTAAAGCACATCAATAGACTCATCAGAAAGAACCCTTTTCCTCAAAATGGGTTTACTTTAGCTTAGATACCAAATTGGCCTACCCAATAGTCCCACAAACATTCTGGAGGCACAACTACAAGGGTGGAATAGGGGCATGAAAAAGCAGTGCTTACTTAAGCCTCCCTTACTACTATGAAAGACGTGGATAATCAGGAAAGCTGTTAGAAACATCTCAAAACCAGGTTGAGCACAGAGTGTCCAATTAACCATTGCCATGGCCCTTGTCCAAACAGGCACAGTAGGCTACCATGCCAATTCAGTAAGAAACCTGTACTCTAGCATGTAGACTTTTAATGTAGCTGTGATGACTGACACATCATATTAATAGATCATAAAATTTGGGTTTTTAGACTGTAAATTCTTCGGAGCAAGACCATGACTTTCTACTTTTGCAGACTATCTATGGGCAAACAATGGTGCGAGGTTGTGCTTTATGAAGCCCTTAACATCCTCAGATAAATGCAGCTTTCTAAATGTAAAGAGTGATTCTGCACTGCTTTTCCTTCTCAGTCTGAAATGATAATGTGCAAGAAGCAGAAGAATAGGAAAAGATCACAATTGACCTCCAATTTCCTGAGTGCTAAGTAGCTCTCCTTGCCATTTTGAATCAGGTCCGCCTTTGTCTCCAATGGAAGGCCAGGATGTGGTGAGGTAGCTGGACGAATAAATAGTTCCTTTGCTGCCATGGCAATGGTGCAAACAGACCAGAGCACACGCCAAAGGAAGTTGTCATAAATCACAAGCTGGTCAATTCTGTTTAGTTTCCAAGCAAGGGTTATGCAAACTGGTTGGAAAGTTCCTCACTGAGGAGCCAATTTTCATTTTCTTCAGGAAAGTGAAATGTTTTCTCTCTTTAGTGCACTGCTTTGCAGATTATTTAGCCTTCTCTCAACTTCAGACCCTGTTCCTCCTCAGGCCTGAAAGACTCTAATTTCAGAAACATCCCCTATTTCCAGTGTAGCTTGAACTCTGCCAGGGTATTAGGAACATAAAAGGTAAGACCATGTGCCCGTGTTCAGATTTTTTTCATCTGTGACTTAACAAAGAGTCAAATAGATCCAGCTCAGAGAAACTTGCTTACCTTCGGGGGTAATCCTTATCAAGGATTCTGCAGGGTGAGCTAAGAATGTGGAATACACATTTTCAGAGACCATGCTGTCCTGTCCCACTGTACCTTCCAGCAAGGAAACAGTCTTTACAAGTCTGCAGCGCTACCTATAGTCTCACTGATGCACCGGGACAGTATTTGCTGTTGTAAATAGAAATTTCCATGACTCTTATGCCTATAAACTCATTCCTTTTGGGACTGAGATAATGAACTGGGGACTTTCTGCCCTTCACACTGGGGAATGAAACACCATGCAGATACCACCACCAGCAAAATGAAATCCAGCTTGTTCTTTGACATCTATTTTGGTTTTGTGGGCTACGATCATTGAAGCGTCTGGGAAAGGGGGAGGCGGAGGTTCTGCTCCATCATTCAAGAAGCTGCACCCTCAGCCTGCTTTATAAGGTACCCAGTTGGCAACACTCTCCCACGCGTAGCTCTGTTACTGCTTGGGGTGGCCAGCTAACAAAACTCCACTGCAAACCTTGCTGAGTCCTGTCAACACTGCATCTCATCTGGGCTAATGTAAACCAGAAACTCACCCTCCATCCCCGGGAGGGGTCAGATATAGTTGTAAAGCATGAGAGTGCTGACAGGGTCTCCAGCAACATGCTCCTGTTGTAGCATTAGGTCCATATTCACTGCATCTCAGACTCCTTCTGGATGATGCCTAGGTTTATTCTGATGCCAAACACCTTCTGCATGCAGACACAGGCTTCTTTCCAGTTCACCCAATTCCAGTCTGCCCAATTCCCACCCCACCCCCCAAGCTTCACATTTACACCCATGCTAAAAGAGTGCAAAACTACTCAGTCAAAACAGTGGAGCATTTGTCCTTCAGATGCCTGATGTTTAGATAGCACAAAGCAAAAAAGGATTTGGCTTCTTCCTGCTCTGACTGAGAAGTCCTTCTTGATTTGCCTGCCCCTCCAGCCGGTGGGGCAGATATAACAGGACAGAATTATTTGCTAGGCTAAGCAGAAACCTCCTGACCCAAAGTCTACAAAAGTCAGCAGAAAAACAGTGATGGATTTCAGCGCACACTGACTAGGTGCATGCTCCCTAAGAATAGAAGAGCAACAGCTTCACCCACAGAAATATTCATAATTAACAGATAAAATCTGACAATATTATTTGCATAAGGATAGGCAGTCCCCTAAGGAGCAACAGTCTGTGCTGGTATTGGACCAAGAGAAGGCCTCTACGACATAGTGGTTCCTTGTGAAACACTGACCTCCTGCAGGCTCTTTTTCACCCAGAGTAATTCACCAACTAACTGTTCCATCTAAGGCAGCAGCAGGGAAACAAACAGCTGGAAAAGGAATTTTGCCTTTCTGTTACAAATGTCCTGTGGCCTGGCACAAAATAAAGGACACACTGATTGCTGTCTTCAAGGCCTCTGAAAGAATTTAATGCTAACTGAAGTTAATTCTGGATTCCTTGTTTAGACAGAGAGGATGAAGGAAGAGACAGAGTGAGAGCGCCAGGGGAGAAACTGATTTCCCGTCATTTCATTTCATTATTACCAGAATCAAATAAGCAAAAAACTCACGCATCAGGCTTTTATAATCATGAGATCTGAAAATGAATGAATACATTGGATTACTTTGTACTGACTTGACTTCAGAGCCTTTACAGTGATAGAATTTCAGACTTCTTTTGGAGACTATTGATGTGAGAACTTGCCTTTGACTCATGCAAGTAAGAAAAAAAAATCTTACCTAATCATAGGACTCCACTGCTGGGTCTTTAAGAAAAATGTCCACCCAGTTCAATTTTACTCTCATCACTGTGTTGTGAGGTTTGGAAATGAATTACCACTAAGCAGGGGGGCAGAACTAGACACAGAAGAGCTAAGCTAAAATTCAGCCGCACAGAGTGGTGTTTTTGGTGTTGGTACTTAAAATGGACTTCACAGCACATGTCACCATAGTTCTATGCTTTAATTTCCCACTGTTTGCCCATCCAAACAGACTCAAATTATTTTAAGAAGTAGGCTGAATGGAAATAGAGGGTACCTTTGGTCAGCAGTGCTTGATCACAAGAGAGGCTGTAGCCTATGGATGCGATTAACTCAAGGAGTGTGGCTGTGAATGTCCCAGGTCAAAGTCTTGCTGCTGAAGCAGGTGATAAGCCAGCTGAAATTTGGGATGCATTCATGGTTTTGACTATGTAGCAGTAGAATGGTCTCCTATACTTTTTTTTGTTGAAACCCAGCCGGCCTGTTACCAGCATGATATAATCCAGCAGCATCTAACTGGCTGCTGCCACCCTCTGCCTTCCCCCACCCTCAACACTGGCGGATATGTCAAAGCAAAAACATCTCTGCATTTCTGATCTCCCTGGGGTCACATCTGTTTTGAGTCAGGCTTCTCATTTGGTTCCAATCCACCGATTTCCTGCTACTGTCCATGAAAAAGAGAGTGCGACTCTGTGGCTTCCCCTGGGTGTAATGGTCTAATCTGTACCTTGTTGTGCACTGTAGAGGGGAGGGGGAATCAGTGCTACTTGGGAGCAGATTTCTCTTCCCTTATGATTGCATTCTGTTCTTATGCAAAGCACCTTTATTCTTGCTAGCAGTGGCAGCCCCAGATGTCCTTGTGCCCTCCCTGTATCATCCATATTCCTCCGGCCTCCTAATTGAATCCTTCCCTGGCTGGGACAGGCTTTCCTCATTACGAAGAACTGGATCCAATTCTACTCCCTCCCCTCCATCTCCCAGTCTTTGCTTGTGAACACAGGGCAGGCCCCACAGAGCTTCTGTGGGTGCATGACCGCACCAGTGAACTGTTCTTGCAGCTACCATAATGTTGCTCATGAGGTTAACAGAGCAGGAAAGGCCCAGACAGGTACAAGGCGGTAAAGGCATCTTCTCTGCCAAGATTCTGGCAGCATAAAGATGTAGTTTAGTTCCGAGAAGTAATACCTAGTTCTTTTAATCTATGGCTTTCAGAGTCATTTATCTAAAACATTAGGGTTTTGCAGCTGGTGAAGTAGCATAAGATTTCACATAAGAGCAGTGGCAGAGCCCAGGAGTTGAATGGGTCTCACATTCTCATCCCATAAGATTCTCTCTGTAGAAGGTCAGTATCCATGAACAATGGTTTCGCTCATGCTCTGAACAAGGCAGGGCAATATAAACAGAACAAATTATCTTTTTTCACTCTCACTCACCCACTGAAAATCTCCGTATTGAGGAGCAGTTCGGTCCCCCTACCATATTTATCCTTTGGCCACTTAATCTAAGATACATTGCCTTATGTTGCTCCATACAATACGTACACAGAGATCCAGATCATTCTGGAAGCAGGAGCAACGTAGCAGTATTACCACACTTAAGATGACTTTGCCATGAAGTAAGTCATATTAGCCCAGGCAGAGCATCACAACTATATGTTGGTTTTGGTGCTTTAACTGGCTTGTTCAGAGATAGTTAGCTCATTGTTACAAGGACTGCATTAGGGCATGCAGCAACAGCCAGGCTTATGTCAAGGCAAGTAAACTCAGGTAAACTGAGGCACAAGCAGCATTGACACCAAGGCAAGTTCTTGAGAGTGTTGGGAGAAGAAACAGTACTGCAAATTCCCCAAGTGCCATCACTTTAACTACTAACCCACACTCTTCTACTGCACTAAGTCCATCTGGATTTCATCAGAGCCTGGATATTATTTTTAAAAATAACCAGATTTTTGGAAAACAAAACCCCCCAAAACACCAGAACAAAACCTCTGATCTAGAGGCTTCTCAGCATCTTAAGGAATGAGAGATGCTATTATTGTTACTAGAAATGCTCTAAAGGCAATAGTACAAGGAATGATCTATAAGGCACAAGTATGTTTGTTATGAAATAATTTGGATCCACAGAGGAATTCCATATGTGGCTTCCCCTCTGGTGACTAGAGGTTCCCACCTTGGCAGTGATCCTGGAGTCCCATGCCTACAGGCTCAGCAGCATGGAAGGGGAGTGTGGACGCTGGAGGAGTAATGGGATCATCAGCCGCTGAGGCTGCTGCTTGGCACGCCGACAATGTTTGTTTGCACCTCTTTGAAGATGAGAGATGAAAGTGGCGCCCACATGGGCTGCCTTTGATTAGCTTCTTATTTTTAACATTGCAGCTGCGATTATTTTTCTTTTTCTTGAAGCATTTCTTCCCCAGCACCAGAAACTCTGAGGTTCCCTTCTCTTGGGAGGTTCAACTTCAAGGAAACATAACAAAGAGAAGTGTGAATGTAAAGGAGACTGGACAACTCAGGGCCAGTGGGGACTTATGTCATTTTATTTTTAATTTTACTTCCATTTTTTCCCCAATCCCCCATCCTCAGCGGGTGTCAGAAAGAAAATATTGTTTACTTCTTTTTTAATAGGGAAAATAAATGAGTCCTGGGATTGTACAGAGCTGTCATGAAGAGGAAAATGTCTAATGGTTCAATTCCCAGCTCTGTCACTGAACCACTCTGGGACTTGGGGAAAAGTCAGTTCGCCCATCTGTAAAATGGGATTTATAATGCGTTGCTTCTCAGGGGTATTGAAGGAGTACGAGTAGCATTGATGGAATGCTTCATGCACCTTGGATAGAAGGGGCAATAGCCCTGTGAAGTGCTGTCCTTAATAGATACTTAGAGGAGTTTCCTTCACTGTGGTACTTATCTGACCACAGCAGCCGAATGCCTCACAGCTACTGATGGATTATTTTTTTTTTTTCCTATTACCTCTCTGCATCATAGGATTGTTGCACAGGAAAGCAAGGCAAATGGCAAATTGAATGAAATGGACCCAGTCACATAGAGAATACGTGGCAAAGTCAGGACTAATCCTTTATTTCCTAAATTTCTGACACACCCGTTAGACTTTCCTCCTAATCATATGAGTTTTGTGATCTGAAGGCATCACGAAAAGCCACCTTCCCTTCTTCCTACATTGGTCAGTCACACTGTGGCTGTCTTCCTAGTGCATAAAGAGCAAGTGGTCTGAAAAGGGAGTCAATGTTTGTTGTGCATTAGGCTATTTCCTATCACAACATTTTTGTGTTTGTTTCTCACACCTGATAGAGTAGTTTTTAGGCAAGAATTTGGTCAGATGTTAATCCAGCTATCCACAGTGAATGCTCTAGTTTTAATTGGATGATGTCAGGAAAAAAAGTTTAGCCTGCTGTTCCTTATTTTCAAGACCGATTGACAGAGATGATAAAGAGCTATACATACAAGTGGTATCAGAGGAAACTGCTGGTAATTGGCACTTCCAAAAGATAGCTTCACAAAACCCTGCCACTTGCATCAGCTCAAGTTTAACTTCTGTCAGAAGGCCTTAAAAAATGCTAGGCAGGACCTGATAGCAACAATGTCAATTAACAAGATGGAAAAGGCTGGAGTGGGGATAACAGGAACAGCCAAGGATAAATAACAATCACATTCTTGATACTCATGCACTTCAAAAGAAAAAACACAACCACATACATTTATATTTATTTCTTTGTATTATCTACCAAGACATTTATCAGCCAAAGAAAAGTGGGGGCACGTGGGTTGAGGAAGAATTGTAGCATGCTTGCACAAATCCAGCCAACTCAGAGCAAAATGTTTCCACCAAATAAAGTGCCTGCTAAACCCTCTAAGAGACACTTGAGCTTTGGCATGGTCCGTCCAAAAAGCTTGTACTAATCCAGTCAAAGCATATCATTTACCCAGGTTTCCTTGTCTTTATGGCATTTCACCTGCTCCCAGGAAAAGAGGCAGCCAGTTGTTCCAGCCCAGTGCACCATCCAGGTAACCCCAATGCATAAACACCATCCTGCTCAACCCAGCTCCTCATGAAGGGATAAGCCAGTCTTATAGGCTCTTCCATATCTCTTCAACCATATTATAAAGATATACATTGTACAGGATACCTTACAATATATACCTATTTCAGATTTACTCTAGAGAAACAACATACTCCGGCCCAACTCCACCCAGTCACACAGACTCCAGGACATTAAATTAACCCCCTGCCAAATTTACTGCAAGCCATCTGACCATACCATTTAGCCACAGTAAAGACAAAATCCATACCTAGCTACAGTCAGGAAAGTAGGCAACTCTGTTGAAAACCTATTTATATCACTCAAGGAGATCAATGGAGAGCCCAGGCCTGGAGGCCAGTGACCTTGGATTGACACAAAACTTAAAGGAAAAAATTAATGGTGTCAACTCAAGAGACCACAGCCGTTATTTCAGAGGATTCAAAAACCAGCCCCGCAGCTTACTGATCAAGAAAAGGTGCTTAAGTGCGGATGCATTTTTTGGAAATAGAGCAAATACTCACCCGTTGCTGGTGCAGGAGCAGAGAGCTGCTTCCCCAGGACACAGCAATGGCTGCCTGTGCCACACAGTCAGGTCCTTCACAGCAGCCAAACCTCCCCAAATCTGTTCCTGATGTCACCAGGTGTGGTGCAACACCAGCACTGCTGTTTCTGGAAGAAGTCTCTCCTCAGGCTATCCCAAGGCGACCCTGTGGTGAGCTTTCCACAGGCTGCCTCTAGAAGGTGCTCCCTCAGGGATGTTCCGCCCAAAGAAAGCTGTAGAGGAGATCTGTGAGGAGGCAGCACAGCAGGAGCAAGACACCCGTTGCTTGAGGGGTCTGGAGGCCACACACACTAATAAGATGGATTTTCAGGTCTAGGATTTCTCAGTTCTGCCTCAGCGCTTTCTTAGCTGCCCCAGCCCAAAGCAGCAATAATTCCTGAGGAGCTGCTCAGAGGGCTCTGAGAGTCACAAAATGGCGGCTAGGCAGAGAGAGCACCTCATTCCTGACTTACTGAGGTACCAGCATAGTACCATGTAGATGAGAATGCCAGGTAACACTGTATGGACAATGAGACAATGCACCAACGGCAGGAGACCGACACTTGCTTGTGCTGTGGCACCCACAGCTGCCTGCTGGACTGGCAAAAATGGAGGGAAACAGCATCTGCCCTGAACAGGTACCTGCACTTTGGCCTCACACAGATACAGGCCCTGACCCAGAAGACACAACACTAGCTGCTGGAAACCATCTCTCTACAAAGATCTGCTGCAAACTCCAACAATACTGAAGCAACATATCCAGGACGGGCTTTTGAAAGTAGAAGAAAAGCCCCCACCCTGTCACAGCTGGCCCCAATTTAGAGAGGGCAGCTGAAAAGAGGACCTGCCCCACCTGGCATGACTGCCTGGTGAGCCCTAGAGAGAGGGAACAGGGTTCTGAGTGTATTTCATTGTTTGTTTATTTTTCAATTAAAAACACAAAAATTACATCCTGGAAACAGCAGGCTACAGGGACAGTGATGTTCAATGGAAGTTATATAGAGATGGTGTTCATATTTGGAGTAGCCCCTGATTGATGGTGCAGTTTAAATGTGTTGGTGTGTCTCTGCTGCCTTTAGCATCTCTTACTTCACTTTAACGTAACTATTTTTAGGCAATTAACATGGTGTTGAACATACAGGTCTATGCACAGCAGGGCTGCGCTCTCTAATGTGACCATGTGGGCTACTGGGATGCAAGTCATAGCAATGCTGGCTATGCTCTGATCTTTTAATTTGCTTGGGGACTTTATTTTTTATTATTATTTTTATAATTTTTTGTACTGGGTGAGAGAGCTAGGAGGCTGATCCCCAATCTGGGACCAGTAGCTCCCCTTCAATGTCCAACACCAACCCAGTCAGCTCTCACAGCAGAGCTGGCTGCCACATTGTGGCCTGCTCCCCCAAACGTCACATCTGGCTGATGTAAAACACACATGTTTTGACTGAAGCTTTTTCTTTAAAATGCCAACATTAAAGGAAGGTTTGCTTTGTAAAACTGAAACTGTAAAACTCTTCTGAAACCCAATCTGGGGGATTAAAAGAACCACATGAAACGGGATAAATATGACCTGGACATTTACTTCCTGTGCAGAAGTTCGCTGAACATGTGCCTCCCAGCCTGTCAGTGAGAAACAAGACCTTCTGCTCTTATTTTCAGAAGGAAAAAAAAAAAAAAGAAGAGAGGAAGACAGGAAATTTTGTAAACTGACATCTCTTTTCTATCTCATGGCTAATGTCAGAGACGTTGGTTTCTTTACAGTGGCATCTCAAACACTTTAAAACCAGAGATACACAACTAAGAAATTTAGTATTAATAGGCAAACTATTCTTATTCATACTATATGGTAAAATTGGGTTTGATCCATTTTTAACTGGGAGTCAGTGGCAGAACTCCTTTGGATTTCAGTGGGAATAAGATCAGACCTAAAGATACGATGGACCGAGTCCAAGGATTCTCTGATGATGTACAGAAGAAACACATGGAGAGACAAACAGATCTTCAGTTAGTCAGAAAATGGCTCACTTTCAAACAAACTAATGCAAGATGTTTATATCAGTATTGCCCATTTCAAATATTAAAACTTGAGTTCCAAAAAACAACTTTACTTAAAATATTGTGAGACTTGGAAAAAAAATCAGTTATGTATTCTCTGTATTTGTTTCCTAGGTTTTGAATCTTTAAGAAGGTATAACATTTTTTCTGATGTTCTTTACTAATAGTGAACAGCTAGAAGCTTGATTTTAATTTTTTTTTCAACCAAAGCTGACATTGTGATTTATTACAGTATGATATCAGAAGATGAGACTTAGGGAAAAAAACACATAAGAGCAGGCAATACATAAAAGTAACTTTTGTTCTCAAAATAACTTTCTGATCTCAGGTCCCAATACATGAATTGCAGAGGACAAAATGTAATATAATGTAAAATTTGGGATTGCCACTCTGTTTTGGAAAAAAAAAAAAGTCCCTTTATCTCAGTCAAGTTCCCTAGAAGCTAGTTACACACTAATTTGGGATTATTCCCCCCTCCCTGCAATGATGCTGTTAAATTGTACTGAAAGTGACATTAGTTGCCCAACTGTCACAATTTGGAGAAACACAACTGAAATTTAGAGTAGATGTAAGGAAGACATTTTTTACAATGAGGGTGGTGAAACACTGGAACAGGTTGTAGATGCCCCAACGCTGGAAACATTCACGGGCAGGTTAGATGGGTCTCTGAGGAACCTGATCTAGTTGAAGATGTCCCTGCCCATGGCAGGGGGGTTGGACTAGATGGCCTTTGAAGGTTCCTTCCAACCCAAACTATTCTATGAAATATATAGAGAGCAAAGCACTGAATCTAAAGGCAGACTTCCAACAGAAAAAATTGGCCTCTGCACATGAAGTGTTGTGGGGCACCTTCTCGCACCACTGGCTTGTAACTGCTGCAATAGCTGACCCTATGGATGCACATGCAGGATCCAGCTTGAATCTGAGTTTGAAATTCTCTGTAGTTTGGGTGCTTGAATCTGGAGTTTGTCAGTTCAGTCCCACTGTTGTTTGAGGGTTTTTTTGTTTGTTTTTTAATTTTAGAGTGATTAAGTCTGGATTGCTATTGGTATTCTTGGACAATGGTCCATGTCCCCTATGTGAGATATAGATACCCAATAACCCCACACCATAGTACATTTTTTCCAAATACCCTCTCATCTTAACTGGGTTTGATCTTTGAGATGTAAAGTTCATCTATTCTACTTGCAGCCTTAGTTTTCTAATTCCCATTGAAGCCTTTCACAACCTCTGCTATTGTATAGAGCTGGTAAAAAGATCTTTCTTCTTTCTGTCTCGTCCTGGCCAAATTTAAAAAAACACATTTAGTTTCAAGCCAGAATCAAGGAAAAAAAAAAAAAGTTTCAAAGTCATTGTTCAATGGAGAAAGACCAGTTCCCAAGTCCTTTCCAAATCAAAAGTGGACAGTTCCTCTGCCATTTCCAAGCCGGAAAGAGGCCATTTTATGAGCCAGAAAGCATCCATTTTCTGCGTCAGTCCTGAGCCAGAGAGGCTAGTGTCTGAGTCAGTTCCAGGGGGGGAATGTCTGGCACTTTTCCAAGCTTGGGAGTGTTGCTATCACAGCAATTGTTTGGTGATGCCATCCCAATAAAGCTTCATTATGGTGTTCCTCTTTCTATAAACTTCAGTGCCCTCCAGTGTCCCCAGCAATCACTTATCTAATATTAGGATATTAAAAAATATGGAAAGATTTTAAAGAGACTTATTAAAATGCAATTAGCAGCGTGTACGACTTAAGCAGTGAGATTATTTAAAAAAACGACTTGATTGTGTGGAATGCCACGCACCTTACAGAGATAATAAAGCTGCCAATCAAGTCCATTTTCAAATTAGGAAATTTTCATTCTTTTTTTACAGCCCCCTAAGTGAATATTAAAACTGATTATTAACCTCGGAGTGTAGCAGCGGCCCCTAAGCCTACAAGCTCTAAAAGGGAGGTTTCATAACTGTTGGTAGCCTGGGCTTCATTCCCCATTTGGACTGAGAGCTCTGTGCTTATTTAAAGGGACAGTGCTCACCCTTTGAATAAGGAAATCTGAAAAGCCTGGATGGGTACCTTGTTTAGGAAGGGGCAAAGCTCCAGATCTTGACATTGCAACTCGAGAGGCCAAACCAAACTGCCTGTACCGACCCTGCCTCGCTGTTACACAGCAGCGTTTAGCCATCAATAAACTGCAGGTAAGGCTGCCCCCTCACGTCCAATATGTGAATCTCACCAAATCTTTAGACGTCCTGGTACATAACCTTCATTTTGTCCAAGTAAAAATGTGTAGATTAAACGAACGTTTATGTGGAAACACATACCTTTGTCATACTCAGATTGCTGTGCATAGATTCTCATTGTATGTTATTATTCTCAGTTTATGTTATTACTTTCCTTGCTAAATGTAAAACCATGTCTTCTTTTTATTTATTTTTTGTCCTACATCAAGTGTGACACTTCCTGCTATTTGACTTTGCTGGCATTTTTATTTCATCTATAAAAAGGATCTTTCTCTGAGAAATTAAGTCACATTACCCTGACAGGTTACTCCTTGTGCAGCTCTTTACTCTGCTGTCAAAGTGGATTTATTGATGCTTCCTGGATTTCTCTCTTCAAGCTTACAAACTGGAAATGATGAATTCTCTGGAAGGCAGCAAGCTAATTCTTGACTTGAATGCTTTATTTTGGGATAAACGTGAAGATTCAAAGGGAGTTACTTAGGAGGGAGTAGTCACTGATTCTGACTCCAAAGCAAGAGTATATTTTGGCACGTGCTTAACTTAAAGTATATGCTTAAATTTACCTTTGCTGATGTCTTTGGGACCGTGCAGAGGCCTGAAGGTATGTAAGGTATGTACTTTACCATCCTGGTGCCAGGCTGCTTTGCAGGAGTGAGAGTCCAGACAATATCTAAACAGGGAGAATGTCACTGAGTTTCGAGGCATCTAGGATAGAAGTTATTTTACCACCACATGTATCTCATGACTATAGCTCCCTCTGGAATCTAGCTATGGCACCTGGATCTACTTATGATTCGCATGGAAGCTATCTACACATCTTTTCAAAGTAAATAATCTGCCTGGGTTGGATAATGGGGGTTAGGAGGATGACAAATTGGGTTAATAAAATGTCAGCAAGAGCCAGGTTTTAAGTCTGGAATGAGTCACAAGTGAAACAAGTTTAGTGGCCAGGGTTCACCCTTGATCTTGAACTGGTATTTGTCTACATCACTGAATAACCACAAGTGATCCAGTATAATTCAGCATAACTGACAATCCAGCGTCGGCAATATTGTTGGGGTGGAGGAGGGAGAAAGATGTTACTGCCTCTTTAGAGTCATGCCGCAGTTAATGAGAGGCACTGAAGAAACAGTAGCCACAGAGATGGCATTAGACTTCCCAGGTCTCCGGGCTGAAAAAAAACACCTCCAGCACACCAAATATCTTGTGCTGCTACTGGAGTTGGCAATATGCCTCTCTTCTACTCCCCAGACTGGAGGAAGTATTTTCATGGTTCACCCATGAAGCTGGTCTGGGTGGAGAACGTATGGAGTAGTTTGGTATGCTCATCGGGATGTACTGAATATTGGTGATATCTTAGGAGTCTGAAGGCTAGAAGGGAAAGATAGGCAGTCAATCAGTATTGAGGTACACCAGTGAAGACTCGGGGAGGTGTGCTACAGTTAGTAGAATTGCATGTAAGAGTTCTGAAAATAACTGTTGGTTATTGGTTTTTTTGTTGGATTTTTGGTGGGGTTTTGTTTTTGGGTTTTGTTTTTCATTTCCATAAACAACTATTCACTGCTAAGCAAAGTTTATGATGATTGGAACCACACTGGCAATGACAAAGAGAATTAAGGAGATGTAATGGACATATAATCTTTGGGTTCGTGAGATACTAAGTGTACGGTAATGCCAGCACAGTAAATAACTCGGTTATTAACATATTCTAAAATTAGATCAAGCAAAAACAGCATTCACAAATACTGAGACAATTCCTGGCAGAGAAGAGAGATTACTGAAAAGGTTTGAGTAAGTGCTATGAATGGGTGATAGCCAGGCTGGGAAGCAAACTTCCAAAAGCATAAAGACTTTGTCCCAGAAGCTGCCTTGCATACCTTGATTAGGATCAGCTTCAAGAAAAGCCTCACCGTGGGTGCTGGCAGAGCCAGACACGAAAAGAACAAGCTCTACCCAATGCCAAATCTTCCAGCTGCAGCTTTGACAGTAGGAATTGCCCTGCAAGTCTGTACTCCAGAAACTCACAGCAGAGTTACACAAATGGTAAAGCAGCAGGAAGTCTGATATGCAGCAATTCAAACACATTAGACTAACCAACTGAAAAACTTTGTAGCACCTTATTGAGCAAGATAAATTTTGATCCAAATATTCCTGAACATGGAAGAAGCAGATAACTAGATGCCACAGAGTTTGCTTCTATGGTCTTCTCCAATCTTAAAAATAGACATGGAAAATCTGAAATAGAAATGTGGATTTTTCTGTATTTTTAGAAAAAGGGAGAGGGAAGAGTATCTAAAGCAGTGCTTCACTAGAAAAGAGCAGTTCCAAAACCTGGGATCTTGTCACCCCCTCTGAGCTTTCCTAACCCAAGCCCTGTGTGTTGCAGAATCCCGGTCTGACTCCTCCTGGCTCCCCTGGCTGCATCTCAGCAGTCCCCTCCAGGTGTCAGCCTTGCACTTCGCATAAGATTTTCTTCCCTCAGCCACATCTGGAGTGAAGTGCTGGGTTCAGTGGAGATTCCTGACAAGGGACAATCAGAGATCTTAAACTATTAAATGGATTCCCTGATTTCATTTCGGGAAAAATGCTTGAACATCACAGTCCCACCAAGCCAATGCCACTGTGTAAGGGAGGGGATCTAAATGGCCCCATTAGCTTTCTACAGTATCTGCCAAGAGAACTGTGAACATCTGCCAGCCCGGAAACAGTTCAGGAGCCAGGACTTTCACTTAAGGGTTTTTTTGGGGGGGTTTGGTTTGGTTTTTTTTAGGATGTAATTGACATGACTGTCCTTTCTTTGGCCTTAATTCCTAGCTACTTCCCAAGATACTAAAAGCTTTTGCTCTCCTCTGCACTTTTGCACATAAATCAGAACTACACTGAGATTTTTCTCAATTGGATCTCATCGTGGTAGAGCCACTGGAAGCTAGAATGAAGGCAGGCACATGCAGGCCCACCACTCTACTCTGATTGCAGGATTAAGATTGTTGGCAGTGCTGCTGTTTGGTGTAGGACTAGCACTGTGGGAAATACAGCAAATAGATAAATGCAGCAAAGAGATAAATGGGCATTGTCAAACACACTTGTAGCTATAGGATTGGGCAGATAGCCTGGATGTCACGAGTAAGATTCCTCTTGGGATGTTGCTGTAGTTTATGATATTGCTCTGAATTGCTACAAATCTTTAGGCAGGTCAAAGTTGAGATGTATTTTTAAAACTACATGCATGAGCCATAATGCCTGAAATATTGTGAAAGCAGCGAAATCCTTTGACAGGGTGGGAAGGGAGTTGTGTCAAGACTAAGATATGTGGTGTAGTTGGGGGAAGTTTGCAAAAATACAATGTTTGGTTCAGACTTAACAGGCTTTCAATTTCATGAGTAGAAATTAGACTCTTGGCAGAGTCTGTTGACCTAGTAGGTTTTGAGACAACATCCATGGAGTAGAAACTGGGCTGAGTTCAGGTTTTTAATTCTTGTAGTGTAGGCCACTGAAGAGCTATTGGGTAGCAACAATTTTCAGTAACTACTGAGCTGGGAAGGCTCCAAATATAGGCTATTGATGGGTCCAAAGGTCTGTCATAAGACAACCGGCAAACATGATAATGAATGCAGTTTTCCAGAAGGTCTTTCAAAAAGTCTGAGTGTTTCAAGATTTTTTATAGCTGTTAAGAGAAAGTCTGTCACAAAAGAACAATTCTGGGTGCCAGGTGTCACCAGTTTTTCACTATGGACTTTCAGAATGACCTTGGGGAAACCGGCTTATGCCAATACCTCAGTTTTCCAAACGGTTGCCTACAACATTAACTGGCCAGAGTTGGATTAATTGCATTATGAATGTAAGGGCACTGAAAAGAATGAAAGAATTCAGGAAGAGAAAGATAGAAGTCTATCACCTCTGGCAGCTTCAACTGCACAAAAAGTCCATTTGGTCACATCTGGTTGATCAGTAGCTCTCACCACTCTCATCAAAAATTACTTTCTGGTCTATGAGCGTTAGTTCTCTCCTTTCCGCAGCTGTCAACTATTTCTCATGTAAAGGTCTTGCTCCTCTTTCAAAATTACCTGTATTAAGGCAAATTATATGTTCCCTTCCTTTCCTTGTTGAAAGTCATTTACATGAAGAATCACAGAACTGAGATTATAGATACTGGGGGAGGGAATGCAGAAATATAGCTAAGACTGGAAATTTAGGTAGGTCTCAATTTATGGTGGACAGCCAAAGAACAAATGTCTGATGTCATAGTAAATCATTTATATTGCAAATGATTTAAAATAATGAAAACCCATATGCATTAAATTTTGCCCTGTACATCCATTTGACATATTTTAAGTAGACAAAAGATAGATTTTACATAAATCTTCAGTAAATGTACTTTGAAAAAATATCACCAGGCAGTAAAACCTAACCATTTTAAAAATAGTCTTTGTCTTATACTTGAGCTCCGGCCTCAGTATGCATTGTTCAAAAACAGCAAAAACTTACCCCAGACTGTCTGCCCACTCTTTGAAAGAAAAGAAAAAAACAAAGAAAACTAGATGGCTTTTGAATAGATCCTGCCAAAGCTGTCCTTCACACTATTCCAGGTCTTACAGGATTAGTTGCTACATCTTACCCAAGCCACCTGTGGCTTTGCCTTTGAAGAAGTCTATTTCCAACCTCCAGCGTAAATACTAATGTTCGTGTTCGGTATTTAGGACCTGTCACACACCCACACTTGCAATTTTATAGACTTGAAGCTCACTAGCATAGTTCCCAGTCTGCGGATTTTGTCCTTTGGTTTACCACAATCTGTGCTGATGGAAGTTCATGCTCTTCTATGCTGGGAGTTACTACACAATCTAGCAAAAATGTCTCTGAATCCCAGCTCTAGTACACTTTAAGAGGCAACAAATTCCTTTGGAAGATGCCTGGTACACCTTCACCAGGAACGTCGCTCTGGGAACTGACTAGATACCTCTGAGAATCACAGGCAGAAATTCTTCCCAGGCTCTGCTGTGGATGGTCCAGAAAGGCAAGGGAGGTGACTTGCAGATGGTTTGATGTGACCCTGCCAAACAAAACAGAATGAAGTTAATTTTGCATTCTTTGTGTACAAGATGCAAACATTTGACAGTTCCCACAGGTACCAATCAAACAAGAGGGTGGAGATGTCGGATACCACATACTGTTGTGCTTTGAGCCCTGTTCACAGCTCAGAAATAACTGTAGCAGTCAGCACCCAATTGCCAGCAATAGCCATGGAGCTCAGAGGGACCTTTTATCACCGTTGTTGGGTTTCCAGTTACTACCTAACATTTTTAGTTCCTAACAGACCTCCCACCCAGGCTGATCCTTTTGTATCACGGGGCTGGGCTTGTTGAGCAGCAGCCAGGACACCACCACACCTGGATGGCTGACCCCCAGCTGTTTCAAAGACGCGCAATGTCATCAGCCTCACTCTCCGATTAGTTGCCTATTCTGATTGTTTCTTGTCCCACCAACACTCAACATCTGTCTGGTGATAAAACACGTAGCAGCAGCAACTCTTTGTAGTGTGTCAATTAGGGAAATATGGCCAAAGTTATTTTTCAAAACAGCTGTTAGGGCTGAAAGGACCCAAACTGATGGGCACTGAGTCCTTCCGGATCTTAACAAGAGCCAAGCATGTAAAAAAACTGACTCAGATTGTGCTCGAGAGATTAAAAAACACATCACCCGTTATAATTGGTTCTGGAAGAGTTAAGTAAATAAGGACATGAACCAAAAGGAACGCGGAAACTCTGCCCCTTTAAGAAACAGGACTAAACCAGGTGGATTAAAAATGAGGTAATTGGAATCATGGCTTTATAGGATCATGGGAAAATTGCCTGAAATATTTCAGGCACTATAATGAAGTCTTAGATGCTGTTTTAACTAAGGGGAATTAGGAGGAGTGTTACTGTGAGAACCATGGACTAAGTGATCTTTCCAGGTACCTTACATGGGTGGAAGCTGCTTGTTTTGTTTAAGGTGAAGCTTTTGTGTAGTAGTTGTTCCTAGGCTGCTAGGTATTAGTAAATTTTTATGTTGATAACTTGCTTGTATATGGAAAGCTCTATTTATGGCAGGTATTTGTGGGGAGAGGAAGAAGTAATTATTACAAATGTCCCTGTGGTTGTCATGAAAGCTCTTTCAAAGAAAAAGCAAAAAAGTAAGTATGGTAAAAATAGTACTTTTAATGTGTGTGAATAGATTTTCACTTGTAGCTAGGAAAAAAGAAATACTACTGATCTTGTTCCTTCAGGAGAATAGCACCTCCTTTTCTATGATAATAGCATCTGCTTAATTGGAGGTTCAAATTACAAAGAGAAATAAATAAACCGAAGGGTATCCTGTTCCTTCAGGCATTCAAGGTGGGTTTTACTTGGCTCTCCTGGTAGAGAAGATTGTGCTTGGGTACAAAAGAATAGGGTAAGGCTGATTAAAAGGATGCAGACTACTTAAGGGCACAGTCCTAGGGATACAGTGATAACATGCTTTGTTTGTTTGTTTTCTTGCTAAATGTATTTAGAATGAGAACCAACACAGAGGATCCAATGTTTTTATGTTGCTCAGACTTTTCTGCAGAGAACACGTGTTTCATGTCCAGAGAGGAGAAACTGTGATCATCCTTTTTACACTCAGAGTAAAGCGGAATAAACTTGATGTTGGGTGCGGGGGAGAAGACTTACACTGGATAAGGCTGAGAAATAGGATTTGTTAACTATTGGCAAAATCAGGCCTGATCCTGACTACACTGACATGCCATCATTCATTAAATCCTCCTACTTTTTACTGCTCTAACTATGATTAGAGATAGGCCCAAGCACTCCATGGTTTCCATATCCACAGTTGTGTGGAGTTTTTTATCATGAGGTTATATTTAGATGCCCATTGATGTTGTTTTTCATCCCAAGTGCTTTTGGAAGGGTGAACAGCTGATCATTACACTGAGTTTGCTCGTACCCATGAGCACACTTAACCTAGAGCAGCAAACAGTTATTGTATTGCATTTTGTTTTGTGCCTGTGGGCACACTTAAGTCAATATACATGATGGCTAGTACCACGGTATTGCATTTGTCTACACCCATGGGCACTCCAAATTGCCAGTGTGAGGGAGTTGGTGAATTAACTAGCTGTATGCCCACTGGTGTAGTTACTTCAAGAGCAATACTACTGTTAATTGCTTTAACTTAAATCTAATCATAATGCAAAGTAACAGAAGGAAAGAGCTGCAAGAATCCCAGTTCTTACAGAAAATGGATATTAACATTTTTTTAATTCTAAGCTTTTTTTTGTTGCCAAAACTGAGGAACAAGCTCTTGGGGCAGAAATCTGTGTTGTGAATAATTGTCCTTCTTTCCCTGTCTGTTTTACAGCCAGCAAGCTGCATCGAGCTCATTGCTCTCTCCAAGCTTTTACCTGCATGAAATCTAGTTCAGGGTTGATGCTTACTCTGCTCATTAGTGAAATTACCACCAGATGCTTTGTTAGATAGAGGTCACTCTGGCTGAATGCCATGACAACCTCTTCAAATAGCATGATTGCTAAACTATAGCTTTGACTCAAAATGGTGCAGTAGGTAATGTTGACACGCTGCAATTACTGCTCAGTCCTCAAAGCATGTTCAAACAACATTGACTGCCTCAGTGTTGACTTGGCAACACCAGAACTGGGTTTGGGATGTATATTGTGGATGACTAGAAAACGTAGGAATTTCAGGAGAACGCCTACATGGAGCATTAGCTTATCTCGTTAGCCTGTGTCTAGTCAGGTCTCTCAGAACTCTGTTGAAAAATGGTAATTAAATGATAAGGCTGAGTCCAAAGTTACACGGGCATAGATGGGCTAGGTTTCAGCGGTGCTGGGAGCCAATTTTTGCAACTGAAGAAGTCCTAAGTGGGAGTCTTTAATACTCAGCGGAATACATTAATGCAAGGGACTGGATTAGCCTTTCCTAGCTGTAAAGTCCTCTTTCCTTACTAATAGGACTTATTTTTACTTCTTTTTAGGAGACTGGTGCAAGGAAGGTCAAGCTAGGTGGGCACTGGGAACATGGCACGCATGTGGACTGGATAAGCGTCACAGAGGAACAGACGAGGGGGAAGAAGGTAGAATTCTTTTCCTTATAATAACGCGGTATAGTCCACTGGTTAAGTCACAGAGCTGAGCTGGTTAGAGAAAGCCCTGCAGTGCACTTTTCTCTATGACGATGCCAGGCAGGACATTACAGCTCTGCTAATGACAACCCTGCGTGGCTTCCTGTTCACATCTATCTTGTAATGAAAACTGATTGTGTTACAGATGTCTCTGGTGTGACTTGCAACTAATGTGACTTGATTGGACCAGATAAGCTTATCACTAAAGCATCAGAATAAAATAACTTGGAGATGTGGAACTGCAATTATCCAGATAAAAAATGATGGGTTAAAACTGTAAAAACAGCTACTAATTTATAGCATTATCACTGCAAGATGATAATTTTTAAAAGTGTTTATCTAGAGGGTTATGCTACTAGAAGGAAACTATTAGCTTTCTAAAAGGAACCAGACCAGGTGCAGAATACCAAGCTCCTGCCACCATTATTTTTGTCTTCTGCGTGGTTCTTTTGCACACAGACTTGTGTAAGGTACACGAGCGGAGAAGGCTCTGCACGGTAGCCTAGCTAGCAGTCCTTCCTGTGACTGCAGCTTAGGAAAACGTGTAGACAGCTCTTCTGCATTTTTTAAGAGTCAGAAAAGTGGCAGTAAGAACATGAGTGTCCCTTAGCCATAATGGCTTTGGAGTTCAGAAGTTTATAATACTGTATAATGAGATTTAACCATTAAGTCTTTCCATTAAGTAAGGGGAGATTTGGTCTAGAGGGGATTAAGCCATGTTACAGCAAACACTTACTAGGTATTAAAAGACAGGGCTAGAACTGCTAGCTTTTTTAACTTCTAGCACTCCTACAAAATTGCTTTACACAGGGTCAGAGCAAGGCAGTGAATGGGGTAAAAAGGAGGGGGGGAACCCCGAAACCCAAACATCTGGAAGAATTAATGAAGACATCAGTTCCAAGTGGTGAACCACTTGTTGGGGAAGGAGGGGAGGGTGTCAGACTACGACATGAAATATGATAGACAGAACCGAGCTGCCATGAAACTGTCTGCATTAGTCAGCCTGGTTAATCTAGTTCTTCCCGAGATCCTCAGGGAATGCCTGCAGGAGACCTGCAGACAGAGGCGTGTCGGATCAACCCTCCCTACCAAGCGCAGAACGATGGTATTCAAGTGGCGACATGCCCCAGCCGGTATCGCCCACTCCTGTCCTTTGGCAGGAGGGTTTGCCTCCTGCACCAACATTACAGATAACCTCAAACTCTGGCACTTCCAGGCTGATGCTCTGATTCTGCAGCGGTTGCCATACCCGGCGTCCCTCTCGTTACCTTGTTCTGTGAAAAAGGGATCTTGAAGTGCAAACGGTGTCTCCTCCTGCCCAAGGGAAAGAGCTCTCGGTACACCTGAGGTCACGCACTGCAGACCTCTCCTAGCGACGGCGACCCCTCTTCTTCCCCGAATTAACTGCTTCATGGCTTAGGACTTGTTAGAAAGAGTGTGGGCGTTTGGTTGGTTTGTTTTTAACCGTAAGTCTGTTTTTTTGGCTACGAATTAAGTGCGCTCATTCTTCTCTCTCTGGCAGCAGAGATGGCACGGAGAGGGATCGCCGCCCTCCGACGGGGCTCTGCCCCGCACGCCGCTCCCTCTCCGCAGATCCCTCACGGGAGCTTTCCCGAGCTCCGCCAAGCCCTGACCGGCCTCCGTGACTCACCGGGGACCCGCCGGTACGGCCGCGGGGTCCCTTAACAACTACCGCCGTTACCTCGAGCGACGGCCGCTACCGGGAAAGCGGGTCCTTACGCCGCCCGCGGCGTTGCGCTGGCGAGACCCGCCTCAGCCGGGGCCGGCCCGGGCCGCAGCGCGGCTCTGGGGCTCTGCCGTTACCGCCGCCGCGGGCGCTGTTGCGGGGGCGCGGGCAGCGCCTCCCGCCCCCACGTGTGCGCGCGCGGGGGGAATCCCGCCCCTCCCCGGGGGAGGCCCCGCCCCGGGCCCCGGCCCCGCCCCGCCGCCACCGCCCCTTCCCGGCACCACCCGCGCTCGCCGCGCGCTTGGCGCAGGCGCGGGCAGAGCCGCACCACCCGTCCCGCGGCCGCGGGGGGGGGGGAGCGGGTCAGGGAGCGGTCCCTCCGCCGGTGGCCGTCGCCCCCATCCCGGGAACACAGCCTGTGCTGCCGGCGAGCCACGGGCCACGCGTCGCCGGAGCGCGGTCGGGGCCCACCCCGCTCCCCGCCGCCGGACGCGCTCCGCATCCGCCCCCCCTCCCCGGCGCTCGGAATGGTTCGTCCCGCGGCCCGGCCCGGCCTCTGAGGGGGGCCGCGGCCGCCATTTTGTGCGGCGCCAGCGGAGGGCAGCGGGCCGGTGCGCGGCGGAGGCGGTGAAGGGCCTCCCGGAGACGCCACTCCCTTCCCTGGCCGGTGAGCGGGGCGCGGCGGGCGCGCTCGGGGCCCGCTGGGGCCGTGGGCCGCCGGCGGTGGCGGGCGCGGAGGGCCGCGACCGGAGTGGCAGGCTAGGGCGGGCCCTGGCAGGCGGCGGGGCCGAGGGTGGCTGTCCCCTCAGCCCGTCACCGGCCCCGGCCCCGCTGGGGGAGGCTGCGGCGGCCCTGGGAGATCCCTCCGTGCCTCGGGGAGCCGTCGCTGTTGGTCCCTCCGCGGGCTCCGGGCCGGGCCGAGGGGTCGGTCTGTGTGTCTGTCGGTGCGGCAGGGCCCGAGGCTTGAACGTGAATGAATAACACCTTTCGGCGTGCCCCGTTGTGTAATAAATATAGACGGGCTTATGCCTTAGGGCTAGGAAGGTGAAAACCAAACCAAGGGAAACGAGGTGATGGCTTACGCCCGCTTTCCCCCCTCTCCTCTACTTCAGCAACTTCCAGCAAAGATGTCGGAGTACATCCGGGTGACGGAGGACGAGAACGATGAGCCCATCGAGATCCCCTCGGAGGACGACGGCACCGTGCTGCTGTCCACCGTCACTGCCCAGTTCCCCGGGGCCTGCGGGCTGCGCTACCGGAACCCCGTGTCGCAGTGCATGAGGGGCGTGCGGCTGGTGGAGGGCATCCTGCACGCGCCGGAAGCCGGCTGGGGAAACCTGGTCTATGTTGTTAATTATCCCAAAGGTTTGTCTGCGTTCCTTCGGCTTTTTCGTGAAAGGTTGCTGTTTCAGTTAAGTCTGTGTGAGTCACTGCTACCGTGACGTGGCTGTAGTCTTACTGATGAACCCTCCGATCTATGGAAGTTCAGCAGTTTTATTCATGTCTCTGTCCTGCAGAGGAGATCTGACCCCACTGAGTTTTCAGATCTGCTGTAAGGTTTTTAACTCTATTCAAGCAGTTTAATGACAAAATCTTGCATTATCCTTGGAGGGTTCACAGCCTTATACAGAGTTTTGATGACTGTGGTGTCGCAGGATCTCTGTGTACTCACAGATCCTTCTCCTCAAGCCACAGTGTGGTCAGAGGTACCATTTAAAAATGCTCAGGAAAAGAGGACCCTGACCACTTCATGCTCCCTCTCCCCCCATTCCCTTCCTAAAAAAGGGAAGAAAGTAAATTGCTAACGAAGTATTCTTATTAAAAATTCCTGTCTTCTCCACATCCTCATAGGACTGTGAATGTTACTGGATAATACTTTACTAAACTAATGCAAAACTAACTCAGTCAAATTGTATTTTGGAGGAAGACTTAAGCGTAGACTTCTTTCTTCTCTCCTTACACCTGTAGGCAGTTGGATCTGCATTATAAGCTCCCAGCAGCTGGCGTGTGTCTTTTGTAGTCTGTACTTTTTCTCGTAACAGTCTACAATTTTATACCATGTGCTTCATAATCAGTGGAATCAATTTCCAGAGTTGAGGATGGTGTCTAATGTACTTCTTTATATTCAGATAATAAGAGAAAAATGGATGAAACAGATGCATCATCAGCTGTGAAAGTGAAACGAGCAGTACAGAAGACTTCGGATTTAATAGTCTTGGGTCTTCCCTGGAAAACCACTGAACAAGACTTAAAGGAATATTTCAGTACGTTTGGAGAAGTTCTGATGGTGCAGGTAAAATACTTTTGCAGCTCAAGTAAGGAGGGACATTAGGTAGACGTCAGTCTTCTGACGAAGCCGGTAGAAGCAAGCAGCCGTATAAACTCGGAGGAGGTCTGACGCCGTGTGTCTCTGTCCCTAGGATGCGTTTTGTTCCATCAGCTTTGTAGCTGCAGGCTTGTGTAGGTACAGATGGTCAGGGATATTTGGGAGTGGTAATTCATGCAGATCAGCTTAATGGGTGCAGTGTTTTTAAAAGCTTTTTAATTTATATTACTGTTACTAATTGTTGCAGCTAATATGTGTGTTTATGTCTATGCGTTAAGGAATTAGTGATTGCTGTGATGGGAGTGTTCACAAGACTGATAAACCCTGAAACAGAACTTTACTAAATTCATTCAGTAACAGCCCGCTTGGTATCGGCGGTTACGTCTGTATTATCACTGCCCGCACCAGAGCGTTGGTCTGTATCGCACGCGCTCTGTGTCAGCGGAGCGCACCTGGTACCGCACGGGTGCCTGGGGCCTCGGTGGCCCGAGCTGCCGAGATGGCCTGGCCAGGGCTGAGGGCTCTCCGATGGCAGAAGTCGCGAGGCAAACCTGCCTCAGTCGTCTCCTGTCTTCACGCGTGATGTTTTTACCCTCCCAGAAGGGAGATCTCCCCTGACCCTGCTGCACTTGGCTCGTTCTGCGTTGTTGTTGCGTGGGTGCCTCCTGTGTGCAGCTGCAGGGGTTTGCCCCCTTGGTGGTCCCATTTCTGATGCAGCTGGTCTGGCTATGAAATCACAATACTGCAAAACATTTATATCTCGGTTTTGGTTATGCTTGGGCTCAAGGCGAGCTAATAATTTTAATTTGTAGGTGTCACAGGCCCCTGATTTGACTATGTAATATTAACGTAATTTTTGTAAGAAAAGAGGCGTATAGAGTGAGATAATCAGAACTTTTTGTGTACTTTTTCTGGTGATCTGAATATCAAGACTGAGACAGGAGATGACTGGTAAGTAGCATGTCATTAAGTCACATATACAGGTGTGCACTGTTTCTGTGATCTTTTTAAAAGTCTTTTTTTTTTTTTTTTTTTTTTGGTCTTAGGTTAAGAAGGATATTAAAACTGGCCACTCAAAAGGTTTTGGTTTTGTTCGGTTTACGGATTATGAAACCCAGGTGAAAGTAATGTCTCAGCGGCACATGATAGATGGAAGGTGGTGTGATTGTAAACTTCCCAATTCTAAGGTACTTTTGTATTTATTGCTAGTTTTATTTTTACCAAACACTTGAAGTGCACCTCAGAGCAAGCAGTAACTGTATTGGGTGAGCAGACGAACAGATTAATAATCTGCTCATGGATGTGGCTTTTGAGTCTGTGACGGGACAGGACAAGTGAGAGCAGAGAAGGAAAATAGGGAGGAGGTGGGTGAGCAGGAAGTGAACAACGAGCGTTGGGAAAATAGCTCTTTATGTGGGGGAATTAACTGCAGATGGAAATCTGAAGATGTGTTTTAATGCTCAGCAGTACCTGCTTAACGTGTCTGCTGCATGAATGAATGGAGAATAACGCAGGCGGAATAACTAATCTAGGGAAGATCAGAATGAGTCTTTGTTTGAATTAAAAACTGAACCTGACTGAAGCTTCGGTTTATTTCCTGTGTATATATGCAGTTGTTATTTAAAAAAAAAAAAAAAAAAGAAGAAGGCATCCTCCTGCAGTGGCCTTGTCCCCGTTCTTGTGTATTCCTCCAGTCTTCGTGTTTTTGTGACTCTCCTCCATCGGTACCAAGGTGCAGGCATGTTCTGAACAGAACTTTTTTTTTTTTTTTTTTTTAGTCTGTAACTTACAATCTCAAACTTTCTTGATCTTCAGTCCTCAGAACAGGCAAGATTAAGAGAGGCCTTTACCATAATGTAACTCGCTTCTCAATGATAGTTGTGATATTTTTTTTTTCCATTTTTTCTTTTCCCCCTTCAATTCTTTCCAGCAAAGTCCTGATGAACCTTTGCGTAGCAGAAAGGTGTTTGTTGGGCGCTGCACTGAGGACATGACAGCAGATGAACTCCGACAGTTCTTTGCCCAGTATGGAGAAGTGGTAGATGTCTTCATTCCTAAACCCTTCCGAGCTTTTGCTTTTGTTACATTTGCAGATGATCAGGTACGTCTTAATACATTTTAACTTCATATTTAGACAGCCTACATTTCAGTAGCTTGGTAAAGCACTTCTGGAACTACATGTGGAATGCTTACTTGTCCACTGCCTTGAGAATTCCAGTGGCACTAGCCTGGTTTGATTTATTGAATTGTCTAAGGTTACACTTTGACGATGCTGTTGTACAGATGGGTTTTTAGACTGCAGTTAGTGTAGTAGTGAATGCAAAGATAAACCACTTCAAACTGCATTAAGTATATGCATATGCTTCCTTTGCAGGTTAAATATCTGCTCAGAATCATGTGGGGTTTTTTTTGTCTTGTACTACTAACATTTGAAAAAAAGAAGTCTAACGTACTTAATCAATCCCTTATTTCTTATAGGTTGCCCAATCTCTTTGTGGAGAGGACTTGATCATTAAAGGAATCAGCGTACATATATCCAATGCTGAACCTAAGCACAATAGCAATAGACAGTTAGAGAGAGGTGGAAGATTTGGTGGTAATCCAGGAGGCTTTGGGAATCAAGGGGGGTTTGGCAACAGCAGAGGAGGCGGGGGAGGACTGGGTAACAACCAGGGCAGTAACATGGGTGGAGGTATGAACTTTGGAGCCTTTAGCATCAACCCTGCCATGATGGCAGCGGCGCAGGCAGCCCTGCAGAGCAGCTGGGGCATGATGGGCATGCTGGCCAGTCAGCAGAACCAGTCGGGGCCCTCGGGAAACAACCAGCCTCAAGGCAACATGCAGCGGGAGCAGAACCAGGGCTTTAGTTCAGGAAGCAACTCGTACGGCGGTTCCAACTCGGGGGCAGCGATAGGCTGGGGCTCGGCCTCGAACGCGGGCTCCAGCAGTGGGTTTAACGGAGGCTTTGGTTCAAGCATGGATTCCAAATCGTCAGGCTGGGGAATGTAGACGCAGTGGGCTCTGATACTGACTCTATGGTGGGAAATCAAATTTTTCTAACTCCTGGTAAGTATACTGTAAATTACATATATACTAAAATTTTCCAAATCAGTTTGTTCAGTGTGCAGTATATTCAGCAGTATTTTTGACATTTTTCTTTTTTAAGAAAAAAAAAAAAAAGAAAAAGAAAAGAAAGGTAAAAGGAATTTTCTAAGTTTTGTTACATATCTTGTTGGAATACTGAATGTTTGGAAGCGGACTGCTGTTTGTCCAATAGGTAAACTAACACTACAATCGATAGGAAAGGGTTCTCCTGTAATACTTTGTCCCTTGTTTCCTGGCTACCTGAATTCTTTGCATGTTCAAAATGGAAACCATTGGTCAGAAACAGCATTCTCTCCCTCTTGTTTTTAATTTGATCCCACCATAAGACTCTCCAAGCGCCCCAGTTGGAGAACGCAGTGTCGTTTTTGTTTCGTTTGTGTTTTTTTTTAACACTGTCTCCCCTCCATACTAAAGTACGATATGAAGGCTTCATTTAATCTCCGCAGTTCATCTCATTTCAAATGTGTATGGAAGAAGCACTTCATTGAAAGCAGTGCTGTAAATATTCTGCCTTAGGAATACTTCTGTCTACATGCTTTCTCATCCAAGAATACTTCATCACACCGCACATGCTGCGTCTTAGACGGTGGGTGTTCCATTTTTATCCGCTACTCTTTATTTCATGGAGTCGTATCAACGCTATGAACGCAAGGCTGTGAGATGGAACCAGAAGGCTGTTTGAACTTTTGAAACCTTGTGTGGGATTGATGGTGGTGCCGAGGCATGAGAGGGCTGGTATGTGCGAGATAAAGGAGAGAGCGCATGCAGAGACCTGGTGGTGCATTATGGGATTTTATTTTACTTGGCGAGATGTCTCTCAATCCTGTGGCTTTGGTGAGAGAGTGTGCGGAGAGCAATGATAGCAAATAAAGTACGAGTGTTTATTGCATTCAAAGGACATCCATATGTGGAAGACTTTAAGTGGGTTTTATACCTAGTTAATCAATTAGCTGAATGTGTTATGTGAAATGAATATTTGTATTTTTTTTCCCTTATGTCAACTGCTGTGAATGCTGTATGGTGTGTGTTTTTTTTTCTGTTAATGATCTGTAAGTGTGGTAATGTGAATTGAAGATGATGGGGTTTGTGATGAGAACATTGAGCTTGTGGTGTGCTTTGCAGTAGCTCTTGTAGCAGAGATCACTGGCGAGCTCAGTGTGCCTCTTCAGGGTGGAAGTTCCACTGTCTGTAAGATATCCAGAAGAATGCTGTTTGCTGCAGTTTCGTGTTTGGATGCTTTTTATAAGATTTGTCACTGTAGGAAATTCTTAAATAAAACTGATTTAAGTAATATGTGTCTTTGTTTTGCAGCCCTGAATGCAAAGAATTCATAGCAGTTAATTAATTTTACCCTTTTGAGATGAACTTCTGTAAAGCTTTTCCACAGTAATTCGGTTTGTTTCAGATAAGCATGCTCTAAAAGTTGACAAGTCAAACGGAGCCACCGCTCACCACGTATCGATACCTGACACCCAACTTTAAGCCACTGTACTTTTGCACTGTTCAGTGATACGTATAAATCTAAAATCCAGTTCCCACATGTTTGGGTGCCCGCACCTAGAATGGTAAGCAGTTCCCTCCAGATTGCATCTGTACCAAGGAACGTTACTTATTTTAGGAGTTGAGTTCCTCATCAGAAGTGGGTTGGGGGAGAAACAAACGCTGTCAAGATGTATTTCTGTCCACAGCATCTCCTTTGGGGATGTAAGTTTTTAACGTGTTTTTAGACCAGTTCCACTCATGGGAATTAGGCTTCTGCAACACTTCCAGCTCAAGCAAGCTATAAACTCATGTTTAAAACTAGTCACAGGAAAGACTTTCCAGCTGAATAAAGCATCAGTAAATGTACATAGACTTTATTCCAGGTGCAGAATTGTCAGCTAAGAGGCAGCTTCTTAACAAAGAGCAGGATGCTTCAGTGGAAACTGGTGGAAGATCACTTCCACTGGTGGCAGGAGCTTGAGGAATTGTTTAATTTACTTGCACTTGAAACCCACTGCAGCTCAACCCATATTTTTTTATATGCCATACTACTGTGCTGTAGCTAAGAACATTCTGAATATGGATATTTACACAGCTTTTAACCTATATAACTTTTATGGCTTCATTACTGTGTATTGTATTGAGGCTGCTGAACAGAAGTGGACAAAACTGCACTACTGTTAGTTTTGCACTTGCAGTATTTAAAAAGATGAGTCTCGATGTACATCTTAAAGGGTTTAAAGAGGGGTTCTAAACACTCAGGCTGAGAAATAATCCCACACTTCTGTTCATATCCCACTGCAAAAAGTTGCTTAGATTTTTTTTTTTTCCTGCACCTGTCAGAATAATCTCCAAACTCTGTACCATCTGTGAATTTTGCATTTTAGCACTTGCACTATTACCAGCTACTTCTGCTGAGTAACACTTAAAAATGGTATTCTGGGATCTCCAAAGACTAACTGTGACCCCCCCCCTTCCCCGCAAGGAACTTCATGGTAAGTTTTTGTAATTAGCATGGCTTTAATTTTGTTTAAATTGTCGAGGTTTAGGTTTTAACAGGCTGGTTTGCAGCATTGAGTAATCTTTGCTAATAATTTTAGCCTTCCTTCACCCTCAAACAAAATCCCTGAAAATTTTAGAATGATTTTCAAGTTTTAGTAGTATTTTCTAACTGCGTTGCGTACTCTAGTGTTTATAAGTGAGTAAATAAACTACTGTTGTAAACATATTGAAGTGTTTGGAGTCATGTTTTTTTTTAAAGAGACTTCATTTTCAGTTACATTGGAAAGTGAAACACTAATGAATGTGAGATGCAAGAACGAGGAAGTTTTATGTAAATTGTACGGGGATATATATTGTCAAAACAGGGGTTTTTATAACATTACTTCTAGTTAGTTCTGATAATCTGTTGTCAGCTGAACATGTACTGAAATTATAAATCTGAATGTGGAAGCCTAGTCTTTATCAAACTATGTTCAGAAAAAGAGGTTTTGCAGCTGACAGCAGGAGCTTCTTTAAGGCAGGTGCTGTACAGCTGTCCCTACGCTGAACAGCAGGTACCTACAGAGGTACTTGGAAATGTACAGCATCGTAGGTAGACGCCCCCCAGTACAGCGAGCAGCTGGTGCTGCTGGGAGTCTTCAACTACCAACACCCCAGAGGGAGTGGTGTAGGGTACCTCGATGCTCCACGTGCTTTCGCTGGGTGTGCGTTCATTCAAGGGCTGCAGTCTTCCAAGAATCCACAGCACTATTTTAAAAAAGAACACAATATACTTTATGATAAAGTACAGAGTAATGCCTTCTTTAGGCATGTAAGTCTAAAGTTGTTTTTTTTTTTTAACAGCTGTTGGGACAGAAAACATAATTATTGTGTTTGGATACTCAAGTTTTTTTGTCTTTAACAGAACTGTTAAGCTTAATAAACATCAAGGATTTAATGTTGTTTTCTAAGTATTTAAATACTCTAGATTATATTAATCTAAGCAACAGCTGGTAAGAATTACATATAAGAGTCTTTTAAGAATTATTTAAAATAATGTTTTCAATCCAAGGGCTGCAATCGGTGACTCCTGTATAGACCCCGTCCTGCCCTGCCACAGCACAGTGTGACCCCCAGGACCCAATACTGACCATGCGCCCCGGGCGGCCCCCGCTGCCCCCTCCCTCAGCTCCACGGCACGTTTGCTGCTCCCAGAAGGGGGTTTCCATTAGATAGTTTATCTGTACCTCCTTTCTGGCCGGTGACTACGCTACCGTACAGCAGCAGACCAGAAGAGCCTCTCGGTTCTTCCCCACCCCGACAGAGCTACCCTCTCACTTGTCTCATTTGAAATCGATCTTCTCCTGGTGAACAAATGGGTGTGATATTGGTGCTAACTGAGACTTTCTGCTCCAGTCTAACCAACGCAGTACCATTGTCGAAGTTGACAAGATCGTTTTTATAACCTTTATGAATAAAAATTTTTCCTGCCTGAGCTTCTTCATAGCAAAATGAGCGTTTGTTCAAAATTACCAATTTAATCCTCAAAGCTGAGGGGTTTCTTTGATCAACTACAAGACGAGCAGCTGTCAGAAACCAGTTGTCGTACAAAAGCGAACCACCTCCTAATCTTTGCTCTGTAATAAACAGCACTTGCCAGGGAAATTCTCCAGGCTTGGCTCGCCTTCCTCCATGCGTACACTCAACGGTTCCACTTCTCTGCGTTCCACAAACTGCAAAACAATGAAGGCAGCAATAACTGTTAAACATTTTAAGATTTGGACACTGAATTATTATGCTTGTATGGATTAAATTAAGTTAATGATTCTAAATGTAATTCCTAGATTGTTTTGGAATGGTAAAATTGCTTGCAAATGAATATTTGATTTAGAGTACAATTTTCATTAGTCAGTATTACATACATCCTTTGGAAATGTTCTGTAATCAAAAGAGACAGAATTTGGGCATAGAGAAGTGAGTATTTGTTCTGAATGTAAATTAAGGTAATTGGAATATATGGATATTCTAATCTAAAAGATAAGAGGAACAATTATGCTTTTACATTGTAAAATGTTTCTTCCAAAACTCAGTCTTGAATCTTGAATGAACTTGAGTAACTAATTCAGCACTTCAAGCATTAAAAAAAAAATATTAAAAATCCCCAGCCCAGTACTCTGCAGGAAGGGCATTCAGTGCCTTTTCCCCCTCGCAAATACCTCTGGAGCGTGGTTCAGTTTTCCTGTCACAAACAATGCCAAGCAATTTAAAAGCAACAACAATTTAGTTATTTATGAAACTGCATTCTCCAAAAGAGCTGTAATAAACTGAAGGTTCAGCTTTTTACTCTCTTCAAGGGGAACTGAAGTGAATTTGTGGCATTACTCTGCAACGGTAGCAGCAATAGGGAGCCTCCTGCAAGACCAAGGCACATTAAAATAGTAACCAATTTAACAGATAAATTTAAGGTCGGTATTAATAACTGCAGGGAGTGCCAGTCACGTGGTGTGGTTATCGTAACATTTTGTAGTTTTGGTATTGTTCCTCCCTGTTAAACAGCGATCGTAGCACTTGCCATTTTGAAAATCAGTAACGTGAAAGGTGGCAGTCTGGTTTTTAAAGTGAACATTCTACACTGGGGTGGTTCTGCCTCATCAACTTAAAGGTACTACAATAAAATCTGAGCAAGCCATGCTATTATACCCGCTACTGCACTCCTGCCATCAAGAGTGGAATCGCGTAGCTGAGGAACTGTTACCAGCGCAGCACCGGCAGGGCACTGCAGACTGGTATCGAACAAGCACCACAGAATGGAGCTTCGCCCCTTTGTTACAGGAGACGCACTGAAGTTCCAACTCGGGAGCACGTAAATGCGTGACTTCAAAGCAAGCTGTGTCCTTCGGCCTCACCCTATGAACAGTCTGCCTCGCCGTCTGTAACAAAGCGTGACTGTGGACCAGCAACGGTCAGGACCAGCCGAGAGGTTGTTAATGATTTGGCAGCAACTGCTAATTCCAACTATTTTGTACATTCATGCATTACATGGTTCACAGACAGGAGGGGTTATTTCTCCTTTGGGGTCTTTCCAGTATCCATCATCACTGCATATATATTTACCTGCATCTCACAGAGGCAACAGAAATAAGAACAAGCGAATAGAACAGCTGGGCATCATTTTAAAGCAACACACAAGTGACACCCTACAGTATTTTAGGTCTCTGAGGTTACTGCAGACCCATGCAAAGGCGACTCCACATCACTTACCCTCCCTCTGGCTATTTGCAGGATCTAATACTATTAAACACCACTAATTGGGGAATGATAAAAATGTGTTAAGCTCCCAGCTGCAACTGAATTAAGCCTACCCGGGGTACCTTTCAGTATGCTTAGGGACACCTCCTTAAAAATGCAAATACTTCCCGGAGTTAACAGCCTCTGCACTGTGTTTCAGAAAGGTTCTGCTGACCTTTACAGGCCTGTCTGTGTAAGTCAGGGGTGCTCACGCTGCACACCACCAGAGCCAAGCACCACTCTTAATCTGATGTTTCGGACCCACTGTTACTATGAGCCTTCACGGTGCAGAAGGGGGCTTCACCCTGGTACTGAACCTCGGCACGGCCGGTGGTCTTCTCGGGCCCCGTAACATGCGTACCAGCACTGCTGCCTATGTCCGCAGGCTGACCCCAGTCAACAACTAAAGCGGTCAAAAAATACATTAAAAAAAAGTAAAAGCTAGTACACTGAAAAAAGTCAACCTAATCAAGCAGGATTCAACTGTGATCTCCAGGGAATGGCACGAGCTGTCTTTACTCGCGACAAGGGACGCACCGGTGAAGGCTGTGTGCTCCCAGCTGGGCGGGCGGACACCAGGAACACACGGCTGAGCACTGGGAGCTGGAGAGGGTTTAGTAGATTCTGTGGTTTCCTCAGAAAGTTTGTACTCCCATCCACTAGACTAAGCTGTGACTGTGCAAGACTCACACTGCACACTGTGTATGCAGGAAACCAATACATCCACTAGCGAACACAGACTAATTAAAGAGAAATTGTACCAATACTCTAAGAGTACAGGTACTATATTTTTCTCCTATGATGATTATGCTTTTGCTAGTTACATAAAACTGTTGGTAGATTGTACACTATTTCAAAAGACACTACCTTTTTTTAAAAAAAAATAAAGTGCCTTTTAGAGATTATAAAGAATGGCAGAAATTGAAACATCTTCCAACTTACAAATACAAAATACACTTTGACCAGAAATGGAACAATTACCAAGCACAAGAAAATGTTTCTCATACTGCAATTTCTATCATTGTCTTTACAAAACCAATGTTTTAAATATAAATATTTACACAGAAATTTTCAAATTCATAAATATTAGCACTGACTTACTGATGCACTTTGCCACTGGTTTGTTCCACAAAGCTTCCCTTTGACATTCCGCAACAAAAGACTTCACAACATTTTATTTCTCCAAGAAGCGGGAATAGAAATAAAAGGTCAAATTAATTCCACATCAAACAGGGTTCATTACAGAAAAACAACATTGGTTACACATTCATTTGCTCATTCATAAGGAAAAAAGACTAAGTAGATTTTTAGGTGCCTAAAATGTCTTTACTAAATGCACTGCTTTGCTGCACTACTTTCAGAGTGGGGAAAGGTAAATCATCATACATCTCAGAATGTGCGCGCTAATAGAGTCCATAGCGGACAGCTGTGAATGTGAGGGAGCGTCACCCTTTCCGAATCCGGAGGCTGCTTTGCCTTTGCTGTGTAGCAGTTCCACCGCTTACAGCTGCCCTGTCACCAGCAGCGATGGCACACCGTGATGGTCAGTGCGCTTCAAGGCCACCACGGAACGCAGCCGCCATGGATCTCTTTCCACATCCCCCCCAGCTTTCCTACTACTTGCAGTTCAACACTGGCGCTCACACCAGTTCAGTTATTCTGGGTCTCTACATAACCAGTAAATGTGTGCAACTATGAAATCAGACAGATTATGAAACAGCTGCAGTGGTAAGGCCGTGCCTTCCTAAAACACAATCACCTAACTGTGATTTTAAAATGTTGCTGTAAGCACACACGCACTAGAGTATCTTCCGAAACTGCCTGCTGGGAAGTGGGATGTTATTAAGAACTGAGTCTGAAATGCAGAAACGCAGCATTCAGCAGGAATGCCCAAGTATTCCAGTTTTAACTTCCCTGGAGAGATGCAGTAAGAAATGAAAAGAACATTAAAAATTCTCGCTACACTGATCTTGTAAAATCTTTTGTAAAATCATTCTTTTCTTCCAACATAATTACAAGCAAATCTCTAAGCAGCAGTGTTCAAAGAGCATCAGCACGGGCATACATACACACAGGCGTACACAGAAACATCATTCTTTGGGGAGGATATCAAAGAAAGGACAATTGCTAACAAATTCCATGTACTGAATACAGGTCTTAAGGTAAGCAAGAGAAATTGTTAATGAGAAAAGGCACCTACATGTTTAACCCCTGAGAAATTAAGTCCAATACGGCGGACAGCGCCGTGGTTCACCTACTTCAAGCAGCACATATCCGACATCACAAGAGAGCGCACAGCGGTCACCCAGAACGTACTGCGCTTGCACCGGTGTGATGTGACCATGGGGTGGTGCTTCAGGACTGGGACATGGCAAACCTGCAGAGGATCAGAAAACAAGAGTATTCCCCTTAAAAACGACTTTGGTACTTACTGCTAAAGGCTCTTAGGGGAAACCCCACCCTTTCTCTGCCCTTTCTCTACACCGTTTCGCTCACGTGGACACAGATCTACAATTACTGAGAAGGAAAAGAAGAACTGTGCCTGACTCACTATGGTGCTCTCACATCAAAGGTGTGCAGCCACCGGTGCACAGCCAGGCTACACTGACAGGACGAGCCCAGCGCGCCTGTTGCCTAAACGTGCACTTTGTAACTCTTGACAAGTTGGGAAAATCGTTCCCTAAAATAAAATCATATGCCTGGACCCAAGTTGAACCGTAAGATCAGCTGGAATGCTGCAGTTCTCTTAAAACTTTACTTCAGAAGTAAACTACATGGTAGCTACGTTGTTTAATAGATACGCTACCGAAAACTAAGCACAAAACCACAGTTTCAAAGCACCACTATTTGGTCGCTATTCAGGCCTTTCCAGAAAGAAGTTCTGGGAATAGCCTGGACTTGAGAACTAAACAGAGGTCTCCTACCCACCCGTTGCTGTGTATTTTTCTTCTTCCACCCCGTGTGTGCTCCTGAGGTATCAGTTATGAAAGAAATAGTTACAACACTAGCCTGTGTCTCAATTTTTGCAGGCAAAGTCTTTCCACAGAATGGGCCAAATTGCTTTTTCGGTGTTTAAACCTAGAAAGAATGAGAAAAGGCAAACTAACTGTCTTTACTCTGTCCTCCATGAAGCTTATAGAAGAACAAACTGCTTTTGATACAGTGACTCCTTGAACTTGAACGGTCCTTTCTTGCAAAGTTTAAGAAAACAGGCAGACGGTTAGACTGATGGCTCGTCACTCTGATAACTCACAGAGTGCGTTTCCTCCAAGCATCTGAACTGCTACGGAATTCCTGGGAAGCCACGAGGTCCATTTTATAGATGCAAACTGAATGCAAAAGATTTAACTGACCCCCTGGCATCACTGATCTGTGATAATGGCAGAGGTTGTGACAAAATCTATGAAGTCATCACACCTGTGCGTGCTTCATTTTGGTTTTGGTGAATTTCCCAAAAGAGGAAGGCATTGAAAGGGGAAAAAAAACAACCCCAAACCAACAAAACTGAAGGGATGAGAAGAAGAAATGAATGAGAGATACAGGGATACAAAACTGTAAATTAACACAGTGAAACACAGGCTGAAACAGATGCAGTAAAAGAACTGGGCCTGTCTCACAACAGCTGTGAGAAATGCAATAAACTCCACCTTACCTTAAGGACATCACAGGGGCACAAGACTCCTGGGTGTGTCTCCACATTAAGGGTCTCCACGAATTCCAGCATGATCGGGAAGCCATCTTCTACCTGGGCATTGTAGCTGCGGGAGCTGGGCGGGGGATAAGGTATTGCATAGTCAGGGCTGGTGATTTCTCCAATTCTTTCAGTAAAAATCTGACTCTGACAGCAGGCTAGGGAAAAAAAACCCCAACCCACAACAGAAAATGATGATCACTGTCGTAATAACTCAGTTCAGCTGTACCGGGTAAAGGTAGTGGATCTTTTTCTACACTAGTCTAGCCCTTCAAGAAAGTTTCAGCACCACATATCCACCTACCTATGAAATGAAGCGAGTCTCACACATTTCACCAGTGGGCATCTGTCACTGCTGAGAAAATTGCCCTCTCTCTCTCTCTGTTGTGGTAGGACCAGGGCACGAGCGTTACCCAACACTCCTACCTCAGAAGCGGTGCAGGGAAAGACACCAGGAAAGCACCACTTAGACAGTCACAGGGCTGGAGGTCAGAAACAAGTGTGATAGCTGGAAGCTCGTCAGAAACATTCCGAGGTGTTAAATTTGCAGCTTGTCTGCTGCAGCAGTGTGTGGAGAGTGACAGGATAGCTATCAGCTTCTCAATTCCAGAAGCCTCTCAATGCAGCTCTTTCTTTTTAATGCCTTTGCTGCCAGACATTTAGAATGTAATTGTATTCTCTGAGCAAAACCAGCTGTGCCTCTTGCCGACACAATTGGAGCCACAAATGCTCCCTGCTGAAGAGAAGCAAGAAGGAACAGCCACAAGTGCCCCAAGGATCTCTGCTTGTTTTCAGCATCTGATCAGTGTGAAGTGGTGCTTTGATCAGCTGGGAACAAGGCTTTATGTTGTGCTGCAAAAGCTGTATGAGCAATCCTTTAATTGATGAGGGATGCTGGACCGACTGATAACACCGGCATATTTTTGCATCACTGTGACACTGAATTAATTCTAAGAGGGAAATAGTTTGACTTTGAATTGCATCCTCAAACACACCACGCTAACCTCCACCATCAAAAATGCCATTACCCAGTCATCAATTACAGACTGTCATCTAAAACAGACCATACAGTTTAAGGTTGTCATTTTAATGGAAGGGGACCAAGCTGTGAATGAGAAAATGAACATTATTGTCCCTTAAGTAACTATGGATTTCGTTAGCCAAGATTCGAAGCTCCTTTTACTTCAGAGAATGAAACCTGCTTCCACCCTGCAACAGCCCTACTTGCTGCTACGGGAAGTATTCCAATACAAGTGTTTACTTGTAAACGAAAGCGGCAATGGGTAAAATCATAATTTTTTTTTTGTGTGTTTGTATGGCTCTTAGCACAACTACAATACCACAACACAAGTAATGATGCACTTGGGTACTAACTGTTTCTTTTAGCACAAGCTGTAATTTCAGAACAATCTTTCTCTGTCCATCTTCCCAGGAAGTTATGAGCAGCTGCTTTTATTTGACATAAACCTATCCATCACCACAGTGACTGAGCATCTGTGTATGCTCGACTCTGAATTCACTGTCCTAGGTTTTCAAACACAGCTGACAAATAGAGTAAAACAGTTAATAAATACCTAGCCTTGCCTATTCTGTTAAAACAGCACTCTCCTGATTTTTAAATCCTGTTTGAAATGCCTCTCTTGGTCCAAAGAAGCAGAGAATGCTTGACTAATTCACCTAGAGGTTCTAGCTGCCTCCGAATCTAGCCGAACAGCACACTGCTTTGCACCAGCAGAAATCGAGCTACAAAGGGAATTAAATCTTTTCCTTTCATGTTATACTTGTAGAGGATTATCAGCAAGTGGTTTTTTTCCTTAATTGTTATTACCTCATTCTTCCCAGCCAAACGCACGTTTCTGTAATTCCACTGATTGCACCGCAAACTACAGAAGCATTTGATGGCCACGTAAGAATAAAGCATGTTTTTCAGCACACTCTCCTGAGCTGCTGCAGGTGCTGCTTACAATACTACCAGGGACATAGAGTTCACTGCCTCTCTCCAGGCTTTAAGGTTCCACTATAATGCCTCCTTCTGCATGCTGCAAGCCCAGGCTAAGAAACAGCCCAAAACCTACTTGATATGCAGCTTTAGCAGTATTCTGCTCACAGCCATTTAAGTGTAAAAAAATCTGCTTCTCTGAAAAACTGAAATTTCCTCATGCTGCGAATATCTGTCCCAGCTCTACAGCCCCTACAGGAGTAGTCTGGAGGCAATTATAGGAAGAGATAGGAATGAAAACATGGACTCCTTGGGTGCGAAAAAAGACTCAGCGGGAAGTCCTACCCTAAGCATACAAGCCACAATATAACGAGTATTATCTTTACACCCCTAGCTCTCTACTGAAATCATTAGGATGATAGAATCTCAAATCTTCTGCTAGTTCTGCATCAGAATCCTCTCCTATTACCTATACAACCTTTTTTCCCCAGGCACGGGATCCACAGTGTGAAGAAGGGATACTCAGGTTGGTGAGGTTAAATTCTCTACAAGAACATCAGAGCTAGAAGGCAGCAACACCTTGGCTTCTATTTACCATCATGATCATGTCATCTTCTTTCCTTGAAGTATGTTTAAAGGAATGTTATTAAACTAAAGCTCAGCATAAAAACATGTAGAAGAGAAATGGTGGAGAAAAGATCACTGTGTGGTAACACACACACATATATATACATGTAGAAACAGAAAACCACTGCATATAACCAAACGCTATAGTTTCTGAAGGCTGTTTACTTTCTCTAGTAATAAAAGGGCAAAGGGACACATGATGAAATTAAAGGCCGAAACCCACAACTCTAATACAAAAACAGGACTAAGAAATAGCATAGAATTAATCTGTGCAACGAGCTGTCATATGAAATTTAAGGCAAATGCTAGTGCCCTAAGTTCAGCTTAAGCTAAGAGGCATACAGACAGCACAGGATCTGTTGCACGGGATTACGCTTCTGTATGGGAGTATGCTTTAAAAATCCCTTAGTGAACTGTATCTTCCCCTGAAGCACAAGAAGCTGGTCAGCATCGAGGGCAGAAGATTGGACATGGGGGATCCTTAGCCTGGATCCGTTCTAGCACACGTATTCCAGAACTGCTCTGAGCTGCCCGGGTGTTGGTTGAGAGGCTCTTCAGGGCAGTGATTGCTCTGTGTTCACGTGGCAAAAAATAGCACCACGTGTCTGCACAGAGTTGGGATCCCCGTATGCTGTCACAATACAAGAACAGTGTCCCATTAATACCCCACTAATTCAGAAAACTGGCCTTCACCTTGTTTTGAAGGACTAAAGGAGGAGAAAGACAGAGACTAATAGTTTTTCAGGCTTCATTACGTCTGCCTCCTTTAAACTCAGTTTCCTAATTTTGATGTGAGATTTTCGTAACAGAGTTTGGAAAAAATGTGAGTCATCACCAATAAACTCTCTTGACTTGCGCTCACATGAGTAGCCAAAATGAGCTGACCCAACAGAAGATACTCTGCTAGTCCAAGGGAATTTGCAGCTTGAAGATGAAAAGGCTCAGACTGGACCTTATTTTTCTCCTAATATCTCCTGGATGTGGCCGCTGGGAGTTCCCTTTGTCAGGGCAGTATTTTTTTCCATAAGTTTGCAAGCAAGAAAGTCATAAACTAGCCAGCACAAAAAGGATCAAATAATTTTTTAACATCTGCCAGCAGAAATGCTGTCCCTTGACTTCTCAGTACAAGCTTTAGAGCTGTCCAGAGAGTGCTCAATTATGCTTAGGCCGTATTTTTATTAGAATCACAGTGAGCTGTTTGCCAGAGGCTTGAACTCTGAAAAATGACCCCCTCAAAACTTGCAAGTCCATTGCCATTGGCTCATTAGGTCTCCAATGAAAGGTAGGTCATAAATTGTATCACCGAGCCATGACAAAATTTCAAGCTGCTTTGATCACAATTCACTGTGACCATGAAACAGCTTCTGAACAAGATTAAATACAGTAGAAGCAAGCCTCGGTATCTGCTTGCACAGCCACTCTACCCCCAGAGCAGTTCCCTGCAGCATTCACCTTCTACCACACTTACTAAGCATCTTCCCAGTAAGTCAAGGCAGCAATGTTATCTCTCATTTTGCAGACGGATGTTCAAAGCTGGTACCAAGTGACCGGCCCAAGGTAACACAGAAGTCTGCACATGCAGTGTCCTGAAGTGAGTCTAGTGTCTCGTCTAAAACTCTCCATCCCCTCCCATGCTCACTTGGAAAAGGGTTCCTCTCCCATTTACTACAGGCACTAAAGAGTGGAGATGGGGTTGGACAAACCGAGCCTCAGAAATTACAATTAAAAGCGACTCCTGCTAAACTGCAGAAATAAGGTAATGCTGATCAGCTAATGCTCCTTAATGCCTTGAGCTTTTTAATCTTCAGCAGTTCACCTACAGCTGCTCAGCTCTGACTTGTTAGCCTCTTGCAATAATCATCATGTTTCCTCCACAGAGTTGGGGAGCTCCGGTCACTGCCAAGTACGGAGCGCTGCATTTCTCCAACAGGTTTTAAGAAGATGGTCCCTGCCCAAAGAGGGTACAGTCTAAAAGGACAACAAACAGATATTAACACGGAGCAGTGACAGGACTCACTGTAAGGGACTGAGACAGTATCAATCAACCCCACAAGCAACTGCGCTGAAGAACAACATTCCTTGTGTTGCATCTATTGCGGGGAGGGCACTGTTGCCTTCCTCTGTATGAAGGCAAGACACCTAAGCTGCCATGGTGACATTCATATTACTTTACCAAACTCCTGGAACTCTGAGGCTTTTCTCACCAGAACACATTTCAGCCATAAGGCTAGGTTCCCAATGGCAGATATGGCCAGAGTCACAAAATTTGGATCAAAAAGAAAAAATTTCAAACTTTTCCAAAGAGTGAACGGGCTCTGAAAAGAAATAGTTTCAATCTACAAATCTGGGTGCAGCCAAGAGCATATCTAAAAAGAATATTAGGAAACAAATGTGTGGTTCTGTTCTTGCTGCAGTTTAAGAACTATGGAAAGTCAAGCAACAAGAGCTGGACAAGAGATTCAAGAATCTTCAGGTAGCTGTGATGCTCAGGGGCCTTTCACAATGGCTTCTCTCTTATCAGTTCCTGCCTTATCTACCCTCTTTTTTCCCTAGTTACACATGGGAAATGCACGAAAATGAATGCCCCAGAGGCTGCCATCAGCTTTCAACAAGGAACAGCCTCTTTATTGTCTGCAGGAGGCAGGTCTGAAAGGCAAGGAACCAAGACATACAAGTCACAGAGCAAGAGAAGCCTGCAGCCCTTGGGCAGACTGCAACAGGCAGGTCAGGAGGGAGGGCAAACCAGCTCTTCCCAGCACATCTGTCTCCATCTCTGCCTAAGCGAGGAGAAGTTTAATTATCTCACGCTGGAAAATAAAGGAGAAAAAAAAAAAGAGCCTGTCAATATCAGCTTGTTCAGAGAGGAGCCCAAAAATCAAAGGGGCAGCTTTTGCTCTCATGTCATGAAGGCAAATCTGCAGAAACCTTTGCTTTGCAGCCCAGTGGCTGGAAGAGCTTCACCACTTGCATCTTAAGGTCTCTTAAGGTCTCTGAAATGTGGACAGGTTCCAGCACATCAGCTGCACCACAGTAATTCCCAAGGTGCACATCTCCACCCATCAGGGTAGCCCCAGCCCCTCGATATTGCAGATAAGCTCCCTCTGCTAGCGATGTGTTCAAGGAGGAGGGCTTAAGTGTGCACACATGAATGGTCAATGCAAAGCTGCTAGTCTGCTAGTTCACAGCTATTCATTTTGCACCTTCACATTAAGACCAGGCACACGCTTTATAGCATAAGTAAATCCATATACTTGTGCTAAAAGCCACCACTTTAGGAAGGGGAGGTTGAATGAATAGGTCTGTTTGAATACACTGCAGATATGAGGAGTTTGAATCTTGACTCAGACCCAGGCAGCCATGGCTGGAAAAGGTCTGTAATAGGCTGGACTTGGGAAGCCAAATGCCAAGGTGGCCTTAAGTACTGGAAATTAGACCCAGTTCTGCATTTCAGCACTGGGGAGCTCAAAGAAACTATCTTCCCACCTGTGACAATATTTAGTGAGCACTATGTGTTCTGGTTCTTCCCAGACAGGATTCAGCTCCAGGTGGGCAAAGCTGCACCTACAAAGGATGAATGTGACACCACGTGTAGGCACGCGTTTCACTGCAAAGTGAATCCTGAGGTGCCGATCATTGCGCTGATTCAGACAGACGCTTTGCTGCCTGACAACACATAAGCTTTCCCTAGTTCTGAACTGAGAAGCAGAGCCAGAAAGGTCAGCTAGGTAAACCTCATGCTGTGTGCCCTTCTGAACAAGAGATCTGCGCCCGGCCTTGTCTCCCACCTAATGAGTGGATCATTGTATCTGGTGTCAGTCATATGTGGACTGTGCTGCTTCTTGGCCTACGTCCTTCCAGGGAGAGTAAGCAAACTATTTCTCCACTAAACTTCACTTCAGTTTTTCCAACACATCTACTAACTTGTGTCCTGAACACTCCGTATCTCAGTACCTGGGGAGCAAGATATACTCAGTTTTTCAAGGCTGGTTGCACTGGCAGCCATGAAAACTGGAAGTGTCTGCAGTGGGCAGTGTAAGACAAATTTCTTGCTTCTCTGTTCAATCTGTCTAAAGCTGAACACTGGCGGATGCTGCCTAAGGAGTAACCAAAACCAACTGCCAGTGCACCATTTTACTGCAACACAATACTGCTGTCCGTAACACCAGCAATTAGCCCACAGCCACTCTGCAAACCAGGGCCTCTGCTCACAGCCCTAACTAACCCCCTGTATCTTCTTCCTGCTGCACCAGGCACATAGGAAATACTGAAAACAACAACAAAAAACCCACAGCTTTCACCTTGATGCTAGTGTTGGGACTGGATTTAAGTGGATGTTGTAGCTAGGGAAGCATCTACCGGATCTAGCAAGAGCTCACCTGTGCATGTCCTCTTGTTTTTATGCAGCGTGTAGCCAATCCGACAGCTGCAATAGTAGCCCCCCACATAGTTGTGGCAGTGATGATTGCAGAAGGGTTCACCATCAAACAGCTCTTTGCACTCATCAATATCTAATGGGTGAAACACAGAATTAGGCAACCAACACCCTTCAACAACATTCAAAGCAGAGCCCCTCTGTTTTGTAAGGTTGGCCTGTTTGCCTTTGGTTCCTGTACCCTTTTGCATCTGCCTCCGTACAATGAGACCGCCTTCTCCCACCTCCCGCCAGCAGCCACGGTCTGTAAGAGCACAGGGAAGCACCGACCCCACCATAGCTGTGTCTCTTTCATCTACAAGAGGGGCTGGTCTCTTACCTTCGGCAGCATAAAAGGCCTCAAAGCCTGTGAATGGTTTCTCATTGGAGTAGTCAGACCGAAACACTACCATGAGGTTGTTGTCAACAGAGACGTATGTCTTGTTGCCCGGAGCCTCCTCAGTGTCTGTATTATCCTTTCCACACAGCGTAGCCAAGGTCCTCCCACCAGAGCTCAGCTGCAAAATGAGCAGACAAATCTACCAGATGAGCACAGAGCTTTGCTCTTCTCAACCTGCTGCTATGGTTTGGAAACTATGTGTTTAATGGTGTTAGAAAGGAGGCTTGGATGCTCTCAAAAGGTGCTTCTGGAGGTCAGTCCAGACCCAGGGACAGATAAGAGAAGATTTCCCCTATTCTCTGTGCCTGAAACCCGTAATTTTGTCTCCCTTTTCCCTTTCAGAGGCCCACATAAACCTGCGATGCCAGCCTGGGCTATCAGCACCATGCTTTGTTTACAATGCTCTTGTTAACCTGGCTCTCTCAATGACAATAAGATCTTGGTAAAGCCAGAGACAATTGGGGTAAAAAGGTTTCATACACTGAGAAATTAAAATGTATAGTAAAAGGTCCCCTTAAACCAGTGACTCACTTCCTCTATGATTCACTTATTGCAGTTCCAGCTTTTCAGTTATCTTATGCTCTTAATTCAAGAGAAATGTTCTGTTACAATGGGGTTCATGTTGTATATGGTAGTGAGAGAACTGCGTACTACAGCCCTACCAGAAATGATTACTCTGTGCCACCCAAAGGAAATTACATGAAGAACACCAGATTTGGGGAATGGGAGCAGCTTGCCATATAAAACCATGGAAATGAAATCTTCTATATGGAAACAAAGCCGCTTGATTTATTTCCACCAGATTCAGAAGTACTGCTGATGCATTGGTTTTGCATACTCCCTATGAATACAGCTCCCTCTTTAATGTATATCAGGCTGTGCAAACAACAAAACGAGCGCAGAGGTAGCATGGCCTCAAATCAGCAACAGGGCAGCCTAGACTAGAGCACATGCTAGCACATGCAGTACAAACCTTTCAGGGACACCGCTGATCACCCAAACACTTCCCAAAGACAGTATCTTTGTTTCTTTTGCTGAGGTTGTTTCTCACATTGGCTAGCAAACACACCATAGCAAGTGTTCCAAGTGCATGTTTAGACAAGATGACAGTATCTTGTTTAGACTATCGCTTACACTTTTACGGTCTCCCGTTATACTTTGCGTAAAGCACTACTTGTTAATTTAAAACACACACTGTCGGCAAAATGAAGCTCAAATGTTGTTTTGGGCACAATTTCAAACCTTTTGCTCCACGAGAGGGGAACATCAGAATTTTCTGAGCACAAACAAGTCAAGTTTCAGATGTTCCAACATGACAATCAGTTCTACTTCCCAGTCCCATGGGCCTCAATAAACACATCATTTAGAAATCAGCTGAGTCTGAACTTTACTAGCAGACTAGAATCAAGTGCTTGTAACAGTTATGTTGTTGGTCCCACATGTGTCTGGGATCACATATACACAGTTTCTGAGAACTCAGCCTGCTAAACATCACCCTGCCCTACACATACCTTCACATAATCGTATTCACACAGGTAGGACAGCTCCAGGTTGAAATGGGTGAAGTAGATGCGGACAGAATATCCCTTGGGGACAGTAATATTCCAGATTCTCTCCTTATGATTTGGGTAGACATTTGGGAAGTTGGGGGACGTGATCCTCCCATACATTTTCTGCAGCACAATGCTGCTGCTTGCTCCACTGTAAAGCATAGCTAGCAAGACAAACAGCCTGTGTCAAAGGAACAGAGATTAATGGAGAAAGAGTAAGCATCAAATCAGACCATACCCCAAAAGCCACACACCCAAGTTGCCAGTCTCGGTAACAAATCAGATATCTAAAATACTCAGATAGCTGAAATTGTCGTGCCCAACACCCTTCTCACTTGACAATGGAAGAAATCAAGAAGTATCAATGGAGTCATACTGTAGTAACAGCTAAAGAAGATGAGAATCACACTCCTGCCTTCTAAGGCCTGCACAAAGCCGAGTGGCCAGAGGAGCTAGGGAGGTCCCTGCCACTGCACTCACCTCATCGTGTTGCTCTCCTGTCTGAGCCTGCTCTGCTCTGAGCCCTGGGGAAGGAAACTCTTCTGATGTATTTGCATTTGGGGGCGGATGTATTTATTGTGTGTGCTCTGCTGTGTTTGTCTGGATGTTGAACTCTGATGTTTATCTCCCTTCCACCCCCTTCAGCCTGCTGAGTTCTGGGAACAGCAATCACTAAAAACCAGGCTTGTGCTCAGCGCATGAGGCCTCAGTCAATGACAGGGAGAGGCAGACAGAGATGAAGCGGATGGATTAGGAATGCTGGAGGCTCTTGGAGGGAGCCCTAGTATCACAGCTCTGCGGGAACGCAGGCAGTGGGAGGAGGCACAGAGCGACTCCAGTGTCTGCATGGGGCAGCAAGGCGAGCGGGGCAATGCTCCTCTTAACTAGCTGATCTACAATTACTATTAATGCAAACAGCGTGTTACCGCAAGTACAGTTTCTTCCATTGTCAGAGCAGGAAGATGTTGAAAACAAAATAATGGGGCACGTCACAGGATTTCAGAACAGTAGCGAGTGTGTAATGGGACAGGAATACTCAGGTGACACCACACTACAGCACACACAGGCACAAGTTTAAGAGATGCCAAAGTCTCCCAGTTCTCAGCTGCACATTGTAATCCAGTGCAAGGTTGTGTTCCCCGAAACCTGCTCCGTGCTTTATTTATACGCATGGATTGATTTTTATCCCATCCACCCTGGAACACAAATATGGTAAAAAGGTATTCTTAATAAATTATGTCTTTTGAACCTGGCTTGCTACAGAAACAAGACAAAATTCCTCCATGCTCACATTTGCCTGTGTAACCTAACTTTAAAAGCCCAATGATCAATTTCTACCAAATTGGCACAAGAGAAGCAGTTCCAAGGATATCAGTGCAATGGAAATAGGCAGATGGATAAAAAAAAATTAATTCCTATTACTGGGGATTCTCTGAGGAAAAAACTGAAAAACAAACTCAAATTTCTTTTAAACATTTGTGAATCCACACAGGGATTTCATACCACTACAAGACCCCAGGGAATTCAACTGGGCGAGCCAACACTATAGCACATAAAGCTTTATTAATTCCACTGCTTGCAGACTGCTCTGTTCCAAGTCTACATTTAGGTTTCCCACAAAACTCCTATTCCAGCGCATACGCCTAAGTTTATAGAGGGTGAGAAGCCAGATATGTTAATGCAGAAGGTAGGTCCCACCTCTTCCTTGACAAAAACAGACAGAGAGGAGGAAAACTGATTTGCAGCAGGGAACAGACTACCCGCACTGCACATGCAGGAAATTTATACTGAGATATCCTGTAATTAAATGGACAACTTCTCACACTCATTTTTGTACAGCCAAAAAATCATTACCCCAGGCAGTGAAGTTGGTGCTGGCAGGAAAGCAGGAGTTATTGCATGAACAAAACTAAAGCCAACAAACCATTTAGCAGACTGCAAACAGAAAACACCATTTAATAAAAGCGAAGGAGAAAACCAGTGACAGGAAGAATTAACTGCATAGCAGCAGCACCTACAAGCATAGTTAACGGTCCAGAACCCAGAGGGGAGTAGCTTTTCCTCAGGCCCGCTAGCTGCTAAAATGATCCTATCAACACATGCAAGATGTGGACTTATACTGGCTGGAAATGAGGGAACAGAAAGAAAATTTTGCAAAAAATCTGTCCATGCCTAACTGAGTAGATGCCTGATTCTGACAGACCTAAATACTTCCAGAAGTTTTCCACATTAGGCTTCCAGCTCAGTTCAGTAGCAGAGACATTGACAGTCAATTCTGATCTTAAGACTGAAAAGTGTCTCACAACCACAGAATTTGATGAGGCCCCTCAAGCTGACGGTTGCCACCTAGCACTGAAATAAGAGAGTTTACTTAATAAACTGTAATCCTGGAGACTGAGAAACTGCATGCTTGGTGCACATACTGGCTTTCCTCTGGCATGGTCTGTGAAGAAGTAAGACTGCTGTGATTTTAGTCCTTAGCACCTGATGTGAACAACACCAAAAAGGTCCCTGTTTCTTTGCCCAGAAACCTTCCACCTCCAAAAAGCCGCTGGGCATCAGTTAGCCAGGTACAGCAGTATCTTGAGAGCACAGTGATAGGTAACCTCAGGCCCCATAGATGCTCCTCTTGCCCACAATTTCCCTTTTGTCTGTGCACGACTAAGCCAGCCTGAAGGCTGAATGGACTTCATCCATGTCACTGCAGTTTCCATCTGTCTGTAACTTGCTGAGTTACTGATCCACTTTAGGAAGCCTGGGTGTTACCTGAAATGACAGATGCCTCTTGAGAAGTCTGTTCAGCTGTATTCTTGTGCCCCTGTCTCCTTCCACGCTCAAGAGCTGAGGTAGTACAAAGGCAAGCCATCATTTTAAAGAGAATCATCAATACGTGTGAAAACCAAGGTTCGGAGAAAGGTCTTCCCCTTGGAAAAAAAAAAAAAAAAAAAAAAAGGACAACCTTCTGTGAAACGGAGGAGTATGGAATGACACAGAGATACCAGAGAGACCTCCTATGGGCCCACAATCTCCCTCAGACCCTGTAGAGTCTCTCAAAATACACTTTTACTACTCGACACTGAGGTCTGTCAAGGAAAGGTTTCAAACCCCTCCTGTGGCAACAGTTAAGTGCAGACAGCTAAGTCAGACACATGAATAAATCAGCAAGCGCAGAGCTGCTCAGCCAACACAGTGCTCCTCAGGCTGGTACCACTAAGATCCAGAGACCTGATCTCCTCTTTCCCTGCAAAACCAGACAGCAGCAGGAACCAACTGAAAAGATGAAAAGGCTGGAAAGCAGCTCTGCAGGTAGGTCCTTCATCGAAGCTGTGTGAGATCCAGGCTAAGTCCCAGGTTAGCTCATCAGTTCAGATTTCCCTCTGACCCCAAGTTTTGAAACTAGAAAAATGTCACCTGAGGTAAATTCTGCCAAACCTGTGTTCCTACAGGAAAAGCTTCAGCTGTGACAAACTCTGAGATCCTGTAAAAATGAAGTCAATACAGCCCCACACCCATTTAATCAAAAAAGTCCCAGACTGCTCTATTCTCAAATGGGCCATGCAAAACCACACACTGCCTCAGAAAATCGTCTTGTGCTGGGGGAGAAAACCATCTCTGGGCCTTTGAAAGGCAGCTCCTGCATTCTGCCTGCAATTCCATGAAAAGCACTGCAATGACTGATCACAGTCAGGACCAGATGCTTCAGGTCTAATGAACAGGGCAGCAAGCATCTGAACGTGCCTCCAGATCCGAAACACAGGTACAGTGCCAAAGCAAGAGGCTGGTTAATGAATGGAGGAAAAGCATGCACATGCCTTCCTGGCTTCTCAGACGAGACAGTGCAGTCATCTACCACAGCAGTGGCTATTCTTGCGTCACAAACCAGGAGAGCAAATGAGCGTAATAGCTGCTTGCTGCGATCCCCGAAGACATTGCTCCCCACTGCCCCTTATTTCTCAAATGCCAGCTGCCTCTGCAGAGCCCTAAGAGATTGCCTTGATGCTTGCTGTTCCGTGGCTAAATCGAACCCTCCTGCATTGAGGGGTTCAGAGGACTGGGGGGAGGACGCAACAAAGGAAAAGGCGCTCTGTTTCCTCAGTACAAATCAAATAGCGTGACTGACATCAAAAGACAAGCACACAGACGGAGCAAGTAGAGCACAGAGTGGGGCAGGGGGAAGAGCGTGGCTGCTGTGAAACAAGAAAAAAATAATCTCACCAGGGCAAAAATAACAGAGAAAGCTCATGCAATGGGGCAAGATACTTTCTCTCTTCAGTTAGTGTGTGCTTTCCTCCTTCCCATACTCTCCATTGCTACCTGGTTGTTTTATATTTTGCTTGCAAAGACGGACTCCAGCTGCTACAGAGTGCTGAGGCGCATTTCTCCAGCAATGAAAAAAAAATCACTGGGCATGTCCTCTCTACTCTGCACTAACTGACTTCCAAAGGACAGTCAATGCATTTCTACAGTGTTGTCCTCATCTGAAAGCACTCGGATCTGAGCTCAAAATTGTCTAGGAAGATCAACAAGAACACTGGCGTAAAGATACTGGTAGACAGCTTTGCTCCTCTGGCATGAACAGAGCTCTCAAAAACAAGGGTAACCGTCACCCATGTGGTGCTGGTCTCAGGCTGTGAAACCACAAAGCTCAGGTTGCAAAGCACAGGTCTCTGAACATGACTGTCCGTGCACACGCACACATGCACATATTAGAGACCACACACACACAATTTATACATTATGCAAGTGTACGCAATCAAAACTATAACGTGCAAATACCTGCATAACTTCTGTTCATCTACATAGCTGCAGAATCTAACAGCACATAATTTTCATGTATGTCAGCCGATTTCAAGCACTGCATGGATGCGTATGTATGTATTTACGCACATGACTATACAAATTCCAGCGCAAACCCCTGCACTGCACACACTCATCCTCTTGGGGAGAGCATATGACAGCACACAAGTAAGAGATGCTGGTCACATTACTCTGCCTCCTCCTGGAAAAAACTCCCGGTCTGCCACAGGGAGGATAGCCTAAGAACTGTGTAGGTCAGAATCTCTTTTCCCCTTGCCTGTCTCCGCAGACCCATTAGCCTGGCTCTCAAAGACTGAACTAGCTCACAAAGCTACCGCCTTGCTCCTGCCCACATCCTTGGTAGCTGCAGCACGTCTGCTGGGCTGGCTCCAAGTCCGTGACTTCACTGGAGCAGCTGTTTGTGCTAGGAAGAGAGTTTGGTTACAATTCAGATACAGCTAGAGCCAAAGCGACGAAATACAGTGCTGTCTTCTCTCCAAGCAAAGATGCTATGCATGTTACATGCCCAGCCAACACATTCTCCTTGGGTAAGCCTGCCTCCAAACTAAGAGGAACAAAGGGGACGAGTGAATAACACACGTCTAACATGTCTCTCTTGTCCAACATGAAGTCTCAAAGCAAGGAAGGCAGACTGGGGGCAACAACAAAACAAAAGCAAGAAAAATGTGACAAATCTCTGTACTAAAGGACACAAAGACCAACACAGGACGAACCCATCAGGAACTCCCTATTGTGAATAGAGTGAGGCTAATCAAAAGCCACCCCTGAACCTACCATAGCCTCATTCAGCAAGCAGCTTGGTTTTTCGAACTAATTAGGGGACTTCTCAGCTCCCACAACAGCACCTAGGAATGCCAATCTCACTTAGAGAGAGTAGTTTGGGGTTACACACCTGCCATGATGCCTGGAAGACCTGGAAAGTCACTTGCCAGCTTACAAAAAGCTATTAGCATGTGCCATTCCCTCCAGCACACAGTCTCCAACAACAGGATCCGCTTGCGCAGTAGCCTCTCTCGAAAATCATTCCTTCTCAAGGGAGAACCGAAAAGCAAGCTTGGCAGAAGAACCGTATCGATCTCCTGCTGGAGTTTCCATATGATCCTCCACTGTTACATACTTTCTTAAACAAAACTTAAACCCTTTTCTATCTGCAGAACCAGACTCTGCAGAGTACAGCAACCACCACTAAGTTTGGGATGTAGCCCTTGTTTTTCAAAGAAGAGGAACCCAGACTTCGCCATCCACACCAAAACCACAGCAGGCAAGTTGCTCTCAGCGGAGAGCACAAGGTCTGCCTTTGGAAGTCAGAGCTTGGCTGCTTGTCTCTATTTTAATCTGCCTTTCATTTCTTCCTTCTTCTTTCATGACTGCTCTTCCTCTACGTGCAATAATTAACACTGTGAAGAATTGTATTCGCCTCCCAAATGTGTAACTTGCTGAGACTGGAGGAGACAGTAAATTCCTGAGGCTCCCTCCCCCCTCAGGAAGAGGGAGAAGCTGCGAAACGTGCTGAAGAATAGGTTTCAACAGCATTAGGACTGGCAAATTCATTAAACCCACTTGCAACAGGCTCCTTGTACATATATACATCCAAATGCATTTTCTACTCACCCATTCAACTCAAAAACATTTTTCACCATTTCTCTTCCTCTGCAATTGTCCATAACCTCATTTTTTTCTAACAAAGAGGCTATTACCCCACTAATCTAGATAAACAGTAAAGCCAGCCCAAAGCACTCCCAAAATAAGAGCTATTGCTCAGACATTAAAGAGTTAGTATGATACATTGAAATGGACAAATCTTCCCTCTAGCTAAATCCCTCACTGAATACACACAACCTCATTCCTGCCTCAGAGAAAATAGATTGAAGGCCATGTCAGAGCCAACAGTCGCATCAATCAGAACCTGTATATTAAAATGCCTGTAGCACTCCAGGAAAAAAAACAAACCTTCCAAGCAACCAGCTGTGCTAAACTTTTGCTTACCACCTCAGTGGAATAATATGCTTTTCCCAACTATTTAAAATCAATCTCCCTTCAAAGAAGTCTCAGATCCCTGATTGTTCCCCTCTCTTTGGAGAAGAAATTAGGGATAAGCAACGTACCTTCTAGATGCATTGCCTTTTACAAAGACTGGCCTTATCTATCTTATTTTTAAGGCAGGAATGTCAAATCTGTTTCTGCCCAAAAGAACTGGACGTGTTCAAAACGAAGAGTGTCTTTCAGTCTAGATCTAAGCTCACTTTTGCCAGAGTTCCACCCTAAAGCTCTTGTTTCTTGCCCCAGGGGAAAAAAAAAAAAGCCCACCAAAACACAGGGCAAGAGTTCTGTGCTGCATGGACACTTCACTCATTTTTGCTTCTTTCACAGAAATCTTCACAAAGCGATAACCAGCAAAACATCCTTTGCTCCTATGTGCTTTTGCTTTGGGTGAAGTCAAACACTTGGATTTGAGGTGAGATTGCTATTGCTTCATAGAGAAATTTAACACCTTTTAAATGAGCGGGACACTTACCTGGGCTTCCTGCTCCTCACTTTTCCACACAATTAGTGAAATCCACAATGCTGAAGTTTCTGCAGAAGTCATGACTAAAGCTTGAAGAACAGAGGGGAACTGCAAAAAGAAAATAACAGCATTTAAATACAGAATTCAACAAAACACAATTAAACAGAAACACTACAAAGGAGGAGTGAGCTTGTGCCATCACAGCACTGTATTCTGTCTCAGAAAAATCTGCATTTCAGAGATAGGTAGAGCTATAACCTGGCTGTACAAAAGCAAACGCTCACGTGTTAGTACTCAAAGACTCCTTGGATTAAGAAGTTACCAAGCTGCTAAGCATAAGTGATTACACATGTGACTTCTTCACACCTGCTGGACATATTGCCACTTGTTTTTACCTACTAACAGCAGGCCCATCACTTGTTGAGTCTCAAAGCTACATGCAAAAAAAGCCCACTAGAAATTGTTGACATACCCTGGAGGCACTGGGCCTGCTGGCAAGCAAAGGGAGACTTGGCGGATGCTATAGCCCTCTAATTTAAAATTAGGCACAGAGTCTGTGAAAGTATATCCTAAATCGCCCCAGTCATAATATCTGCCAGTGACTTCTGCTAGCCACCAAACAGTTGCAAGAGCTTACTTTGCCCCAGCAATGCTCACCTCTACTGGAAAGAAAAACACAATCATCTGGTTATATGCAGAGTTAACTTGGTACAAGGATACAGGATCTAACCCGGATTCCAACCTGCATGCCAAGGCACTCACAGCACAGAGGTTTTAGTCAAGCTCTGAGCCTCCCTTGCTAACAATTAAAACTAAAAGAAGAAACTCTGGGGAGTCAAAATGAAAATACTTCAGGTACACCTCTGCGGGGCAGGCAAAAGGGAAACAGTTTGCTCTATTTAGGTCTTGCTGCAGCATGTGTTTATCTGAAGTGGCAAGAGCAATACAGAGCCACCAAGCAGCCAGCAAATTAAAAGATCATTGCATGTAATTTAAATGTTTGGCTGGGATTCCCCGAGGCCCAGAAGGAAGAAGCTCTGAGGAAAGGAAGATATTTTGTTTGATGTATGTTAGCAAGGAAGAAACTGAGCCAGAGCGCTAGCACGGCTGGAAAAATTATTCTTGCTGAAGTCAGATTACTCTAACTTGTCTGTTAGCCTCTGCTTAGCAGCACTGTAATGACCCAAAATTGCAGCTGACAGATTGGTGCTGAGAGTTTGTCTCATTGAGGCTACCGCATGTGGATGGGCCATTACTCTTTCAATTTTGGTCTCTGATGCCTGTTAACATACATTAGGCTTTTCCATATGGTGCTTTTTAGCCTGGTGTCCAGGGCAGCTGCCTGGGCCTCTGTCCCCACCCACACGCTCAGGCCCTGTCTAATGAAAATGGATGATGGCCCCAGCTTAGTAATGGGACACAGATGGACCAAATGGTTTTTCGCTCTGAAACATATTTTCACTTAAGAAAGTCTCCAAAGACTGTAAGGTTTTTATTCTCGTATCACTGTAATATTCCCCCCAATACACTGCAATCTTCAGACAGGTGAGGAATTCAAAGTTGCAAACTTTCAGTTTAACTGGATTTGGAAGTCTACAGACCAATGTCCTATTATAGTACTGCTTTTCTGCTGATGGCCTTGACAGTCACTTGCACGTTGTCTCACTTTCCTCCTCTCCTATCTCACCTCTTCTACTCATACTGAAAGATCTTCAGCAATAGAAGTAGCATTTTTTTGGGCAGACCTTCTGCTAAAAGAAGGCCTGACAGGCTGTCGAACCAGCCTCAGCTGAGGGACTGTACTGCCTCCTGCAATACAGATGGCAATGATAAATTAAACAACTGGTTTACTATTATGAAAACCTTGTGCAGACACAGCAAAAGGAGCCTCCACAGCCACATGTGAGAATACATGACTGAAGGGACTGTGCAATGAGCATGGCAATCAAGGGTCATCTCCCAGCAGGACTCCTCATTCTTCAAGTTATTCTTCTTGTTAATAATATTTGTATTCCAAGAACAAACAGGCACAAGCAGAGTCCAAATGCTACAGAAAAGTCAAACACTTCCACATAATTTGTGGGAAAACAAAGCTTATCTTTTTGATGACACCAGTGTAGTACCATACACTCACCAACAAATGTGCAGAGTTAAGGTACGCGGTCAGCAAACATCTGCTGCAAGATGGGAGCCATCCGTATCTTGGGCGAAGTGTCCTGTGCCATCAGTTGCCACTGCAAGCCTATAGCCCAGTACTGTTTTGCAAACAGCATTTCACACACCTCCTATGCTAACTTGCTCTTGGTGGCCAGCCTGGGGCATCTCATACTCAATTCTGTGCAGACTAGTCAGGACTTGGTGTCAGCCTGCATTGCCGTGGTGATCTGGGAAGCCACACAGAACAAACTTCCCTTTGCTGACTGCTTTGGTGACCCACTTGTTCTGTGGTACACCCTCTAGGAGATGGGAGTTCCCTTGCGTTCTGCGTCTGTATCCTGCACTGGGAAGTTCCCCAGGGCTCATGAGGCTGTCTCCAACTTTCCAAAGTGCTCCTTGTTATTTATGGTTTCTTCCCTCATGATAAGTCTTTTCAAATAATTTGGAAATAATCTCCTTAGTACTAGGGCAGCATTTGCCCATGACATCTCATTTACCAGGCAGCCTGTCTTCCCAGAGAAGTAAAGCCTAGTTAAATGCTTCTGAGGGACAGGGTGCGTGTCCGTACGTGCACGTGTGAAAATGGGATGGGACTCAGCAAAACAATTCTCCTTGAATCTCTCAGCCTTCATTACAATTCTTCTTTTAAGTGCCAGCTCTGATTTATGGCCTGCCATTCAGAGGCTACGAAGGCCTGCAGCCAGAACTGACCAGCTGTCAGAACAGGGCTTACAGAAACAGGAAACATATTAACCTGTCTCTCCGCCTGCCTAGATCCCACAACTGATACAGAAGCTGATGAAGATGGGCTGTTCTTGGCACAATACTTCCCCCAAGAACATTGCTTGGGGCTGTGACTGTTCAAAGGTGGAGACACCCAGAACTGGGTGAAGAGTCCCCAGGTGTAGTTTGGACATCCAATGCCCCAAGAAAGAGACTTCCCGGATTGTGGTCCCCACCCTCCTGCTTGCTTCCTGCAGGACCTTCGATACACTGGCTGGGCCTTTGGTTTGTCTCCTGTCAAATAGGAATGATCATTCTTGTTTGATGCACAAGAATGTCGGCAAAGGTGGATCATCTCGCAAAGACTCCTTCACGAAGACAGCTAGTTAAATAAAAGTGGAAGGAAGTACTTATCTGAAAAGAATACGCAAATAGAGACATACACAGCCACTTTCTCCTTGCAGCAATAACACTGAGTAATTTCATATTTTATATCAAGCCACAGTAATAACATAAGACGACTGACAAAATGCAAGCCTGGCTGTGACTAAGTGGTTATAGGGAGGGAGGACATTCCCTTACCTCACTCTACTGGGTTTGTATGCCCTCTCACACAGCTTCTGAGCCACACACTGTTTAGACACCTCTGCAGCATGGAGACATACCCATTTTTATTCTGAAACGGAGCAAAAAGCCACCAGTGGCATTTCTTCTCAGTTATTCTGCTTCTAGCCCACTCTGTCCCATGGCATGACAAGCTGCCTTCCAGCACTGAACAGGGTTCAGTTATCCTTTTCACAAGAGCAATCATAAGGCACTTTCCAGCCCGCTGGCTCCCAGCAGTGGGTAAATTCATCAGTCCACTGACGGAGATGAGCATTGTTTGCAAGCCAATATTTTAGAGCACAAAGACTGCTGTTTGCTCCCCATGGTTCTGGGCTCCTAAAGTGTAAATCCATGGCTTTTTGGGCAGCTGCAGCTCCCTGTCTGAACACCTGCACCCAAGCTTCTGGCAGGGCACCTCTCACCATGGGACTGATTTACCCCTGACTAGATTAGCAGCACAAGGCCAAGGACAGAGGCAGAGCTCTCGGAGCAAACAAAGGATTGCGTGGAGACATGTTCTGACCTCTGGGTTTCACTCTGAGCAGGGGACTCCCTGCACAGAGTCTTGTCCCAACTGGAGGAGTTAAAAGCTCTGTATAAAATATTATCACAGAAATACTCTCCCTTTCTCTATTAATTAAGCTGCTGCCTGTGTTAGGTTCAGCAGATCAATACACCGAGTGCTACCCAGACAATCTGCTCTTGTTCAAATACATAAATAAAGTCACAGTGAAATCAACCAGGTTTGAAGACTCTTCCTTCTATGCAACAGTGACTGAAGCTACAATGTGTCTAAAATGATGGGCTCTAAAATCATCACCTAAGAGATGAAGTGTCTCCTGGACAATTTCTGGAATGCACAAGCCAGAAGTGGGCAGCTTTCCACATCCATAAATCCTTGGCTTCTTTCTCTCTGTCAAGAAGAGACTAAAATACACCAGCCAAGCACGGCACAGTGAAATTGAAGACATTTTTAACAGCAGACTTACCTAACCAGCAAAAAACCTTACAATAGGAAGTTGGCCTGACTTCAAGTCAAATTCAACAAGGTCCCAGCTATGAAGATAGGCTATTTTTTTATTTTTGCACTAAACACTAATTGGTTTAAAACAAGAGTCCTCCAGGTCCCCAAGGTACTGCTAGAACAGAAATTCCTCATTCACAGCTGAATGCCCTGAGCCCAGGGAAACAGAATGCTCTCTCCTCTGGCACAGCTACTTATTCCCTTGTGCGGTGTGGTCCTGCTAGACAACCTTTATCCAGCCCAGCCTACCACTTCAGGCTAAGACATTCTCCAGGGAGGTAGAAGACATGGATTTGAATTGTTCAGATTTTCTTCACCTCCCAAATGCTTCCTCTGAAACCTTCTACGAGCTCCACATAATTCTAACAAGTGGGAAGCAGACAGGCTGGAAGGTTTGAATCTAGATTCAAACAGCTCTCTCAAAAGCTCCTATCTTAAGGGACTGAAACACTGGCTTTTTTTCATCTGGTACATCCCTCCCAAGGCTGCAAAATGAGATACAAATCTCAGAGTGAGAGCTCAGTCAGCTCCAAAGGTGCTGGAGTCAGCAAAGGGGAAGACACAGATCAGACACGTCTGTTACGAGAAGGCTCACGGGCTCAGCACAGGTGGTTAAACTGATGTCCCTTTGCATGAGGTACAGCTGCTCCTCAGCAGTCTGGGTTACAGGCATATAGCTTCCAGAGTCTCTGGTTGTATTCCCAGACTTCTGCACAGGGCTTACTCACACAGGCTGATTAACAGCACTGCGCTGCTCTCCATTAGCTCCCGTCTTGCTTACGTGACACAGGCCCTTTGACTCCCAAGTATTTCCTACTTTAAAGGCTCAGTGATTATTATGAAATAGAAAGCAACTTTACCCACAACAGATATTCTGCAGTAACATTCTGGCAGAATCTTCATTCTGAAAGTTCCCCTATGCTGACAAGTCCCAGTTTGCTGTGTGTCTCTGGGTAACTGATTTTTACCTACCCGCACTTCAACATCTACTGCCTTAGTGGTAACTCTGACTGTAACTCCTTATGAATCGCTGAAGAAAAGCAACACCTCTTAAATCCTTGTTAGAACAGTACAGAGCACCTTCTGATTTCCCCTCTCTCAGCCATTTAAAGCATACGGACCTTCACACTACAGTTTCACCACAAAGCAAAACACATTAACACTGCCTGTCCTTCTGACCTAGCCTACGAAAACTACAGTGCTCTGGCAACTCCCTCTCGCTCCCTGTCATCCTCCTCTCAAATCCCTGCAAGTTCTATCAAGCTTCAGCAAAGACAGGAAAAATCCACTGTGTAAGACATTCTCCCAATTCACCAAGAGGTCATTTGTACTCAGGATTTCCTATGCTGCACATGTCTAACATGAAGCTACTGTACATTCTGAATGGTCAAGGTAATAGCTTCTTTCACTGAGCAGTCTCCATGGAATATAAAATGCATTTACAGCCTGCTATTGCTGAGGGTTTTGTGAACACAGGAGCTCAAAGAAGTAACTGAAGTTAAATCTTCAAAGCCTACTTCACAAGTAAGAGAGGCTTTCAGAGCTCAGAGAACAAGGTCACTGAACAAACTATTTACAGTGAGTAACAAATAGACAGTGAACAAATGCCTTATTTGACCTATGTTATTCTTCCACTCAACAAAACCGAGTGTGGCAGGAAAGTCAGCAGAGCCAGAGGCAGAGCGAGGTACACGTGGCATCATGGTTAGAACAAGACACAGAGCAATGTCTCTTGGATCACTATCTCCCACCACTGAGCCCAAGGCATAAGGCAAATCTCCTGGCCCATACTGCCAAGAAAGATAAATAAAAGCAGCACTTCTGTGTCACAGGGATGTTGTCAAGTTTGTTACTATCTAAACCACCTACTTATCAGATGAAGGTTGTCAAAACCAAGCAGCCTGTCAAAATACATTCTGTGAGCCACTACGTTAATCTATGACCAAAAGCAACAGCAGAATTCACTTGACTCAGTGAAGAAAAGATTCCCCTTTAGTGCAAAGCCACTTTATTTTAAATTAATGAACTCACTGCTTTTCAAACACACGCTTAGTGTTTCTGAGCAGAGCCGAACATGATAACAACATAAGACAAAAGACACCCTGTGCAACCTTACGCTTCACTCTCCCTGCAATTTAACCTTAATTTTCTGTAGCTGTAATCAATGCTAAAGGTGCCTCACAGGCCCCACACTGTTTGAGAATGACAGACATAGGATCACCAGACTAGGCAGTACTGTTGTGTTCCCTCTAAATTTAACTCCATTTGCCAGCTACCTGCAGACAGACAGTATCTCTGTGAAGTCTAGTCAGACTGTAACTCTCTCTTTTGTCTGGGGCTGGAAATGCACACAGAGAAGTATTGATTCCCTGCTAGCTTACCTGGCAGTATATATTAGAACAAGATCTTCACTACTAAAAGCACGTACAAACAAGTCACCATGGAGGGTACTAAACTTCAAATTAGTACCTCCCTAGTTCCTCTGCTGTCTGCCCACATATGCACATGCTTTGATCTCAGAGTAAATGAGGTTTACTGCTTTCATCGAGGAATAAGCTGCCTTGGACTACTTCACATTTATCATGGGATAGGATATGTACAAATGGAGTTACCTCTGGGAACTGAATACGCTGTACGTTCACAGCTGAGCTTGTCCCCATGATAATTTCTTCACTTGCCTGCAGCTAGATGCATAAGCGTGAGCTAGCTTGAGGTTAAAAAAAAAATAATAATAAAAAAATACCACTGGACCATGTATTGAATTAGGTGAGGTCAACACTATGTGTGCTAGCTGACTTTAAGTTTGCCTTCTAGCATCTTTTTTTACTTTTTAATGTGCCTTTTTCACTTTTTAAAAAATCTGGAGATAGCTCATAGGTATTATCCATTTGCTCATACACACACACAAGTATTCTGAGCTGTGACAAGATTTTAAAATGCACTGGCTATTGCATCTAAAAAAGAAATAAACATACTCTCGCTCCCTTCTACTTGATATGTATCATTACAAGACCCACAATTCCTTTGTGAAACTTTAAATAGAAAATGCCCATATATGACACGTTATTTATAACCCTTCATTAAGACCCTCCCACTGAACTGATTTATCATGCTACACTCCCTAATATTAAATGCCGTCATTAGGCAGGATCTCACATTGCTTCAGCCTCACCACATCGACCTACCAAGGAAACAGCAAAATTAAATCCAACTCAAACACTGATTTCAGCACTGATTAAAGAAGCTGCCTCAACTGTGCTGGCCCCTATCCACAGCACGTGCACTGGCGGTGCAGACTTCCTGCTTGGTGCTCAGCCAGCGTGCCTCAGCCTCCACCAGCAGGAACCATCTGCAGGGATGAAAGAAGAGTTCAACTTCCAAATTTTCTTCCAACCTTGAGAGTAGCCGGACTACGCTCTCCTCCAGGAACCACTAAATAATACAGCATACACAGTGTGCTGAACAGGCAGCCTCTGTTAGGGGCAATCTCTGTGTCCATGTGCTCTGGGGTTTCTCATTTTCAGTACACGTTGTCTTGAACATTATTATCACAGACAAGATTTAATGGTGGATAATAAGGCAACTCTTATGAGAACACTTCTTGGTTGCGCTCATACCGCTACACAGATCTTAGTAACAATAACGGCTATAATTAGCTCTTGACAGTACTTGTCACCCACATATCTTAAGAAAAATTGTAAAAGGATAAAAGAGTTATCACCCCATTTTAAAGACTGGGAAACTGAGGTATTGAAAGCAAGGTAATGATAAAATGCGAATGCCAGCAGCAAAGTGAAGCATAAAACCAGCTCTCCTGTGTCTTCGGCTGGGTGCTCCAGGGAACACAGCTGGAAAACTCCATATCCCATTACCCATATACTGAGTCGCTGAGTTGCCCCAGCAAGGATCTTATTTTTCATTATGGAGTGAAAAATAAAACAAGCCACAGGGCTCTAACTCCTCCTGCAAGCCAGAGACGCACAGCCAGAAATTTCTATGGCAAACGAGGCAGTGAAAATGCAGCCTGACACAGAGCAAACTGGCAGCAGCAAGCCAGCCCATCTAGGTGCCGGAGTGGTTGTATCACTCATTATTCAGGGAGAGCGGGGGAGTGGGAAGCGTTACTTCAACTGTAAGAAAACAGGCTGGCTGCTGATTAATCCAAAATGCTGCTGTTGAGATGACAGACCTCATGGTCACTGGCCTCCAAAAACAAAATGTAAAGGTTCAAAAGCAAACCACTACAAATAACCACCTTCCAGTTCTCACCAGTGGCCAGTCATGCCTTGGAGACAGGCTCAATAACATGCAGCTGGTCTGGTACTTTGTGTGGTCATTCCTAGCAATGTCATATAGCTCTGGAACTCAACTTGTTAATGCTAAGAATTAAAGCAAATACAGCAAGTGAATTTCATTCCTTTTTTTTTGTCTCCATGTGAGACCAAGGCCTCAGGAGTCTCCTTTAGAGAGAAATATCTGTGCTGAACTTAAACTCATCTACCTTTCATATCTCTACACTACCCGTAGTCCTAAAACAATGGTTCAAAAAGCTCATCAGCAAGCCAAAAGAAATAAAGCAACAGGCTGCAGACAGCAAATGGCACCCAAGAAGAGGAGTAAGAGAAATCAGAGGTTTCATTTTTTGGTTATTTTAAGCAAGATGACAAGACACCAAGAAACCACGAGGGAACCAGAGCAGAGTCCGAGCTGTTGGCCCCGGGATCACAGCCGGTTTATTTTAATCAGTTTCAGATGCGGAGCCCAGCATTTCTGATGCACGTGCAGCCCCAGAGCACCCGGCGAACTGCAGATACCTGCTGTCAAACCAAAAACGACCCAGGACCAGGCTCTGGGCCTGTCTCCCCGTCCCACCCCCCCAGAAGCCCCCAGACAATGCCCCTGCACCCCCCACATATGGAGCACTGCCTGGCTGCTTCCCTCAGCCACCCCTGTCACTGCCAGCCTGGAAAGGAGCACAAGGGGCTGCTCACCCTCATGCCTGGGACCAAACCATCTTCTCCAGATCACAGCACAGTACCTTATCCTGACTGGGGGCTTGCACAGAGGGCCCTCCCCACAGGGCACAAGCCCTGCTGGCCGGCGCCTGGGCCTCACCTCACCCACCCACCCACCCACCCACCCTGGCACAGAGGGGACGCGCACACCCACCTGGTCCCTCAGAGGACGATGGGGCAGCTTCAGCACCTTTAAGGGCGGCTGTGCCCCTGCTCCCACCGTGGGGCTCCTCCCGGCAGGAGGGAGAGCCTCACGCCCCCACCACAGCCCCTCGTCGCTGCGAAGCCCCTTTCCAAAATGGCCGCCGCCCACCATGGCCACCCCGCAAGATGGCCGCCGCCTCCAACGGCTCCCCGCGGCCAGGCCCGCCCGCCTTCCCCGGTGCGGCCGGGCCCGCCCCAACCCCGGCCCGGCGGGGCGCAGAGAGGCACAGACGAGTCCCCGAGGCGCCATGCTTTATTCTCAGGGGTGAAGAAAAGGAAGGGAGCTTGGGGGACAGGGCAGCCAGGGGAGGGGAGGGTGTTTGTGGGCGGGCGGGCGACCCGGCGGGGCCAGGCCGGGCAGCCCTAGCAGGAGGTGAAGGTTTTCCAGAAGAAGTTTTTGCAGGGGGCTTTGCGGTCCCGCTGCGATAGCTGGGTGAGCCGCCCCAGCACCGCCCGCTCCTCCTCCAGCTTGCCCTCTTCCTCCACGTCCGGGGAGGCCGCCTCGCGCCCCGCGTCCACGCTGTCCAGCAGGCCCGCCAGCATCTTCAGGATGGCGTCTTTCCGGACTGTGCTCTGTTCCTGCGGGCAGAGAGCAGGGGAAAGTGATGGATGGAGCCCTGTCCCCCATGGCTGTGGAGGCGAACGTCCCCTTCTCAATTCCCTGCCTGCCCCGTGCCCTGTCCGCAGAGCTGATGCTTTTCCCATCAGCAGAGCTGCGCTGGAGCTGAGGAATCTGTGGCTGCAGAGGTCACTCCTCCCTTCTCCTGTCCCCCATCCAGCTCAGCCGGCTGGACAGGGAGAGGCACACGTGCCGTGTTGTAACTGGAAAAGAGCTGCTAACAAATAGGCATGAATTGGCTTATAAAGTCCCTTACTGCCTGCGCTAATTAAATTTCATTGAACGCCAAACTGCCTCCTCTCCTAGTAAGCCCGTGCTCCCTTCACTGCTCTGACTGCCCAGCATCAGCCGCAGGAAGGTCGGGGAAGAGGCACAGAGTCCTGAGCAATATTAAATTAAGCGCGCCAGGGGCTGCAACCCACTGTAAAATGCTGAGAATGAAACGTGACAAAGGAGAGGACTGGGTTGGTGGGGAGAGAGACACCCTAAGTATCTGGTGCAAAATATTTAATCAGTGGGGACAGGCAGCTTGTATTTCAGGAACAAGAACTGGTATTTCAATAGCCTGACCTTGGGGGAAGGCAGAATAAAAGAGGAGCTGTGGAGCTCCATCCCTTTGCCATAGCAGTATACGAAAGAGCACAGCCTGTGGTTTGGGGCTTGAGGGATTTCAGTCAGTAACAAGCTGTGAGTTATCTTGTTTCTCTTAACTTTACACGCAGCAAATCTGAGGAATTACCTCTTGCCTGAGTATTCCTCGTCTCTGTGACTCATTAGTGGAGACAGCTGGTACTGGACAAGCTGGGATAGATGGTTTGACAGGAACAGATCCTGTTTCCCATGCAGATGGGAATGTTGGAAGCACATTTCCACATCATTTCTCACAAATGCCATGTTTACTGCTGGGACTGCTGTATCTATCCGCCGGCGCTGCCTGCACCAGCATTCGCTAAGGACCACTTGGTGAGCAACTCAAAAGATGGATAAATACAGGCAGCAGCAATTGTTTTGACTTTATGTTACAGAATGTTTATGGATATTTTTTAATCACGTTCTTAGCTCTATTAACTAACCCTGCTTCCACATAAGAGAAACTGAGGCACAGAAAAATTACATGCTATGTTTGTAGCAGGAGAAAAGATAAAAGCCAGCTTGTGCCCATCCCGATTTCTACTCCTGTGCTGCAAGTACAGAAATGTCTTGAGCCTTTGGGAGACGGACTGGGGAATCCAGCTAAATGTGTCACCTGGGTCACGTCTTCCTCGTAAGCGTCTTTCCTAGCTGTAAGTGCTGTTTTGTAAATAACCTGTTCCAAGCAGAGCCAGCAGCGTCAGGCTCAGAGGTAGGGAAGGCAAAGCTCAGCCTGCTGTTAGGGGATATTCCTTACGCATGATCAGCTGTGGCTGTTAGTGAAACTAGGCAGCTCTTCCCCTGCACTAATCCGTTGCCAACATCCTTTCCACTTATAGCTGTTCCCGAGCTGCAAAAGATCAAGACTCTTTGGCAGCAGCTAGAGATCTTAGCACGGGTGGGTTGTGGCATACCTTCGGGTAGCTGCTCAACTCCCTGTACTACATCCACCCGTGTGTCAGAACGCATAGATCTTTCTCTTGCATTGTTACGCATTTTAGGGTGGTTTATATGTAAAATCCCGATATTCTTCATACTTAAACCACTTGTCTGAGTTATACCAGTGGTGACTGTAGGGATTGGTTCATTAGCATCTAACTATTTTTCAGTTTGTAGAATGCTCTAAAGAGAATCATTATATCTATCATAATTATATCATTATTTTGTAAGCAACGGTGTGTAGAAGACTAAGAGTCATTACGGTTGAATTCATTTTTACCAAAGCCTTATTTACTGATTTATTCCCTACAACTTGTTTCTTTTTTCCCCAGCAGCTAGGACTGGCACCAGAAAGAGTTTACTTTTTAAGTACTGTATTTGTTATTGTAAGAACATACAGCTGAAAGTTTACAGTTATCCCCAGAAGGGTTAATCCCAGCCAGCTGCAGAAGCCCTGATCTCTAACAGAATGCTAGCCCTAGCACCTCACACTATATATGTTTCTTTCTTGCAGCCAGTTCTGTTGTTAATGGGATGTGAGCCCACTCCTGAAGCAGTAAGACACTGATGGATGAGCTGGAGCCAACGCTAAGACAGAAAAAACCGATGTGGATACGCACGAAGGAGAAGTTAGTGCCTTTGCAACCAACACTGGGATCCCTCACTTCGCTGGGTAGCTCCTCTGCAGGACCAAAATAACAGCAGCCTTATGGATACAGCGGTGAACTGGGCTGTCAGAGAGCGGGGTGACTAACCACAGCTCAGAGGAACCTCAGGGATGGCAAGGAACATGCAGGTGAGACAACTGCGGGGCGAGGGCAAGCAGAACAGAGCACTTGCTTGTGATTATGTTATGCTATTGCTTCCTACCCCTTTGGCCTCTTAGGGAAATAGTCCAGCAAAACAAAGTTATTATAGTGCTATAGCCATTATAATATTAGAGTTTTGCCAGTTGGTAGGATAATTATATTGCTATAATAAGTTCTGCCACTGCATAGAGCTGTGCTGGTTCAGAGTGTAATTATTCTAGCAGAACTATGTCAGTATAACTCCCCTTGTGAATACTACTCTGGAAAAAGCAATTTTATTCTGATATAATTACTTCATTTATTATTCCTCTGTTACTTTCCTACTGAACCCATCTTTTAAACATTTGTCCTTCCCATGAGTCCTATTTAAAATATCATCTCCCTTGATCATTTTACCAATTACGTATCTTTTCTCTCCCTCCCTAGTACTCTGCTTTATTCTCTCATGCTGCACTCTTTCAGCAATATTTTCTCTTTTTCCCTCCCCTCTTTGCTCTGTTCTATTTTGACAGTTTTCGCTTAGCTCAGACTTCACTTTTGCAGCTCTCTGGCATCTGCCCTGGTACCTTTTCTAAATCAACTGGCTAGTAAGCTGGAGTAATAGCCTGTGCTTCAGCAGTGCGTGACGCTGTAGCGCCTTGGAATATAGAAAGGTGGAAGAGTTGTTTGCATCAGGTAAAGCCTAATTGCCCTTATTACCCCTCCCCTGGCTCCAGCCTGCTTCTTCGTGCTCCCACCTCACCCAGCTCCTGCACAGGGTGCATTATACTCACCCTAGCGTTCTGTATTGCGAGTCTCTCTTCTCCAGGCAGTGCAGTGGCTTTCACGCTCCACACCAGCAGCAGAACGGACACCAGGCTGGCCACCAGCTGCATGATGTACAGGCTGTGACTACTGTGCTGAATGAGGAAGACTGGGAGAGGGAGCTGCTTCTGGGCTCTCTTCTGCCTCAGACAATGGCTGCAGCCCCTTTTATAGCCCTCCCCCTAGCCCAGTGGGTGACGCAAACAATTAAGTCTATATCAAAGGCAAATTAGACTTTGGAGAGGTTGTTAACACTTGGCTGCTTGAGTGGGATACTTCAGTGCCTCTGTGCTTTCTGTGTGCCAGACCTGCAGAGACTGAGGAAGCAAAGGTTTGGGAGTCTCCAGTAACATGCTGTTTCTTCACTCTGAGAAATTGTAGGCGCTATCTGTGCCTCCCCTAGTTAGCTGAATTCTGCTTGGGAACATAACATTGGATAGAATAGGCCACCAGCTTGCACAAACCTCTGGCCAACGCTGGATGATTCAGAGGGGAGAGGTAAAACTTCTGGCCACCAGTACTTAGATATAGGCTCGAACCCTCGGCCTGTGCGTCCAAACAGCTCCAGGCTCTAGAGGTATTTGGATCTGGATCTCTGCATCCAGTCGTGCCTCTCGCTGTGGAATGCCAATATGCCTGGCTTTCCCTGTACGGTAACATGGGGACACAGGCTGCAGCTATGCAGTAATATAATCTGTCTTGCAAATGTACGTAAGACTGCCCGAAAGCCAGCTGAGGGGTTTTGTTCCTAGCATTGTTTCAGTACATCTCGAACCTACCCCAGAAGTGTAAGTCAAGACAGTGAATCCTGACTTAGAGATGTTGGGTTTAAATGTATTAAAGGGAAAACAAAGTACTGAAAGGGTGGTCAGAGCTGGAGCTGCTCTGCTCAGTGAGGCTTCAGAAAAAGGCTCATGGTATGCTGGCACTGACTGCTTGGACCCACTTCCTACCATTTCCAATCTCTGCTTAGCAGTTGGTAATTAATAATGCTTCTCCCTTTGCCCAAAAGGCTGTCCCACCAGTGAGATTGGTTTGTGCGCCAGCAGAAGGTGCTATTAAGCACTGCTATCTGCTTTGCATTGTCCCCATCATGCTGGGATGGCATCCACTGTCACATGACTGTGAGATGCAGAGACAGAGCTAAGATCCCATCTCACCACTAGCCCTTTCTCCAGAAGCACTCGCCTCAGGGCAAGTCCTCTTCTGACCCTAACAAACAACAGACAGTCAAAAGGTAAATTGTTATCCTAATTTAGCACTTAAAAAAAACCCACAGGGAGGTGACTTGGCCAAGGGGATGCTGTGGCAGAACTAAGAACAGAAGGCAGAAAAACCTGTTCCCCACTTCTACTCTTACCAGCATTACAGCTCCTGGAAACAGCATGATGAAACTTTGCCTGTAAATAATCCAGCTCCTAATGCCAGTTACACCACCCTGGATGCTCTTGAGGGAAAAGATGCCATCACTTCCATGCATATTTGAAAAGAAATGCTGGATTGCCTCACTGAAAGATACAAAGAAAAAACCTTTTCTGAGTCATATGGACTTGTGGGGAAAATCTAGCAGTTTCTAGAAATGAATTTTCCTCAGAAAAATTTGTAGCCTCATTGTTTCTCATCCCTGTCTTGTGAGAGCTGGCTTCCATGCACCTCTTTCAGATGAAGCATCATCTATTTCCTTTTAAACCGATCTTGCTAGTTTATCAGAATTGCTGTGTTAGCCCTTCGTAATGGATTCTGTCAAATGCTTCCCAGCCAGCCTGGGGCTCGAGACAGACCAGTGAAGTACCAGGCTCCAGCAAGCAGACAAATCACAGGGACTTGCCAAATGACCCGCAGCCGATATGCTCCAGGAGAGGTGAAAGTGGGAGAATAGCAAATGGAGAAAGCACACTTGGTTGCTCAAGAGGAACGAAGGGCAGGTACCTGTGAGTTCGAGACGTGCCTGGGCTGACAGGCAGGCAGAAGGTGAATCCCGTACTGGTGGGGATGAGGCAGGACTAAACCTCGTGGGCCTACTAGCCCAAAAGCTAGACAGACAGCAGAAGCAGTGCGGCCAGGTCTCCATGCTGGGGGCCATCTGGTCTAACCAAACTGCTTGTTCTACTAAATATGGTTTTGTTTGCAGCTTTGCCTTCTGAATGGGCTGTTTTCTACAATGCTTCATTGAGCGAATGGGGTCACAAGCGTGACAAGGCTCTTCTGCGAAAAAAGGGATGATGTACTGAGCCAGAGATCAGCTTCTGGGAAGGCCCACAGGGATGTAAACAGTGACCAGGCTGCCATGAATCTGTCCTGGAATTAAAGGGCAGTAATAAAATAACTGTTACCCCTTGAGGGGGTCGGCTTTGGAGACAGTTTCTGCCCGATACGCCAGCACCAAACCTGTGGCCCTGCTGACGGGCACGGCACAGCCAAAACCTGCACTGCTACCCTGGGCAAGGCTGGGAGGGAGGGGAATCACCAAACCACTTAACGCTCTAGTGCCCACAGTGGGACTAGGTCTCTAAATCCAAACAAATTCCCTCCGGGCTCTGCTACAGCATCTCTCAATATCAGATGCCTCTTTTCCAGATTCCTCCATCCTCCCTAGTGCCCTTCCCTTTCCTCACATTCGTTCTGCTGCTTCCCCTACATCAGTCTGTCCTCCTTAAGCTCTGGTCCTCTGGCCCCTTTGCAGAGACCCTGCTGGTTCTGCTGCCACCACTGCTGACCACCTCCCCATCATAGGCTATAGCACCATCTCCTTTTCCAACAGAAGTAAAATAACTCTGTGGTGGCAAAATTTGCTCTTTTTAGTAACTGGAAAGAGTTCAACGTATAGCACCAGGATTGTTCTTCATTCCTACTGTTCCCTATTCCCTGTCACCTTGGCTGTCTGACCTTTAAGGCCCCTTTTTTTTTTATTTTTTTGCCAACGCTTGAATGCTTATCACTGTACAGGAAAGGTTAAAGGTCTTCCCTTGGAGGAATAAACATTTCTGACAATTCTTTCCTTGGTTTCCTCTTACCACTTTTTCTCTTTGTTTTCTGACTCACCCCTTTAGAAGTCTTCTTCCTTGATGCTCTCTTCTGTCCAGAGTTCAACATGATCTGAACGGGTTTCTACCACTTTACAGTGAGAGTAGATCTAGCTGAAATCAGCATACCCGTGAACACATCCATGGGAACCTGGTAAGGGTGGGGATGCTCCAGAAGAGAGTTCAGCATCCATTAACGTGAAAAGGCCTGGCTGTCCAAGGGTTTTGTCTCACAGTTAGCGTGGCTTCAGCAAAGGTGCAGAGTGGGTTCAGAAGTACAGCAGAATATGCTTACACAACCACATAAGACAACCTCCATCTTTTTGTGATGAACGGTGCACAAGCAACATGTAATGGCAGAGGTTTTATCTTTCAAGAAAGAGGTCCCTGACCTCTCTTCAGGGCATCTGTACAGCAGCGAAGACTGGGCATTGCTGGAATACAAAAGCTAAGACTATGTCTGGCACCAAAGGCCACATTAAGGAATGAGATAATTTCTCAATTGCCTGGATATTTGCCATCTTCTGCCCGTTTGTTGCCTGGTCTGGGTTCAGATCACCATGTTTTGAAGCACGTAGCAGAATTGCATCAGGCTTCCAGAACAAAGTCTGGTTCCCAAAGGTGAGGCACTCAACTGCAGCTGAAGGGAGGGTTCAAATGCTTCTGCTTTCCTGTCACTGGAACCCTTTCTCTCTGCCCTCAAGAGTCCCTAGTTGCAAAGGCCAATGCAATAAATAAAGCAATAGTCAGCTGACAGTTGTGAGCCTTCCTGGAACGGGAAACCAATTTGTTCTTGGGCCTGAAATCACAGCTCATTTATCAGGCCAGGCTTGCAGTATTCCTTCGCACTGCGCTCCCCAGGGGCCTCTGAGAAGCATGCAGGTGGCCGTTCCAGCCACGGCTTTTCATCGGCACTAATCTAACAAACCCAAGGAAGAGACTGCGTGAGCGTGGGCTGGAGCCTCCTGCTCCCGCTCCTCTCTGATAAGAGCTGCAGAGCAGGTGCAGGGAGGAGGAGGGGAGTACCGCAGGGATGCTGCTGTCAGAGCACGCACAGCTACAAGCCTGTTACAGCTCTCTAGGGAGGTGGAGCGGGGGGAGTTGTGCTGCCTTCTCTGTCCGTCGACCCCAGAGGGACTGCAGGAGGATGAAGGGAGGGTGAGCATAATGCTTCAGGGGTATGCTCACAACCTTTTGTCGTTTCGAAGTGCATACAAAGTTAAACATTTCAGTTATTCCACCAAAAACCTTCCTCAAAAATAACTACTTGCTGTGAAACACTTCTATTTCAAAACACCTCTGTTTTCCACTGAAAATGTTTTGCTCTGCTCCAAGTAGGAGGCATTTCAGGCTGTGGACGGCTGGGGTGACTGCCTACTGACACATGAACTGACCTTTGTTACCCCAGACTCGCCTCGTTGGTGGCAAGATTGGCTGGACAAGGCTTGGATAGAAATGTTTCTTTACCATTTGGATTTCCCGAGGGATTGCATATGCACTGCGCCTTGTGGGAATTCAGTCAGAAAGAGCTCACCGGGGATGTTAACATGCGGGACTGCGAGACTGCCAGCAGCGCAGAAGGGACCGCTCGGCTGGGAGAGCTTTAAACGGGAATTCACATGCTCCAGATAGTGTAGGGTTCTGGTTACTCCTCTCCTACAGCTGAAGGGGGGTGAAACACATGCACAGTCATCGCATACATCATCTTGCCCTTATCCCTGGCTCACAGAATTAGCTTTGTTCAGCAAACTCCTTCCTGAAGATGCCCGGCCATGGGCTGCTGCGCATCCGATCAGTAGCAAGGAGGAGGGCAGCCACGTCCCACGGGGTCCCTGCTCCAGCCAGCCCTTCTCCTCACCACCCGCGGGGTCCCTGCTCCAGCCAGCCCTTCTCCTCACCACCCGCGGGGTCCCTGCTCCAGCCAGCCCTTCTCCTCACCACCCGCGGGGTCCCTGCTCCAGCCAGCCCTTCTCCTCACCACCCGTCCATATTTTAAAAGCACTTAGCTTCATCCTGTACATGACCAGGAAAAAACATCACCTAGACTTCTCAATGTTTGACTTGGTTAAATTTCTCATCTTACTTTTTAACATTTGGTCTGACTGTTTTGCTAGACCTGAGCTACTGTTTCATGCTTTTGTCCACACTTCTCCCTCTTCTTCCCCCACCATTTTATCAAAGGAACTTTCCTCTCCCTAAACTTGGTGGCACTTGTTATTACCTTTTTGACTGTTTGCTTACTGAGACTGCTGTTCTCTGATGAAAGATGAATTGTCATTCTTACTTCAGCAGTCTCTTGCTCCAGCCAAGCTCCATCAATAATTCAGCCAGGCCTCGATAACATTAGCTCTGGATGAATACGACACTCATACCAATTAACTGGCTGAAAGGGCTCAAGAGATACAGGCAAGAGATTTCTCTTAATTTTTTTAAGCCCTTTTCTGAACTTCTAAAAATTGAGTTAGTTCAATGAGTAAAGCACAGAGCAGAGTCTAACACAGTTCAAAAGGCGCCAAGAGGCTTAAGCAATTGATGTGCTAAAGCCCATCAGGCTCTGTTCCCTCGCTTGTCTCCACCTGCTCTGACTGATATTACATTGTACGTTACTTGGGACAAAGCCTACCCCTGTTCATATGCTCCTAGCTTAATAAGATACTGGAACATGACTGCAGCATGTCTAGACAAAAAACATCTTTGTGGATCTTTGCTTATGAACAGCCTTGCTTGACTAGCCTTGGGCAAAAGCCAGCTAAAGCTCTGAAAAAGTTACTCAAGTCTTTGAGTTGCCCACCTGGAGACACTGCAAAGACTGCTTTTGAGTATTCAGTTCTCAGTTCTATACGAGGCCCCATTAGTTTTCTCCTGTTGGGCATTACCCAAATCGCCAGTCTCTTTTCAGTCCCCAGCATCCTTGGGCACAGCATCCTGCAGCTCAGACATGCATTTGTGGAAGGGATAAACAATTTGTAGACACAATTGCCTGACAGATGACTGCCATGCCAAATACCACTGTAGCAGCACTAAACGGCATGCAGGTCTGGTGGCAGCTCTCACACAGGGGTGACTTTTAACAGTCCTGAAGTGCTCAGATGAAACCATAGACGAACAAACTGTTGCTCCCTGTCTTGCTGCACTGTTAATGAGTGCTTGATGCAGGCACCGATCTCTGTCTTCACCTATTGCAAGGCACTGAGGTATGTGAAACTGCCTGTAAAGAACTGTGATTTGAAATGACTTGGAAACTATATATAGGACCCTATGGACAGAGTATGTGCCACTCAGATGGCAAACAGCCTTGTCTTTCTGTCCTCATCGCTGGCCACACGCTGAACTTACAAATCTGGAGAGCTCAGAGAAACAAAAGGAATAATTAGCTGTGCGGAGTCTAGTAACAGGTTTGAGGAAGCTCTTCTCCTCCCGGGCATTGCTGTACTCACCAAGGGTGGGTGGAAGGCTTGAACTTGTTACTAGTTCGCAGCTGCTCTAAGGCCTTCCTAGACTACAGTCCTGGCCTCGATTCCCATTCTAGGGGAAAGAAGATGCCAGAGGTAGTTTTCTGTCAAGGATGAAGGGCTGAATGGGGTTCGGGTCCCACAGCAATTTAAACAGGAGTAGCTAAAACCAGCCTCTATTACTGGCCTACTCTTTATAATACAAATACAAGAGTCGAGGAATGAAAACGCCTCAATGGCCCTAACTAATCAGCAGCTGTGGGAGAAAGGGGACGGTTACCCAGACAGTTAACAGACAAAACGGGTGCAATCTTCTCAACACAAGAATATAAAGGAGATGCAGACTCATCTCTGCAACTTAGCAATGCTTTGCAAACCCTTACGACCATAAAGAAGCTGTACCGATACTGGTAGTAGAAGGGGGCATTGGGAAAGAAGTGGCAAGTCTGATCAGAAAGGGGAGAAAATAGGGTTGGTACTGACACCGCAGAAGTCCCTTGCCGTAGGCACGCGGTGCCTGCATGACCTATGCTGTTTGTAGGGTTCACAATTATGGTAAAGCTCAACCCCATCCTTTGCAAAAGTCTGCTCCTTGATACTTGATAAGTTTTCTCTTATCAAGCCAAAAAGCCTCCCTCAGAAGGAGCTTTTTTGTCTTCTCCTGATGCCACCTAGCGACTGTTCCCAGCCCGTTCAGCTTGAGCTCAGTACTTGGTTCAGGCCCTCGGAGCCGCTAAACCACCGCAATTTTTTCAGAGGAAAGGATGGTGCAACTGAGTGGGGCCAGTGATTGACAGGAATTAATGTGCTGCTAGCAGGGAGATAGGCAGCCAGCTTGGAAAGCTGTACCAGAGGCAGCATTTGGACTAGAGAATAGCTTGGATACAAGGTACTGACTTCTACAGCATAGAGGATGACAGAAGCCGGAGCCATTAGGCAGTCAGGTTACAATACAAAACATGCAACAGGATCATTCTCCAGAGCTTATTTTTGATGATAACTTGTCATCCCTAGAGACAAGGGAGAGAGGAAGTCAGACCAACTACAGAACACCCCTGGATGTCTTCTGACAAGCACAGCAAACTTTCAGGATCTCTGTTTCCACCCCCACGCTCTCCCCAAAGAAGCACACCGACCCACACTGATGTCACCTTAACCAGAGCCGAGTGTTTAATTGATTGCAAGGGAGTGACAACTGCACAGTGGTTGTGCTGGGAAGATACCCACTGCACAGTGGTGGTAACGGAGTCTTTAAAACAAAAGTAAAGAAGTGGAGGCAGATCCACCTCACCAAGTACAACGAAAAACAACTTATGCATCTGGGGATTCCGGGGGCAGCATTAGAAATAATGATGCTTCCTAAGGACTAGCAAATACCCAGGCCTGAGGCGTCTCAGCATGACTGAGATGAGATTTGTCAGCACAACTGACTCCCCAGCAACAGTACTTAACAGCAGGCAATGGATCTAAGGTTTGTTTTTTATATATATATATATTTATATTTATATATATAAAGCGCCTATCACCATATTGATAAACATTCTTTGGAACCACTCTGACGGCAGAGGTAAGAACAGGCGTCAGCCCGTTGGTACCTCAGCACTTCTGTTTCCAACCAATTTAAAAAAAACAAAACAAAACAAAAAAAAAAGCCACAAGACTTTGCTGCCAGCCTGCCTGGCTGGTGTTTAATACTGCTACTCCATCAGGGTTGGAGGGAGACCTATTGTGAATGGCAACAGTTTGCACTGTGACTTCTCCAACTGTGCTGCAGAACAGTGCATGTGTCGCAGAAGGGCAGTGGGACATGGAGGCTCAGACCCGTTACCAGTCAAAACGTCTCAGCAGCAGGGAGCTCCTATTAGGAGAGAGCAAGCTAACTTTGCGCACAAAGCTCTCGCTCTCTGTGCTTAAGGCTGAGTCAGTGACCCTTCTGGACTCTTCCCAGGCTTCAGAAGATCACCAGACAGAAATACATGTCAGTTATAAATATATCATGTCAGTTGCAGCGGGTGGAGGTGGGAGGGGGCACAGGGAGGGGAGAATTTCGAATGGGTATAGGGAGGAGGAAAAGGAAAAAGACATCTTACGTTTCCAGCACTGGAAAGAACACTTTTGACCTCACGCAATAAGTCACTGGATCTTTTCAATAGTCTTATCTGGCTTATGCCCCATCATCTTTAACACATCATCAAAGGGAATGTTGGCTGGCAAAGGGTTAAACAATCCCACACAGTGGAGAGCAAATCTGCAGTCTGCTGGGAAGGTCCCCACCACATCACTGATGATCTCAGGGTCCAACTTGAAGGAAGGAAGCAGCTTCTCAGTCTCACACATCGCTCAGGGCCTGGAGACAGCCAAAGACAAAAAAGTGTCAGGACGGACCTGCAGCACCTTTACCAGTCAGTCCTCAACAGAAATACGGCTCTGAAACACAACCATGGCATTTGCCTTCATCCCTAGGACACTCTGAGAAAGCTTTTTCTGGAACCTGCAGTTGCAACCCAGGTAGGAGATGATGGAATGATGCAGAAATACAGACTACCCTTCAAGAAGGCAGACTGAACTATGCTAGAGCATCTTTTTTCTACCCTCTGGTTTGCACTAGAAATCACAACCCCATTTTATCTCAGACTTTTGGAGCTCTCCAATGGGAAGCACCAGTTCTGCAGACTCTTGGGCTTAATTTTGGTAGGTGAAGTAACAGTGATCTGCCATCAAGGCATAGGACATAATCCCAAAGAACAGTTCCAAACTGAACTCCTGTCTTCCCAGACTGACTCATACTCCGCTATGTCATACAAAATGCTGTCCTGCTCCGACTTGCCCACAGAAGCCTTTGGGGCTGCAGGAAATCCTCAGTCCTGTATACTCCCACTCCTGCCGAAGAAAAGTCATACTTCGTCCTTGATGGAGGAACAGCAGAGCAGCCTTGCTTACCTTCCGTGCAAACTCCGGCAGAATGAAAGCTGCCCGATGAATGTCAGAGTTGTAGTATTTCAGACTCCTCTCCTCTACTTGTTGCTGTGAGAGCTGCTGCACCGGCTCCCGAAAATTTGTGTTCTGCAATAAAGAAGCCAGGTAGCTCTATAGTGTTTCGGTAACGAGCAAAAGGCATGTGTGACAGGCATCCTGATTCATGGCAGAGAACCAAGAGGACTCGCAGGAAAACAGATGACTTTCTGTTCTACTATGAGGTCAAAGGTTCTGCACAGCTCCAGCCCCAAGGGCTGGAGTTTACACTCCGTGCCTCATGTGACTGGCCCTTATTCACAGATGTCAGCATATGAGGTCAGACTGCGTGTGAGCCATGTGCCAGATGAAGCTGTCAGATTGTGCCTGAGCATCGAAGAAGCAAGGCTTTTGCTCTTCAGAGCAGAATCCACATCTGCGTTAAGTCAGGCACAGTGCATGCTGCCAGCGCCCCAAATAAATCAAATACAGCAGCAGCACCACCACTGGCTCCCTAAACCAGCGTGACAGTTGCATCAGAGACTTGCTGTAATGCACCAGACTGGGAAGAGAGCAGACCTCGGTGATGTGACACAGAGGTACCAGCCCACATCCTAACGCTGACTCTCACTTGGAGGCTTCTGTACAAGCAGATTACCAGTCGTAAGCTGATTCTTATCAAGCAGGTGCCCACTTTATAACAGCCAGCATCAATAAGCCAAAGCCTTAACAGACTCTAGAAACTGGTAGCAGCTTCCTCCCTTCCAAATTTGCTTGTACTGGAGAGAAAACCATGTCCTTTTCTAAGGCAACTGGTTACATTACTGGCCAACTCTACACTTCATTCAGCACTGAGCAAGCTGCGCTGCAGCTCTGGGGCCCTGCGCTGGTGGAGCTGGGCCCCAGCAAGAGTGTAGAAGCCCCACAACTGGGAGAGCTGAGTGCCACAGCTGAGGCTCTGTAAGGGACAGCCTGAGGCGGGCTCTGCGGGTGCTTTAGGGAGTGGAAAAGGGCACTTCAGGTGCCTGAAACTCACCGGGTTCTTGCTGCAGAGCATGAAGCCAATCTGCCCGCTGGGATATGTGGGGATGGTGCAATAGGCGTATTCCACAACAGGGAACAGAGACTTGCAGAACTGACGCATCTCCTTAATGAGATCCAGGTGCAGCCACTGGCACTCACCTACAGGGAGAAAGGGAAGACAGGATGCAAGGTGAGAGCTGCCCCTCTTCCCTGCACAGGTGTGTGCCAGGTTAACAGTGGTTCCAAGTCCAAACCTGCTCTACTCTGCACAGCTCACGTGGTTTCAAAGGCAAGATAAGACCCTTACGCCAGTTTTACTCAGCACAGTCCAGCAGTTAACGAGTTGACGTATACAGATCAAAACCGCTCCTGTACCTGGGAGCTGAAATGGATTTCACTCTCTGCATCATGTCTCCCAAGAAGAGTCCCCTTTGTGCCTCACACTTTGCAAGCAATGACCTGGCATCAGCCTCTGCCCGGAGACAGCATCCTCACCTTGGCAGCAAAGAATCCCATCTTCTCGCAGGGCTGTCTTCATCAGCTGGTAGTAAGATTCTTTGAATAAGCTTTCTGCAGGACCTGGGAGAAAAGTGAGTAAAGAGATGTGTCTAGAGAGAGGCTAAGAGGGTAGGCTTCTGAGAGTTTTCCAAGTGCCCAGGGACTGCACTGGAAAACAGAGATTTCAAATGGCTTTTCAGTGATCACAGCAAAAATGTTTTGACCCTGGGTGAACCCCAGCCTGCACCTAGCACTGCAGAACCATCAGGATTTAAGCTTTGCTCAATAGCAAGCCCAGGAGCTTTATCAAAGAAAGTCCTAGCAGCTGCCTTTTGCTTCAGCGAGCATTTTTTAAACTGAACTCCTGTCTAAACTGCCTTTTAGAGATGCCTCTGTGTTGACTATAGCAAGAGTGAAGGTGACTCTGGCGCTCATCGTTAGGTCCATAAAATGAGGCGCCATAACTACATTTGGTCCCTCTTCTACCTCATTTTTCCCCTTCAGAAATACAGCAACCTCAGGACAGCCACCTTTAGGCTAGGTAGCTACACCAACAGCATCTGAGCCACCGCTTCATCAGTGGACACACGTGCAAAGCTGTCTTTGCCAGCATGGTGCTGTATCTCCCATGGGATTGCTGGACTCAAGGATCAACTCTGCCAGAAGCAATGGCTGCTGGAGTTGAACTTTGAGGAGAGAAACGTGACAGCTGGCTCGAAGACTTGCTAATACAATTTTCTGGTCTTCATCCTTCCCTTTCTCTACCAAAAGGACGACGTCAGCGACAGTCTTTTCACTTGAAAGGAGCCTGGGCAGGCTGGCATTACTTCCAAGAGGGAGGCAGAAGAGAAAAGGAGGAGAAGTGTGGAAAGCATTACCCTTTTATGGCCAGAGTTCTTACCCATGGGGTCAGACGAGTCCGTGATAATCACATCAAAGGCTTCTTGATTTTGTTTCATGAACTCAAAACCATCTCCCACATGCAAGGTCAGCTTAGCGCTGGAGTACCCCACTGCCATCCCTGGGAGGTATTTCTTAGATACCTGGATCACATCCTGCAACACAGAGAGCACAAGTGGGTCAGCAGGGGCTACAAGAAGCTAACTCTCAGGCTACTGTGCAGCTGCAGCTGAAAGAACAGCACAATGAGTCATTTCCTTCCATGCCTTCAGCACAAATCCCACTCGCTAGCTAGATCCTCAAGAGCTGTCAGCATCTTCAGCCAACAAACTACACTCAGCCCTTTCCTATGGCCTCAGGGTTCAGTGACACTGTTGGTCTGTCCTTGCCAAACTCAACAAGAACAACTTGGAGCTTCAAAAGCTCCCTGAGGAACTAAGAGAATACGATCACGGATCTGACTGCTCTGTGCTCCTTTTCCCTGCAGACACCACTTGCAGAGGTGATCTCAACCAAAGACTTTTTTTTTTTTTTTTTCTTCCTAAATAAAACCACGCCAGCAGGTTTCTGGAGGCAGGATAAGAAATATCCCCACCTCTGCTCTATAGTCATTTTATCAATCTCCCCATAAGATACAGTTTTCTCTCTAAAATGCTTAGACAGACGCTGCCCTAGGCCCAGCAATTGTACTGAACACTACCAGCTTCTCACAGCTGGCAGAGACAAAAAAAATACGCTGGTGTCAGGCAGTGCTTGTTCAAAACCAGGCACATATGCCTACTTAGCTCGGCAGCCTGGCTACGCAGTCTCACATAGCAGTGTTTCCCATTGCTAATACAGCCTTGCTTTGAGGAGACAGCAAAACTTTCTAAGAAAGTAAAATATCCGCACAAACTGACCGAGAGGAGGAGGACCAGCCCCATCTATCACGGAAACAAATACCCCCCCTGCTTATTTCCTGCTTTCAGTCGCAGGAGACTGCTTAACAAAGCCACCGTCCTCCTCTGGCAGGAGCAGCACTCTGTTCTGTATGGGGTGGGGGGGAGCGGAGAGGGGGAAAGCAGCACCTTCACAAAGCCAGAGCTCTCCTCCTCCCCATCCCACGCTTGGCCCACGCTGGCCTGGAAGGGCCCTACCCTACGTGTGTGAAAGGAATCACATGAAAGAGGCAGCCAGCTGCCACGTAGATGACTCGTAAGGCAAAGAGGTGGCGCTGTCAGTGTCACGCCAGCAGAACCGGCAGCAAACGCACTCGCTGCTGACGAGGGGCAGCAGCAGGTGAAGCAGCAGCTCCCGTGGATGCTGTGAAGTAAGGGGGCTGCTTTCGGTTGGACGGCCTTGCCCGTCTGACCGAAGCCCCGGGGACGCTTCCAGGCAGCTGTGGAGCCCAACGCACCTCATCGATTTCGCACTGCACCACGGACTCCACGGTTGGGTGTTTCACCACCTCTCGCAGCACTCCCCCGTCACCGCCACCGATGATCAGCACCTGGGAGAGGAGAGGGCAGAAAACCGGCCATCAGCGGCGTGGGCTCACGGGGGAAACTCTCACGGAGAGGCCTGAAGAGAACGGCTCGAAGCCCAACAGCCCTCCGGGCTCGTCCTGCCCCGGTGCTCGGCGATGCGCTCCGGCGGCCCACGAGGGCTCTGTCAAGCGCCGAGGTGCGCCAGGAGCGACGGCCCACACCATCCTCTCGCCGCGGCAGCCCCGCAGGAGCCGGTTGGGAGGTCGGGGGCCGGTCTGCGGGCCCCGGGGCCGGCTCACGGGCCTCGGCTGGGGGGAGACCCCACGGAAGGGGCTGGGGACAACTCACCTTGCGGGGGTCGGGGTGGCTGCAGAGGGGCAGGTTGGCGATCATTTCCTGGTAGGAGAACTCGTCCCGCTCCGTGCATTGGATCACCCCGTCCAGGACCAGGACGTTGCCGTAGGTGGTGCTGGGCAGAGCGGGGAAGCGGGGTTGGAGCCGGCCCGGGCCCGGGGCCGCGCTCCCCCGCCCCCTCCCAGCGCCGCCAGGACCCGCCGCATGGCGCTGGGCGCCGCTTTCCGCACCCCCCCCCTCCCCACTCCGCCGCCGCCTCCCCGGGCCGCCCTCCCATCCGCACCGCACCTGCGGAAGACGAGTATCTCCTGGTAGCGGGAGCGCTGGTGGTGCAGGAGCTCCTCCACCTGCAGCGACATGGCCTGTCCCGGCCACAACCGGCACGTTTCTCGGAACCAGCCCTCGCGGATCAGCTCCGCCGCACCGCGCTCCATCCCGGCCCGGCCCGGCCCGGCCGCCCCCCCGGGCACCTGCGCCGCCCTCCGCCGCCGCCGCCGCCGCCTGACCCCGCCGGCGCGGGAGCCCGAGCCGATGGGACCCGCGCCCCGCCCCGCCCCTCCGGCCGCCAGCGCGCGGCGCCGCCGCGCCCCTATTGGCGGAACCGCGTAGCCGCCGCGTTCCCATTGGCCCGAGGCGGCGGTGACGCGGATGCCAGCAGGGTAGGCCGGCCGGCCGCCCCGGGGCCACGTGGGGCGGCGCGCCCGCTGCGGAGCCGCCCCCGCCGCGGCGGGGAAAGGGCGCGTCACCGCCCGCCCCCCCCCCCCCCTCCGCTTCCTCTGTGGGTTTTTGTTTTTTTTTTTGGGGGGGGGGGGGGGAAAGTCGCGTTTGGACGTTCTGAAAGCAGATTCCGTTCTACCCCGGCGCGCACCCGGAAGCGTTACAAAAGGTGCTGCGAGGAGCAGGCGGGGGGAGATCCCCCCCCCCCCCCAGCCCAAGGTTACAGCCGGAGCTCCGCACGCAGGTCGCGGGAAGACCCGCAACAACCGCAAAACCCGTCTCAGATCGCGGGATTCCGGGGCTACGACCCCGTCCGAGGCGTAGGGGTACCCCAGGTGAATAAAGCGCGCAGGGATGTGCCAGTCCCTTCCATTAAAGGCATTTTTAAAGCCCACGGCGGTAAAGCCGCAGCTCATTAAGGGAAAGCAGAAACAGACTAAAATGACGATCATCCTTGAAATGTCACCCTGCGCAGAGTTTTAAGTGGAGGATTTAAAGAAACTACAGAAATTTTAATGTCGCCGCAGCCAATGGGGCTTTTGGTAAGAGTTACTCGTCCTTCCAAGTCACAGAAGCATCAGAAGCGGTGAAGCTGACGAGAAGGGGAACTGGCAGCCCCTGCAAACGCACTTAAATAGCAATTGTCTCTAACTGCTTCTTTTCAAAAACATTCCCCAATATTCAGCCATGCGAGCAGATTTTACACGCAGAAAGGGGCTCTGTCCTACCATGACAATGCTGCTCGGTCAGCACTGCTTGCACTAAGATACCCAAGACGGAAAAACCCTCCTCTGTTCCTTCCACTCCCTGCTCCCCAGAAATATGTGAAAAGACTGAAAACAAGCAAACAAGCAAAATCCCAGACCTCCTCGCAGTCTTTGTAAAACAAAGCCCTCAGGTTAGGGACGGAGAAGGAAGTTTTTACCGCTACCCACTCAGTCCTCGCACCTAGGCTAACAGAGAAAGAAATTCTGTCGTTGCCAAACAGGTGAGCATGAAATGGAAAATCTTTAGTCGGGAACAGAAATCAGAGAGCGAAGACAACGCCATTGGGAAAGGGAGCAAGAGCCACTGGTCAGCACAGCCACTGGTAATCCAGGAGACAGCTCTACCACTGATTTAGTGTGGCTTCAAGCAGAGTCCCATCAGCCCTACCCGTCGGTACTCCCCACTGTTAAACACTGCTTACCTCCCTCACAGCCTCGTTGCCAGCATTTAGCGTAAGTTCTGCCATCCATCCATCAAATTCTGGGCTGATACTCTCTTTACAAAGACTTCAGGGTAACTCACTGTGGGTATTTAAAACTATGAAACATTAGCATAGCTGTACTGAGATTCAGCGGCAGCTCAGAACCTCACTGCCTTTCTGCAACCCAGTATTGCGCTCTGTGTTTTTACCTTCTACCTAATGCTGTTGCTTTCACTCTGTAACTTTGGGATGAAACCACTGGTCTCTGATCCAAGAAGTACCCTAACTCTTTTTTCTCTCCTTAAAAATCTTTGCTTAAAAAGACACCAACACTGCTAGGTAAACACAGTCAATTTTCATATTACCTTGTCTTGTAAGAGGTGAGCTGTGCAGTCCAATTCGTAAGCAAGGTCTAATATAAAAGACAGTCTGGCCTTATTTCCTCCTCCGGACTGCTGGGGTTTCAGTCACATCTACTCAACCTCTCTATTATTTTTGTGCTGGCTTTAGAGATGCCAAGAGGTTCCTCTCATACTCCACTGACATGCTGGTTCTGGACTTCAAGCAACTCCAAGAAGTGACAAGTCGACTGTGTTTGACGACACAGGATAAACTTTCAAAATTAGAAACAAAGCAACATTGTGAGTATAATTAGAAAAAACCCAATGTGAATGTAATAAAAGTGAAATCAATTAAGATGTTTTTCCTTTCGGGAAAAAAGGATTTTAATGGGTTTAAAAACATTTCTGTACAAAAACTGTTCAATGACTGGTATTTGCCTTCCCATGGTGACAATACTTCTGACTATTGTTTCATTCAGCAGCAACTCCCGCAGGTCCTGCGACAAGGACTATCTCTTTGGCCAGTGGTGCCTGGAACCCCTGCAAAAGACAGTTACAGACAGACTTTAACTCTTGCTCTAAATTCACTCAAGACTGAAAACCTAGGTCGGTAGGTTACAATGATTCTACCGAGAAAGCGCCATGGTGCAGACAGAACCCCTCTCCCTCCAATGCTGCCCTTATGTGGTGTTGCTCTTTTATGGCTGAATAATACACAAGGATCAAGCCTCGTAAGCGACACATTAAGTATCTATTCGGAACAAGAATCTTCGTATTTGGCAGTAGTTATTTATCTTAGTCCCAAGCTAGGCAAATGCTCTCCCCACCTCTACCTATCTTTTTGGCCAAGAAAGCAACTCCCACATCTATTAACACAAACTTTTACCTCAGCATTTCAAACCTTCCAGCCAGAATTGTCTTTGAGTGCATTAATCCTGACTAAGCTTTTTTTTTTTTTTCTCTTCTTCTTTTTTTCCTTTAAACTGACATCAAGCTGTGACGCAACCTCTTCCCATTACACATGTGCTTACGCTCCCCCAGCAACAGAGGACAATAGCTATGCTTTGCCCGTAGCTCCGGGGCACGGGCATGAAAACGCTCCAGCACTGTGATGAGAGCAGGCTGACAACACACCTCTCGGCTTTCCCCGCCAGGTAGGACATGCTTCGGTTTCCAGATTGTTGAAGTTTGTTAGCTCCAGCAAATTTCTGCACAGAAGAAAAAAAAAAAAAAACACACCAAAATACACCACCCACCACCACCACAGTGAGGTACCTGCCAAATACAGTATATTCCACGAGATTCACGTGCTGTCAGATCCTTCCAACTTCAAGGAACACTGCTAGTTTAGACCCTGAGCTTTATGTTTTAGGACTTCATATGCATGTGCACTGAATGCATCTGAGTAAGTGCTGTTCTACCGGTCTAACCTTGACACGTGAGGCACAATACCCCACTGACGACACATCCTACCCCTTTAGACAGAAAGATCTGTACAGGTTGTCCCAAATTCACTCATTGGTTTCTTTTTTTCTCCTAAAACATGTTTTAACTGACACAGCAAAAGGATTGCACAGGAAACTGTTTCCTACACTATCAGGCATAAACTTGTTCAGTGTCTAAAATACGATGTTTAATGAATATCTAAGATGCCTGGTACCATTTGCCCTCCAGTTAAATACGCAGGAAGGCAGCACGCACAGCAGAGAGGCTGAAATACAAGAAATGAGCTTCAGAACTTAAAATTGATGCTCAAGCGCCCAATGAGTTCACACAGGGGCAACCCTGTTACTTCACACCCCAATGCCCACTGCCATCACACATCAGCACCTGAACACTCCACACATGAGGAGGAGAAGGGTATACACGCAGGGTATACACGGCGTCTTTTAGGCAATCCAGGTCTGCAGCGGTGACACGGGGTGAGGGGACATAATGACACAGAAACTGCCCTGTGCTGGTCACAGGTTTCCTTAAGTACATGTTTGATTGTTTATGTTTTCTTTCTTCTCTTCAATCTCTCAACCTCGGCTAGCAATAAATTAAACAAAAAATCCTCTGAGCTGAGACTGTTTTCCTAACAACAGCACTTGTTGGAGAATGTGGGCAACACACAGACCTGCCATGGCCTGGAATAACCAGACTGACTTTGAGGTTTTTGAGAGTGCCTTGAATTTGGTATTAGGAATTTGCGGTGGTGTGCTGTGGTGTGTAAGTGTCGTGCCTATGACATATGGGGACATAGGTGTGAACAATGTATGAAGAGGTGGGAAACTTATAAGAGTCTGAGGGGCCTCAAGAAAGCTCTTCCTGAATGGGAAGAGGCTGTAATACAAAGTTTGAGCTCGTGATTGAAAGCTGCACCTCAGTACCAAGTGCTGTTAAGGAACATTCTGCAGATCCAGAAAAAGTCATCCGCTTTCCCCAGCGAGTCCCCAGCTGGGTACATGCTATCACCAACATTTCTGTTCCTTCTTTCATGACATGCCCGTACCTTGCCCGCGTAAGCTTGCTTGGCAGGATCAAATTGTGGCGACTGCTTCGGTTTACTGCTTCCTAAGGGAGAGAGGAGAGAAGCCGTCACTAAAATTTTCCAGAAAGAACAGTACATTCCATGGTGTTCCTCTGATGATAAGGAGGTTCCACTGCAGTCTCCCACATGCTAAAAAACAGAACAGTCTCTTAAGGGCAGGAGATGCTTTTCAATAGATACTTATTACAAAGGAGTCAAATCTCCTTTGCCTCCTAGCTGCTGGGGTCCAATTAAACAGATGACTTTCTCTACAGAGAAAAGAAGCAAAATCCGAATCCACAATCCTCTTGGCTGGCGGTTTCAGGATTTTGCTTCCACATCAGAAAAGGGATGCTGAACTGTACATTCCCCAAGTTAATTTCTTTTAATATTTCCCCACTGAAAGGTAAGTGCATTGTAACAGTTTGTACTGCCTTGGCACCTACATTCGCACACAGCCTTCTCAGGGCTCAGCTGGCAACATTTTCCACTGCCTGCAGCACTCTCGTAAGAGATCCAGATCTTACCCGCAAACACTTTGAAGTTGGACTTGCTGTAATCAAAGGGGGTAAACTGCTTCGGTGCTTCCAGCTCCTCTGGTTGCTGGGAGGCTTTTGGCCGTTTCTTCTCTTGTTTTGGCAACTCTGTTCCTGTTTCACTCATGACCCTCTCCCTCTTCTTATTAGCTTGTTCCTGCTGTGAAAGCAACCCACAGAACAGAAACAAGGACAAGTTCAAGAGAGAAGAATGAAACATCTCTGTGTAGGCACGAACACCGGCATGCAGATGAACTGTCCAATGGACCTAGGCCCCAGTGACAGCTATTGCCTGTGCCAATAATAGTGTGGGCAGAAAGCACTGTGCTTTTCTTTGGGTCTAAACTGATTTAATTTTTTTTTCCCCCTCACATCAGGGACTTTTCATACGAAAAGCCAAGTTGGCATTTCACAGGATATGAGAGGCTGAGATCTGCTGTGGCCCCACAAGCATGTTTGGGGGAACCTTGGCAAGTGAGGAGCAGCAAGGTGCAGCAGCAGAAAACATTCCCTAGTGAAGATATGGAGGGATGCGGAGATTTGCACAGCACAGTTGCTAGGGGCCTGTTGCTACACACGGAGCAGAACTACAGAACCGCTATCAGAAGATTGTCATTCAGGTATTTCAGAGTTATAGGGCTCAGGGTTTCTCCCTGAATTGTGTTATAAAGCTCAAAAGGGGCAAAGGCTGGAAGTGGGGAATTCAGTGACATACCATAGCTTGCTGACGAACAGACACAATATTTTCTGTTGCCTCTTTATACACCTTCTGTGCCTGGTCACGAGCAGCTACAGAAACAAACATTACTGTAAAAATCAGGAGTAAGTTACCCAGGAGCTTAAAAAAAGCAAGCAAACCAGCTTGTATAAAGTCTCAAACTAAAGAGAGTACAATCTTTGTCAACCAGCCTCATCCATCAGGAAATCCATCATCTAAGGTTTTCTTGTAACTGGGAAACAACCTACGTGTGTTGGGAAAAGCATGCTAGCCAACACATTTAGGAAGGGAAGAATGGCTGTACCTGACTGCTGGGCTGCTTTCTTTTTCATTTCATCTTTGGACTCCTTCTGTGCTTGTGTCTGACTCATCAACTTCCATCGATTGCTGATCTGCAATGAAAAAAAATTTCCTGGGAACACTTTCTTTGAAGTTTTACAGCAAAAGGGAGTTTATAAACTTGCTACCACATGCTGGTCTTCATTAAGAGTACAAAAGATCAAATTGGATTGTAAAAGAGATTAAGATCTGCTGCACCAGGTAAAGTAAAACCATGTGCTTTAAAAGTTCTGAGCTACAAACAAGCCATGAGAACAAAGGCAGATATAGACTTCAGTAGTAGTTCGTAGCTTTGACAGACAGGGAACATAGAGTGGAATGTCTCCAATCCCTGATTCTTCGAGGGATACAAACGCTACTGAAACAATGAACTACAGATTCAGAAACATGTCAAGTTTCTCAAAACTTGTATTCTTTTTCTAAGGAGATTCCAAGGAGAAAAAAATTTTCCTATATTGCTGAGGTTCCCAAAGCAAAATAATCTACTTATTTGTTTCTTTTATATCACTTGCCCGGAAATTTTAGCATGAGACTTACTTCATAAATTTTTGATGACGGGTCAAACTTCGCAGATTGTGAGACATAGGCAGGATTCTGTTCTGCAGGCAGGTACTGTGGAGCGGAAAAAAACCATTTTGGTTTAAACACAACACATGACATTTAGCTCATTGATAAAATTCTACTTAAAATGTTTCAAATCAACAAGTTCATATTTGAGAAACGTTCCACACATAGATCACCTTTTGGAAAAAGAAAAGTTACCATAGCTATGTCCAAGACAAACGTTAAAGAAAAACCAACCAAAAAAACCCCCGAAAAACCAACCCCCAACCACACACCAGAAAAAGTTGTTTTGATATTATTTCCTAGTAATTTGCCACTCCAAATCTCTAACAAACTATTCTATTGTTCTTCTGATTCATTAGAAGAGTAAAATCGTCTCACTTACTCTAGCCATAAAGTAGAGATGAAAATGTGATGCAAATTAAAAAACCCTCAAACTTGATTAAAAAAAAAATACAACAGTGAGAGGTCTGTTTACTATGTAGAAAGACATGTGTCTAACAGGCACTTCAATGTGTTTTGAAAACAAGTCCACACGTGCGTGCTTTGCAAAAAGGACAATCGCTCTTGATTCCAGTAAGAGCGCAGCAGCTCGCTCTATATCAAGCTCTTTCGGATATGCCTAGAAAAACAGCTCAGGACATCCTCTGCACCAGGTAGTTTATGAGTCCCACCACAAACACGTATTGGGAGCTTTTACCATTCTAAATGGATTTTCAAAGGACTCCATTATACGCTGAGCCTTCTGCTGTGCAGTGGTTAAAGCCTTCTCATTTCCTTCATCTTCATCACATTCCTAAAAAAAAAAAAAAAAAGAAAAAAGGAAGAAATATTAACATTAGTAACACGTTCCACCTATTTCTTGCAACAATTTCACACAGTTTTATCAGATTATTAAGTACGTTGTCTAATACTTAAATCCTGACATTATCACAAACATGTTGCTTACACTGAATATGCTGACAGTGGCAGTAGCAACAAGACATGTTGACTCTGGCTGAACACCCTGAATATTCGTTGTCTTCTCACTGTCTGAAAAGAGACAACCGTGTTCCAAAATCGGTGCAGGCTCTGCATGAAAAGGAGACAAAATTTTTATTATTTTGAGCAGTATATTTTACTGCTCTTTTATGCAATGAGATTTCACTGGAAGTTTCTTCAGGGCTGCTTACTTCCCCATGTCAAAGCCACATCATGTCATTATTAGCACAGTTTTTAGGTTAAATCCAAATTACCCAAGGCAGAGTTGTTCTGAAAATCAGCCACAGGAATGCGGGAACTGTCATGTGGTCCAAAGAGGGTATTCTCCAGCTTCTGCAGAGAGATTAAAATTACAAACACCATTAATACACTCCTCTATGAATCTATATATGTTTTCACATATTGCAGAGACGCACTAATGAAAATACAAATAAAAGCGTGAAATTCAGAGACTGAATATTCTTAATATAGCTCACCTGCCAGAGCATGTTACAGCTGGCATCAAAAGGATATCAGTGCAAACACCCACTGGCTAATGGAGAAGCTTTACTTCATACACACGAGGAGAGTAAATGAGTCAGCCTTAGAAACGCATCTGAAACTTCTGTTCTTACAGATCAGTCAGTATAGACTAACGCACACGAAACTGTCCAGCAGCCACAGTGTTTGCTGACGAAGCCTTAAGTGCTGCTATTACGGTGCTTTGTAAAATACCAATTTATAGCTGGCAATATTAGGAGCCTAGCACAGAAAAGTAATGCTAAGCTAAAGCAGAGAGACCTGCAAAATGGATGAGAACAAACAATTTACCAGAAGCTAAATTTTTGCTACTCTTGTTTCTGAGTTTAAGGCTTAAGACATTAGGTAACAAATATTAGGTAAACAGTACCTCAGGGTTGGATAGAGGTGCTCTCTTCTTGACTGCCACAGCAATCTCCGACTAGAGTGGGAGAGAAAGATAAGTCAGTTAAATGCACGTGGCCTGTTCTTCTAGGTTGACCTCCTTATCAGTGTTTTCAACACATTTATTATGAGCTAGGAGGTTAATAAAATTACATTCTTCTTCACCTGCAGCGGATTCATTCAAACACCTCACACAAAAAGGACATTTTCAAGCTCACAATTGGTTTTGTTTCACTAAAGGAGGAAGACTGTATTAATATCAACATGCTGATGATACATATTTTAACTAACAAACTTCTTAGGCCTAGGGTTTTTTTCTGCTTCACCATAGCTGAAAAATATTTATGAATCCATTTACATGGCCAACAAATTCCACAAGGTCTAGCTGTTCCTCACACAGGCAAACACGATGTGCAATGTACAACAGAGAACTGCACCCCGTTCAAGCAGCGTCTGCTCTTTTACTGCTGTAATTCTCCAGGAAACAACACTCTGTGTAAGCCAGTACAGAGCAGACAATAGACAGGCAAGAAAAAGTTGCAATACATCTTTCTGCTCTACTACAGAACACTATATTCACAGTGTTCAAAGAGCAAACTTCAGCATACACATCATCACAGGTCACCATTTAGCCCCAGTCCCTGGCTTATGGAAAGCAAGTGATGAGTCTCTCGTGTGGTACCAGCTACTCCTACCTTGAGAAGAGGCATCTCCCGGGCCTGCTGAATGAGAAGATGCAATTCATTAATCTGCTGGCGAACTAGTGGTGGGATTGGATTACAGCAAGCAATGATGCCCTGGGGTTCTCTAAAGAGAGATGAGAAAAAGTCAGTGTGCTATATTTATAGCTGCTATGTTCAGCATTTGCATTCAAAGGACATGCAACCAGACATAACCACAGTCCCGACTGTGACCGAGTAAGACAAGTCAGATTAATCTGTTAGAGTTCATTCTCTGTGATGAAAAATTCTTCTGTACCAGGTTTGTGCAGATAAGGAGGAACCATTAACTCAGCTCTCCTCTCACTTATCTTTTCTGTGGTCTGTCTGTCCCCATCTTCATTTCATTCCTTGTTCGGTATTCATCTATGGAAGTTGAGCCCAGCAGTGGACTTGTGTTTAAAGATGTTAGATGATGAGTGCCAAGTGTTTGACAAAAATGTTGTATAAATAGGGTGTTTTAAGGGGTCTGCCCCTTGCCCCCTGCCCAATTTAGGAACTGAAAAAAACCCTCAAATAAATGTTACGGGGGAACTCATCCCTCTCTTGCTCTGTAATATTGTAGGAATCTCAGTGGGGATGTGTGACATACAGCAATACAGAGGAATGTGTTTTATTAGTGGAATAAAATCAGAGAGAGATATATCCCAGAAGAAGTCTGGAGGCTTCTGGAAGAGCATTGGTATTTATTTCTTTCCCAAATTGAAGAACTACACAGAAAAGCAGTATGGAGAGCTAGAAGAAAGGGACTGACTGCAGAAGTAATTACACACTAGGAAATGACTTGCTGAATATTAAAATCAAATGAGACTCTTCAAGAGTGAACAAAACTTACTTGGGCAGCTCCTCTGATATCTTCAAAAGCATATGATTCGGTAGCACATACCTACAACACAAAGAGGCGGTGTGAATGTAACAGAGTGTAAAAAACTCTTAAAAATACCTTCAGAGTGCACAAGTCTGCCCCAATTACAAGGTCTGAAAAGATGAAATCGGTTAAAAAGCAGTGAAGCAGGGCTGATACAGATACTTGTAAAAACTTACTGCTAACATAGCAGGACTTCTGTGTAAAAAGCAGCCTGAGGTAGGCCACTAATTTCTACCGGTAAGAAAGTGGCTCTACCTTGGGGGGGGGGGGGGGGAGGGGAGGGGCACAATCCAAGAGACCCACTGAAGTATTAAGTCAGTGGCTGTAACAAAAGACTTCCTACCCTGTACTCTCATCCTCTTGACGCGCCATCTTGTCCCTCCATGCAAACAGCAACCTAAATGCTGCCAGCTGCTGTGTGTTGAGATGTTTTTTCTGCCTCCTGTAGAGCTCAAGGTAGGATTCATCTGAAAAGAGGGGCTTGATGTATTTCTGGACAGGAAAAATCGAAACACTCGTGATCAGTATCAGATTTGTGCTTTCCAGTTTGCCTTGCTTCACTGAGACAATCTCACACGGACATAAAGACGACTGAATAAACTCAGGCACAATGTGTTTTGGAGCTTTTACCCTAACTGTTGGTAGGACCCTATTCCTGAGAAACAAACATCTCATCCATTTTTAGGGGAAAACCACCCTCACCAACTCCAGGAGCAACTTTAGACATAAAATCTTCAAGCTTTACTACATTAGACAAGGCCTACTTTCATAGACAGTATGTTCCACAGGCACAACATAATTATCTCATAGGCTTTGAACTTCCAGGAATGTCCAGTAGAACTGGAAATGTAACACCTTCCTTGGGAAAGGCACACCTGAAAGTGTCGGGAGGCCACGGAGTGCCAGCATTCAAAAAACAGCAAGAGGGCATCTGAATCCAAGGATTTTAGCTAGTGAAACAAATGACTGCGCACAACTGGCTCACAGTTTATACAGCTGTTTTCAGACACAAACAGAGGAAAAACTCCTATGTCCATGCAACAGATGTAGAATAGGCAAAGGCCTTTCTGTCCTATTAAGCCCATACTCTGATCCAGGTAATGCAACCAGGTGAAGCTTTACCTTCAGGCAGATGTCCTTGCTGCGTTGCCACACAACCTGCAGCTGAGTGGGCTGCTCGTTACCTCTCTCCCACAGCGCCTCCCTCACTTTATCATAGATGTAGAGCAAGTAGTGAGTGTCATCACGGGCATACCGAATCATTTCTTCTGGCAAAGGGCTAGAAAAAGAGCCAAAATTACACTAATACATTTCAGTTACCCTGCCAAACCGTCACTTTCCTCTTGCAAGGCATATGAGGGAAACTGCATGTAAAACACGGTAAGAACTAATACGGAAACTCTTCTGTTTCCTTACTGAAGGATTTGTTGGGCAACAGCAGTAACGTGCTGTCCGCTCTCCAATCAGATGGCATTTTGTTCACGTGCCGGAGAGCAGGATTGCCGTGTAGCTATGGCACTATAGTCAGATGGCAGAACTGCTTGCTATGGTATTTATCATAACTCTTCTCTCTCTGCAGAGCCGACACAAAGTAGACCTGGGATGTCTGTAGTGTGCAGGGTCCATCTGCATAGCCAAGCTCATTGCTCCAGCAGCATACTGCTCTTCCTAGTGCAGACAACTGAGTGCTTTTGTGGGGGCTCCAGAGGAGCAAATACTAACTTTCTTCATAAAAATACTGCAGCGGTTAAGCACTGTTCCTAAGAATTGCGCTTCCAGGAGCTTTTCATTACTTAATCTTCCGTGATCTTCCCAAAAGACCTCATTTTCTAAAGGAACATGGGCAAATGTAACACTAATAAAAGAACTTAAAGCACAGCCAGGTAAATGCCGTGCTCGTTCACTTTGAGACTAACCTACAACTATGGGGCTTGCACGTAGAAACATGCTCCTGCTCTAACAATACAAATAAGGATAAGTGCTACCTTGCAGCCCCAGCCCATTTAAGGGGTCAGTTTTTACCGTATCCTCCAGTCAGCCAGCTGGTACTGTTTGTCAGCATCTATGTTGCAATACAGCTTTAACAAGTGATCCAAAGAATGCCTGCCAAGATTGAGGAGACGAGCAGCTTGATGAGTATCAAACATGTTCACCAAGTACAGACCAAAGTCTTTTTGCAGCCATTCCACATCTGAATCAGCACCATGAAGGACCTTGAAAAGCAAAACAAAATGAGAATCATATGAAGAACATTTCTACTCCAGGCTGGCTGTGCTGTGGTTTCACATTCATGTGCCTAGGACCAGATTTCATAGAATGGTTCAGGTTGGAAGGGACCTTGAAGATCATTGAGTTCTAACCCCCCTGCCACAGGCAGGGACACCTCCCACCAGCCCAGGGTGCCCAAGGCCACGTCCAGCCTGGCCTTGAACACCTCCAGGGATGGGGCTTCAACAACCTCTCTGGGCAACCTGTTCCAGTGCCTCACCACCCTTAAAGCGAAAAACTTCTTCCTAATGTTTAATCTAAACCTGCCCTCTCCTCTCTTCGTCCTCCACTGTTACGTGCAGAACTACTAAGTGAGTAGACTTGGCAAGTAACTCCCCACTTACATCAAGGAAACAAGCACATGAACAAATTACAGCGAAAGCAGACCCAAGTGACCAAGACAGAGCACACAGCATGCTTTTAACTATAATAAACCGTAAACTAAGGGGAAAAAAATTAAAAAAAAAAAAAAGGAATTCTGGTGGTGAATTGGTGAATTTGGCAGCTGACCTTCACAATTGCAGGGTCTGTGAAGGTCTCATTGAGAATGTTCATGTCGCTGCGCAATTCCAGTGTATCGATAATGAAGTCTTCTGTTCGGGTGGAAATCTGCATCAGACATGTCAAGCCCAGGAAGCTCCTGTAGGAATGGTGCTGAAAAACACGGAAGAGAGATGTAAGCTAGGATCCATTACAGAAGTAATACTATAAAACAAACAGCACTCCAAATGAAGGAAGAAAAAGTAACAGAGGACTTCTTAAAGAAAAAGACAATTGGATGAGCAAAGCTTTCTCTTTGCAGTCATTAATGTGACAAAAATACATGGGATGAACTGAATGAAGATCAAATTCAGTATGAAGTGTGCAGCCAGTACTACCATTTGAAAACCTATAATATTGACACCGTTTAATTCAACCTTCTAGATAATATCTGACAGGTCAGGGTCATGAACTGTCCTTTCATGTCAGAAAGGACAAAAAGCAGGAGAAAGGGAAGACTACAAAACAGACAAGAAGAATATAATGGTCTCCTAGGTACTAACAGTAAACATGTAACTTTTAAACAGAAAAGGCAATTTGATTACCTCTAAGTCCAGGGCAAATTCTTTACAGTTCATAAGCTTTTCATTTAGTTCTACCAGCTCATCCAGTGTGGTGATAAAATGACAGGGTGTTTCCTTGATGGGCCTGTACATCTGGCAGAGCAAATTATTAGACACGGTGTATTCTCTGTCAATTCCCACCCCTGACCTCCACCCTCAATTCTGAAATTCATCAAGTACGGCTGGCTGTAAACTTACTGCATCTGCGGTAAGTTTACATTAATGTGGGCACCAACCTGGGGTTCTGGTTTCTTGAGAACTCCATCTGGCGGAGAAAAATGCTCCAGTTCATACTGGTAAGGGTGAGCAAACCTGTGGAAATTAGGAAGATGGGCACAGACTAAGTTTCAGTCATCTGTATGAAGCCAGAGCACAGAGACCTTGAGAGCTATGGCACTTTCCTTATCAAGTAGAAATTTTGTCTCTTATTAAGCATAGGTTTAAAATAACTGCAGATGTCTAAGGCAAATCACACGCAACATAGTATGTGGACACAAACACATGCAGAGCTGTTACAAATGAATAGCATCAGCACAATGGGACCATACAAGTGCATGTTCACCAACGCTACTCCAACAACCTTGCCGTCAGTTTAATTTCTTACATGTCTTGCTCAGTTTGCTGTGTCCTCTGCTGGTGAATGAAGTCTGCCAAAGCAGCTGGTACATCCAAGTCTTCAGGCCGCTCCTTTCGTTCCCGTCCACTTTTTGTGAGGGCTGAACAACCAATATGGAACAACTGGACTGGGTCCCACACATAACATGTTCCCAGCCTACTACTCTATCCCTCCACCCACCACAAGTTCCTACTAAAATCATAAAGTATCTAAAATCTTCACAATTTAGACCTGCAGCTTTTGCTGTCAGCAAGATTTCTGTCTGCACCTCTAACGACAACTCAGTTACTAGGTTTTACCAGGCTGTTGTTCAGCAAGACGCAAGGTGGTTCTGCTCAAAAGCTTGGAAGGAGATTGAAAAATCTTCAGAAAAATCTTTCAATCATTCCCAGTTACTAAAAGTACAACCGCGTCAGTGCAGACTAAGGATGAATCATCATCAGCAGAATGACATGTTGCCGAGACAGGATGTTATGCTGGCAGCTTTGATAAAGCACCCAAAGCAAAGGTAGGTCTAACCATACACCTGGCACTCCTAAATAATTAGAAAGAAGTATCTGTAAAGCCAACTAGACTAGTCATGAGCAATTCTGGTGCCAGAGTGACTCTCATCACGCACGTTCAATGGTGGTAAAGAGAAGCAGCAGAGTATCTGCTTGAACCAGATTATTTACTGTATACCAACAAGAAGATGCTGTATGCTGACCTACCCTTACATTGCACATATGTAAACAACAGCGTCACAGAGCTTGCTGTACCTGAATGGTCAACATCTCCTGCTGTTACTTGTTTTTACAGTCAACGATTTCTCCTCTAGACTGTGAGGACAGATCTGTGTCAAATACTCTCAAGAGGTTACCCAACAAAAAATCAAGTCCTTACCTTCAGGCAAAGGTTTCAAAGCATTTGGCTTGATAAAAAGTTTAGGTACAAAGGGAGTGTTGGAATTGTCAATCTTTTCCCGAAACTTAAGCTGTGGTCGAGAGATATTCTTGGCATGAAGCAGTCGGAAGGTTTCAGACTGAGCTCTCTTGTGAGATTCTCCCGCCTATTTAAAAAAAGGTAAACCACAGCTAAAACTCACAGGACTTAACAGATGTTCAGTTTCTTTTACTCAGCCTGACCCAATATTCAGAGGAATAAAGTTATACCCCAAACTCAAAAGTGCATCCATCTTTTGCAGTGAGTCCAGCACCCAAGACTGAAAGTTCACTGAATGAGCATCTTGAATTCATATGAATAACCAAAAGAAAGGCTGCTACATGAAACTGATATGGCAATGGAAAGCACACAGAATCCAAAATCAAGTTTGAATAAATAGGAAAAGGAAAAAAGAGGGAGGGAGTTCAGACATGTGAAAAAATGTGACAGAACATCTAACTACTCAAATCCTCTAGAAAATCAGTAGTGCCAATGCTGGGAAAAAAGCTAAGGTAACACAGCAAACTGAGCGCAGAGGCCTCACCTTGCGGTTCCAGCTGGAAACGATCGTCTGTGGGGGCTGTAACCCAGCAGGGAGGACTGGTTGCTGGTTTTTGTTCACTCCTGCTGCTTCATCCAATAAAATACCCTAAATTCCAGAAAAGTGAGGTGAAAACCAAACACCTGTTAAATTACCATGCTCAGCCACTCTAGTCAGACTGAATAAAGAAAGTCACACAGGTGGACACCTCCACAGCCATTTCCCCTGAATTCTGCGCAAGACGAGACAGACACATGTGGGAAGGAGTATGTTGAACGTCAGGGGTAAGAAGAGTTTCCTCAGAGAGGCGGCTCTATGAATTTACAGATCTGTTCTCAGGTTGTGAGATTCTTCTGCCAAACTGTGTTTAGTTTCTGCACAAGTCACATATTACCTCCCTTCCCTTTGGGCAATACCCCCCCCCGCCTTAGCTGCTGTGACCACTGGCCCTAGCACATGGAAACGTTTTTAAAATAAAAAGGGACACCGTCAGATTGAGGAGACACAAAATGTAACAGTAAAAGCACTACCACTCAAATTCCTGCAATGAAAAAAAAACTTGTGGCAACTGAACAGTTTGTAAGAACAACATCCAGAAATAATTTGCTTACCACTCTTTCAAGAATGACATCATTGGAGTCAACCAGCATATCAAATTTATCATCCAGCTCTGTCACTTTGCTGCGATCTTTCATGTAGCTACGGCAGCCATGATATTGCATCACCTTGCTCATGCTTGCAAAAGAACAGTACAGCTATTAGCAATTTGAAAGCAGGCGTGTGGAACACTAAACCCTCCAATTCTCTTCAACTTTCTACATGTTCAAAGTTTGAAAATAATTCAAATGCAGTAGCTATAGATAACATCACCTTACCAGTGAATAGAAGAAACATCTATAGGGTATTAACTCTTAGAATTAATTTCTTATGAGCCATGTGACTTTTAAAATAGTCTAATGCGTTTTTTATCAGCTTTTGCTCTCTGCACAGCTCTTTATCCAATTCATTGTGAAAAGCCCTCTTTAAACTTGTTACTTAAACTGTCAAGTGCTAGAAAAGCAGGTAAAATTACGTATGTGAAATAAAACATCTTTTACATACAGCAAGTTTGGAGTCTCCAAAGAAGGGTGCTACCTTCTGTTTTGGATTGGAACCAACAGCCCGGAGATGCAAATGCATCCTTACCAGTGAAGGAGACGGTCACCCTGTGTTTCACAGTACGCCCGGAAGCCAGGGAAGCTTCGGTAGAAGTCGTACTCATCACCAGGCTGAGGAAGCCCATTAGATGCCTTTGTCGCAGCTACCACTGTGCCAAGAGCATACTGTGCAAGAATACGTTATTAGCGTTTTTTCGGTATTTTGTTCCTCCATTTACCCAGGATACTATGTGGTAGAAACACATTTTGCCTAGCTTGTTTGAGCTGTGTGGTTCTAATATATAACATCACTGGGCTTTTTAACATGAATAAGTTTACGCTCATTTAGTTCACATTGTCTATTTGGAGACCTTCACATTGATGAAAGTCTAATACCGAGACTTAAAACTCAGCCTAGTATTTAAGGTCTGAAAGAAAGCTTGTTAAATCAGCAGGAACGCAGATAAGGACTTTATTGTTTCAACAAAAAAAAACCAAAACACCCTGCAATGTTTCCTGCTTGAGAACCGGCAGGCGTTCCCCTCTCTTGGAAGCAGCAGCAAGCGTGCACAGGCGAAACACAACGGAACCGATGCTGAGCTCTGTAATCCATGGGGACTCGTGGGCCCATCGCCACGAGGCCCACCAACGGCCCCCACCAGGGCGCCGATTCCTCTGCCGTCCCCGGGCTCGCGTGGGGGAGGCGGCAAACCCCCACCCGCCCAGCACAGGGACGCTGAGCTCACACGACCGCGCTCAGGACACCAGGCCCGAGCCCCGGACGGCGACAGGCCCTAAGGCGCCGCTCTGCTCCCCGGCACCCTCCCTGCCCCGCCCGGCGGGGAGTGCCCACCGCGGGGGCTCCTCACGAGTGGCAATTACCTCAGCGGGGGGCCCCAGGCCGCCCCCGCAGACAAGAACTACAGTTCCCGGCATGCCCCGGGCCGCGCAAGGCACGCCGGGAGCGGTAGTGCACGGCGCCCGCCCCGCTCCCCCCCGGCCCCGCCGCCCCGCACCTTGACGAAAGCGTCGGCGTCGTCGAACCCAGGCAGAGCCGCCGCCGCGCCGCCCCTCTCCGCCTCCGCGGGGGGCTCCGCCGCCCCGCCGCGCCCCTCCTGCCCGGCGGAGCTCTCCGTTGCTGCGCTGCCGCTCCCCCCACCGACGGCGGCAGCCATGTTGCTCCCGCAGCCACGCGACGCCACAGACGCTCTCGCGAGAACGCGGCCGGAGAGGGGCGGGGACCAGCGACGGCGACGCATGCGCACTGGGAGGAGGGCAGCAGGGCTGTTCTGTAGCGCCCCCAGTGGCGTGGCGGAACACCCGCCGGGTGGGAAGACGGGGAGAGCCCTCTTCCCCCCACGAGCACCCACTCTGCCCACCGAGCAGGCCCTGGGAAGGGGACACGGGTATTTTGCTGCACAAAGCCCGCAACTGCCACCCGCCCTCTTCCCCGTTTTCGGGGTGCAGCACCGGCCCAAGGGCTGGGGGAGCCCAGGGCGCCCCGGCCAGGACAGCAGCGCACCCCACGCTGTCCCTCGAGCTGCGGCCGTGACGCCGAGGACCGAGAAAGCTGATGCTCTTACCGCACGGATGATACCGCATCTGCTGGAAACGAAAATTTAGGGGTTGTATGGTCAAGTTTCTGTTCTACAAGTGACAGACGTCATTCAGTCCTGGTAATTCTGCCTCCCGCTGCTATCAAAAGGGAACTATAGCCAACCACCTGAACTGATGCAGAAAAAGACAAGTCAAATCCATGGCAACAGGAAACTTTTTTTAAAAAAAAAAAAATAAAATCTTAATCTGCTTCCCTGTCTCTTCCTAAGAAGTACTTAGGAATAAACGAAAACACAGTCAAAACGTTTACATTTTGGTGTAATTTATTGGCACAAAAATATTCAAATACAACATGGCATCTAAACATGGCTACTCTGTTGTATTTTGTGCATTGTTTTTAATATGTTTAATTCATAAATCATAACTTTATCTTCACCCTCATGTTTTGTAACCATTATTTTCTGTTTCAAGTTATGACCAGTTCTCCCCACATCTGCCTCCTATGCCAAGTACTAACTTCCCCTAGTTATTTCCCAATACTGCTTTTTAACCCAGACACTACGGGAAGCTCCCAAGTGGTATTTCATTTGTACCCTGCATCCAGTTTGCCACCGATCAACCCGCATAGAGGCGCTGGGCTTTGCTCAGCTCCAGGTCTTCAATTCTTGGATCTGCCCCGACATCCTGATCTGGTCTGAAGCACGCTCCTGCACTAGTGTAACGAGCGGGTATACAGTTTCCAATTCTGGGGCAAGAATCGAGTTTGAAAACAAGGTAACAGGATGAAACAAAAGTAAAATTCTCCTTCTGTTCTCTTTCTTTCCAGTTATCCAGCTCACCCCCAAACCTAAATGAAGCCTCCTGCACAAGCGCATTGAGCTCACTGCAGCCACACCACAGGACTGACCAGGGCAATAATTAATCTGCAAATGACTTAGTTACACTGCAAAGTAAGTCAAAACCCGTATATAGTTATTTTCAATGGATCACCAGTTCCTCAAAGACCAAGTGGAACCATAGACATCTGTGGTACAATCAGTCTTCACTGTCCTGGAAACCCAAATCAAGTGTTGTGTTTCAGACAGCTTGTGTTTTTCCAACAGCAGCTATACATTGGCTTAAACCAACTTTTAATATACAATAACTCTTTTCATTTACATTTCAAAATATTTGACAAAGGCTGTATTTCAGTCCAACGTTCAGTTTGTGTTTGTAGAAGAGCAAGTTTGGAGTGCAAAAGCCTCCAGAACAAAGGCTGTGGATACTTTGGAATCTTCTGTTACCAGAAAGGACACCTAAAGAAAACAAAGACATTGTAGTAACTCTGACTTGCATAGAGTTTCACAAAGGCAACACCAAGAAGGACTGAGATTCCATACTAACTAGGCACCATTTTAGTACAGGAAAAGTTGACAGTGATCCCCACGCTTCTTTCCAGCTAACTAATGTTTAAAAATGTTAAAAAGATCTATTTCCTTAACCATAGTCCAAAGTTAGCCAACTCTCAAAATGACAGTAAATCATCTTTGTTTACTGTAGAACACGTGGTTCTTCACTCTAACGGAAAAAAGTGACCGCCACATGTCATATTTCAAATACTTTAAATGTTCAGGCTGACTGCAGTTTCAATGTTCCAAAATCCCTGTCACTACTTACAACAGCAGCTTTCTGACAGAGGACTGGGTGGGATCGCTGTCATGGGCTTGCAGAATTCACCACAGCAGATGCACCATGTGGTAAGGCTCCTACATGTAACTAACTACCCAAGCGACGCTTTCCTTAGCTGTTCTCTGCTCAGATTACTCAGAGAAGAATTTTGCCAGGTTAGCTGAACGACAAACTCACCAGCCAATGTAGCACTGGCACAGATTCTCGTGCGAAGTAGCTTGCTTAATGAGCAATTCTACTTGTGTGGGTACATCAAGAGTTTCGTCATGAGAGAAGTCTCGACCTTTGAAATTAAAGCGTGAAAAAACCCATAAATGGAAGTCACAAATCATGTAACATAACTTACGTCTGGGTGGTAAGTTAAGGACTGATAGGACTTTGAACTACCCTTCCCTTACAGTATATAAAACACAAAATTTTCCAAACATGAAGAACCTCTAAAGACATACAGAGCCCACAACTCTGTTTTCCCTATTATTCTGGGTTCTTCCTTTTATCTGCTCCAAATAATGGATAAACCAACAACAGACAGCTTTCCAGTAGCTGGAATCCTGGTCCTAATCACTTCAAATACATTATTTGGCAGGTGGGCAATAGTGTCTTATAAACTTTAAGAGCACAAAATTTCACAGCTAAATGCTGCTAACTATAAAGCCAGGACAGTAGAAACTCAGCTTCCACTAACAAGCTAAGATATGCAAAATATCAAGTCTGTTTAGTTACAAACACCTCTGTACTTTTCAAATCAGGCTCTTTCGTATCTAATCGCCGGCGGCAGTACTTAGGTGTTAGATAAAACCAGGAAAATGGCCTTATCCACTTAAACAGAGGACGTAAAATTCAAGGGTTAACACAAAATACAAACACTAAAAATAGTGCTGATCCATCTCGTCATATTTTACGTTTATCTTTTATAAACATAAAAACATGCTCACCAGTGAGCTTATCTCGAACCCTGTTGATGATCTGAATTGCCTTCTTATTTAGAGCTTCTGGCTTCACTAGACCATCTCCTACTAAAAGACAGAAGTGGGAAAGAGAATTAGGACTTCATCTGAACAATAAAAGCATTTGTACTGCTGTTACATCTGCCATTCCCAAATATCACAAATACCTTTTTGAGAGCAAACAAACCCAGATACCAGTACATTTTTGTCACCTTTTTTTTTTTTGAGTTGAGAACCCAGGTAATTATATTCCTCATTTATGCTGCAAGGAACTGTATCTGTCCCATCTCATGTAATTGTATCTGGATCACGATGAAATTTTCTGATCTAAGAACAATTCCTTCACCAGTATAGAAACAATGAAACTTACTGAAGGAATGGATGGATTCAGGCACTGTGGTCCCAGTTTTCTTATGGGCTGTCTCACCCAACTCCACGCTGTCCAACATTTCTATTGCGAAAAACATGAAAACATAAAAGCATAAATGTGAAGCTGAAAAGCAGATAAAATAATCTTCTTCTGGAAACATCAACAAAACTGTTAATCACCTCATTTAAAAAGCCTATTTGACTGTGACCAAATGTACCACGCATCTCTATCACCAATGGAAGCATATCACAGGAGCAAACATTCTTCCCCCGCTAACATACTGAAAGGGCTGATCCAACTTTTAGGAACATTTTGTATAAAAGTGTAATTGAAAAATATTTTGAAATGACATAAAATTAACCTAAAATTACAATCACATCAGTATGTTTACTTGTATAGCTCTCCATACAAAACACTGTCCCTATTCTGCAGTCCAATAGCAAATAACTGCTAAGATCCAACACAAAGCTCTCACCCTTCAGTCGGGTGATTACTTGCAAGGTTTTGCACACTAATATTTGGTAGCTGAGTAAATAACTATCACATATCAACTAGACCTGGGATTACATCCGTTCACATCTGCTCCAGAAAAGTGTTAATGTAACTGTAAAGGGGCATCTGCTTTTTGAGCCAAAGTACTGAACTCACCACTTCCAGTCCTAAAGCTAACAATAACAAGCTGTTTATCTGTCTCCTTTTGAAAAAAGGACTGAAAATATTTATCCAGTCTTATGCACTGCTAAAAAAAATCCTGCTCCAAACATTCATGACATACACCATCTTTTCTACTCACCTACTGACTGACTAGCTGAGTAGGAGTCTGTTCTTGTTCGCGAGCGCTTATTGCCCTTTGTATTTGCTGCAAGAGAACAAGGAGTTGAAAATTGTGAATTGGAATTTCAGTATTTCACAGCAAATTTGTCCACAAACAATACAGATTTGACTGCCTTCCTCTTTCTCCAAATTACGTAACCCAGAAATAGCTTTCAGTCTCCTGATGAAAACTAATACAAAACCAACCCAAACAATTATGTCTGTAGCTTAGTTTGGTGTCTGTGTTTAAAGGCAAAAGGGTTTTAAACACTATGGTAATTTCACATTACAATCCCTAAAACCATGTGCACACAGAAGTAGCACGCACAAACCAACAATTTCATCAGATTGTCTTCAAACAGACGTTGGATTTCAGGCTTCTGGATTTCTTGTATGAAATCAGACTGATTATACTCTTGCCGTCACTGTTTTATCAGAATCACTTACTGTCCATCAGCCGCCAGTTCAATAATGGATCATACACAAAGGCTTCAAGCACAGCCATGACACTGTCCTTATGTTCGCGCAGGACTTCCATCACTGTGTGACAGGTGATTCTGTAATTGCCATCGAGGCCTGTCACCTTCAGAAGAGAAAGAAGCGAATCAACCATGCTGTTTCGTTCACCTTGCAACTCCAAATCTGATGTTCCGGGAGCAGGAAGCAGCTTGTGCTTTGAACTGGAATTCACTATGCTTTGCTCATTAAGAGAACAAGACAGAAGTTCATTACAAACTAAGCAGCTTTCGTCTGCCACCAAGATGATCTTTCTGACGTACCATGCCATTGGCTCTGTCTGGTTGATGCAAACAGCTATTTGAAATGAGGAAACTTAGAAAGGCTTAAGAAATTGGAGGAATTTCAGGATTTTTCTGCATTAATTAAAAAGTTGCTTTGCACTGTAACGTATTGTAAAGATCACAGGAAATATTTTAACTTACAGAAAATGCAGCTGAAATATTAACACCTCAGGTTTTTACAGGAGTGGAGAGGTTTAGTGACAACAAAAAATACAGGAAAAACTGAGAAAGGGGTGCTGTTTTCCCTAGGAACAATTGCCTCCGTATTAAAGAGGGGATGCTTACCTCCATAGCATTTGTCAGCATCCTTGTTAACCTAAATGGAATCTTCTCAGGGAACTTTTCTCTTGTCATTGCAACCTAAACATGATGACAGAAAATTAGTAAATTAATTGCTAACTTACTATTTAAGAGTTAGTAAGTATTGAGGGTTTTTTGCTACAATCTTGAAGGCCGTATTCCAAAGGCCCAGCTTTATGTTCCTCAGTTTCCACAAATTTTTGGGAGAAGCAAGATAATTAACTTGATAACAGAGGGAAAACTCAAGAGTGTGCCCCGCTGCTAGTGTCAAGTAACACAGACTGCCTATCAGCAGCTTAAATTGCTCCAAGAAATTTTATGAAACAGTGATGTTAGCACTTCTTTGCTTGTTCCAGTGGGCAGCTAACCCCTAAGCCATGTCTCTGAGATAAAGTATCTATTATTTTCATCTTGCCTGTAGGTAAAGTGAAGCCCAAAAGAGAGCCAAAGGGCTTGCCCAGGATCACACTCTACAGTCAGTTTATCCTGGCTTACAGACTCATTTCTCTTCCACCAGAAAATGGTGAAACATTACAGAAAATTTAATGTCCAAATTCAAAGATTTACCTCAAAACAGTCCCCAAAGTCGATATGCAGGATCTTTCCACTCAGTCTGTCTAACATCAGATTGGAGGGGTGTCTTTGATGAAGGAGTAAGAGAAAAAACAGGGTGACAGACCATTATAAAAACCCAAAGCAATTCACAGCAGCTCCAGTCTGAAATGATATTTATCTTCATGAACAAGAACAGCCAGTGACAGCTGGCTTGCCCGAGAAATTCAATCTCAGGATGAACAGAATAGCTTCCTGACAGTGCATCTATCACATTATTTTTGTAATTACCTCTCAGGAGTTAGAGATCTCACCTTGGAAGATAAACAACTTATTGGACCAGAACCATCAGTACATTTCTTTGATATGAACATTTATTTTTCAGTCAGGATAAATTTTTCTACTTGTTTTATGCATTTTCATTTTTTCGGTATAGAAAAACGTAATGAATTATGCTACAGGTGAAGTAATGCAAATTGGATTACCACCAGAAGAGAAGAGAAGAGAATCAATCCAGACCAGGAAAACCACAGTGCTGCTATCCATGATGACCTCTTCCAATTTTGTTTTAATTCAAGTTTCAGAGATTTATAATTTCATTATCAAGACCTTTAAGTTCAGGAATAAAAGATTTTGGTACGAAAACATTTGAGGGTTTAGCTGTCTTTGCATTACAGACCTTAAATCTAAAATAAATTGTCTTCAAAAATAATTTGGAAGTTATGATACCCCCTTTTGACAGTAAGACATATACTAAATCAAACACCTGTTAATTTTATCTTTTTTTTATTATTTGCCCAATCCATTTGGATTGTATATACTTCCCTCCAGAACATGTCTGCACTGCAGATCAGAAAAAGCACCATGTTAAGTAATAATTAAACTAACATTAACTTTCATTTGTTTTAAGTCTAGAGCAGTCTCTGGGGAGTACTTATGAGGACTTTATGTGCGTCTCTGACAAATGCTGTGAACATACATAGCAGTAGAGGTTCCCGCTTCACAGTATAAATATCCACCAGGCAAGAAAGTATGCAGAATAAGTAGTGTTACTACACCCATTTGGAGGGAAACTCAGAAGACCTCTCACACTAAATACTTCCTGGATTTCTTTTTGCTGCTTCAGGGAACAAAAATGGATGCTTGATCATGGTGCTTTTTCTGTCCCCCAAAAGCTGGATGTACGTGTACAGTCCTAGACAAAAAATGCCATGTCATGTGCACAAAGCACACACAGATTGGTGGCAAAAGTCAACGATATTTCTGTTTCAAACAATGGATGGAGAAAGATTTCCCATTCTGTGAGTAAAAGGAAAAGACACAATAAGAACCTGTGGTCCTTGATGTAATTCTGTATGCATTCCTCTCAAAACGGAAGAAACTCTCATTTGTGCTCAGAATACACAAGCCCTACATCTCATGCCTGCAGTGCTGAAAATAATGGCAGCACAATTATGTTCTGAAAGACTGTATTATTACAACTCAGCAATAACCACAATGAAAGATGTTATCACAAGAGCAGATCCAAGGAATTAATTGATAGGCCTACACAGTCTGTGATTTTATTTAAAAGAAAACTTTACAGTTTGACTTACCTGTCCCCAAGGCCCAAAATGTACCCAACCATTGACATCACAGCGAGTGAACGAGTGTAGTTTGTTCTTCTGTCAAACCACACCTACAAGTGGAGACAAAAGAGAAAAAGCCAGGCAGGCACGTTGCATGTTTCAGCTTGTACTTTAAATTTATACATTAACTACTTGCATTTTGCACAAAGTGAAACTGCGATATTCTTAGGTTCAATACACTCCATAAACCTGAGGGGGTTCAAACATCCTGTGGCCTTGCACTAGATGTCTAAGCCACTAAGAGAATATATTCCAAGGCTCCTGCTTTTCTCTTCCCTGCATAGTATATGGAGCTTCAGTCTCCAGTCTTGTGCTTTGGATGTCGCTCTGGCAGCCACGGTGATCTGAGCCTTAATGACCCCTTGTGAGGGGATACACACATGTGGATACGTGTTCTGCAGTGACTCATCTGGAGTTTATGATGAATAAACACCATCTCTCACCCATTCTGCAGAGAAGGTAATTCCACGTTATGCTGATGGCCAAACACAAGCCATTACTTGTACTGAACTCACCTCCGAGCTTGGACTTTTCAACCACAGCAGTTTGGCAAGGTCATCACCAGCTGTGTTATTGACAGCATGTTCAAATACTTCTACTTTCTGCATCAGAGTCAGGTGGTCATAATCTGGAGCCATCTATAATTGAGAAATGACACTCAGCAACTTAGAAAAAACCACCTCCAACTAGTTGTACTATGAGAAACACAGTCATGACAAACAATTTCAATATGAACTTGGTATTATTTGTAGGCTGACCAGTATGTTCCCAAACACAGTAAGATGACTACCCAACAGTGAAGTATTAATTTTAAATAGGATAATAAATGATTTAGCATCCACAAAGTAGTCCATAGCCATACTTAATTAAACTATTGCAAAAGTAAATATGTTTCAAGAAACATTATCCAAATAAGTCTTCCGGGTTGGCACACGCTTTCCTTTTTGGCAGGCAATTCCAACTTTTCCAGTAATGTTCAGTTTCTCCAGTCTGTCTAATTTTGGCCCTGTTGCTTAGACACAATGTTTGTAAATGCCAGCAGCATGGCACCTTGTATAAGGCACATCAGTCATGCAAAATTCCAAACACATTTTAGTCACCAGATGGTAACAACTTGTGGTCACTGCTAAAACAGGAAAGGAGAAACAAATAAGCATATGTCCAATTTTACCTCTTGGTAGGATTTTATAACTCTTATCTGGTATTTTTGCATTTATTACTGGTAACAATAACAACCAGAAAACAGGCAAAGGAAGAACAAGCTGCGCAACATTATTCTTCATTAAGACACTGAAGTCCTAAAAGAATGTACCAAAAACTCTGCCAGCTTTGCCCTTTACCCTCAGCATGATGCGATGTTCAATGTTGAGCAGGATCTTTTTCTTCTCTCTGTAGTCTCGGATAAGTGCATGCAGCGTGTCACAGTGGGGGACCCAACCAATCAAACCTGAATTTGTAGAAAGTGGAATAACAGCGTATCTCTGGATGCTGCAGGAAAAAAATGGAGAATCAGAGCTCAAATTGTTGTATGTTGTGAATGACTACATTTCGAGATGCTTAAAAGAACTATTACTAAATCCAATTCTGATCCAGATTGTCTCTTCAAGTAGCTGCGCTGCTCTTCTTCTTTTCAAACGGACCTGAAACATCCATTTGAATAGACTGCTGTCAGATAATCTGCAGACATCCTCAAAGCTTATGCGGTTTTCACTGAAAGACTGCTTTTAGAACATACATGTTCTGTCACCCACGATGATCTATTATTTGCACATGTCATTTGATATGTTCATGCTTGAAAGACACTGCACAGAATTGCAGTTAGTGACTACTCACCAAGGTATTTAGAGACTATAATAAAAAAAAAAAAATCCTTGACAAAACCCCCTGTTCTCAGGCTCCGAAGGCAGCACTCAAGCTATCTTGAAATAGGGGTTGCCTCAAAGACCATAACTATTTACGAGATGGGACTTCAATTAAATAAAACAAAACAATCCCCTCAGGATACATTTCCTCTAAGTTTGAATTCTAGGAATGTTTTTTTTTTTTTTTCTTTCTCTCTCTCTTATTTTTTTTTTTTTAAAAATTAACTTAGTTCCAAGATTCACCATTTCCTCACAAACCAGCTGGCTGTGCCAAGCGTTACTGGGAAACTGCACCTACGGAGGGCGTCACTTGTGCATAAGCACATTCAGCGATTATCCACAGCACACACCTGAGGTTTTTACGAAGAGAAGTTGGGTCATTTGCTAGCAGAGTGTTGACCAACCCAAAAAGCTGCATCACTCTCTCATCTTGGCGAAGGTCTTCATGACCTTTCAGAAGGAATACAAACTCATGCCCATTGCTTCCTGCAAAAGAATACACAAAAGTTTACTTCTGCTGAACAAACAGACAAGAGTAAATACACATGCACCCAAGAATGGAAAGTGTGGCAGTCAGGCTGACCAGACCACTGAGAAATATCTCACTTGAAAGGAAATGTTGGAGATGTTTTATCTGGTAAATATGCAGTTTGACCTAAAAGCAATGACTGTTTAAATACCAGAATAGCTAAGCGTAAACTGCTCTCTCTTACCCATTAATGTTAACTTCCTGGGCCTCTGCTTGGAGGTGATGACCTGCAGCGAGGGTGCGATAGACTGAATGCGTATGATGGGCTGGTTGGGATCATACGTTCCTGGCACTGCCAATTCCAGGTCCCGGCACATTAAGAGCTTTGGTGACACATACTGTAGTTCCAAAGAAGTGAGCTACCAAAAGCAAAAGAAATACAACCCCCCTCCAGCATTTCAGTTAAATCTCACTGAAACATCTGAAGAGTTCATGCTGTTGAGGGATCTAGAACAGTTCGGTCAGTTGTCAATGCTTCAGGTGCCTGCAGGAAGTGCTGCATAAGCAGCAAACTTGCAGCAAATCATATGCAGGTATTTCCAGATTATTGAATTTGAATGTTTTGAATAACCAGAAAACATGAAACAAAGATGGGTATTGACAACTTGCACTGCAAGACCCACAACAGAACTGTACGTCTCCCCTACCTGAGGCAGCTGCTTTGAGATACGCCGGAATACATGGTAATATAAATCCCAAGCCTGAGTTAGGTCTTTGACATTTCCTGATTTCATGTACTTCCTGCACCATTCCTGAGCTTCCATTAGATCTCTGCCATAGGCCTAAGGAGGAAGAGAAAAACAACAGAAGAAAAAAACAAAAACATTTCTACAGACTACAGTAGAACAGGTGGAGACCACTTAATATCTCCAAAGAGCACCACAGTCTATTTTCAAACTGCATTACAAATACTTGATCTCACATTTTTATAGCATAGCAGAATTAAAGATCCAGAAATTCCTGGATCCAAAACATGCACTGAGTTTATTAGACAGCGTTGCTCACAGACTTCATGATAGGAGGCAACAGAACGAATAGAATCACCCTTTAAGAGTAGATGCACAAGCTCAAACGAATTCCTTTTGCTGGCTTGAGAGGGGTCATCTCTATGATTTGTGCTAGTGGTTACCATGAAGCAAAGCAGCCTGGAGTTAGAAGAATAACTGCAGAGCAGTTGTACGTTTTCCAGACCCTATCAGACACCCAGCCAGTATAAGACTCCAGCATAATCTGTACTACCATGGACCTTCAGTACTGTAGTCACCAAAAGCCACGCAGATCTGAAGGGAAATGCCAATAATGAAGTCTGCAGCTAACATCATGAATCCCAAGAGATTTACGCTTTCTGTTAGATTGCAAAGGTCCTTGTAACACATCTGGGGCAGGTACTTGTCCTGCCTGTTTTTGAGGGCACGTGGGAGGTTATGCTCTTGGCCACTTGCTGATACCTGATTGAAGGACGTCTCTTTTAAAGTCTGAGGCCCACGCTCCATCATTGCATGAAGTGGTTCCAGCACCTCAAACATTCCCTTCACATTCCTTTCTCCAAAGTATAGACGAGATGCTTCTTCCAACCCTTCATGCCACATCTCATGCCACAGGATGGCTACTCGGATTAGCTCTTCACTCACCTGGTTTAGGACAGGAAAAAAGATTAAATGTCTAAAGAAAAACACTATGACTGTATACTGACTTACAAATTCAAAACTACTTTCTTCTCTAATGATTATGAAATATTTGTTGCTGGCAGCTAGAGGGAGCCACGAGAACTCCCACAATTCTGTTACACTTTTTTTCTGCAAGAAGTTGATCAGGCTTTTCTCACCTTATTTGTTCCCTTTGAAATTTTCTATATATTTGTGTAGCTTGGCCTGAAAGCATTACTTTTCATATATTCATAAAAATCTTTAGCAAATGAATTAAATTACTCTTTCCATGCTATGCTTGGTAATTTTTGTTTCCATCTTTCGTTAAGCAAAAATATCTCCTTATGAAACAATGATTCTTCATTTATTTCTTCTCTAAATTTATTCACAAGGAGACATAAGAACTCAGTGTTTGAATGTTAAGGTCCTTTTTAAATTAGAGCATTCTCTTGACATTATACTAACACTGTAACTTCTTCCAAATGCAAAAAACCCAAATTAATTGTATTGAACAAAATTAACAATGAATAGTCCTTTTGTGTTATTATACCTGTGGTATATCCATTCCTGCGAGACAGTACACTTTATGGTACGGTAAATACTCACCATCATTGCCTGCTGCACCAGAGTGTTACTGTGCTCACACATGTTTTTCAAGATCTTATTTGCAGCGTTGTGGCGAGCTGTGGTTGTAGATTTAGAGGCCACAGTCAAAGGATAGATCAAAGCCTACAAGGGACATCAGCCAATACTATTTTAGAACCACACAGAGGAGCTACACAAATTGAAAAATTAGCAAAGCATTAATAAATAACAGCCTTAGGGCTAGACAAAAGAAAGCAAGCTTGCTTCTGGATAGAGGTGATAGCAATTTGCTATTGAAAGTCTTCCAATCTGAAAAGCTTACAAGACTAATTCATTGAGTAGCAGAATGACGTTGAGAGCCTGTATCAACAGAAAACTTTTTTCAGTATGCTGTGATTTTCCACACTGCAGGAAGAAATTCAGATAAAATGCCTGTGAGGTAGCCTCTTAATAGTCACTTAATGAGATTTAAGAAGGTGATTTGCACTACCCAGTATTCTATTAGATGGAGAGAACTTTCCCTGCTGCACGGCTCATCCACCTCTTCTTTCCATTTTTATGCAAACAATGCTGAGGTGAAAGAAGCAGCAGCAGAAATAGTCCCCATCCGCACTATCCTCACTTGCTGTGACTTCCAGTGCAGGCATTTGACTAGGTGAAAAGGAACATAGGGAATATGGAACACACGAAATGCCTTAAACTGGCTATCAGCCTATGGAAATTCCTCCTCTAAGCCAAAGCTTACCTGGGGATGGTACCGTCCAATATCTGTGAGGAGCTGATGAATGAGACGTCCTACTAATGGTCGAGGGGTATCAATTCTTGCAATAAGCTGAGGGATAACCTAGTAGTAAGGATAAGGAAAATAAACACCCCTGTCATCTAATGTGTTTAGGTCACAAGCTGTTCGGCCCTCTGCTAGAGACCTCAGTCTCTACAGGAGAGAGAGAGGCCCATCACTCATTTTTGACATGGTCAGAGGATAACACCAAGTTCCAAACAGCGTCAGAAATGCAGAACAGCTCAGTGAGATGACAAGCATTCTGTGCAAAACTGTTACAGGATCCTCTTATGGAAGGAGTAAGATGTGTCTTCAAGTGTAACACTCAAATAAGAAATAAAGCCTTTTTAGATTTATTTACAAGAGTCATTCCACAAAGCAATCTTGAAATAGACTGTCTGAATTACATCAGAGCAGCACAGTGGTGTTTTATACTTGATCACCACCGAATGCACGACATTTTCAATTGTAAAATTTTCATTTTCTCATTCATATGCACTAATTTGCATACAAACACAGAAGCGCACGCAAGACTGTTTCTCATGTCTCTGTTCAAGATGCGTGTTAAATCAGTTACAAGTTGTACTGCGCAGTGCTCTCACCGCTCAGCTACAGAGGATTATTTAGCAAAGGATCATCATGGATATCATATAAGCTCCCCCCAGACCTAAGATTTGTCTTACTCCTTTGCATTCCTCACCTGCAGCCAAGTGTCTATTTGGATTGCCTTGACTCCTTCTACCAAAGCCTCATTCACATCAGGCCAGTGACCATAGTCAAACCACAGAGTAAGGACTCTGAAGAAGAGAAATGCATTCGTTAGGAATGAAACAAAAAAAACTGTTCCAGTAAAATACCTTCAGACTCATTTACAAGTGACTCTTCTTCCCAGAGCCCAGAGATAGTACGATAAGGGCTAATGCACCTAACATAAGTTAGCTTGGACTGAAGTATTCACTTATTTTAACCACAACACAAAAGACCAGAAATACGTTCTAACTAATCTTAAACCATGTGCCCTTATCGGCTGGATTTCATTTACTATGTGCTTTATTATGTACCTTAGAGTGTCTTGTAGGTTGTTTCCTCGAGACAGAGATATGGATCGGAAGAAACCCTGGACAGCAGGGACTGTGTACATCAAGAGTGTCTTGGATAAATCCTGTTGGAATGAAAATTGCTGCATTAGTTCTACACAAGTGCATCAGTCTACATGGATCCTAAACTCAGCAAGGGGAAAGAGGAAGAAGTACGTGGAAACGTAGGCCTAATCCACATTATAGCTGACTTCTGCTCATACTCCTCACAGGACATGTTGCTCCTGGAATTTGTCTTTCACTTGACTACACATAGGCCTTTCAGCCTGGAAGGGAACATACTGTGAAATGTTTTTATACTTCAGTTTGTTGGCAAAACTATGGACAGCAAAGCAGCCTAAAAACTACAACCCTGATATAACTGGTAAGTAAAAGAGATTCCCCACAGTCTTTCACGGAGGGCTTAAGCAGCAGAACTGGTTAATGCACGTTGTATCACTTATGATAGCCATCCATGCCTTGACTTTAGTTCACAGCTAACTTACAATCATTTGCATTAATTTAGTCCTCTTCTCTGAAGACTGAGTTAACCTGAACTTCCTCACTCTTGCTGTAAGCTATGAGCATATATATGCATATATACAGACAGCTTCCACAAGCCAGGTACGCATGGTAGCTTGTTCGCCACCATAACATTTTCCTGCGTCTAAGCAGTAAGTAACAATCTCTCAACATAAACAGGGAAGAAGTGTACCTCAGTGACTTTTTTCTGCACTGGAGATGGGATGGGACTGTTCTCTGTGCTCTCTGCATCACTCTCACTGTTGCTGCCCTCGGTGTTAGCACTGGTGATGCTGGCTCCACTGGCATGACGTAGCTTCTTCTTCTCATCTCTGGCCTGGTTTTGATGTTTGTAGTGAAGTACCGCTTCAAAGTTCATCACTGCCCAGGCATGCCAGGCCTGCCAACAAGAGAGAACAAAAGTCAGAAGGAAGATGAACCCTTTCTGCAACCTGTAGTTTCTGATTATTACAGACACCAATCCAACCTTTCTGAGTCCACAGACAACAGTATTAAGTAATACCCAGTATACAACACAATGCTTTGCTTTCTCTAATCCCTTGTAGTTTTAACTCTCTTATTATCTTAAATAACATCATGGTGAGTTCTTGGCCAGGAGCTCCCTGTTGAATATTAAGGCAAAGGAGCTCTGAAGCAGAAATTAAATCACATTCCATTCACATACATCTTATTTTTTCAAAGCTTAAAATTAAGATTAATGTGTTAGGACTGGGAGAGGTATAACGGGAAGACATACAGAAGATGGCTGCCCCAGAGAAGATCTGGCACCAAATATTAATTGAAATTTCACAACCCTGAAATCAAAAGGTCTTTGGAGAATTAGCAATGAGGCTGCTTTCCTAGTTCAAGTATACTGAGTGTGAACAAGTTAAAGTTTTTCCATTTAGATTATCCTTTCTCCTTCACTGTTAACTGAGAGGAAAGTCCCAAAAGCAAGAATAGGAACGGAATTGTTTTACAGACAAAATTCTAAACAAGAATCTGATGGTTGCTTTGGACTGCTTTCTCGGTTTTTGTAATCCTACTTACAGTAACAAGGCAGATAGTTACAGATCTTCCTACGAACACCTTCATTTCCTGCAGTATGGGATGGGATCAAATTTACTGATCTCTCTGCAATGGTGCCTGGAATCTTTTCCTTACTGACCTTGTACCAGTTGCGATCATGCTCTGTTGCAGCACTGTAGTATTGCAAGACTTTGGGAATGGTACTCTCATTGATGCCTTGCAGGTTCAGCTGCCACTCACCCAGTTTCAGGAAACACCTGGTTAAGCAAAAGGATTATTGACTCAGCACCTAGAATGAAAATGAAGCCTGATGGATTAAGAGACAGACTTCTTATCTGAAATCTGAAAGACATTTCATGTGGCAAACCCACTCAGTAAGCCTCTTCTGCAGTCTGGGAGCGTACATGTTAACATGTAACGTTCAAAACACCTACCGCATCCTTGTAAGTGTGGAGCTAACCAGGTAATGGTTTAACTTTTAGGGAGAAAAATGAGGGTCAGACTTTTTTCCTCATTTACATCAGTTGTAAATAAATGTAAGAAGTAGCTAACAGTGGCACCAAAAGACTTCATCAGTATTGATAAAACGCAGACAGCATACGTACTGGCTAGTTATACTTATCACCATACAAACTAGCCTTCTGGAGCAAACACTGTGACAAACAGTGGAAACAGACAGCAAGCGCTCTTCCCCCAAGCCAGAACCCCATTAAGTCATCTCCTCCCAGAGAAAAGGAAAAACAACATATTTTTACTGCAGCAGGGTGGGGCTGTGAAGGTTTGTGCAAAGCTTAATAGTTTGCTCCCTCAGTAGGCTTTAAATATCACAGTTACACAGCTGTCCTTTCTATATTTTGAGTTTTCCAGAAAGCATTGTGCAAGAAAAATATTGTGTGCAACTCATTACTAATTTGTCTTCCATGATAGTCACTCTGAAAAAAAAATAATCAGATGATGCTGTTATCAAGTTCCCATTCTCATAAAAGCAAATTAAGTGCATGCTTCCCCTTAAAAAAAAAAAAAAAGAGGCAAATCTTCAGTATTAAGCCCTGTGCAATTTCTTCTGTACATTGGAAGCAACAGATCTGACACCTCCAGATCCATAGAGAAAAACGGAGATTATAAGATATGTTTTTAATGCAACAATATTTTAAGAGACCATAACATGCTGGGCACCTATTGCCCAAAGCACTGCTTTTGTATTAAGGGCAGATGCTGCCAAGCACAGATGGGCCAGGCATGTGGGAAGTGTTTCTTTCCTACTGACTGGATCTCCTGAAAACCAAAGAAATAGCCATGCTGAGAGTTCCGCCTTCTGCCAGTGAGACACAGTGCTGGAAAAATACAACCAGCCGCCAGTGACAAATACAAGCTTGTTTACGCCTATGCATCACAACACATTTACTGAAAATTTTATGATAGATAAGAAAGTAATACCAAATGGGTCTCTACCAGCTAAACGAGAAATTCCCTGTTCCTTTTGATTAAAGCATGGGCATTGTCTGAAATGTGTCATCTGCACAGACCCTGCAACCTCAGGAAGGACATCAGTTTCGCTATACAGCTAAAGGGTGTCCAAGGACCCGGTGCTGACCGTGCCATGAGTTTGTGGAGTTCCTGCTTGTGCTGCTGGTCCTCAGTCGCAATAGCATGCTGTGCCTGCTGCTGCATTGTCTGCACGAAGTGCTGCATGTGCTGGAACGCATCAATCTGTAATTGGATGATGGTTGCAGTAAGGACCACAGGGGTTAAATAAAACTTTACAAGAGAGGAAGACATTGTTGAAATAAATTTTCACTGAAAACAAAAAAATACAGTTTTGTTTTCTTTCAAAGCCTTTTAGCCATTTACATCCCTCTAAAATCAGGTTTATATATATATAACACCAAATAAATGAAGAGGTTAGAGACTCCTGATGTCTCAGAAACCTGGTCACCGAATTGCTACCCTGAGGATCAAATAACTGCATCCTTCCGATGCTGGGCATGCCTTCAGGTCATACATACAGTCAAAAGCATGACTGACCATAACATAAGCTAACATTGTGCTTTGATGTGCAAGAACTCAACTCTGGCAAAGTGACAAGGTCACCCGTACAAGAAGAAAACTTCAGCAGCAGAGAATGTCCTGTTACTGCTCATGCAGAGTGAGATTCTAGTAATGATATAGAGATGTCTCATTTGCAATTGAGCATACACGTTGAAGACAGTCCAGCTATTCCAACAATCAAACAAATATTCATAGCTTACAAACTTTATCTGACCAGTATCTGTATCATAACAAAGAGGATCACAGGTTCAGAGAAGCCTGTCTATAATATGCTTTGGCCTGAAAAAAAAATAATTGAGAAAATAATGCCTGAAGCAAAACTTTCAGCTTCCTTATCTTCCCTCCTAACCCCTCAGCTTTGGTTAGGCTTACAGCACACATCATGGGACGTAAACTTTGAGTTGTTTCAACAAATTAAAGTCTAGATTTCTTCTAAGGTTGTTTAAGCAGTACAAATGGACATTGCTCCTTTGGCAGCAGATTACATGAGGCAGTAGTGCTAAAGCAACTTGCACTACCAAATTTTGAAGGAAGACTCTTTTTGAAATTCCTTGGAAGGAATTATGTGTTAAGAAAAATTCAAATTAAAGATTTAAGAAAAAAAAAAAAGTATGCACGCTTCACTGGAAACAATTAGAGTAAAGCTCTTGCAATCTGCAAGGTCATTTCAGGTCAGAAACTGCAGAATATGCTATTAAGAGTCCAATTTACTTCTGTTCCATCTACAAGAATGAGCTACTTTAGAGTGAGACAAGAATCACCTCATCTATCCCATTCAAATGTCAGCGTGCACAAGTCAGTTGTCAGGAAGAAGGGTATTAGCCCAGGGTGAAATAAAAGAAAGTATCACACTATTAACATTAACAGGGGGCATTCCACAGCTGGCTTAGAAGGGGATGGGGAAATAACAACCTTATAAATCGGTACGCTGTTATGCCAGACATTTGTCCAAAATAGACAAAAAGATACTGTCGAACAGTTATGTGCCCCTCTCATATCTAGACACACCCTACAATCTGCTCTTCAGCTTCCATTAGTATTGAAAACTGATCACCATAAACTGCCAGGCAGAGCACTCAAAACTGAAAGCAGTAAGTTTGCTTTAACAAATGAATTCCTAAGTTTGTATGTATATGTCTGTAGAATGCAGCTGCTGGCAAAGGTCCTTGTTAGAAGAAATGCAATAGGGTTTACTTCTCCATCATTTTAGCTGATGTTTAAGAAAAGACTGTTGTGCAGCTCTGCAAGTGCTAGGTGCCTGGTTTCCATCTAGATGCCATTTTTTTTCCTGCTGGATCTGACAAGTGCCAAAATGACAGTAAGGAAAACATTTTAGGTCAACCAAGCAACCTTGAACTCCTCAGCTAGAGAAAGCGGTCATTCCCTACCATACCAGCCTACCTCAGTACCTTAATAGTTAGGATACCAAATCAAGTGAACACACACAGAGTTATACAAAACGCTGGTCTACATACTTCACTAGATATAACTACGTATTATTTAGTTAATGATAGTCACTCAAAATAGAACATAAGGATACACCCAACCATGTAATGCTCCTGGTACCAGGAGAATTCCCTAAACACTTTCAGCATTTGGTATAAAGAAACACTTAAGTCTCACTCCAGACTGCAAACTTTATTGTACCGCCACAGAGCTGCGCCTTTAACCATGAATTTTAAAAGTAAGCATCTACTTTCCAAGTGCCACAAAGGACTGAATCATTGAGTCAGACCTTCCAGCAGAAGGGTGCTCAGAGAAAGGGTTGAGACTTGCATGCAGGTCTAGGATTAGAGCTACCCCAGGTGAAGTATTTCTCCCTCAGTACTGTAAACAACAGCCAGTTTTCATGTGTTAGAAAGAAGGAAGAAAAAAGAAAAAAAAAAGCCCCTAAGCACAGAGCTTATGTACTGTACTTAAATAGGAAATCATTCAATGAGCAAGAGGAGGTGATTCTAACCACATCTGTTCCTCCTTCTCATCTTTGCTGCTTTTCTAATTTTTTTCCCCTGTCTTCATGGGCTCCACATAACTCTTGCATCAGTTTATTTTAGATACATTCTCTTCCTCCACCCGCTTAATCTTTGTGACTTCTTTCATTCTGCTTTCTACAACTGCACCCATTTCTTGCATCTTCTCTATTTCTTTATCACAGGTCAAACACAGAAAAGTCCCGTTTCACTCAAAGAGGCAGGCAGAGGAGACCCATGTACTTCTTGGGTCATTTACTGAAGAAAGTAAGAGACCATTACACTGTCTTACAAAGCCAATAGAACAGGACCTCATCAGCAGCTCCTTCTGTTTTTTAAATTCAAATAAAGAATAGTTAGGTCATGGCAACGTTCCCATAGCAGTGGCTCTGCTCCAGTGCTGGCAAACCCAACGACAGGAAAAATAAAAAAGATGTGGCAGAATATGAGGATAAATGGAGGCTTTAATGTATATTAAAAAAAAGATAAGTTATCCAGTCTGGAGCTTATTGGATTTGATTATGTAAATTCTGCCCATGTTGCAATGTCAAAAACATTCACCCTAGGCTCTTTGGAGCCAAACTGTTCCCATGACAAAACCCTATGTACTTTTCAGCTGTCTTTCGGTTAGACATTTTCAATAATGTCCTTAATAAAACTCAGTTCTGCTCAGCAACGAAGTACAAAGTGTCCAGAATAGTTTTCTGAAACTGCTAATAAAAAAACCCCTGACTTCCCTCTTTCTGCATGTAACCCTGACCATAGGTACAGTTTGGAGATCTGGCAATCAGAACAGTGGATGAAAAGTCAAGTACCAAGCCTGCACAGTAAAATCCTGGTGAGGACAGAAGAGCTACTATCGACCATTAATCTTGGCTGCATCCCTTGGGTACCTGATACTGGTTTAGCAAAAATAATCTTTCCATGTAGGAAATAAAATTAGGGCCAGGCCTCCTCTGTCACTAGAGTTTTAAAGGAAAATTTCAAAAGCTTATTTCTGAATAACAGTAAGGAAAGGGTTTAGTTACACTTTTATAGGTAAGCAAAAATAAAATCTTTAGCCTTGACTTTGTTCTGTGAGGATTATGAAGAGCTAACATGCGTGTCCCCACACAAGACCCGAGCAATGAAATTTAGAGAGTACTTTGTTCCTCTGTACCTTACGGGCGCTCTTCCACATGTGTTTCATGTATGCGTAAGTCACTTGGGGATGTACTGTTGGCAGCGGGTGATCCAGCTGTCGAGATGGATCTACTCCCAAGAGCAGGACAAGTGTCTTATGGGCCAAAGCCTGGAGAAAGTTGCAAAGAGAAAAAGCAGGTTAAAATAAGCTTGTTCTTACCTCCAATTCATACTGACTGCAGAACTGCTCGCCACTAAAAAATACTCCTGAACCTCCAGATAAAACATATACTTATCAGCCTTATTACCACGTATCAACCTTACTACCATTCCCTAGACTCATAAGAATATCACATGATAAACCGTATGTCTTCATTGGGATCAGAGCATTAGAGACTCATTTCAGAAGCAGATAGAGAGCACGAAGTCTCTGTTTCAAGTATTTTTGGTAATAAATCTTGTGGTGAGTGTTGAAATAGGATTGTAATGTTCAACAGTGACAACATCACATTCTAGATTTGACAAAGAGTGCTTTAGCAGAGAGCGCTAGTATTAATAATTACCAGTACCAATAATTACCATAAGATCTTCCAGGTATAGCGTGCAACAAGAAATTGGCTCTGAGGCTCTCAGGTATAATACTAGTCCCACCAAAATAACCTTGGCTCCAAGCAGGAACTCTACACTGGTTACAATTCTAGCATTTCAACAATTTTTGATTAATCTCCTCCTCAGAGGAGAGAGAGCCCATTGCACTTGGACAGTGAAAACATTTGGAAATGATCAAGGTTGAAGCAGCACGATGAAGCCGATCATCTAAAAATCTGCTGTGGAGGGTAGCGCTTGATAATGCTCACCAGTCTCCCACTCTTGCCACACAAGCTGGCATACTTGAGCCAAGTTCTCATGTCCTCATGAGGATTCACAACAAGAGATCGGACCATCAATATTCTTTGCCAGTCTTCCACAATTCGTTGACAGCCCTGAGAGAAAAAGGAAGAGAGAACTTGTTAGCTTTTTATCTCCAATCTACTCCCCAGAGCCTTAATTCATAATCTGAAGGGACTTTTCCCAAGATGGAGAGACTTCAGTATCCATAATTCACAGCAGGCCTACATTACCAACTAGGTGGCTGGTTTTTTTAACAGTGTAATGTGTGAAGCAGGTTAAGTCCTTGACTCTTATTCTCTGCAGCTAGCTCAGTGTTTGCCGTCTAACAATATCCTCTAATGGAAAAAGGAGAAAAGCTTCTAAAGCAGAAACGCATACAAAAATCAGGAAAGCTCTTTGTGCAATTCTGAAATGAGTCAAGAGTTTTACAACCCTTCTCAACCTAGTTTTAAAGCCTATTTTTGTTTAAACAGTGACAAATCTCAATAAGGAGATGGTACAAAACCAAATGGTTGCAAAGATATTTTTGTTATTGCCCTTTCTCCTCTCCTTGCATGTGTTGCTTTTAGAGGCTGGCATGACTGAACTGAAATTGTGCCAGAAAGTGCAGTTCCAATTGCTACGCTGCTTGTGCAAGCATTGTCTGGTCCTTGTCTGTCTGAAGGGAGAGGCACAACAACATTGTGAATCAGAGCAGGATGAGTCTGTATTTCAAATGTTCAAGGATGCTACAAGAGAAGTAGAATTGTGAAAGGGACAGTAACAACCAAATATGCGGTGCCTGCTATAACGGCCAAGTATTTCAGGGTAGCAGCGATGCTCTGAAGTTCGTATTGATCCAGAGACGACTTAGACTTAGTTTTGAGGTAAACAAGAGAATTTCCAATGGCAGCAAGCATCTTAGCACCAAAGCATCTATTTCTTTCCCTTTTTCTTTTCCCCCAAAACTGAGGGCTGGGAAGTTAGGCAAAGCTTGTTCCCTAACACCCTCATAAACCTCATCCAATAAAGCATTTCAAAATTACTAAAAAGCAGCTATAAAATTTGCAAGAACTGTATGTACTGCTTTCAGGACTATAAACAGCTGTATTCAGACGTTACATTTCCTGTCACTCTCAGTTTCTCCACCCCAGTGGAATGCTCCTGAGCTCTTCCAGACAGGAATGCAGATGGGAGACTAAAAGCTTTGTCACAGTTTCCCGAACAGCTAAAAAATATGCAGCAGCAACAGCTTTTCATAAGGAGGCAGATACAGCAGTCACAGTGAAGAATTCTGCATAGGAAGAATTTCTTCCTCCAGGCACTTTATCAAAATTTGGTATAATGAGAGAGTTTTACCTTCATTTACCTTCATTATACCTCCTCCCTCTTCCCTTGCAGGAATCACCTCTTTAAACAATACTCCGGTATGTACTATTTCATCTGATGATACTGACTTTCACTGTAGGCATGCCTCTTGTAAGGAAATAGTCTCAAAATATTTGGTTGATTTAAATCTTCAGAGGTGCTTTGGATTTTTGCTGCTTAGAGTAAGAAAGGCACAAAGTTCTCCTCAAATACAGGGAAAGCAGCATTGCTAAAGAGGACAAGGCTAATCAATTGGAAATGTTCTTGTAAGAGGTCAAAAAGGAACAGGACAGTCTTCTACAAGAATGCGAATTCTCTGTACAGTTTTCCAGCACTATGAGAGAATTCACTTATCCTTAAAATGCAGCCAGCCAGGTAAAAAGTTCAACTTACCCCTACCCAAACCAGTATTTCCAGGTGTGATCCAACACTGAGACAAGCAGCCTTGGAGATGTTACCAGTGTCTCCATTCTCTACACATCTATTTCAGTGCTTAAATCACACTACTACAGTGTCACATCAGTAGATACTTCAGGAACATTAACCAAACAACAACAACAAAAAAGCCCAAGCAACCAGGACAAACGCAAACGAGACAGAAAGCATGCAGCCATGTAAGCATATATGCTCTTGGGATAGAAAGAGAAATGGAAAGATTTGCTGAGCCATCACACTGGCTCAAAAGGAAGCTGTTCATGCCAGCACATCAGCATCGCCATCCTTGATCTTTACATAGATGTACCTGCAGTCTTTCCCACCAGATCTGGCGGATGATCTCACGGCGTTCTGGTACAAGTTTATACTGGATAACCTCTTCCAGCTCTGACAGCATCTGGCAGGATACCATAGCCTGAAGGAAACAATCACATTCCATCCCAATCACTACAGAACAAATCTATAATTAAGGAACAGTATTTTGGCATCAAAATCTTAAGCACGTATGCTGCCCAAGAGGTAAAGTACAGACTGCTATATACTGGTAGCTAGATGATCTGCTGATTCAAGCTTTCTAAATGTCAATTCTTATTTCTTTTGGGGGGGGGGGGGTTGTGTGTGTGTGTGTGTGTGTCTCACTTCACTGTTTAATTTGTCCCAAAGCTGGTCCTACAAAGTTCTATTTCTTACCTGACAAAAGCCATTTAGCTTATGTGCCTACACAGGTCTTATGTTTGAGACCAGTGCTACTCAGAAGTTTTATACAACTTCTAGAGACAGTCTGAAGCAGCAATAAGGAGAATGAAGGCTGAGAGTTAGACACTTACCCCATAGGCTCGACTGTAGCTCTCTCCTGCCATGGCAGTCAGCTCAGCATCTAGCAGATCTCTGGCTTTGTCAATGCACTGAAATACAACAAGATATTGGGGCAAAGGTGGTGTGTTTTATCTAGTCAACTGTTGGAACTGCTATTCATCTGTTCCATCTCACGAACAAAGCTGGCATTGTTCCCATTCTCCAACAAGAACCAGGGAAGGACTTTACCAACGGACATGAAAAAGAATTGACAGGAGAACAGTGTCCAGGTGCAGGTATAGGGGAAGTCAAGGGGGCTTCATTTATCATCTGCACAGTCTGAAGTTTGTCTTTCTATCGAATCAAAGTTTGCAGTATTTCTAATCCTACTGTCATTGTAGAGATCATCATCAATACCATTTATAGAGGAAAAGAGAAGTTAACATTTTAGTGCATGAGAGTCAGTTGCAAAAAAGCCTCAAGAAATGTCTCTTGATAATATACAATGATAGAAAATAGCTTTCACTGTTTTACGTAACCCAACAGGTTTTTATGAATTTTACAGGACAGCAAATTCCTTTTCTCCTCCTCCAACTAAGACATGCGCTTCAAGCATGAAATAAATGCTGCTCTGGTTCCAGTCATTATATAATCTCTCACCTACAGGTTTTCCTATTCAAAATGCTAAAGGTTAATCACAAACTCTACCCCTTTGAATGCCTGGCAAATTTTACTGTGCATATCACCCAGAAATCTATGTACGGGTTTTGACAGAGCAGACTGAATTAGTCCTTTATCTAAGTTGGCAAGCCAGCACAGAATTCTGTGAAACGGTACTTGAGCTTCCTTGGAAAGTAAACAATATGCTTCACATCTACAGAGGGGAAAAAGTCACTCTGCAAATCTCCTGTGACAAACAAGCATACCAATGTGGCTCTGTTTAACAGACTCACTCCTTGCCTTGATTTCTCATCTCTAAGATTTATCACTGCTACCAGAAAAACTCAAGGAAAAGTTCTGGTACGATATATATGAACACTTCACTGAAAAAGCTGCAACAGACAGAAGTGCACAGAACACCCATGAAGAATCTTATGCGTGTCTTATGCCATGAAGGCCTTTCATCAAGCAGTGCTTTGTAGAATGGAACCTCTGCTGAGATAATCCTTATGCACTGTCTAGAAAAAAGACATAGAAGTAAAGAAGCCTAAGAATGACTAAGGCATTCTTACACTCTACAGCACTGGACCACTACTATCTGTACACATATTCACTGCTGGGTTTCTGGAAATACAAGATAAGCTCAATCACCAAGGTCTAATACATCAATGGAAGAAAGGTTGTTGGGCAATTCATAGGCAGCTGCTTTAAAACAGCATGTCTTTCCATGCAGCAATATAGCCTAGTTCACCTTAAACTAGCTTTTGGGATGCCAACAAGGAAGATAATTACCTGCTGAGCCAGTGAGAAAAGGTCCTGATGAAGAGCCAGTACAGCCCTGTAGAAAGCGCCGTCATGGGTGTCCCTTGGGATCATGCAGGTATATTCTTCCATGCTATCCCACTGACCTGCAGAGACACAGAGATCCTCACTAATACAGCAGCCTTCTCTGCAAGACAAGAACAGAACTATACTACAGTGCTTAGACATCAGCAACTAGGCCTGAATGCTGCGTGGTACTTCTACAGTTAAGTTAGCTCTCCCCGTCTTTGGCAGGGACAGTCTGTGTTATATACAGAAACTGTATACGTACATACACAGGAGAGTTATAGACAAGCAAAAACACGGGCATTTTTCTTTAGGCAAATTGTTATCCTCATGGAAAAGGTTCTTGCATTCCTTGTGATGAAATAGTTGAAATGCTGACATTTCCAGAACATTTGAATGAATTAGTTCCCCACAAAGCAAAAGATTAATTTTCCTCAGCAAAGGCTGGCAGACAGTAAGTGATTTATAAGCTTCTCTAGTAAATATCTGGCTATCAGGATAACTGATATTTAGACCATTTATAGATTTATTCCACTTAAGATTGCCTACTCAGCAGACACAACCTATCAAAATGCTCAATCGATACTGTTCTAGTTTGTAAATAAGAGTCTGCCACAAATCTGAGAAATTCCATGAATCTCATCTCAAGTCTGAGCGATGTTCAATGTAAAACTAAGTACAAGGGACCAGTTATGCAACCGATTACCTGTGCAGACCAATACGGCAGTCTCTCTGATACTTTAGACCACACTGGGAGACCTTATGTAAATGCGGGTCTTCCAAAGGGCTTCACTGTTGAATGACACTTACTTCATATCCCAGCGTAAATAATTTTTTTTCTTTGATTTTGCTGTTTCTTAGATTTTGTAATTCTGAAGTTAAAACTATCTGTGTTTCCATACTGTGGGTTGTCACACACTACCACACAAGGATACATTACCTAGACCCCAGGCGGCAGCAGCAGCCATCCTAGCCATCTTAGCTTGAGTTTCATCATTGACCTGTGTCCATTTTTCACAGCATTGCTGGTGGAGCTGCCCCCTAAGAAGAATCCACAAGTGCTGATCAGCGAAAAGCCCCTTCTAAGAATTCCGCCTTATTAAACAACCACTTTCCACAGACAAGACCACAACCAGCCCCATCGTTCTTTTTGTATAGAGTAAAGAACAGGATTCCTCTCCTCTGGCCAACTCCGCCACACCAGTCTGATGACAAACACCCTATCATCAGAAAATAATTTAAAGGCACTCTATGCTTTGAAGACACAAATCCAGACAAAAGTTCGCATTTGTTCCTCAGCAGTTAGTAATGCCTACTTTACTAACTGAACTGTCAACTCCATTCTACAAATACAGAAAAAAACACCATTCCCAAGAAAAAAACCCATACCACCACCAAACAAGGGATGCTTAAAATTTTTTGCAAGTGTCAGTACAAGGAACATATGATCTGAATATCTTGTATGTGGCTCCTGCTATAAAACATTTTGTATGAAAGCATCATCAAATTTGAAGACAGAGGCTAGAGAATCAACGCTTCTGTAACCCAGTATGAAGACTTGTCATGGCAAGATCTCAGAGGGGATCTGAATCTTTCATCTCCAGTGGAGAGGAAGCATCAGGATTTTTTCTATTATTTCTTTTAAATCAACTGTGAATACTCGATTAATCAAACCAATTACTGTGGGTGTTGCAGTTCCAGTACTTCTCAGGCTGGATACTCTGTAGCAGTGGAATAGCTGCCAACTGTGAAGGAGGGCAGCTTGCCTTCTCTACTGTCATCTGCTCCCCTCCCAAACAGGAAGATGAGTTAGTCAAACAGAACCGATGGGCTGCCACAGGCAAGATAGTCATTCTGACAGCTTAATGGCCCAGGAGAAAAAAAAAAAAAACAAAAAACACCAACCACAAAACAAATGAAAAACCAAGCCAAACCTAGCAACAGCAGTAAATCAGGACCTCATAGATGCTAATAAAGTAGCATGGCTCTTGCAGACATGACTACATTAGGAGACAAATGGCTGAGAATATTTTGGCTGTACTTTCAAAACGTCACTGCACAGAGCACTGAAATAATGATGCTGCGTAGTATCGGTTCTAGACTAACTGTCATATTCTGCCAAGCAGACTCCAGGAGCACAAACAGCCAAGTTGAACGCTATTGAAGAATATCAGGAGCCAAAGCATGGGATTCTGTCTCAGGGTGATGTCTCTATAATCAGTTGCAAGGTAGCAGACAGCACTTTGCAAAGGCACTTCTGAATCGTAAAAACTGCCTGCAGAGACAGAGTGCAGTTCCACAACAGCAAACACACAGATCTTTGTGAGATTGTGGTTGCTCTCATCACTACAGACTATCAACAGATGCACAATATTTAGCTCCAACAGAAGAAAAGGATCCTTTTGTAATATATTTGTCACTGATATGTGAAGAACAGGAGGTTCAGAGAGGACACTACAAAACATACACGTCCTGCAGGAGGGAGAAATTCCATAAACCCCTGGTGGGAACGGCCTACTCCTAGAAAAGATGATTGAGAAACTCTCAGTAAGAGGATCTGTTTTTCCTAGTGAAAATGCTACGCCCAATATGCCTCACTCTCATCTAGAAACAAAAAGGGCAGAAAAATGCTGTCAGAATTCAGTTTCTCAAACAGCTCTGTTTCTCTAATGGTAAAATGAGTTTAGTGAAGAGGAATCTCCTTACTGTGTGCCATCCCATGGGTTCACGTCAGGACCCATCAGGAGAGAGCTCTAGTGACACGATAAGTTCAGTAGAAAGGCGGAACTTGGACCAAATCACATATGCCCCTGGGTAGAACTGCATGCTACAGTGCACAGGATGCCTTCTCCAATTACCTTCTTTGAATTGAAGTGAACAGGGAGAAAAACAGAAGCCCCCAGTTAACTAGCAAGCTATAAGTCACTACCAGCTCACCCTCTCACAAAAACTGACTCTAATCAGTTACATGTTGACAACGCATATTTAAGACAGGGTTTGAAATACCAAATGTCTACAAAGACTTAACGAATACTAAAAGAGCACAGTAATGAAAAACTCAGCCATCTACAAGATGGGCAAAGTGGTTTTAAAGCGGGGTTAATTTGTTTGGCATAATGTTACGCCCAGGTGACTATTGGGAAGCAGGCAATTTCACTAACAGTTGTGCAAAAGACCATGCATTCTGGGTAGGCATAGGTCTGACCCTGAATAAATACAGAAATCTCTCATGTCTTAATCACTGTTTAAAAAGGAGGGCCACAATGAGCTCCTTTATGATTGTGCTGCCCAGTTTATGTTTCCTGAGAGGTCTCCTCCATTTACAATTTCCTTCTCTGCTACAAATGGGCTTGGTCTGGTCATAAGACTGCAAATTCTCTTCCACAGAGACCTTATCAGATGGCTCATCCCAAAAGGCTTAGAGATGTTATTACCAATTCTGACTTCAATGAACAAAGTGAGAAGTCACTGGAAACACTCAAACTATAAACAGAAATTCAGGCAAGAAAATTTCACCTGGATGACAGCACCCAGAGAAGAGTTAAGCGCCATTTTTAAAGGCACCGTTTTCCTCAGTCTTCAGGCATTCCCCTCTTACCATTCACCAAGTGCTTCCAAGCAACGCATCCGTCCTAACATCAGCTCAGGATCATCTTTGTTTGTGTCCATTTTCTTGTCATAGGCCACCAGAGCATCTTCCCATTCATGAAGCTTTTCATACCAGGTAGCTTGGATTTCCTAAGGAGGGGAAAAAAATCAAAACAAATGGGATTAATATTCACCATTCTATATTAACTACACAGCTTTTCCTGAAAAATTCTCTGTCTATGGTGGTCACTTAGCCCTTATTTCATTCTAAATATCCTCATAGACTTCAACAATTCAGAGAAAAGCCTTGAGCTAGCGCGAAAATCCTGAGTGCTGCTTAACCTGCACAGAAATTAACTCAGGTTTAGCAGAGGGATCAATCCAACATCATCCCCCTATTCAGTGCCACTGAAATACTAGCTCAGGAGCTGGTGCTTTTCTTTTCGGAGAGGGGAAGTGAGAAGAATAGGAAAAACTGTAAATCTATAAAATATTCCACTTCCCATTGTTGCACATTCTTGCATTTAAAGAAGAACAGCAGCCCTGTGTTCAGGAATGGAGTGTCTAACCAGAAAAAAAAAAAAACCAAACCCGAAGAGCACACTGTGTGTCTGGCTACTGCTAGACTATTTTTTAATACAGCAGGTAGTATGATGTTGGGGTCTAATCATAGCCCTCACAAGGAAAGGCTGTGGTTTGTAACAAAGACTTTAAAAGTTAGCCAAGAGGTGATCCTTATCAGCTGGACAAACTTTTTTTCAGTCTTTGTTTCTAGATTTTGTTTCTAATTTTCAAGAAATAAAATGCCTTAATATTTTTTCCATACTTAATCTGTGCCAATGTTTTTCTGCTCAGTCCTTGGCAGCTCATGTCTTAACATAGGCTGCAGAATAGATTCTCTTCCCAGCCCTGTGGGCAGGGTCAGTATAAACCACACTCTGCATGCCAGGTCTTCCACTTAGGACATTTATATACCAGCCGTTTAACTTCTCAGCTCAGTCATAATATTTCAAATAAGTTTCTGAAAGTAGAGCTCACGGCTCCTCTTAATTTCTTTTCACTGCCTTTTCTGGCAAACTCTGTGTTTTGAACTAATTTACTGCTAGAACTACATTACTACTAAAGAGTGAGGTCAGAATTAGGTAACGTAGAGCTTTGCTCAATCCACCCAAGGAATCATAAGAAGCTGCAAAGAAGTTCCGAAGTCCGTACTTCTCCCAGAAAGAACTTCTTTATCAGTCTAGATCAAAACCACACATAATCCTACACCCGAGGAATTCCACCATTTGTGGAATTTCCATGATTTTGTGCTTATATCTGTTCCTACTTTCAAGTTGTTCCTAATAAGAGGGGCTAGTCCATCCAGGGCTGCCTTCCTTTTCCCAATCACCCTCAGGCACTGCAAGAATTATCACTGCAAAATCATCTTTTTAACACAGTAGAACTGGTAGGAGAGCATAGATGCTTTACTCCTCAACACAAATTAAATGCTTATAAAAAAGAAGGAAAAAAAAGGTAAGTCGTGCATTGAAAGACACAGAACAAAGACACAATGCGGTTATTTTATTTCTGTGAGCAGTCAAAATTGTGAGGGACTGGCTAATCTGCTATTCTAAATAATACCTGCTAACTCTGTGACAGGTTCACGTGCCTCCTGGGTGAGAGAGAGTAGAGGCACAACTTCCATTAAATCCTTACCTTGAAGATGTTGATGCAGTTTCTCAAAAACCCTCAAGCATTTAAAGCTTAGAACAGGAACTTACTCCCTCCCTTCTGAGCTGCTTCTAAATAAAATGACTTATTTTGTCAAGTTGCTAGCTCCCCACAGCCGCGTTTAGTGTCAACAATAGCCGCTAAATTCTCCTCCAAATCAGGTTCTTGCACAAGTTCTTGCAGCCTTCCCCAGCTATCTTACCTGTATGCAGTGTCTGCTAATACACAGAAAGTACACAGTATACACCCCCAAGGCACCACCAGGATGAACGAGGCAATACTGTAAGCAGGGATAGACCCTCAACATGATTGACTGAAAAAACACACCACCACCACATACACACACACAAAAAAACCCATGCAAGAACCATGAAACCATAAGACATGAAGCAGGACTCACCAGCTCCCCAAAGTGCTTCATGGCATATTCCAGTACCCCAGCAGCTGCTTCTGGCTGTTGCAGTTTATTGTTAATGCTGAAAAGGTAGGAAAAGAAAGACCATTTAACAAAGTTGGCAATTATTAGGGGCTGCTATGAGCTCCTGCTTGATAACACCAAGCTCTATCATTTAGAAATACCAATGGAACACCCTCCTTTTTCTTTAAAACTTTCAAGTGAACGATTAGACTACATAAGATGCACAATGACTACATATTTGCAAAAAAATAGGTGCACACATACTTTCTGCATATATTCTCAAGACTTGCTACGCAAAACAGTGATTGCATATGATTATCAGTTCTAAATAGCAGCCTCCATAGGCAGAATAGTTGCCAATAGTTTGAAAGGCATAATTTCTCAAACAGCTGCACTTATTAAGAGCTTTACAGTACTGATTTTTTCCCCCCTTTCTCTTAAACACACCACCAATGCCTTTAAAAATCAGAGTAGAGATTTTCATGCTCCAGGAAACGGTCTACATCATTAAAACAGTTGACAGATGTCACTAGGAACACAACTGCTGACTTCCCCAAAAGCATGCAACCTTACTTTCAGTCTCATGTTTCATGTAATGTCTCTGCACACCTGGTACTAACCAGTACTGTTGCTCGTCTTTTGCTGGTTTTCAAGTACACATCAGAACCTCCTGCCATCGCAACCAGTCCTCATTCTGTACCAGTGAGGCACCTTGCTTTGCAAGGTGAGTTGAATTTTGTGAAGCACACGCAAATAGGCTACTCGTGAGCCTGGTTCTCCAGTTCAGCAACACGACATACAGCTATTCTCTTACATCATTTCTTTTTCACATTGGTTTTCTGATCTTACTATCAGAAATGGCTCTGTCTGCACACTGGTGCTTGGTGATCAGTGCTTTGCTAAACCCCAGTTTAATGAGGAAATAAACTTTTTATGAAGCTCCGGCTATTTTATAAAGCTTACTTATGAACAGTCTCTGGCTCATTGCTCTCCTCTTTCCCTAGTGGCACCGGAGAACAAGAAGTGCAAGTTGTTCAAAGCAGTGTCACAACACCTGAGCACGCTACAACACATTCTACAGTCCAATATTAACATTAGTTAACATTTGGAACGGAAATAGCATAATCTAACAAAACACGTCAACTGAGAGCAATGCAAAGAGACTTTCAATGGTCTTCGAATGCACTGTTGTAGAAACGGCAGCTTTCAGAAATGCCCCTTCTTGCCTGCTGTCATCAAAACGATGGCAGATCTTTTCCCCCCCATGAGAGGCATGTTGATTTGTAAGAGACAAGGAAACGTATAGTATTAAAGGGAGTATTCTGAACAGACAAAATAGGGAAAATTTTCAAATAAGTGCTATGTTTCTTCTGTGTGTGGAAGTTTCCTTTCCTGACAACTAAAGAACTGAGCTCCTAGGCGCACTCTGGATATCTGGGAAGGTCAAGTAAAATACTCTTGGAAATAGGACCTCAGAATGGTTGAGCTCAAATCAAGAACACACCATAATCGCAGTTCAGGAAGACAGGCACCCAAAAATGGGTAGCACTTCAAATACATCCATGCCTTTTTTTAGCAAGATAGTCAAAGAACATACTACCTCCACGCTTCCCAAGGGAAAGCTAGGCAGCAGTGCCTCATAAAAGTGATAAATGACTGTACATTTCATTTCCTGATGATTTGAAGAGCCATTGGCAGACACATCACTTCCAGCATGTCAGACAGTTAATTACTTCCAACTTATCTTTCTTGTCAACGCTTCCTGACAAAATGGGCCATTATCTTTTATTCTTCAACAATTAGCACTGCTCTTTTGCTGGTGCTCCCTGGCGCACTCAATTACTCTTTTTTTGTTTCTTACTTTCTTGGCTGTCCAAAGTAGAATTAAGTGTTTCAAAGCTGTCTGTGGGTAGGTTTAAGCAAAGCGAGGGGAAAGAAGGGATGGGAAAGGAGAAAGACCTTGATTTAAAAGAACGCGTAGCAGTAGATATAATACTGTGTTGTCATTATTAATCATAAAACACTCTCTTGTAACAAATGGTCCACCCCACACAGCGAGCAAAGATGATAAGCCACTGACCGGGAAATCTCCTGTCCATTATTTAATGTTTTGAGGTACCACCTTAAAATAGTGTATACACAAAATGGGGGGCATGAGGGGAGAGAAACAACATTCACTGCTTTGGCAAAAATGGACGTAAACACAGATAAGTACAACTGCCAGGAAGAGTACAGAAGTCCCTCCAAAGACTCATGCATCAAAGTGGGCTTTATTACTATGGCTGAACATTCACTGACCTATTTCTTTGGAATAATAAAACTTTGGTAATCACTCCACCACTTTGCTATTCAGTTTTACAGGCTGAGGGAAACACACTTGTGTGGGGATTAAGTTCTGATGTTGTGTTTTGGAGGGTTTTTTTTTGTTTGTTTTGAAAGACCTCGGATTGCTTTTTCTCATCCACTGGATTCAGTGTGCTTCGATTGTTGGAAGTATATTGACAGTTCTGAAAAATCACTACTACCACAGCTGACTGGAATGTGTTTTCAACAGACCCACAACTCTCTGCATACAGATTCTGTGAGAGTGGGTCTGTAGATTGTACTTCTCTTGGAAAAGCATTTCCACATGGAGTCCTGTTAGCACATTCAAAATACCTGTTTAGAAATCATCCTACCATTAAGGCATTGCCCCTCTCCCTGCAGATCTGATGCTCTGGCAGAATCTTCTTGAATGTTGTAGCACTCAAAGTACTACAGAGTTGGAGACCAGACAGAATGAACACCACTACAGAAAAGCATCCAGGCACACAGAAGAGGCCCTGAAGGGCTAATATTGCAGCCAGGCAGAGTTGCCAGGGGGTATTAGTCAGTGTTGCTGCTGGAAATCAGGGCAGTTTACCAGATTAGAATCAGGAGGATAGATTTCTCCTTGTATCTGGAAAAAGATAACTACAAAATCTTTCTGGATTAAAGGAGAAGGTGGGAAAACAAATCTCAAGATAGAAACAATGCTGCTGGCTAACTCAGCAGACAGTAACTTAAGTCTTTGTTTACTGGGTGGTGTCCTTGCAGTTGTTCCTAATTCTGGATAATATGAACTTTAATATTAAGGCAAAGATCAATTGTTCTCCATATCCACTGAGGGTAGAACATACTTATCTGTTCATTTTTGTTTAGAAGCTAGAAAAAAGCCACCACTACCACCTACTTTACTTGAAGGCTCAACAGCAGGGCATAAAAGAAGACTACTGCATCTCCTTTCTTGGAAGTTTTTAGGGATAGGTTTGGTAGGTCACAGGTTACAGATGCCATCTTTCAGGAAAGGCCTAAGCATTCAGCTGTGCTGCCTGGTCTGGACTGGCAGAGTCTGCCAGGATTAATGGTCAAGTGAAATATTTCAAAGTTACATATTTTAAATGCCACACGTATATACATAAAATCTTCTGAAACTATTTCAAGACAGAGCTGTCGTCATGTTTGCAGTCAGACTATTAAAATGGAAGTCCACAGAAATAACAAGATTGCCTAAGTCATATCAACAAGATTTTGGTATACTTTGAACTAATGCACTAATTTCACTGTTTAATACCAACCACTTAATTGCATATTTTATGCAATAAACAAAGTGATTAGAAGATACAACAAAACCACATAAGATCCTTATACTTTCCTTCAAAAATTGGGATAAACAGTTGCAAAACTGATTTCCATCAATAAAGTTTTGTATGAGTTCGGCTCACCTGGACTCACTGCATAATTACACAATGCAGCACAGCAGAATTAAAATTGATGTCAGCCACAGTAACAAAAGCATTAATTCCTACATTCCAAGTGCACAATCTTCAGCAGTGGTAAGGGGCAGCTGGATAAGGAAGAGAGACTGGCACAGAAAGCTTTGTGAGGAGAAGACAGTTAAATCCGAGATTGTAGATAATTTCCCCCCCCTTTATTAATCGATATCTGTACTGTAGCCAGGATAATATCCAATCCTCCTGTCCAACCCTAACCTATTTGTAGCATTTGATCATGATGAGTGGGATATTAAAATATGACAAGCCTTCTGATGAAAAAAATTTTGTAGGGATGGAATGACGTAGCAATTGGAAAAAGTGACTACCCTTGGCAAACTCCCCGATATAAAAATCTTGGACAAAAATCTTAAATCTTTGAATTTTATTAGTAGTGAAATGTTACATAAACCTACTGTTTGATTATTAAGACATCAAATAAAAATGTAAGTCTTAGATGTGCAAAGGATTCAAATGTAGCACACTGAGCTACAATCACAAAAAAGAACACTATTTAAGAGAAATATACTTCTATTGCTTGTATATTTTAAAGGCTATTTAAACAGAAACCAGACATGATCTGGGAATGAAAAACAACTTTACTGTCTTCAGCAGGAAGAGCACTCAAATGATGGACTTGACTTTTCCACAAAGCCCAGGCATAAATGTCTAATGATTACTAGAAATATTCTCTTTTATACAGTCCTTGGAGCTTTCCAGTCTTCCATTATCTTTGAGGGTCTCTAACAATATTCTCTTCACTCAAAGTATATTAAATTTTCAAGAATGCAGAAGTAAGAGACTGGACCCTTCCCCATCTTCCCATAAAAATGAAAAACTTTCTTTTAACAGACCCCTTTCAGGTGGTCCCAAGCCTATCTGTGAGGGAACACACACATTTCCTATTGCCAGAAAGCATCTCAAAACTTGGTAGAGAAACCTTATTTTTGCAATAAAGCAGCTTGTGTGCAAAGTCTAGACAAGAAGCCAAACTCTTTTTTTAAGTCTCCGCAAGTCTGTTTAAAAAGCTCCTCTATGCCACAGGTTTTACAAACCTAAGTCAAGCTAGTTTCTCCTTCTGAAGAAGTGCTGAGAGCCTGCTTCTGGGATTAGAAGTGGAAGGCACTGCTACTTTGTGGATACTTTGGGGAACAGATAATCCTCTGGCAAAAAGAATCGGCTTTGTTGGCCAGTTTCTCTGATTCTACAGCTTATCTGTGTTCAAGCATCCCGGAGTCCTTGATTCAACAAACCTCAGAAAACAACCAATTGCCCCCCAAACAACTCTAAAAACCAATGCATTTCCACCATGCCACTAACAATTATTCCCATGCTGGGAACAAATAAGTTTGAGAAACCAATACCAGCAGAGAGCTGTTTTCAATAACCAGTTGTGATGACTGACTGCTTACTGGCCAGAGTAGCAGCCCCTTCAGCTTTTCAGCAAGGGCACACCACATTGCTCACAGGCATTATAATTGGCCAGATTCCCAATCTTGATATAAATGCTTGCAAATCAAATAAAAACATTCATGAGCTTTGAAAGGAAAAGCAGTGAAAACCGTTACAGTAAAATTCCTAGCCAGCCCTGCTGCTCAGGCTGCAAAAGGTTTTGTATCATCTATTCTTTATTAATCAGATCCAGTGAAGGCAGAGAAGGACAAAAAAAAAAAAAAAAAGAAAAAGAAAAAGGCCAAAGAAGATATTTAGCAGAAAAAGGTGAAACACAGAGACAGAGTCTTTGTGTATTGGTTACGCAAAGAAATAAAAAATAAAAAAGAAGTCACAAATGATTGTAGGAAGAATCAGTGTTTTGTTTCCCATCAGGCCCTCTTGCTTGTTCCACCTGTTCCTATATAACTTCAGAGATTTACAATAATTATCTGCAGTAGACAACAATTTATTTGACTTTACTAGGGATTTAGTCATTACTGTAAAGCTATAGCAGAGTGAATGGTAGAACATTTATAAGCATCTCCAAAGCCAGAGTTGAGCAGTTTCACACTTCCTGGAAGGGGAAAGCAGTATTTCACAGAGCTTTGACACGGCGTGGACTCCTGCGACCTGCCGGCAGAGAGCTGACGAGAGCCTTTGCCATCTCAGCAAGCACCAGGAATGCTAGATTCTAAGCATTTGCCGGGTGCATATTAAGGGTTTTGCAATAGCTGACTACCAAATAAATAGCCACAGGGCACTGAGCTTTTCTTCTTGTCTCAGCTTCACATACACCTGCCAGAACAGCTTCCCAGAGAAGGCAGTCGTTTAAACCCATCGCTGATTTAATCTGGCCCTCCAGGGACAAGAGATATCTGGTTCTAATCAAGTAATACTAATATCTTTGAATTTGGTAACATCAACCAACGTTATAAGCATAGGATACATACTAACTGCAACCATGTTTAGACTCAATTCTCCCAACCACTTCAAACCTACATTGTTAACAAAGTCAAAAAGGATTTGCCTCATGTTCTTGACTTCAGGATCTCATGCTACCATGTAGCTATTTCCACACACAAAATAAAACGTAGGAAAACTAGGGCAATGGATTTCAGACCAAACGATACTGGATTTCTCTGTCAGTATGGGGGAAAGGAAAAAACAGGACTAGGACCCAGTAATCACGGCATAAATTTCTCCCTAGCTATGCCCAAAACTATGCCTCTTTTTAAAATATAACAGGGTCCTGAAATTCAAGTTGTAAGTACACCAGCACATGACAGTGGAACCATTTCCTACAGACTGTCAGCTTCTACAGCTGATCTAATCTGGCAATGCCCAGCATCACTACTATTGCTGCCTAAGTGACTGCACTCAGTTCTCCATGCAACGGGGAAAGATTCATCTTTCAAATACTCGTAAAGAAGTCAAATTCCATTAAGGCTAAGGTCTCTGCCAAGGGAGATCTGTCTGCCCAAATCTCTCTTAATGCTTCCCCAAAAGTAATGACAGATGGGAAGATTTGTGCTCTTATCCATTCCTGCATAACATGTCTGTTGTCACCCCCTTACACAGAAACAAGTGAGAGAACAAAGAAACATTATCTCTGTTTTAAAACAGGTAAATCAAAGTGCACAAAAAAAAGATGGCTTGCATTATGATACACAAATCAGAGACTGAACCCAAAATAAAACCCTGGCTATCTTATTTCCAGTTAATTACTCCAGTTTAGAGAGGGGATTTGGAGGCCTTTCTGTACTGTTTTGTAACATCTGTGCGCAACAAAGAGTTTGGCTGAATCCTGGATCCTCCCAAAGTTTGTATCAAGAGGGCATGCATGAACCTACAAGTGACTCCCCTCTTCCACATCTGCCCCTCGTGAGGTGTGTGTGAAATTCAGACTGTACAAGACAGGTAAGAGTTACAGTGAGTGAGAGCAGCAGCAGAATGGAGTGAAGTCCCATGTAACACGATGGGGGGGGTTAGCAGGGTGGCTTTTTGGGGTGGAGAAGCCAGAGTCCAGCCTGTCCTATTCTTTGTTCCAACTTCGACAAAAACACATTTCTCATCACAGGAAGCCTGAGAAGAATTTGCCCCTGGGAATGATAGAAGCTCCAGCTGGAAGAGGGCTCAGACAGGATTAGAGGCAGAACAAAAAGGTCAGGCTTTCATCCGTGTGCAGTGGCACTTTCTGGTCTGAAGTATAAAAAGCAATTTTCCTATGGAAGGTTTCTGGAATGTCCATGACAAAAACCTGACTGAAGCCTAGGGTCTGCTGTGGAGGTATCCTTAGGACTTTAATCAAACTGCACTTGCATATCTCTGGCGATATCTGAGGTCACCAATACCACACAGTAGCCTCACCAGCAGATATTAGACTACAGCGGTTTCTACCTCAAGCACTGCACACAGACAGTCGTCCACAACAAAACTCAAGACACACTGCCTGTTTGGAGACCTCCAATTCTGACCTCCTCCAAAAGATCCCCTCTTCCTCCTCTAAGAAAAACTCAGGTTTATGAAACATCCGAATTCATATTCCACTCCTTCAGTGCTTTGATGCTTTCGTCTTCCTAAATCTTTGCACCCTGTGGGATCTCTCATTACAATTCTGCAGAAAAACTATTAACCAGCTGTGGTGCAAAGCAGGGGCAGAAACAAAGCATCTAGGAACAAGTGTAACAAAGCTAAGGAGGAAGAGAAAATGCACCAACAAGAAATTGTGCCTCCTATTTCTCTGAAAGCGGATGCCAGATCAGCAAGGCTTTTCTAATAGTTTTTAATTAAGCAGAAATCCTGCAGCCACTTTGGATCAGTAAAAGAAGCCTAGATTGGATAGCATGTCTCAGTTGGGTTTGTCCTAATTTTCTTTGTAAAAGAAGCAAAATTAGCTTGCTTTTGTTTTCTTGGAAGCCAAGAAGCTTTCATGGCATTTACCCCAGAAGCAGACACATACGCCATTTACTCCTTCATTGCATCTTGTCTCTGCCAGCTATCACAATCTTTGCAGGAAGATGCAAGAACCCACATGTCGGGCAATTACGGAGCAGCTGGCCTGCAGAGAAACACCTTATCCATAAAGATCTAGAACAAAAGTTGCAGACCTTTTGCAGAAGGCTGCACCGTTGCTGAAACAGTTCTACTTTGGGATCGAACAGCTATAATCAACTTTTGAACTGTTAAAAGATGTAAGAGAGGAGACTGGAAGCTGCTGTCTCAGCCAGTCGATACTTAACCTATACCCTGAATGTCTAAAGATTTAAGATTTACTCTTAAGCCTACACTTTATGTAACTGTGGCCATTTTAATTATGCATAGATTTTCCTCTCTTAAAATCCTCTTAATAAACTGGCCTCCATAACACTGAAGTTAGACAGACCACCTTGCCTGTAAAAAAAAAATCTCATCAATTTTAATTATGCTGTCCTTCAGCATTACTTAACATCCTTTCACTTGTCCGCTATAAGTAAACAGAGGCATGATTTTCGACTTACATGTTTTGCAAACTTCTTTCCATCTCATCCTCAGATACCCCATCTCTAAAAAGAACAGCACTGAGTTCTACAAAACAAATAGTGCAGAGACACCAGTGTCCAGCAAGAGGATGATTAGATGCTGAACTGATGAATTTGCTAAATATTTTCTAAATTAAGAAATACCGCAAGCATACAGTTACCCCCGACAACTTCTGGGGAATATATTAGTAGGACTTGTTGCAGCTAGGGCTACCTGCTAGGAGTTACCTTCCTTGAACTTTTATAAACTCATCCCATTTGGACACCCTTTTCACATCCTGGACCTCTAATGCTCTTATGTTATCGATTGCCAGAACTAGTCACCAAGCGGGCTACAATCCAATAGGCAATAATTGCTGGAAACTCTCCTCATTTCCTAGCCCTCTCCTACACCCCTTCAAGACAGAACTGAGTGAACTCTCTCCTGCTCTCCCCAATCCTTCTTGGCTGAAACCTGTTCCAATTTCACCCTGTAAACACCTGATATGAACAAATGAACTGGGAGGGGCCAGAAAGCTCTTCATAGTTTCAGGGGGGTGGAGGTAAACAGAAAAATAGTATATAAGATGCTTTGAGACAGACTTCCAAAGTGCATAGAGTCTGACAGGAGGGGTCTGAAAAAAAGCTACTTCTTCAGGCTCCACCTTCAGAGACTCACTTCATTGGAAGAAAGCAAGGTACCAGTCTGCTGTAGCACTTGCAGAAAGTTTCATACCTACCCCAGCTGCATTCAGACTACCCGCAGTCAGCTGGAAGTTTTCTGCTGCTGCAAGCAAAAATGCCAGCAAGATCCACTGCTCAGCTGGCATGGCTCTGCATTGTCACTGTGTCTGTGGCAATCTATCCAGCACTGCTGCAGAAGCCTCCGAAAAGGAGAACAATCAATGGGAACGCACAGTCCAAGATGACAGGCTGCTGCGATGACATTAAAGACCTCAAGTTGCAAGTCGCCAACCTGAGCAGAATGCTGCAGGAGCTGAGCAAGAAGCAGGAAGGCGACTGGGTAAACGTGGTCATGCAGGTGATGGAGCTGGAAGGGAGCACCAAGCAGATGGAGTCCCGCCTCATTGATGCTGAGAGTAAATACTCCGAAATGAACAACCAGATAGATATCATGCAACTCCAGGCAGCTCAGACGGTCACACAAACTTCAGCTGGTAAGGAGGGAGTCACCAGGCTCCCAGATACACCTCTTAATGCACAAAATGAACTAATGACTAGTTTTTAATGCTAGCATGTCCCACTAATGCGATTAGCAAGTATGCATACTGAATACTTCTGCTTAAAGTATCTCTGCAGGCAGGTGAGAAAACTAGTTTGAATTCAGCTGTCAAAAGTCCAAAGATCCAGCTGTATTTTACTACCTGTATGTCTGTTATCAGGGAGTGGAAAAAAACAAACAGGTACTGTATTTGTACAGTTAGGAACTCAGTCTAATATTTTATTTTCTGAGCACTACAGTACCAATCCAAAAAGAAAGAGAGTTGGCTTCTTCAGGGATGGCTCTCGCAGTAATATCCTCTGATTTCACAGTGCTGGCAGGGGACTAGAAGTTGGTAAAACAATTAGAAATGCTCTCTAAGCATTACCAGAGACTTGTAATTGTATCTTTATGACAATCTCTGAACTAGAATGAAAGAATGATCCATTATTTGAATGATAATTCTCAGAAATAGAAGGTTGTAGATGATGCAAGACGCAAACTGTGATATAAGCCCAGCCAGAACACAGTTAAATTGTTCAAAATTCTCTCTTCCCCGAGGGAAAATTTCACTGCACACAGTGATTGCACAGGCCTGCACTAAATGTGGAATGCAGGTACTTTTTGTGGGTCAGATACCTGTAAAGCCACCTCTAGAAGAAAGTGATTTTTTTGCTGACTTTTCTCTTAACATGAAATTCACTGCAACAAGCTTAAAACTTCCTTAAAAAAAAGAGACTGCTGTTGCCTGGGATGACTGGGTTTGCCAAAAGACTTCATTTGGATTTTTTCTTTAAATGCAAAGGAAAAACTTCTAAATCTATTTACTAAATTCTTCTTACAAAAAGTTCCACTTGGCTAGTTTTGACACACCGCTGATTACAGTAGGTCTTAAACAAAAATTTTACCATAACGAATCTCTTTGGAGCTGTAGTAAAAGTTCGGAAAAAATACAATAACACACCGAAGAAACTGGTCCAGAAGGTATTTAAAACAGACGCGTCTCACCTCGCCAGGTTAGAGACATTCAGTCTGTACTAAATTGAAAACTGTCAGAATGGATAAAGCCTTGCTTCAGCTAGTTTATCTTCCTCAGAAGAATAGCTGTGCATCTTACCATCTTCAAGGCAGCTCCTGCACAGGCAGGAAAGGAGCCTTGCAGAGACGGACAGGCTGACTGCAGCTAAAAGCCACCATCTCTGTCACAGGCTCTAGTACAAAAAGTGCTGAGCAAATATGCCTCATCCACAAACTTGGTAACCTGTTCAAGCCCACAATCAAACCAGGCATCTGGCCGCAGGCCTAGCCATTCTGTCAGATAAGTCTTTATTATCTGGGGGGGTGGACAGCAAGTATCTACACCTTGTTACCTTCCAGCACAGATATACACAGTCGCAACGCGACAAGAACACAGAGATGTCTCTTTGGATAGGAGAGATTAAGAAAAAAAAAAAAAACAAACCAAGAAAGAAAGAAAACATCACAGAGCCCCAGTACTACAACCTCTTTTTCCAATGCATGCGTAGATCAGAACTAAACTGTTTCAGGAAAACATTAGACTTGTGGGAAGTCATCTTCACTTAATAACTCCTTGTACTGCAAACTAAGCTTTACAGAAACAACACCTTAGAGATGAGTTGTTCTTGCTGTTCAGATTCTTACTTTCTGGTTCTGATTCAAGTAGATGCTGTCTATGACTGCTCGTCACTTTACCAGAGGAACTACCGAATTTCTGGTGTTTACAAGCTACCTCCTGACGAATTTTTGGGGAGCCCAGACCTGGAGGTAAGGATGTCAAGTACAAAATGTATATGACACATCTTTTCAAATATAATCAAGAAATACTTATCTACCACAGAGATGAAAAGAGCACATACTGAGTTATGATACCCTGCACTTTGAATCAGTGTCTTTATGTAGGCAAAGTTCAAGGAAGGAAAGAGTGTACATTTAAAAGGGAAAACAGAAAAAGGCTTCATTTAATAAATTTTTTCCATGACTTAAGCAAAATAGGAATTTCTTCAAGTTGTGAAATCTGGAACAACATCTTGTCTTGTGTTAAGAGAACTGAACATTCCTAAGTCTACGAGCAAGTAAACACTGCCTTTTTCCCTATTCTAGGTGTTCTGTGACATGGAGACAGATGGAGGCGGCTGGACTATCATTCAAAGACGTAAAGTTGGTTTGACATCTTTCAATAGGGACTGGAAACAATACAGGGAAGGATTTGGCAATATTCGGGGAGATTTTTGGCTGGGAAATGAAAATATCTACCGGCTTTCAAGACGCCCCACTGTTCTGCGAGTGGAGTTGGAGGTAATTAATAAGCTCTCAATTTCAGCAGCAAAAGGTTTTTTGTACAAAGTGATTCTCTAGTAGCAGATATCATCTCCTGTCTCTATAGGAGGCCCGAAGAACTTGCGTGCTTTAATTACAAGAGAAGGAGGCAGGACGGATCTAGCGATACATTCAAGGACAGGACAGAATTATGTTATCCAGCATGCAAAGTCAGGACAATCTTCTGTCTGCATACAGATTGTGTCTTAGGGAACGTGTGGGGCTCTAGAGAATCCTGCGGAACACACTGCAGACAGAGATCAAACTGCTGAGCACCTCAGATTTAAAGATTCACGGAGACGTCCCATAAAGTTTTAAAGACTCTGAGTCTCCTCCTTTTGCAGCACTTCCTTCCAGCCCGTGTACGAAAGAGTTTGCATTGTATTACCCCAAAACAATTTCTACAGTCTACTAAAGGCTTGGGTTTGACTTAGACTAGTTGGTAGCTAGTACAATAGCTTTGAGGGATGGGATAAATATAATGGAAAAAGTGAGCTGAAATGCTTTATATCAAAAGCCACTCTTTCAGAAAGGAAAGAAAAATGACTTGAGGCAGCACGCTATGAGACAAGGATGTTGAACACAAGAGCTGTGCCCCAGGTTTCCATACATATTGCTTAATACCAGTGCAGATAAGACTTGGAAATATTAATCTGGAAAGTTTCTTTGCCTTAACAGATAAGTTTCTGCAGTCTGAGACAGAAAAAAATTGTGAAAAATCTAGGACTGAGAAGAGATACACAACACAGTGTACATAACCATAGATGGCGGAGTCTTTTCATAACTATTCTAATAGGACCTATTTCTTCTTCGTTGTTCTGTGGCAGGACTGGGAAGGTAACATACGCTATGCGCAATATAAGCAATTCACCCTGAGCAACGAAATAAATAGCTATCGTCTTTTTGTGGGGAACTACACTGGCAACACAGGGCGTGATTCCCTAAGGTACCACAACAACACAGCCTTCAGCACGAAGGACAAGGACAACGACAAGTGTGTGGACGACTGTGCCCAGTTCCGTAAAGGTAAATCATGCATAAGCACCTTCCTGTCCCGAGAGAGCCGCCTGGGTGATTTGTAGAGAGCCCAAGACTCCCTCCTTCCAAGTAAGCAGCATCTGGATGGCAAATGAAGGGAGACGTGACCAATTCTAGAATACACACTTATTGTTATGTGGGAAATCCAGCAGTTAAAGCTGATTTACGCAGAGCCAGACTGTATGTTATAGACATCAGTACTCTCCAAATGATTGAGTGTATGCTCTCACCTACACATACTGCTATCCAGCCCATTATGCGCATCTGCCAATCCGCCAGACTATCTCAGATGTTGATGCAATTCAGTGATGCAGGAAGTTATTCCTGTATATCTAGAAGGTTTTTATTTCTTCTTCTCTTTTTATGAGGTTTCAAGTTCTAGTACTAGGGATTTGTAATTATTCTCTTATATTAATATCCTACACGCACCTCAAGGTTCAACCTGAATTCTAATCTTTATTCCTACTCTATTAAGAGCCTCTAATGAGGTTAGTCTCTTCATTCAATTTATTATCTTTATATGAGGTCTGTCACAAAGATAATTGTCTTCACTCTGTCTTGCCGTTTATTTTTCATTTCCCCATTGTGCCCCCACACGACATGCAAATAAAATTGTTGGTATCAGTCTCAATAAAACAGTGCAGCTTACTTGCAGAGCCCAGAAACCTTTTAAATGCGTTAAGATGACCAAGCTAAGAACCCAGATTCGTTTCCTATGCTAACTCTCAAAAGACAGAAACATGTCAAGGAAATATTCTAAGAGGAAGAGCAACTAAATGAAAAGCTACTGGACTAATTTGACTATGTAACTGTAAAGCCTTTATGTATTTAATATTTATGTTAACTTTTGAATTTACCTGCAATCCCAGCTATTAGGGCCATAGGCTCCAGGGATTAAATGATGCGTTCTGGTCACTCTCCTCAGGAAAGAGCAATAATTATTCTTATTAATACAAAGCATACCTGTTTTAAGTAAATGGCTCAACAGGAATCTATTAATTTGTTTTCTGAAAAGGTGGATATTGGTACAACTGCTGCACAGATTCCAATCTGAATGGGGTTTACTACCGCAAAGGAGAACACACCAAGAACATGGATGGCATCACCTGGTACGGATGGCATGGATCAACCTATTCATTGAAGAGAGTTGAGATGAAGATCCGACCAGAGGATTTCAAACCGTAGAGGGAACCAATATTTGATTGTACAGCTACATGATGCCACTGCACAGAAGGTGGGCAATGGACAGCTCAAGATCAGCCAAATAATTATTCATTTCACCTAATATTTGCAATACCTACATACTGGCTACGTATACACACAAACACTAAGGCACACTAAGCACCAGCCACAGCCATTAATGTTATCAGGGCTCAAACTTCTTTCTTTCTCTTAAGGCTGTTTCCAAAGGGAAAAATACTGTGTTAGAATAGGTTAGACAGAATGCATTTACAGCACCTTCAGCAAACCTATTGGTGTGTTTTCACTAGCATTGTGACTAGTGGGTTGCCTTACTATTAACCAACTAGGCAGTGACTGAAAAAAAAGCCTTCTTGTTGCCTTTCCTTCAGTGTCCGGAAGTAAGCATTGCTGACTAACTCCAAGAGGGACTCAAATCACAAAAATGACATACTCCTTTCAAACCAGAGGAATCAGTGTCCCTGATACACCTTCCTTTACTGTACAGTAAGTGGCTTACATTCCCACAGAGGAAAAAAAATTAAGCTTAAAAATTTTGGATTAATTAGTGTTGCCCAGGTTCTCTCCTGAAGTTTTACTGCCACCTCCTGCTGCTGCCTCAAATAAATCCCCACAGAGGGCTGCGCCCAGCAGACAGTAACCCTGGGGAAAGGATTTGTCGCATATGCTCTGTAACGTTCAGTCCTACCCACAGATCACCTAGAGGTTGATAACCTAGAAAGCAACTTTCTGGGCTGCCACCAAACTATGTTTAGGTTAGAACATGTGTGCTATATGTCAGTAAGACTAAGAGAGAAGAGCAGGTTAGCAAAGACCCAGACACGGGCACACAGCCAAAAAAACTCAGCTCCAACACTTAAAACCAGTGTACCCAATAGCAAAACACTAGCACACACCAGAGAATCCGTAAGTGCCAAAAGTTATTCAAACATAAGAGAATGTTTGCTAGCACACCGCGCTGAGGAATATTAAAATCTGTTGTGAAAACTACCCCAACTACAAGTTACTTAGAGATGTTATGTCAAAAACCACTATGTTTCTCCCTTACATAACACAGTGTTAAAAATAACAGCTAAAGAAAGAGACTCCTTCTGTAGCCATACTGTTGTTTGAATATGTTGGAAAAGATAGTTATAGTTAATATATCTATTTTTATTCTCCTTAAAGAGTTTGAATCTAATTTAAATTGTTCAGTCTTGTGTGAAATGGGAGATAAAGGTGTCTCGGGAATTGCCTTACATATGTTTGACTATTCATACTGTAAATTTCAACTGTGTGGAACTATAGTTGGAACTATTTTAACTGCGGTCTATAAAATGGATTTTTAAAGTTTTCTAAACTTTTTCATTTCTAATAAATTGTCTTTCATTTTTAATCCTGCTTTACTTCAAGTCTTTGCTCCTTAACTTGCTTCTTGATACACAAAGAAACAGCTGCACAAGCGACTGAGGCCAGGAAAGGGAATACACCAAATTCTATCTTTTCCTTAGAAAAATAAGAGAGGACAAAGGATGAAAGAATAAAAGAGTGGAAAAAACAGGAAAGCAAAACTCCAAGGAACTAGACGGGCTGAAAAATTCACTACATACAGACAAAGCTAAGTTCTTGCTCAACCAAAATCCATTTGTCCATCTTAAATGGCAGAGTTAACATTTCTGTGACATGAAACTGAGATTCATGTTTTAAAACATGTAGTTTAGCCTGAAATACCTGCACAGGATTTGGTACTAACATCTCTCTTGTTGACAAAGCTCAGGAAACAATACATTCTTGTTATAATATCTTCTATTTGACATATGAAGAATGAGACCTATCTAAGCTAGATGAGCAGAATTTCATGAGCAATCTTAATTAAGAACTTCAGCTTTTCTGGCTTATTTACACGTAGGTGCAGAAATCTCTCTTATCTAACTTACAGCCACTCCACAACATCCCATATTGAACTTAAGAGGGTGAGAGGTGGAAATCAGAAGACTCCACTTTTTCCTGCACAACTTCCCACAGCTTCTTTCATAATTTTAACTACACAATAGAAGGGCAGAACTCAGCAGCTAAGGAGTGTACATCTGCGAGCTAGTTAGTAAGCCTACAATAACGTCTTGCAGCAGAGAGTGAAATCCTAAGAATTGTCTAGATTCATCCTAATGGTATCCTAAATTGGCTACTGATGCAGGAGCAGAAGTCTCATCATGAGTGGTCCTACCTGATGAGAGACTCTAGAATGGCCGGGGTTGGACCTTTTTGAAATTCCAGCTCCTTGTAGTGAAGGGCCTTGGCATATGCTCGACATTTTGCAGCTCTTTCCCCCAGGAGGACAATGCCGTTATCATCTCTCAACGGCAGTGGACCCTGGGTAGAAGCACATACACCAAAACCAGGATGAGTATTAAAAAGAAGAAAGTATGCGTGAATTCTTCACACCCTTTCCATAGACTTGACATCAGCTAGCTAGCCCGCGTTAGAAAAGAGTCGCCAAACAGCATCTCTACCTTGTCACTGTGTTCCATGAATTCCGCCAAGTTCAGCAGTGTCTGAGTGACTTCTGCAATGTCCTGAGAAGTGAGAGCCAGTTCAATGCTTCGGATCAGCTCATCCTGCTGGTCTTCATTCAGTTCAGACCAGCATGAAACGAAAGCAGCATTAAAGAGATCTCTGAGGAAGAAAACAAAAGAGAGGTGGGGATTCATTATTCATGAGAAAGTCTATGTACAGTGAACCTGCCTTCTTATTCAGAGAAAGAGTGCTACAAAATGCATTTATGTCTACCTGCGATAAATAGTGATTAGCTTCTATAAAGCTAACTTCTGTACCCAATACTTAGTGAAATCTGCATTTTAAAAATATATAATAGGATGAGATACAACAATAGTAGAAATACTGTCCTACCATATGCTAGCAAGTATTTCAGGCTAGAACAAACTCTTCATAGCACAAGGATGCTCTTATCTTCCGCTATGAAGAACCAGGCCTAGTCTGTCTTAGATCACAAGTGAATGTAGTGAAAGAGATTATTGTACATTTCTCTGGGCACACATGCTGCAATACTTGTGTTTTCTGTGCTTACTAGAGGACTGCAATAGCTGGAGTTTGTGTTAGTGGTAAAGCTTGAGGAGGAAAGGTGAAGAAAAACAGACAGTGACAGCCCTTGCCACTGCTAGTACTGTGGAGAAATATTGTGGGATGGGTTTGAGATGCACGGTGTATACACGGGGGACACTAGCATCACCTCTGCCTAGTTAGGAATTGCTGACTTTTCAGCATGATGTTTGCCTTTCTACTTCAAAAATGATAAAATTCACATTAAGACAAAATTAAACCAGGAATGAACACTTCTCTAACAGCAGCAGTCAGATTCACATGCACTGAGATGACAAGTGTACATCATCAAGAAGAGATAAACAGGCAACTGCTTACAGAAACTCACAAGTTTCTCCAGACATACGGGTTGCATAAGAAATAAAGCACTGTGGCTTATCCCACTCAGAGGCATTTTTGTTCACCCACAGTAGATCCTTGAAACTATTTTATACTCTGCTGTTTTTCCAGCTTCATTTTTATGTGCCTTATGTTATTCCTAGACTAATATACAGAATTCCAGTGAAAGATTTTGTGCATATCATGGAGCAGCCAACTGGGAAGGGTGGAAATTAAATCAAGTTGCCAGCTATTTGATTTGTCCCAAAGCAGGAACTAAGAGCTTTTAAGTAACTTTCTTTTTCCCTATAATATCTGGCTTGCATCTGGAATTTCAAGCGATCCAAAAAAACCCAGAAATTACTCTACCGAGCCATGGGATTATATGCCTGAGCCAGGGCCCAGCATGAGCGCAAGGACGGTGAGGAGGAATCTTTCAGTAGCTCCAAACTCAGTCTTCTTAACCATTCCAACCAGTCATCTTTGGAAACTCTTCTTGCTGCTCCCCAGGCCTGCAGTAAAAAAGTGAGACAATTCAACTACCAAATGAAGCACTATCCAAAAGCAGAAGAAATCCATCAGCAGGCAGCATTACTTCTTTACAGCTCCAAATTACGTTGCTGAGACTCCCTTTTCAATTCCCTGAAATCCGCTACCTTTAATTTGCAGTACTTCAGTCTCATTTCTAAGAAATCTTCCCTAAATATATTCCTGTCATGAAAGGCCAAGTATTTAACATGAATAATTCTTTCCTTACAAAAATGCATCAAGAGCTCAAGCCACTGTTGAAACATCAGCTTAAAAATCCTTAAAAATGTAATTCTACACTCACTAAGTCCAGCACTTTCAAACCAATCCATCCTGCTACTGAACTGACTGATACATGCACTAACTGTTCAAATTAACCAGTGCTTAGCTGTTAAGTTCTATACTGGCTTCAAAAGAATATAGCACTGAGATATAAGAAAAGTGGCTGATGAAAAAAGGCAGAGGCTCTGGGATAGATGTCTCTAGAAACTACAGATGATTCCTAGTGATCCGGGAAGTTTTGTTCACCCTTCACATAACAAGAAAGTGTCAAGATTACTTCACAGCCATTAATAGTCTGATAATTCAGCTGCTCCTATCTTTAAAGTTGCTTAGTCCCTTCTAATTTCAAAGACAGTCTCAGACACTACTTTGACCTCAGTTTTGTACAAAGCTGGCAACAGAAGAGATGTAAATAAATGCAGTTTAGATGCACTGGACAAACTCTTTAGATGTGACACAACAGCTCCTTCCTTCAGAAGCAAACTCATGCTGTGCAGTGCCCCAGTCTTACCTTCTGCAGATTGATGGTGCTAACGTGTAATTTCTTCATGGGACCTGTTTCCACAGGACCACTAGCCAAAGTTTCTCCCTGGTTGCTTCTCAACATTCGGTGCTGATAAATCAGAGGATCCTCTTCTTCGTCAGCAAGAGTATAGCCCTACAATAAATGGCTTACAATGAAGATCACACCCACACACACAAAAGCAATTTTCTACAAGCCAAACGGATGATAAAGTCAAAGCACTATCCAATCTCAAAATCTGTGAAGCAAACAACCATGTTTAATTATAACGATTACACCTTATAAACCAGAGAACTCGAATGATATCCCTTTTCTCTTCAAGGTAACTGTTATGAAATCTTGGCTCCTAGTATTAAAAGCCAAAATAATACACCTTAAAACAAGCACTCTTTCCTGTTTGACTCACTAGTAAGCCAAGAATAGCAGTGTGCTGCTTGTTCCACACTAATCAAATTGCAAAGCAGTTACTGAGTTTTTGAAATGTGGGACATATTACAGAAAAAACTAAAATAACAATGTCTCCTTAAGTCCTGAAACTGTGGAAAAAATAGGGTAAATCCACATTTAAGAACTACTGAGAAAAAGGTAACAACACTGTCTACAAGTTTAAGTTCTTACCTAGAACTTGCAGTGATTTTTCTATAGGAAATAACTGATACCAGTTGACAATAATTTTTTCAATGCAATCTCAAAATCTCCTTAACACACAAATACAGCAACAACCATTCTTCATTTTATGAGTAACTCAAAGTGAAGTTTCCAGCTATACCTGTTTCAACATGAAAACATCCCCAAAGTGCCTTTATGCAAACAGCAATATACTTGTTAACTCACCTTTACAATTCTGCAGATAAGAACATCATAGCGTTGATGGTTAATTCTGTGTCGCACCAGAACTTTGTTCACCATCGGGATAAAAATCTGGTACTGTACAGGGGAATGCATCAAAAGCTAGTTACTCAGTCTCACCAAAAGCAGTAAAATTCTACCATTGATCTTACAAGAAACCAATTCTGAAAGTTTGATTTCAGTAACTCCCAATTCCAGAAACAACTAAGAGAAGAAAAATCTGTTTTCTTTAAAATCTAGAGTGAGTGCATTACAAATATTCAACTTTAAAGCCTTGATCTTTGAGCCAGTCCCTCCTTCTATGAGTTTTCAAGCCTAAGAAGAATATTACCTTCTTTCCCAGCTGGAATACCAGAGAGGAGAGAGTGTCCATTGCAGTTGTTCGTAGCTCAGGGCTCTGATCTAATGTTCGCACGATGGGGTGAATAATCCGTGAAGCATAATCAGTGAAATCCAGGGATTCTGTCAAGCGGTCCACTGTTTCTAGTGCAGCTCTAAAGTCAGAGCAGAAAGAAGGGAGGACTTATCTCTCATGGTATAAGGCAGGAGAAACGAGATGTAAAAATACATAAGTGATTCATGCTCAGTCCTCCTAGGCATCACCAGTAATAGGGAAAACATGTCACCAGAACTCTGTTAATGCAGCTAGTACTTGCAGGACAGCTTGCAAGCAGCAGTGACCAAAATACTAGCAAGTGAGAACCAGAAAGTAATAGTCTCTACCCAAAAAAGCTAGTAACAGTGCTGTGACACCCAACCAAAAGTAACCTTTCATAATGATTTAACACAGAGAAAACTCACAGAAGGAACTAAGCTGTATTTCATTCTACATGTGGCTAGGGCAGCCATTGCAGAACTTGCATATCACAGACAAAAAAAGCCACCAATACTTACTTGCGAGCCACCACTGGGACATCAGGGGCATCAAACAGCTTTACAATGGGAGGTAGTAACAAATGAAGGTAGTCATCCAAGTTAGCTCCAAAGAGCTGGATCGCATTCAATAGCTGGAGGGAAAAATGACCCAATGTGACTCAAAGTCACGAAAGAGATGCATTTAAAACCAGTCAGTATCCAGTGAAAAATCGCTTCAATCCTGCACTTTAAATAAAAGTACCATCTGCATCGTTTCACACCAAGCCACTGCTGAACTCCACCTATCCCATTTGCTTGCAACACACAAGCAGCAGAAGCCCTGCTGGAGCATTACACCTGCCTCGGCAGTACCCAAATCAACCCAGCTGCTGCAGCTTCCCACTCACCTTGACAGAGACAATGCGACCCTGACTATTGTCATGCATGAAGACCCGTAACATGTGAGGAATGAGCTGAGGCAGATAAAGTTTGAATTCGCCTCCTAGAGCTACCACGATTTGCTCGATAAGTAGGATAATTGTGCTCTGTATGGAGTTGTTCATGACCCAGAAGTCCTACAGAAGAAAAAAAAAAAAATATGGAAAAAATTAAACAGTTCTTCAACTGAGCTGTGCCAGTTACAAAAAAAGTAAACTGTAGGAGACAGTCTCTAGATAAATTCAAGATTGCAGGGAAGGACTACACTTCCCTTACAGACTAATATAAATTGGCAGTTCTGGTCTGTTTTTAAAACACACTGTGCCTTCAGTATATTTACAGCTGTTAAAAACAACCTCTAGGCAACTGATTTTTTGTAATCCTAAGTGTCTGCAAACAGTAAGTGAAAATGAAGTGAAATGCCACCTATTTATGAACTCCAAACACCTCTTGCTAAAACTATGTTTCTGAAAGTAACAAGTGCACAAAAAACCTCAGGCACTAGCAGAACCTAGGAGCTGCTCTTACTGCAGTTACTAGTAATAATGTGTATCATTATTTCAAATATATGTTATTTCAAAATACAATTATTACTTTAAATACACAGCATTCTGCACTTTACATGAGTTTGAAGTAATTGATACATTTGATAATGACAGAAACACTATCCACCTTGTCTGACAGTAAAAAGCTGGCTTAAAGATTGTACTCACTCTCATCAGGGTTACAATTTCATCCATATAGGGTCGAATATGACTTCTCACAAAGGACACCAACATCCCTAGCTGCTGGAACAGGAACTGGAAGGAAAAAATGTGTAGTGATCAATGTAGCTTATTCAAACATCAAAGTAATGCTGGGTAAATGGCATTTCATAGGCCAATTGCAAGCTCATTTACCAAACAAATAGCATGCATAGCTCCTATATGCTCAAAATCTGGGGCTAAATTCTTGGCAGCTTCAGCTCAGTCGTTTGGGATTTTGTGAGTGAGTGTGTGGGGGTGTTTTGGGGTTCTTTGTTTGTTCCTCCCCCCCAACTTGCATCAAAAATCTTATCAGCTCAAAGCCTCAGAGAGTCAAGCATACCAACAGGGGGTTGTGTGTCAGCAAATTTAGTGTCAGAACAGACTTGCAAGCACAAACACCTCAACTACAGAGTTTTATAATTTAGCTTTGAAGGATGCTTCCAAAAATGTAGCCCCTAATCTTTTCTCTCTGCCTGTAAACTAAACTGGCATACATTTTAAGATACTCTTTCTGTACTCTTTCCCATCCCCACCAAGATATATTGGTGAAAAGTTACTGGGGAAGAGAGTTTGGTCCTTGACAGATACATCACATGTTTTTGAAAGATGGTTGATTGTACCATAGAAAAATTTTGACTGTGACAATTTTATTTGTTATATAAACTATGTCGTATGACTATGTCATATAGACTATGACAGTTTTGCAATTCCTTTTGCCCCAATACAATCTTATGCACTCACTCATGACAATGAATTTACTTTTAAGATTGGTATGAAATAACGTGGGTTAAATCGCTTTGTCCACAAAATAAATGTATATAGTCTTTTTTCCTCCAGAAAAATGTAAGTTATCACATATTAAATTTGATTTCTTCATGCAGTATTTGAAAACTATAGTGACAAAATACAAAGTGGAGCTCAGAAAGAGGTAACAGATTTTTGTGAAAACTAAGTACAAAATAACATCAGTTACTTTAGTAAAAGCAGTACACCTACATTTACCAAAAATTAACTCTGAGCTCCTGTACTGTGCCTTTTTTGGTGTTGTGAGAGGATGCTTACATATAGGACAAGGACCTGCCTCCTTTAGGCTTTAGTGTCACGCGTACCCACCTCAGCTCTTCTCCCCAGTACACTTTCACCATCTTCTTTTACCTGAAAATTTTTAAACAGAGAGTGCACAACTGCATAGCTTTCAAGCAAGTTAGATCAGTCAGGTCTAGAAGTTCGGCCAACCCAGGCGTGTGAGATGCTTTCCTTCCAATCTGAGTAGTAGTTCAGTCTGGGAGAAAACAGTGGTTCTATAGCAGGGTTGGGATTCTGCTAAGGGAGCACCCATCCCACCTATAAAACACAGTACCAATAACCAGTACAAACTGCCCTTCCCACCCCAGAGATTTCAGCTGCCTGAGGAAAAGGCTTGGCAAACAGCAGCCATCTCTGGTTAGGTGAACCTTAAGCCCATTATTATCTTCACACAATTCTCATTTCCTTCTAAAACTGTAACTTAAGTGGGAAGGAAGAGAAAGCGCTGCTGTGGAATCACCACCCACACTGTTCTGAATGTTAGCAGACTGTAGCAAATTGAATTTTCCGTCTCACAGATGAGCCAAAGTACATGGTTGCATCAGAAATTTAATTTCTACCTCTATTATTTAACAATACTGTTTGCAACAGTACATTAATGCAGAGATCACTGAAAGCTCTGGAAGTTGCACAGGCTGTTTTCCTGAACAAGACCAGCTTGATAAAAAACCAGAATCAAATATTGGCCTTCTAAGGACTATGCTGAGAAGCAGCTGTTTCAATAAGAAGCAGAAAAATTGTTTCCACTGGATATTCTACCAAATGCTCACAGGAGAGAAGAAGCAGAGCTGAACCTCACTTCTGCAGCACGCTTGGCAGCAACACATAGCACAGCAATGCCCAAAGCCAGTCGCATTCTCTTTTAAAAAATGGATTCTTATTTTAAGGCAGTGGAACAGGAAGGAAGGAGGAGTGGTCCCTTGTACACTCACCTCTCGGATGGCACCATCACAAACCCGTATTACATTAAGGAACGTTGGCATGACCTGAGGCAGGAACTGCACACACTTCAGCCCAAGAGATTTGAAAATAAAGGTGATGGCCTGAACTACCATAGTGTGGTGTTGGGACAAGGATTGGTCTCGGAAAATTCTCATCAGTGCCACCATGGAGACAGCTGGATAGAACTCATCCAAAGGGAGGTTTCCCATGTTCACCAGCATCTCACTGGTACTGTAGTCCGCTAGGAGAAAAAAGGTAGGGTCACAAGCTGCATATTAAATGGTCTTGAAACACCCTAGTATTAGGTGCACTCACGAGCACCCAAGTATTAGATGAAAACACGTACACTCACAATTTGTTAAGAAGAAGAGACAAACTGGTAACAACAAAACAAAAACAACAAAAAAAATTAAAAAAAAAAAAATCAAGACCTCTTTGTAGATTATAAAGCTATTCACTTGAAAGAAATTCAGATGCTTACAAGAATCCTGGCTGGATTTGGACTCTGAGAGGCTGACGGCTGAAGCATCTCGTGACTGATCAATCATGCCAATGTTCACTTTGTGTTTGTAAGGGTCCAAAGCACCCAGCAACCCTAACACACGAATAGCCTGATAAGACAGAAAGAAAAAGAATATTCATCAGAACTTCACCACCAAACCAAAAGTCAGCACATGAATCCACATGCTTAGGAAGATCCTGATGATTAAAGACAGAAGATCTGGAACTAAAGTTACTGCCTGGAAAAAATATCAATGCTTTCCGTTCAATGGCTGGAGGCCATTTCACTGACTGAACACGTTCACTCTCTTGATTCTGCTTATTGTATTTCTATCAGCCACAGCAACGATCTTTCACCTCCCTCCCTGCCTCCTGTTCCCCCAGCCCCCAAATCTATGCAGACACATTTATTTGACAGATGTCTCTCCCCAAAAAACTTTTAGAAATGGTTGTGTGATAGTTTCATGTTCATACCTCTCTACGGGTACCCTGGTTCTGCTCAGTCTTCAAGAAGTTCAGAAGCACCTCCAGCAAAGTTGGGTACTTCCTATACGGTTCCACCACATAACCAGTGCTGGCAACAAGCTGTCCCAGTGTCCAAAGAGCCACCTGCAAAAATCAAGCCCAGAGATTAGTTTTGACCAGGGAATTTATTATGTCTCTTGATCCATCAGTCATTCAACTCCTGCAAAGTTTCTTTGAGCATTATAGGACCACACTGCAAACTATAGCCCATGGTTTGAAAGCCTCTTTAAAGAGCATCTTTTAATAAGCAATAGTAAAGGAAGTGACAATCAACAATTTGTTAGACTCTGACTACCATAATTGCCCTCAGATATAATTCAAATAGACATTCAATTCAGAAAGTCCAAGCCCTCCAGTAAAAACTGCTTCCTTTTTTTTTTTCCTTCTTCTTTTCCTTTCACAATTTTGTACTATGTCATAACAGACAGGCACTGCAATCCCTGCTTATGTGCCATGAATGTGACCGTACACTCCACAAGAGAAACTTGAGTGATTTAAAGGTTCATTTCAGCAGCTATGATGGGACACATGGATATTTCGTTACAGCTTTGGTCACAGCAGATGGCAAGTTTAGTGCAGTTTTCAAACACTTACCTGTCTTTTAGCCAGCAGGGAGGAGTCCTGTAGCATGTCCATAATTATAATGAAGAGCTCATCCACCCACTTCCTCATCTCCAGCCCACTGACCTATTATTGAAAGACAAAAATCAAAGTCCTTCCTTTAGCATTACCAAAAGCTTAACAACTGACAAGCATAGCAAAGAGGTACCTGCAGTATCCTTCCTTACCTGTGCAAGCTCCCCTATGGTAGCCAAGACATTATTAATCACCCCTGGATTTGGATCTGGATCAGGATCTTTCAGTTTCACAATTAGTGCCTGGTGGGTGACAGAGGAACAAATTAGAACGTGTTCAGAAGACTCCTTACTGCACATACAATACTCAACATTATCTTTCCTTTTGTTTATGCCCAAAATTGATTCCACAGGGGCTCAACTCGCATCATGGTGAGCATTTCAATGGTAAATGAAACTTCCATTTCACAAACTTTATGCAAATCCAGAACCAAGTTAGGCTACACTGTTGCATTTGTGCGTTAGTGTGGGTAACATCCACACCAATCTGATTTTTTTCTGCTATGATGAAGCAAATGGACTGCAGCTCCTGACAAACACGTATCCACTTGCTGTATCATCTCACTCCAAAGTCACCAGGAAATGTACAGAGACTCTACCTTAAGAATAGGCTCCATATATGGACGAATGAGGCGTGGAGCGTTAGAAACCAGGTGACCCAGCATCCTGGCACTTTGCTCTTTAATCCTGCCAACACCACTGTGTTCCAGCTCTGTTAGAATCTGCAGAAAAGACAATGGAAGCATGAGAACAGGGAAAAGAAAGGTAGGCAAAAATTTTTTTATATTTCCTCCTCTCCTGTCCAATGACAACAGAAAGAAAAAGCAGTCTCGGCACTTGTAAAGGGTGTTCTACATTTACACTCCATTCAGTCAATTAGGTTTAAATGAAGCTAAAGTTAATTAGCATAAAACTGAATAGATGGCTGCAAAACCATCTACGTTTATGAAGTGGTGCCATCCGTTTACCTGAAAGAAGCACAGAACATTCTTCCTCAATACAGATAGAAAGCACTCCAGCAGGAATGTGGGCTGAAATAATGGCAGCTATCCTTTCCTTTCTAATATATCCTTAGAGTTTCAGCGCAAACATCTATCGCTAAAAAGACTTCTTGAAGCCTACTAAGCTGGGTAATAAATATTTTCCAAAAGGGAGATTTTTACCCTCCAATTTCCCACATATTCACTACAGCTAGATAGCCCAGCTCTTTAACACCATCTTAATCTCAATACCAAGTACTCTTATTTTCAGTGCAGGCATCCCTCTTCATTACCTGGATTAACATCTTGCGCAGGAAAGGCATGACAAAAGCAGGGTTCATGCTGCTCAAGCGACCCACAGTACAGATGGCCAGCTCTCGGATTTCAAATACTTGATCATTCAGGGCCACAAAAAGAGCTTGCAAATTTTCCGCCTGGGCAAGGTGAGCATCAAATCGCTCATCCAGAGAAGCCAACACACAGAAACGTATATCAGGGTCTGCAAAAACACATTTGTTTATCTTTAAATGCCGTAAACTTCTGTTCTTATTATTCCCCTTATTCACAAACCAGCCTCAGAAATTCTTCACAACCTCAGGGAAATGCTGAGAACTTCCCTGGCATGAGACACTACATCAGTGTTTTACACATGAGAAACAGAGTAAGTCAGCCCAACAGATTCAGTGCTGCTCAGCAGCACCCCAATACCCAGATCAGTACAATGCCAACCACTTGCACCTACAAGTGGCACATCTGGAAGCAGTGCGCAGAAAATGAACTCATCTCAGGTTACCATATTGCAACCGAAAGAACAAAAAAATCACGTAGGAAGATTCAACAGGAGGGACCAATCCTTTCCAAAACTACAAAGTTGAAGGCCACAACACAGAACAACAGCAAAAGAAGTCTTAGAGCTCCACCTAGTTCAAAGGATTACCAAGGGCACAGTTTGAGCATTTTGCACTAGTGTTCTATTAATACTTCAAAAATCAAGATCTGGGAAGAGAAATTTATATTTAATTTACAATTTTAATTTATAAAGAATAACAGCTTAAGTTAGAGGCAAACATGTTCAAATTCTGCCCCAACCTTAATATCGTCACCTGCTCACGAGCTAAAATTAAAACATGGTAGGAGAACCCTTTTCTCTGAACCCCACACTAACCTGGGTCAGTTATTCCAACCACAAGCAGTTTGCTGAGAACATCAGCCACAACCTGCACTGCCGTCTGACTGACCACATGGGCATGACCACTGATCAAGTGGATGGAAGGTGTGAGCAAACGAGAGCAAGTGCGGGCTGCTTCCATGCGGATCTCCTTGTGTTCGCTGTTGAGAAAGTGGTCTGCACAGTGCCGAACAAACTGAGTCAGAGAATGGCCTAGAAAGAAGAAGATGGGGAGTTTAACACAGGTTTACACCTCTATTACTGGCCTTACTAGGCGAGATGAGTTTAAAGAATAGGCTCTCAGTTTCCCTGCTACTTGGACTCCAATGCAGCAATGTTTATATCCCATACCCCTTGGCCCCCTGCTTCCTTATTTCATCTTACCTTCAAATTCAAAGCTACCCAGTGTACGCAGGGCAAGGGTGATGCTACCCACATCGCTGGCCTCTGGGATGTTGGTGAGGCTAGGGGAGGCAAGCTGGTGGGCAAGGCCCTTTGGCATGCCTGGATGTCGCAGAGGCTTGTGCATTAGAACAAGGGACAGCATTTTCAGCAGCCCATCCTGGATATCCTTCTTTAGCTGGGGGATTTGACGACTCAAGTCATACAGCACAGCTGTTAGAGCGGGGCTGAGGGCAAAAAGCAGGCAGACAATCATTAGAACAGAAACAATGAGGTGTATATTTCACCTTTTTGTTCATGCCTTTGCCCATCAGAAAATAATTGTGGGTGTTCACACATCACAGCAACACCTACCAGCAGAGCACAGGGGTCCTTGTGTCAACTCAGGAGCATGAGACGACTTTCTTGTATGAACCTGATGAGCAAACTGCCAGGACTGCAGCACACGTTCCCACATTAGGCAATACTGCTAGAATACCGTTACAAGTCTAAGTGATTCCTTATACTTGTGCTTTTTAGACACAAAGGCAACTAAATTCACTTCCAGATGGCAATATTAATCTAATCTAAACAGCTTTGTGATACCTGGATACCCTCCCACACTAACAGCTTCATGAACTAGTAAATTTCCAATAGGAAGTGTTGGCTCCAAAGGTGAAAGAAGCTAGGAGCAAATATTTAGTGCTTCAGTTGTCCTCCGCTACCAATTTGATATGGCAGAAATCTGCTGGACCTTCAGAGGCTTTCTAAATTTTTGCATGCTGTTCCCAAATGCGCTTGAGTAGGGGAAAGTAAAGGAGATTGCTTTAGAATTCACTAGTTGTTTTACAAAAAGATTTCTTTACACAGAGACCAATGCTCTTAAGTAACTCAACAAACACATTAACACTTAAAATGTATTATTCTTCTGAAAGAGCTCTACTGATCTTGTGAAAGGTCATTTAAAAGCAGTAAGCTTCCTTCTCAATCTGAAGACTTTCAAGGTCTCATTTTGTGTGGCCAACAACGCCATCCAGTGGCTAACAGAAAAATATGTTCCCATGCCTTGTACATACCTCAGGCCCACAGCCAGCATAGGTTCCAAAAGCTCTTTGATGTCCTGCTGGATACTGGGTCCCATGGCTCGTGCCAGCATACTAATGCAGGTGAAGACCGTGGCATCAACCTGCACAGACTTCTGCCTCCTGGAAAGGGACCACATAAAAGTTAATTAAGAGGAGCTGCTATTTTTCAAACATCTTTCCTCATCCCGCCTCTGTGTTACCAGTCTTACAGAAATACCTCTGATTTTAAATACAACAAACTTGATCACACATCCCAAAAATTATACAAAGAACAGGTGTTTCAGTTTCTTCTTCTAACCTTCACATACTTACTTGTGAGCAAAGTCCTTTGGTGGCAGAGCTGCTTTTATGATTTCAAGGACTTTTGGCAGGTAGGCTTGAAATTCAGACCTCACAGCCACAGAAAGTAAACCCAAGGCCTGGAAGGCTGCTGTTCGCTCCTTCTCCTTCTTCACACAGCTGAGAACATGATTCATGGTGTCTGGAAGGTACTGATCAGCTGCCCAAAAGAGAGCGCAATACAGATATTGGAACTCATTTAGGTTTATAAAGTGGCATTGCATTTGCAATTAAACCTTTACAAGTATAAAACTAGGGAACAGACACAGCCATATAAAATTTGCTGACATAAGCAGTGGCAAACACATGTCACCACATAATAAAATTTTCAAAGCCCAGAAGGCTTTCTTTTTAAAAAAAAAAATTAAATCACTAAAATAAAAGAGCTATGAGAAAAAAAAACATTGCAACAGGTTCTGTACACCAATATGATCCAAGCACCTTGTTTTCGTAGGGATTGATTGAAAAAATTGGAATAATAACAGAAAGTCGTTCCAACCCACTTAGAGCAGCTTGGTGACTCGCCTCCAATGATCACGCTTTCGTGATCTTGCTTAATAAATCAATTGAACTGCTTTAAAGCCAGGAGGTAGTTCCTATTTTTACTTGATACTTCCTGGCACATGCAACAGAGGAAAAGGAAGACAACTCTGCTGATAATATTCAGGATACATTGAGTAGGAATAAGACCTTAAGTCTGACATACTGACAAAGAACACAAAAAGGAGGTTCTATCTCTTATGATCACAGAATTCAGACATTAGTTTTCAATCCATTTTCTTCATCAGAGCAATACTTTGGCATCATATATCAAGTCACATTTCTTCAGGAAAAAAAACCACCAAACACTGTCCTCCCACAGAAGAACTTCCTCATCTTACAAGCACCATGTTTGTACTGCTGCATTGCCTGCACAAGCTCATCTGGACCAAAGAGAGCTGGGTAACTTCCAGCCCAATTTCAGCAACACTTCTAACATCCAACCATCTGTCCTGTCACCTGTGAACGCTGAAGGACGGAAAGCCGCCAACCGTGGTAGCAGATTGAGAACCGTCATCTGGATCAAAGAATTTTTGCTGGTTCTGCACTTGAGAACCCACTGGCACACCTGAAAGGAGATAGATTGGGCTTTGAAGGATGGCCATTGGCAGAAATGCACAAATGTTTATTACGTGGATATTTTAAGGCATTCTACTGACATTTGGCTTCAGAGACCATCAGAAAGATGGATAATTAAGACTGCTTCTAAAGAAAGTAAATCCCTTGCTCCAAGAGAGACAGTGACAAATTCAGGATACACATAATCGATGAGTTTTGATGCCTCAATTCAATACTAGGCAGTATTGCCTGCTAAGTAAAGACACAGAGTACAACTGCTCTACAAGAACTGGTGTTGTGAATGTTAGTAGACAAGTTGAAGACCAAACAACTTACTTGATCAAACTTCTCTTCCATTAGATCCCTGCAGCATCGACTTTCTACCAACGTAGACTTTGCTGGGACAGGTGAGGTTGCAAAACCCATGATTCCTTGGTGGGCACTGTACCCCAGAAGACCGGCCAAAGCATTTGACTGAGAGGGCTGAAGAGACTGGAAGCTAGTGAATGGAGTGATGTGGCGAGGTTTGGTACTGAAGCCCATCAGGTCTTTGCAGTACTTGTCATGCACAAGCTGCTGCTGAGTGATCTCTTCCATCTCCTCTCTAAGGCGCTGGATAAAGTAGAAAAACATGTTTATTTAAAAAAAAAAAAAAAAGAAAAAAAAAGAGTAGCTGAATAACAGATTCCCAGCACAAATCTCCTGAGCAGCATCCTGTATAATTGATATCCAAATGGCTCTAAAACATCAATTAAGCAAAATCCAGCAAAACATGCAACAGAGTCCTCATTCTATATAAAAATCTTTTTCATTGTAATTAATGCAGTAAATAGAACTTTCGATCAGAGCTTAATACCTACTCAGCCCAAACTTGTTGCTGTTATTTCTCTGACACACTCCAATTTGTAATAATCAATGCTCTGACTCCATGTTCAGATGACTTTTCAGCCCAACAACCCCATTTCAAACACAATGGGGTACTTCCACAGATTGATTCACAATGTGTAGCAACTCATCAGTCTGGCAACCAAAAGCCATAATCTTGTTAATTTGCTCACCTCTCCCTCCATACTGCTTATTCTCACTAGCTCATTGAGGATCAGTAAGGCACCATGGATTCGGTCATCACGGTTCATTCCTTTCTCTTTGGCCAAAGTCTCATCAAAGCCCTTCTCTGCCTCTTCATATGTATGCTTGATGGAAAAGAAAAAAAAAAATAAATCTCAGTGGATCATGCAGAAACAAAGCCTGTGGAAATAAAGTAGTACTGCCAGACAAGAATTACTGATGTCCTGTAATTTTCCAAGAGTAGCCACAAACCTCAACTGAGTAATAACAGAGTATAACACCACAAAATTCAGATTCACCCAGAAGTCGTGAATGCCGCAGAGCATTTTCAACAGCACTAATCAAACAGTGGGTCAACCATGTCATGGTACAAACTTCATCAATATCTGCATCGCATATTTGCCTATGAAGAGTCCAAGTTCACAACATTTGACAGCATTGTTCAAACATTATACATTATGAAGCTCGAATTCATGCAACAATGGCAGCAAAGCTAAGGTTCAGACAAAAGAATCCTTACCATTTTCACTCATGTTTTATCTACACTAATAAAACCATCTGCTAGCAAGAGATGACAATAGATAGCTGATTGCATGGCTGTAAAACTAGGTCAGGCTCAACAGCTGAAAATGAGCTGTAGACAGAGCAATGGATTCTTGATGGAGTTAAGTGTCTTGCTTACTTTTACAGTGTGCTAAAGGAACTACGCATTTTGTAAGCCATTATATTTTCAACCCTTTCAAGGGGAAGCACTTTTCTACTGACAATCAGACATACTGTCAAAAGTGATGCAGGTTCTTAGCTTAGACATTTTTTCTAAAAACTGGCACCTGATGATTTGCATTGCACTATGAGGAGCTGCTTCAAAACAAATTTATTTTCTTACTCTGTACCACTGGGGCTTCTGCATCTCTTTTGGCTCCCGTTGAGTGGTGAGGATAAGGCAGGCTCTTAAGGCAGAAACAGCTCCCTCTCGGATGGCCTGTTTGGGATCCCACACAGCCACAAATATATTGTCAAAGAACGGCTGCACTTGTTGGAAGAAGAAAGTAGGCACACTGATTGCCAGCTCACGCAGGACAAGAACCTGGAGGTGGGGAGAAAACCAGTAACAATCTGTGAGGATGAGCACCCATACACAAACCTCATGATTTCTAGACTATAGTAGCATTTATTTACACTGTCAATGGCTGTGAGCCTGAGCCGTTTCCAGCTCCATACTTTCACAGTTCCTAGCACAATGGTGTCTCAATCTTTAGTCACTGGGCTGAGGTGGAAGCCATGAAGCAGCACTGTATCTGCCACGAGAACACCACAGATTCTCAGACATGGACTGGCAGTCATTCTGATCCCAACCAGAGCTTTTCCATAGCTTTCTGTGCACATCTCCCGCCACTGTTAACTAATCCTAACTATCCCATTTCAAGATAGGTGGAGACAAAAAAAGATCACTTACAGCAGCATGTCTTCGACCTTCATTCCTGTCAGCTCCCAGCCATTCCAGAGCTCTTTTCACTTCAAACTCCACATACTCAGCTGTGAAGGTGTCACCAGCCATGGCAAGCCGCCCAATAGCCTTGGAGGCCATCTCCATTACAACAGGGTCATTGGATGGCAAGAGGTTCCTCAGGTAGTTGGCAAACCTGCCAATACGGGTGGCGTTACCTCCTTCAACACCAATAAGGCTTGCTGTAGAGAAAGGGAGTAATGTTGTAGGTTCTCCTTCAGAGTCAGCGAGGCAGACAATAGGCAATCCCTGGATGAGAGTTAGTATTCCCTATCCATTCCTTAAAGATTCCCATTAACTCCTCCTAGACTGCAAATCCACAGAAAAAAATAATAATCAAGCAATAGGAAAGGGCCACCATTCTTTCGCGCCTAAGCTTGTTAAGTGGGCAGGAAAACACATCCAGTAGCTTCATAGATTTTCCCCATTTTTAGTTTAAAAGGAGAGAAAAAAAATCCACCCTGGGATCACAGACCCATTCCCAACATAAAGACATCCATCCACATGCAACTACTACGGCTGGTCCGCCTCAGTAGAGAAGTCAAAGACTGAATGGACCAAGGAAATTGCTCTCCCCCTCAGCCCTAGAGATGGTCTCTCCTGGCCAGGGTGAAGGCACCTGGGCAGGCGGCAGTGTGGCCGAAGCTTTCACTGCTGGCGCCTGGGTTGTACCTGCTCTGTAGATAAAGAGGCCATCAGTGTCCAGGGTTGTCAAGCCGGCACCTTTCAACAGCACTAAATTCACAGAAACAATTTTAAAGTGATACTGTCAGCTTAAAATCAGATGTCGTCAACAAAGATTTCTCTAGCTAAGGGACTTCCGCTGTCTTCAAACATGTTGGGATTGGATGATTATGTCTGTGAGCCTAAACCATAAGCACCTCCTGTTTCGCTATTAAAGAAGTAACTGCTACAATACAGGCTATGCACTTGGAAGGCGAAGTATTTATGCAAGCTGATTTCCGTATGAGTTTAGATGCAGGCAGCTCTGCCATGTCACAGCAAAAGCACAACCAGCACAACTGATGGAGCAGCTGATCAGAATCAAAGCAGAAGATATGCGAGCCCCTGCCAGGGATGGAAGCTGCTGTTATCGAGCCAGGTAAATTTAAATAACAAACCCCGATCTCCTCAGACAGAAGCAAGTAGAAAAAGTCAGCCCACCCTGATACATATAAATGGACAGCACAAACCGTTCTCAGGTGAGCTCAAGAACAGAATTTTCATGTGCTCAGCACTCACATTTGATGCTCAACTCCCAGAAAAGCTCACGGTCTATTAAGTACCAGGGTTTCAGCCACTCTGAGCACTCAGCAGCTCCCATGCTGACACTTACAGACAGATTTTCAGAGCCCAGCAACTAGCACGCACCCAGCGTACTAAGCAGTCAGACATAAGGCCCTGATTATAAAAGCTCATTCCTTTTGAAAATCTGTCCCTAAATACAGATGCATGAAGACAGAACTCACCAGAGGCATTAAGCACTTTCACTCACCTATAGCCAGAATGCCACCCTTCCTTTCATTTGCATCAGAGCTAGAGACCAGCTCAAATATGTGATGGTTCAGCTGATCATAAAACCTGGTAGATTCTTCCTGACTCATCTGTAAAAGGAAAAAGTTCAAATCAGCTTTTAGCATTCTTTCCTTCCTTCCTGCCCCCAAAATTTCCACAAAGACAATGTTTCTTAGGTCACTTAAACAGAAAGACACTAAATCAACCATACATTACAAACACAAAACAGTATCTTTTCTTTGTGCCCTAGATGTGTCAAGTTTATTTATTCTGGTGCTTGATGACCCATCTGCGCCACCAACTCACTCAGTTCTCCTACGGGCTAGTGCAAAGGTAAGCTCCCTGCTATGCCCCATCTCCTCTCTAAGACCAGCTTCCGTATTCCCAAAACCTCCATCCCCAAAGTACCCAGCCAGTGCCCTACACTCATACAATAAACACAGATAAATTATCTCATTTGTAGCACTCACTTCGCGGAGCTCCATGGTGACATAATGCTGCAAGTCCTTGGCAGCTTTTGCCCTCGTCTCTTCACTGCGACTCTTCAAGCCATTGGCAAATTGTTGGAGAATGGACACGGTGCCCGACATGATGGCGGTATGTTGGGGCTCGGGGGCATCAAGTCCTGAAAGTTCTTCAGAAAGACACCGTTTTTTTACTACTTTCAGCTATTGAAATTTCTGAGCTTCTTTCTTAATGCTACCCCTGCTGCCTGTTTCCAAAATACATACCCCATTGCATGCAAGGATACTGTGCCAGTAGAGCATAAAATTACAAGTAACTACTATATTCCTTAGGCCTTACAACCCTGTGATAAAGGTGTATCACCACACAATCTCTTGACCCCCAGACTATTCGCTCTCTAGCTCCTCAAATACCAAAATATGCTCCAGTAGGTCAGGTGCCTGACCCAGTAGCGATCTAATTCTAAATCAAGGGTCGTGCAGTAGCTAAAAAAATAGCAGGGTCAGATTAGGGTTTACAATTACCCTATAATAATTAGGCGTAATCATCCCCATGATTATATCATTATCATATCTGACTGCTCCTTGAACAGTTTCATCCAAGTTTCTCCACAGAAATTCTACTGTTACGCCAACCCAAGGAAGACTCAGCACTCAGGGCCTGGCAAGTGTTACATTCTCCAGTAGATATTTACAGATGGGAAGTCTACTTATAGCAACACCAATCATTGCAACAGGATGTTTATTATCATAACATGTAACCAAACTTTCTCACGAGCCTTTCTTTATGTGGAAAATATTTTAGAGGCTTGACACCACCACCCCACCACCCCCGACTTTCAGATTACATAAACCCAAACCGAGCATTTGACAGAAGGGCCCACAGCAACACAATGCACCAAAACTTCAACTCCTTCTGCCCCAAATCTCCCTCGCGCTGTCACAAAGATCCACCGACATTACAGCGTAGAGGCGGCTTCAGGACTTTCCCGCGGCCGGCAGGCGGGAGAAGCTGCCCCAGCGCAACCCCAGGGCGGCGACCCCATCACCGCCGGCCGGGGTATTCCTGCGCGGGGGTTCCCTCACAGCCGCACTCGCTGCGGACGCGACAGCCGGCGGGCGGGAGTCGGCAGGCCCGAGCCCGCGGGGCATCCCGCCGCCGCTCCACAGGCCGGGAGTGAGCGAGGCAGGGCGGGCACCGCCGCCGGGGTGGGCGCGGGGCCTCTAGCGATAAGGCCTCGGGCGGGGGAGAGGGGCTCGGGCAGGCCGGTGCGGGCGGGGAGCCGCGGCGCGGGGCCGAGGCGCCCGACGGAGCGCCCGTGCCGCTGACAGGGCGCCAGCCCGGCAGCGCTGAGGCGGGAGCGCGCGGGGAGAGACGCGACGGCGGGGCCGTGACGAGAGGTGAGGGGAAGGGGAGGGCGATGCTGAGGGGAAGCTCCGGAGCCGCACTCACCGCCTCCGCCCCGGCCGCCGCCGCCGGCTCCCCCGCTCCGGGCCCCGCGCCCTCCCCTCCCCCGTGCCTGTCGCACCGGCGAGCCGCTACTGGCCAATAGCCTCCCAGAAGGGCTTTGATAGGCACTGCCTCTGACCATTAGAAAAAGACCAACAGGGAAGGAGCGCTCACAGCTCCGCCCCTTCTCCCGAGGAACCGCAAGGGGAGCCCATCGCCTGCCGACCAATCATCAAGCCAGGCGGGAGCGAATGGCAGTGTAGTCAACCAATGAGAAGGCTGGGCGCCCTCGATTGGTGAAAAGTCGGCGGTAGGCCCACCTTCCGGACACCGGCTGGCTTCCGACCTCCCGTAAAGCTTGTGTGCTATGTGCGCATGCGCGGAGGGTGGTGCGCGGAGTGGTGCCGCGCCCGGTGTGCGTCTCTGAAATGCGTCCGGCTGCCCGCGACGGGACCAAGGGCAGGCGGGGCGGTGCCCGGCTGCGGGCGCTCCGTTGCCGTCATGGCGCGTATAGCAGTGGTGATTTGCGCTTCAGAGTGACCCCCTCGCAGCCGCGCCTGACGCCGTGGGCCGTTTAATGCTTACACCGGGTGGCGGGAGGAGCTGGCGGGTCGTTGGGGTACGCGACCCTCCGCGGAACCCCCTGCGCGAGGGGCGGGTGAGGAGGGGCGGGAGCGCGGGCGCGCGGCTGGCCGGTGGTTGGGGCGCGCGGGGCGCTGGCGGTTGGGGCTTGCGCGCGCGGCGGGGCAGGTGCCCGTCAGGCGGGTAAGGGCGGCGCGCGCCTTCCCCTCAGGCGCGGCCATGGCGGCAGCACCCACCCCCCCCCTTCCCCGTTCCCTCCCCGCTGGGCCCCGCGGCGGCGGGCGGGCTAACGCGGGGCTCTTCCCCTTCTAGGTGCTGCTGTGAGGCGGGGCGGCGGGCAGAGCATGGGGCCGGCAGACCTGGTGCAGAAGATCAGCATTAGCGCCGAAAGCCCCCGGGGGAGCGAGAGGAACGACGCCGGCGCCGCGCTGGCGGGCGCGGAGAGGGCGCCCCCCGGTACCTGGAGGCAGAAGTGTGCGGCCTACGTGTTGGCGCTCAGACCTTGGAGTTTCAGTGCCTCCCTCACCCCCGTGGCCCTCGGCAGCGCTCTGGCGTACCGGGCTGAGGGAGCCCTAGACCCAGGGCTGTTGGTGGGAAGCGCCGTCACCGTCCTGGCTGTGCACGGAGCCGGCAATTTGGTGAATACTTACTACGACTTCTCCAAAGGCATCGATCATAAGAAGAGTGATGACAGGACTTTGGTGGACCAGATTTTGGAGCCTCAGGATGTAGTCCGGTTTGGAGTCTTCCTTTATACTATGGGCTGTATCTGTGCTGCTGGGCTCTACGCTGTCTCAACGCTCAAGCTGGAGCACCTGGCCCTAATATACTTTGGAGGACTGTCCAGCTCCTTCCTTTATACTGGAGGTAAGCGCTGTATGCTGTTTTCTGTGAATCTGAATGCAAACGTGACAGAATTAGCTGACTTGTCAAGGGTTTCTAGAAGATGCAAGTGATCTGTCTTGTTAACCTCCATAAAATATTTGGTGGTGTTTCCTGGAGTATTGGTACATAAACTTGTATTCTTTGCCATTGATTGTTGTGGGAATAGGCATACTGAGTTCTTCAGTTGGAAAGTGGTGTTGTGACACTGTTATTTGCATATACGGCTTTAGATGCTCATCAGAACTGTTGCTGAACCTTTTCGTGGTGTATCTCGTATCCCTCAGCAGTATCGCTGACAGCATATGTTCTTTTCCATTGGTGGAATCTGTTACTTTGTTTTGGAATGTTTTGTTTTTATTCTCTAGATAGAGTTTCATTGTGAATGTAGAACAGTTTGTATTTGTTCTTAATAAGAGGAGGATATTTTTATTGGCTTCCTGTGTTGTGTAGATACAAACATAATTATTAGGAAAAGAAAAATAAGCTCAGTTTCAAACTGTCAAGCTTTCAAATAGTTATGTTAGTTTCCTTAAAAGAGCCTTGTCAGTTTTGCATTTTGTTCTGAGCATTTTAGATATTTCTTCAGGATCAGGTTCTAGTATGCATGATCACATTAAAGAGTACCTTATTTCTATAGATTTCTGTCGAAATAGGTACTTCTAGATGCGAGGATGGATATTAGAACCTGGCTTTTAGTTTCTGTTATGTTGTTTGACTGGAGAAATTCAGCAGCTGTGTTTCCTTTATTATCTTTGGAAAAAAGAGAAAACACGCTTCTCAGCCACAGCTACACGTGCATTGGTCGTTTTCTGTGGGAAGGGCTGATCTGTTATATTATCCATTCTCTTCTGTCGTTTCGGTTGTTTGATGATGCTTCATTTTATTCTTGTGTCTTGCCACAGGAATTGGATTTAAATACGTTGCACTTGGAGACGTGGTGATCCTGATCACCTTTGGGCCCCTGGCTGTCATGTTTGCCCATGCTGTGCAGGTTGGTTATCTGTCTGTCTCGCCACTGCTCTACGCTATCCCACTAGCCCTCAGTACTGAGGCCATCCTGCACAGCAACAACACACGAGACATGGAGTCTGACCGGCAGGCGGGTATTGTCACCTTGGCTATCCTCATCGGCCCTGCGTTCTCCTATGTTCTCTACACCGTGCTGCTCTTCTTGCCCTACCTGATTTTCTGTGTGCTGGCCACACGCTATACCATCAGCATGGCATTGCCGCTACTCACGATCCCGATGGCATTTTCACTGGAGAGGCAGTTTCGGAGTCAGAGCTTCAACAAAATTCCTCAGCGGACAGCCAAACTCAATCTCCTCTTGGGCCTTTTCTATGTTTTTGGTATTACGCTAGCACCAGCCGGTGCTCTGCCCAAACTGTAACAAGAGCTGTAGAGTCAGGCCTCGCCATTCAGTATTAATGCCAGTTAACGGTGGATGATGTGGGTAGATGACCCATTATGGACAGTGGGAAGAATGGAGAGACCGTCTTGAACTGTTGGTTGTCTGTGAATTTTATAATTTCTGGTCTTGGTTAGTTTGTACAACAAACTTTGAGAGTGATTTGTTGGTTGTTTGGAAGGGATGAACTGTGCAGCTTTGCTTCAGGGGAGCAAGGCGACATGAGTAGAAGGAAGCATCAACTCAATGAAGGTCAGACTGAGCCTCAAATACAAACTGTGTTCCCTTCACAAGCACAGTGGTTGCTCTTATGACTCCTTTCCTTACCAAGGTCAAGGAGTCCAGTGGCTCCTGCATGGTAAACAGAAAACACTGCCAAATGTTTAGCATCACAACGATGTAGGTGCTATTACTTCACTCCTTTGTGAGCATAGTTCATCTTCATCTGTTGTATGTTTTAAGATTTGTTGGTTTTTTTTTTTTTTCCTAGCCAAATTTTGAGCTTTTATTTCCAAGCCTCCTGAAATGCACTTGATACTTATTCAATAACTGTTGTTTCTGCTTGGTCCTTATAGTCTAGAAATTTCAAAGTTATGTATCTCTGTGGGATGTTGGTGCTAAGTTGGAGCACAAATAGCCCACTGCACAAACTTTAAGCCAAAACCAGTAAATTTATATTCTGCTATGAAAGCTGAAGCTGTAAATTTAAATCATGCAACTGAAAAGCCTTCAATGCATAGAAAAACAAGTGGTTTCCCTCTTTGCATTTGCTTAGGATTTATTCTCTGAAATGACAGTCTTGGAGTTAAGGGGGAGCCAACAGACAGAGTGCCAGATTTCTCTGGCTGGATATGGATTAATGGATACAGGAGTGGAAGAAAAATTCTTAGTTTAAAAAAAAAAAATACTTTTTCCAATTGTCATTCTCTGTTTATTTAGAGGCCCAGAATATTACAGTCAAATGTCTTAACTGTAAGAAGCCCAAAAAGAAGCTCAGTTGAGCCAAGGAGAAAAATACAGTGTTAGAAAAAATAAATCAGGATTATTACACTGACTGTGCATAAAAATTAGGACTAGAAACAAGAAAAAAAACCACTTTTGTTAACAAAATTTTTTTCTAATAGCATCCAGAGTGTGTGTGACTGAATCACATTTAAATGTTAAGTTAGCTCTGAAGTGAAGTTTGCCATCTCTGTCCTCCTCCTACACCTTATGGTGGTGTTCTGTTTTCTCCTGCAGATCTTGCCACTTGATATTCATGTGGTCATTTGGAGAACTGGTTGTTTCAGCAATTATGTAGCAGTGTGGAAAAACATGCCAAACACAACTGGGAAAAAGTGTGACTTCCAGTGCAAAGATGAATTTGATCTGTGCTGCTCAGTGGCAACTGAATTCTGTGTTGAAGAAAAGTATTCATTTCCTGTATGCAGGGTTTTGGTGAAAAGTTTGTTTACAGGAGTTGTGGAAAGCTTCAGAAGAGTTGATACAGGTGTTGAACTAGAGCCGCTGGTGTTTGGAGCATAACCTTCAAACGAAGGAAGTGGGAGCGTGCTGACCACTATGTGAAGGGCTTTTAAACATGAGCAATAAACTAGCAATAAACTAGCACGGTGTTATCCTTCATCTATCATAGGTAAGTTATGCCCTTCTGGTGTTCATCTGAAAGTGCTGAGTGTTGTATTAGTGGAGTGTACTGACAGTAGTAAAGCTGAGTTGATGGTACAAGATTACATGGTATTACAGTTAAGCGACTGTTTTTATGGCTTCATGTTATTCAGTGTTACCCAGCTGTTGGTCTCCTGCTTTACAGCTGAGCTGCAGTCAATGAGAAGGAATCTTTGCAGGAGTATTTTATGAGCCACAGGCTCATCTTTTCTTAAAATTGGGCAAATGACTAATCTGACTAGGCACAAGACAAGAGGACATGGACTTCAGCAACTGTGCGCTGCTTTCTACAGCAGAATAGTTGTTTGGATTAGAAACATGAGCAGAAAATGCAAACATTCAGCTCAGTTGGATGGAAGGAGATAATCTAGAAGGTTTTGGAAACTGTTTTCAATACAGACATACACAACACAGTATCTACTGTTACTCCTCTGTGGACCTACAGAAGAACGAGGAGCCTGGCTCTGAGACCCACTTCACTTTTCTGCAAAGCAAAAGCTTTTCTGGGGATATGGACCGAGCTGGTGAATCTGTTAACCTTGCAACTGGGGATATGTGGATTTATGAGGTTAATCCCAGCATGGCTTTGTTGCTACCCTTTGTAGCAGCTGCATTCTTTATTTTATGATAGCTTGTTTTTGTGTAGCTATCAGTTTAAAAGAATGGATAGTTATGTTTTTCTACTCCTTTTACATGAACTAGAGTACTCAAGCTAAATTCCTTGAAGTAACTAATACTTGGCTCATATTTTTGATAGCTGTAATTGTAACGGTGGAAAGATCTAGGATATGGTCATTGGTGGAGTAGTGTATGTAACTAGTTGTATCTAGGCTACCCATTACTAGCAGGGAAAAGCCCCCTGTGTAGGATGTCTGCTTACTGCTGGAAAGGACCAGTGCTTTTTGTTACAGAGATGAAGGAAGAGCTCACTAGTATATGTATATGTTTGTGGAACACTTTTCAAGGTGGGAGGGATTCAAAGCATTTTAATAGTAAGAATGAGATGAAAATTCAGTAATTCCTTACTAGCAGATGCTGGTTGCCTCCAATTCCCTGTCTGTGAAAAATGATATCATTCCAGGTTCTTAAGGATATTAGTAAAAACCAGCACATTCTTCACCATGGCTTTGAGGAAGTCATTTAACTTCTCTGTGTCTCAGAAAACAGCTAATTTTTGCCTACCTCACAGGGATGCTGAGCCGACATCATTGTCATAGAGAGCGTTGAAAGTAAAAAGTGCTTTATCTCTGTGTGCTTTCCAAAAAGCATGTTAGTACTAAAAAACATTTTACATATGAACTAACCTAACCGGTGACTTAACCAATGTAAGTAGACCAAAATAATCTCCACATAGACATTGAGTCGTAAGAAAGGTTCCTTTATTGGTTTGTTTTGTGATGAGGATGCTGGGTCTCTTTCTCTACCCCTCTCCTTCCTGTCCCATGCTACTTTCCCTGAATATAAACTTTTAAAACTTCTTTCAGATCTGTCTTGATGAGCTGTGTTGCAATGTGATGAGTCTACACTGGTAGATGAACAGATGTGTAGCTAATCTGTTAATGTGTCCTAAAGCACCTCCTGGCCTTTCTTCTTACACAATAAAGTGTCTGAATGTTATTCTGTTAATTATGCTGTGTTTGATTATTTTCTATCTCTCCAATTGTATTTTTGCACATATAGTAGAGCATCCTCCTGGAAGGAGGAGGGTCTTTGTCTGCCATGTTTATAGTGTAAGTGCACGAAAGATCATACTCTTTTTTTTGGTAGGAGTCCTTTTATGAATCATATAGTCCTGTCCTTCCATGTCAGCAGGTAAAAAGTTCAGCAGCAGTGATCATTTCATACTAATAGCAGACTTCAGAGTAGTTTCAGTATTTTCATCAATGAGCAGAACTTTCTTTGATGCAGTTTTCTGTGCCATGTACTGTTCAGCATTTGTAAGGAGGTTTCAGCTGAACTTACGATCTTTTTAATAAAGATGGACTTTTTCATCCTCACCTGTGTGGCCTGCCATTCTTCCAGTGCCATGGTCTCTGCTCCTGACTTGTAGTTATTTTACTTGCTCCATAGGACTGTGACAGCACAATGCCTCCCCTGTGTATGTCATAAATGAGCCTAAAGCATGGTTTGAAATTTTCGTGTCTTGGCCACTGGTGCAATCTACTATACAAATGTACAATTAGCTTAAGGAGACTAAGAAGCCTTATTTGTCTTACATGCTTTCTGGCTCTTTTTCATATGTGATTAAAGTGATTTGAACAGTCTTGAGAAACCTCTTGTGTGTGCCACCTCTATTGTCTGTGATGCACATAGCCAAAAACAGATACAAAGAAGGTTTGATACGTGAGGGATTTGTGAAACATGATGATTTCAGGTTTTGCTTTTAGATTAAAATCCATCTGAGTAGGAGAATGGAAGAGAAGGTAAAGTTTAGTGACTGTAAGCCATTGTGGAGCTAATGCTTTTACTTGCAATGCTATTCTACTATCACTGTCTGCTTTGAAGTAATTTCCTGGTTGAGTTTGCAGGACATTCTATGATTCTAAGACAGCTAGACCTGTGAAATATTTTTTAGCCTTTCCGAGGTGCAGAGTGGGCCCCAAGGTCATAGCATTTGGAGATAATTTTAGAGGATAAAATGCAGGATAGCATGGCATCCAGGTATACGTGGGCTGTACTCAATAATCCTCCTGAAGATATGTGACAAAGCTCCTTTTCTGAATCTGCAGAAACCAGTCTACTGAGTATCCTTTAGCAAGACAGCATGTTGGGTGCTTTGTTAATACTGTAATTGTTCTGCACTTGCTCTTATAACACACTCTTAATGTTTTGTCCTGGTAGCAGGCAGAGTCTATTAGTAGTCAGGTTAAACTCACTTTAAAAAAACTGGGCCTTGAATAGAAAGTGTTTAGAGTTTTGAAATTAATACAATGTTGAACACCTTTCTGTCCAGTGCCTGCCTAGGTGGAGGCTGTAATTCTGATTGTCCGCAGATGGCAGCATTGCTCTTCCATCACTGCTGCAGCACCCTGTGGTACCTGTGCTCTGGGCTGAGAGATCATCTGCCAGGCAGAAAACAAGGGCCACTGCGAAGCGCTAGGATTGTCCTTATTCCTTTGACCTTGTACCCCAGTCTGAAAAAACAGATTCTCCGTCAGAGAAGTGGTGGACCAGATTTTGGTATTGCTGCTCCTCTGCTGTTCTACGAGGTTGATCCAGAATCATAGGTCCACTTAATTTATTGAGTGGCAAAATGTTTTGTGCAGCAGTCTGTATTGTTATTGGAGGGGGAAGGAGAGGCGTCCCTCCTGCATGAGGATTCAGGTTTTGGTAAAAAAATCTCTCTCAGGTCAGCACTTCCTTTGTATTTGAGAGGCTTTTTTTACAGCCACGACAGCTGGAGTTTTGGGTTGGTTTTTTTTTTCCCTCTACAGCCAGTGGATCAAAAGTCTTCAGAACAATGGAGAAAGGAGACTTTCCAAATATGTACTTTACCTCATTTTTTGTCTCTACAGAAATTCATGTTAGCTGTGTTTGCAAGATTTTTTAGTGTTTGTCTGGTTGTACCTCATTGGGTCTCCTCTGGCGTAAGGAAACTTGGAAGGTAAACGGCTGCAGATGAATTTCTAATGTGCAGATTGTCTTGACAGATGCTTCTGGCCCAGGCAGGTAATGGCAGAAACAGGCATTTAAAGAAAGCCAGTCAGCTCTGTCTTACATTTTTAAAGCCTTTGCTGATGGCTTAATAAGCTTATTCTGGTCAGATGCTGAGGGCTGAGCTTTCAAAGAACGTGGGCAAGCATCCTGGGTAGTACAGTCCTGTGGGGAAAAAAAAATCCAGTGTCTGCGCACCCTATGAGATATACTTCTGTTCAGTCAATTGCTTTTAACACTTGCATCTTGAATTGCTGTTGGAAAACTTTAATACTTCTGTAGTGTTTTTAGGACCTTGGACTATATTCTCCCCATTTCTTGGGTGAGTAGACCGAGTCACTGCTGCTTAGTCAAGGTCATGCTCCTTGGAGGAGAGTACATAAGAGTTCTCCTTTCCAGTCTGGTACCTTAATGACAAGGCCTTTCCCCTCATATATTGGTTTGTCTTTTAGGTCACTGGTAGATTATTTTTATTTAAATCACCTTTGGTTGCTTTATACTTGGAGTTTTGCACCTGTTGAATTATGTATTTAAGGAATGACACACTGCTCTGCCTTTTAAAGCTATTTTTCATTTTAAGGTGGAGCTAATTATCTATCCAAGTTAAAATCTATAGCTCCCAGAACTGCTAAAAATTTGTAAGTTTTGGTGAAACTCAGCATGTCTGGCTTATTGCAGCTGTATGTCTAAAGGAAACAGGCCCAGCACTGGATAGAATAATGTCCATGCTTTACTGTCTGAAATAAGGTTTTTGCTCTTCTGTGTAACTCAGAGTAAGACCCAAAATGAATACATTTATCAAGTTTTCTTTTACACCTGATGATGGTAGCTCTTAATACTGTCAATGCTTAGCCTTTCTATAGAGTTAGATCACAGGAAAACTCATGTTACAAACCCAGTGTTTCAGTGGCCCCATGGATTTGTCTGAATGAGAAATACTTGAAGGACATAGTTCAGCATTCCTTTGGGGTCAGTTGAGAGAGTGTGACTAGCTTCAACATTCAAGTCTCGCTGATCTGCGGGCACTGTAGGTTACAAGCCAAGTATATCTATTCCCTTGGAAGGAAACCTACCCTTGGGCATCTGTCCCAGGCTTCACGTGTGCACTGTCTTGGGAGAGAAGCTCACACACTGGAGTTTACAACCTCTGCACATGAAGACCCAAATGATTTTTTTAAAAACAGAACAAATCCAAACAAAACTATAACCCCTGACTGTCCTCTGCTGACTTCTCATCAGGCTGCCAAGGCCAGAGTGGTTTGAAGAATTAAAAATCTATGGCGCCATCGGGCTGCTTTCTCATGAAAACAAGGAGGAGAATCTGCTTATTAATCAGATGGCTCTGTCAATAATGAATCAAGATGAACGTGCTGACTGAGAGATGTGTCACATAGGCAGTTTGTCAGGGAGCAAGGAAAGCAGTGAGAACATTGCTAAAACACAGGATCTGGCATGCTGCTCTAAGACCTCGAAAGTGATGGGACCTCAGCAATAGGAGAAGAGGTTAGGGTCTGCCTCCTACAGTCTAACTCTTGGTTGGCACCTTTCAGATGTCTTATCCTAGTCTAGACTAGTACTGGGCAGCTCTGCTGGTCTGGCAGTGATTTTAGGTGCTAACAGGTATGAGAGCCTGGCATCTGCTCTTTGTTCTAGTTTGTTACCTGGGAAATGCTGAATAGCCCAGCAATTTTAATAAAGGCTAGAGTCATCTTTCCTCCCCTTCTTTTAGGGTCGAATGGAAAGTTCTTTTAGTCGGTCGTTCGATTTGCATAGGAAACAGTGACTTGTCACTGATTTAGCACAAAGAATAAAGACAATGCACATTTTCAGGTGTCCTAGTAAGCCAAAAAAGAAGGCCTGCTCCCTGAATTGGCTGACTTACTAGTGGCAAACAAATCAACTGAATGCCTGTTCCATATAAGGGGCAAAGTCAGGCAATTTGCTTCTCACATGGTGTTTGTAAATAAGGCTGTGAAACATCACGCTGTGGGAAATAAGCCGTTTCTCAGTCTTTGACCTAATGGAAAGAGGGTCTAATAAACCATCTTCCCAGTCTCGTTAGCCATTGTCGCAAGGGTTGATGAAATTACTTTAGATAGATTATAAATTACGTTCTGTGTGGCATAAAGCCACCAGTATGCCACAGTTGGGTCATATTTCAGTCTGTGGGGGATAGCTCTACTACTGTATGAGTCTTAGCTCCGGTCGATATAAATAAAGGAGAGGTTGGGAATAACATGCTAGAGATTCATGTACTTTTTTTGTGTGTTCTAGAGCTAAATAAAGCCTTAAGATTATACTTGGTGCTGTGCTATACCATTCTCCATCTGGTCTTTCTTATTCCTTAAATTAGTTCTTAGCCACCCAGAAACACAAATTTTCCTCCCCAGTGATGTGCTGTAGACTTTCTATAAAGTTCCTTTCTGCATGAATCCCCTGCAGCATCCCTGCTTCTTCAAATCTCTGCAGTTGAGGTTTCCAGGAAAAGGTGGAGCAACATTTGTACATGGATGGGGAGAGGAGGATTAAGGGGAAAGATAAAGAAGGGACTTGGATAGGACAGTTATGTATTAATGAATTTCAGAAGCTGAAATCGTGTGTTACTTTGTGCCAAAAGATTTTTCTTTTTTTTTCCCACTACCTCACATGGCAGGAATCACATGCTGTTCTGCGAGCAATAGTGGGTCAGGGTGGCACACCCTGCCTCTGTCCTCCTTTTAGCTGTGATAGCTTGAATTGTAAAATCCATATCCCAAATTACCTAGTTTTCAAGGTCATTGGATCCTAGGATTTTAACTTACTCAAATGCAAAAGAAAGGATGCAACAGGGAAGCTGAAACTAAACTATTCCAGGTTTTCAGTGGTTCTGTCAGAATCGCTGCATAAGAGGACACGCAGAAATTTAGGAGTTCTGGAGGAAAAAAAAATCTCTTATGTATGGAGTTTTAACATTTTTATATAGTGGTGCTTCATCCAGAAATATTCAGCATTTTCACAAAGATGATGGTGTGACTCTTATGACTGAAGAGCCTGGGATTTGGAGAAGGGAAGTGACTTGCTCCAGTGTGTGAACTTTGCATGGGCCTTCTGAGATTACAAGTCCTATGTATTTGTCTACTGGCCTACTCCTTGTCTTCTGCAGAACTACGTCCTGGGAAACCATTAAGCAGGAAAGTGGTCTGTTCCTAGTGTATGTGTGCGCATAGGAGTCTCCAGTTTTGAACAGTGTTCATGGTCAGAAACTGCCAGGTCCTAAATTCCTCTGATCCCTTCTGCAGTCTCTGATCAGTAGATACACATGAGATACACCTATTGAGAGAAGAGTACTGGGCTGAAGGCAGCAGCACCAAGATGTTTCTGCTTTCAGGAAGGGTTGAATGCATGTATGCGTATGAAAGTGATGCACATTCCCATTGAGAGTTAACTCATCTCCAGATGGTGAAGAAATGCATTTAAGTAATTTAGGGGCCCTGAATATCTCCCGAGGATTGAGACATAAAAAGAAGAATATCAATCTCCACAGGAGAGGAAAAAAAAAAAGATTGTTTTCTAGAGATCTGTATGCTCCTTTTCTGTGGAAGAGAATGTGCATTACATTCTGACTTGCATAAAAGTCATCTTATGGAAGAAAAGTTAAAGGGAAGAAATGTTTTCAGCATTTACTTCAGCAAGGCTTGGTACTTTCTAGGGAAAACTGAATTTACTGTAGATTTTCTCTTACACTCAAAACCTGGCCATCCTAGTCACCACTTTCCTGCTAACAAATTGGGGGGAAAATTGAAATTCTGTGAGGCCCTGTCTGTGTATGGGGAAGGGATGGGGAATAATTTGTGTCCCAGGGACGTAGTGCAGTAGAAATATCTATCTTGCAATGGGAATAGTGGAAATACACTATTCAATTTTCATCTGCCAAACAAGAGTTTTAACAGTAAAGTTGATGCAAATTGTCAGGCTATGGTGGTGCATATAGAAACTTTGCATTTGGAACTTGTGTAGCTTTGAACAGTTTGGCTGAAATAGTAGCATAAAGCACCTTGGGGATGGGACTGACATTGATGGAAAGGACCACCATCAAATGGTGCCCGTCCAGGTGTGAATGTCAGAAACTGGCTCCTGTGACAGGAGGGCTGTTCACAATACTAGCACAGACATTTGTAAAATGTCAGTGGCCAAACACAGTCTGTGCCCTGTTTTTTGTCCTTGATGTGAAACAGCTCTCTAAAGAGACTCTGGTGTTCCAGCAGGCACTGCTTCCCCTTTTCTGGGGGGACAGCCCACTTGGACAGGAAAGGACATTTGAGTGCTGCGAGCTTTGAACTCTGCATGTGATACCTGTTTGTAAAAGATGCAGGCAGCTGCATTATTCTGTGTTCTTGTGTAATAAACCAGTCTGGGGTCCTTGATCAGTTCAGGGACCAGCTAGAGGAGGGGTCATTTGCAATAGCAAAGGTGATGTGGGTGGGCACAGAAGTAAAGGCATAAAGATGAACACAGTGCCTGGTGGAGCTCTAATGATCTAATAATGCATTTCCAGGGCCCAGTCCTGGCTGCAGTTTTACAGGTGGCAGCTGAATCAGAGCTGGAAATGAAATAGTTTCATTATCAAGTCCTTACACTTCAATTTGCTATAAATTGTTCAAGTCAGTGCCATGTGAGTGACAGCAAAGAGTGTCCCCTGGCTTGTTGCCTAGCCCATGAATATAATTTCAATCAGTGCTCACTGTAGACATCCTGGATGGACAGACTAGCATGTATATGTGGTTGCAAGGCAGGAGCTGGAAGAACTGTGTATGGGGAATCAAGAATGGAAATAGAATAGGGCTGAGGGTCTCTGGCAGAGGTTTGCGTAGTCCTAGACCTGGAAGAGCTGTCTAGGACTTGCTGGGATGTGTCAGGAGCCCTTCTGATCATGGAGGAGCTGTCTGACAGCAATGCACTGTACTCAGCCCCTGCCCCTGATGCCATGTTGGCTCACTGCATCACCTAATGTTCGTCCCTGTGCTTTGTCCTGGAACAGGGCTCTGCAGCTGATGCTGCAGAGCTTATCTTATTGCCTCACCAATTGGGATTCTGTGCTTGCTAGAGTTCAAGGCTGGGCTATAAAAATCTGTGCCAGTCTGAAATTTGCCATAAAGCTAGTTACACGTGAATGGATGTATTTACCAGGCTGCAGGGGGAAATCAGCTCAGCCATTGATAAAGGAGAAAGTCTTGGTTTCTGACAGATTTTTTTGTTTTATTTTCAGTATAACCTTAAAAAGTGTCCATATTTTTCTCCTGCAGGCTGTTAGCACACTTATTAGAAATTCTTTTTGCCTAATGCAGTGCACACCTTTGTGGTCTGCAGTGAATTAGAAAAAAACCCAGCAAAATGTGACCCATGAGACAGCACTGGTGTGTGAGAGGATTCAGACAAGATGCCTGGCTGCTCAAAAGGTGTAGTTAACAACTTGCAAAATCATCTGTGTACAGTAAGCCTTACCCTTATTAACAAACCAGTGGGTTTGATTTATTTCCAGGAACCACAAGGGTTGAATTTTCATTTTGCAATGCTCCTTGTGCTGCCACAGCCTGGAACGTGACATCATTTTATCTGTTTGTCCATGATCTTTATTCCTCTTTTGACACCAGTCTTTGTCTAGTGTCTCATTGAGAAGTCAGCAGTTCCTTGAGCATGCTCTCTTTTCCAGAGACACATTCCTTCTCCTTATTCATTGGTAGAGTCCTTGCATGAAACGTTCAGAGGTTGTTGATACTTGGTAGCACTACCAAGAAGACACCAGGCATAATCTGTACTATTAACTTCATTAGCTTCTGTGAAGTGATCCTTACAAACCATTGTTGATTTTGGCTCCCTTTTTTTGTTGTTTTAGTTCTAGATTTAAGCCCATCCATATTTTCTGTTCATTTCCTGTTGCAAGGGGGATACTGTGTTTGACTTGCTCTCTGTGTTTTGTTCTGCATTTGTGAAGATGTTTTACAAGAGCTAGCTTGGTTCCCCTGTATTTACAAGCTCCTCTGTGCTGCAGCCAAACATTTCACAGTCCTTGAGAGATTATTTTGTAATTTAATATGGGTTCTCTACAAAGAAAAGAACACCTTCCCATCCCCCATGCTTTTCTGCTAAAGGTATTGCCTTTCAGTGCCATAACCTTGAAACAAGCTGACAACACAGCAGCAATACTACCTAGACAACTTACCTTCTGAACACTTCGTGGTGGGCTGCCAGATCTGAGCTAGAGAAGTATTTATCCGGCTGTTTAGACAGGAGCAGGCTCTTGCATCCAAGCTAGCCAGCCAGCACCCTTTAGAGAATGGACTTCATCATCCTTCGTGTTTGTAGATGTTGTGCACTGTTGTTTTACAGCAGCTGTGAGAAAGGTGTATCCCACTTTCTGGTGCAGTGAGAAGGACAAGACAGAAGCTGATCTATCAGAGCCTGACTTCCCATATCTGTAACATCCTTATTTTTTCCTTCTTGTGATGATTTCAAAGTTGTTACCTGTCTCTTGCAGGCAATGCTGGAGCCTGCACTGGATCCTGTGATAAAAGAATAATTGGGCACCTTCTGTCCCAGCAGAGTAAACTGAGATCATAACCTTTCAGGGATTAGGAATCCAATTATCTAGAGAAACAGCCACCAGATTGAAATATCCCTTCTAACCTCTTACTGCTCAGTATTCCAAACCTGTACCATCTCCCTGCACTGGAAGTTTCAAAAGTCACCTAATAAAAAATATTAGAATTACCCTTAAATAGCTTCCATACAGATTATTATTATCTAGTGATAATTCCATCTCTGAGCCTGTCTTGAGTACTTTCTGGATCCAGATGAGCCAAAGAAAGCTGACTACACTTATTTACAGGCCCTCTAGGGTGAGGCAGAGAGCCTGTGGGACTAAGTGTGCTCTTCAAACGCGTAGGAGGAGACTTTCCTCTTTCCTCCCCACTATTTCATGTCTGATTTACGGAACTCAACACTGCATGGCAGCACTGAGAACTATCTACAAGAACAAAACTGAAGATGGGGTTGCAGATGCAGATAAAAGGCTTCATTATATCGATATTAGCGAGCATCTGAATAAGCACTTGCCTCACAAGGTTTAAAATTATTATTGGGTCAAGAAGAGGTTTGCCTCCACAGTTGAGCACAACAAAAGCATTCAGCACTCATCATTACCAACCTGTAATAGCCAGAGTGAACATCTTTTTCTGCAATGGATGAGAGAGATTATTTTGGTCTATGAATCCCGTTCTGACTGCATATGCCAGAAAAGCAGATGCCCTCAGTAAGGGGGATTCAGAACTATTTATCATCTACAGCAATCTACCTGTTTCTATTTACAGAAAAAGTGTGTAGCGCTCTGGGTTTCCTGTTTCTTGGGTGACTACAGATAGATGAATGGGTAGATTTACACAATATACAATCCAGTGGAGTGGTGTGATATGGAACAAGCAAGAGAATACTTGAGAGATTGAGGACACAGGTAAGGGAATAGGAATATAAGATGTGATCCAAAAGAGTCTCCATTTTATACAGAAGCCTAGTGAGGATTTTGTGGACTGAAAACACATCTGTTTCATAACAGAGGGCTTGCATTTGCCTGACTGCTATTTCAGTGTCTACCTTACCTATAGATTTCTGCAGAAAATTCTGTATGAGCCAGACTTCCACTCCTGGTCCAAGGAAAGGGTAACGAAGGAGATCAGGAAAGCTCAAGAGTGCAAAATTCCAGTGTGCCATGGCAATGTTTCCTTCTACTTGCTTGGTCTGACAGCAGGACAGACATGGTGGGAAGCACAGGAAGAGAAGAACTGTGACACACTGAGATTATTCCGTTCAGCACCGCTGCTTGTGATTCCTCTCCATTTGCAGCCTTACAGAACATGTTCTAGAGCTGAAAAATTTTATGTTGTATTTACTGCTTTTTCATTCTGACCTTACACATCTTTTTCCCAGGTTTTTCTCTTTCTTCTCTTAACCTTTTGAGTCAGATGATGCATGTCTTTCCCTTTGTTGAGGAGCCGAAGGGCAGCACTCCCACTGCAGTCAATGGAGAGAAGTAGCAAAGTCAGAAGCGTTTAAGGGGAGTAATGGGAAGAATTTGGGTTGAATTGTGGGGGGTCTCTTGCTAACACTATACAGCTTCTATTAATTTCAAATGGAGCCCCTCCAGAAAACAAACACCCTAGGAATTGTTGTTTTCTTTAAGGTTTTAGAGAGCGCATGGAGGTGTGCATTTATTTTGTTTGCAAGATGAAAAATATTAGCGCAACAGGCAGTGTACAATGGGCTGTTCCTTAACCTGCAGACTGCTTATTCTTTGTAGGATTGTGGTACCTAATGGGAAGTTTCCCCCCAGAGGAGTTAGGAACATACATAGTTTGTTCTTGTCTGGGTTTTGAGCACAGAGGTTGCTATGGCTATTGTTTTTTATTAGTTTAATATATGTTGAAGTCTACAAATAAATGCTGGGACCCAGGTGGAACAGATGAGATGTGACTAAGTTCTTGGATGATTGATAATGAGCAGGGACTGGAAAATCAATTGTGTTAATTCCTGGCTTGTCACTGGGACGGAGAATTAATGAGAAAATCTGTCTAACTTAATGGTATTTACACATTATACAGACTGTGATAAAATTGTCTTCAGGCGCTGCTTGGCATCACAATTATGGGATTATTCTAGATCCAGAGGCAGGAACAGAAATCCACAAGAACAAAAACTCCTTTCACAAACAGCAAACAAGGGGTGACATGGACCAGCTAGGAGGGCTGAAGATAAAACAGGCAGGCATCATTTTTTTGCTTCTTGTACTGTACACTTAGGAACTTACTGAAGGGGCGGTGACATTGGTGTGTTTGGACAGATTGGACAGATTGGACATTGGACAGATTCATACTGTCTGTGATGCTCACACAGTATCACAGTATCGTCAGGGTTGGAAGGGACCTCTGGAGGATATCTGAGTCCAGTACTGCGGTGCCCGTGAAGAAAAGCATCTGAGAGCCCCCAAATTTGATCTCTGTCTTGTGTAGGTGTATTTCTCTCTCAGTATGTTGCCTAACTAGAAGAAATCAATAACACTGTAAAAACAGGATTTGTAGGGTGTGACTGTTACATCTGGTGAGAGATTGTAAAATTCAGTTCTTCCAGCTCTTAAAACATCCAGGAGACTCTCTCTTAAGTGCCAGTATAAATGCACTTGTAATACATGGATTGACTAGTTCTGATTCTCCCCAGTGGAGGATAACGACTTGCATGCAGCCTCTCAGCTTTACTACACATGTCCACTTAGCCAGCGGGGCATTCAGGACCAGTGTGCTGAAGCTGCCTGCTCGAGGCCACACAGTGGATTGGTGGTGTCACAGAAGAACCAGGAAGAGCAACTATTTGCTAGTCCTTTACTTTTTTTGTTTGTTCATTTCATGGAGGAAGCAAGACAGGCTTAGAGGTAAGCAGAGCAATAAAGGATCATGCTTTGCTAAAATGCATTGAGAAATCTCTGAGCCTGAAGGAGTTTGCCACTACACTGTTCCTATTCCTTGGAACTCCTCACAAAGGAAGCAGCTGTCCAGAGTTTCTCTAGATAGGTGTCCAAGGTGATTTGGACTTAAGGAAAGCATGTTGTTTTCCCTTCTGAATGTAATTGAATTCAATCCTGACAAAGCCAAATGAGGTGGCCGCTGTGGCTGCCAACTGTAATTAAGAACACAATGCTCTCTGAGTAAAAAGAAAGCAAAATCCCAATCATTCTTAATTCTCATGATTTCTGACAAGTTTGTGGCAAGCTGGCTCCTTAATCCCCAGGCTATGTTCTGCTTGGAGTCCTTCTGCTTTCATGAACTCCTACTATGCCTATGTCACACGAACATCAGACAGGAAGATTAGTGTGCTCAGATTGTGCTGTGCCTATATGGTCTGACATACATGTGCACTGTCTCACAGTGCATAAATATGTGTTTATATGGCCCCAAACTGGATCACTTGGGTACAGAGAAGACAGGAATTATGATGCAGTGGGGTCAATCCGTAATGATGCATCGTCTGCTTGGCTGATGCTCTGAATGTCGTTGCCACCATTAAAAACTACACTGATGTGTTGTGGGAGAGAATTCTCAGCACTGACAGCCTCAAACAGTAAAACTCGGTGCAAGTTTATGCCTACTGCAGTGATCTGCCCTGGCAAGAGGGACAAAGTATTACTGAGGGAGAAAAAGGCTTGCTTCATACCGGCTTTTATGTTTAGGAGGTAAATTATAGAAGCAGCTAGTGGTTAAGGCATTAGTCTGCAGCTTGCAGGCTCGTGTTAAATGCTTTGCTCAGGAACAGGTTTTGTGTCTGATAGTGGATCAGATGCTTCCCTTTCCTGGTCTCAGTTCCTCATCTGTAAAATAGGGATAATTGTTCTCATCTTGCCAGAGCATCTTCCTGACACATCTGTTAAGACTCTGAGGTATGTAGATGCTGTTGTGATGAAAGCTTCGTCATTAATTAAGATGGAAGTTTAGATGTTTTTCTAGATGATCTCCCCAGGCCTGGTTCTGGGGAAGGGCTTGCTGACAAGAAGCTGAACCAGGACTTCCTTTCTTTTGTTCTGCTCTTGTCTACAGGGGAATTTTACCTCCTTCTGTTGTGGGCTTAATCACTGGAAACTCTGCAGTGCATGATAAGACTGTGAAGAAAAAAAGATTAAAAAGCAAAAGGATTAAAATCTAAAGGGCTCATTCACTGTGTATGCTGGAGAATCTGCTCAAACTGAAGCCTCTTGGAGAAGCTGCATATATCTCTGTATTTGTTCTGACAAGGAGAATGTCTCTGGGTGTCTGTTATTAAGGCTGAGCGGCTGTGTTCTTGGACCTCGCACAGCACTTGGGCATCAGTTTCTTCAGACCATAGCCTCGAGGGGCCCTTGATGCTATGACGTGGAGAGCTGGAAGCTTAAACTGGAAAATCTAGGTCCTAGGTAATACAGTATATTTGATGGGGTTAACTTTGTTTTCTTTCCTGGGGAAACCATGACAAGAGTTTCTCTGATTTGTTGTTTGGTTTCTTTTGAAAATACCTTAAACATTGCAGACTGATAACAAGCATGTCCTGTGGATGTAGCAGGCAGCTACATCCCTCTTATGCCAGCTCACCTTTGGGAAGTGAGTAGGACTTAGACCAAGCGCTGCATCTCAGCTCTGAGAGTGCGCAAAAGAGGGGAACCTGTGGTCTGCCAAGGATGGAGTTTGTGTCTTATCCACAGTCATTCATAGATTTCCTTTAAATTAATGGTATGAATTGCTTAGGAATTGAGAATGAGTAGTGGCAGGGGGAAAGGACATGGAAATATATTCGTCTCTTGGGGAAGAGTCAACAAAATACAAATCTCAGCATTCTTTCTGCTGCACAAGACTTATACTTGGATGGGTCCTCAACAACCTTTGAAGACTTTTATGTGGCAGAGCTAAATGTTGGCAGTGTATCAGTACGCCCTTTGTGGCAATAGTAGTCCTCCATTTACTTTCAGGAAAACCTACCTTTGCTTAATTCTTTAAGGGCTGTAGCACTTGTAGAGATTCATTATCTGGTTTCAGAAGTTACTCTCATCTAACTCCATTCTGGTCTTAACAAGGGATTAATGTGTTGTCTGCCTGGCTTCTAAGTTATGATGGGAAATTGGAAAATGATGGATTTGACGGAGTAGCAAAACTTGATGTTCATCTTAGGGAAGCAGGTATTAAAATACTTCAACAAAAAAAGAATCTCTGTATGCTTCAAAAGCCTGAAATGGCTGAGGAGCTGATGAGATGTAACAATAGGAATAAGGGGAAGGTTTATTAGCAAGATCCCAGGAACTCTGAATAGCTGAATAACTCCTAAATCTTTCATGAATTTTACAAAAATGAGGGATGGAATCCTAAACACTGTAGATAGATATATAGAGAGATATAGATATATCTATATTTCTTTTGCCTGAGAATGTCTTGGTAAATTCTGAATTATTCTCTTTAGAAATTACGGAACTATCTGGTTTGGGTTTATATTATTTTTCTGCAGTCTGAGAATCTATTGAACACTTTGTCTCAGAGTATTATGATCTCCCTCAATAGAGGGAATGGGGAGGGAGAACATTTTAAATATTAACAGATTTGACTGTGAAATTGTTACTCCAGACCAGGAATGGGATAAAGCAGGTAAACGAGATTGCACTCCAATTTATTGTGGAACCTCTGCGATTTCAGCTTGCAATAAATAATCTGATTTGTGCCCCATGTTCCCTGCTGATGACCCAGTAAAATATCTCCAGGAAACCAAATTTGGAAATCTCCCAAAGAGGGAGAGATCTGGGGAGAGCAGCTAGAGGATGTGTAATGTTAATTTCTCTTCGTATCTGCATTCTTATATTACAATTGTCATTGTAAAGGGGTCTGAGCCAGAACTCACTGAAGTCTATGCTCAGAACCAAGTCCTTCTGATGGACTGGGACCTGGCCAACAGCCTTAGGCAGCCACGCTGTGCCCAGGAATGCTGAGACATGGCACAGCCTATTTTATGTTGCATGACCTGTACTCTGTGGTGCTAACAGGGGATTAGACAGTAGGTAAAGCACACTTTCCCCCAAAAATCCACCCTAAAGGGTCAAAAAGAGAGGAGTGGCAACCCCGCGGTACAAGATAACTCCATGGAAACTGCAGGCTGAGGGCTTAGTGAAGAAGGGCTACTGAGGAAAGGAGACAATTTGGAGATTTGTAGGCTTACAAGGAAGTTCTGTCTTATTCCAAGTAGCTATATTTCATCCCCTGCTGGGCATCTAATCCTCCTCGATCTTCAGAACTTTGCCTGTGATTCCAAAAGTACGTCAGCCTCAATGCCAGCTCGTTAGTAGTGGGGGTGGGGGGCGCGGAGCAAGAGGTCAAAAATCAGAATGAAATATGATATGGCAGCAAATGCTTTCTGAGCAGGCAATGAGAGAGAAATATGCTAGGGACTTCCTCGGCCTTGTGTCCAGAGATGTTGTGCCTGGAATTGGAAAGATCTCAGGATCCATATAAAGGATCCTCATCCCCTTCCCTAGCCTCCATACCATTTTTGTGTCTGTTCCCTCCATAAATAGTATCTTACTGTCTCTAATACAGTGAAGTTTAGTGGTTGGTATGGGTATTTGAAAGGCCAAGTAGTAAGATCTTATGCTCATTTCTTCTGTAGGCAACATTTTCCTCTCTGCTTGGAGCCTCAGGTTCTCCAGTTGCTCTACAGAGTGCTATAAGCAGACTGCACTGTGAGAGCTCTGGAGGCAAAGGAAGCACTTCTATTGTGAAACTTTTTTTGGCACACGTTAGAAGAATGAGGATACTTTGCAGTATACTTGATAGAACCTCTGGGAAGAGAGAACTCACAGCCGGAGAAACTTGTCTTGAAGTGAGAAAACTGTGTCTTTCTCTGCTTCTGTGCAGACACCCAGATAGATGCTGCATTGACCCTGCAGAGAAATGGGATGGCACCCAGAACAGCCCGAGAGCTTCCACCAAATCCTGCTCTTACTGCAATTGTACTCTCACCCATGATGCTGTGCTTTGCATATCTGCGTTACATGCAGTTACAAAGGCAGCCAGATATGCAGGGAAATGAACCTGCTTTATTCTTCTCGGACATCTTTTTATTGGCCTCTGTTGCTCAACTTTAACAAGTGCCGATGGAAAAGTTTGTGCTGGCAGCGTGGGAAGCCCAAGTGCTCTGCTGCTACAGAAGACGGTTAGAAGTAACACCTCAGGTTGCGCAGTCCGTGTGGTTCAATCAAATACACAAGCACCATTCTGCAACACCAGCCCATTCGGTGTGTGACGGCTGAAAAGGCACTGCTAAAAAAGAATTAGCTACTGACAGCTGTAATAGGAGGCTGCAGTGGGAGATCTGTCTCGTTGCAGAAAATTGCCAGGACCATTGCTATGATGAATATAAAGGCAGTCCTCTTCGAAGCTGCTGGGCTGTGTTTCACCCTGTTTGCCTCTAGCTAGCTGCACTGCCTATGCCGCACAGCAACTCTGAGATGTTGGTATGCTGTAGTTACTGATGTCTTCAGGGAAATTCCAACAGGGAGAAAGGCTTTTTATCCCAGTGTTCAATCCCAGATCCCTTGTGTCCAGCACAAAATACCTTGCATGCAGTGTCAAGATTGACTGGAGATGAGGCTTCAGTTACATCACTAGATGGAGCTCACAACACAAGAAATACTTGACTTAGAAGCGCTAAAAGCTTTGTTTTAGGCTGGCTGGTTTAGAAGAAGCTGGTGTGGCAGGGGTGGCAAACTACTATGTGGGGGAAAGATGTCATGTGAAGAGAATGGAGCATCCCCCCCCCCGAACCCATGGCAGCACCCCCAGATCCAAAGCATCACACCCCCCCCCACGGCATTCCCCCCCCCCCCAGCAAGCGGGGAACCGCCTCCCCCGCAGCCCCCCTCATCACCCCCCAGAGATGATGGGGGGGACACGCACCCCCCAGACCGCCCCCACCCCCTTTCCCCCCCCATGGCCTCACCTGACGCTGGCGGCAAAGCTGACAACGGGGGTGAAGAGGGTGTCGAGGTTGAAGCTCTCCAGGACCCCCTGGACGGGGCACCCGTTGAGGCGGAAGGAGGCGCTGGGGACCCCCATGTCCAGGCAGCAGCTGACCATGTCCCCCGGAGCCAGCGCTTGCCACTGGGCACAGGCCACCACCCGCGCCACCCTGCCTGCTGGAAAGGCCGTGGCACTGAGGACACCCCGCCAGGCAGCCGGTGGCCACGGGGGGACGCAGCAGGGAACACACAGGAGACATGATGGGGACATGCTAGGGACATGGCGGGGACATGGGACATGGCAAGGGACATGCTGGGGACACACTTGGGACATGCTGGGCACAGGGGACATGGCAAGGGACACGTCAGGGGACTGCAACACACTGGGGGACACACTGGGTGACAGAGGACATGGCAAGGGACACGCTGGGGCACCACAACTTGCTGGGGGACATGTGGGGGACACACAGGGGACACGCCATGAGGGGGGTGTGTGCACAAGGAGATCCACGCAAAAGGAGATCCATGCAAAAGGAGATCCACATGCTCTACGAACTGGCCCACAGACAGTCTGCTCTCGCTCCGAGACCTTTACAGAAACAGTCAGTGTCCCCTTGTTGATACTGTCCATTCCGCTACCTGTAAAACACTTTAGTCCTGTCGCCTAGAGAGAGTCACCTTTACTCTCCGTGGACGCGCTACCCTGACATGCACCAGACGGCTGCTGTGCCTTCGGTTCGCTGACCTTCGCCCACCCTTTCCTGCTTCACAACTGCAAGGGATACCATCACCCAACTTGCACCTTATTTCAGACACTACTCTGCCTCTGTGGATAAAGTACAGTAACATGTGCTGTAACCATACCCGTCCAGTGCACCTCCACCTACCTGCCGACCTATGGGCACCACCATTCCCACAGCTTTACCCTCCAGTTCCTTACAGCACAGTCTGTAATGGCCTACACAGTCTGATACACTTTGCCCGTTCGTGCATCTGACAATTTACCCAAAACCGGGAGCCTCCACGGTCACCAGCGATCCCGTTACTGTGTCCCTTGCAGACCGGCTTTCCCACAGCCCCTTACAAAGCCGGTTTAGTGGGGTTGCCCCTACCTTCCGCTATCGCTGTCCTCACCATACATCTGTCTCACCCCTGCTGCGCGTCCACTCCATGGTACCGTTCCTCTAGTTGACCTCCGTGACACTGATTCCACCTGCATGCACTGTGAGACTGGACTTACTCGTCTCCACATCTTCCTCTCTTACCCTTCGTGTTCCACCAGTCACACTTGTGACCAAGACTCAGAAGGAACCTCGGTCTGGCTCCACGGACCGGCTGCAGCGTGGCGCTCGCTCAGCCTTCACCCCCAGCAATCCCCTCTCTGGCTTCGCTGCGGTGCAGCCGTACAGTCAGGAACAGATGAGACCCGGTCCCCGCACAGTCCCTGTTTCTCCTTTTCCAGTCAGCAGGAACCTCACCAGACTGCCACAATTTCTCAAATACGATCGACATTGGCTGAGCAACTTCATCTGGCAGTTCTCTCAAGAACCGCGGATGTATCTCATTAGGTCCCATGGACTTGTGCGTCCTCAGGTGATCTCGTACTTGATCTTCACCTACAGTGGGCGGTTCTTCATTTTCCCAGTCCTCGCCTCTGCATTCCGCATCGTGGTGGTGCAGGTGCAGTCTTTGCCAGTGAAGACTGAGGCAAAAAAGTCATTGAGTACCTCAGCTCTCTCTCTGTCCCAGGTAACCAGTTCCTGCATTTCCTTCTGGAGAGGGCCCGCATCTTCCCGAGTCTTTCTTTTCTTGCTGACATACTCATAGAAGGATTTTTTGTTTGTCTTAACGTCCCTGGCCAGATTTAATTCGATCTGGGCTTTAGCTTGCCTAACCTGATCCCTGGCTGCTCGAACGATTTCTCTATATTCCTCCCAGGCTACCCGCCCCTGTTTCCACTCCCTATAAGCCTCCTTTTTACTTTTGATCACATCCAGGGGCTCCTGGTTCATCCATGCAGGCCTCCTGGCTTTTCTGCCTGCCGCCTTCTTTGTAGGGATGCATCGCTCCTGAGCTGGGAGGAGGTGATCCTTGAATATTAACCAACTTTCTTGGGCCCTTCTTCCCTCCAGCGCGTCATCCCATGACACCATACCAACCAGCTTCTTCAAGAGGCCAAAGTCGGCTCTCCTAAAGTCCAGGGCAGTCAGCCTGCTGTGCACCTTCCTCACTGCCTCGAGGATCTCTAACTCGACCATTTCATAGTCACTACAGCCCAGGCTACCCTTGAGCTTGACACTGCCTACCAGCCCTTCCTTGTTGGTAAGGACAAGGTCCAGCATAGCTCCTCTATTCATTGGCTGCTCTACCGCTTGCAGAAAGAAGTTGTCACCAATACAATCCAAGAACCTCCTCGATTGCCTGCTGGGTTACCTTTCCAACAGACACCCTGGTCCTCATGGGCGACTTCAACCACCCTGATATGTGAACATGACGCCGCCTCTATCTGTCTATAGATGGCCTCATCCACGCGGTCTTCTTGGTCAGGTGGTCTGTAGCAGACCCCCACTGTAATGTCCCCTGCTCCTCATTTCCCTTTGATCCTGACCCATAGGCTCTCAGTCAGCTCTTTGTCCATCCCTAGGCCAAGCTCCATGCGCTCCAGCTGGTCATTGACATAGAGGGCAACACCACCTCCTCGTTTCCCCTGCCTATAGCTCCTGAAGAGCCTGTAACCTTCCATGCCAACAATCCCGTTGTAGGAGTCATCCCACCACGTTTCTGCACTGCCAATGAGATCATAGCCTTGGAGGCATACACAAGTCTCCAGCTCCTCCTGTTTGTTCCCCATGCTACCTGCATTTGCATAGAGGCACTTCAGCCCTGTCTTCGTTGAGGCTGACTTGGCTGGAGCGGTTGTAATTACTTTGCGCTGCTCTCCAGGCAGCGTTCCGGCAGCAAATAATACCAACACCATCAGCCCTGGGCTGCAGGTCCCCACGGTGAGGGGCAGGGAAAGCGAGGGGAAGAAAGCCATAAGGCTGAAAGACAGAGCACCAAAACCAGAACACCCCTTTCATGCCCATTCTGGGGAAAAAGGATAAAGGAACGTAGGTGACAAATGGGAAAAGGAAGAAAACCAGTAAGGCAAGACTGGAGGGTGGGGGGAGAGGAAAAAGGGGACCAGGCAGGAAGACGAGACACTGCAAAGAAAAAGTTAAAAACCTGAGGACTAGGGTCAGACAAAGGATGGGGGAACACCACACGCCACAGGACAATGGCGTAAGAAAGCGAAGGAAGCCCATGGAGAACGGGCAGGAGGAATGCCGAGCAGGCACCAGCAGGCAGAGCAGTGGGAGGAAGGCAGGAGGGACACACGACCAGGGGAGGAACAACTGCCCAGGACACGGCACACTACAGGCCACCTGCCACGGGATGGCCAAGCTCTTGTCCCCCACCTTGGCACATTCCAGGGCACTGTGGCCACAGCCAGGCCTTCCCCGGGGACACACACAGCACTGGCCACCCTCAGCCACTGCGCCTCAGCCGTGGGGACACCTCTGCCCCCAGACTGCCAGACCCCCACTAACACTGCCGGCGCCCGCTGCACCCTGGAGAGCCCCCTCCACCACCCCAACCAAAACCAAATGCAAATAAACCAACAGCTGCAGCTCCAAACCATCAACACAACAAACTATAACAACAACCTCAGAGAAAACGATGCCCCCAGAGCACCAGGACACCCCCATGCTCACACCCACCCCTCAAACAGAGACAAACACACACCCCCCACGCTGTGCCTCGGCCCGGGAGGCAGCACAGACCGCACAACGGACCAGGGAGCCACTGCTGGCTGGGGACCGGCACCCCCACCGCAGGCACCCTCCCCGGGGAATGAGAGCTCAGGGACACCCCAGGAAGCGGGGACAGACCCCCCAGGGTGGCACTCACCAGGTGACAGACGGCCACTGTGGGAACAGGACAGGATGGCGCTCCGCAATGGGATGGTGCTCCGGGATGGGACAATGCTGCAGGACCAGGCAATACTTGAGGATGGGACAATGCTCAGCCACCGGTGGGAGGACATCTTCACCAAGGGCAAGTCATGCCTGACAAATTTGGTGGCCTTCTACGAAGGGGTTACAGTGGCAGTGGACAAGAGAAGATCTGCTGATGTCATCTACCTGGACTTGTGCAAAGCGTTTGACACTGTCCCACACGATATCCTGGTCTCTAAATTGAAGAGACATGGATTCGATAAATGGACCGCTCGGTGGATAAAGAACTGGCTGGATGGTCGCACTCAAAGGGTTGCGGTCAACGGCTCGGTGTCCAAGTGGAGAGCAGTGACGAGTGGCATTCCTCAGGGGTCGGTACTGGGACCCATACTGTTCAACATCTTTGTTAGCGACATGGACAGTCGGGTAGAGTGCACCCTCAGCAAGTTTGCTGATGATACCAAGCTGTTTGGCGAGGCAGACACGCTGGAGGGGAGGGATGCCATCCAGAGGGACCTGGGCAGGCTGGAGAGGTGGGCCCAAGCCAACCTCATGCAGTTCAACAAGGCCAAGTGCAGGGTCCTACATCTGGGTCGGGGCAATCCCAAGCACAAATCCAGGCTGGGCGGGGAATGGCTGGAGAGCAGCCCTGTGGAGAAGGACCTGGGGGTGATGATTGATGAGAAGCTCGACATGAGCAAGCAGTGTGCGATCGCAGCCCAGAAGGCCAACCATATCCTGGGCTGCATCAAAAGAAGTGTGGCCAGCAGGGCGAGGGAGGGGATTCTGCCCCTCTACTCCGCTCTCGTGAGACCCCACCTGGAGTACTGCATCCAGCTGTGGAGTCCCCAACATAAGAAGGACATGGACCTGCTGGAGCGCATCCAGAGGAGAGCCACGAGGATGATCCGAGGGCTGGAGCACCTCTCCTATGAGGAGAGGCTGAGAGAGTTGGGGCTGTTCAGCCTGGAGAAGAGAAGGCTCCGGGGAGATCTTATTGCGGCCTTCCAGTCCCTAAAGGGGGCCTTCAGGAGAGCTGGGGAAGGACTTTTTACACGGGCATGGAGTGATAGGACGAGGGGGAACGGCTTTAAGCTGGAAGAGGGCAGGTTTAGATTAAACATTAGGAAGAAGTTTTTCACTTTAAGGGTGGTGAGGCGCTGGAACAGGTTGCCCAGAGAAGTTGTTGAAGCCCCGTCCCTGGAGGTGTTCAAGGCCAGGCTGGACGTGGCCTTGGGCACCCTGGGCTGGTGGGAGGTGTCCCTGCCTGTGGCAGGGGGGTTGGAACTCGATGATCTTCAAGGTCCCTTCCAACCTAAACCATTCTATGATTCTATGATGACATCGGGAACAGGCTGTGAGTTGCTGCTCCACGGCATCTGCTGCCCCCAACCCCCCCCCACCAGCCCCCTGCCCACCCAGGCCAGCCCACCCCACAGCACCCGGTGTCCCCCGGCCCTTCCCTGGGCTGAGCCCCAACGCCCCAAACCCCAGGACAGAGGGGGTCGGGGGGAGACTTGCCCACCCCATCCCAGCCCTTTGCCAGCTCTGTGCTCCGGTGGCTTTGCCCAAAGCCCCCAGTGGTGGGAAACGGGGTGGGGGACACAGCCAGGGGAGAGCTGGGGACAAGGGGACACCACCATCGGCCTATGGGGGAAGGCAGGGGTAATGATTGTAAGTAAAAAAAAAAAAAAAAAAAAAAGGGGAGACAAATGGAAGACAAGAGAAAGGCAGAGGAAAGGCAGGAGACAAGACAACACCTGAGGGGAAAAAAAAAAAAACAACAAAAAAGCCGGTGAGGCACAGGGAAAGGGGAAGACAAAAAGGGGAACCACAGGAGGAAGGCATGGCGGGGAGGGGAGAAAAGCCCCAGGAGAGGGGGACAAAGGGGGAAGGAAGGAGAGAAGGGCTAACAAAAAAAGGGGAAGGATAAAAAAGGGGGGAAAGGGAGAAAAGGGGCACAGGGGGAAGGATAAGAAAGGGGGAAAGGGAGAAAATGCAGGGGGAAAGGAGGGGGGAAGATAAAACAGGAGGAAGGTGGGGAAGGACAAGAAATGGAGAAAGGAGGAAAGGACAATGGATTAAAGAAGGGGAGACCACACTTCAGTAAAAAAAAAAAAAAAAAAAAAAAAAGAGGCAGGGCACAGGGAAAGGGGAAGGAAGACAGGAGGAAGACAAAAAGGGGAACCACAGGAGGAAGGCCGGGAGGAAGACACCAGAGGGGCAGAAAGAAGATTCAGGACAGGGGGAAACCACTGTGGGGACACTGAGCTCTCATCCCCCACCTGAAGGGGGAGGAACCCTAGGGATAAAAGTGCAGGGTCCCCAAGGAAAAACGGGACCCGGGGAGACGGGACCAGCCCCAGCACGGGTATCCCCAGAAGGGACATGGGCGCCCCAACCCTGCAGCACCCACACACCGGGTGCCCCGTGCACAGGGACTGGGATGGGACAGGGAGCACCGCAGCACCCCACACCCCAGGGATGGGGACAAGGACCACAGTGGCACTGAGCTCTCTCACCCCTCCGAGCACGGGCACAGCCATCACAGCCCCATCCCAGCTCCGGCCGGGTCCCCCCACCCTCCACCCCAACCCCAGGGTCGCACACTCCCAGGTTTTCCCGGGTTCAGCGGGCACCACCGGCATCCAAACCGACGCCGTGGCAGGGATCCTGCTCCCCACGGTGCTGAGGACGGGCGCTCAAGGTGGGCCGCTGCCAGGAGGGCCACGCGGCCGCCCTGCGATAAGCCCCCCGGCAACGGGGGTGCCGCTCCTGTGCCGCCCCCGAGCCCGGCCTGCTCCGGGCATCCCGCTGCAGCTGTGGTCAGCGATGCCAGCCCCCCAGCCGGGGACAGAGAGCGCAGTGCCACGGCGGGGACTGGGGGTAAAGCCACAACAAACACTGCTCTCGCCTACATCGATGCCTGCAAGACCTCAGGATTGCTCCTCCGCTGGCCGAGCGCCGCCTCTGGGAACAGGGAGAGGACGGAGAACGATGGTACCTAGGATCTGTCTTCCTTCTGTGTTCCTCTGATCCTCCCTGCTGCGTTTCCACCATGCCATCTTAACAACCAGCTTCCTTATACGTTGCTTTTTTCCTTTTTAAATAGACCTCAAAATTCACATATTTTCTTCCCAGCTTTCTCCTCCTTCCATCCAGGATCTTGTAGTGGATCAGATCTCCAAGAGGATGCTGCAATTGCGTGGTACCTGAAAAACAGAGCTCCACTTACCCCAGCAGTGCGGGTGACAGGCAGCCGTGACTCCTAGCCGAGCCGTCCAGCTTTACCATGACAGTTGCAGCGCTCTGGCTCCATCGTTGTCAGTGACTGGGGCAGCCACAGGGCCTGAAGAAGGCCCAGAACCCACCCAGACCCCCCCAGCACCTGCCCTGTTGGCCCTGGCCCTGCCCTTTCAGCCCCCAGCACTGCCCTAATTGGCTCAACCTGAGCCCCTTCCCCATTCCCCCCACCTGGGCACGGACATTTCCCCCTCGGCTACTCGCTTCCAGCCCTCCCTTTGCCCCCTGCTCCTGAGCTCCCTTCTCTCATGGGTGGGGGACGATGCATCCCAGACCCCTACACCGGCTTGGGAAGATCCTGCTTGTCCCCCGTTCCCGATTCCCAGGGCAAAGCACAACCTGCCTCAAGGCTGCGTGACCAAGCGTGACTAGAGGGACCTTGTGCTCAAGGAACCGAGGGGCTTTTCTGCCCAGATGCTTTTCTTTCCACAAATGTGTTGAGGACGTGTTGAGGACAGCCAGGCATGCACCCCTGCGGGACACCGGACTCGGCTGTAGGGACTAGAAGCAACTGAAGGAGAGAGTTAACACCCTCTGGGGGAACGAGCTCCCTCTCTCTCTCCCTCTCTCTCTCTCACACCCGTTAGTTTTTTATTTAGTTTTCTGTTTTCAGCCCTGTTTGCCATTGCTCAGGCCCCAGCACCCTTCGAGAAATAGTTACACCCAAACCCCAGGCTGAAAAATCACTCTGCCGGCAGCACTGAACCGCCTCAAAGCACCTGAAATGCTCCCCCCCCCAAAAAAAGGGAGCATGAAAATAACAAGCGATTGCAAAGGCAGATGAGACTGCCAGGTTCCCAAGCACCCCACCCAGCAGCGCAGAGGCGAAGGGACACGGTGCAATTGGCCTTTGCAGTGCGGAAACCCTTCCCCAGTTTCCCCGAGAGCGCAGAACGCCCCGTGCGATGAAGACGGGCCAGGCCAGGCAGCTGCACGTGTGGGTCTCCACCCTGTCCCTGCTCTGCGCACTGAGCACGGCAGAGCACCGCTTCCCTTCCCCACCTACCCTAGGGCAGCTTCTCTGTCTCCCAGGATGCTTTCCCCCAAAAATCCCACGTACACCCAGGGTTTCTGACCTGAAACCGTCATCCATAATAGCTCATCAGGGCAAGCGCTTTAACTCAGCTCTGGTATCTGACAGAATCCTCCTCGGTTTCCTCCAGTAACTCCTCATCAGCATCCAATCAACTCCTCGATCATCGATCGACTCCCCAGCATCCTTCTCCGCACGCTGGCACAGCCGCATTAGAAATGCTACCAGTAACAGCAGGAGGCTAACAATTCACACGAGCAAGGTTTTTCTGGCTCTTCCCATTTCAGAGGAGCCTTCGGGAGATGCTGAAACGGTGGAACGGACAAGAGAATACAAGGCAAAAGATTTTTTTTTTTCCTTTTTCACTGTGTTTTATTGGAAATGAGAAATGTCAATTGCAAAAATCATTCCACTGAAGCACCAAACCTTGATTCCATCAATCAGTTATCCAGGCAGAAAGGACACCAACATCGCGGTCATCGAAACAAAATACTTGGAGGCCAATGGCAGCTGCATTGTGGCGAGCTAGAGGCTCTCCTCTGCGAGCGCGTAGGCTCCGGGCTGGCATGTGCCCCGGCAAAGGGGCTTCCTTCAGCCATCCCCACTCCGTCCCTAACATCTCCCATCAGCATGGCGCCACTCTCCATCTTATCTCGATTTCACAGCAAGGACAGCATTCACAGATTATGTTTCTCAAGACAAACATCTCGACAGACAGACAAAGGCCACCGGGAGCACTGACACCGAGTCACGGCGGGCGCAGAGTTCATCCGGCCGCTGGGAATTCACTGTCCCACTTGGCAGGGACCTCAGAGCCCACACGTCATTTGCACGCGAAGAAGAATTTTTTACGGAGAAAGTTGAAACAGCCTGGGATCTGCTTGTACTTCCCCTTGGCAGAGACGGCGTTGGCCACCTGGGAACAGAAGGAGAGCGGTTGAGGAGCTTTTCTGACGACTCGGGGCACGACCTCTCACAGGAAGCACAGTGACAAGGACAGGGGACAGGACCGTGTGACAGGAGAGCAAGCAGGTCTCCTAAAATGAGATGTTTTCAACAGCAAAACCACAGGGAACTCAAGGGAAAACAGCCTTTCAGGAGACCCCAGCCAGAGCAGCCTCCGGTGGGTGCTTCTCGGTGTGAACCCCAAACTCCCTCTTCCCCTTTGGGTGCTTACTTCAAAGCCAATTCCCTTTCCACCCGTTTTCTTCCAGACCTGCCTGTCATTCCCCCAAGGTTCCTCCCCTTGCACGGAATGCCAAGCGGCGGAGAGACAGTCTTGCGCTACTCCCTTGAAACCAATAGCTGCCTTGCCACCATGTGCTGAAGAAGCGCCGTGATATCAGGAAAACAACAACAAAGTAGGTCCTCTCTCCCCCGCCACCTCCACATAAGACTTTTCTCCTACCCACGGAGAACAGTAACAGTGTCTAGAAGTACCTACGCTCGGCCCCAGCTTGGGCATTCTTCTCCAGTCGATAGGGCACGCAAAGAAAAACGTTTATTAGCCACACCAGTTCCACATTCCCTGCACGTTGCACCCCTTGCTCACCAGGACGCATGAATGCCAACATCTGGCATTATCTTCCTGAGAGCAAGATGCTCCTCCAGACTTACCATGGTGTGACAGGAGCACTGGAGAGCAAGTGAGCACTCCAGGTGCAGATCTCCAGGAACGAGAGACCCAGAAGGTCTTCCCCGAGGGCGTGATCTGCCCGGATGGACAGCGGAACGCCTACGATGGTGCCCTGCGTCCCATCAGCTTGGATTTATGAGGATGGGACAAGCTACGCCATTCCATAGGTTGGGGAAGTGGGCCCATGCCAACCTCATGAAGTTCACCAAGGCCAAGTGCAAGGTCCTACCATCTGGGTCGGGGCAATGCCAAGCACAAATCCAGGCTGGGCAGAGAATGGCTGGAGAGCAGCCCTGAGGAGAAGGACCTGGGGGTGCTGACTGATGAAAAGCACAACACGAACTGACAATGCACGATCGCAGCCCAGAAGGCCAACCGCATCCTGGGCTGCATCAGAAGAAGTGTGGCCAGCAGGGCGAGGGGGGGATTCTGCCCCTCTGCTCTGGTGAGACACCAACATAGGAAAGAGATAGACCTGTTGGAGCGAGTTCAAAAGAGGACCATGAGGATGATGCGAGGGCTGGAGCCCCTCTACTGCGAGGACAGGCTGAGAGAGAGTTGGGGGTGTTCAGTCTGGAGAAGAGAAGGCTCCGGGAAGACTTTATTGTGGCCTTCCAGTACCTAAAGGGGCTACAGGAGAGCTGGGGAAGGACTTTTTACAAGGGCATGGAGTGATAGGACGAGGGGGAATGGCTTCAAACTGGAAGAAGGGAGATTTAGATGAGATATTAGGAAGAAATTTTTCACTGTGAGGATGGTGAGGCACTGGGCGCAGGCTGCCCCGAGAAGCTGTGGCTGCCCCATCCCTGGAGGTGTCCAAGGCCGGGTTGGACGGGGCTTGGAGCACCCTGGGCTGGGGGGAGGTGTCCCTGCCCGGGGCAGGGGGGTGGAACGAGATGATCTTCAAGGTCCCTTCCAGCCCAAACCATTCTATGATTTTTTAGCAATTTCCTTGAAAAGATAAAAGCCTGAATTTTCAGGATTACTTCTCACTAGAGAAACCTCGAGGTGATTTCGGGCAGATTGAGGGCAGAGACTTCCTTCACAATTAGACCTCTCCACAGGACCTCCAATTAGCCAATCCCTAAACTGAACGCTCAATAGCATCATTCCTTTTCGATGTGTATACCTCCCTGACTGACTGAAGCTCTATTTCCTTCATTGTGACAACAAAAAGCAGGAATACGAAACATTTACCCGCAGTAACATGTTCAGCAGGTCTTCTGAATGGGCATATTGCTCCAGCACGCTGTCCAGAGTTTCCACGTACCACGAGCCACTCGAGGCCTCCCTCCAGGAGACAAAACCTTCAGAGAAAGAATGAGAACATTACTGCTAAAGCCAGTCTCCTGTTCTCCTCTCACCGAGTTACTGTCGTTCCCTGGGTGCCATCTCCAGCGGAGCCCATTGCCCCTAACTGCTCCTGATTTTGGCCACGAAGCTCCCACCTTTTTTGCTAATTCCCCTGTACCCGCCAAAGGATTTGCGCAGGCAAATCTTACCTGGAAAAGTTGAGTAAGAGACCAGGATGTCGCTGGGTGTGGGCAAACTGGCTACGGCGTCCGGCTCATCCGTGCTACCCGCCAGAGTCCGAAAAGGCGTCGCGTCCGATTCCAAAGAACCTTCAGGAGTTTCATTGCCGGGGGAATCGCAATCCACTAAAAAGCCTCGATCTCTTTGTTCTGCAAAAAGCGGCAAGACAATCCCCGACATTCATCTTACCCAAGCACTCAGCAATCGTACATCTTCCATTACGAAAAGATGGGGGGGGGGGGGGGGGAAGGTTCTCCAACAAAACAAAGCTTTTGGGCCCTTCGGCTGCGCTGGTTGAGTCAGAGCCATCAGGCGATTCACGTGAAAACCCTCGGTCTGCGCTTCCCCACCAACCTTGCGGCTGCAGTCCTGGAGCGGCCAGGCAGCATGGCTGCGTGCCGCAGCTACTCCTCTCCTTCCGTCCCGCATCCCTACCGTGCAGAAAACCCGTTCCAGCACACGCAAATCTGTACTGCCCTCCTACGAGAGACTTATGCCCAAGTCCTTAGACTCAGCCCGTGCCAGCAGTAAGAACGGGTGGCCGAGAGTGAGAGAAGACAGCCAGAGAAACAGGCGACAAACAACAAAGGAACAAGAGGCCAAAGCCTAACCACATCTCTGAAGCCTGCTTACGCCCAACGGCTGACTCACTTCGGGAGCTAAAACAAAGATTCACCTCCACCACAGGCCTGGATGAAGAAGATTTTGGGTTTTCCTCTCAAACTCGGGCAATTGGACCCATTGAAATAGTTCACAATCTTTTCTATTGGAATGGGTGCTCCATCCGTTCCGTAAATGCCTCCAGGAAACTGAATATGGCTCGTCTGCAAGAGGAAAATCCAAGAGCTAGTAATGCGGAAGGTGAGGCCGATTCCGAGGGAGCCCATTTCCGATCGGCTGCTTTGTAGCCTAAAGTTACCAGAACAAATCACATTTCATCGTGTTTGTACAAACGCGCGCATCACGAAAGGGTGAGGGAATGCCCAGAAGTCACTTGAAACACACTAAACCCCAGCAAACCGACAACTCCTATTATCCAACTCCTCTCCCACCTCCTCCAGCGCTGCAGTGCTTCACCCTCTGGGACAACAGGCACACAACATAGACTATTTTCCTAACAACCGCTCTCCTCTCCTTGTCCTTTGAGGCCTCTGACTTGTGATAAATAGGCTTTACTGCAAATAGCTTTACTATTAGCATCTGCCCCAGCAGAGCCAGAGAAACAGGGAGGACTAAACAACCACAGTATGAGGGTTAGTGCTACCTCCCCTCGCTCTCCACCCATCGTTCAGTTCCAAATTATACACCCCAACTTCCAAAACAGAGAACGCTTGTCCACAGGCAACACCGGATCAGGCTACACTGGAGAAGCTGCTGTTTTCTTTAACCCAAATATGAGAGCGTAACTCTCTGCAACTCACCACCACAGTGGTCAGATCGGATCACAGACCGCCTCCCTCCCCGACCGCAGCGCAGGGAATTAACCTCTTCCCACACGGGCAGCCTAAGGAGCACAGGGAGAGGCGCGACAAACCCACCTGACACCCATGGGAAAGGATGACCACGATGCAGCAGTCCAAGGCACTGTGGTCCTGCTGCGCCAGGTTCTGCAGCTCTGAAACCATTTCCTACATAGAAAACATCACGGTAAGAGTTTTTCAAATCATACCTCAGCCGCAGATTACTGCTGGGCCCTGCTCTTATCAGTCTATCACAACTGCGCTGCTCAGAAGGGTCCGGTCAATCTCTCTGCCACAGGGTAACGTGCACCTCACGTGCAGGCAGCAAAACCCATCAGCAGACAGGGAGTATTTCTGCAGTTCTGCCCTTATTTAACATTGGTTGCTTTAATTACACACGTTTCTCTCCTCGCTGCATTCTTTACAACACAGAAATGTAAAACAAAACATGCTTCCATGCCGTTTAACCACTGAAACGCACTGCTTCTGATGAGGGGCCGGTGGGTGAGCAGAGAACCTTGTGTTACTTTCAGCAGCCGCTCTGGATGATTGAGCTCCCTGCACCGCTTCGAGGACTGTATGGAGAGGCGAATTGCACCCCCGGCCACACGCAACGCAGCGGCTGTCAGAGCTAGCGCAGAAATACAGCCTCACCAATTGCCCTGCAAATCATAACCAGGAATCAAACTTCAGGCAGAAGGGTGAAAACATGCAAGGTCCCTTCTCCTTCTGCAGCTGCAGCATGAGAATTAAATAAGAGAACGCAAGTGGTTGATTCTTTCTTTGTGCAGTGCAGGCTGGGGCTTTCGGCGTGCTGCAAACACTGGGGTACGTCCCGTAACACGCCCTCATTGCTTCCAGGGGCTCCCCTCTTGTCCCTCGCACGAGCTGGACACGACTGGCCTCACCTGAGCTTTGAGATTCTGCCGAGTCAGGACACGAAAGCGCAAGGCCTTGAAGCGCTTCTCCAGCTTCTCACAGTCCACGTTGGAGCCCTTTCGAGTCGACAGATCCGAGTGACTACTGAAGTTGACATTGTTGATGATCAGGCAGTGTCCGCACGGGTCCGCTTTCAGCTCATAAACCTGGCAGGTACACGTTGCAATTAAACACCCTCTTATTCAAAGCGCTCACCAGCTAATCCAGCGGGACGCAACACTGACAAGTCCTTAAAGCAGCTCATTTCACAGCTTTTTTGTTGCTCGAGGACTAGGGATGCAGAACAGCACCCATTCTCCACACACGTTATTATCAGCAGCCACAGAACACAAAACAACCTGCCAGATCCGGGACTGCCTTGGCGGAAAACCGGCCACTTCTTTACCTGCAGTGTCTCCGATGGTAAGCTGAAGCGTCCGTGAGGTTTTTTTAGGCATCTTTATCAGACCTCGCCATGAGAGTCCATGCAAGGAGCCAAGAGAACAGGTAGATAAATCTTCCGGAGACTCAGCTTTACTATCGCCACGAGCACTGCAGGAATTTTCTGAGGGCTACGCAAACACCTGTACTGATCCGGCCACGAGCCTCGCGCGTACGCAGCCAAACTATTCACTCCCAGACTGCAGGCTATCGGAAGGCAACCCCAGAGTTATTCACAATACTCACTTCCCTGCGTGTTTCCCAATGCACCAAAGCGTGCTGCACGAGCTCATTATTGCTTTCCTGGCTTCTCTTTCTCAACACTACAATTACAAAGTCTAAACATCACTTCGCAGACAACACACGAACTCGGTGCTTGCGGAAATTACCAGCTGCCTTGCTGGGAATTGTTTAAGCACAAGCTTTAACTCTGCATTATGTTATTTGTGTTCCAGCTCCAGTAATCTTAAGGAGGAGCTGGCTAATGATTGACCTGCTCCGAGCCAATCAGCCCCGTTACAGCAGCGTCAGCCTTGAAGTGATCGCTCAGATAACACAAAGCGAGAACCAGCTGTCCCAGGGCTATTTTCTGCTAGCCATCCACAGAGCACAGAGCTTTTGCTTAACAGGGAGCACTTTAGCCCCAACCAAATACTAACCAGATCACGGTTCCTCTTGTCAACAGCCGAACCTACGACACACAACAGAGACACGGTATTCAGCTCTCCACGATGAGACGTTATACTCCTTCCTCCTGGAATTAACACCAATCCTGCCCTGTCCCCCGCGCCACTTTCGCGACACCAACGAATTCCCCCTTCCCACCCTGCCAGACACTGGAACCGAGCATTTGGCATTCCGCCTCTCTGGAAGAGCCTGGGCCAAAGCTTACCCGTTCGAGGTCTTTCGCTCTCGGCTTGGACAGGGATGGACAAACGTTCAGGGAACTTCACATCTGTAATGACACAGGACAGTCACCCGTCTCACCTTCTCTCCCTTTCAATTCCGTGCTACAAGTAACCATCCCGGGGTCCCCAGAAGGACCTGATCCAAGACCTGCCTGTCGCAGGGACCCTGCTGCGAGGGTGTGATACGACATCACGTCTGTTTTCCCCTTTTCAGAGTTCGACAGACTAAAGTTTCTCCCTACAACTGCACAAGCTGGATCTGCATGCAGATTCAGCAGCAGAACGTGAGATGGCGAGGACATGGCAAAATCCATTTTCACCAAGATATTGAGGAGGCTGCGTGCAAAAACACAGAGAAGGAAGGTCCTAACATCACGAGCACATAGCCCGAGCTTAAAAGCTTCCGCTACTGGAAAGCATGACATCCTCCTGACAGCTCTGCACAGTCACCTCTACAAGCCATGCTCCAGGATAACAAAAATCAGGACTTCACAGACTATTACCCACAGCACGAGGGATTCCAGCTGCCACTCCTCATGCTGCTGTTTGCCCAGAAAACAACTGCACCCTCAATACTTACTTTTATTATGCTTTTCTCCACGTAAGTCCAGCTCAACAGGCCTCAGGTCTACCATCTGCGGCTGCACTGGCAGGCATTCACACTCCTCAATCAGCATGTCCGCAAGGTCACCCTGCCCCGTGTCCCGCAGGATCGAGAGGAATACAGGAAAAGCCTGTTTCCCTCGAGTCTCCAGGTCGATGACCAGCTGCCGCGCTTGCTCTCCTCGGCTGCCAGCGCTCTGCAGAGGAGGAAAGCCCCAGACAAGGTGCGTTCACCCTGGGCCAAGGCGCACCACCTAGCCAGCCCTTCCGACCGGCACCCAGAGAGGGGGGAACGTGGTGATCCATGCTAAGCACATCTGCACGGGGTGAATGAGACCAAGACCTGGCAGACACAGTCACAGAAACTCCCAGCAGCCACCCGAACCCCAGCCCTGGGCCCCCTCCAACCACGAAGCCCTGCTGCTGCCACAAGACAGGCAGCTGCAGCCCGCCATGGGGCTTGTGGGGAGAGGGAGGAGGGAGCACCCCCAGCCTGTCCCCAGGGGATGAACAGGCATCTCCCAGCCTGTCACCCACGCCTGGGACAAAATTAGACACCCCCAGGCCTGTCACCAGTAACAGAAAGGGGAAACGGGGGCCCCTTAAGCCTGTCACCAGGTAGGGATGCCGACCCAAGGAGAAACCCCTATGCCTGGCACCAGCTGAGGCAGGGGATGAGAAGGGAAAAGATGGGGGGGGTCTTATACCTCTTCCCTGCAGGGCCCAGGGTGGGAAGGGACAAGGGCCACCCCCCAGGCCTGTCACTGGGGTGAGGGTTACGGGGGCCACCCCCCAGGCCTGTCACTGGGCTGAGGGGACACCGGGACCACTCCCCAGGCCTATCACTGGGGGTGAAGGTTACGGGGGTCACTCCCCAGGCCTGTCACTCGGCTGAGGGGACACGGGGACCTCCCCTGAGGCTGAGGGGGGGCACAGGACCATCCCTTGGGTCCATCACTGGGACTGAGGGGGCACAAAGGCCTTCCCTGGGTCTGTCACTGGGGCTGAGGGGACATGGAGCCCTCCCTTGGGCTGCCACCAGGGTGAGAGGACACAGGGACCACCCCCAGACCCGTCACTGGGACTGAGGGGACATGGGGCTCTCCCCTGGGCCTGTCACTGGGGTGAGGGGACACAGGGGCCAACCCCCGGGCCTGTCACAGGGGCTGAGGGGACACGGCACCCTTCCCCGCACCCAACCCCAGGCTGGAGGGGACACAGGGGGCTGCCCCAGTGAGACAGAGGCCTCCACTGGGCTTGTCACCAGGGTGACGGGACACAGGGGCCACCCCCCAGGCCTTTCACTGGGACGGAGCGGACACGGGACCCTCCCTCGGGCCCACCCCCGGGGCTGAGGGAGACACGGGGCCCTCCCCTGGGCCCACCTGCAGCTCCTCGACCATGGGCCGGGTGAAGAGGCCGCGGTCCTCCAGCGGGTCCCAGAGCGGCGCCACCTGCAGCGCCGCCACCAGCCGAGCCCGCCCGCGCCGCAGGGCCCGCCGCTGCGCTTCATCCATGGCGCCGCCGCCGCCGCCGCTCTAGCCGCTCGTCTCGGTGACCGGAAGCGGCGCCGTCTCTATGGTGACGGCGGGGCGGGCGCGCCGGAAGCGGCGGCGCAGGGTGGGTGAGGGCGGCTTGTCCGCGGCCCTCGCCGGTCGCCGGTCCCCTCAGCGCCGGTGTCCAGCCCCGCGGGACCGCCGCCGGCCCTCTGCCCCCGCCGGAGCCATGGAGTTGGGGCGGGCGGGCCTGGCCTGGGCCGCCGCCCTGCTGCTGGCGGCCCTGGGAGCGCAGGCCGCGGCGGGGGATTTCGACCCGTACCGCGTCCTGGGGGTCGGCCGGAGCTCCAGCCAGGCCGACATCAAGAAGGCCTACAAACGGCTCGCCCGGGAATGGTACGTGCCTCCCCTCCGCCCCGGGCTCTGATCCCCCTGCTCCCTGGCACCGGGGCGGGCCGGACACGGGACACACACATACACACACACACACGGTGTGGTTTGGCGTCCTCTCGGTTGACAGAGCCAGGCCGCTGCACTCTGGGGAGCGGGTAATGCTGCCGGGTGGTGGCATTAGCCACCTTACCTGACTGTCCATACCGGATGAGGCTCAGCTGGTGGTCAGAGTTGAGTGCTGGGTCTTCCTCGTGGCCCAGGAGGCATCCTGAAACCAAGCAGACACCTTCAGGCCAGCAATCCGTGGTGTAAAACCCTCCCAGAGTCTGGCTGCGGGGGAAAAACATTCTCCCTGACTCAACTGGGAACCTGTAATACACCAGGGTCTACGTCTCAGTTTGATACATCCATGTCCAAGGACAACTCAACCCCATGCCGCAGAAGCGAAACGTGTTGGATCCACAAATGCTGTGCCCCCTGCTTTGGTGGCGTGTACCAAAGAGCAGGCTCGAGGCATTGCCTTGGAAAACAGCCTCACCTGCAGCTTTTAGAGCAGGCATGGCTTTGCCCGAGACATCCCCAGGGGCTGTGGCAGGAGGTATTTTACAGGAAGAGCTCGGTACATATGTAGGGCAGGAGCTGAGGGATGCATCGGTGTAGCGGGTAGGGAGGATACACACTCCCTCATCCTGGGCTTGGGCTGTTTGCGGCAGATTGGACGGAGGGACAGGTCCACAGGTGCATGGCACATGTCCTGGCACTGCATTTTGGGATGGGGTTTGGGTAGGGAAAGCACGTGCTGCATATAAAATCCAGTCTTGGCCTCAGGGGATGCTGTGACACACCCTAACTGTCCATGTCCTGCTCGCCTCTGAAGGGAGGCCAACAGTTCGCTGCGCCCGCCCGGGGAACTGCTGACCCCCTTTTCCTCTGGTTCTGCCTCGTAGGCACCCTGACAAAAACAAGGACCCGGGAGCAGAAGACAAATTCATCCAGATTAGCAAGGCCTATGAGGTAACACACTCTCCTTGCTCAACTTATGCTGCTGTTAAGATCAAAGTTAAGTGACCTTATTTTTCCGTGCAGGGCTTTGTGCTTTTTCTGCATAGGGCTACACAGGAAAGGTGCTTGACCCTGTGGAGGTGGACACTACCGACCAGAAAGGTTTAGTCTTTTTTCTCAAGAGAGCCGCTGGATGCCACCAGCATGGCCTCTGTTGCAAATATTTTGCTACAGGTCCACCCTGTTCTCACTAAAAAGCCTCAAACAAGGGAGGAGTGGGTATTTACTGAGCCCTGCGCAGCTGGGTGGCCATGCCTCTTGTCCATGTCACACATACATCTAAGTATTTTGGGGATGATGTAAGCAACGTTCATCACCGCAGGGTTTTAGTCCCTTCAAATTATTCTTTGTGTAGCTAGTTATTTGCACGATGTTCCTGCGCGGCTCTCAAAATCGGCTGCCCCACTTTGCAGCGGCTGACCAGACGCTTCCAAGGCAAGCGAGCTGAGCCCACAGAAATAAAGCAAATTGTCATCTCCCAGCTGAAAAATGCAGTTTCTCTGTGAGGCTTCTGGGTGCTCGGTAAAACTTTTGGCGCTTTCTGATGCGCTGAGAAAACCCTCAGTGTTCAAGCAGGTGCCAGCAAAAGCCGCTCCAGAAAAGAGCGTTAATGCTCAGACGGCGTAATGTTCAGGCTCAAGGAGAAATTGGTGTCAGAAATGGGTACAGCCAGCATGATTTACAGGCTCATTTCCTTTGGGCTTTGCCTTTTTTTTCCCTTTATTTACCACAGCGAGCCTGGAGATGATGCGATAGTTCCCTTTTCCAGAACATTTATCCCTCCAACACGCAGCAAAGGGTAGCTCATCCTTATGCAGCTGCAGTTAGTTACTAAGGGATTATTGTCAGAGCCATTCTTGCTCACAGTTTCAGGCGACCGTTCTTCTATCATCTACTTCCCAGATTCTCTCCAACGAGGAAAAGAGAGCAAACTTTGATCGTTATGGAGATGCCGGGGAAAGCCAGGGCTACTCTCAGCACCAGCATCGCCAGTTCCACCACTTTCACGAAGGCTTCTATTTTGATGAGTCCTTCTTCCATTTCCCCTTCAATTCGGAGAGGCGCGACACCTCCGACGAGAAGTATTTGCTCCATTTTTCCCACTACATCAATGAAATTGTGCCAGATAGCTTCAAGAAACCTTACCTCATTAAAATAACCTCAGACTGGTGTTTCAGCTGCATCCACATCGAGCCCGTGTGGAAGGAAGTCACTCAGGAATTGGAGGCGCTGGGTAAGGATTGAGGCCCTTTAGGCTGGGCGTGCATCCCTCACCCGGCGAGGGATTGCCTTCAGCTTTGGAGGACTCAGTTTATTCTTTAAATTTCTTCAGGGATTTATCCTAATGCTTTCCTATGTGTTACTAACATCACAGTTGATGACGCTATATGTTAGACATGGGGGAAAAAGCTAGTCCCATAGATCACAAGGGTGAGATGCCTTTTCTCCTGACCATACAGCTACTGACTTAGTCTGATGCCGATGATGATAAATGCTGGTGTGGCCAAGGGCTGATTGCACCACCACGAGTTTAGGCTGATAGCATAAATGCTGCATTGCTCTTTGTCCTGTGCTTGGATGGCTTTGCTAAGCAAAGATCCCTACAGCACGTCCTCGACTTTAGGGCCGCTACCATACAGTGCAGTTTTGAGCCCTATTGACCACACCTGGATGCCAAGGAGGTGTTTTGTACTTGCCCCTCCACCCCTGCCTTCCTTGTTTTCCCTGCAGACGTTGCCTGCATGTGTTCCCAGAAAAATACAAACTCAACAGACAGCAGGAGACAAAGGCAATATAGTTCCCACTTAAGAAGATTTTTCTCCTTGAGGTTTTAATGTGGCACACGAAATACCAGCAGACAGAAGACGAGAGGAGAGTGTGTTCTCTGTCTCCCTCTCGATAAAGCTATGAGGTTTAAATACAATTTTCAAGGGTTGCAAGAGGAGGAGAGTACAAAGTTAGGAGGGACAGTCCCATGAATAACTCCGGAGCAGGGTGCTGGGCAAGGGAACAGGTTTTCAACCTCAGTTTGCTCCTAGGCGTTTTGGGTTGCTTTCACACGAACCCGCTCTCCTTTTTCAGGAGTGGGAATCGGAGTGGTTCACGCTGGGTATGAAAGGCGCCTTGCCCATCACCTAGGTGCACACAGCACACCGTCCCTACTAGGGCTCATTAACGGGAAAATAACCTTCTTCCACAACGCTGTCATTCGAGAAAACCTGCGGCAATTCGTGGAGAACCTTCTGCCAGGGAATCTCGTAGAAAAGGTACGCTCTAGTAAGAGTGTCATGTGCGGTTTCTCACGTCTGTCTGGATATTCATTTCTCCTTAGCTGTTTCGGTGGCTAATCTGTTTAATTCAGCCCCTGAGCTTATCTGTGTCATGAATGTGAGAAGATCCAACCAAGGCTGGTGAAGCGTGGCATTTTGAGAGCTGTAATTACAGCTACAAACCCCGGAGCTGTCAGATGCAATCGCGCGATGTGACTCCGTAACGCTTCCCCTTGTGAAAGGGTTAATCACGCTACCGCGTGGTTACACCAGCGACTTTGTGTGCTGGCTGCTCTCCCAGCTGTAATACCCCACGGCTGCCAGAGCTGTAGGAAAGCTACCCCCAGGTTAATAATCTGCCTGCCCGCTGAGTTTCCCTTCCCTTCTCTGTTCTCAGGGTTTCATCCAGCAAAGTAAGGACCACTCACTAACTTGGAGGCATCAGCTGCTAAAACTCACTCAGAGACCCCTTGTTTGTTTCATCCAGTTTTGATTCAGACCTTTGAAACTGAAGCAGCGTGAGCCCTTTCAAAGTTACACATAAAACCTCCTACTAGATAAAAAAAATTACTGTATTTGCGCTTTACTCAGTTATTTTTGGCAGAGTCCTAAAGCACCCACCTCCCCTTTCAGTGCAGTGTGGCCGGGCCAGCCCCCGTAGCGCTCTCACCAGCCTGTCCTCTGTCTGGACCCTTGGTTTCTTTTTCCCCTGGGGTCTTCAGCGAGGGCTGCCCTTCCCAGTGGACTCCTGTCCTGTCCTCTGGGTATTTGAGGTCTCGCCTCAAAAGCAGGGTCTGCTGTCCCTTTCCACGGCTAAAGCAGCCATTTCACCTCCCACAGCCAGGCATCCCTCAAAAACAGAGCTAGCAGTCTGCTCCTATCCCTGTGATCCCCTAAACCAGCTGGGATCTCCCTTTTATCTCCTTCCTCTAGGTCAAAGAGGTCCAGCAGCTGAAACAGAGCAGGTTTGATGGAGCTCACAGGTGCCTGTTAACCCTTGGCTTCCTACCAGATGTGAAGCATATGGCCCCAGTGAACAGTTATGAGAATGAAAGTGGCATCGGCATTGATTTGAACAGCATTGGCAGAGCATGCGCTAGCAAAGGGGGCTGGTGGGCGTCGAGACTGACAGTTTTAATTACTCTCCTGTATCAAAAAAGCACAGATCAGGCATACCTGTAGGAAAGACAAACCCCCAGAGTCTGCTTTCTCTAACACCCGGACAGCTTTTTCAGGCTTGGTTCTCATTCAGACACCTGATCTTACAGCATCGCCGTGTATCTAATGGCTCAGAGGTTAAACTAATGTGCTGATTCTATTTAAAGATTACAGATAAAAACTACATCCACTTTCTCTCCAACTGGAAGAAAGAAAACAAGCCCCACGTCCTTCTATTTGATCATATGCCAGTTGTACCGTTATTATACAAGGTAATGTGATTTCTATCGCTGTGTTGTTGACTTGCTACTGAATCCAGCTGTTCCAAAAGAAAATGCGAAACTGCTGTGAGCAGAGGCAGACCGATGCCTCTAAATACTACTGACCAGTTCTAAGAGAATAAGTTGATTTGCATCGGTTGAAAACGGCATGGCCAGGTGACCGACTCCATTAGGAGATCATTTCTCTGTCCTGCCAAGGATGTACCCTTAGTGGGTGTGAGGGTGCAGGTGGGTTTCAGAGGTAGCGGCAACAGAGGCATGTGCTAACCTTTGTGGGTAATGAGAGATTTTTGCAGCACATCTCATTTGGGTTACTGGAAAGGCCGTTTCCTAAGAAACCCCTGCTACCGTGCAAAATGTCAGGTTGTAAAAGAAAGCTGTGGCTCCAATGAGGCGCCCTGTATGATGACTAAGTGAATGCAAACTGCTGTTCAGCGAGGGAGAGGAAGGGCTTTCACCTCTTGCAGCGCGTGCTCAATGACATTTAAACAGCAGGAGGTGTTCTCGAAGCAAAGTCGCCACAGGCACTCGAGGGAGAAAACGTTGTTTGCTCTCTAACGTAAACAACATGCTCGTGCTTTCTTCCCCTCCAGCTGACCGCCTTTGCATACCGAGATTACTTGTCCTTTGGTTACGTGTACGTCGGACTCCGAGGCACTGAAGAGTTGTCCAGTCAGTACAACATCAACGTCTACACGCCCACCATGATGATCTTCAAGGAGCACATCGACAGGCCCGCTGATGTTGTGCAGGTATTGCTCAGTCCTCTCTGAGAGCTTTTGTGAAATGGACACCGACTGAGGGTTTTCTGACCGAGCTTGTGATGAGGGGTCGGTTGGCAGCGTATTTCAGAGTAAAGAGCATTCACTCTCAGCAGAAACTCGGGCTTCAGCAGAGGCAGAGCACCACTGTTGGGAGGGGGGGCACTCAGTCAGTTTCGGCTACGGTTTCTGACCTTTTGAGGAGGGTGGCTGCAAGTAGCTTCTCAGTCTCGGGGCCTCGAAATGCCTTGGGTGATTTCAGCGAGGACCGTGATGCCTGGCAGCCTTCCCCAGGCTTCAGACAAGAACGATGCAACGGCTTCACTGTCCTCATCCTGCTCAGTACTGACCTCTGCTTTCTTTGTCCTCACCAGGCACGAGATATGAAGAAGCAGCTCATCGACGACTTCCTTTCCCAGAATAAGTTCCTCATGGTCACCAGACTCACCAACCAGAGGCTCTTCCAGGAGCTGTGTCCCGTGAAGAAGTCTCACCGTCAGCGAAAGTAAGGCTCCGCAGGTGACATGTCCCCCTGTTTTGTTCCCCAAGGCTCTGGGGCTGCTCCTAAAGCCACCTTTTGTTTTATTCTGAGGGAGAAGGGAAACGACTGCAGTGGATCACCCTGGGTATCCCCGTTGTTTGATAGGCTTCTGGCTCATCGGGATCGTTCTGGCTAGCAGAAAGGGGATGGTCATTTCCTCTCGCATCCAGAATGGCTCCTAATCCTCCGTCTCGTTGTGTTGCCTAGGCACTGTGTGGTCTTACTTACTGGAGAAGGCGATAAGTTTGCCAAGGCTTACGAGGCATTTTTGACTTTTGCTGTGGCCAACACAAAAGACACGCTGAAGTTTGTGCACGTCTATAATGACCGGCAGCCAGAATTTGCGGACGCCTTGCTAATGGATGAGGAGAAGTATCGGGGAAAATCAGCTGTGAGGGTTCCCTTTTATTTTTCCCCTTCTTCTTCCCTTTTCCTTCTGTCATTCTAATGCGCATCGCTTTATGTAGCGTGCTATACCTTGATCTGACACCTAATTCTGGGCAGCGATTTGAAGCATCACATCTGTCCAGAACAAAGTACCTTCCTCTCTGACATCTGTGATGTTGGCTCGTCCAGGTGGTCATTTTGGAGAGACGCAATAACGCAGGGAAGATCACCTACAGAACCTTGGAAGAGGCCTGGCAAGGCAGCAAAGAAGACAACTTCATCCTGCTGGATCTTCTGGACCAGCTGAGGACAGACCCTGGCCTTCTCTCTTCAGAGACCGTCCTGGCAGACTTGAACGATGAACTCGCTCCCGTAAGTGCACAGCCTTTCCAGCTGCCTAACAGCCATGTTACCTTTTCAACAGTTCCGCTATGGTCACTCATAGGCATTATTTATAGTTTAAAATACCAAGGCAGGACTCTTAAAAGCTTTCTCCCTCATGGAAAGAAGAGCTCGTGGCATGCTCTGAAGCCAATTCCGCCTGGGGTTCTGTTTAAGGGGAGGGAGTTCAGAGGGGCTCTGAATAGCAGGTTTTTTGATTTGCTTTTTTTTCTTTTTCAACAGATGTTCCTTATCCGATGGCTCTACTCCATGATGGACTATACCTCTGACTGCTGGGACAGTTTGTTTCACAGTAACTGGTACGGATTGGGCGTTAACAAGTCTCGATAGGGAGCAGGACTGCCGTTATTGTGTTCGGATGTGTGGTAGAACTTGGTTCTCATTAACAGAATTGAGAACATATCAAAATACAGAGGTGCCTGTATTGTCTTGAGATTTAGGTGAAAACACAGACTGAAACACAGACAGTTTTTCACTACTTCCTTGTCACCTTATTTGAAACACGAGCCATTTATATCCTCCTCCTTTTGAGTGGGAGCAGGACAGTGTGCAAAATCTTGATCATCTTTAAGACCCCAGGAAACGAGCCAAGTTTCTGGGGAAACTGCACGGCATTACTTGAGGTAGACAGGAACTGAAATTCGAGTGGAAACTGCGCAACTCACAGCCCTGATTGCTCTTTGCAAATCTTCCCCTCAGGCGAGAAATGATGCCGCTGCTGTCCTTGCTCTTCTCTGCCCTCTTCATTCTCTTTGGCACCGTTATCGTTCAGGCTTTCAGGTGAGTGCATGCCAAAACATCCTAGGGGATCTCACGGTCCAGCCAATAGCACCTCAGCCCAAGCTGGTGCCTTAAACACACGCCAGATACTCTTCCTTTGCAGCGATTCCAGTGATACAAGGGACTCTCCTCCCTCTGAGAAAGAAGAATCGGCCGCAAAGACCGAGAAGAACGACGCAAGCTTCAGCAAAGAGAGTAACAGGTTCCCTCTCTAATTTCTCCAGAAATGTTTTCTGCCAAAGCATTGCTCGGGCAGCATCTGCGCAGAGAGCGTTAGGCGGACGTAGTGCAGTTGTTGCGTGAGGGCGGTGCGGGCACAGCAAGGTGGGCTGGAGCGGTGGTTAGCCAGGACCTGGGCCAGCAAGGACAGGGGTGCACAAACTTAGTTATTAGGCGATTCCCACAGAGTTTTGCCCAGACAGCATTCTCGGGGAGAGGCAGAGAGGCCTGAGCGACTTGTTGAGGAAGAGCCGAGTCTGGGCGCTGCACCGATGAAGCTGGCTTGAGCTACAGGGCACAGGGACAGCGTAAGGAGGCAGGGAAGGAGTTCATGGTTTCTCCATCCTCAGTCGCTCCTCGTCCTTCGTTTCGCTTTCACTCAGTGACTGTTTCATTGCAGCAGGATTCCCAGAAAGGGCTTCGTCGAGGTGACTGAGCTAACGGACATCAACTATAACAGCAACCTGGTACGCCTGAGGCCGGGTCACATGAACGTGGTCTTGATCCTGTCCAACTCCACCAAAACTGCCCTCCTCCAGAAGTTTGCCCTGGAAGTCTACACGTTCACAGGGTAGGCTGGGGCCCTCTCCCGGGTTTCTGTTAGTGTTCTAATAATGTGTGTAATGCTGCTCTGATGACAAGTTAGGAGCAGCGTCAGCCCACTTGCCAGGAGGGAATGCTTCTGGCGAGCACAGCAGCCTCTGCGTTCGTTAGTGGCAATGAGCTGCAGAAAACCGAGCGGCCTTTCCGGGCTGTGCTCAGTGAAGGTGGCCAGACAGGTCTGGCGCTGCCGCCGCCGCCGCTTTGGCTGTACCTGCATTTCCACAAATTGAGAGCACGACAGTGCCACAGGCTAGGTAACTGTCACCAGCGCTGAACGGGGTTCAAAAAGGAGCTGCGGTGACACAACTGCGCCTGCCCTTGTTCCAAACACTGACCTGTCTGGTAGGAATCCAGCCTCACTCGGGAAACATGCTAATCCTGCTTCTCCTCTGCTCTTCCCCCAGGAGCAGCTGTCTTCACTTCTCCTTCCTCAGCCTGGACAAGCACCGAGAATGGCTGGAGTACCTGCTAGAGTTCGCGCAGGACGCAGCCCCCATCCCAAACCAGTATGACAAGCATTTCCTCGAGCGCGACTACACAGGCTATGTCCTGGCTCTGAATGGCCACAAGAAATACTTCTGCCTCTTTAAGCCTCACAGATCGGGGGATGAGGGGGGAACCCTGGGCTCGTGCGAGGATTACGACTCCTCACTACACACAGAAGCCAGAGGGAAATCCTCCTGCAGCCCGGGATCTAGATCCATTAAAAACAAATTACACAAATTATCCTTTTGGATGGAACGCCTCCTAGAGGGTTCCTTACAGAGGTTCTATATCCCCTCGTGGCCCATGCTAGACTGAGGGATTTTAAAGAGATTCTAATGGACAAACTTTTTATGAAGATGACAAGGGACAGCTCTTTCCAGGAATAAGCAAACAAGCGTGATGAATGGACCTTAGGTTTTAGATGAACTCTCCTAGGGCCGGCGACTAGAGCCCAGAAGCGCAGCCAAGTGCAACGAAATTGCCTCCACCAACTCCTTCGTGCATTTGGATGCCGTACTACCGAAGAGCCAAGAAGTCCGTTTTTCCCTCCTTGTCCTGCCGCATCTGCTTCCTGAGTCGCCCCCATTCCATCTCTTGTTTTACCTTGGTTGAAGAAAAACCCGTGACTTTTCTGCGCGGTAAATTGGTCTGCACCGAACACGGCCAGCAACGTAGGTCGGGTCACGGCTCTCTCTCCCTTTCCCCGTGTGCTTAGCCCATGGTGCATGGTGTAACACTGGCAAGACCCTGCAGACCCTCCCAGGCCCTGCCCTTCCAAAAGGCCTCCTCCCACCAGGCAGTCATACTTTTCTCGGCTTTCCGCAGGGTAAGTGATCTAGAGTACAGTCGGGAGCATCTGCCTCGTGGCAAACCTGTAGCTGGGACTCACCTGTGGTGCGGGCTCATAGGCAATCTGCGCGTTTCATGTTCCTCGTGTCACACGCGCAGCTTCACTGGCTAAACCATAACTGGGGAGGGAAGGGGTTTTGCACGGCCATAAATACTGTAAAGGTGTTGAGCCATTTAAATGTCACGTTGATTTTTTTCAGATGCCTTTCTGCTTCTGTTGATTTTAGACGATGTATCCTAGAGCCATAACTTTAACTGTGTCCTCAGATTGTAGGCGTGAGCTGCTATGAGCCAGTAGATGTGTCAAGGAAACTCTACCTAGCTGCTAGGGAGTCGGTATGGGCTCCTTTCAAACACCCTTACATCTGTAGTACAAACCGACCTTTCTTTGTATCAAGGAACCTAATTCTTCGATGATTGTATTCTTGCAATGTCGCCCCAGAAGTGCTGTGTCATGAGACTGTTGCTTACGTGTGAAACTCTTTTTGGTTTAGGCGTGCGTTTAAGACCCTTGGTTTCAGCCTCTCATCTGTTTCCTTCTTGCCACAAACCTTTGTTTCTCAACATGCAGGCTGCTGTCTCGGTTTTTTTGTTTGTTCGCATTGGGGTTTTTTTGTCTTTTTGAACTCATAGGCCTGTGTAAAGCTAGAAGAGTCGTAAAGTGCAGAGCCTGGTTTACGCTTTGCTCTAGCAGGGCTCCAACAGCCACTTCCAACACCACAGGGGAGAACGGGTGGCCCTTTGTGAGGCGGAAGGAAGACGAGCAGCAGACTCGCGGCTGCTTTCTGCTCCTTAAGCGATAAAGCAGGGTTTCTCTTTGCAGCCGGGACTGAAATCCTGTGGGGCTTGTGCGTCCTTTTTACTGCTCCAGGGCAGACACCGTCGCCCGGGCTGCTACCTGCTGCGCCTCCTCCAGCCGCTCTGCGCAGGACCCGAGACCCTGCGGTCCCCAAATCGCTGTTAGGTTACGGCGCTGCTGTTAGTTAAACGCTCACTTGGCCCTTTCCGCCTTAGTTGCCCTCTTAGCGGAGCAGCCAGGTAGCAGGAATAACTATGCCAATCTCCAAGCTATAGCTGCTGAACCCATACAAAATCCAGGAACGCTCAAGTCATTTTCCTGCCTACATGACCTAGTTGCTCGCAAACCCTTGGCTTGCTGCATTCCTCCCCGCCCTGGGAGCAGATTGGCGTGCTTCGACCACCACAGGTATCTCCAACACCCTGTATAATGTACTTCCAAATAAAGGCTACAATGCTACCAACTGACCCCACGTGAGGTTACTTAATTTTAGCTCGGCAGCTCTGAGTTCGTGCTGCTGCATGAATGAGGCACTGAGGTAGAGAGAAGGAAGGAAGGCGAGGTCTCCTCCCTGCCAAAGAGCTCTGAGGCGCCAACGTACTTGCTGAAATGGAGCGGGAGGGGGAACAAAACACTGGCCTGACGCCGCTAGACTTCATTTTCATTTGGCTAGAGCAATGGCCGTACCACTCCTGTGCTTTTCCCGCAGCTTGCCGTGCAGGACATGCTAGAAAAAGCTGGTAGCCCAGTGGAAGGCTCTGCATAACTTTTTAAATGTTTGCAAAAGTAAAAGGGAAAAAAAAAAAAAATACTCTCTGCGTCTCTGCTGTCGCTAGTCAGAAACCAGGAGAAAACCCTCAACACATTAAAAAGAAGTGCCTAGTTGTGCTACAGCAAGGGAATTCAGCCCTGCCCCAACCAAGAAGAGAAGGCTTTCTGGCCTTCAAAATACAGTTCATGTGCTGCACACCAGCTGGAATCCTTATTTTTTTTTTCCCATTTTCTTTTTAGCACAGGTAACCTCCCCCTTTAGACTGAGTTTTGTTTAAGGAGCACTTGCAGAAGTCCACCCTTGCCAGCTGTGGCTTTTAACCAGGTCAGACTAACTTGGTCTGTGTCGCTGTTTAATGGAAAAACAACTTCTTTTGTGGGCTGAAGCAAGCGCCAAACTGTTCTAAACCCCTTGTTTAGTTAGCTGCGGTGTCCGTGGTGGAGCAGCGGGTGCTCGCTTTCTTGTAGAAGAGCATGGTCGGAGGCTGCTTACGCCTGAGATCTGTCTGCCCTCTCCCAGCAGCCGTGAGCAGTCACCCCCCCGGTAATTTTCTCCCCTGCTGCCTCCAGCGGCGCTTGACCCATATAGTAACATATCATCAGCGAAACGCACTTTGCAATTCCGTGATGCACATGGTGGTTCGTAATCCAAAGATTGAGGAAATTCAGTCCTAGTGCGCTATCCTAGTGAAATCCGAGCACTCACACACCACTCAGAAGCTGAAGCAAAGGAATAGAGGCCCCCCAGTCTAAAGGTTTTATACCGAAACGCCTCCCTGTACTGAGCGTGGCAGGCAGCAGCCATCCACGGCTGCCTGCCTCTGCTCTGCCCATCACTGAAAGCCTGCCAGGAACTACTACACTAACGCAGCCTGAGAAGTAGGACTGAAAACTAGGTACATATTTTGCACTTTTGATACGGGGGAAGAGGGGGGGAATTAACTTATTTGGCAAACTTGTCTTTTTTATTTTTGTTTTTTTTGTTTTGTTTTGGTTTTTTGTGGTTTGGTTTTTTTTTTTTGTATTTGTGAACAGGCACTGATGTCATTTTGTTTTACGATGATTACAGATTCACAGCCAAAATAAACTATTTTAATGTGTGATGAGGTGGCTTTGTGTTTCCGTATACAAACTGCCCGCACCTCCGTGTCAGCTTGGAAATTCCAGGAGCAATCCAGCCGCCCCTGCCGCAGGAGCTGCCTGCTTATCCCCAGCGGGAAATTCAGTCAGATATCCCCCTACTCTCAGAAGGAGCCCCAGGCCACCTTCGGCTGCCCTCCCTTCCTCCCTTCATTGTCCTGCTGCTGCGCCTTAATGGGAGAAACCTTTTACCAGTGACAGTTTTGACATGAGCCCCGAGGAGCCAGGTGAGTAATTCCAAGCTCTGAAAGCAGAGGCGAAACGCCATTAGCCTCATCTTTTCCTTTCCCAGGCAAACTCAAAAGCTACAGACACCAGTAAATGGGCTGTTCAAACCCATTTGCTACCTACAGTTTATCAGCTTGAAATTACCTTTTCTAGTGGGTAATGGCATTTATTCCTTACTGCAAAGCCCGCGTTCCCTGCAACTGGTTGAGGGGAAGAGGACACAGAAAGCCTGGGCTGAGGTCGGAGCTGCGTTGCCCTGGGGCAGGCGGGAGCTGCCCTTACATTGTCTTCACTCGGGGGAGAACGCACAGCATCTCGAACAGCAGGTTTGCCGCCAGGAGGGCCGTGTTACCTAAGAAAAGACAAAAAGGGGTGAAAAAAAAAAACCAACCCAAGCCGTGAATGCCCAACAGCTTTCGCCCACAGTGGTCAGCTGCCTCTGTCAGGCACACCTCTTACTCTCAACCCTCTTTAGACTCAGACACAACTCAGAGGGTTGTGATTAATGGAGCAGCGTCAAGTTGGAGGTCTGTAACCAGCGGTGTCCCCCAGGGGTCAATACTCGGTCCAATCTTGTTCAATATATTCATCAATGACCTGGGTGAGGGGACAGAGTGTATGGCCAGCAAGTTCGCTGAGGATCCCAAACTGGGAAGGGTGGCTGACACTCCAGAGGGCCGCGCTGCCATCCAGCGTGACCTGGACAGGCTGGAGAGCTGGGCAGAGAAGAACCTAACGAGGTTCAACAAGAGCAAGTCCTGCACCTGGGGAAGAAGAATGCTGGGCACCAGTATAGGTTAGGGGTGGACCTGCTGGAGAGCAGTTCTGAGGAGAAGGATCTGGGGGTCCTGGTAGACAGTAAATTATCCATGAGCCAGCAACGTGCCCTTGTCACCAGGAAGGCCAATGCCATCCTGGGCTGCATAGGGAAGAGTGTGGCCAGCAGGGCGAGGGAGGTCATCCTCCCCCTCTGCTCTGCACTGGTGAGGCCACAACTGGAATACTGTGTCCAGTTCTGGGCTCCCCGGGTCAAGAGAGACAGGGGACTGCTGGAGACAGTCCAGTGTAGGGCAACTAAGCTGATTGAGGGATTGAAGCATCTCCCTTATGAGGAAAGGTTAAGGGAGCTGGGACTTTTTAGCCCGGAGAAGAGAAGGCTGAGGGGAGACCTTATTATTGCTTATCAGTATCCAAAGGGTGGGGTGAAGGAGGATGGAGCAGACTCTTTTCAGGGGTTCCCAGTACCAGGACGAGGGGCAACGGGCACAAGCTGGAACACAGGAAGTTCCATCCTAACACAAGAAAAAGCTTCTTTACAGTTCGGGTGGCAGAGCCCTGGCCCAGGCTGCCCAGGGAGGCTGGGGAGTCCCCTTCTCTGGAGGCTTTCAAGAGCCGCCTGGATGCAGTCCTGAGTAACGTGCTCCGGGCAATCCTGCTTTAGCAGGGGAGTTGGACTGGATGATCTCTAGAAGTCCCTTCCAACTCTGAAAATTCCGTGATTCCGTGACTCACCAGAAACATCATACATCGGTGAAACTTCTACAAGGTCACATCCCACTATGTTGAGCCCTTTGCAGCCACGAATAATCTCCAAAGCCTAGGAAAAAAACAGATTTGCAATCAAGAAACACATCAGACCTAGCAGACTGGTCAGGGCTCTGCCTTCCCCATATGCAGCTAAGCAAAGTCAGCCTACGCAGACCAAATCACATCAGTTCAACACTTCCTTTCCTCGTTGCCACAATGCAATGCTCTGTGGCCTCCCTAACCCTTCCCTCCGCTGTGCTGGCAGCACGGCCTCCTTTAACGGGAGCAAAACCAGCCCCTTCCCCCTGGGAAACGAAGCTGCGTGCCCCTTACCTGCGCAGGCGTGAGCCCAGCTATCTCCGGCGTCCCAGTGCCCGGGGCGTACGCGGGGTCTAGTCCGTCTATATCAAAACTGAGGTACACCGGCTTGTCCCCCATCTGCCTCCGCACCTCCGCCATCAGCGGCACCAGGGACTTGCCCCAGCACTCTTTGGCTGGGACCACCCGGAAACCCTGCGGGCACACAGACACAGGGAAAGGCAGGCAAAGCGGAGCATCCCCTGCCCCGTTGGGGATTTCTACCAGGATAAATCCTCATCCCAGGGCCAAGCTGCAGAGCTGCACCTCGAAGCACCCTCTGCTCACCCCCGCTTTCTTATTCTCCGCTCAGCTAATGGCTCGGTGCACTGAGAGAGTTTGTCCTGCCGGCCAAGCCGCCTGGCATGGCACAAGATGCCAAAAAGATATTTCTTTTCCTGATGAAGCTAAGGGAATATTCATGACAGGGGAATATTAGTAGCAGGGGAAGAAAGCAGCGCTCGGCGCACGCCTGCGGCTGAGTTTACCTGGTCCCGGCAGTACTTGTAAGGATCAGGGTCATAGGAGGAGCCTCGGATGCCGATCTGGACCACGCGGCTGCAGTCCAGCAGTCCTTCCTCCACGCAGCGCCGGAACGGGGTCCCATGATAGATCGTCTCCCCCAGGGCTCTGTCTCCGGTGTCGGTGTGAGCATCCACGTGCACCAGTCCCACGGCACCGTGCCTAACCGAGAGAGGGTGGCCGTGTCAGTCCCCATCCTGCGCGTGATGGCTCTGCCTAAACCACGCACAGCAAACCAGGCGCCTTCGCAAGGCTCCTTCCCAGGTCCTTACTCTACATCTCCAGGTTAGAAACTTACTTTTTTGCCAGAGCCTGCAGGATGGGGTACGTTATGGTGTGATCTCCACCTGCAGCAGGACAGGGAAGAGGGTGTAACACACCGCAAGAGGTACTCAGTGCTCATTACGTTTATTCCCAGGGCATTTTTTCCCCCCTTTGCATCTATCCTCCACTTGTTTACACACCCCAGGGCTTCATTCCCAAAGGAAAACCTGAGGCTCCCGGGTGCAGATTGCTTCCTCGCCCCTCTTTCCTCCTCGGGAAGGCCAGAGACGCATGACTGCTGGCAGGGGCAGCCCGTGGAGCAGGACCCTTGACCAGGGCTATAAATAAGTGCTTGATTCACTTCTGAGGACGCTGTAACCGATAATTTGCCCCGCGATACTATATACACTCACTTCATTTAGCGATGCCAAGCTGCGACAGCTGGAAACTTGAACGCATGCCCAAATCATGCCTCGTGCAAAGCAGCACGCTGCTGGGTGCTCATTCAAGCCTGAAGCTTTCCAGAGGGGCACAAACCGCTCTTGCTTTGGGTCCTCCTCAACCAGACACCAACCGCACACTGCCGACTGGATTTGCAGTCGAGCTTCAGGCTGTGCACTGAAACAGCCTCTTGGCTGACCCATTCTCCCCATTTTTGACACAAGAGGCATCACCGATGGCAGTAATTCCAGCAGAAAGAGTGTACATTTACCCGTGATTTACCCACTGATGTAGCACAACGCCCCATGCAGGGAATAGATTCACCGCTCACCTTCTACTGTGTTCAGACTGAACAGAGGGAGGAGGAGAGGGAGTTTGGATGAGCAGGGACACGGTGGCACGGCAGGGAGATGCGGGGTCCTTACCCAAGGTGAGCGGCACGCAGCCGGAGGCCGCTATCTTCTGGTAGGACTCTCGGATAAGGCGGCAGCTGTCAGGCAGGTTGTAAAGGTTCACATTCACGTCCCCGATGTCAGCCACCTGCAGCGAGTCGAAAGGCGCTGCCCCGGTGCTGCCATTGTACCTCCTCACCATCACCGACTCGGCCCGGATTTGGCGCGGGCCAAACCTGGGGAGAGAGCACAGCCAGGAAAAGCTGCTGGGCAGAGTTCCCGATGCCAGCACCGCATACCCAGCGCTCCTCTTGCGGGAGGAGAGCTGTGCCACACAGCCGGAGCGACGCACAATCTCCCCCAGCACTGCAACTACCCCTTACCTTGCTCCCGGCCGGTTGGACGTGCCCGTATCTAGCGGGATACCGACAAAAGCTGCGTCCAGTCCCTCTGGCGACTCCTGAATGGGCAGTTTCATCATGGAGCAGACCCCCACGGGCCGGGCCACGAACTGGGCACTGGGGGGCACGTTGAACTGCGAGCCCCAGCGGCAAAGGGCCCCGTGCCCCAGGGCCAGGCGCCGGAGGAGCCCTGCAGATGTGCCCGGGAGAGCTGGGGACCACGGCCCATGGCGTGGGGCAGCCACTGCAGCAAACGCAGACAGCTTCCGAGCACAGAGCCCGGCTTCCCGGGGCAGCAGCTGGCTGCAGCCAGCCCAGAGCCGGCGCCTCATCCCGCTCCACCGTCTCCAACCCTCTGTCCCACCCGGAGCGGAGCGAGAGGTGCCGTGGCGACTGTCCCGTCTTGGCTGGAGTGCCGCAGCCGGGCAGAGAGCCAGCCGCCTCCGCCATGCCTCCCTCCGCCCTCCCCAAGGTTCAAAGTGCAGCCAGACGCCTCGCTGTTCCAGGAAGGGCACAAATTCGGCTTGCGCCTTGCGTTCCCCGTCCCGGCCGCCCCCTTACCCCACGGCATGGTCTGCTTCCCGACAAACACCAGGGACAAACGTGGCAGCAAGGGTCTTCAGCCTAGGGATTAGCACGACAGGGCAAGAGGGATACGCTGGGAAACATTCCAGTTTTGCTCCCCTTCGGGCATTTGCAGAAAATAAGGCAGCATTTGTTGCATTAACAGCATGTACTTTTCAACTGCACTTTACAAAAGCACCCGGAATGCTGAAGAATCATAAAAATGTCTCGTTAATGAAAGGCAGGCAGTGAATGAAAACAAACAAACAAAAAAGTCTAACCTCAGCAGAACCGTAGACAGACAAAATGCAAGCAAATGAGAAGCAATAATAGGGATTTAAGAACCACAGACAGTGCTGCAGGACAAGCGTTTTAGGCCATTTTTGAGGCCAGAGAGATGAAATGAGATGATTTCCAGGGGAAGCAAGTTTCCAATGTCTGGAGTTAACCAGCACAGCTCAAACCCTGGTTGACCTAATAACGACACGCTTGAAATCAGATGGCTCCAGCTCCTAATTCTGCTCCCTACTCGCATAGCAATTGGACCTGGGAGGAAAAATCAAGGGGGAAAAAACACAGCAGAAAGGCCACTCTGCAGTTGGTTTGGATGTAGAATATGTGTATATTCCACACGCGGTACCGCAGGGACAAGGAAAGACTCAACAAGTGGAGCTGCGCCTTGCTGAGCTAACCAGCTCTTGCTGACTCAGAGAAACAGCAGAACAACAGAAAGAGAGATCAGAGCTGAGATCGACCAAAAAAGTGATGGTGTCAACTCTTCAAAAAGCTCCAGAGACAGCGTTCGGGGAACTGGCCTCGCTGCTAGTTACGGGGGCACAGAGCTCACGGAAGAGCGCGCACACAAACTCAAAGCAGCCATCCCAGCTAAAAATGCACTGCAGGAACTCAGTATCTAAGAAAAAAGCAGCAGCTTCGGTTAGGGTCAGACCAAGATTAAAAAGTTCTTTTTCTGCAACTTTTACCCCAAAGAGCTCATTTTCTGTGATTTCCTAGGCTCTGTGCTCTTTACTGAGCCTTCTTTCTGGCCCCAGCGGTGTGCTGCATTCGCAGGCAAAACGAGCAGGGCCGGTCCCTGGCAGGTAGTTTTGCACTGTTGCTGACGCCATTTCAGCGCGCGAGACCCTGACGGCACGCTACTGCATGACGCTTAGGGATATGAGCCATTTGACACACGGTGTCATCGACCTGGAAATTGCAAGAGCAGCCAGTGATTTACCGTTCAGGAGAGTATGAAATGGGCACATTCAGGAGGCAAGGTCTGTTCCTCTTCGGGAAACTCCACTTGGTGGTATAAAATGACATATTCTGGAGATGGGACTGGAAAGAGCTGAATGATCTTTTAAGACACCGCTGAATCAGGGCAACATTCCCCCATAGGCCTCCACAGCCTAACGCCTGGATCCCATGAATGGAGAAGAACTAGATTTAGAGAACCCACTCAGCAGCAGAGCTTAATCTTCCATTTATTGTGCAACAACTTTCTCCCAAAGTTCCTCTAAATACAATTACACACGTGAAATCGGATGACGTTTTCATAAACACCACCTTTGTTGTTCAAACATCAATGTCTCTCTCTGACCAAAGGGTATTACCTCATCGTTAAACAGAAAAACCAGGTAGGTAAACCAGAAGAGCATCACACTAAACTCTTCAAGCAGGCACTGCCCCTCAGCCCCATTTCGGTTGCGCTGTTATCCCTAACCAGACACGGTTTGACTCGGCCTTGGACCTTGCAGCAGCACTCACTGCACAAATACAACGGTTGAGAAACAAATACAACTGGGTTTTGGGTTCATCGTACTTGCATTATTTTGCATACAACTAGCAAGATATTTAATAGTGCATTATCGTAAGAAGCAACCAGCTCCTGACGCTCACCTTACCAGTCAGCACCTCACTAGGAGGCTTTTAGGCTGCCATTTTATAGCAAGATACATCTGCGGCTGCAGAGTAATATCATCTTAAGACCACTGCTGGTTTCCCTATGATAAGAAAGATTGCATGTCCCTTTGCCAGCTCAGCTTTCTCGGTGTATTGTTTAAATCCGTGATGCTTCCGTGTAAAGAGCAGCTAGACAGTGCCTCCTCCCTCACACGTCCCCTTCTGAAAGGGAATTTGTTTCACCCAACACATGACTTCAAAGTCAACCATGAATTCCTGAATGTGAGCAAAACCAACCGCGTACCTCAGGACACCTGCAAGGTCCGCAAACCCTCACCAAGAAAGTAACAAAGCAAGAGCATTTTCTCTAGCAGGGAGAGAAAAGCAGCGTGTACTAACACTTGCTAGAGATAAACTCAACAACCTCTTAAACACAGGCCTGCAGTTTTGCTCCCTAAAGCACTACAGGATTCCAGGCAGACAGAAAAGACAGATTCCTATGTGCCTTTAGAAAGCACTGTTTTATCTATCGCGTGGTTGTGTCCCAGATTGTACTCTTCACCCGGACCGGCTTCTCCAGGCCAGCAACAGGAATAGCGCTGCCCAGAGGTCTTCATACTCAAGGTTTGCCAAAAAGCACATCTTCATTTTGGTTTCTACCCGGCTTTTATCCACCAGTCTGTCCGTGAGCAAAGCAGCCGCAGACTGGCAGAGAAGCCAGGCGATCATCTGGTCGGGTTTCAGGGTCTTGGATGCTAGAACGCTTTCACCCCAGAGGCTTAGGTGAAGCACGTTAGCAGCAACTCTAGCAGACAATCTCTGCAAAAGGAAGGAGAGGGAAGATTAGCCGATCCTGCTGCAACCCCGTCACATCGCTGGCATGTAGCATCTACATTGCCAAAAGACCCCCAGATCTCCCCCCTAAGGCACCGCAAAGTCTCTGTGAATAAAAAAATCTCTTTGTCACCATATATTATCAGGCAGCTGCAGGTAACCCCCCGAGTTTAAGGTCCAGTCCCTGACACAAACATCCGCTGAATTCCCTGAAACTATTCAGCACCTGAACTGTACTTCAGCAAAGACCTTTTGTTTGTCTTTTATCATTACCCGGGCTGCAGTGATACCTGGATGACAGTCCTGAGCCCTCCAGAGTGAAACGATCTACAAACAATACTCCCAAAGGCTGGTTAGACGACTTCTTCAAGACAAGAGTTTCTTACCTTGTTGGGATCCCTCTGAAGCAGCATCTTTATCACTTGCTTCACCTCAAGGGGCACGTGACTGGGCAGGCTCGGCAGCTGGTCTTCACGGTAACTTCTGCTTTCCAGAGTCGAGTCCCCGTGGCTGTAGAAAGGATTGGCCAGGCCACAGATTTCATAGGCGATTGCTCCGACAGCCCAAGCATCGGCTTTACTGTAGTTGATCACTGTGCCTGGCCCAGGTGACGCTGTGATCACCTGTCACAGAGATGGCCATGTTCAAACAAACAGCTCGAGTATAGGCTCTGTGCTAAAACTAATTTTCCATGGTTGAGTCAGCATTTCTGCTGTAATAAACTGAGACTGGAACCAAAGCTAGATTTCATCTAAATCTCTGGTGCAAACATTCCCTATTGATGTGCTCTAGACGCTGCTCAGCCCACCAGCACGCAGGGAGGAGTTTGGTCATTGTGCCTAGGCTTTAGTCGTTGCCCCTGACCAGCGTTCAGAGTCCCAAGGGTTATTCCGCTCTGGGATTTTAGGTAGACAGGAGACGTGGATGAAGAATCAACACCGCACCAGCACTTCCGCAACGCAAGGCAAGGTGCTCCAGGTCAAGCGGACAGTTAAGGGTGTTCTCACTTTTATTACGGTTATCATCAGAGAAATCAAAAGGAATTGTAAATCATTTCCCAACCACCTTGAACTTCATCCAAAAAACTACTGTCGCAACAAAAGGACTGCTGCATAAACTTTTTTAATAGCTACATAGAAAGGGACCCAAGAAAAGACCGAAGAGCAAACTTTTTGTGGTAAAGGTTAATTCTGCCTCATAACACCAACTGATGACGTTTCACCTTTTAGTGCTCGTGTCTGTTTGACAACTGCTCAGGTCTGAAGAGGACTTTTTTTTATTAACGCAGAGATGTTTAGCAAGCATAACTCAAGCTAGGACATGGACCTTCTATGCCACTTTACAGGACACGGCTCTCCATGAGGGAGCGCAGGGTGAGATTAGTTACGCAGTAAACAGCCACAGGGCATGTCTTGCATGACCGAGTTATGTCAATAAGCAGGAACGGGTAGAAAATGATCAATCGGATCGCAGAGGCTTTCAGCAGGTATCACTGTGAACACACACCAGCTGAGACCACATAAGCAAGTGCGCATGCAGGGGAAGGCTCAGGTACAAATAACAGCAGAGTGATGTGCACGCCCACCCTCCACTCCTTCTAGACCTAATCCCACCCTTTTTCAAGTTCCTGTCACAGCCCACACCACAGCTGGGGCTGAAACTTTTCAGTCCCGGCAGCAGGACAAGCAGACAACCAGTAACACAAACCGTTACTACAGGGGGATTTACCTCGGGTGCCATAAGACAGCCGTTGCCGCCCCGATCCACGTAAGAGCTGGTGAAAGGCAGTCTCAAGCCAATGTTTTCATCTGCCAAACAGCAACCGAAGTCCGTGATGACCAGCCAGGGGCAGCCAGCTGTGAACGACACAGGGCTAGCAGAGTTAGCATTCAGTTCGGGTGTACCTGGCTGTGTTAGACACCACATCACATGGACACCAGAGACAGTCTTCAGGAACAATCTCGAAACCCCCAGGAATCAGCACAACCACACGCTGTTTTCCTGCTTGTCCTCTGTATTAGCAGGTGAAATACCGGTTTTGTTAGAACAAAACTTGTTATTCCATTTCCTCTTTAAAAGATATTATTGTTCCCCATCAAATGTGTATCTCACAAAATGTCATGGATGCCATAAAATGGAAGGCACTTAAGGTTAGAAACTCATCCATGCTGGAGGAATATATTCATTTTTTTCCCTTTATCTAAGCAAAAGCTATAGATACATAGATATACACTTAGCTATAGCAAAAGGCTGGAGACCCTTTGCGTTTGTTACCAGACCTTGTCCTGGTGACAAGTCAAACATTGCAAAGTAGAATACGTCATTACTTCTCCAGACTCCGACATGGAAAAAACAATGTTTTACATCATTCCTAACCACATCCAGCATTGCTTCAGAGCAGCTTTTCCTTCCAGAAAAGAAGGATGGCATTAGTGTTGCTGAAAACCTTCCATAGCTGCTGCACCAAGACCCTTAATTACACAGATCTGGCTGCCTGCTATTGTTTCCTGCTCGTTCAAATCTCAATCAAGCTAAAGAAGAGCTCAGGTAATTAAAATCTCAGTTAGAGAGGCTGACAGGAGAACAAGACAATGCAAAGACTGCTTCTGGCTTTAACACTGTCGGTTCCTTTGCCTTCCAATCGATGTTTCATCATCCCAGGGTGCAGCACTATTAACCTGACCTACTGAGAGGTGGGATTTTAAGAACCACGCTGTGCTATTTGGCTAGTGAGAGACGACAGCGCCAAGAGCCTGAAGCAAAGGCACCTCCAGCATCATCAACGTGGTGGTATTATATGCCCATCTGTTCCAGCCAACATTCGCTGTGTTTGTGCAATGTAAAACCTCAGCAATACTCTGCATCTCTCCATCTGATTACAGCACAATGCTCCTTTCAAGTCTGTTTTAATGAGCCAAACCTGAGGCACAGACAGGATAAATGACTTCCCCGATGCTGCAGTGACAGCAAGCGGTAAGTGAAAAACTAAACTTGGAGATTCTTCAAAGGGTTTGTTGCTCGTTTTTTCCCCCAAATGCATGCCTGGGTAGGACTTCCCTGAATACCGACACAACTGCATCACTTCTGTGCCTAACTTAATTGGCATTTCTACTCAGCAATCTACATACCAGAATCAAATTCAACCAGGATGTTGTCAGACTTCAGGTCTCTGTGTGCTATTCCATGTCGAACAAGATGGTCCACGCCTTCCAAGAGCTGTAAAATCATCATCGTGGAGAGACCAACATCCGGACTGCTCTCCCTCAGATACTGCCGCAGGGTACATGGATAACTAGTCAGAACAAGGAAAACCTCTGAATTAGCAACCTGGAAGTTTATCACTTGCGGTCCAACCTCAGTGCTGGCTGGCTGGGGATACAGCAGGCTTGTACGTGCCAAACTCTTCCTGACCTCCACGACGCCTTCCCACCTCCCAGCCTCAGCCTGACACCTCTCCCCTGGCTGCCGCTCTCAAATCCTCTATTTCACAACACCACCCACCACTGAATTTTCAGCACTCCCGCTTGAGTTCAACAACTGTGAATACAATAAGCCTCTTAAACAGCATAGCAAAGGGCTCCAGGTATACAGTGGTCATTCTTGCAATTTTTTTACGTACTGGTGTTATATGTTGCATGAAAGAGGAGGCAGATTAATAATGCAGATTGTATGAGCAAAATGAGGAGATGTTTAAGGACATGGACCTGCTGGAGCGCGTCCAGAGGAGAGCCACGAGGATGATCCGAGGGCTGGAGCACCTCTCCTATGAGGAGAGGCTGAGAGAGTTGGGGCTGTTCAGCCTGGAGAAGAGAAGGCTCCGGGGAGATCTTATTGCGGCCTTCCAGTCCCTAAAGGGCCTACAGGAGAGCTGGGGAGGGACTTTTCACTGGGGCATGTAGTGATAGGACGAGGGGGAACGGCTTTAAGCTGGAAGAAGGCAGGTTTAGATTAAACATTAGGAAGAAGTTTTTCACTTTAAGGGTGGTGAGGCACTGGAACAGGTTGCCCAGAGAGGTTGTTGAAGCCCCATCCCTGGAGGTGTTCAAGGCCAGGCTGGACGTGGCCTTGGGCAGCCTGGGCTGGTGGGAGGTGTCCCTGCCCAGGGCAGGGGGGTTGGAACTCGATGATCTTCAAGGTCCCTTCCAACCTAAACCATTCTATGATTCTATGATTCTATGTGCTGATCAGGAGACAGAACATATTCTTGAAATACAGAGAGGACGGGGCACTTCTCCAGATGCAGGCAGAACAAAGGACTGGGAAACAGAAGGTGCTTTTATGTCAGTGCCACTGCAGCACCCATTCAAAACCAAAACGCAACTGAGAAAGCCAGAAATGCCGAGTGCTAATAAATCTCATTACCGATTCTACTCCATCTCTAGCGGCGTGTTCAGACTAGGGGTGAAGTTCAGACTTAGAAGGGCAGACAAATGGGGACAAGCTCCACATTTCTTACTTTAATTTGGGGTAATTATTAAAAAGAACGGCTTGTCTTCATCGTCGAACAAGAGTTAAAATCTCAAGGACTTGGAACAGGTCTTCAGAGGCATTTCCAAGAGCGTACTCTGCTTTTTGGCAGCAGCCCAGGACAAGTTTTTGCAAGGACCCATGCAGCAGCAGCAGCAGCACTACCTGCTGGGCAGTGTCACAAAAAGCCCAAGTCGCATAACAAGCTTCTCTCTACCTACTTCTTCATCACCAAGAAGAGCGTGCGGCTGTGACCGATCCCTCTGGGATTCAGGCTTAACGGAAGAACATCGGGATAGTCTGCGAAGGCTCCAGGCAGCAAAGGGACTGAGGATGTGAACGCTCGGATCACCTGGATTATATTCGGATGAGGCTGCAACTTCTTCCTCCCAGGGACAGGATTTCTGCGCAAAAGCGTAGATACCACAGATTACATTTGTCTCCTGGCCAGTTCTGATTTATCACAGACACGTCTCTGTTATTTCTGAAATCACTCTTCATTAATATGGCCTGTCCTCCCCACCCGAGGGTTCCAAAGCAGTGTGGAAACACGTTTATTTTGCAGTGAAAAACCTTACAAGGGAGAGCATTAAGGTTGCCCAGTACAGATTACAGGACTGCACAGTAAGCAAATACTCAAACGTTCACATCCTGGAAACCATTTGGTTAGAAAGAACAGTGACAGCAACCTCCCTGCCCTCACAGCCGATTTCCTAACCGGCGCCTCAGCCCAGCTTTTCCCACGTTGATGCAGAGCACCCACAGCCTGAGCAGATCCACCACAGCAGCGGGCAGGTCCCCGCACTTTCTCTGGAGTTCAAAATCTACCCTGGTGCTTCCCACAGCAAAGCGAACCATCATCAAGGCAGTGCCGCACACCAGCGGAGGGTACACAGCCCAAGACTACACCTATGGCTGTTAGGACTTTGTTGTAACTGGATTTCCCCATATACAATGGTTAAACAGGAAATACCGGTGCTTTACCAGCACAGCAAAAGAAGCTTTGCTGGAAAACCTTACACTTAACATGCAGCCTTTAATTTTATTCAAACCCTACTAGCTCTTCCGTGCTGCTAACAAAGGCAGAGCTAGTCACAGGCTGCTTCTTGGTTCAAAAAGAACTACAACAGCAGCTTTAGAGGAAAAAAAAACCCAAACCCAAACACAATTACTTTGCGAGAAATTAAATAAAAGTCAGCTTCACACTAGGCATATCAATTTAGACCCTCTATTTTATGGCAGAGGTAGGAAGCACTCACTACAATGAAAGGCGGGTTACCTATCTGTAGCTGCAAAGCAGATCTCTCCCCTCTCCTCTCCTGAATGTCAAATATCCCTTTGGCTGCTCTGTTGCATTCTCAGCGAGCGACGTACCACACAGCATTCATTATTCATTGGTATTGGCAGCTGAGATGTATTTGAAATTTAAATCAGACAATCTGGACTGCGGACTCCATTGTTTCAAATCAAACAAAGAGACACGTTTTTTAACAAAAAGATAGCTAACTCAGGATAATTTAAAAGTTTCCATCCCATTTTGCACCTTGGTGCTTTTTGCTCACTTCTCACTTGGGTGCAAGAGCGGGAACTGAGTTATTTTCCACTTTCTTTCTCGCCAGTTTCCCTGCACTAGGACAGTTTCCACCTCCCTGCCCAGCACCAATCTTACAACCAAACCAGTTCTAGAATAGTACAGTCAAATTGTATTACAGTCAAATTGTTTGTTGTTTAATACAGTCAAATTGTTACCAATTGCAGGTGTATATTTTTGTAATTAAAAAGCACCATGATGCACATTTAAATGATGTTTAATCAGAAGTAGATTCTCCCAGCCTTTAACTCTGCAGATACCAAAGCATTTTACACATGGGGAAACTAAGACATGGGGCACAGAAGTACCCGGCCACAGTCACCCATCAGACCGCTGGCAGGACCCCAGTTGGTCCCCAATTACTGTCGTGCCCTTCCGACACCCTTCTGGACTATGCCATCCAAGGCAGTACAGTTTAGCTGTAGGTATTCCCCACACGCCAACAAGCCGTGCCACGATCTGCTCCTCAGAGTAAACAAGACTGTGTTAAATCAGTATTTGAACAGCAGTATTGCTACGCAGTCTCCTAACCATACTGGAGAAAAGCACACTGCAGAAGAAATCCCCAAGGCAGCCAGCAGTCCGTCCCTGCGTGATGTTTGAGGCGTGCAGCACTTCTGAAGGCACCGTCCTTTAGACAAAACATAAGCACAGGCCTCCTGAGCTGCTAAGAATCCCAAGACTTCGGTTTTACCTACTTTCAGGAACTATTACAGAAACCTCTGGCCATCTTCTTAACAGTACAGATGTGCTGCAAGATTAATTGATGGGGAAAATTAGCGCGCCACCATTTAAGAACTGCCGCCGTTTCCATCGTGACTATACCTGCGGCCAGAGACGGCTCCATATTCTCCAGCTAAGGCAACCCCCGTGGCTGGAACAAGCTCTTGGCCCATAGCATTGAGGATGGCTTCACTTGACGAACCAGCCTGCAACAGCAATTACACACCACATTGGTTTAAGTTCCAAAATCATCCAGCCTCAATATAGACTGAAAGCAGGTAATCCTGATGCTGGCTCTGTATCTGGAGTTAGATCAACCAAGACTAGATTGAAGGGACTCCCTTCTCTACTTTGAAAATCAGGGAAGGCAATTAACTACTTAAAGAATCTACCGAGGGATGTGGCAAGGCCTTTACTTGCAGAAATAAACCCATTTGTCTCTTCAAATGCATCCTCGACTGTTAGCACTCTGAGCCATATGTTAACGCTCACCTTCAACTTCCAAACCTGACTGGAAAAGCCCACTGCTAAATGCCAGGGTATTTCTGGAGCCCAAGGGATTTCAGATGCTGGCATTTTGGAAGACTCTCTTAGAATATCCACTTGTCACATCAAGTGCCACCAAAAGTCTTCCATGTGACAAGCCACCTGGATTTTTTTAAATGTGGAATAGCTACATTGAGGGTGTGGATCATCAGAGAGTCACCCAGGCTGGGAAACACTGGTGCAGCTCTCTCCCGTTCACTTCACGGCAAGGGGACCTGGCTACTGCCCCACGCCTGTGACCACTGACTCGCACCTCAGCCATGCTTTGCAGAAGAAAATCTATTTCTATCCTGACACCAACAAGGACACCAGTTCCTAAAGCAGTGGCAGCAGTGGATTTCCATTTCTTACACCTTGCCATTACAGCCAGCTTCAGAAAAACTTCTCTTCCAGAAACATCACTGCCATAACCAACAATGCCACCACCAGCAGCTCTCAATGCCGATTCCACAGGAATGATGAACGCTAATTATCTTGCTCTGGGACTGCTCACTAACGATTGATGTCTCCAGTGTCACATATCAACAGCTTTGTTTTGATACGCTCATCATGCGCTACGTAATTAGCGCTTTCAACACTTAAGCATTAAATATTTCAGCCGAACTTTCCCAGTGACAGACAAGGAGATTAAGAACCGATGCCTTACCGAAATGTTCCACATCATTTTGATAGCTAACGGAAAAGCCTCTTTCGGTTGGTGTTTCACTATGGGCTCCTCTTCAGCTGCCTGTGAGGCTGAGCCTTGATCCTGCTGCACGGCTGGCCCCTGCCCTGCGAGACGGCTGCTCTCCGCACGCCCCCGACGATCGCAACAAAAAGGAATAGCTGCTTCATACACAGCAGCACTGCAGCCCTTCCCGATGGGTTGGCCGATGAGATATTCTTCCAGCTTGAAGCCCTGCCAGCGGAAGGAGCTCAGGGGATCTTTCTGCGGCTTGTTCTTTCCGACAAACACTGTCTGAACGGAATAAGAAAAGACAACGATAAAAAAACCCGCTCAGTTATTCAAGACTTCCCAGCGAAGAACTCCCTTTCTGTTTAAGCAGTATTACACGTCCTGTTGTGTTGGTCCTACCTGAAAGGCACAATCAGGCTCTAACCATTAGGCTCAAATCACTGTAAACACAGGGAAAATAATTTGCAGACCATATATTTTCGTCTGAAACAAATTACCCCTAAAACACTCTTTACCAAAGGTGCCCTTTCTGAGGGTGCTGTAGATGCACAGGAAGAAGAGGAATGAGAAGGGGGAGTCATTTGCTATTACAGAACATAAATATGTTTTGTAAAGGCAAGTCTAATTAAACACTTCTAAAAAGAGATGCTTTATTACACTTTTCTCCCCCTCCATAAATAAATCGGGCAATTAGCATTTAAAAGAAAATCTAATTAAGAGCAACAACAGATGGAAAAACAATGCCCTGAGCTTTTGCAGCAGCCAAGTGTGAGGGTTGGTTAGTTAGGAAGAGTGAATCAGTGACAGGAGAAAGCTGGGGGAAGACATCAAGAGACAAAACAAAGCACAGGTGGGCTGTTCTGGAGTTTAACCACAGCATTCACGATCCTGCAGGTCTGGTGGCATCCCAGCTGTCACCTGGACCCATATAACCAAGCGTACTTGTCTGTGAGCTACAACCCCAATGTGCTGGTGGCTGCCCTAGGGATGTGCCCGCTGGCAAAGGGACACAGATTCAGGGACAGTGGAAGGGGGAAGATAAGAAATTTAACTACCCAGTGAGGACAGGGGACAGAAAGCATCCTGAGAAACTTCAGGGGAAGGCAGAACCTCTGTGGGAACGTGTTTGTCTGCCAGTTAGTGGGGCAGGTGACAGCTGGCTCTGAACACCAAAGGTCTATTTTTACTCATGAAATATGTTCGGCACCGTCCGTCCCCGGTGCCCTGCCAGCACGGCCTGCCCCAGCCTGGCGGGGCTCCCATCTCTCTCGGGGACAAGGGACAGACCCAGGGGCTCGACGCCAGCCTCCTAGGACACGAGATCCCCCATCACCAGGGCCCTGACTCCCTCCCTTTGCGGGGGGACAGGGAGTGAGGGGCTCCCCACAGTGAGGATCCCCTCGCTACCTGCTTTAGGGTGGTGAGGGGCTGACAACGCAGGGGCTTCCCCAGTACCTTATTTTTGGGGAGGAAGAGGTGTCTGTGGGGCTGCCCACAGCTGTCCCTGCATTGGGGATGTGCCTGAGGATTGCTCATAGGGATGCCCCCCATCTTCCTTAGGGGGGCGGAGATAGGGAGGCATACCTGAGGGGCTCCCCACAACAAGGACCCCCTCCATCCCCTTCACAGAGCGTGTCTGAGGGGCTCCCCACAGCACGGACCCCCCTTCCCGCTCACAGAGCGAGGACCCCCCCGAAGGCAGCCCCGGGCCTGGGGGTCCCGCAGCAGCACCCCCCCCCCCCTCCGGAGGGGACGCCGCACCTGGATGTGGCGGCACGCCGCCTCGGCCCGTCGCTGCTCCTCCAGGCGCGGCTCCACCAGCCCCAGCGCCATGGCCAGAGCCAGGCAGGCCCCGCCGCGGCCCCGCCGAGCCACGGCCGCCAACCCGCCGGACGGCCCCCGCAACAGCAGGCGGCGGGCGGCCGGCAGCCAGGCCAGCCATGGCCGCCACGGCTGGGGCGGCGGGGCGGGCCGGGGGTCGCAGCGAGGAGCGCGGGGCGGGCGGCAGCGCGGCAGCAGGCGCAGGGCCCGGGCCAGCAGCAGCCGCACCGCCATGGCCGCCGCCGCCGCCACCTCCCCCTTTCTCCTCAGCACGGCAAGGGGCGGGGCCGCGGCGGGGCGTCACCCGCGTGCGGAGGGGCGTCACCCGCGTGCGGGGGGGCGTCACCCGCGTGCGGGGGGGCGTCACCCGCGTGCGGAGGGGCGTCACCCGCGTGCGGCGGGGCGCCACGCCCCCCACGCACCGCCGCCGGCGGGGAGAGCGGCGCGGGGGGGGGAACACGGGCACGGAGCGGGGCACGGCGGGGAACGGAGCGGGGCACGGCGGGGAACGGCGGGGCACGGAGCGGGGCACGGCCCCGGTGCACGGCGGGACACGGCCCGGGGCACGGAGCGGGGCACGGCGGGACACGGAGCGGGATACAGCCCGGAACACGGCGGGGCACAGATCGGGGCACGGCCCCGGTGCACGGCGGGGCACGGAGCGGGGCACAGCGGGGCATGGAGCGGGACACGGCCCCGGTGCACGGTGGGGCACGGAGCGGGGCACGGCTCCGGAACACGGCGGGGCACGGCCCGGAGCACGGATCGGGACACGGAGCGGGGCACAGCGGGGCATGGAGCGGGACACGGCCCGGTGCACGGCAGGGCACGGAGCGGGACACGGCCCGGGGCACGGAGTGGGACACAGCCGGGCACCAGCAGGGCACTGCCCTGGGCACGGCTTGTGCATGGCCGAGGCACAGCCCGGTGCACGGCAGGGCACAACCTGGGACACAGCAGGGCACGGAGCAGGGCAGCGGCAGGACACTGCCCTGGGGATGGCCGGGGTACGGTCTGGTGCACGGCAGGGCACGGAGCAGAGTGCAGCCCTGGTACGGACTGGCGCCATGCAGGGCACAGCCCGGGACGCGGCAGGCACGGAGCGGGGCATGGAGTAGTGCACAGCAGGGCATGGAGCATGGCCAGGGCACGGCCAGATGTGCAGCAGGGCACAGTCCGGCGCGTGGCAGGGCATGGAGCAGGGCACGGCCCTGGGCATGGCTTGTGGACAGCCAGGACACAGCAGGGCACAGCCCAGGACACAGCAGGGCACTGCCCTGGTTGTGCCTTGTGCGTGGCCAAGGTACGGTCTGGTGCATGACTGGGCACAGAGCAGGACACAGCTGGGTGTGCCTTGTGCACGGCGGGGCACGGAGCGGGGCACGGAGTAGTGCGTAGCAGGGCAGAGAGCACGGGCACTGCCCTGGGCATGGCTTGGGCACAGCCAGGGCACAGCCCGGTGCACGGCAGGGCAGGCAGTAAGGCACAGCCCGGGACACGGCACGGCACAGAGCCCTGCCCTGGGCATGGCTCGTTGTCCTGGTTTCAACTGGGATAGAGTTAATCTTCTTCCTAGTAGCTGCTTGTGGTTTGGGTTTAGTATGAGATGAATGTTGATAACGCATAGGGTTGTAGTTGTTGCTAAGTAATGTTTATATTAAGTCAAGGATTTTTTTCAGCTTCCCCTAGGAGGTGAAGGGGAGCATAGGCAGGACAAGCTGACCAAAGGAATATTCCATACGGCAGGCGTCACGCTCAGTATATAAATGGGGGTTGGCCGGAGTGGGGCAGGAATCACCGCTCTGGATGGGCTGGGCAACTGATCATCGGGTGGTGAGAGCAACTTGTGTTGTATCACTTTATTTTGTATATTCTTTTACCATTATTAGTATTATTCTTACTGTTCTTTTCCTCGTCCGTTACAGTTCTATTAAACTGTCTTTATCTCAGCCCACGAGGGTTTTTTTCCCCCCTCCTTTTCTCCCTCTTTGCTGTACCCTACCGTGGAGGGGAGGAGTGAGCCAGCGCCCGCGTGGTCCTTGTTGCTGGCCAGGGTTAAACCCCGACACCTGTGCACAGCCCAGTGCACACAGGACACGGCGCACGGCACAGCCCGGTGCAACGCCGGGCACAGAGCCGGACACGGCTGGGGATGGCCGGGGAGGGCAGGAGAGCGCCGGCCATGTGGGCAGCACTGCCGTGGCCACGCTTTGGATCCTGCCGTGTCCTGGTGGTGTCCTGCCCGCGCAGCCAGTGTCCTCCTGCCCTGCCTGACAGCAGGGCAGCCCGGGGGCCGCGCTTCCCCGTTGCCTGTGATTCATCATTTGCTGCAACTGCAGGAGATAAACCAGGACTGCTTTTATTTCACTTGGGCGTAGGCAGTAATGCCCAACCCAGCACTGGTTCGGAAATAGAACACATTCATTGTTTCATTGTGCATAATTAAATTAATAGTACAATCAGCAAGCAGCATTACTGTGGAGACACAAAACTCTCCAGAAGCCCCCTAAAACTCCTCTTCCTCTTTGTCCCCACAAATGGAATAAAAAGAAGAAAAAAAAGCTGGAGAGAAACAAGCAAAGGACACGCTCAGCACGATAACCATCCAGTTCCAGCAAATCGCTAATCTGAATTGGCTGAGGTGGATGAAGCCTTTCCTGTTTGCTTTTCCTTCTCATTTAGAGCTGAAGAATTCAGCATTTTCCCAAGCAATGATTTTTGCATTATTCAGGAGTCATTTCTGTACCAACGAGCCTAAGCTTGAGCCGTGCATCAAACCCTTTTCCACCTGTGATCTCCCCCCTCGCCTACAGTGATATCTGGACTCTTTTTTTTTTCTAATAACAGGGAATTTCTACAATTTGATTTCGCCATTTCCCTGGGGTGAGGTGGGGCCGGCACCTGCGAATCAGCACTGATCAGAAAACGAGTGAGAGGAACGGGTAGCTTAACACTATAAACACATTTCCCATTGCATCGTTCCCAAAAAGCCGCTTACATGCTGGGGAAATTGGGGAAAACCATCTTCCCCGGCTGCTGAAGGGCAAAGGCTGGTGGTGGCCACGCTGCTCACACCTTCTTCAGGTCCTCAGGGCCGAAGGAGAGCGGCAGCAGCTCCTCCAGCCTCTTGACAATATAGGTGCCATCCGCTTTGGTCAGGTAGACATCCCAGTCCGTGCCGAACTGGAGGAGAAGAGAGAGGGGAAGTGCCTTGATGCAAAACCTGCGCTTCTTCCTCAAATTATTCAAATAATCCTTTTTTTTGGCCAGGTTTGGGGTGAGTACGCCCCTCTATTGCATGCATTTTGGGGCAGCTTTTCAGCATCATCTGCCGTGGGGCGTATTTTGGGCTCAGATCCTGTGGTTTTGCCCCCCTCACAAGGTGAGTCCTGGTGCTTCTGAACCTGATGAATCTGGCCTTCGAGCCGAGCCCCACAACCCATTAAATATTAACCACCCAAAACCAGGCTGCGGGTGCTGGGGTGCCCACGGGGAGCAGGGAGGTGAGAGCAGGACGGGCTCTGCAGGGAGCTCAGTTTTTTGCAGGAAAACCCCCATTTTCAGGCTTGGCAGAGCCAACTGAGGGCTCTGGGGCTAAACTCTGCACCCAGCAGCTCCTGGGAGGAATAAAACCCCCTGGGGACGAGTTAATGAATTACCACCGGGCACCCGCTCCCGTGGGACAAGGAGGAATGACCATTTCCCAGCGGATAGTCCGATTTGAGAAGACCGGAGCCAGCCCTGGGGGCTGCAACGCCCCCTTTGCACCTCTGGGTGATTTGGGGATGATGCCTGGGGTTCAGGGGATGATGCCTGGGGTCAGGGATGATGCCTGGGGTCAGGGGATGCAGGGCCCCCACGTGAACCATCACCTCTCTCATCACTTGTCTGCAGGCACCGCAGGGCACGATGAAGTGGTCCCCCATGTCACTGCCAAAGGAGAAGGGCACAGAGCTGAGTCTTGGGGCAGAGGGGGAACACCTGTAGGAGACCTTCACGCACCAATAAATACAGAGCCACAGCAGATTTCCCCCTGCGATTCCTAAAAAAAAAACCCCATGCAAAAACCTGCCTCCCCCCCCCCCAAAATGCTGGGGCTGCTGCAGCAGAAGCTGCTCCTTGGGTGCACCGGGGTTTTTCCTGCTGGCCCCCACACCCGTCCCTTGCCGTGCCGGCTCTCGGCACACCCTTACCTGGCGATGGCCATGGCCTTGAAGCTGGTGTGCCCCTCGGAGATGGCTTTCTGGATGGCGGTGCGCTCGGCGCACACCCCCAGGCTGTAGCAGGCGTTCTCCACGTTGCACCCTGTGGGGAAGCCACCGGCACCCGCTCAGCCACCTTGAACCCCGCCGGCTTCCTTCTGGGTGATTTTGGGAGGGGGGGGGGGGGAATTTGCAAAGAAAAGGCATATTCTGTGTGCACCACCCAATCCCAGGCTCTAGCCAACGTATTCCCCGCTTCCCCTATTTATTTCCTGTATTTTCCCATCCGCCGCAATCTTTGGCTCGCTGCAGCTGGGGCCGAGGGGGGGGGACCAGCGCGCTGTGCCAACCCCACTGCACCCCCACGCATGGCCACAGGGTTGCGTGGGGGACCCCAAAACCCAAAGTGTGTGTGGGGGGGTGTCATACGGCCCCCGACTTACCGGAGAAGATCTCCCCGCCAGCGGTGAGCAGCGCGGCACCCACCGGGAAGCGGCTGTAGGGGCAATAGGCACAGTTTTTGGCCTCCCGGCTGCGGCGCAACAGGAGCTGCAAACACTCACCCTGGGGCTGGCCCGGGGGGGCAGAGGGGGCCGGCTGCTGCCCGCCACCCTCCATGCCTGCACCCGCCTGCCCTGCCCGCTGACGCTGCAGTTAAATATTTCCTCGCCTGGAAAATAGGCTGGCCGGCCCCGCCAGGATAACGCCCCGGCATGCAGCCGAACCCTGGGAAGCATCACTGGGGACAACCCTGACTCCCAGAGCATCGGTCTCAGGGGGTCCCGCGTCCCCTCCCCGCCTGCTTTCTTCATTTCTTCTGATTTCTCCTTTTTTTCTCTCTCTCTCTTTTTTTTTTTTTTTTTTACCTTTTCCTTTCTCTGTCCCGACAGACCTTTTGGCCGCCGCCGCCTCGGTGGTGTTTTTTTCCTCCTCAGTTGAAAACTGGTTGCGCAGCTCCACAGGAAAATGTCATTAAATCACTGCTGAGGGGGAAGAGAGGGGGGAAGAGCAGCTCCTGGTCAGTGAGACCAAAAGAAATAAATTAATTTGATTGAAAACAGAAAAAAAAAATAAAAAAATCACATTTTCCCAGGTCTTTTACCTACAAGATGCCAGGCAGCAGGGAAAGCTGGCTGAAGACAGAGGCAATAAAAGCCCGTTTCGGGATGCCCTCATGCCGCTCCGTCCCGAATTTGTTTTGGCCGGCGCTTCTGTGGCAATCAGCCCATGTGGAGTAAAGGGCTCTTGGGATGCCAGGCTGATGAGCAAATTGCTCTTTATTTAAAGATATCTTGTTTTTTCCCTTTGCTGGAGAAGCTTAATGCCCCGTTTTCCCGCTGCAAGGATGGACGTCACAGCCCCTGTTCATTTGTCACTGGGATTTTTGTCCAATTTGCTGGATTTTGGGAGGATTTTGACCTTACCCGCCAGTTTTGCCAGCAAATCTTGGCACTGGGGCGCTGCTGACAAACCACAACAAGCTGGGACGTGGCACACGAATTGGCAGCAGCTTCTGATGTGGTATAAACTCTGAGAGCTGAGAATGGAGTGCAGGGCAGCGAGAGGACCACAAGGCACCCCAAAACCACAGCCGGGACACTGGGATTAGTATTATCCCAGGGAATAACCAGGTGACCCACCTTCCTCAGGCTGTGCAGGTGCTCGTTCACCCTGGAACCTAATGACAACAGTTATCTACTTGTGAGGGTAGTCATTCAAGGCAATAAGCAGCTAGAGGAGGGATCAGCAACACTGAATCAGCTCAGAGCCCTTTTTTCGGCTTTTGAAGTGCAAATCCCAGTTGTTTTCCCGTCTAAAAATGAGCCACAGATGCTGCTGTTCCCCGGATTCTGTTACGCAGTGCTATCCCCCCCAAAAACCTGGGAAAGAAAAAAAAAAACCAGCCCTGGGGCAGCTGATGGGAGGCATTGTAGGAGCAGACCGGAGCAGGGGGGACCCCTCTCCTAAATAATATGGGATGTATAAATAAATGAGGTTTTGGGGAGAGTTTAAACCTGCCCTGTTGATAGAAACCCTGCAGAATTAAATAAAGAGTCCTTACCTCTGTCGATAAGGGTGAGAACAGAAATAATGAGAGATAGAGGCTGGCATGGATAGAAACCTTCCTCATTTGCACTAATTCCCTAATTGCCACCTCCCCAAAACCATCCTGGCGCTGGGAGCAAACCAGCAAACCACACAAACTCCCGCATTTTTTATTATTTTGGCTGCAAAAGCCTACGAGGTTGCCGAGGCCGTGGCAGCGAGAGGAGCGGGGCCAGCACTGCTTGCTTGTGAAGCAGCTATTTTAAGGTTGCAGTTGCTTTGCTCGAGCCATAGAAAAGCTGGGAAGCTGCTGGGAAATGGCTTCCTGCTCCCTGCAGCACCCCCACTCGGGTTTTCCTCCCCAAATTAATTAAAAACGGGGACACATGCTGTCATTTTACCCCTTTCTCCTCCCCAGTTTTTAATCCCAAGGCAGCCAGAGCATCTTTGTGGGTCCCCGAGCCCAAGGGTCTTCCCGCTGTACCCACAAAAAGCCCCAGGTGGTAAAAAAAAAAAGACTAGAAATTAGGGTTTGAGCTGAAGGAGCAGAATCCTGAACAGCCTCAGACTCCACTGCGGGGCTGAAATCCCGCAGGCACTCCGTAGCGCTCCCCAAAAATCCCCCCCGGGTTGTGCTGCTCAGAAATGGCACTTCATTTTCCCCGGAGAGAAGCCATCCCAGGGCCTCAGCCAGCATTAAAAGCAACAGGTTAAAAGCCAAAAGCTCAGCCCAAGAGGGAGGACCTGGCTGGCTTGGAAATAATAGGGAAAAATGGGATTTCTGGAGCAAAAAATGCCAGCCAACCTGCAGGATCTGCAAACCCCAGCACACCCCCTCGTGCAGCACTCAGGTTTGGGGAAAAAAACCTTCTTTCCTCCTGCCAGGGTCAGGAGACGATGTCCGACCCTCCCAAAAATCATTCCCCTGGATCCTGCCCTAATTTCCCCCCTGCGTGGGTGGGCTTTGGTGCTGGGGGTCTGGCTGCTGCATGGGAGAAAGGGAGGGATGTCTTTATTACACCAGCTTCTTTATTTCCCTGCCTTGAGTGTGAACCGAGGGCGACGCGGCGTCGCGGGGAGGTGGAGCAGCCCACGGAGAGCTGCATCCCCGCAGCCGCCGTCGCTCCCGCAGCAGGCGCAGGCAGCAGCCGGAGCACAGCGGCATCCTCAGCCAAACGGCTCCGCATCCTCCGTGGGCAGCCGGCATCAGATACGGGCAGCTGCATCCCACCGCACCGGGGTAGGGGCATCCCCCCTTGGGGGGGGTGGGGTTGGGGGGTGTAGGGGCACCCCCCCAGCCAGCTTTGGGGGTCCGGGGCAGCGCAGGGGGGTCCCCTCCGCTCGCAAAGGGGGTATCGGCGGAGCTGGGATTAGCGGAGGCGTGCGTGGGGGTTGGGGGGGGGCCCCTCGGCAGAGCGGAGATGCTGCCCTGGCGCCGGAGCAAGTTCGTGCTGGTGGAAAATGAACGTAAGTGCAAAGGCACAAAAAGCCTGGGGCCGGGGCTGAGCTACGCCGCGTTGCTGGCCGGATTTCTGCGCTCCTGCCCGGACCTCCTGCCCGACTGCCCGCTCGAGCGGTTGGGCAGCGTCTTCCGCGGAAAACGCCAGAAAGTGGAGCTGAATAAGGAGGACCCGACGTACACAGTGCGGTACCTGGGCAACGCCGTCACCCTGCACGCCAAGGGTGAGGGCTGCACGGAGGAGGCGGTGGGCAAGATCTGGGCTAAGAGTGACGCAGGGGCCGGCGGGGCCAAGATGAAGCTGACGTTGGGACCCCAAGGCATCCGTATGACCCCCTGTGAGAAGGGAGCCCGCCGGCCGGGCCACGCGTACCTCCTGCACCGTATCACCTACTGCACCGCTGACCGCCGGCACCCCAAGGTCTTCGCCTGGGTTTACCGACACCAGGTGAAGAACAAGGCGGTGGTGCTGCGCTGCCACGCTGTCCTGGTCTCCAAAGCTGACAAGGCGCGTGCCATGGCCCTGCTCCTCTACCAGACCTCCGCCTCCGCCTTCAACGAGTTCAAACGCCTCAAGAGGCAGAACGATTTCCGTCACGTCCAGCAGCAGCTCCTGGGTGACACCATCGTCCCCTTGGTGCCCCTACGCAGGCTGCTCAACACCAAGTGTCCCTACCGCCCGCCGGCCGAGAGGGCCCGCTGCGCCCCCCGCCTCAGCTCCATCCTGGAGGAGGAGGAGGAAGAGGCCTTTGGCACTGGGGCACCCCGGGGGGACGGCGGTCCCACCACCGTGCTGCGGCTGGCCAGGGAGATGAGGGGGTGCAGCCTGCGTGGCCCCCGGCCCCTGGCATGCTGAGCTGCAGCGGCGGGTCACCCCGTTTCGGGGACAAGGTGCTCTCCCTGAACCCCAAGCCGAAGTCGGACCCTCCTCGGGGATGAATCTGGAGACAGAGGCTCCGTTTGCAACGAAGAACCCCAGGGGGGTGGGTTTGCACCCCATGGACCCCCCCAACTCCCGCACACGAACCTGCTCTTGTGCCTCCTCTGCAGCGGCCATAATAAAGTCGATGTGTGTTTTCTGTGGTGTAACGGCACCTGTGTCTCGCCTGGACCGAGCCCTGGACAATGGGAGAGGAGGAGTTAAGCTCAGCAATGAGGCAGTTTGGGGAGGTTTATACTGAATTTCGGGGGCTTTATACCAAATTTACCCCTTACAAGGGAAGCTAAGCTGAGGGAGGGGGGGGCTGCAGTGTCTCCGGTTCTTTCTGCACCCTCCCTGCGGCACCAAGGGCTAGTGAGAGCTGCTCCGCGTAGTCATGGCAACTTGCTTTTTTAAATATAGAGCTGGGGGGGGCGGGAGGGGGGGGGCCGCAGCACAAGGCCGCCCACACTGGGGAGGCTGTGATGGGGGTTTGGATCCTCGGACCCCCGGCGGAGAGCGAGGACTGCCTGCAGTCCTCATTGCCCACCCCAAAAGCAGCGCCGAGGCCCTGAACATCAATAATTTACCAAAAATTACTATTTTTTCCTCTCCCCTTTTGCTGCTTTCCCAGAATAAGCAATGGCAAAGGGAAAGGGGGGGGGGGGGAGAGCAGGGTCTTGAGTTTGTCATGTGCGCCCCCCCACCCTGGCCGCAGCCCTGCATGGGGTGCAGAAGGATCCTACAAAATGGGGCTGGGGGCTGCATCCCCATGAGCCCCACGCTGTGCCACATCCTCGCAGTGTGTGTGTGTGGGGGGGGTCCTTTGGGGTTCTGCTGCCCCACACCCCAGTGAGGGGGTGTAAACACCCCACAAACCCCCCCCCCCCCAAGGCGCTATAGGGCTGGGGTTTGGGCAGACCACCCCCTCCCCAGCCCCGGGGTGGGGGTAAAGGCTTTGGCCTGACACCCCCCAGGCTTAGGCGGGGGGAGCTGGGATTTAGGCCACCCCCCCACCTTAAAGCCCCGGGGCAGGGGGGGGGGGGGCGTTAGAGCTGCCACCCCCCACGGGGGTATTGGTACTTGGGCCCTGCTACCACAGCCCTGCTGGGGGGGCTGAGACTTGGGCTAATCCCCCCCAAAGGCCTCGTGTAGCGGGGGTTTAGTGTGGCCTCCCAACACTCCGGGGGGGGGGGGCACTGGGACCCGGCCTACCCCCCTTCCCCCCGCAAGGCCTCGGGGCTGGGATTGACCCCTCTACCGCCCTGCGGGGCGGAGATCCGGCCCTCCTCCCCCCCTTCCAGGCCCTGTGGGGTGGGATCCGCCCTCCCCCGGCCCCCCAACACGGCTTCGGGGGACCTCAAGGCCTTTCGGGCCGAGTTGGGCCCTCTCCCGCACCCCCCGGGCCCGGAGCGGCGCTCCTGGCGGACCGCGTCTCTATGGTAAGCGGTGGGGCCGGCCAGAGCGTCGCGGGTTTCGTCACCACCCGGCGCCGGCGCGCTGTTGCCGCGGTAACGGCGGCGATGGAGGGCGGCGGGAGGCCCTCGGCCGCGCAGGCCGCGCTGTTGGCCGCCAGCACCGCCCTCACCGCCCTGTTCTACTCCGTGTACCGGCAGAAGGCCCGCGTCGCCCGCGGCCTCGAGGTGGGTGCCAGGGGACCCCCCGGCGGCAGGGGTGGGGAAGCGCCGGGGCCTGGGCCCGCACCGCGGCCTGGTGCCGTCGGCTAAGCCGCGGCCTCTCGTTTCCTCCCCGCAGGGCGCCAGGAGGGTCCGGCTGGACGGGGACCTGCGGGCGGTGCTGCTGGAGGCGCCGGGGCGCTGCGTCCCCTACGCGGTCATCGAAGGTAGGGGAGGAGTGCGGAGCGCGAATGACGGGGGAACGTTCTCACCCCAACCGCCCCCTCGCCGGGGCGGGGGGGGCGGTTCGTCCCCAGCCCCGCGGTTCTGCTGCTGGCAGCTCATCTGCCCCCGTCAGGCGGCCGCTGGCTATCCTGACAGCTCAAAACACGAGCTGCTGGCTCTTCAGCCTCCCCCATCTTAGAATCACAGAATGGTTTAGGTTGGAAGCAACCTTAAAGACCCTCCAGTTCCGGCCATCTGCCCTGGGCAGGGACACCTCCCACCAGCCCAGGGTGCTCCCAGCCCCGTCCAACCCGGCCTTGAACACCTCCAGGGATGGGGCAGCCACAGCTTCTCGGGGCAACTTGCGCCAGGGGCTCACCACCCTCACAGGGAAGAATTTTTTCCTTATATCTAATCTGAATCTTACCTCTTTCAGTTTAAAACCATTCCCCCTTGTTCTATCGCTCCCCTCCCTGATCAAGAGTCCCTCCCCAGCTTTTCAGTAGCCCTTTAGGGACTGGAAGGGGCTCTAAGGTCTCCCCAGAGCCTTTTCTTCTCCAGGCTGAACACCTCCAACTCTCTCAGCCTGTCCGTACAGCAGAGGGGCTCCAGTCCTGGAGCATCTCCGTGCTCTCCTCTGGACGTGCTCCAACAGGTCTTATTCAGATACTGCCCATACTCGCTGTACACAATAAGAAATGGAGCAGATGATTCACGAGCACCTCACACGCGCTTCGGATTTGTCTTCCAGGCGTGGTGCGGTCCGTTAAGGAGACCCTGAGCAGCCAGTTTGTGGAGAACTGCAAGGGTGTCATTCAGCGGCTGACGCTGCAGGAGCACAAGATGGTGTGGAACCGAACAACCCACCTCTGGTACGTACCCAGTGCCCACAAATTACAGCTTTCAGACCGGCTGAGCTGCCCTCAGAGGGCCTGACACGCTGAGGTGACTTCAGGTGTGGCCAGAGTGACCAAGGTGCCCTAGACCTGGACCCCACAGTGCACTGTGGCCCCATTACAGCTGCCAAAATGGGACATGTTCGGCTGTTTTCAGGGCTGTATCCTTTCAGAGTTCACACAGGGTCTGTAGATGGTGAGCACGTAGAGTAACCCAACACGGGCAGAGCGTTTGTCAGCAGCCCCACGTTGTTGTTATGGAGATGGCCACAGGGTGGTATTTCCCAAGCAAAACGACACCTTCAAGACAGAAATTCAGTTGGATTTGGGCGATACCTGGACCCAGGGGACCTGAGGATGGTCGCAAGAGGAGGCTGTCCCACGAGAGCACAGCGATGCTCTTTGAGCCTCGGTTAATTGGATAATGCTTATCAAACTTGCGTGTGTGATAGGCAGCACTTCTGCTCACGGGGCGGTTTGTGGCAGCTGGGAACGCCACGGGGCGATGATGGGGAATTAGGTGGGCTGAAGTGCTTTCCTGGTGACGGTGGAAGCCCACGCTGCTTCTGCGGGGACTGCAGAAGCGTTGAGGTGAGGGCGGAGGGCCTCGTGCACACCCGGACGGTGCCACAAAGGAAAAGGCGCCGCTGTCCGGTGAGTCCCATCCAAATAAACTTCGCTCAGGGCAGGTGATGGCTAGCAGTGCCCAAAACCAGCAGGTCAGCCCAGGCGGTGTTTCCCCGCCGGCCTCGGGGGAAGCGCTAACACTCGCCTTTGCTTTATCCCCAACTCTTTCCCCAGGAACGACTACGAGAAGATCATCCACCAGAGAACCAACACCGCCCCCTTTGACCTGGTCCCTCAGGAGGACAGCGCCGGCGTCACCGTCAGGGTGATGAAGCCACTGGAGGCCGCCGAGCTCAGCCTGGAGACGGTGTACGAGAAATTTCACCCCTCCGTCCAGTCCTTCACTGACATCATCGGCCACTACATCAGCGGTGAGCGCCCGAAGGGCATTCAGGAGACGGAGCAGATGCTGAAGGTGGGCACGGCGGTGACGGGGGTGGGAGAGCTGGTCCTGGATAACGCCACGATCAAGCTGCAGCCCTCGAAACAGGGCATGCCCTACTACCTGAGCGCCGTGGATTTCAACTCCTTGCTGCAGAAACAAGAATCTACCGTCCGGCTCTGGAAAATCCTCACCGTCATTTTCGGTTTTGCCACCTGTACTGTCCTCTTCTTCATCCTACGGAAGCAATACCGGTATCGCCGAGAGAGGCAGCACCTCAAGCAAATGCAGGATGAATTCCGGCAGGCCCAGGAGCGCCTGATGCGCGAAATAAACACGGAGGGTGGAGAGACGCTCAAAAACGCCTGTGTCGTCTGTTTAAGCAACACCAAATCCTGCGTCTTCCTGGAGTGCGGGCACGTTTGCTCTTGCACTGAGTGCTACCAGGCTCTCCCCGAGCCCAAAAGGTGCCCGATCTGCCGACAGGCCATCTCCAGGGTGGTGCCCTTATACAACAGTTAAATTTCTGTGGCCAGGGGGGAGCTTTTGGCATTAAAGCTGCATCTCGCAAAGGGGATTTCTCACCTCGCTGCTTGGGTGTTTGATTTGGGGTTGATTTTGGGGAAGGGGAGGGAGCTGGAGTGAGCAGGGTGGAGAACCGGGTCTTAAAAGGTGACGGTCCGGCTGATCAGTGCTCACGTCGCGCTCTGGAGGTTTTCAGGGGGGGAGATGAGGGTTTGTCGCAAAGGGCAACGAGGATTCCTTGCAAAGCGCACGGCGCTCAGCTGGGAGATGCAGTTTCAAGCTCTTCTGTTAAGAGTCGGACTCTCAGGGTTTGCGCCATGGTTTACTCAAATAACTGGCTTATAAAAATGTTGTGGGGGTAAAAAAAGGAGTGTTATGGCTTCTCAGAGGCCGCAGAATTCGGCCGATGCTGCCACCTGGCTCCAGGGACCAGGTGGGCTTTCAGAGAGCTCGTGTCGGGGTTTGTGTGAACACAAGTAATTTTGCGATTGTCCACAAAATCGGTTTGTGACCGTATCGCTCCAGGATGTGAGAATGGGGAGGTGAAAACGCTGCGGCTGATTTCTGCACTTGGCTTGAGCTGGGATAGAAAATGGGATGTAAAGTAATAAAACAGGATGAAAAGTGTGTTTGTGTGGGTTAATTACGTGACCCTGAAGGGGGGGTGACGGGATCTGCTGCCCCTCTGCGCTCCCTGGGGCGGACACGCTGTGCTGACCGACGCCGGAGGAACATAAAGCGCTGTCTGGAGCGGTGACGGAGGTTGGGGTAAGGGGGTGGGATCGTGTCCCTCTGCGCTGAATGCGACACCGGTCACGACAGGCACCGCTGTCCCCTGGCTGTAACGCAGGCGGCACCAAAACCCCAAACTTTCACACAGAAAAGGAAAATTCCCTTCCCTGACTCCTCCATTTTGCTGTAAATCATGTCCGGTAACCGCACCTGAGAGGGTTAATGAATGCAAAGCGACGCTTCAATTGTCATTTGCTGTGGAGGGCACCCAGTTTTCAGTTAGAGAAACACAGGGTTGGGGCGCGGGGGGGGAGCCCCGGTTTTGGGAGCCTGGAGTAGGGCCAACTGAAATTCCAGGGGCTGCTTCAGCCCCTGGGATTTGGGGGAAGACCCCGCGCTGCGTCCGATGCCCGCGGGCAGGCAGAGACACTTGCGTCCCGCCCTGAGGGGTCTGCTTTGCCCTCAACTGCCGGGAAGAAGGATGAATTTAAGAAGGAAACGGGGTTGTTTCCTCGTTAAACGTTAACCGGCCAGGCCGGGCAGCGTCTGAAGGCTGCCGCGGTTGTGCGGCACAAACCCACCGGCCCAAGGAGCGGCCGCAGCGCCGGGAAGGGTGGCATCCAGCCTGTCCCACCAGCTGTAGATGGCGGTGGCTGCCTTCCGCAGCGAGGCTGCCTGCCTGCGCGCTGCCTGCCCGCGGGGAAAGACGGAATCCCAACAGGAGAAGCCAGAATCCGGCTCGCTGGCAGAGACATCCCTCCTCTCCCCGTGGTTATCGCCCTGCTGTGCCCTTCGTGCCCTTCTGCTGCTGCTGACGGAAGACAAAAAAAATCTCCTTTTATCAGCTGCTCAAAGTGCATCGTGGAAAAAAAAACACCACAAACCACAACAAGAAAACCCCAAGATTTTCCCCGAGCGATCGGCTCTGCCAGATCACTCTGCTGTCTTCCCAAGAGCATGGATTTAAGGTCCAGACCAGCTGAGACCCCGACTCCTTTTCCGAAAAGAAGTTTTTTTGCTGTAAATATCATATTTAGAGGCTTTTTTCCCCCCCCCGTCATTTCTGCCCATCTCTCCCTGTGCCATATCAAGGTTTTGCCTTTCCCTCCCCTGGTTGCGGTCTCCTGGGGACCAACCACCCCAAAAAGCCTCGTCCCCTCAATGGGGACAGCTGGTGGTCATCCCCCCTCAGGCAGACCGGTGCAGGGTGCAGCCTCGAGCCTCGGCGTTTTCCCCGGGGAACGGAGCCATCACGCAAAGCCTAAAAATACACCTTTGGGGGGGCTGCGCTTTCCCCGTTACCTTTCGCCTCCTGTTGTCAAGCTTTCCCCTGTGATATCTCAGGCGTAGACGCAACCTTATGTAAGGAGCTGACAGCTCGGGGGTGTGCGGGGGTGCGGGAGAGGGGCTCGCGCGGCTCCCGCAGCTGAGGATTTCGGCAAATGAGGGGTTTGGAGATGGGAGCAGCCCTGAGGCAGCACACCCCGGGCCCCTGTCCTTTCCATGCCACTGTCCCGCTCAGCCCCAAAACAAGCTGGGCTCTCTCTTCCAGAGAGATCTGCTGGTCGAGACGCCGTAACCTGGCGCAAATGGGGTTTTTGCCGCTGTTCCCCTGACTCTGCTTTGCCGGGGATGCACCAGGGATGCCCAAACGCTCCTCACGTAGCTGTGGTCTTCCCCAAAAAAGATGGCTCCAGCCTTCCCATCGCCCCTTGGCCGGGCTGGCTCGCTTTGCCAGGCAATAATCCTGATGTCCCGTGCTGCTGCAGCAACACTGCAGGGAAAAACCCCATGGAAAGCTTGCAGCGACCCAAAAGCCCTCCTGCAGTCCCCCCGCCGGGAAAGGCTTGCGCAGGGACACTTCCTGGGGACCAAGAGCACCCAGACCCACTCCCCACATCACAGCCCCCCACGAAGAGGTCCCACGATGGCTCATTTCTGCTGGACTCTGCAGGAGAGATGTGGGGCTGAGCCCACACTCCATGGCACAGGCGCTGGGCCCCCCAGGGATGCTGTGGGGTAGCTCCACACTCAGCAGGGGTGATGCGGAGCAGCTCTGAGCTGCCCAGGAGTGGTTGTGGGGCAGGCCAGGCTCCCCAGGGATGCTGTGGGGCAGCGTGGGCTCACTGGGGATTGCTGTAGGGCAGCTCCAAGCTCTACAGGGGTAATGTGGGGCAGCTCCAGGCTCCCCAGGGGTGCCTGTTCGGCAGCTTCAGAGTCCCCAGCGTTGCTGTAGGGCAGCTCCAGGCTCCCCAGAAGCAGTTGTGGGGCAGCTCGGGGCTCCCCAGGTATGCTGTGGGGCAGCTCCGAGCTCCCCGGCGATGCTGTGGGGCAACTCCGAGCCCCCCAGGGATGCTGTGGGGCAGCTCTGGGCTCCTTGGGGACGCTGTGGGGCAGCTCGGAGCTCCCCGGCGATGCTGTGGGGCAGCTCTGAGCTCCCCAGGGATGCTGTGGAGATCTCCAGTGATGCTGTGGGGCAACTCCAAGCTCCCCAGGGATGCTGTGGGGCAGCTCTGGGCTCCTTGGGGATGCTGTGGGGGCAGCTCGGAGCTTCCCAGGGATGCTGTGGGGCAACTCCAAGCTCCCCAGGGATGCTGTGGGGCAGCTCTGGGCTCCTTGGGGATGCTGTGGGGGCAGCTCGGAGCTTCCCAGGGATGCTGTGGGGCAATTCCAAGCTCCCCAGGGATGCTGTGGGGCAGCTCCGAGCTCCCCAGGGATGCTGTGGGGCAGCTCGGGGCTCCCCAGGGATGCTGAGGGGCAGCTCGGGGCTCCCCGGGGACGCTGCGGGACAGGCCGGTGCGGCAGCCCCGGGGATCCCCGGGGTGCGTGGGGCAGCCCGCCGGGGGCGGTGCCGTTACCGGGGGCCGTACCGTTCCCCGCCCCGTCCCGCCCGGTCCCGCCTCCCGCTCCTCTATCGCCGCCGCCGCCGGAGCCGCCGCCGCAGCCGCCGAGCCGCCAGCAGCGCCGGGCCGGGCCGGGATGTGACGGGGCGGCCGCCCCGCGCCCCGCTCCGCCGCTGCCCCGGGCCCGCGGGCCCCGCGCCCCGGGAGGCTGTCGGGGGGCGGCGGCGGCGGCGGGCCCCCCCCCCGCCGCCCCCATGTCGGAGGGGCCGCCCTACGGCGAGGGGCAGCTGGCGGGGGACGCGGCCGTGGGGCAGCTGCCCTTCCCCGTTCGCCTGCGCGGCCCCGACGGTCTCCTCGCCGGCGGACAGGGCAAGCGGCCCCCCAAGCTGGGGCAGATCGGCCGCAGCAAGAGAGGTGGGTGACGGCGGGGACGGGCACCGGGACCTTTCCCCGGGGACCTTCCCGGGGTGCAGGGGACCGGGAAGCGGGGGGCATCCCCAGGGACGGGGCGCGGTGCAGCGGGTACCCCCCGGGATGTCCCAGGGAGCTTCCCCGGGGATGCAGGAGATGGGGGACTGTCCCCAGGGACAGGGCACGGTGCACAGGGCTCCCTGCGGGATGGCGGGCATCGCGTCCCAGGGACTTCCCAAGGCATGCAGAACATCGGGGATTGTCCCCAGGGACAGGGCGCGGTGCACCGGGCTCCCTGCGGGACGTCGGGTGCCCCAGGGACCTCCCCAGGGTGTTGGGTAGTGGGGACCTTCCCTGGGGCAAGGGCATCGTGGCCCGGGCACTTCGCTGGAATGTAGGACAGTGAGGACCATCCCCAGTGTGTAGAGGTGAAGGGACCTTCCTTGGGGACGAGGCACCGTGCCAGGGCAGAGGCACCTTCCCCCGGTACCGCGTACCCTCCCCTGGGGACGGGGCACAGTGCACCGGGTATCCCACGCGCTGTTGGTACCCGTTCCCCTCTGGGACATCGTGCCAGCTTTGCCGCCGGCTGCAGCAGGGCTGTGGGACCCCCCACCACCACCCAAACCCACCCCAGGGTGCCCACCACCCTGGGGTGACCTTGGGCGCAGGGAGCATGGCGGCAGCGTATTCATCACCGTTATGTGGTTTCGTTTTTTTTTTTCTGCTTTCCAGTGGTTATTGAAGATGATAGAATTGATGATGTGCTGCAAAATCTCTCCGAAAAGGCCCCTCCTGGTGTATAAAGCCTCCCCGGGGACGCTCGGCTGAAGCTTAGGGGTGGTGCTGGAGTTGGGGGGGGGGGGGGGGGGGGTCGGTTTACCATGGCACAGGTTATCGGCAAAAAATAAAAGCCCCACAACGTCGCAGCGAGCGCACCGAGCGAGCACTTGGAGAGCCGTCCTCGCCAGCCTGCAATCCCCACCGCCGCCCGGCAGCGTGTCCTGCCCTCCAGGAGGGAAGGGCGGCCAGCGAGACAAAGCCCAGCGACAAATCCAAAAAAAAAAAAAAAAAAAATAAAAGAAAAAAATTAAAAATTGGAAAAATAATCACCTGCTCCCCAAACCCCCACCCCAACTGGCCGACGCGAGGGATGAACGGAGGCGTCGTGCCACGGCTCTGAATTACTCGGGATTTCTTGTCTCGGTCCGATGACCCTTGCGTGATGCGAGAATGGGGGGGGGTGGGGGGGGGGAGGGAAGAGGAAAGGGGGCAGCGAAAGATGGGGGGGTGGGGGTGGCCCCGGGGGCTCCCCCCAGCCGGGGTCGTTCCCAGCGGGCACCTTGTTTACATTATTTAATCTTGCAAAAATGAATCTGTGCACTTGGATGTACCCCGCTACCCCCTTCCTTATGATTTTTTTTTTTTTTATGTTGATGTCTTTGGATGTTGGAAAATGATATAAAAATATATATATATATTTCCTTTTAGTCACGTTTTAAAGGTTCTCGAGGTGAAAAAAACAAAACTTTTATAAAGGAAGGGCCTAGAGGAAGAATCGCTGGTTTATTTTTTAAAGCTTGTACTTCTTGGTTGCTGTGAACAAAGGGACAGATTTTATATGTACAGGGGGGTGGGGGGGACGCTCAGCTTTTTTAACCACCATGCAGTCTGTAGTGTGGGTGATCTTGGTTTTTTGGTTTTTTTTTTCTTATATTGTGGCAGTTTCCTCTCTTTAATAGACTGTATTAAAAAAATATATATATATAAAAAATAATTAATGTAATCACAAGAGTGCCAAACACTTGGAGATGCCGGAGGGCAGCGATTCCCTCCCCGAGTCAAGCAGCACTCGGGGCTTTCTGCTCTTTCTAGGGCTCGGTCGATCTCTCGTGGGGTTTTCTTTGACTTCTCTTTTCTAATCTTTCTTTTTAACTATTTTGCATGATGTGCATAAAAAGAAAAAAGGGGGGGGGGGGGGAAGAAAAGCGCCTCTTGCGTGAGGGCTCGGTTTCTTGTTTCTGTTTGCGACTCTGCCTGCCAGACCTCAAGGCAGGTTTTCTTTCCTCCTTTTCTTATATATTGTGTATGTTGCACTTTTATCCACTACACAGGGCTATTTCTGCAATGTCCGAATAAAAAGGAAAATGAAACAAAATGGAAAAAAAAAAAATAATATTTAAATAAATGCGGATCTGCCGTGCTTTTCCCCGCATGCTGCCGGAGCCCAGCGCCACGAGCATCCCACCGCGTCCATCTAAATAATCCCCAAAATAACCAAGGGAAACCTCGCCGCTCTCTGGCACAGACCCCCCAGTGACTGGGGTCATGCTGCGCCCTGAATAATTCATTATAATTAATATTTATTTATGGAATTATTATTATTTTTTTTTAATGGGAAAAAGCCTCCAGGGCACAAGTTTCATGGAAAAATTCCATGTGAGGTCCTGAAAGCGGCTGCTGGGGATGGGGACCCCAAAAGGCATCTGTCCCCTTCGCCGCTGGGAAAGTCAACAGTAAATGGGGATTTTCATCCCGGCGTCGCCTCCCTCCCCACCAAACCCCAAATCCCGGCTCATTCCCTGCGACCGTTGTCGTTAATCATTGCCCGGAGTGGGGCGGCGTTAATAAGAGCCGTTATCGCTCCTGCCTGCATGAGCAAACCTTTGTGCCAGGGGAACAAAATCATCACGCTGGGGGAAACGGGGCCCCAGGACGGGGTTTTATTGCAAAGGAAATAATATTTTGCAATAAAAGCAGCATGCCGCCGAGCAGGACTGGCGCTGCTGTGTACAGCGATGGCCGGGCGGGGGGGCAGATTGAGTAATTTGGAGTGGGATGGGGCACCGGTGCTGCCCAAATACCCCCATTTTCAGGGTGCCAAGGCTGCAAGAGTCCGCACAGCGCTCCCCTCCCCAGCGCCTTTGCTATTTATTTCCCCGTTTTTAACCCACACAGCCTCTCCTGGGTGCAAGATGAAATGGGGAGATTTGCTAAAACACTCCCTTAAGAAATAAAAATCCCTAATTATTTTAACTTTTTTTTTTTTCCCCCCAGTGGGTTCAGCTCCGAGGTTGCAGCCACTCGGGTTGGACTCCGTGGGCACCACCAACCCTTTGGTCCTGGAAATTTTTATTCTGGGTGACGCGATGCAGCTGCAAAGCACAGGATGGGCCCGCCAGAGGGTTTTGTGTCCCCCCCCCCAATCTAATGGGTTTTGCCCCAACCAGCATCTAGGCGCGAGCCCAGGGCTTTGGGGAGAGCAGAGCATCCCACATCCGCAGAGCAGACAGTGCTGGGCGGCTCATAACACACATAACCACGGGCTGGATGCGGCTGTTGGCCTCTGGGTTTACCAAAAAGCCCCTGTTTAGCATGAAAATCCGATCTATGGGTCTGCCAGACCCAATTGCCCACTTTCTCCCATGCATCAAGGAACCTCTGATCACCCAACCCCCCCCCCCCCGAAACCCATAATGGTCAGACGGGCTGCGCCGGGGACAGGGGGCCACGCACAGCGCCAAGAGCCCCCCCTCCCAAAACCCCCTCGAGAGCTGGGAGAAGCCGGGGATGAACCGCAGAAAGCCTGAAGGCCGAGGGGGAAGGGAGGCCTGAAAGAAGAGGAGATTCTGCTAAATTATAAACTGCTCTTTTATATGCATCTTTCATGCACAACGCATAAATAATGGAGCAGGAGAGCGCAGCGCGCCAGCGAGCTCGCTTATGGGGGGGGAGCGGGTGGGATGGACAGGCGAGAAGAGAAGGAAGGAGGATGGATGGATGGATGGATGGAGGGGAAAGATGTCGAGTCGGGGATCCCCCGGCCACCCATCGCCGGGAGATGATATTCTGAAGGAGGATTTAAGGATTAAGCTGGCCACAGGGCAGGAGTTTATTGCATACATTATTTAACAGATGGCCCAACGCAGGCAGCCGACTGCCTACGGTCTCCCCGGTGACCTTGGCCAGGAGATGCCAGGGCCGGGCATGGAGCCTGGTGCCACCACCGGGCTCTGGTTACGGGGGGACCAGAGGAAAAAACACACACATACACACACACACACCCCCGGGGGAGCTGGAACCCAGCAGCGCCAGTGCCAAATCCCCATAGAAACTGCAAAAAAAAAAAAAAAAAAAAGCCACCCAGCTCTGGCCCATATGGGCTCCTTGTTTTAGCAGTGGTGGGGGGAAAAAAAGAAAAAAAGGAGGGGGAAAAAAAAAAAATTTAAAAAAAGGGAGCCATTTGCAGGTTTATTCACTGAAGGAAACTCGGCACCTTTGGAAGAAGGTGGGTGCCAGAGGGAGGAGCGTGGTGCAGAGGTCCCAAGGGCACCCGGCGCACCTGCAAAATCCCACTCCCGCACACGAACACGCGCTTTAATCCCATTTCCCCGGGAATTTCAGCACTGGGGGGGGGGGTACTAAAACACTTGCTCCCCCAGTAAAACCAGCTCCAACCCCTTACACCCAAGAGCCTGGGGGGGAGGTGAGGGGGGTATTTTTATCCATCTCTAAAGCCGCTCATTTTCTGCAAGCTTTAAATCCCCACAGCAATTGCAGCATCAGCCCTTTGCATCGCGTAAGCACGCACACACAGACACACACACCCGGGGGAATGACACCAGCCCTGGGGGGGGGCTCAGTGGAACGGATGCTCATTTTGGGGACCGCAATCAGTGCCCCCACCGCTCATTTCCCATCTCTCCGGAGCAGTTTGCAATAACCCACGGAAAAACCACCCCAAAAAGTGAGGGCAGTGGGTTGCAGCCAGGGCAAAGCAGAGCGTGGGGGAGCAGGCAACACACCCCACCCCACAAAAATGTTTTCCCTGAAAGGATACCCATGTAGCAACCACCCAAAATATTCTTTTTATTCTCCCCTCGCCTTCCCCAAACTAGGGCACATTAAACTAGGCCAGCACTCCCCTGCAAAGGGATTTTTTTTTTTTATCGCAGGGGGAGCGAGGAGGGATGGTGTGGGCCGGGGGTGGGGGGGCTGCAGGGCAGCATGTCCAGGGCAGGGATGCTCCATCCCACCCCCCCCCAAAAGCTGTGGGTTTGGGGAAGAAAATGGGGTCAGGTTTTCCTCTTTTCTTATTTAAAAAAAAAAAAAAAAAAAAAGAATCACAGTTACTCAGGAGGGGGCAGTTTTTGTGACCTTCGGAGGGGAGGGGGGTGGAGGGGAGAGAGGGGAGATACGAAGCGTCATTTTAATGGTATCAAACCCCTTTCAATCCATCCTTTCAAGACTGTTACTGTTCTCAACCACGTGTCATTAACGTTTTATATTGTGGCATTACCAAAGTAAAATAGCCTTTAGCAAAACGGAAAACGGATAAAAACCATGAAGGAAATTTTTGCCCTGCAGGAAAACTCCATTTCCCACCCCCCCCCCACTATTATTTTAACATCCCTCTGCCCATCGCTGCCGGGCGATGGAGCTGCAGGCAACGGGGCCAGCCAAGGGGCACGTAGGGTGCAGCACCCTCCTACTGGGTGCTCCCCCATCAAACACGGTCTTGGAGCTTTTTTCCTGCTTAATTTCCCTATGCCTTTGGGTTTTGCCCTGGGAGAAGGGCTCCTGGCAGTGCGGACCCAAACCGCTGCTCGTTTGGGGGATTTTTTGGGGGGATGTGGGTCCCCCCCATCCCTGGGCTCTTTGTCCCACAGCCACTAGAGGCCACTGAGGCTCTGTGGTCCCACCCGATTTATTCGCGCGGGACATTCAGACACCAACGTTAGCACTCAAAAGGCTAAAACCGGGAGGGGGGGGGGCAGTGTGGGGGTGTGTGAATTATAATGCAGAGGCAGCAAAATTGGGGGAAAACAGGGCAGAAAAGGGCTCGTCCCCAAGCTCCATTGGTATCCCCACCCCGGGACCCCACGGGTGACCAGGAAAGCACTTTTCCCACCTCAAAACTGGTCAAGCCACTCAGCTGCCTGGGCCCACACTCAGCATTAAGCAGGATTTTTGGGTGTCCCCCCGCAAGCTGAACATCTCCAGAGGACAGGGAAATGCTGCTCCGCATGTAGGCTTCCCTCCTGGACCAGTGCTTGGAGGAGCCAGGCTCACCGGGACCATCCCGCAAAAAAAAAAAACCAAACCCACCCCAAATTTCTCCTGCTGGCTGCCTCGGGGAGCCTGAAAGCAGAGCTGCCTGCCTCCCCAGGCTCCTTATTTTCTTTTAGCCTGGAGTTAAAATTTCTAGGATATTATAAACAGCTGTTCCCGCTAATGAGGACTAAGCGAAACATCAGACATCTTAATTTATACGTTGCTCAAGGTGTCAAACTGTTGCATTACAATAACAAGTGGGAGACACCTCACCGAAAAATGAGAAAGTTTCACTCAGAGCTAAATGCAGAAGCAGATGCTGAAATAAAACCCCAAACCTGGGCAAAGCACCAGGCTCTGCAACCCTGCCAATGTTTTCCAAGTTAAATATTCAAGGTTTGGGAGGATATATTTTTTTTGGGGGGGGGGGGGGGCTGCTGGTGGTGGTGATGCCTGCACAGACTCATATTTGTGCGACCCAGGAGCATTTTCACACCCTCAGCGGGCTGGTGAGGATGACTGCTGCTTTCTCAGGTCTGCCCCAGTTCCCAGCCTCATTAGCCTGGGCAGAAGAATTCCTGCCGGAGACTTTCCACAACGGTTTCTCCCCTGGGTTTCAGCAGGATGCGCCTGCAAAGGCGATCGCCCAGCCTCCTGCCAGTGATGCGGCGCAGGGGATACAAAGGAAACCGGAGGAATTAGGGCTCCCCTCCACACTACGGCATTGCAATTATTAACATATATTATTTTCGCATGTGCGACACCTGTATGAGCCCGTTGCTTTGCAGACCTCAATCTTCCCAGTGGCTTTTAGGCATCCTTCCACCCGGCTTGTCCCACCCCGTGGCGTCGGTGGTGATGAGCAAGCATGGAAAAAGGGGAGCAAAGCACCTGCTGGGAGCATCTCCCAGGGACCCCAGAGCTTTGTGTGCACAGCTTGGAGCGTCGGCCCCTTCCCAGGATGGGGGGACAAAAGGAAATAAAGCAAAATAACCAAACCACAATTAAAAAAAAAAAAACAAACCCAACAAAAAACCCAAGCAGGCCATGTGATTTAACACCCCAAAATACCCGGCGGTGAGTCACAGCGCTGGGTGCAGAGATGGGGTTGATCCAGCTCTGAGTCAGGCACAGGCAGCTGGCACAGGCTGTGTTTGCCCCCCCCCCCCCCCCCAGCTCCCTGTTTCCCATTTTTGCTCCAAACCCGCACAAATACAAACAAATACGCCGTGACTCAGAGGCACGTGGCGGGGCTCAGCCCATGGCACCCCCTCCTAACCCCCCCGGCATCCCCAAATCCCCAACGACGGGGCTAAACACACCAGTGTCTTGCAAAAGCCAGGCCTGGGAAGCATTAAAGGAGATTTTAAAAAGGTGTATTTTTGCAGGGGGACGCATAGACAGGAGGTTCTCACTGATGCCACTGCAAGGAAGCACTTAGGATTTCCCAACTAGCTCTAATTAATTAGCATTTCCTCAGATTAGCATCGTTGTAGACCCAAAGCACCAACTAATTCCCCTCGGTCGTGGCTGGAGGAAGCGGATACAGAGCAGAGACCCTGTCCAGGGGCAGCTGAGATGATGGGGTGAAGCCCCATACCCGGGACACCCGCATTGCGAGGGGTGGTGGGTGCTAGCGGAGCTGGGCCGAGGCTCAGCTCCCCGGCTGGGTGCAATCCGGTCCCAGCCCTTCCCGAACCACAGCATCCTACAACGTCCCCAGCCGCGTGGAAAACAGCAGGAGACAGGGCTTATTTTGGATGAGGTGCCTTTGGAAATCTGCCCTGGGGTTATTTTCACCTGATCTGGACAAATACACGGGGGACGAAAACCTCGCAGCACACAAGCGGCACGCAAGATCTCACACGGTGCAAAGCCGAGCTGCACGCTGGGTTTAACCACCCACAGGTTTATCCTCCCAGGATTCTCCCGGCCAGGTTAATCCCCAGCGTTGTTGCCCAGGTTAACGCACCGTCCCCGCGGCACAGGTTAAGGAAAGGCAGAAGGCGAGTTGCCCTGCGCCGCGAGCGGGATGAGACTCCGGCAGCATCCCCAGCATCCTCAACTGGTTTCCATAGCGACGGGTTCGTCCCCAGATTGGCCACGGGTGCTGGGGAAGCCGGGGCAAGGAGGGGGCTCGAAAGGACACCTGGCACAGCAAAACAGCAGGGTTTAATTAAAAACAAACAAATAAATCAACCAACAACTTTGCACCGGGAGTGGGGGCAAGGGGAGGCTGAGACGGTAACCCAGTGACACCTCCCAGCCCAGCCCCATCAGGGGGTTTGGGGAGGTGCCCCCTCCACCCCATCCTATCGCCCCTGCACGCGAAAGCCTCTCAGCGCACATCCCGCTCAGCCCACCTCAGGTGTACCAGCCTCCCCAGTTCAATTCCCCAGCCCTTCCCAGTTCAATTCCCCAGCCCTTCCCAGTTCAATTCCCCAGCCTGGCTGGGAAGTTCGGAGCCCTGCTATCACCTTTCCTCACTCTACCCAGAAGCAAACCGCCGTAAGATGCCAAAGCGTTCATCCGACAGCCCCCGAATGCCAGGGAAAAAACCCACATCCAGGGAAGGTGTGGGCAGGAGGGAGAGCCCGGGCAGGCCCACGGATGCTCCCGGGCGTACGGATGCCTGCGGGCCCCCGCAGCCGCCCACCCCCGCAGCCATGCCTGCCGGCTGCCGCACTGTTACACAAGGCTCCCAGCGCTTGCATAAGCCGCAGCGGCGTGCGCAGCCCCGAGAAGAGAGGAAAAGCAAAGCAGGGACCACAGCCCTGAAGCTGTGCCGCGGGATGGGACCCATGGCCTGAGCCCATCTCCTCCTGCAGGGGAGCCCCGTGGATTCTGCAGCCCTGACACCACACAAGGAGCCAACCCTAAACACAGTGGCATGACCCCCCCCCCCGCAGCACGACTGACCCCATCCCTTCACCATCCTTACTGGGGAGACCCAAAAAAGGAGGAATTCAACCCGCCACAGCTCGAGCCCAGGAGAAAGGCTGCCAAAAACACTCGCTTGCCTTCACTTCCAGCCCTGGGGCTGGGGGTGTCCCCAGGGGAAGACCATTTTTTAAAGACTTTTAACCAACATCGCCTGCTCCCAGGGAGCCTCTGCGGAGCAGCACGCGTGTGGGCAAGCATCAGCCTTCGTCTCCCAGCCCACACCCCGGGGAAGAATAAGCACTGACAGTAAACCAGGGCCCCATCAGCCACCCAGGGATGCATTTGGCCAAAACCCCCCCTGGTAATTTTGCACAGGGAGGCTCACCCTATTTATGCACCAAAATGCATTGGTTTTTACCCGTCCGGGTGCTTTGGCATTGGCTCATCTCACCAGCTCGCATCAAACACATGGCAAGAGAGGGGTGTGAGGACTTGCCACCCCAACCCGACCACCTCTGCCGAGGGATTTACACCCCACAGCCCGGGTGATCACATTTTCCAGGGGCTGTTCCTCACTGCGTTGGGGCTGACGCCTGTTTTTACCCCAATACTTTCCCACCCCACAAAGCCACGTACGCTTGCCACGCTACCCGCATCTCTCGCTTTCCTGCCTTGGGCACAGAAAGGGTTAACAACAACAACAAAAAAAAACCCAAGAAAGCCCCTAATTTAATGAGGGGGGAGGGAGGGGAAGCTCCCAGACCTCCAGGTTAGCTTTTTGAATATTGCAATATAATGTCTGTGTGTTCGGGAGATTTAATGAGTTTAACAACCAGAGGGACCTCCTGAGAGGCCGCACACAGAGGAGAAAAGTGCTTGCAGGACTCGTGGACACACGTGTGTATCCCAACACAGTGCACACTTCCCCCAGCAAAGGTGACCGTGCAGGTGGCATGAAAAACAGAAAGCCAAAAAAGGCCGTTAACGCAGGGGTGGACCAATTCTCCTGATTTAAACACAACCCTTAAAATCAACACTGCAAAGCCGTAGGCATCCCCAGAGCTGAAGCCAACGCTTACCAGCGACCCCTGGGCAGCCATGCCAGCTCCTTGCAGCACAAAGGAACAAATTTCCATCCTCCTTCCTCACAGGGAGCTGGGGAACGGCACTACAGAGACAACGCCACCCCAAAAGCGGAGCCTGGGGACAGGGGGAGCCATGGCTCACCAGCAGGCTCAAACTTCCCAGAACTCAAGGCAGGCACCCGTCCCTCCCCAAGCCTCAGCCTCAGGCCTTATATTGCCTTCAGGATAAATAAAGTACAAAAACTCAGCGCAGATGTCCTGAGTGTGAGGACTGAAGGGGGACAAAACCCAACCCGAAAGAGCCCAAATCCCAGGTGCTTTAAGAGCTCCCAGCCCCCAGGACAGGCTGAGCCCCACTGACGAACATTATTAAGGTGGTGCCGAGCAAAGCGCATGTGTGGGGTCACCCAAACCCCACCAAACCCTCTGTTTTCCCGCAAAGAGGAGCGGGGCTGGGGAGAAGCAGAGCTGTGGGAGGCGGCGAAGGCGGCGCGTGAAAACACGGGGCTGCCGGCAGCTATTTCTGCGCCGTGTCAGCACCCACTGACAGCAGCCACAGTTGGCTTCTGCCTTCCATCGGCGTGAGCGCCCCGGAGAGCATAGCAAAGCTATAGGTGTATTTTTATATATGAAATACAACACATATATATGCATTTCTATGTCATCACTGCAGTGCATTCGGCAGGATTGTAAGGCGCGCTGATTTTGGGTGCAAAGCTTGGGAGTTTGGGGTCAAAGGGAGCTGCTGGTGGGCACCGGGCTCCAGCAGCAGCATCCACCCCATGGGGTCTGCGTTCTGGGGCTCCCGGGACTCCTCATCTCCCCTTATCCGATGGGCAGAAGCCTCTGAAAATCCCTTTGCCTTACTTGCACGCAAGGTCACTCTTTTTTTCCTTAATTTCTGGGACTTGGAGACAGAGCCAGGCAAACGCAACCGGTTGTGTAACATTTTGCTCAAAAAGCTTCTTAAACAGCCACATATTTCTATTGGATTTCCCTTGCCCTTCGCTGCTGATTACTCGAGTATTTATATATAAATAGAAGCTGTCTTCCCCGTAATCTGCTTGTTTCTCCTAATTAAGTCGGGGCTGCTCTCATCAGGCTGCTCAGCCCCTGGATTTTGGGGGTGCCAGGATCTGGCAGCGCTCAGTGAACCCAAATGTGCCAAATTTCAGCCGGAATTGCTCTTTAGCTGTTTTTGAGGGAGCAAAGTCCTCCCGGCGCCTGGAGGCTTGGGGGGGGGGGTGGGGGGTGGGGGGAAAAACCACCAAAAAACCAAACAAAAACATTTCCAAACTTTCCGTGCTCAGTATCAGCCCTGGCGTCCTCCCCATCTACCCAGCCTCTGCTCCGGGGAGTGCTCGAACACGATTTCTTCACCGCACCTTCCTCCATCCTCACAAAGCTTTCCCCTAATTTATGGAATGTCTCGATTTGCTAATTATTTTAATCATTATTACTCATCTTTCCTCTTCCCCCCCCAATACTTCGTCCTGGGCCTGTCAATCACTTTAATAGCTGTTTACAACCTATCATCAAGTCTTGCATAACATCCACATGACTTCGCTCAGATGCCTCCGACACCCAAAAGCTGCCCCTGAGCTCTATTTCGGGAGCAACGAAGCCCACGGCACCAACCGGCCGCATCCCCCGCCGACACGCCCGGGCCCTGGGATGGCAAAAATCAAAGGGAAAAAAACCATCCCCAAAGCAAAACAATTTTATAATTAATACAAAACAACCCCAACGCTGCTCCTTGGCTCAGGTTTTGGGGGTGAGGGCTTGTTTGGGTGGGTGCTGACCTCCTCCCCAGCATCGCAGGTGGGTGTTGCTCTGCTGCATCTATTTGGAGAGATGAGGAGGAAGAAGCATCTGGAGCAGCCCCGGACCACTTTGCGGATGCTCTCGGTGGGGGGGGCTGCGACTGCAGCATGGCTTCTGCTCCCCGCTCTCCTCGGCGGCAATGGGGGAACACACGCACGCAAAGCACGGCAAACGCTGTTAAAAAGCTCGTTTTTTCCAAGCAAAGTTCTCCACCCCACGGCATCGCCTGTCGGTGGCGGGTTGGCGGGCGGACGGGGGCAGAGGCGCAATCTGTGCTTGAATGGCTGCCGGCACGTTGCCAGCCCTTTTCGGCAGGCGATGGCTGGGTTGCGGGGCGGCGGGGACACAACAGCTCTTTTTTAAGCTCTCCCGTCCTCCTCCTCCTCCTCTCCCGCAGGTTTCATAACCCCTTCAAAGCAAAGAAAGGCTCCTTCGGTTGCTGGCTAACGAGCCCCTGCGGAGGAGGAGCCGTGGCCCTGGCAGGAGGAGAGGTTTGGCAGCAGAATTTCCCCGCTGCGGCACGTGTTGGGGCAGGGGGGGATGCGGAGAGGTCTCCATGGGGTCCCGCCATCCACCATAATCCCCGCCCGGGACCCACACTGGCAGCCCCAGGGGTGCAGTTTCGCACCAGGGCTACCCCGATTTGGCCAGTTCTCTCCCCAAAATGCCCCTCGGCACCGATTGCAGTGCGATGCCACCCAGGACTGGGAAACCTCTCCCTCCCTGAGCAGCCGCTGTGTACAAATATTTATTTACACAGCGTAAAGGGGTTTATTTATTAAGCGACGTCTGACAACTGTATCCAAACTAATTTATCTTAATAAGGCGCTTGGGGTCACCCTGGCAACAGCATCGGAACACCCTTCCTTAAGACAGCGACGTAACTGGGTGAAAATCCCCTTGGAGACAAAGGGGGATGCTGAGGGGGACCCTCCGGAGGTGCTGCGGCCGGGGAGACCCATCCCCGTTCCCAGGGAGACCCACTCCATCCCCGGAGAAGATGGCAGTTCCCAGCCTCTCCAAGCAGCCAGCCCTGCTCTCATTAACGGCCCAATTAGCCAACTGAAGGGCAGTTAATAAATCAAGAGTTGCTGCAGCGCAGCAGGCAGGCACGGCCGGGCACTTTTTTAGCACACGGTGGGTCCCTCGGCTCCGTCTGGGGTGAGATGATGGAGAAAGCAGCATTTTCCATCCACACGGCTTTGCCAAGGGTGCAGCAAAGACGGGCAGAGCCGGGGCAGGGTGGAGAGTTTGGGAAGGGAAATGAGATGAGAAAGCAATCACCAACTCCTGCCCCAGTGCCCCTCCCCGGCGGGCACAGACAGGGGGCTGGCAGAGGTGGGGGGACGAGACAGAAACAGCCGCCCCCATGCTCTTGTCCAGAGGAGGCAAACTGGGCCATAACTGTCTTATTTTTTTAATATACATATATATACATAGGTCACAAAAAGCAGGACGGCATTGGAGTGGGTCCTTGCTTGCCAAGAGGAAAATAAGGGACAGCATAGCTCCTACCTCCTGCTTTGGACTGGAAAACACGATGGGTGCTTTATTAACGCCTGTAATAATAACACTAATTAAGGAAGGTGTAGGATGAGGGCAGAAGGATTTCAGCGTCCTTCCACTGGCCTGGGTGACAGGGTAAATGCTGAATGCCCTGATACTAGAGCTAGAGATGGTAGCAGGATTTCCCTGCTCCTCTTCTCTGCCTCACAGAAGAATTAAAACCAACTGCCCCTGGTTTGTAAAACCCTGTATCCATCAGCTTACAAAGTGCTGTGCAATTTGGGGTTTGCAAAACCACAACTCCCCAGAACTTGATGGAAACTCCTTGCCCTCTGAAATCCAGCTCTTAACTCACGCACAAAAGTAGGATGGGATTTTTTTTTGGACAGCCACACAATGCTGCAGCCAGCTGGGGTGCCCCGGCGGAAGAGGGCAGGCACAGCCCTGGGAAACCCACCCCGAAACAAAGGACTCACACCGGGCAGTCAAGCAGGCTGTGATTTACTGGGACAACAACACTTCTGCAACAGAGAACACGACTGCACCAAGGCACCCAGACGGCAAACCCGCAGTGCCACCGAGCATCGCCACGCTGGGGACCCCACAGAGGTGACACCGAGAGCAGAGAGCGGAGGGACACTCATGGTTCCCGGCACTGGTTTCCCTCCTGTCTCCCCGCCAGACACACAGACACGAACCAGAAACCTGCTGAAACACGGCAAGGCTGCTACACGCCGAGGGAGGGAGCGAAAGGCAACAGATTTCGGACAGGCTCCATGGGCGCTGCAGCCACGCCAGAGGCGACGGCGTGTGATTCACTCCGTAGGCACTTGGATCCACGGAGCTGCTGCTGGCCAGATCCTGCAGGAGAGCCCGTGCCAGGGGTGGCCCAACACCGCCGGGGCTCAGCGGCGAGCTTGATGCCTCAGCAGAGCGTGGAGTGGGAGGCCTGGGGGTGAGGGGAGCCAGCTCCTTCTGCAGGGCATGGGGCAGCGATGGCAAGCATCCCCACACCTGCCGGGGGACCCAGGCGGCAGGTTTAAGGAGAATCACCCCCCTTTGTGTCCCAGCACGGATCATCCTGGAGCATCCTCCGATGCCGAGCTGGAGAAGGCAGCTGGGTAGAGGCATGCACAACATGGGTCAGGGCTGAAGAAGCAAGAGCAGCAGTGACAGCAGCATCAGGCTCCAAACCGCGGTCACCCACTTCATCCTCTTTTCCTTCCCCAAAAGTCAAGGGGATGTAGGAAGGGCTGTGCCAATGGCACACCCTCACCCCTGAATCCAGAACAAGGGACCCATTGACTCAAGGAGCACCCCAAGTGGGAGGGACACTTGTTTTTCTGATGGCTCCAGGTTAACAGAGCACTGGGCAGCTCCTGGGAGTCAGCCTGGGTCTTTTAGGAGAACCAAGGGATCAGGAACCAGCTCACCAGTAACCCCAGGAGGGCTGAGATGCTCATGCCCCATAAATAAACCCTGCTCTGGTAAAGTCAGGGAGACCAGAGGGTGTCGTGGTGGGCAGGGAGCTGAAAAAAAAGGCAGAAAACAAGAGGTAGGTTTCTCTTGCAAGCTAAAATAGTCCCAAGCTCCACTAGCTCTGCTCAGAAAAAAAAAAGCAAAAGATTTGGTGCAAAGCATATTCCTGCTCATGACGCTTTGCGAGGGAATGCAGGGGATGCTTTCCCCCCTGGGGTGGTTTCAAAGAAAAGATGCTTTGTCTCAGAAGGAAACACCCTTTCTCGTGTTCCCACATTTCCCCAGTTTCCCAGCTCCCTGCAGCTAGACGGTTTTCAGCTCTTACACTCACATTTCCCTTCTTACCCATCCCTCCTTGGCGGAGGAGCCAAGACCCCTGTGCCTGTGGATCAATTGCGTTTCCTTTGATTTGTCCTCGGACAAAACCAGTCTAAGTCCAACCAGAACTGGGGCCTTCCTCCAGCAGAGAATTAGAGATAAAAAAAATAATTAAAAAAAAAAACCAAACCCAGAAGCTGTATTTCCCCCTGGGAACACCACTGACTTCTAGTAACAAGTGAGCTTTTGGCTGAAAAACGTCCACTCCCAGCTTCTCCTCCTCTTCATCCCATCAGTTTCTGCAAGCCACAGTCCTCACGGCGCCACGGGTGCCCTTGGTCTGCAATGAGTTATGGTGGATAACGAAGCTCCCGGCAATCGCCTGGGTATTGCTGGGCTGTGCTGGAGATGGTGGGGCTGGTGAAGGACTTTGCTGCGCCAGGGTGAAAGCCACCCATTGCAGAGAACAACTCAGCCGGGCTCCCGTGGAGCCGTGGTACCAACAATGGGTGGAAGGATGCGATTTGTGTCCAGCAGCATCTTGGCTTGAAGCAGCATGAATGCAAGAAGCAGAGATGGGGAGAGCGAGGGGCTCTGCATCACCCCAGCATTTGGGAGGGCTCTTCTCCTCTTTTCTCTTCAAGAGGGTCGAGGCAAGGGTAGGTCTGGCCACGGCTCTTGGGATCGGCTGCAGAGGTCCCGGTGCAAGCCCACCAGCTCGGGGGCGGGAGGGACGGATTTAGAGGGTCAGGCATCCTTAAGACAGCAAGCCTCCAAGCCGCTGGATTCAAAGGCAGGTCCCAATAGATCAGCGCTCGGAAGGCTCGTGTGGAGAAGGAAGGATGCAGTGTTTTGGCAGGGAATAAAATTCCTCTGTTATTTTAAATGCAGGGAATCTCTATTTGGCATCAAGTGCAAGGGGCTGGTTTCCTTAGCCTGTCCCTTCCTTTAGTCCCGGGTGCCCCTGCTCTGCCTGTGAAGCTCCAAAGGCTGCACTGGGTCTCACGGACCCCCTCTGGGACGGCAGAGGGCCTGAGGGAGCCCACCACCCTGTGGATGAGATGGGGTTTGGTCCCACCCTCTGACTGGCCCGGCTTGTCGGTGCATCACTGGGCTCAAGGCAAGGCAGCATCCTCCCGGCTGGGACAGCGGAGTTGCTCTTCAGATGGTCAGTTCCAGCCTGGATTTCCTTTGGTCCATAAGATGAGCACGTTATTAGATGTCCACCTTCACCAAAAGACATCTGAGATGGCAGACGTGCGTCTGGGGGACCGCAGCAGGGTTTTGGCAGTGATTCGGGGCTGGGAAGAGGCAGCCGAGCAAGGACGGGGCAAGCTGAGCAGGCACTGGGGAGACCTGCTCTGGGAACAGGACTGGGAACCAGAAGAAATCAGGGTCAGAGACAACTGCTGTAGCTGGAGGTGCTGTTACAGTTAAAAATAAATATTATCCTATTGCAGGCAGCTGGTAGGTACCCTCCCAGGGCAAAATACCAACTGCTGAGCACAGGATTTTGCCCGGGCTGTTTCCGTTTGCGGGGTTTGCTCTAATAAACACGCACTGTCCCTGCAGCAGAGGAATTGAGCTCCTTGGAGGAGTTTCCTTGAGGACGTGTCCCTGCCCTTGGTAAGCTGCCCGAGCATCTCTCCTTGTCCTCTTTACACACTGCTTGGGTTGTAGCACAACAGGTTGAACTCCAGGTTTTCATCCCAGTGCCGGAGCAGGACAAAGAGCTGCTGGGCTGCGGCTTTCACCGTGGCCAGGCTGTATCCCTCCGGGAAGTCCTGTTCGCTCAGCCACAGGCTGGCCTTGGCAGCCACCAGCTCCCACTCGATGAAGTAGGAAGCTGAGCTGTGCTCCAGCCATGCCAGGGCCACTGCCGTGGCCCACAGCATCCCCTCCGGCTCCGACTGCTGCTGCAACTCGATGTCAAAGAGCAACGCCTGGACCTCCGAGCTGTCTGTCTCAGAGCCCGGGCCGCTGTCGGCTTGCCACTCGGCCGAGGCTGGTGTGCTCTCTGGGGAGGAGAAGCGGCGGATGGTGATAGCCGGCGGGGAGAGTTCCTTCTCGGCTTTCAGGGCTTTGGAGATGCTTTCCACTGCACTGCCTGAGAAGTGGCGAAGGCGGCTGGTGTCCTCTGCGTGGCTGCCGGGTCCCTCCGACACCACACACAGAGCAATGTCTCTGTTGGTGGGACTCTTCCCGTGCGTGCCATCGGGAACCAGGAGCTGCTGGCCAGAGCCAAGGCTTTTGCGTTCCCCAGAGGGACTGGCCTTCTTGGTGCTGTAGGAACTGGAGGGACTGAGGGCTAGGCGGTGGCAGGCAAAAGGAGATGTCCACTTCAGTTTCTCCATGGGGATGTTGACGGCATCGCAGAAGGCCGAGTTCATGAGAAAGGCACCACAGGCCAGCTGCAGAGACGCCTGCAAGGAGCGGTAGGCATATAGAGAAGCTTTGAGATACCAACCGCTTCTGGGAGGTTCAGGAAAAAGGCATGCATGAGTGGAGCAGCTCTCCATCTCTGAGCGGACCATCGGATATGGCCATCAGAGATGGCAAGAGGCAGGATCCAGGAGGATCTTCCTGTCCTCTGCTCCCCTGCAGTGACCATGCAACCCCGGCAAGACCTGGCAATGAGCTGCTCACCAGGGGAAGGTAGTCTATGTTCTCATTGTCACCCTCGGAGCTGGCTTCACTCGCTCTGCTTGGAGATTTAATCATGAACCCTCTGGCAGCTCGAGTCAGCAGCCTGGTTTTATTGAAGGTCAGCCTGCAGGAGAAGGTGGCCATTATCTCCATGCCCCTCCTCCTCATGCCCACCCTCCCCTCCGAGAACCATCCGTGGTCCCCAGACACTGGCATCATGCTCAGTCCCGGCTCCAGCCACTAACCCCGGGCTGCCCTCCTTTCCCCTTGCTTGTATTTGCATCAGACCCACAGAGGTGCAAGACACCTGCTAAGGTCAGAGGAAGGTTGAGCTGGCCCGTACCTTGCAGCAAAGAGGCTCTCGATGGATTTTTGGGCTTGTGCAGAGGACGCAGACAGGCTCTGTGATGGCCCTGGGAAGAAACACAAAGCTGGGGGTAAAACAAGGTGCTACAGGAGAGCGAAAGGGAGCAGAGTCTACACACTGGGACATGGGGTGGCTTGTTCTACTGCTGAGTCTTTGGCAAAATCTTTCCTCTCCCCTTGCCTCATTTTGCCTCCACGGATAATGAAATTCCCATACCTCTCAAAAATGAACCTGGGGGAAATCTGTATCAAAGGCCCCATCAGGCTCTGTCCTTTGCACCCTGGAAGGAGTCAGGTCTTGTGCTCACAGGCCTAATTTTAGGTCCCAAAGTTTTACAAAAACCCCCAAAACTCAACAGAAGTATTTGATGAAGAGCCCAGATCACGGATTCGATCCACCTGCAGCCTGGCAAGTACCGTCAGCTCTTTCCCCTACCTTCGGGGAGACCGCAGCGCTCCCAGCCAGAGGAGGAAGGGGTGCTGCAGGGCGACAGGCTGCTCTCCTCCGTATCTGCAATGGAGGAACCACATCAGCAATGCCACCCGGCCCAAACTGCCACCGCGCCGGGCTGCGGCACCGTCGCTCTCCCTCTCCGCGGCATTATCAGGTTAATGAGCCTGATCAGGGGTGATTTTAATTCAGCTGCAGATCTGACAAAGCCAGACAAGGTCCAATCCAACTCATCTTCATTAGCGGAGGATTTGGTGACAAGCAAGTGTCTCACATCCCCTTGCCTCTAATTACACCCGGTTTCATCCCTCATGTTATCTGCGTTACGGCTGCCAATTAACTTCCAAGCATTGTCAGCAGCCACTGCCTGCGATTTGGGAGTTTCAGGGGAAATTGCAGCTTCTTCCCCATTTAAGGAGATGGACTCCAGCCAGACACGTGTCTGGTGAGCACCATATTCAAAGAGGAAGGCAGAAGGAAAAATAGACCAAAGAAGATGCCACTTCATAGACTAAACCACTGAGATCTCTAACACCAGGAAGGAGACAAAACCCCAGGGAATCTTACTTATGCCGTAAAATCCATCATCTCCGTTCTGACCACAAGCTGACTGGGGACGTCCAGGGGAAAAGCCACGATGCCTTCTGTTTCCTGAGCTCAGGCTCCTCTGGCTGCCTTGCTTGGATGCTCCCCCTTGGCACGAGAGAAGGGAATTGCCAGCATTAGAGAGGGACTGGCACACACACGATGGCAACAAAACCCACAGAGCGATGAGCTGGGTCATCTCTGGGCATGCAGACCTAAGAGCAGACCTTTTGCCTGGCCATGGGGAAGAGGTTCTTGCCAGCAAGAGCAGCAGGCATGTTGTTAGGCTCAGCCACGGCCTTGGGTACATAGGTCTGGTGCTGAACTGGGCCGTGGCTTCACAGGGTTTGCTCTGAGTGACGTTTCTCAGGTGCCACCCTCCCTCCCAGGACAACGTTTCACCCCTCCGCCAGCCCCATGTTACCCGTGTGGGTGTACTCGACGACAGTGGGCAGGTAAGCATTGGTGCTCAGGTCCACCGGCATGAACGCCGTGTATTTGCTGATGATGTTGCAGGCCTTGCTGGTGTGGACAGCGTTGACCTGGTACCGCCGCCCGGACCCTGCCCCGTGAGAGACACCAGGGTTAGAGTCCACATGCCCCATGGGCTCCACCCACCCTTCAGACCCAGCTCCCAGACCCAGCTCCATGCTTGGGCACCATGCCCGGCAGGGACTGTATCCCTCTAAACGCTGCCTACTGCTTCTTCTGCTCTTATTTTACATGCACAGATGTATATTGTGGAGTAGAAGTTTGATAAGACCCAGGGACATGTGCAGCCCAGAGCAGTGATGCACAGCTGCTGTTGGACCCTCTGAGTTTGATGCCACCTCCCAGACCAGGTGACTAATTCCTTAAAGATAATCACTGTCACCCAATGTGTGAAGGAGAGGAGCATGAAGGAGCATGAGCTCCAGCATGTTAACGTGCAGCAAGGCTGCAGAAGTAGGAGAAAAGTCCAAGGCAGCTGGAGGGGGCTGTCATCGGGGAACTACATGAGACATTGCTTGATATTTCACCACTGCCTGCCCTTGTATTAACTTGAGAGGCTGCTGAAGCTGCTGGGAAGCCCACCCCAAGGCAGGGCAGGGTCTACCCGCAGCCAGCTTGAGCAGAGCTGCACGTTACCGTGCTCGATTTCACACTCCTTCTCGGCAAGCTGCTCAAAGTCCCGGATGACCGACTTGGCTGCCAGGTGGTGGAAGGTCTCGCTCCACAGGTCTGCGTCGCCGTCTGGCTGGCTCTCCCGCTCTTGGAAAAGAGGGCGGATATCAAAGGCAACTTCCCACTGCACGGGCTTGTTGCTCCTTAGCCCCTTCACCACCGCCTTGCAGAAGGTCTTGGGGGAGTGTGGGGAGCCACCGGCAGCACTGAAGTCAAAGTCCTGGGGCTCCCAGTCGGAGGAGGTCTCCGTTTCAAACGTGAAGGAAGGATGCTGGGCAGACTCTGCAGAGAGGGCAGAGGTGAATAATTAATCACATCTGTGGGAGCTGAATTCCCCACTGCCACCAAGAAACCATAATTAATACTTCCTAGTTTTCACACGGTGGCACGAGAACGCGATGCAAAAGCCACTGAAACCCTGTCACGGACAGGTGAGGATGGCCGTGCCTCCCTCTCTCCCCAGTTACCCAGATCCCCCGGGCTCCGGCTGTCTGACGAAGATCGCAGGCTCGCGCTGGCATCAGTTGGTCCCAAGCCCCTTCCTGGAGTGACCTGCTGCAGCCCGTCCGGCACTGGTGGGGAGTCGGCGTCGTGGCAGAAGGACATGCAGCTCCGGTGGAGCAGGGACGGCCGCCGGGCGCCCGCGCCACGGATCCTCGTGGCAGAGACAAGCGAGCTAGCTGCAAAGGGCTGAGAGCAGAGCACGCGTTAGGGCTGGAGCCGCCTGCAGCCAATGGCACGGACCTGCTCCGTCCCTTCTGATCCCATCTGCTCCCTGCCCGATCCCAGCGTGAGGTGCAATCGTGCAAACACGCGGGTCCCTCTCTGCTCAGCCCCCGCTGGGATCCGTGCCCAGACAGAGCCCTCCATCAGACCTGCAGGGTGTCCCCGAGGGACCCCGGCCCCAGGGGCTCCTTCCCCAGACAGGCAGAAGGTGAAATATGAGTTTCATCCCTCCAGACATTTTAATGACTTCACTTGGGAGCCAAAGGAAAGAAGACAGACAGAAAGATCAAGGACCCGTTGCTTAGTAACGAAAGCAGAGAGGCGCAGGGGATGGGGAAAAGGGAATTTTTATCTTTTTTCCTTTTTTTTTTACAAGACTGTTTCTCTCACTTTCAGGAGACACGATTTCCCCCTCCAGCATCTCCGGTGCCACATTCTACACGGATGTCCCCCTCCGTGGCTAGCAGCGACACCGAGCTCTGGCTGTTTCTATCCCTGTCCCCAGGGCTGTGGGAAGGTCCCCCTAAAATGGACAGTCTCTCTATCTTCCTAGCACAGCACCAGCAAGGGGAAGAGGTGGTAAAAAGTGGTGGATTGCAGTGACGGACGGAAAGATGCTTTCTCTGGGTGACAGGCAAGAATGTGGCCTCCATCACCACTGAATTTTTGGTGCTCTGTGAAACCACCAGCAGAAATGGGAGGCAGACAGCTCCAGCAGCTACTGACCAAGCTAGGATTGAGATATTTAAAAGCAAGCCTGTCACAGAAGCCCGTGCCAGACCCTTTCTATTCAAAACCTGCTCCTTCTCCTGCCCAAGGTCTCCTCCCAGCCAGAGGAAGCTGGCCAGGAACGGAGCGGGGGGTTTAAGCTGCCCATCGCAAGCGCTGACCTTTTCTTCCCATCACGGTGTGCACAGACACAAGCTGAGGGCTCACGTTCACACCCCTGAAAATGTCAAGCCCTGGCAGTCAGGCTGGGAGAGCTGCCTTGAAGCACAAGGGATAGCAAAACCAGGCTGCAATTAATTAAGACCAGGATGCATGCTGTTAACCATTTACTACCCTCCAGAAGGGAGTCGTTTCCATCCCTGCCTTCATGCTGAGCATCCTGTGGGCAGAAGGATGCTCTGTGGACCTTTGCAATGCAGGCAAGGTCACTGGTACCCCTAAAACACACCACTGCTTGCCCTTCGTCAAGCAATGAGGTTCATCACCCTCACTGCTGCAGTTGAAGGGTAGAGGTTCCTCCCTGTGGAGCGCTGGCCCTTCTTCCCCTTTGTCCCTCACCTCCACTCCATCTCCCCCTCACCCAGCCGATCTCTAACCCACAGCAGAAGAGAAACCAAAGCCCCAGACGTGCCTGCTCTGAGTTTCCATGGGAACAAAAGTGCTGCTGGTCCTCCCAGCCCTGCAGATGCTGGTTTCAGAGCAGAGCATTCTGGCGATGCCAAGGATGGGAGAAAACCGTCCCTACCCTTCCACAGATCAGCTCGAATACCTTCCCAAATTTCACGTACTATCTGCAGCAGGCAGGGGACATAACACTGTTCAGCAGATGTGTCACCACACAGGTTCATGTCTCAGCCTGATGCTGCATACGGGCTGTGGTTCCAGCTACAGCATTGGGGGGATCTGCGGGACTGATTTTCTTTTCCCCTGCAGAGCACAGATGTGCCGCAGCCCTACGGAGAGTTTGTATTGCATGGCCAAACTCTAGGGAATTAAGAAGGAAGCAGCAGCCTGGGGGTTAGATGAGCAGCAAGGTGAAGCGTGGGCCACTCAGAGAAAGGAGAGAGGCATTTATCAAAGAAAAGCTGGGCTCCCACGGGGAGGCACCACTGTAGGATATCAGGATGGCACCCTGCTCCCTGCTTGGCTTGTTTCCTACATGTTTGTGATGTGCTGCAGCACAGAGCACAGGCACATCTCTCTCTCTTTATATATATATATATATATATATGTATATCAGGACCAGTGTGAGCCAGGCTCTTTCCCTTACGTATCTGAGATTTCCCTGCTGCTGCACACTGGCCTCCACCTGCAGGCAAAGCCTCTCCGGGGCTCACGTACCTGGAAATCCACCTGCCAGGGCTCAGGGCTGACCTGCTGCAGGTCCTGCAGGTGGGTTTTCCGAAGGGGGTTTTTCACCAAGGCGGTGCCGGGGTCGCTGGCCGTTGGCACCTTCTTGCAAGGCTCGTGGTCAGCGATTTGGGTGGTGCTGTACGCTCGTCTCCTGGAGGAAGCCTTCACGTCCATTCCTGCGCAGCGGGAGAGAGGATCAGCTCCGTTCCAGAGCAGGACCAGCACCATCCACCCTTGGCTCCCGGTAGGCAGCAGGGAGCCCACCCCTGTGGTCCTCCCGGGGCCGAGGGGGCCACGCTCGGCCCTGCACGGTTTTAAGCAAAGCAACTAAACCACAAAAGGAAATAAGAGCCTACATTCAAAACTCTTGGGGAAGTCAGGAGAGCAGATTGGGGAGGTTTTGTCTGAGCAGTTTTCAGCCAGAAAAAGCCTGACTGCGTTTCCCCAAACCTCCCTGGAGAAGACAAAGGATTTACTAATGAAATTTCATTAGTGCAGACATTCTCTTGTCAGAGCAAGAGCAAAATTTCATTTGGAAAGGCATGATTTCTCATTGCTTTTGACAAGGTTGAGGGGATTCGTAGCACAGTTCCTCTCTGAATATAAGGGAAGAACACCCCACGAGTAACAGAGGCTGCCTTGTCACGTGGAAACGCAACCAGCTCTGGGGTGCGATCAGCTCTGGGGTGCAACCACCCACTTCATGCTGCATATTGCTGACACAAACACCCAGCTGAACTGTGATGGCAAGGGGTGACACCCTACGGACCGGGCTTTGGATCCATTTCCCCCTCTCCTGACCTTGAACTGCAACTCCAGGGCTTGCAGGGAAGCGACCGCTTTGCAGGTGCAGGGACAGTCTAGATGGGCTACTTATTTGCTCACTCATCTCCTTCTCTGCACACTGGAGGGCAGCTTGGGAAGCTTGTAAATAATTATGTGGCCAAAGCTAGAGCTGCTTTGAAAATCTCCAGGGAAGCCAGTTCTCTGGGGCTTCCCTTGATTTCCTGACAGGTTTGGATAAAACATCCAAAGCAAACAGACTCACTGAAGCCTCAGGAGATCTGTCATCCCTCCTGCAAACCCCTCCGGCTCTTTGCAGAGGTACAGCCGAAGAGACTTATTTGTCAGACAAGCAAATTGGCAGAGCAGAGACAGAAGCTTGATTAGAAAGACAGGGGCATCACACCCACGCTTGTACAGAGGAAAATCTGACCGGTGTCCATGTCCGATTCTTCCCTGGGATCTCTGCCCACTCCCAGGTGATCGGAGGCACGCTCGGTGGGGCAGGAGCCCTCTGAGTCTCTGGAGTGGTTCCAGCTCTCCACGCCTGCTCCCTCCTCCTGGGAGTGAAAGAAAACAGAGCTGCCCGACTCCTGGGACCGCATCATGCTGTAACGTCGCCTCTTGTCCTGGGGGAAAGCAAAGAGAGGGAATAGGTCCGACCATCGCGTCCGTCAGCTGGCTCCCAGCCGAGAGGAGCCACTGCTTGTGCACCAGCACCCTTATCCGCTGAGTTCCTATTTCTCCCCGATGTCTCACCCACCATCTCCCTCGAGGACAGAGTGAGAAAGCAAGAGATGCCTCCTGAACACGCACAAAGAGCCGAGATGCCCGTTTGTGCATGTGCACGCCAACGGTCCCCACTCCCAGGACAGCCCCACCAGCCAGCGCAGTATGGACTCACAGATCTGGGGTTGGAGATGTACGGGGAGGTGTCGCAGATGATGCCATATCCGACCAGGCGGTCACCAGGGAAGAGGCAACTGGTCCTGACAGGGGAAACCAAGACCTCGGTGCTCTCAGGAAAGACCCACTCCACGGATACGTCACTCAGGACTGGTGCCATCGCCTTCTTCAATGATTTGATCATCTGAGGCACAACGCAGAGTGGAGTGGTTATACAGCAACTGGACGTTGCGTGTGCTACGGTGCACACACTGTGTAGTGCAGGGAAAGGGAAAATTTTCCCAAACAAATCATCAGCCCATTCCTACCCTCTCCTGACCTTAGGTGGGAGCCTGCTCTCTCTTAGACTGCTCTGACACCCGCCCCAGCACCCCCAGCCCCTTGGTACGGTTCTACCAAGGGCAGCAGAGCAGATATTGATAAAGCAGAGGACTGATCTCACACTGCATCTTGCCAGCCCAGAGCAAGGTGGCAGCTTGTGGCCAGAGGTATCTTGTTCCAGCAGAATCCCCTGCTCCCCCCCAGCACCCAGGTAAAGCTGTTGGCATTCACTTGTCCAAGTCCCAGCCCTGCCCCAAGCCCCGACACTCATGCACCGACTGACGGCACTGCTGTTTTTGGTACAGGTCCTTGTTGTCACAAGCCCCTGCAGGAGATCAGCAATGCTCTGCCAATTACACATGTGGAGAAGACCGATACCCGTGAATATCTCATGGACAAACCTACCAGGGAGCCATCCACAAGAGCTTCCCTGCACACCAGGGGAAGGGAACACCAGATTCAGAGGCAGAACAGCTCAACTGTTCTGTATTGTTCACTGCTTTTTCACAGGCTCAGGAAGACACACCAGGCTGTGTTTTATAAGGCCATTAATTGTTGCCTCAGACTGCTGAAGGCACCAAGCTGCACAACCCACAAAGCTCTTTATTAATAGCTCTATAAAAAAACAAACCTCTCTTCACTGTCTTTGCTTTTAATTTACATCAGAAATGCTGATACTGTTCTGTCTTAGAGAGGTTTTTGTGTGCTCCAGGTTCCTGCAGAGGGACGGACTGTTGAACTCCTTCTTTTGAGATCAAGAGCATAGCCACCAGCTTTTTAGAGATATTTAGGAGCTAAAGACCCAATTCTCTCTGGGTTTAGTCATCCAGTGGACGACGGGCTAGGCATCGTGCTTTCACCAGAGGACAGAGCCAATCTTACGCCAGATTTGAGGCACATCGGTTTACGCAGTCTTCATGGGGAGAGTGGAAATGAAGAGGCTCCCCCCCTTTTGCTTTAAAGTTGGCTTAATAGGCAAAGCTATTGCAGAGTATTTCTCTCCCTCAAACCCTGGCTACTTCTCGCCTGAGCAACGCCAGGGCTGAGCCTTACTTCAAAACTAATTGGCTGCTTTGATGCTGGTTCCTTTGCCCTCGCCGGTGTCTGAGGCAGCAGCTACCTTTGAAGCCAAAGCTGCTGTATCACGGCTATCGCTTCTCCCCATCCCCGCGCAGAGGGTAAACACACCCTCCCACTCCCTCTGACAGCCGGAGATGAAGATGCTCTTTCATCCCCTCCCGCTCACCCACCTGCTGCCGAGTGGGAGTTGGAAAGGCAGCACCAGGATGGGGAATAAGACCCGCTAGCGAGCCGTGGCCTCCCCCTTGCTGAACCAGAGCATCGGTACAGCCTTACAAGATGGTCCCCCGGGAGCGGGCAGCCGTACCTTAGGCTGCAGCCTCTCGCCCTCTGCCAGGAACTCGGCGATGCCCCTGGACACAGCAGCCAACCCCTGAACCAGTCTCCTGCAGGCGTTTGGCCCGATACCGAAGCTGTAGCACCTGCAAAGGGACAGGGAGCAATCAGGATCCCGGGGACGAAGCCATCCCAACCCCATGCAGCTCACCCACTCCCTGCAGGCAGAAGAAAACAAACCACCCCCGGCTTTCTCCCACTGCTATGCAGTTGTCCAGCATGTCTGGAGCAAAATAAACCAGCTCCTCTTTAGGTGGCTGGCAGGAGGGTCGGGAACGGGCATCCCCCTCTGCTCAGCAGACCTCAGATCCCTTCCCTGAGGAGCAGCCTTCAGCTGTGACGCTCAGGGGCTTCCCAGCAGGACCCAGCAGGACCCCAAGCCCTTGCCGCCTCTGCAAACACAAACAACCAGCTTTGCTGCCAGTTCAGCTCTTTTCCCTGCTGAGTGTCTGTGGTCAATTGCACTAAAGACCCAGTAATTATCTCTGCTCACAATTAAAATAAACATTTTCTCAAGGAAAGAGGAACCAGCCAGGCGAGGCTGCTCCCCTGACTCCCAGCTCAATGAGTCAGGATTTGGTTTTGGCTGAAGGCTGCAAACCCGGAGCGGAGCTGGAGCCTGGGCAGGAAGGGCAGGAGCAAGCAGTGCCTGGTGGGGATGGATGTAGTAGGAAGCCAGGAGGGATGGGGATGGGTGGGATACGGCACTCAGCCAGGGCAGTGGCTAGCTGAGGAAGAAACCACCTTCAGTGGCAAACTGCATCTGCACAAGGGGCTTTTCTCTTCGAGGTTTTTAATCCCCAGCTGGCTGCAAAATCTTAGGTCAGCTTCACACCCTCTTAAATAAGGCTCTGATCTTCTTTTGAGACAGGGACCACAAACACGACTTGGCGATGTGCTGGGCACTGCCTTCCAGGGTCACCCAAGACCACGCTCTCACTCTGAGTGCGTATAGTCCACTGCCGGGCCTCTGTAAGGGCGAGGGATGGGTTGCCCTATACAGCTGGGAAACAGTTAAACCTCCATATAGTAAAAAAAGGACAGAGCAGCTTCCCTGATAAGCCCTGAAGTCTGAGGGACGGAAGAGGAATAAGGTTTTCTTACATTTTTCTTATGTTTCGTGCCCCTTAAAGAGGCAGAGGAGAAACCAGACCAGCCTGTCATCAGAGCTGGGGAACCAGGCTGGGAGCTCGATGCACAAATTAGCTGCTTTTTACATTGCTGTCTTTCAGCATATTCAGTTCTGCGCAGCCCCATCCTGGAAGCAGCTGGGGCCAGACCCAGATGTGCTTTAAAAAAAAAAAATAAAAAAAAAAAAACGGCAAGGAAGATTGTTCGTGTGTCAATCTCTCCTAGCAGGAAGCATCAGATGAGAGCCTGTGAAGTTGTCAGCCCAATTATCCTGCTTTTGATTGTTTAAAAAGCATCTGAACTTCTGGGATCTGTTCCAAACCCTTTGAGGTTCTCCCATGGCTCATACCAGCAATCTCTCCTGCCTCTGCCTCTGAAGCAGGGATGTCTGTGAGATGGAGCCGTATCCAAGGAGAAGCGTGTCCCCCACCATGCCAGGCTTTTGCCCCCGCAGCGGCGAGCCCCGCTGCCCTCCGTACCTGGTGGAGCAGGAGTGGTTTCGCAGCAGCTCCAGGACCTTCCCCGTGTTGCTGATGGCCCCGTCCGTCAGCAGAAAGAGCAGTCGGGGATGGCCCCTGTGGATGGGTTGCCGAATGACCCACTTCAAAGGTGATAAGACGTTGGTGCCACCCATATCGGCCCGGATCCTCTTGATGTTCTCACAGGCAACGGCCAAGCTCTCCTGCCCAACGGAGCCGCAGAATCATCAGCCTCTGCACCGGCGCCCTCCGAGCACCAAGGAAATGCGTCTCCCCCTTCGCTCACCTCACAGTAAGTCCGACTGGCAGGAAAGAGGGTCTTGAAAGTGGATCCAAACCCAATGACGTTGAAGAGACATGCTGGCATCAGGCTCTTGAGAACGACCAACAGAGCATCCTGGGGGGTGGAAAGCAAGCAGACATCAGGCACGCTGAGTCTCTCCCTGGCTGCCCCAGCTTCACTAGTAAAAGCTCTGACCAGGTCCCACCTTGCCATCACACCTTACTCCCACGTGCATTTTTCTGCATGCATTTGATAATAAAACAACTTTTTCTTTCACATGCGCTGCGTGCGAAACCACTGCATATTACTCTGCTCTTTCCAAAGTCCCTTAATGATATTTGGGTCCCAAAGCAGTGAAGAAAATGGGGAGCCTTAAAAAAAAAAAAAAAAAAAAAAAAAAGAGCTGAACAAATTTTTCTGTTTGTTTTTAACTGATTAAATTTGTGCTTGCAATACGGTACTGCAGCACGGAGCTAGTGGGTGAGAAGCAGAGTGTGAAATTGAGAAGTGCGACACGCAATGCATTTCAATGTCCAAACTTGCAGAAAATAAACAAACAGCTTAAAGTTACACAAAAGGAAAAGCCTCCCCCATCCCCAATTCTCTTGTATTCATAGCTGGCATCAATTAAAATAACTGGGAAAGACAGATTTAAGCTATTTTCTTTACCAGAGGTGGTTATCTAACTTGCCTATTCCTGGTTTTTACATAAGTGAAGAGCAATTTAAATTGCCTCAGACATCTGTGATGGCCATGGACAATTCCAGCACAGAGCTTGTGTTAGCAGCAACCAGGCAAGAGCTGCCCAAGGAGCTCCTGAGCTTACAGGGGCAGCAGGAGCAATTAGCGTGGCAGGAGAGGGAGGCCAATTTAAAGCAAAGTGCTGGCAGTGTTCGGGAGCAGCTCGGTTCTTTCTGTTTATATGCTGATAAAGGCAGACTCCTGCCAGTCTGCCTAGGGCAGCAGAAACCCTAGAGCCAGCCCCAAGGGAAGAGCTGCCAAGGTCAAACGAGCAAAAGCAGCCTCCTTGCTTCATCATATGCAGTGGCAAAGACCAAGTAACCGCAGAAGGTGAGTGCTAGAGCTGCACGCAGAGAAACCCCCCACCTGGGAAGAGCCACAGGGAGACGGGTGGCAGGTCAGTCCGGTTCCCAACCCCTGTAAGACTCAGCAGCAAGGCAGAGCTGGAGCCCTGCAAATCAGTGAAATCATGTACGAGAACAGGGCTGCCCTTTAACAGGCTCCCGAGGACTTTAAACCAAGCTGTTACCTCAAACCTATGAGACTATATTTATACCGGTTCCCCCCAGATGGCTCCTGGGATGCCGGCTCTTCCAAATCTCAATGCTGACATCCCATCTCAGAACTAATTACAAGGAAAAAAAAAAAACAGATTTCCAAATATTTTTCCCAAAGTGGGTGACTGATCCCTGCTTTCTGTTTCAGCAAACAGAAAGATTTATTGCTTCTTGTGGTAAATATTGATCTTGATCCTGTTGCACTCAATATCTATATGGCAGCTCAATAAGGAGAGATGTTTGCCTCCAGAGAAGTCAATTCCCAGTTATTAGTCTAATTTTGCCAGCGAGCCCACCTGGTGCGGGCAGCATCACGGGCCTGGCTCTTCTCCCCGACTGCATCAGGATGAGAAAGGAACCAGCTGCAGGAAATTTAAACCCCTGAACTTTCCAACCCAGCCACTTTGGCCGAGTGCCCTCCTGCTCGGCAGCGAACCGCGTCCTCCCGGCTGCACGCAGCCAGCCCGCGCCACCACCATCCCCTCCCTGTTTGCATCTCTACCAGCACCACCGCTCTGCAGCTCAGCTTTCCCCACTGCGCACATCCGAGCCCTGCCACACCGCTCACCCAGCAAGCTGAGGATGATTGAAATGACTCCATCAAGCGTAACCCACCCAAACCCAGTAAGAACAGCCCCTGCCACGAGGTCCCTGAGATTTCCAAGTCATAAATAAGGATGGGGGACTCAAAAGAGAGACAGTGTTTTTCTCCCTTGAGGTATCTCCTCTGAAATCTCCGATAATTCCCCTGAAATATTTTTCCAGAAGGGGAACAGCTTTTTTCCTGTTTTTACAGCCCTCCTGCAGGTGGGACTCCCAGTTCAGGATCTCTCAGAGAAGGACTCTGTCCCTGCAGGGTCCCCATTCCCACGGGACAAACTGGCCTGCATGGAGGCTGCAGAGCCCGCAGTGCCCAAACCCGGCCAGCCACGCTGTGAGTCGGAAAGCAAAAATCTGAGCTGGGACAGAGATGCCTCCTGATTCCCAGGCTCCGAAACACGCTGAGGGAAAGGGGTACCACCTTGGAGACATCCTGGCCCCTCTGGTGGATGCAGGGACAGGGGACAGCCTCCCTGTCCCAGGGGAACTGTCGCAGCCATCCTCAGGCTCCCTGCATCCCAATCCTTGCTGCCGGAGGTGGCCGTCCTACAGCAGTTCCCATGGAAACCGGAGACAGATGGATAAGGAGATGGGCTAGAAGATGCTCCCTGCCGCTCGCCCTGGGCGGCGAGTCCTGCAGAAGGGGGTGCAGCTGTACCCAGGCGAGTGTTTGGGTCCAAATCTGGGTGGCATTTGTGTTAGGAAAGGGTGTGAGCAGGACACCTGGGGACGTGCCAGCTCAGTGAATCTGTCAGACATCTAAATGCAACCGAAGCCCTCAGATGAAGCCTGCCTCTGTAATTCCCTCGCTGTCCTCAACAAAGTTGCACGGGGCAGCGCAGACCCCTGCCCTGCTCAGGAGGATGCGATATTCATCAAGCTATTGGGGCTTACCCAGCCCCGAAAATCAAGACAGAAACTTTCCAAAAGAGCTTTTGCCAGAGACTGCAGCTTCTCACCGAGACCTGCCAGCTGGCAGGTGTCAGACACCAATCTGGCCTCCAAAGCACATTAGGCAGGGATAACGATAATTAGTTACCAGAGTGATTTCCCCTTTGATGGACAGAGTGGTGCTCGGCAGGCTGAGGGCAGAAACCTCTCCAGGTCCTTCGGGCAGTGGCACAAGGCCAAGCCTGGCTCTCATGGGGCAACCTGCAGCTGGGTAAGAGTCATATCTTACAGGGGAACCTCAGACCCACAAAATATCATGACAAGGCCTTTCTACAGCCCCTTTTTTACCTAGAGGTCTCGGCACACCTCCCATAATCCTCCACGAGACTGCTGGTGTTCATTTGTGTTTGAAAAAGGGATGCATCATCTTCAAATGACTTCTGTGGGTTCACAGAGGCGCCCATCAGCAAAATATGTCCTAATGCCTGGTAAGCACGTCGCTCCGAAGCTTCCCTTGGAGCTCCCTGGAGGTCTCCCCTTGGAGCAATTGCCCCAAGCCCTCCCGGAGACAGGGAGAACTAGAGAAAGGATGCACAAGATGCGCACGCCAGCAAGGGCGGGAGAGAAAACATCTTTACATTTGATGTGCTGATAGGAGGAAGAGGAAGAAGAACAGAACGGGGGAGAGTCAGCTCCGCTGCAGGTACCTAACAAGCCACACGGTTGAGATGACTAAAGCTACAGCATATAATTACCCCCCATCCCCTCATAATGAACACTCATCAGCACTCAGCAACCCCCACTGCTCTCTAATATTCATCCCTCGTTGGCACGCAGGCACTTGCCCTCCTGCGCGGTACCTTGACGCGGTTAATGTTCACGCCGTTCATACTTCTGCTGCGGTCTACGAGGAAGATAAACTCTCCTTGGGCTTTCTGGAGGTCTGGCTGGACGGTCCTCAAGTCAGGGCAGAAGTTCAGCATGATGACGGGGTGGTGGGGGATGTCCTTGTTCAGTCGCTTCCTGATGATTTCTGTCTGCAAGAAAGAAGGAGAGAGCTCGAGAAGTTGATTTTTCTGCCCTGTTTCACTTGGAGATGAATCAGAGCACAGCTGAGTGCCCAAAGATGTAAGTACGTGGCCTTTTGTGGGCTTGTTCTGGCCTCAGTGGTGACAACACCTAAGCTTAGGCTGTGCCGCAGGTTGTTCTGCTCGTATGCCCTGTGGAGATGCTCCATGGGTGAACAGGACTCCTGCCTCCTCCCAGCCGGCGTCACGCTTTGCCCAAGGGACAAAGGCTAGCAGAAAGCCTAAACCAGAGACCCCCTGCACACATGGAGGAGAAGAAATTAAAACACCTGGCCCTACTCAGCACCTTGCAAAACTGATTCTCCAAACATTTCATTAGATCCCTCCCAAAAACGTGGTTCATTAGTGCAGTTTAGTATGACACTGAGGCACATCAGAGGTTTTGTCTGTGGTTGCTCAATAATGAAGCGCCAGATACAGCCCTCAGCGTGCTGCATTCACCGCTGCGATTCATTCCTGCCGCCTCTGGTTTGCTGTTTTTTCTGCCCATTTCTTTTATCATTTTTCTTTGTATGGGTCGAAACGCTTTGTAAAACCAAACCCGTCGCTCAGGACATCGTTCAACAGGAACCCGCGTGATATATGTCTCTGTACTGCACATAGCTCATGGCGCTCAGCATTTTGCCTCAATTCTATTTCAAGTATCAATCTTCATTAAAAACGTGATAAAATTAAACTGGAAAAAAACTCTTGTGATGGGTTTATAATCTGCTATTATGTGTGTATAAAGCAGCCCTGGGTTCACGGTCTGAGCTGCAGAGAGTCAGCGCATCCCTGCTTTCAAGGGAGCTCTGGGACCCCCACATCAGCACAATCCGTGGCCTTTCATCCCTGGGTCTGCAGTGTGGAAATATCCACCGTAATAAGCAGCTTGGTCCTCAGGGGCTTTGTTTGTCTTTTTTTTTTTTTAATTCCTCTTTCAAAGGCTGCTGTTTCTTGCTGGTTTCGCCAGGAGTAAACCAAACCCCAAATAACCGGGCTTGTTTTCTCCAGCTGTGAGTCATATTCCTAGATCTACAAGCTAACGATCAACCTTTATTTTACATAACTCACTAAACACAAGAGTCCCTGGGGATCAACACTCACACACGGGCTTCGCTTTCAGCTGCGCTGCCTGAGTGCTGCTTCTCTGACCCCTGTGAAAAGACGGTTCCCATTCAGAGGAACAAGTTCCTTGCTGTCACCCCAGCTCTCGCCCATCCCCCTGCATTTCACTCTCATGCTTTGGAGCATAAATTAATCAGTCACTGGGAAATAAAAGGGCTTTTTCCATCCCCATTTTCCTCCAGCCGTATGACATTATTTTGTTTAGGAGCTTTCCCAGCACAGATGTTAATCAAATTTCAGACCAGAGGGATCCTCTCTGTCCAAGGACCGAATTGTGGCCCCGGACCTACCCACAGCACTCCCTGTGATGCTCTTGGGGACTCAAGATGTAAAATCCCTGAGTGATTGGGATGAGCCCATAGCCTGGATTTCCCACTGACTTCCGAGTGAATTTTACAAGCAAGGCTTCAGCAAACAGCCTCAGAACTGCTGCTACAGGTCAGCCAGAAAAGCAAACGTCTCTTCTCCTCGTCTCCCCTCCCCTGCGTTCCCCTTCACCCGTTACCCAATTACAGTAAACTAATCAGATCTTGTCAACTGCCAGTTGATTCCAGTGTGCACTCATCCCAAACACCCTGCTAGCTGACGGGCATCCAAGGCTTTTGCATCACAAACCGAGGGATGAGAATTAATTATCATTTACTACTGAAATTTCTGGGTTAATTCATTTAAGCCATGAGGTGCCCCGTGTCATGCTCTGAGCAGCAGCCCATAATCTACCCCAGATATTCAGGGCATTTTTTCTGCTTCTTGCCCTTCTCTGTACAGTTGCTTCCCAGTCCTCCTGGGGCAGAGGTGGGTTTCCTGCAGGGAAATTACTCTGGAATGATCTCCCCCTAGATAATTTGACGTGCTAAAGACACAAAAATAATTAGAGAGCCATCTGAGCCATAGCGTGGGAGTTTCATTTCGTTCCACCTGCCACACGCTGAACACAATTAGAGGAGACGCCTGCCGTGCGAGCAAGCGCAGTCCTGATCCCTGCATCGCGCTGCAAGTGAAAAGCAACGGGCGAAAGGAACGAGAAGAGTGTTGATGTGTCTCCGGTGAAAGGAGAAATCACGGCAGCACAGGAAGGCACCTCTGCAGCAGGTTTGGGATGTCTGCCAAGCTGGGGGCCCAGGCTCAGACACGTGGAGAATGAGTTTTAGGGGAAATGACCACCCCTGGTCGCAAATGAGAACACCGGTGAATGTAAAAGAGGGAGCTGCCACAGTAAGCCTGGGGCTGTGGTTACACAAGTGTGCCTTAGGTGAAGACGCCCACCCTGGAAATTCGGAGGGCCTCTTCACTGATCCCAGACACACTGATGTGGCAGCTCAGAAGCGCTAGGCTGTCACTCATTGCTTCAGAATTGCTGAAAGACAAGGCACAAATCCCAGAGCAGATATTTTTCTATTTGCTGATCAGCAGAACAAAGAGAAGTTTCTCCTACCTTGTCTTCAGTTCAGCTCATTATTCCAAGCAAAATCACTTATTTCTCTCTGACAGCTATCCAGAAACAGTAAACATTTACTGAGCAATTAGAAGAATATTTTATTCTATGTCATTGCAATAATTATAATACCCTTAATGCTATAACAATGTACCTATCTAATTATGCTATGCTAGACTAGTACTAATTATACACACAATAACCATCTCAGAGCTTCTTCCACACTCAGTTTATCAGAAGCACTGCAGAATTTTCCCCTCTTCCTCCACGTAAGCCCCTCTCCGAGGGAGGATGCTGCAGAGCTTATTGGGCCAGTGTAATATCTGATACTGGAAGCAAGCAAGCCATCAAGCAATCATTTACTCGCACAGTTCCAGTCCCAAGGAAAGCCTCAGCTAACACCTGCAGCTTTTGCTTCTCACCTTTTTCTCAGCACTGGGGTCTTTCTTAGTGCCTTTAATAAAATCGTTCTTCCCCTTCAGGTGTCGTTCATACTCTGCAGGTGTCATATCACCTTCTTCCATTAAGACATGAGGCATGTGGGGCTCTGGAAATGCAAAGAATCGGGTGAAAAACCGCCTTAGCTAAACTTCAGGTTTAGCAGAGATGCAGACACCCTCGGTTGTGAAAACAGAGCAATATCTCTGAGCTTGGGCAGCATGGACAACCTTGAGAAGGTCCGGGATTGTCTCCTAGGAAGCCCAACCCCTGGCAATATTTGCAAAACCAGAGCTAATCCAGCTGTCTCCAGCACTACGGAGGAGGATCCCAGGAAGGGGCAAGAGCAGCAGAGAGGAACCAGAGCCCACCTACCACTTGGATGGATCAAGATCTCCACCGGTCTGTCGAAGGTGTGTTTATTGGCCAGCGTGATCACGATGCTCTTGGCAGAGCGAGCAGAGGGGTCAGCGTCTGCTCGGATCTCGTGCGTAGGGCTCTCAACACCTGCCCAGGGAAACCGAGGTGTGGTTAGGGACTGAGGATGGGGAAGACCAGGGAGAAGAGATAGCAAGATGGCAGAGGACAGGAACCAGGTGGACTATGCAATGTTTCTGCTGTATCAACACCCCACGTTAACATCACCCCCAGCGCAGTTAATTTGCCAAAACAGACTCCCCATTGAGGGGGCAGAGAAGGAGGAAGAGCGTGGACATTGCCTTGAGGAGGTGATAAACCAGCCTGGTGCAGCAGGACGGCCCCGGCGCTCCTACCTGCCAGCAAGCACGGCCCCCGGATCTCCAAGTGAAAGCTGAACTCGTACTCAAAGGGGTTGGTGGCCTCACTCTCCAGCAGCTGAGCCAGGCAGAACTTGCTCCCTTGCTCCGGGCTCCCTGATCCACAGTAGTGCTTGTCCCTGCCGGTGAGACAAACCCTAATCAACGCGGTGCACATGTTACATCCCCGTGGGAAGCGCAGATCTGCTGGAGGCAAAGCCCGCAGCAGCTCTGCAGCCTCCTGCAGCAACAGCAGCCTTCTGCTCTGCCAGTCCTGCATCCCCCCACATCAGTCCCAGCAAAAGCCCATCCCTGTGGGTTTTCGTACGTTCGGAGCTGGTGGCTGGAAAGGCTGCTGGTGTTCTCCAGGCTGGCCTGGGGGACCCTGGGGACACACACAGCTGGCAGAACGACCCTCACGGCTCCACTGGGCAGCGTCTGCAGCTCAGAGGAGGTGCTGATGAAGATGGAGATGCTTTCCAAGGGAGGAATCATGCCCAGGTTAGCCACAAAAACAACCCTCTCCAAGTCCTCATCCATCATGATCCTTCCTGCACAGAGGGGACCACACCAGGGAGACGCAGTGTCACAACCATGTAAAATGCTCCTCCCCAGGCCTCCCACCTCTCACCTCCTTCACCCCAGCCCTGGATCAAATGCCCAAACCAGCCCTCACCGCACACATCAGCATCTCTCTAAAGAGCCCGAGCCCCAGCCCCAGCCCTCTGCACCACTGCTTCGGCTGTCCTGAAGCAACAGTGCTTTCCAAAACAGATGGCAGACACTGTAGGGACACGAGCACCACAACTGACGGCCCAGCCTTTCGAAAGGAGCCCCCTCAATGCCATGGCATATGACAGCCAGCCACCCCCTGCCACCTCCCCATTCCTCTTCCCCTGCTTTTCTTCCCCATGTTCCCTAAAACGCCCCCGACTCCCTCACCACTTCCGTGGCGAGCTCTTCCATCAGGGAGGCTGCAGCCGTTGAAATACGTGTCATCTATCTTGGCTTTGTCTTTGATCTGCACCGTCACGGCACGCCGGGACACGGCCGCCTCGAACCCAACAACAGTGGTGCACTCATCCAAGGGGTAGACAAAAAGACCTGCCAGCCAGAAGGATTTTTAGCACTTGCCCAGACCCACCAGCCAGGACCGCAGCGCGGCAGGTCCCTCTTGGCACTGCCCTGCAGACTCCTGGGATTTTTCACTTTAAAAATCGTAGCCTTGGACCGTGAAGGGTACAATCGAGGACACAATATACTCGATTACTCTTCCTGCAAGCATCTAAGGGTTTAAGGCGCGCACAGAAACCCAGCGCTGTGATATCCCTGGCTCTCGCACTGGGAGCTTCACCCCTCGAAACTTGCCTTCAAAAGCCTGGGCTTCTGGGTTGCGGTAGGTGAGCAAGGCTGTCATCCCAAAGGCATAGCCGCTGACGCACGACGTCACCTCTGATGCGGTGAGGGGGAGCGGGGAGCGGGTCATCTGGTTAATCAGCCCTGGCATCTTCCTGGGGGTCTGTCAGTCACGGTGGGGTCACCCGCAGCGAGCTGGAAAGGCAAGAATGAATGAGGAGTGCCGAGTGTCCAAAACACTTGTGTGCCCCCCGCACACCTCATTTTGGCTTCTGCAGCCCTGAGGACAGAAAGGTGACTGACCCGGGACAGGACGAGACCTGGCCTTGATGGCTCCACTGGTGGAGACGGGGATGGAGACAAGACCCTGGTGGGAAGACGCAAGGCAAACACTTGCCCCAAATCGCCCCCAGCGCAAGGGAGGAGGTTCAGATGAAACGTGCCTGGCTGGCGACACGGCAGCGGTGGATCACGCATCTCACCAGCTCCCACGCTCACCTACCGCTTGAGTCTGGGCAGAGCAGCTTAACATCTTTTTTTGGACCTCCTGCTTCTCATTATCCTCCAAACTGACACGTTTGTCCAGGGTAAGACTATGACCCTGAGAGTTTTCCTTTAGCCTGCGGGAAGGAAGAGCAGGCAGGCAGAGGCAGGCATCCTCCCTGCCCTCCCACGCCCTTGGCAGCCTGTCCTGTCCTCACTGCATTTTGGGGTGGTGGCATGGCTCTGCTGCCCCTCATCTCCACATCCCTTCTGCAAAGGCTGACTCATCCCTCCGCTCTGCTCAGCGGAGACATTCAGATGCAAAGTGGCTATTTCTGCCAATTACATTTCAACTCTTTTTTTTCCCTGAGCAGGTTTTCCTCTGTTCCAGCTCATCTCCCCCAAGACCCAGGGTTTCAAAGGAGACCTTTCAGGTTGCTCTGGGGCCACATCCAGCTCCCCTGGGGCATTAGGAGAAGTTGCTAGGCAGCAGTTCTCCCCGCTGGCTCTGCAATGCTTTATGCAATGATTTTCAAGGCCCAGGAGGAGCCAGCAGCAGTGAAATACATCGGTTTCTCATTTCCTAGCAGTCCTGTGTTATTAAAACCACCTTTATATGCAAATGCCATGGCAGACACGAACGGCAGACATCAAGGCCACGAGCTTGCCAAGAGCTCGGGCAGGAAAATGGCACTAAGGGAGGAAAAATGGGAGAGCGAGGGAGAGAAATCAGGGCTGGCTGGGATGGGGGGGGGAGCAGCCAGGGCACCCAAGCGAATCAAACAGCAGCAGAGAAGATGATGGAGGGCAGTAATCTCAAGGCACACTCCTGAATCCCAGCCAACCACCTCGGCCGTTTCTGATTTAATCCTCCTCTCCTTCCACCGCAAAGGCTGCTCACGCCAGGAGCTGCCCACGGCGGGGACACGGGGACGCATCCAGGGGGATGCAGCCCCGCACAGTCAGGAGATGCAGGAGCGTGTCCAGCTCGGCTGCTCCGGCACAGGAGTCCTCTGCGAGCCCAGGGGAGGCCATCACACACCAGGATGCTCCAAGCCGCGCTAACAGGGGTTGTAAAGTCAGAAGCTGGCAAGAGTTCACCTGCTATAGGGAGAGATAATGAAAGTCATCTTGCTGCTGAGAAGTGGCAGAGGCCATCAAGATATCGGGAAGTGATTAAATGCCAGGCGGGGGAAGAAGGAGAGGGGATTATTTTGCCTTAGGGAAGAAAGCAAGCAAGAAATAACATGGGGAAGGTGCTCTCTCCCAGGTAGGCACAACGGGAATTCATTACAGGGTTGCCGGAGAGGTGAATTCAGGCTCCAGGAGCATGACTTCAGCCTGGCAGCTCTCTTGGCTGTGGAGGCTGACAGCAGAGCCATGGTTGACATCCAAGCCCCTCACCTCTCCTGCACCCGCGGGAGACTGGGGACATGCCTCCCATGGAACAGCTCTGCCAGTGAGGATTTCTGCATCAGCCAAGCCAGCACGAGCGTTAAGAGACCTTTGGCAGGACGCAGAGCCCCGTGCATGTCCTGTATAAAGCACGCCAAGAGAATTGCACCTCTCCTGCAGCTCCAACACAGCTCAGAGGAGCCCTGCACCAGCCCTGCCTGCCATGCCAACTGGAAAAACTGTCCCACAAGGACCAGGAGGGCTCGGAGGGTTCTTCCCAGCTGCTTCCTGCTCCAAGGCCCTCGGGATGGGGCTGGAAGGCAGCAGGCTGCCGCCAGCACAGCCCAGGGGCTGCTCCACACACATCGTGTCACCAACGCCATCAAGTGACTGCAGCGTGGAAAGGGGAGAGCGGAGAGGCTGGCATGGGGGAGAGTAGTGGGAGAAGGTTGGCATTGGCCTCGTGTCCCCCAAGGAGGCCACCACTGTCCCCCCCCTGGCTGCTCCCCATTCTGTCTTTGCTGCTGTTGGTCCCCATCCAGGTGGTGGGGCCTGACCCTCATGACGGCAGCTGGCAGGACCTCCCATCCCAAAAATTACCACCAGCATCGCTGCGGCTCAGGGCATCCCTGCACCCACCCTGTCCTCAGCGTATCCCCTCACCGACACAAAACGTGCCCTGCCTCCTGCATGCAGCCAGCACGGGGCCATCCTACGGACCCGGCCAGACGCCTCCCAACCCACAGCCTCGGGCTGCGTTTGGCATCCCGGGAGCAGAAGGTGAATTGGTGAATCCCTTCAGCCACCTTGCTGCATCACTGAAAATACCCCATACCCGTAATCCCATCAGCTGGGAAAGCAGCTCAGGGCTGGGGACAGAAATCACCCCTTGGCCAGCCACGCTCAGGACTGGGCACACCAGGATGATATCATGTTTTTATTTTGGGGTTTTTTTTCCCCCCTTTGCTTTGTAAACACTCTTTCCTTGACAATCTGCCCCGCTTCACACCGAAGGAGGAGGGAGTGATTCTGGCAATACGTTCGCCCCGCTCCAGGCTATACCCCCAGCCAATTTCCGTGCATGATTTGTGGAGAAGGCACTGATGCCGCACCAACGTCTGCGGACGGACCCCGGTGACGCGCCAGAGTGCACGAGGCTTTGCTTCGGAGCGCAGGCGGCACTGCGATGTGCAGGCTTGCCCAGAGCTTGCACCAGCCGCTCCACCTGGCTGCAGGCGCCTGCCCCAACACACCGGTGAGGTTTGGAGCTGGATTTTAAAGGACTGGGTTGGAAAGGGTGTTTATACGCCTGAAAAGGGGGTGCGATGCCTAGAGCGCTGCTCAGAGCCGCCTGGGTGCCTGCCAGCATCTCTAAACACTAATGTACCCTCAAAAATTCTGACTTTTGAGCATGTGTAGTAAAGACAAAGGCAGAATAATGCTCTTCTAAGGTGTATTTCCATGTATTGAATAGAACACAGCAAAGCGTGACTGCTGTAGCCATGAGCCTGGCTCCTGCACAGCTCCCAAAAGCAGGTTAGGGTCCCAGCAGTGCCACCACCGCAGGGTCCCTGGCACCCCCAGCCAACAACAGGCCAGTGAGACCCAAACCAGACCTGGCAGCTGGGATAAAACCGTGTGCTGCCTGCGGCACATCCCCACCTGGCCCTGATGGCTGAAGGGCAGATGTCCAGAGGCAGCCCCAGCTGCTTTTTGCCCCCCCAAGACACAAACGCAGCCGTGCAAACCCCAGCCCATTGCGATGGATGTATTTTTGGGCTGCTGAATCGCTTCACCACCCTGCTGTAACCTCTTATCAGCCCCAAATGGGTCCCCTTGCAAATCTCACCTCCAGGTCCAAGCCAGACCTGGGTCATAGCCACACTGCTCGGAGGGTGATTGTTTTTCTGCAGCCGCGTAAAATATTCCTTCCATTTCATCTGTATCAATCAACACTGACATCCAGTGGCTTGTCAGGATGATTACAGCCGGCGTGCCTTGCGGAGATGTACAGATGTACAGCCCTGGAGGGACCTCCCTGGTTGGTGGTGGGGTACCTGTGTCGCACCACAACCCTGGGAGCTGCTGGGCCACCACCACGGGGAAGCAAATTCCCCCCGGTTTGCAAAACCAAGCCAGGAGAAGCCCCGCGCTTCTCAAACTTTTGGGGCTCTCAAGCAGAACCACGCTTGGGTATTTCGCCTGGCTTGGCAGGGGCAGCACGGCTTGGGGGAACAGCCGTGGGCATGCTGCTGGGGGACCCCTGACTTTGCCTACCTGACCCACATCAGCTGCAGGTCGTGCCTAAGACACGCAGCACCCCTGCAGCCGCTCTCCCCCAAAGCACAAGGCTTAAACCTTGCCAGGGGACTGGGGTCAACCCCCTGGAACATTTCTAGGAAGCAGTAGGAGCAAACAGCATCCGAAATGGCGCACGCAGCGCTCTCCTGTCCGAGTCCCTGCACAGGGCAGGGAGGGGAAGCTTTGCTGGTTGATGGCAGCACCTCCTGGAAAAGACACGGATCCACCATGGCAGATCTGTGGGAACCTCTCTTGAAAAGCTCTGGGAGCCGTTCCCCCATCTCCAACCTCTCTTCACCTCAAACTGCAAGCGTGGGGTATCCCGCCCGCTGGGAAAACCAGCAGAACAGCCATTGTGCTTCACCCCAGAGCTGCTGCAGGTCTGCTGCAGGGTCACAACGTAGCACCTCACTGCCAAAGAGGTGACAAAGATTTCTGGCCAGAGTCACGCACCCCTTTGGGAGCTCCCAGCGGGCACCCCGAGGCCTGGGTATGGGCACCGGGGGAAGCGGGGGGGAGCATGCTGCTCCTGCCAGCACCCTGCCAAGAGGGGCACCCAGCAAACGCAGGTGGGCTGACCCTTCCCAGAGCGATGCAGCGCCAGGCTGAGATGTGGCCGACAGCCCCCACAGAGCCAGATTTGGGGGACTGTCAACCGTTGCCCTGGCAGGTCTCTTGGGCCATCCGTCTCGCCCCAGAGCTGGGTCTCAAGGACCCTGATTCATGTCCCAGGCCCTGTCTCTAGAGCCGTCAATCACGTCCCTGTGCAGACAGCATTTCTGATACGGAGTTTAGTTAACCCCTGCCTCACTGGGCTCGCTGCTGCGCCAGTGCTTGCAAGATCTCTGGGCTGAGCCACAGAGGGAGGTTTTACCCCATCCGAAGGGCGTCTGGGCTAAAACCTCCCTCTCCGGCTCAGCCCAGAGATCTTCGGCTGGGCTAAAACCTCAAGGCGGCCAGTCCTGTGCGTGGGATGCATGCAGAGCCAAGGATGGCAGGCCCCCAGGAGCGGCGCAGCCCTTCTCCATCCCCCCCTGCCCTGCCCCAGCCAAGCGTGGAGAACACAAGCCAGGTCCTTGGTGCTTTGACCCTTACTGGGGGGGGATATCAGTGTCCCCCCTCACCCTGCCAAGGTCAGTCCTCCCTTCCCCCAAACCAGGGTGTCCACAGGTGGGATACCCCACCTGGCTGCCCAGGAGAGCAAAAGCCCACCACCCCCAGCATCATCCTCCCCCCCATCCAGCCTCCTTTGCTTTCCCTGCAGGGAGATGGAGAGAGTCACTATTAACGTCTGTAGGATTTTGGGGAGGGGAGGGATGCTCAGGGGCTCAGCATCCAGCTGGGAAAAGGCAAGGCAGGGAAGCAGCAGCTTGCAAAGTGTGGGCTTGTGCCTGCAGAAATATTATGACAGGGATCTCTTCACAGAGCGGCTTTGTGCTGAGATTGTGCACAGCCTTGGGAAGTAACAGCCCGCACACACACACACACACGCACACACACACACACCCCTGCAGAGCACACACAGCCCAGCCTGCTATAAAGGTGCAGGAGCAACTGGAGAGTAGCCACTGCTTTTCTTACCTTTCCTGGAAGAAGAGAGAGGAGGAGGAAGAGGAGGAGGAGGAGGAGGAGAAGGAAGGGGATGGGGGGGTTGGAGCAACTTCACCCACTGCTGCCAGCCCCTGCAAGTACCCTCAGCTGGGCTTGGGGGGCAGGAAGGGCAGAAGAAATCCCGAAGGCGGCAGGCACAGCTTCAGACTGCTTTTGTCTCTGAAAGACACGGAGAGACGGAGATAAGGAGAGAAGGGAAAAAAAAAAAAAAAAAAGGGAGGGAGAGAGGGAGAGAGAGCAAGCGCCAGGGCTTGGGGTGGGGGGGAGCGCTGCACAACAGCCACCTCAGCAACCTGTGGCATTTGTCACCCCCCGGACCCTCCCCGGACCCCTCTCCATCAGAGAGAGATGCTGGGGCTGCCCAGCGCTGCGAGGTGCTCCATGGGGGTCTGGGATGGGGAAGGGGCTTACCTAACCGCCTGCAGCAACATGTGCCCCTGTGGCGAAGCTCTGCCCAGGAGCCAGGGAGGGTTTTTTCGCTCTCCGGAGCAAACACCCGGCTTCCCACTGGCCGCCAGCTGATGAGCGCACACTTTGCGAACCTGTTTGGGTGACCAACATTAAGTGGAGCCATTTGTTTTGTCAGGGAGGTAACCATGACAATCACCCTGTACACACACCGCTGGCTTCTCCGCGCCTCCTCCCCTCCTGCTCCCCCCGGGGGCTGCAGGGGAAGGGGCAAAGCCCACCAGGGGCAGAGGAGATGCCCTTGAGATGGTCAAGTTGGCAGAGAAAGGGGGATGCAAACTCATCTTACCGATCACCACACCACTTGCCTCCCCGGGGTGAGTTTTTCCGCAGCAGCTGCTGGGAGGGGAAGAACCCCCCTTTTTCCCCATCACCTTTCACTTCTGTCCTCCGGTTGATCTTTTTCTAAAAAAAAATAAAGAGGAAAGCTTCCTAAAGCATCCCCAAAATCGGGTCTTCTGCAGCCCTAGGCCAGATTTTCCCTCTTCCCACCTTGCTGTTGTCACTGTCCCCATCTCTGCTCATCCACCCTTTCCTCCCCAGGCACATCGCAAAGCCCCTCACTGAGCAGCCCCCCAGCAGTGGGGCACACAGGGGGGTCTAAAGGGGACCCTCCCCACGGGCAAAGGGGAGCGATGCTGTAACAGCTGGATGTGCTTGTGCAGGATACGGTCCCTGCCCTGAGGGGCTCACACTTAAACGCAGGAAAAATGACCTGGAGATGAAAGGGGAAACTGAGGCAGAAGGAAGGGCACCAGCTCGGCCCACTGTCACAAATCAGAGCTGGACACCATGCCGCGCTCAGAGCATGCAGATGGGAAATGCTCCTCCTCGCCGCTCCCTAAATTTGGTGATAAGGGCGCTGCTGCTGACAGAGAGCTCGCTAGCGTTGAAAATATCACCATCTCCCTTGTGACGGAAAGCTCTCCAGCCCAGCGGTGATACGCAGGAGGACAGAAGCTTTTTCTCCTCACCTCGTCCTACGCAGAGATGCGGATCCGCCCGCAAATCTGTCTGGTTTGAGCGTCCCACAACAGACCCATCCCTGGCAGTAAATCCACCGGCAGACCGAGCCCCTAAACCCACTGGGCTCTGTGCTGAAACATCTCTTCCCTATAACCCCCCCCGGCTCCCTTTCCATCGGCGTTCAGATGAACCCGCAGCATTTCATTTCTCCCCCTTATCTTTAAGCATACCGAGGAGGACCGGGGTCACCAGATGCATGGCATCCCTAATGAACCATCGCGTCTCCACTGAGAAGGATGTGCTTTAGGGAAAATTGCAAGAAACTCTGCAAGCAGATGCCTGGTTGAGAGTCTTTTCCCTAAGCCCAACTCCCAGAGGCTGAGTTAAGGCCTGAAGCTTGAGAATTTACGGCTCTTGCTAGACAAATAAGTCAGCCATGGAGAAGCCCACGTCCCATGTTTCTAGCGCCTGTTAAAATGTTTGCTTACTATGGCTTTTGGCTCCTACGAAGAAAATAACATATGTTAGGAAAAATCCTGGGATTCATACCAACGAATCTGGTAGCTGCGGCATATTTATTTATAAAACAGAGCAGGATCCAACATGGAGGCTGAGGCAGATACGAGACCTTGAGAGAACAGAAACAGAGTTGTTTTAGGGGGCACTAATGTTTAGTGCTGAAGGTAAGGCCGCATGGCCAAGGGCATCAACACAACGTTCAAAAAGTGTTGCCATGTCCCAAAGCAACTCCCAGGAGCTTTTGACCGACATTTATTCCGCCTCATCCTCTCCAGACAGGCCATGCCCAGGAACCCCCACCATCCATAAGGGCCACCTCCTCCCAGGGAGCGGCAGCTGAGAAATCAGATGGGCAGGGGCATAAATGAGACAAAATTTGGGGAGGACAAGCTAAAAATAGAATTTGAGCTCATCAGAAGTCCCATCTCGCAGCTTGTGGTTTACCCATTCAGGGTCAAATAATAGCTGGTGGAAGGCAGCACCTCTAAACATCAAGGCACCGCAGAGGAGTATTTCCAGTCGTGTTTCGTGCCTGGCACCAGCCCAGGTGAGTTACGGGACCAGCTCAAGGGCATCCAGTGGCCAAGCACAGGACAGGCTTTCCCAGCTGCTGGCCCACTCGTTATTCACCTCACTCGCACTTCAACATTACACTAGTATGCAAGCGCAGCGCTCTCATGTTTGCACACTCCGAACACAGCCTGCATCAACGGGCTGGGAGGTTTGGGCATGATTTAAAAAGAAAAAACCAACCCAGAAACACCCCCCCCCCCCCAACCTAAACTAAATCTCCTGCTAGATGGAGAGCAATGAGCACTTCTCATTATCTCCATGCACTGCTCTGCATGTAAATGCAGTATTCCTCACCCTGGAATGCTCTGGAAAAAAAAATAATACGGCACCTTGTTGGTAGGTGGTGCTGATAAAAAGGGATAACACAGGACTAAGGAGGGACTGTCTCCTCCTCTGAGCAGGTGGGAGCACGGACAAGGAGCCTCCGGCCTGTTCGGTGCGTAAGGACCACAATTAATTCCAATGAAATTCCACATCTGTCCTTCAGAGACCTCTAGTTCTAGCACAGCCACAGTCCACTGATGAGGGGACTGAAGCATTTCTTTAATGTTAAATTAATCAAAATATTGATTTCACGTTTAAAAGAAGAAATATTTAATTATTTGACAGCAGAGTCCCTAGCAGAATCAAGGACCCTGTACGGGTGGCTGAGCGCACACCCTGGGAACCCAGCCCTGCCCCAGGGGCTGACAGAGAAACGTCCTTCTTCACGTACAGAAGGCGCAATGCAGCAACGCCCACGATTGCCAGCACGATCGTGCCTCAGTGAGTCCCCAGAGCCTTGAAAATCCCCATAAATTATTGCAGCTGAAGTAGAGGATTAGAAAGGAGGGCTTGGAAAGATCTGCCTCCAGCTAATGCTGCCCAACCACGGGCAGTTCTTCTTGTTTCCTGTGCCTCGATTTTCCCACCTCTAAAATGGGGATAATTCCCAGCCCATCTCTTTCCTGGAGGTGTATGTCTCTGCAAGAAAACATTGCACTGGGATGCATGAGTATCCTTCTCTGCAGCTAAAAGTGCCCATTGGCCTCTGGGACTTTCCATGTTGCTTTTTATTTTTTACCCCAATTAATTAATTAATGTCTCAGACTTGCTTTTAGCTGCCTGCTCTGTTCCCATTGAAAATCTCCTCGCGTTCAACTCCTGTGTTTGGCATCCTCCTGGGCGCTGTGATGAGTTGCCATGGAAAAAAAAAGCCATGATGTCACCTCTACAAATAAAAACTGCCAGACCCCAAAGTTCACATGTGTGGCTGGCGGGGGGGACGACCCGATGTACAGAGGGACACAGGGCTCTTGCCGCCAAAGAGGAACTGAGTTAGATGGACAGGGGAAAAGCATCAGACAACAATACTCGGTAATCATGGGGTTTAGTTGGAAGGAAAAAAAAAAAAAAATCAGAAGGGCATTTGAAGAGCAATAGCGAAGGGCCCCGGTGCTGCCTGGGCTAAGGCACCAATATCAGCAAAATTGCATGGGGTGTGGGCAAGATTTCTCATGCACAGAAAGAAATATCAGCTCAGATGGAAAGTTTCAGGCTGTGGGAAGCAAGTGGCTCTATGTCTTCATTAAAAGGGAGGGTGAATATCGAGACAAGGAAGTAACCATCGTCTTGGGAACTTCTGGCTGATGCCTACAGGCTTGGCCATTTTACTAGTCCTGCCGCATATAATAAACATACAAATCAAGACCTTCCTCGGGGGCCGCTCCTTCCACGCAGGGTTCAAGGAAGCACAAACACTGCACAGGGAACGGCAGCCCAGTGAGGAAATCACACAGGTTCTTCCCACACTTCTTTCCTTCCTACTTTCCCTTTTTCTTGCCTTGATTCCAGGAGCTTTAAAGAACAGGTTTGATATCAGGTCTAAGCCAGTTCCTGCCCTACAGCGAAAGACAGGACACAAACGACTCTTCCATGTTCCTGCCACTTCTACAGCTCCATGACTCATTCTACAACCTTGTTTTTCACCTACATCTCTATTTCAGAGACAGAAAGAGCTGAGGTTCCCTCGCAAATGTCACAGCCTTCGTGTGATTTCCCCTCAGCCTCAGCTCCCAAAGGGACTCCATTACATGGGAAACCCGCTCCCGCACCGCAGATGGGGACAGACCCCAACAGCATGCAGCGAGGCAGGGCCTGGCCCCAGCCCCACACCACACAGGGGGCCAGGCCCCACAGCAGGCAGAACAGCAGGCGTTGGCCGCTAGCCCTACACCATACAAGGTGCCTGGACCCCCAGCCCCACACCATACAGGGTCCAGGCCCCACACCAGGCAGCAAAGGAGGCCCTGACCCCAAGCTCCACCTTATACAGGAGGCCTGGCCCCCAGCCCCACAGTGTAAAGGGGGCCAAGCCCCACAGCACGCAGCATGGCAAGGCCCAGACCCCAGCCCCACAGCATACAAGGGGCCTGGCCCCACACCAGGCAGTGAAGCAGACCTTGGCCCCAAGCCCCACACCATACAGGGTCCAGACCCCACACCAGGCAGCGAAGCAGACCTTGGCCCCAAGCCCCACACCACGTGGGGCACCAGGCACCACACCAGGCAGTGAGGCAGGCCCTGACCCCCAGCCCCACACCACACAGGACCATAACAGGCCAAACCGGCCCCCTGTATGGTGTGGGGCTGGGGGTCAGGAGCCCCACCAGGCAGCAAGGCAGCCCCTGACCCCCAGCCCCACCTCACACGGGGGTCTTGGACCCCACCACACACCATACAGAGGGCCAAGCCCCACAGCACGCAGCATGGCAAGGCCAAGACCCCAGCCCCACACCACATAGGGTCCAGGCCCTGCACCAAGCAGTGAGAGGGGCCCTGGCCTCCAGCCCCACACCATACAGGGAACCTGGACCATACCGGCCCCCTGTATGGTTTGGGGCTGGGGCTGGGACCCACACCAGGCAGCAAAGCAGGCCCTGATCCCCAGCCCCATAGCACAGAGGATCTAGGGTCCCACATCAAGCAGTGGGGCAGGCCCTGGCCCCCAGCCCACCAAACAGGGGGGCAAGCCCCACAGCACGGCAAGGCTCAGACCCCAGCCCCACAGCATACAAGGGGCCGGGACCCACACCAGGCAGCACAGCAGGCCTTGGCCCCCAGCCCCACATCATACAGGGTCCAGGCCCCACACCAAGCAGTGGGGCAGGCCCTGGCCCCCAGCCCCATACCATACAGGGGGCCTGGCCCCACAGCACGCAGCATGGCGGGCCCTGATCCCCGGCCCCACAGCACAGCAGGCCTTAGCCCTCAGCTCCACACCTCACAGGGAGCCTGGACCCGGCCCCACACCACGGCCGACCCCCAGCGCCCCACAGCCCATCCCGCTGCGGCACAGCGACACCCCCCTCCCCCGCCATTTCTGTCCCCCTTTTTATTATCACCCCCCCGCCCGGAGGGGAGCGGGAAGAGGGGAGGTTGGAACGCGCCGCTCCCGGAACGCCAACACCAAGGCCGCGGTTGCGGCCGGGCCATTGCAGGGTGGAGGAGCGGGGCGGAGTAGCGGGGAGGGGGGGGAGCGAACGGGGGCCGGTGGTGACTGCAGGCGGCGCAGGCGCCTTTCCCGCCGCCGGCGCCATTGCGGCTGCTCACGGCGAGCCCCGGCGCCAGCGCCCACCGGCCCGGACATGGCCACCGACTCCTGGGCCCTGGCCGTGGACGAGCAGGAGGCGGCGGCCGAGTCGGTGAGCGGGGAGCCGTGGAGGGAGGGTGGGGGGGGTGTAGTGGTGTTGGCCGGGGGTCCCCGCGACAGCGGCCCGGCCCTGAGGCGCGGGGTCCCGGGGCTGAGCCGCCGCCGCCGCCGCCTCCTCACAGAAAGCAGCGGGCGCCGGAAAAAAACAAACAAACAAACAAACCTTTTTCTCTTTATTTTCTTTCCAAAGGCATAGGGAGGTCTCTGTCCGTCCCCGCTGCCGTGGGGCCCTGCCGGCAGCACTGCCTCGGGGTGTCCCTGGGCCTGGGGTCTTCCTTTAGGAGCAAAAAAAATCCCCAAACAAACAAACATTTCTTTGTTTTCTAAAACTTGAGTATCAAAAGGGCAGGGAGGCCCCTGTCCTTCCCCTCACCCTACAGCCAGGTACAGCCCTGTCAGCAGCATCGCTTCGGAGGTACATGCGGTCTTCACCCAGGGGCCAAAAAATCCCTATTTTCTCCAATATTTTTTTTTTTTTTTTTACAAGATCTAAATACGTTTGAGGTGTTGTTTTTTTTATGTTTCCAAGCCACTCAAACGCTGTGGTTTAGCATGGAGAGCATGAATTCAGCCCCTGGATGTGTGGACCCTCAAGGCTTCTCTCCCTGTCACGTTCTTGGTGGTAAAACAAACTTCCCCTGTTCATGTTTTTAGTGGTAAAACAGACCCTCGGCGAGAGGGACCCGTCCTGGGGCAGCGTGTGTCAGCCAGGACTGCCCTCGGCGCAGAGTTTCCATCCCGGAATGTAAATTTTCTCCCATTTTGCCATCAGCAGAGCTATTAGGGAGCAGAGATGCAGGGACAGAAAACAAACCCTTTCTCCATGTCATCATTACAGCTTAGAAAAAGCACTATTTGTTTTAAAACTCTTGAAATCACGTTCCTCTTGCTAACTTCATTGTGTTTGTGTTCAAGCCTGGGTTTTCACTGTGCAATAATTTTAGCAGGTGGTAAATCTGGAAGTGTTGATGAAAGCTTAGGCGTTCCTGGCCAGTCATAAAACACAGGTACGGTAGCCTTTGAATGACTCTGATTTTTGTGTTTTTCCCCACTTTTAGTTGAGCAGTTTACACCTGAAGGAGGAAAAAAACAAACCAGATGCTAATGGTGAGTTACAGCCACTCAAATGGTCTTCAAAAGGGCGTGATGTTTTTCTGTTGGGTTTGGAGCACTGCTGCCAACGTAAATTCCGGATTAGTCAAGAAATTCCAGAAAAAGGAAACATAAAGCTAACATTAGCTTAAAGGGCTTAAAGCTTAAAAGGCTGAGGGACTTGGGTCTTTTTAGTCCAGAGAAAAGAAGACTGATGGGGGATCTTATAAATACTTAACGTGAGGGTCCCAAGTAGATGAGAACAGTCTTTTCTCAGTGGTGCCCAGTGATAGAACAAGAGGTAATGGGCACAAACTTGAACATAGGAAGTTCCATCTTAACATGCAGAGGAACTCCTTTCCTTTGCGGGTGGCAGAGCAGTGGCACAGCTGCCCAGAGAGGTGGGGGAGTCTCCCACTCTGGAGACATTCAAACTCGCCTGGATGTTGTCCTGTGCTACCTGCTGTAAGTGACCCTGCTCTGGCAGGGGGGTTGGACTAGATGATCTCCAGAGGTCCCTTCCAACCGTGACCGTTCTGTGATTAAACAGCAGCGTAGACTAAATATTTGGCTTGTACGCTTGTTCTGCTAGGCTAACTTTTTTTAAGTCACATTTTGCGGTATTCAAGGAGCTGCACAGGCAAAATCTGTTGGTATGGTTGATAAAACTTCTGCGCACCGATAAAGCAGGGCTCTCATCAGGAAAAAGGGCTGTTTTGTAGCTTTTCTCACAACATTCAAAAACCTAAAACTCTGTGGGTGTGGGCTGCCTGACCTCACATCTGCCCCAAAACTGTTTTACTTTAGGTGCTGTTGTCAAGGCAGATGACAATGTAGAGAAGACAGAGGATGAGGAGAAGGGTAAGTGCCTTCTTGAAAAATGCCGTGGCAAGGAATGTTGAAAATAAATTAATTTCGTATATACTTAAAGTAAGTCTGCCTTATGTCTCAGGATGGATGATCTTGTATCCTGGCCCAAGGACTTAATTGTAAGACATGTCCTTTGTCCATAATACTTTTAAAGCCATTGGGTCCTGTAATAACTTGGGAGACTCCTGGGTTAGAGTGGAGAGGAATAAGGGGATAGCAGTATCCTCAAAGGTAGGACTGGATACAGGAGCAGTTGGATAACCTGGAGCTGGAATTGCTGTAGCAACCAACATGTTGCATTTATGAAATGGCTGTTAAGAGGTGGGTAACGGCTCTAAATCGTTCAGAAGGTGGCCTAAGAGAAACTTGCTTTAGAAAACAGATTTATTAGCAAAGCCCCAAAGTGCAACAGTTTAACCTTCCATTTTGACCTCATCCTCAGCCCTTGCTGCTTTTCAACCCTGGAATCTTTCAAAGTACCATTTGTCCTCAAATTTTCCTTAAAAAAGAAAAAAAAAAACACCTAAAAGGTGTCTGCCCACTTGTCAGATAACGGTGAGGCTTTTCACTCTGTCCTGCCTTACAGTTAGGTGCTAAGCTATAATATCTTAAATAAGCAGAGTTCTGTATCTGTTAAGATCCCCCTTAAAACAGTGCTCGTGTTCATTTGTTGTCCTGGATATTAAATTTGAATCTCTGGGATACCCTGATAGAGGCCTCGTTCAGGAAGTTTGGGCTCTTTTATGACATTGCTCTGTAATAGAGAATTTCAGTATTTGGATGCACCTTGTCCTTTTTAACTGCCTCAGTAATGCGACGTTTCAGTGGGAGCAACACCTGAAATGGGCTGTGATTTATTTATTTTTTTTTCTACCTCCTTTTTCAACAGAGGACAGAGCTGCCCAGTCCTTGCTGAACAAGCTAATTCGCAGTAACTTGGTTGACACAACAAATCAAGTGGAGGTGCTGCAGAGGGATCCCACATCGCCTCTTTATTCCGTGAAGTCTTTTGAGGAGCTGCGACTGTAAGTCCTGTTAAGATTTCCTGGCTGTGTAGGAGATACCGCTTAAAAGTGCATGGGTTTCTGTTTCAAGTTACTGCAAAATTGTCATTAATAAATTAGCATATCATTTATTGTATTATTTAAATACAAGGAGAATTATTTTATCTTGATGCCTTCTTCCACCTGAAACAAGCTCATTTTAAGTCCTGGTTGGTATAGATCTAGCATTTCTTTCTCTCATCAGCTCTAGCAACACTATTGTGAATTTTAATGTATGGTTTTTGGTCTTCAAAAGCACAGTGGAGCTCGTGTGTGATAAGCTGGATGAGGTGAAGAGAGGAGGGAGGGCTGTCCTTCCACGGCCGCTGTCACCAGGGTTATGTGAATTGAGACCTTTTCCGCGTCGGAGGCACGGTTATTTCGCCACCAGTTCTCCAGCAAGTGCAGGGAGGCTCAGAGCAGGTGTTCCAGCACCACGGCAGTGTTTTGGAAAACAGGAGAATTGTTTTATTGGCAGCAGTAATGAACACAACCATCTTCTTTTCCTGTTCTCTGGCGGTTATTTGCGAAGGTCCAGGAGCAGCAGTGAATAGTACAAAGGGAAAAGCTTATCTTTTCTCTGCCATGATACTGGATTTACGTACTGGAGGGACTACTGGCGTTAGTATTTTCTGACCCTTCCTATTGAATACCTTTACCAGTGGAGCTTTCAAACAACGATAGATGTATTTAAGGCATGATAGATTTATATATTTTTTTTAATGTGCTAAAGAGGCTGTCCTGTTGGGATTGTTGTTGGTTATATTGATGATCTCGGGTTTGTTGCTCTTTTGCAAGCTCCACAAGGAAATAAGCCAATGAGACTTTTCACCGTGAAATGTCAGGATGTCGTTTCACTCTGTTAATGTTAGTGTTTGAATGGCTACAAAAAAAGCTGAGGTCTGTAGTGCCTGTTCGGCTAATTCCCATCTTTCAGAAGCCAAACCATCCAAGTGAGTTAATGATGGGGGCAGCCAGACTAATTGAGTCTTCATTTTGTTATGACTTGGTGTATCCTTGGCAACTGTTGCAGAGTTGGGCTTTGTACGTCCTTGCTTCTAAGAAGCACAAGGTTATGTTTTCAAAGAGCTTTTGTTCCAGCCGTCATCTGAAAGTAATACACGATTTTTTTAAAAGCATGTTGTACTGAATAGGAAGTTCTTAACAGTGGGAAATGGTGGGCAGGAAACCTGTAACCTGCTTTGAAAGGAAAGCCCTTACTTCTGAGCACCGCTAACAGCACTCCAGTAAGCACTTGGAGGTCATCAGCTAAGAGTTCGCTAGCACCATAACCTGAATTTTCGGTTGTTCTTGGATCTCCTTGTCAACACAAGTGTCTGCTGAGACTAGAAAGCTCCCTTGTGAGGAAAAAGCAATTGATGAGCATTTGAGGACATGCTTTGGTTTGAGTGCTGGGTTATAACCATGGATCACTAGGTGTAGTCACGGTGAACTAAGTTTTATCAGTCATTTACCAGTTTTGTGCCCTAAGCCAGGATAGCTCTGGTGTTGTCAGTGTGTATTACAGAATCCGTCACGACTTACTGAAGTCCTTGCAATGATTTCATGACGTTACACTTCATTCTATTCCTCACATACTGAGGTTGCTTTGTCCTGTCTTTGAGTCTTCAAGGAGTGATAATTTTGGCGCCGAGATTAGTCATGGCTGAGGAAGAGGGATTGGCCTAAAGGACGGGATTAATGCGCACTGCTCTGGGATTCCCAGGATTGTCTGAAAAGCTGCTTTAGAACAAGAAGCCCGGCGCTAGCCTTAGAGCTGTGACACAAGGGTTTCCATGTAGCTGTGAAAGGCAGGCATGCAGGCTGACTTACTAAATCGAGGGGTTTTTGCAAAGATTCCTCTGCTGTCACTTGTTATAGCCTCCAGGCACTGACGGTAGTCACTTCGTGGGTGCAGGTACACAGCAAGAGGCAGCTCTAGGTCTGGTTGCAAGGTTTTTTCTCGCCTTTTTGTACACGAGTGAAAACCAAATGAACTTGAATAGGTCACGGTATAAAAACTCCTCTGTTTTCAGGAAACCACAGCTCCTGGAAGGAGTCTATGCCATGGGCTTCAACAGACCATCTAAGATACAAGAGAATGCCCTGCCCATGATGCTTGCTGAACCGTATGTACACATACTTCCCCCTTCCCTTCCGCTATAGGAAGGATTTGAAAGATTTAGCGTACTATTGCTGAACTCTGGATGGGAGGATGGGGGGGGGGGGGGGGGGGGGGCGGGGGAAGCAGTCCGGGCTGTGGTGAAAGGATTCCCATGCCATGGCGTTTCTGTGGTCATGAACTGTGTGGCAGCAGCCCTGGGTTTGTCCTTTTCCTAAGGCTGGTACTGAACACGCAGTGCCGTGGTGTTTGGCTGAGGTCGATCTGATTTTCCTGGTCAGTGTAAGGGAGAAATAATAAGGCTGCTATGGAACATAGCTCCAGAAATCTTGGGTGGGTGGGAGTAGTTGAGATACTGTGTTCCCTGTGTGGCTGGTTTTCTTCTCTGTGCCCCTGAGCTGAAATGTATGAAGTATTAAGACACTAGGGGGAGATGTGCAAAATGGAAAAGTACTGACAGATAATCGCAGTTTTCCTCCCAAATCTCCATAACCAGGAGGTGCTGAAAGAGAGAGAGTTGGTAGGGGTCAGAAACTAACTTCTGCCCTGTGGAGCGTAGCTGGTCAAGCTAGGCACTAATCCAGAGCTGTGATAAATCTAAAAGGTATTAAAATGCCACTCAAGTTTTCTTTATCATTCAACCCCACAAGTACGTTGTCCGGGTGGTTCTTCTGGTTGAGCTCATGTCTGCTGTATGTTCTGCAGCCCACAGAACTTGATCGCACAATCTCAGTCCGGTACTGGCAAAACGGCTGCCTTTGTCCTGGCCATGCTCAGTCGTGTTGAACCTGGGAACAAGTATCCACAGGTAAAGTTTCTGGGACGTGACTGTTTTGGGGAGTGTTTCATGGTGGTGCAGTGCCACCTAGTGAAGAGGCTGGGCTTCTGTTGAGACCTTTGATAGTAAATTCATAGCTTGGTAAACCTATCTCTGATGCTCTTTCTGTAAACTGCTTAGCAGGGGCTGGTGATTTGGGGAGCTATCAAAATGCCTTTAATGCAAAAGACATGGATTTTGCTCACAACTTGTTCCCTTCGGCCACTCCCTCGCGTCAGTCGAGATGCAGTTGCTCTGTAAGGAGTTAAATCGGGGGGATATCGTTCTGGGAGAAATAAAATTGGAGAAATACTGCAGGGTGAAGGGGGTTAAGTAAGTGGAATTTGGGATGGAAGAGAAGATTTCTGTGACAACACAGCAGAGAATACCTGGAATGGGGCTTTTTTTTAACCCAATTTCCTTATGAGATAGTTGAGCAGTGTTATCAAGGCTAGAATTCTTTCCTTAAAAAATGCTGTTCTTATCTCTTAATCTAACTGTAGGTATTAGGTTCCTTGTCACTATTGTCCACATATGTCCCCTATAGCAGAGTATCTGCACTCCCAAGCCCGAGGAGCAGAATCGAATGCAGAACGCCTGTAGCTCAGCGACTGTGTCCTATCAATTCATTCCGCTAGTTTCAGAGGGTGGAACTGATGGCCTTTCAGAAACTGTTCAGCTGCTCGCACGTCTGTCTTCAGGAAAACTTCAGTAATAAGGATTTTAAAAAGCAAGTGTGATAGTGTTGCCCAGGATGTTGGTCAACTCAAATGCGTTATCCTTCTGTCCCTCCAGTGTTTGTGCCTTTCCCCAACATACGAGCTGGCACTTCAAACAGGAAAAGTGATTGAGCAGATGGGAAAGTTTTATCCAGAGCTGAAACTTGCCTATGCTGTCCGAGGCAATAAATGTGAGTAAGGTGAAACACTACCAACAGACCGTAAATGAGAAAATGATTGTCGGGTGCAATACAGTAAATGAACGATAGAGCAATCGGATGGTGAAACAGACTAATTCAGAGACGGGCAGAGCATTTCACTGTCTGCACAGCTGTCTTATGAAAGCTTTCCTTTCTGTCTTGGCAGTGGAGAGAGGTCAGAAGATTTCCGAGCAGATTGTAATCGGCACACCCGGCACTGTGCTGGACTGGTGTTCCAAACTGAAATTCATAGATCCCAAGAAAATCAAAGTGTTTGTCTTGGATGAGGCTGATGTGATGATAGCAACCCAGGGCCATCAGGACCAGAGCATCCGCATTCAGAGGTAAGGACTCGGCGTACATTGCCCAAGGTGATTTTTGTTTCTTTCGATTATAGCTATTTTGTAACAGGGACAGCAGGCCTAGATTCTTGACCAGTGTCTTCACCAATAAAGCAACAAGATCAAAACGATATATTTAGCTCTAATCCAGATGGTTAATAGAGGCAGGATGTCAGGGTATGACAAGCAGTTTCATTTTCTTACAGAATAAAAAGCCTATCCGTAGAGCAGGCTTTGTTCATTTTTAAGAATGCAAGTCTGGATGCCACTGGTCCATGAGGGAATGATCAGGTGTTGGTAAGATTAGCATTAGTCTTTGCAGCCACTGAAATAACTGTTTCTGAGGTTATTGTTCACCTTTGCCCGTAGCATTAATCCCACCAGGATATCGGGGAGGCAACAGTGTTGCGTGGGAACGCTGCCTATTTTGCTTTCTCTTGCAGAATGCTCCCCAGAGACTGCCAGATGCTCCTGTTTTCAGCCACTTTTGAGGATTCTGTGTGGAAGTTTGCTCAAAAAGTTGTTCCTGACCCAAACATTATCAAACTGAAGCGAGAGGAGGAGACACTGGACACTATTAAGCAGTATTATGTTCTGTGCAATAACAGAGATGAGAAGTTCCAGGCTCTGTGTAATATCTATGGCGCTATCACCATTGCCCAGGCCATGATCTTCTGCCACGTGAGTCCTTTCGGGAAATGTTAGTCCCAGCAACCCCATTAGTGTTTGCTGTTGCTAAAAACCTGACCAGGCATGCTTTTCAGAAAGAAACCGAGAACATGAATTGCCCTTTTCTGTGGCTTTTCTGGCTCCCTCTTTGAGTGAAATTTTGAGAGCCATGATAGTGCTAGCTGGTTTGTTTCTCTGGGTTTGTCTATCCAGGTCGTTTTTATTCTTGAAGTCCTCTGAAGCAAAGATCAGAGTAATGCACAGTTTTCCAAAACAAAGTATTACTCAGAACTACTGAAAAAACCCCCAAAACCCTGAGGTTGGAAAATGGATAAAAATAGAGCAGAATGAGGGATGGAGAAGTCTTGTAGTTCTGCAGCCAACACATAGCTTTTCCTGGGACTCTACTTCCCTCAGGTAACTGGTGATATACCTCTGGGGTCTTCCTGTGAGTCATACTGAGACTTCTTTTTTTGTGGAAGCCACTGTAACTCGTGGGGAAAAAAAACAGTGCTGACAGCACCAGAACAGCCACGTAAAGCTAGCTCAGACGAGATAAAACCTGTATTTGGAATCGTCTGCACAGTTTGCTTTTGTGCTGTTTCAAGATGTAATATCAGACATAATCGGAGCTTGAAAACCCAACATAATTGGAAACTTTACTTCAAGGTTGCGTAGAGCCTCTGTTGGATTTCACAGCTACATTCAAACCCTGACATTTTCCAAGCTGATGGTTTTGTTTACTTGACACTGCTTGTGAGCTTTTAGCGTACATGTGTAATCCCTCATAGAGTGAAAGCTGAGGAGCAGAGCACAAACAAAATGCATACTTTTCTTAAGGAAGGGTTCCTGTGGTGGCAGATACACACTTTCCTGTTTCTGATAGGAGGGCTGGGAGCACAGTTTGTAATAGAGTGAGAGTGGGCACAGCACTTGGGAGCTGTTTCCTTTTGAGATATAAAAAACTGAGCAGCTGTAGAGCTTCCAGTCAATCCCAGAGAAGTTTGTTCCCACTTTACAGCATTAAAACTTCCTCCCAAAGATGGGCCTCACTTTGTGTTTTAGACTCGGAAGACGGCCAGCTGGCTGGCGGCTGAGCTCTCGAAGGAGGGCCATCAGGTGGCATTGCTCAGTGGGGAAATGATGGTGGAACAGAGAGCTGCGGTGATAGAGCGTTTCCGAGAGGGCAAAGAAAAGGTGCTGGTGACCACAAACGTCTGTGCCAGAGGTAAGGCATGGCAGAGCTGGGCCAGGGAGGGGCAGAAGCAGCGATTCCTAAGATAAGATATGGCTGGCCTGCTTAGAGAAAGAATTCGTATCATTAAGTGTTTTAATCTGAAGAAATTAGGGTCCTTAAAGTAATTCCTGGGCTTTTGGGCTGCTGGCCATGTCTGTGCATAGAAAGATGCCTGTGGGCAAACATAGGATTCCTTGCAGCTTTCCTGCAGCTTGGGATGAAAAAGTCCACCCTGGGACAGTTTCATGCTTCTGGCACCAAGCCTGGCTTGTACTGCTGACCCTCAGTGTTTAAAATAAACACGTTCCAAAATACAGAAACCTGAAAAGCACTGAACTCCAGTAGGAATTTGTGTTGCAATTTAACATCCTAGAACAGCTAAGACAATGTTGTACTTGGAAAAAAAACAAGAGGCCTTTACAGCTTCGGAGAGGAGGAGAGCATTTCCAAAATATGTTAAGTGCTGATTAAAGCATCTCCGGCTGCTTTTCCATTAGCCATTTCAGTGGGATTCTCTGGTGTAACAACTAGATAGTTTTTATTTCAAGGTACCCCATAAGGATATTGTGGAAAAGATCCATTCCAGAATTTGAGACTGGCTTTTAACTCCTCACTCGGTGTGGAGGCAACCACGCTACAGCTCTCTGACAGCTGTGGGAAGTTCTGCCGTTGGGTAACCTGGATACGGTGACCAAACTGCACGCGGTCCAGGCCAGAGGAGGCCGTTCCTGCGATAAGATGGTTTAACTGCAGTGGTGTAATCTGATGCTTTCTTTTTATCAGGGATCGATGTAGAGCAGGTCTCTGTTGTCATCAATTTTGACCTTCCCGTGGATAAAGATGGAAATCCAGATAATGAGACTTATCTGCACCGGATTGGCCGTACAGGTCGCTTTGGCAAGCGAGGACTGGCTATTAACATGGTGGACAGCAAGCACAGCATGAATATTCTCAATAGAATCCAGGAACATTTCAGTATGTACCCTCAGACTCTCTTCTTTCTCTAAAATGAGATGTTGTTTCTGCAGAATTTTGACTGGCTGTATATTGAGCCTTAAACTGACCGCAGAAGAGCACATCAGCTGCGGTTTGTGTAATGTCACTTAGGATTGTGAACTGCTGTGTATGATAGGAGCAGAAATAAGTCAAGTTGTTTGCTGGCTACCTGGATAGTCCTTAAAACAGATATTCCAGAGATGGGTAACTTGCGAGTACCCTGATGGGCCTTTGACGAAAGAATAAAGGTTTACATTGTAGTTTTAAAACCTGACCGAACAGTTCATGCATAAACCCGAACTCCTCAAGACCAGCTAAAGCAAGCAGCTTTCCCTTCTCTGCTCTGTGTTACGAAATCTGACTTGTTTCTCATCTTTTCCAGACAAAAAGATAAACAAATTGGATACTGACGACTTGGATGAAATTGAGAAGATAACTAACTGAAGTACAGCTGCTGGAACTGGTGTGTACCCTGCTGTGGAAGCTCTCCCACTACAATTGGATCAGCGTTCAGATTGGCACGCCTCTCAGCTAGTCCCGAAAAGGACTCTTTAAGATATGAGTACACAAAAATTACCTCATTTTAAAAATTGTAGTTGGACTTCAAATTGTGCAACTATGGGGAGGAAGAGAAAATGTTTACAGAAGCTTTTAACATTTCTTAGTTTAGCCTTAAAACGGGAAGATCTTTTGAATTCTAAGAAATATGCTTGCCAAAAAATGGGCAACATGTAATTATCTAAACTGAATTTTTTTTAAAAAAGCTATATTGCCTTTAATTGGAATAAAGTTCAGATTAACCTGATGAGTCAAAATTCAACAGCTGAATATATAATGGACATAAGTAAAGAAAAAAAAAGAGGAAAAAAAAAACCCAACCAAGGCAGCTGGTTTTTGGCTAAAAACTCAACTTGTACAAAATAGGATGTCATTCTCTTTGGCGCTCCCCTGAGCTCTTTAAGACTCATTTCTGGCTTCCTGATGGATTTGCCCTGCTTTTCCTTACGTAAATTGTCCTGAGGATGTCTCCAGTAGCTCATACTCGCAAAGACAGGTGCCGTGTTGCTTTTGCTGGGCAGTATTTTCTTTTAATTTGTCCTTGATTTGTTAGAATGGCCACTATACGTAAAGCGGTGCAGTGGTGACAGTGCTTAAGTACGTACTCTAGAAGTTCATCTGAAGCATTTAACCTTGCCGAGGTGTGGGTGGGTGGGGTGAGGCAGTATGAAGGGAACTGTACTAATTAATTTTCCAAATAAATTCACCTCCATAAAATGCTAATGACTGTTGCAGCTAGGGGTTGGTCACCTTTAGGCAGGTTGGTGCCAGTTCTAAAATGCTGCTGTGAAGCTCCGTGTGAATAACGTACAGAACTGCTGGGCTTCACCGATCAATAATAGAAACAGGAATAAAAGAAAAAGTCATGATAGCTTGTATTGACCTCCCCGAAAAGTACCTTTAGAACACCAAATTTACCTGTTACAGTATGTTTCAGTACCAGAGTTTTGAGTTAAATTGCTCAGCCAAATTGCAGACAGGAAGCGCTCCACTTCCATTGTGCTCGTAGTGCAAAACAGGTCACCAGTCCCTCGCCCCAGGGTGATCCTTGCCAGAGAAACAATAATTGGCAACTTCTGTGCTTGGGCTTTTAGTTTGGTTGGGACCATTCTCGTGCGCGCAACTGTGGGTTGTTCCCCCCAGCCCGCTTTCCAGGAGAAGGAGGCTCCTGAACTAGAACTTAGGGTGCACAGCTCTTTTCGGGGAAAATGGGACATGCGTGAGCAGCCATCAGCCTGCTACTCGGTGCAGGAATCACTTCAAAACAAATGTATAAATTGTAAATTTAACTAGGAATTTTCTTTGCAATTTTGGCCATCATATTCTGTTCAAAGACAGGAACATGGATCCTTTTACCAAGTAAAAAAAGGCTCATTTAAAATGTACCTAAAATTTTAGGAAATTGTGCACCCTTTTATCAATTTGTATAAAGGCTTTAGTGAAAAAAAAAAAATCAACTGTTAAAATTAAACTTTTTGTATTCTGGGGTGTATCTATTTTTATTCTGTTGGAAACCTATTTAAAGTGGCAGGTGAGTGAGTGCTTGCGTGTCGAGTGGAAGACTTGTTTCAATCACCTACTTTAATAGTACAGCTGAATGACCTTGTGACAGCAGAGTATTGGGTTGAATTGTCATGAAAGCTGCTGCTGGTCCTGTGTGCTGTTTCTAATGTACTTTTAATTGGAATAAAGAACACATACTGAATGATGCCTCTGCTAATTTCTGCTTGAATACTTTGTTGTTGTTGTTTAAAAGCCTTAGGTAAGGATGTTCCCAGCCAGAAGTCTTCTCAAAGCATCCTGTGACTGAAGTTCACCTGATTTAATCCTGAAATTCTTAAGAGCTTCCCACAAGGAAGCTTGTTAAATGATACCACGCAATAAATGAGGTCAGATAAATACTGTTCTTTCCCCCTAGTGCTTCTTGTGCCGGACTTGGCAGAGTTGCTCCTAAGACGTCCCCTGCATCCCCAGAGGAATTTTGAAGGAAAGAGAAGGAGAACTGGGGAATAAAGGAGGTGCTCTCCCTGCACTGTGCTTACCTAGACCAAGACTTGATGTGGTTTTTTAGACAAGGAAGTAATGAAAATGCGCATCTTTGGAGATGCTGTAGCCTGGGTGAGTTTGTTAGAGGACCAAACTCATTCAGCTTTATCTTAGATGGAGATAATCAGGAGAAATATACTCCAGCATGAGAAGTGCTGTCTGCTGCAAGGCAAGTTGCTCTTATTCTTCTGTTCTTGGTTAAAGCATCAGCCCCTGTACGCTCTCAAAGCTGCACGGTGGCCACAGCGTCTCCAGTTGTTGGCAGTGGGCAGTCACTGATACGAAGCATCTTCCTTCTTGTATTTAATACAGGACAGAGATACAAACTCCAGCAGGGCACGTGCAACATGGTGTGGACGGCAGCGGACCATCCAAAGTCTAATTTGGACAGTCCCTGGGGTATTTGCCATCAAGTTAGTGGCATTTATTGTTTAAGAGGAGATGAGATGGCTAAACCTCCATTTCACATAAATCATTTTAAGTTCAAGTTGCAGCCTAAAAGGTTTTATTGATTGTACCACCACACAGCATGAAAACACTGAAACTTAGAAGTAACGTAGTATACACAAAATCAGAAGGGAACTGACCACCTAATGCTGAACGAAATACAGAAAATGGTTCCTGCTCCGGAAACTACGTGAAATACTTTGCTCCCCACTGAGGTTTGATTAAAAGCACCCATATGTTTCACTACCCTGGTCTCCCTGCAGGTACCGGGATTGCTACTGTGCAATTACCATTGCCCGCAGTAGTTGGTAACGCTATTTTTCAGGTACCATTTTTATAAAGCCGCTGGCCCCTGGACACTTGCTGTAGGAGGAGATGCTACGCTCTTGGTCAACACCGGCATCAGCTTTCCTGTGCTGCTGTGCCTATGAATGTTCTGAGTTGGTTTGGCAGTTACACTGAGCTTAAAAAATGTTTGTTTTACCTCATAATACTAAAACTAGCTCAGCTGCGTGGCAAGTGGTCCATTTTTTCAGTAGATTGAATTACTGCTTTTGAACCATAAGAATTTCCATTAGAAACCTAGAAGATTTTTTTTTCTTTTAGCACAAGCACATTGGATTTTTCTAAAAACCTACCAAGTTTAGTAAAATATGGTCTACTGCGTGAGCCAATTCCTCGGTCAAATCTAATTAATATATTTCTATTTGAAAATTGTCAAAGCAGCACTTGCTTTCTTGGATTAACTCATCTCAGTGTAAAAGTGTTAAGTGGAAGTATTTTGTAACATCCCATCTTAACTATCTGTCTATTCTTACCTATGGATCACATGAGTTGAATGAGAGATGGAAAACTAAGTAGAAAATCCTGCTGGTCACCGATACAGCCAAACTAATAATTATTTGTTCTTAAAAAGACGATGTAGTGATGCTCTTAAAAGCTGCACTGAGGTTATCCAGAAAGAGCTGAGCCCTCACAGTTATATTACTAGCGATCTTGCATTTTAATACTTCACAATAATCCATTAACATGTTACTACTGTTATTTCCAGGTGTTTTGGGGGTTTGATCTCCTTTTCAGTCACTCTCGAGAAGATGATGTTTAGGATGGTAATAACCTACTGAAGATGGTCCTCCAGAGTAAACCAGTTCCATTTCTACCTTCCCAAATAAGTGTCCCTCCATCCGGATCCACTCTGGGAAGTGGATCTTCCTGAAAAATGGAAAAGGACAAGGGGAGAGGTCTTGGAAACGTCAATCTTCAAAGAACATCGGCAATTTCAAAAAACCAAAAAGCCCAAAGGTTGGTGGCGCTCAGGAAGCAGTTTGTGATGGCACACGTGAAAAAAGATGCTATTTATGTAGCAGGTATATACACTTGAAATACTATTTCAACACTTATACACAAGTCTGCTTCAAGGGGAATTTTTGGAAGCTTGCAAGATGAAGAAGTAGGCCCAGGAAACATCAGACTCTCAGTTTTTCAGAAGAAGTCATGCATCCCACTCAGCACAACGACCCAGAGCGGTGTGGTGGCATCTCTGTGCGCCTAAAGATCCGTGTCACGCTGCTCTTTCTGTCGGATGCACAGCACAGACTTGTGGAGAATTCCACATTCCTGGAGGGACCTCGTAAGGTCAGAGAAACTCCTTCGGGGCACTTCCATTGTTTCAATACTGCAGCGTTTGTATTTGGCCAACATTTTCTGTTCTGCCACGGCAAGGACAGTCTGGAGACTGTCGGTGGGCTTGAAATGATGTTCAAATCTCCGACCAGAGGGAGATCGAATAGCAAGCAGCAAGTGTGACTCCTCTTTCCACAGCTCTTCTGCACTTAAAGTCAACGTCAAAGTGCTCTCTTGGCTCATTTTCCTTCCTGGCTTCTCAGGGGTACACCACGCACGTGAGCCACCTTCATCAGGGACGTTGCTTTCTGACAATACACTGGCAGATCCTTGTTCTCCAGGAAGAGTTTTGATTTTCGGAGTGTCCTCTTGCCCCCCACTCACTTTCAGCTGGTTGGTCTGTTCAGCCACCGCTTCCACAGCACCGCTCCCTATGCTTTTCCGGCCGATGGAGGGGAGGACCCTGTACTTGTTCAGGGAAGAGGAGGTCCTCAAAGGCACTTGCTGCAGGAGCTCTGGGATTTCCTCAGGAGACACCTGGCTGGATGGGAATGCCGGTTTTGTGGAGGATGCCCTCCGGCTGTTCACTAATTCGTGGGGAGCGGCTGGTGGCAGGGAAGGTGGCACACGGAAAGGACAGGCTTCCACGCTCTGAGAGTAATTGAAGCTTGGCCTCGTGCGTCCCTTGGCAGACTTTGGCCTGGCGACATGCATGTCAACGGCGTTTGTCCACAAGAAAGCGGCTGCTGTGCTGGAAGGGATGTAGTGGTGAGATGGTGCTAAGTTCAGAAGAGCTGCTGTGGCCATTGCTTCTCAAGGCACCTGCAGATGGGGTAGCAGAGGGAATAGTTACAGGAATTGGCCAGAAAGCTTCTAGAGAGCTTAATCTCCCCACAGCTCCCACTTTTGTGTTGCACATCAGCTAATAATAGCAATAAATCTGGTGTATCACCATGTAGGCAGGCAGCAATCCCATGGTTCAGTAACCGCTGAGTCAGAGGCAGTGGGATATGTGTATTTATAGGTGCTGGCTTTGCCAGGAATTGTTTAAAGTTGACCCAGAGAATTGGGAAGTTGTGCCCTTCCCAACTTAAAGAAAGTTTTTGATGGAAAGAACAGAGACATTTTTCTCTGAAGCTAGAAACTCAGTGAAAATGGGAGATGAGTGAACTTCAAAGCACAGACCTGGCCTTTTCGCTGTTCCTGCAGTGACAGAGTAAGTTCCCATTGCGGACTTTTGGGTAAAACTGACTGCACTTTGCTTCTTAAAAGTCTCTGAAGACCTTCAAAATTAAATATGTCCAAGAAACCCATTCTGACTTCTCCTGTGACCAAAAGCTGCTTAACAGAAATTGATGTTAACCTCCATTAAAAATGAAACCATGTTCCGCTGTGTGTTCCCCAACTGCAGCTGCGCTCAGACCACTCATGCTTTACCAGGACAAAGCAGTCCAAAAGCCCAGACAACTGGGCCACAACCTCACAACATTTTGGAGAAGTGCGACAGGGTCACACACCTCCTCTTCCTTTTCTGTGATTTGCATAGGCAGGATTTATCACGGGGGGGAAAAAAACATCAACTTTGATTGCTTGGCATTCTCCAGTAATGCTAAAGTCAGACTCACCTGCTGCTCATCACCCCAAACCAATCAACCAAACAGAAGGGAACGGCCGCTGTGGTTGTTCTACAACCTTTTGCCAGCGATGCATTATTTAATGCTTGGTTTCTCCTCCACCACCGTGAAATGGAAACGCTCAGCAAACCAACACGAGCAATGCCAAGGCAAAGTCCCAGCACACAGGCACGCCCTGACGAGCACCAGTACAAAGCTGCTTGGAGACAGAGAGATCTGTCCCTCCATAAGCCTCGAGCAGAGCTACCGACAGGGACAGGCCACCCAAGTGACTCATCGGAGTTTCCTAGGAGCCTGTGGGAGGGAGGGGTGTGTGCACCTTTCATGTACTGCCTCTAACAAATAAACTCCAAGGCAACAAGCTGTATTTTGGCATCCTCTGAATAGGAACTTCCGAGCGCATCGGAGAACTTATCAGACATCACTACTTATACTGCTAGTTTGAAGAATGAAAACCCCCAAACAAACAACCTGCCAGAAGTCAAGGCGGGACTCTCCTGAGCAAGAGTCTGTACTGCTTCAGCATGGTGTATATTAGAGGTTCACTGTGAGGAGCTCTTTTAAATACAGCGCGTTTTATGTTCGGGTGCCGGAGTGAGGGCTTGGGATGGGGAACTGCAGTCAGGGAGGGCTGTGCCCACAGGTACCCCCAAACACTGCGACCCCAGGGCCTGGGAGGGCGGGCAGCCCCAAGCCCCTAGCCCTACAGCACAGCACAGCTCCACCAGCAGAGCCCTCAGTGCCGCGGTTTGGCCCCAGCCCCACAACTGAGCTTCGTCCTGGACCCACAGCCAGGCCCCGGCCCTAGAACCCAACTCCACAGCCCCACAGCCAGGCCCCGGCCCTAGAACCCAACTCCACAGCCCCACAGCCAGGCCCCGGCCCTAGAACCCAACTCCACAGCACCGTAGCCAGGCTCCGACCCTATAACCCCACTCCGCAGCCAGGCCCCGGCCCCACAGCCGGCTCTGGGCCCGGTCCGCCCCGCCGCTCCTCACCTACCGCCTCGGACCGCCCGCGCCCGCCGGCAAACACAGCCGCGTTGCCACGGCGACCGCCGTACTTCCGGTCGCGGGGCAGACCCCGCCCCACAACCACCGAGACGAACCGGCCGGAGCGGCGCTGGTCGCGGTCCTCCAGCCGCCATGTCGCGGCCCGAGGGCTGACAGGGCCGGGGCTGGGCCGGGTCCCCGTCCCCGCGGCCTCGCTCCGTGCCCCGGGGCTCCCGGAGCAACGTGAGGCCGGGGCTGGGGCGGGCTACCCGGCCTGCTTGCCGCCTGTGGGATGGGCCCAGGGATGGCCGCGACAATCTGGTGTGGGTCGGAGGGGTGTAACCAGGCCCGGGGACGGCCATGGTGTCCCAGTGTGGGCCCAGGGGGATGTAACCAGGCCTGGGGATGGCCATGGTGTCCCAGTGTGGCCCAGGGGGATGTAACCAGGCCCGGGGACGGCCATGGTGTCCCAGTGTGGGCCCAGGGGGATGTAACCAGGCCTGGGGATGGCCATGGTGTCCCAGTGTGGGCCCAGGGGGATGTAACCAGGCCTGGGGACGGCCATGGTGTCCCAGTGTGGGCCCAGGGGGGATGTAACCAGGTGTGGACATGGCCATGGTGTCCCAGTGTGGGCCCAGGGGGATGTAACCAGGCCTGGGGACGGCCATGGTGTCCCAGTGTGGGCCCAGGGGGATGTAACCAGGTGTGGACATGGCCATGGTGTCCCAGTGTGGGCCCAGGGGGATGTAACCAGGCCTGGGGACGGCCATGGTGTCCCAGTGTGGGCCAGGGGGATGTAACCAGGCGTGGACATGGCCATGGTGTCCCAGTGTGGGCCCAGGGGGATGTAACCAGGCGTGGACATGGCCATGGTGTCCCAGTGTGGGCCCAGGGGGATGTAACCAGGCGTGGACATGGCCATGGTGTCCCAGTGTGGGCCCAGGGGGGATGTAACCAGGCCTGGGGATGGCCATGGTGTCCCAGTGTGGGCCCAGGGGGATGTAACCAGGCGTGGACATGGCCATGGTGTCCCAGTGTGGGCCCAGGGGGATGTAACCAGGCCTGGGGATGGCCATGGTGTCCCAGTGTGGGCCCAGGGGGATGTAACCAGGCCTGGGGACGGCCATGGTGTCCCAGTGTGGGCCAGGGGGATGTAACCAGGCGTGGACATGGCCATGGTGTCCCAGTGTGGGCCCAGGGGGATGTAACCAGGCCCGGGGATGGCCATGGTGTCCCAGTGTGGGCCCAGGGGGATGTAACCAGGCCTGGGGATGGCCATGGTGTCCCAGTGTGGGCCCAGGGGGGATGTAACCAGGCCTGGGGATGGCCATGGTGTCCCAGTGTGGGCCCAGGGGGATGTAACCAGGCCCGGGGATGGCCATGGTGTCCCAGTGTGGGCCCAGGGGGATGTAACCAGGCCCGGGGACGGCCATGGTGTCCCAGTGTGGGCCCAGGGGGGATGTAACCAGGTGTGGACATGGCCATGGTGTCCCAGTGTGGGCCCAGGGGGATGTAACCAGGCGTGGACATGGCCATGGTGTCCCAGTGTGGGCCCAGGGGGATGTAACCAGGCCTGGGGATGGCCATGGTGTCCCAGTGTGGCCCAGGGGGATGTAACCAGGCCCGGGGACGGCCATGGTGTCCCAGTGTGGGCCAGGGGGATGTAACCAGGCGTGGACATGGCCATGGTGTCCCAGTGTGGCCCAGGGGGATGTAACCAGGCCTGGGGATGGCCATGGTGTCCCAGTGTGGGCCCAGGGGGGATGTAACCAGGCCTGGGGACGGCCATGGTGTCCCAGTGTGGGCCAGGGGGATGTAACCAGGCGTGGACATGGCCATGGTGTCCCAGTGTGGGCCCAGGGGGATGTAACCAGGCCCGGGGATGGCCATGGTGTCCCAGTGTGGGCCCAGGGGGATGTAACCAGGCCCGGGGACGGCCATGGTGTCCCAGTGTGGGCCCAGGGGGGATGTAACCAGGCCTGGGGATGGCCATGGTGTCCCAGTGTGGGCCCAGGGGGGATGTAACCAGGCCTGGGGATGGCCATGGTGTCCCAGTGTGGGCCCAGGGGGATGTAACCAGGCCTGGGGATGGCCATGGTGTCCCAGTGTGGGCCCAGGGGGGATGTAACCAGGCCTGGGGATGGCCATGGTGTCCCAGTGTGGGCCCAGGGGGATGTAACCAGGCCCGGGGACGGCCATGGTGTCCCAGTGTGGGCCCAGGGGGATGTAACCAGGCCTGGGGATGGCCATGGTGTCCCAGTGTGGGCCAGGGGGATGTAACCAGGTGTGGACATGGTCATGGTGTCCCAGTGTGGGCCCAGGGGGATGTAACCAGGCCTGGGGATGGCCATGGTGTCCCAATGTGGGCCCAGGGGACTGTAACCAGGTGTGGGGACAGCTGTGATGTTGCGGTGTGGGACATACCTGGGCCAGGGGACAGCCACAACACGCTGGTGCAGACGGGAGGGATGTACCAGGGATGGCAGTGGTGCCCCTGTGCGGGCTCTGCGCTGGGATGGGACGCGGCATCAGCCCTCGATGGCAGTGTGGGGGCAGCCCCAACATGTCCCATGGGGCCAGTGGCTCTGTCCTGAGGGGCAGGAGGAGATGGGGGTGCGCGGGGAGGGCGGCAGCAGCGCCCTGTCCCAAACAGCTGCTCCACACCCCAGGTTGTCCCCGTCTTTCCCACAGGAGCTCTTGTTTCCCCCACCCAGAGCAAAACCCTGCCGTTGTCATCCCGCTTGAATATGGAAATCCTTATTTTTTTTAAACCCTGTAAGTTTAGAAATACAGTGTTAGACCCTCTCCTGAGCAAAGGCAGCTCAACAGGAACAACGGGATTAGGTTTTAATTTCCCCCGTGACATGGTGACGAGGATGATCCGAGGGCTGGAGCACCTCTCCTATGAGGAGAGGCTGAGAGAGTTGGGGCTGTTCAGCCTGGAGAATAGGAGGCTCCGGGGAGATCTTATTGCGGCCTTCCAGTACCTAAAGGGGCTACAGGAGAGCTGGGGAAGGACTTTTTACACGGGCATGGAGTGATAGGACGAGGGGGAATGGCTTTAAGCTGGAAGAGGGCAGGTCTAGATTAAACATTAGGAAGAAGTTTTTCACTTTAAGGGTGGTGAGGCACTGGAACAGGTTGCCCAGAGAGGTTGTTGAAGCCCCGTCCCTGGAGGTGTTCAAGGCCAGGCTGGACGTGGCCTTGGGCAGCCTGGGCTGGTGGGAGGTGTCCCTGCCTGTGGCAGGGGGGTTGGAACTCGATGATCTTCAAGGTCCCTTCCAACCTAAACCATTCTATGATTCTATGAGTTTCATGATGGCGTGACTGAACAGCTTCACTGGAGCGATCGCGGAATAGAACCAGATGAATCAATGCTGAACGCACCCATTTTGATGAGAACGCCTTTTAAAAATTACAATTTACGCACGAGATCATCCAGGGACCTAAACTTCTCGGGGGGACTTTTAAGCTCGTTTTGTGCCGGGAGAGCTTGGCACCCCACTGTGTGCTGACAGGGAGGGGGAGTCCTCCCCATCCCCCGGGCTATAAATGGCCCCTGAGTCAGTTTTCCTTGTGGGAACATACCACGTAACACTGACATTTCCATCTCTCCCCATTAATCCCTTTTTAAACCCGCTTCTAGTTAACCAGATGCTTCTCCCACTAACAGATGTCCACCGAAGGCAGCAAGAAACGGGCAATAAATAACTTCAGATAACTTATCTACCATCAAACTGGGGATCTCCACCCTGCGGGTGGGGGAAGATGAAGGCACAGCCGCGCGTTAAAAAGGTCAGAAGATGGTTGGGTATCGGGCTCATCCCATCCACAGGATGTTTGGCAATATCACACCGAGGACACACGCGCTTTGTGGATCAAAGCGCCGGGTGTATTTACATTTCAATAAAGCTCTGAACAAAACAGACATGCGGGCTGATTCCCCTCCTTCTTTGCTCCATGGGAAGGCTGAAACATTTCATATTTCTACGGGTGGTTTTTAAGCCCTGGGGTTTGTGGCTGGATTGAAGAGAGGGTTTAACTTTGCGTGCTTGCTCTCCTGAGATCCTCCATGGAGAGGGAGGGCTTAAAATGAGGGGATTTGGTTAAAACCACCTGTGGATCCCCAATCTGCGTCAGCCCAGCCCTCTGGTCTCCATTTAGGCCCCCGGACAGTGCCTTTCATGCAGGTTTAGCCAAACTCTACAGCAAAGTCCCAGGAGATCGGGGCCAACACCGCAGCAAACCTGCCCCGAAGGGCAAGGACCTGCACCGCCAAAGCACGCGAGCAGCAGCGGTGCAGATAACGAACGCCAGAATGGGGAAAATCTTCTATAATGGAAGTTTTTTGGTGGATGAGGTGGGACGGGGGATGCTTAATCGTCAGGGATGCCATGGTTTTAAAAGTCGGGCGGGGAGGGCAGGGGGTTTGGGTGTTGGTGTGACGCCCGTGGGTTTGTGTCGTGGCATTTCGAGATGGTTTCTGGTGCAGATGGCGAGTGGGTAAGGCACTCGGCACGCCTGAGTGGGGAGGCAGGTGAGCTGTTGCTCCCCATCCTTTTCTTTTTGGGCTCGAATGGCTTTTTACCCCACTCGGCAGGAGGAAATAAAAGGTTAGAGGGAAGAAAAGCCCTGGGACGGACATCCCTGCCCGCCTCAGAGGACAGCTGGGAGGTGACGTCCCTTCCAGCGAGCAGCTTTGGCGGCTCTCAAGAAATTCAACAAGGGATTTTCTTCTTGACTACAGACCCCTGAGCCATTTTCTTGCAATCCCCCCCAATTCCCTTCCCAAAAAGCGTGGTTAATTACTGAGGGTGGAGCCCTGCATCCACGCCCGATATCCTGCATTTGTGCATGTGTTTGCTCTCGGCTCGCGGTTTCCCAGGGAAGATAGCAGCTTTTGTTTCTTATCTCCTCTGTTTTTCTGCCTCCCTTGTGTCTTTGGTATCGTGTCTCAGTTACGGTGATTAAATAAACTGTATTCAAAAAGCATTCCAAGTTGGGTTTCCATGGCGTTTCCAGCCTTGGCTGCTGCTGATTTAATTTTGCAGACCCCTTGCCCACGCACTCCCAGGGTCGGTTGTGCCCTGAGGGCAGGACGGGAAAACTACAGACCCATGAAATGAGACCGCAGTGTTTGCCGTCCTGCCTTGCCGTTTGGCGTGGCCACGTTTGGATGCAGACATGGATTTTTGGGGGCAACTGCAAGAGAAAGACCCAAGAGAAACCATCTCCAAGGTTGCAGGGTGTGAGTTGGCAAAACCAAGCGCCCGCTCGAGATACCACCAAGGCCAAAGTGCCACCTCTGCTCCTGGAACAAAGATGCACCAACCTCTGCGGTGCCAGCTCTGCACCTCCTGGGGATAAACCGCTTTTGTCCTGTCTCTCCACTCACCGAACCCCGCGGCTTTTAAAACCATGGCCAAGAGCTTGACTGGCCTCATCCAGAAGCTGCGTTGGCCCGAGATGGAGCCAGTTTGGTGCCCAGCTGATGGGCGGGAGCGAGATGACGGAGGGAGCATCGCCGCTGGCCGCGCTGGCTGCACACCACTGCAGGGAAACTCATCTTTCTTGTGAAGAGGAAGGATGGGAACCTTCTCCTTCAGCGAGGAGCGCCTTGGTGAGTCCTGCTCTGTGATGAACAGCGCCGCCAGCGCAGATAGAGGAGGGGGTGGACCTCACCATCTATATAAAGCGAACCTGCTAAGCCGGCAGTCTTTGCAGCTGCGAAGTCCAGGTGGGGTAAGCAGAGGGGGAATTTTCTTGCCGTGTTATTTCATCAGGTAGCCTGGGGGGCGGCGGTGGGAGGCGGCAGATGGTGAGCTTCTCCATCAGCCCCGGGCAGGATAACCACTGTGTCCCCGTACACATCCCTGCTGAGCGCCGCATCCCAAAACCGGAGTCAAAAGGCTCCATCGGGAGTCAGCTGTGTGCGTTTGGGCATGGTGACACCTTCACAATGCTGTATATCCACGGTGACACTAATGTCACCACCAAGGTGCACCCAAATGGCTCCGTGCCCTCGGCGCAGGCATGGGGGCAGCGTCTGTCCTGCCCCCGGGCTGCTGCTCATCGCCTGCCGTTGTGTTTCCCTCCTCCAGGGCCAGCCCGAGGATGAAGAATCTCCTCTTTGCCGTGCTCTTGGCTTGTGGTAAGTGCCCCGCTTTCACCAGGTCAGGCTGGGATCTCGCCTGCATGGCAAAAAAAAGATGTACGAACCCAGAGTCTTTGTACACAATTCAGGTTTTTGTTTAAATTTTGCAGTTTCTCTCTAATTCTTTGTGTAACACGGTCGTAGTCCTGGAGGTCTTCGTGACAGTGACCTTTGGGATCTTCAGATCCATCTGTATTTTAAGAGGCCCTGGAGCCTGTTGTCACCTGCTTTCCTGCCTGTGCCAAGCCCGGGGCTGATCCTGGCAATGTGGCGTTGCTGGTTGCAGGACGCAAGCGCAGCGCAGCCTGTACAGAGCGCAAAAATACCTTCTGCCAGGCTGAATCGGGTAGCTGCAGAAACCAGACATAATCTTGGGGGGGTTGTCGGGGCTTCTCATGGTCCACATGCCTAAAAGCATGTATTCCCAGCCACTCCAGACTTATTTAATTCCTCTGCCTGGTGTGAGGCGCAGGGAACGCTGCCTGCCTCCTCGCTCCGCACTGGCACGAGCCCGTCCCTCTGCCCCTCCACAGGGCTGCTGCTGGCTCGTGGCAGCGTTTTGGAGCTGGAGCAGATGATCAAATCGACCACGGGGAAAAGCGCCCTGCTCTCCTACAGCTGGTACGGGTGTTTCTGCGGCATCGGGGGCAGAGGGACCCCGGTGGACTCCACCGACCGGTGAGTACCTGGAAAAACATCGCCACTCGCCGCCCTGGTGCAGGCTGTGCGCGGGGGTCCCTAAAAAAGCTCCTCACTGGCAGCCTGCTGGCGCTGGTTTTGCACTGTTCCCCAGCCATGTCTTGCTGCTGCCTTGTCATCCCTTCCTCCCGGTCACCTTAAATTTGAGGCTGGACCTTCTTTTACCTTCCAAGTGTGGCGAGGGAGGGTTCGGGAGCAGCAGTTTGACATGGTGTCCCCCGCAGGTGCTGCCATGCCCACGACTGCTGCTACAGGAGGCTGCGAGAGGGCGAGTGCAGACCCCTGATAACCCCCTACCGTTTCGACGTCGCCGACGGAGACATCGTCTGCAGTGAGTACTGCTGAGCAAGGGGGGGTCCCACGGAGGTGGGGAACCAGCACGGCTCCCCACGACACCCCAGCCCCGCAGCAGGGCATCCTCCCCCCTGGGGGATGAAACTAGACTGCTGCCCGGCCAGGTGCGTATGGGAGGACTCAGTGTATGATAAATAAACGGGCATGGCAAGGGATGTGGGCAGGTTGGAGAGGCTGAGCACCGGGACATGCTTCTTCATGTGCTTCCCCCGGGCAGCTCCAGGCATCGGGGGTGCTCTAAGGGGACCCCGTCGCTGATGGCAGCTGGAAAAACCACCCCAAAGCACCGTGTTTTTTCCCCCGCAGGTAACGAGCAGAGCTGGTGCAAGAGAGAGACCTGCCTATGCGACAAGGCGGTGGCTTCGTGCTTTGCGAGCGCTTTGCATTCCTACAACAAATCCTACCGCTTCTATTTCAAGCTGAAATGCCGAGGAAGTAAACTCCAGTGCTGAGGAGGAGAAATCTGCACCCAAGGTTGCAGATTTTGACTGGTTTTCCCCATTGCTACGGAAACAAAAGCCTGGTGTGGGGGCTGAGCAGAGCCAGAGCCGGCAAGGCTCCCCGCAAGGAGGAAGGGCACACACTCATTACGGATGGAGGTCCCTCCAGTTCCCAGAAATACACGTCAGCTTCCAGTTTTTTGTCCCTTCCTCCTCGCTTTTCTCATTTCGATTTCATTTCCCAGCAAAGATAATTCAATAAAAGGTGTTTGAAATTATTCTCTGTGGTGCTTTTCTGTAAGAGCCACTGAGATTGAGGCACCGCGGCGGTGGTGCCTGGACTGCTGCGTTGGGGGAGAAGTTTTGCGTCTCACACCTCAGCCACACCACCTGCCTGACACCCCAATGTTCCCGTGGTCCCAACAGCAGCCCAAGAAACGACAAGTAGATGCCCCCGAGTTAAACTCCCTGGGGTTTGTTAACAAAAGAACTGCCCAGCTGCAAGCCCCGATGGCAGTCAGGTTTTTTTGGCTTCTCCCAACACCCAGTCCTGCTAACTGAACTCACTGCTGCAGCTAAAACACAGCGGCGCATTAAGGCAAGATGGGGCCAAAAGGTGTTTTTACGTGAATAAAGGAAGTGGGAAAATGTAGGAGATGATTTGAGACTCTCCTCTGACCTTACGTAAAAACGGTAGCCAAAATTAAAGCTTAGGAATAGTTACCACAGAGGAGGGCAGATTTCAAAGCCTCGTCCATCCCAAGGCACGTGCTAGTTTAGGGGGGCAGTTAAGTTGGTGACTAAATTTTTTCTCCATAAGGGATGGGTTCTGCGTAGGGGTTGCAGTGAGCAGGTGGAAATGCAGAGAGAAATAAAGGGAAGTTGCATTCACCCGTCCCGAAACGTCCATATTACTTCATTCTCCTCCCACAGCGGGCGAGTGTTTAACCACCCAGCAGCCCCGTAACCCCGTGTTTCTGGGAACTGCACACTTAGCAATGCTTTTATTGCTGTCCATATACTTTTCCCAAAGAACTGATAACTCGTCCTGAAATCACCCTTGCAGCGTGGCAGAGGGGCAGCTCCCAAGTCATACGACCCTTCAAAAACCTGCTTTGTTCATGGCTGTCAGGATGCAAAAGCTGAATCAGGGCTATTACTTCCCCCCCCGGATACCGCCCCGTGGCGTTGGGGAGGGCAGAGAAAAACACCCTCGGGCATCTAGAGCCGGGGGCAGAGCGCGTTGGCTTCCTCCTCAGGGTGGAAATGATGCTGCTTTTCCTGCACATCCCACCCAGCACTGGTCCCCGTGCATGGGGTATGGAGCCAGGGTGTTGGGGGGATTTCTTGCATTCCTGTAAAGGGGAAGGACGGCGCCTTCTCATTTGCAGAAGAGCCCAGTCAGCAAGATTTGGGCAAAACAAGCACCCAACAGTGGGGAGCAAAGCCTATATAAAGAAAGCCCTCTCGGCTGCAGGGCCCCGCAAGCAAGCGGCGGCTTTCCCGAGGTAAGTGGGGCTGGAGGAAGGCTTTTCCTCCCTTTCCTCCTTTAGCCAAAAGCCGCGGTGCAAGCGGGGAGCGAGGTCCGTGCCAGGAAAGCAAAGGAGAGGCTACTGGAGATGTCGGTCCAGAGGCAGAGTGGCGGGGTGCAGCCCTCGAGGCCCAATCGTTCCTCCAACTTTTCTTCCTTTCCCTTTGTTTTGCCTTTTCCCACCCCGATTCCCATCGCTTCCCAGCCCCAAGGCAGCAGCGCTTTGTGCCAAAGCGACGGCGACGGGCGCATCCTCACCCCCCCTCATCTCCCCTAATCCCCCAGAGGTGGGGAGCATCTCTGCCCCCTTGTCCAGGGGGGAAGTAAAAGAAGAAAGCGGTTGATATAATGGCGAAATGGTTTGGTTTTCTTTCCCAGGGCTGTCACAAAGATGAACTCTCTCCTCGCCTTCGCTGTGCTGTTTGCTTGGGGTAAGTGTCCTCGCTCGCACCAATCCCATGGCTCTCTGTGCAGTTACACCCGTGGAAATTAGGACCAGGCCGGTGATTTCTTAACCTTTCCTCATCACCACCTCTCCCAAACACACAACAACTCTCCTGCACTGAGCTGGGGATAAGTTTTCTCTCCGCTGCATCTCCTCGTTTTTAAGACATCACGAGCCGGGTACCAGTTTGAGAGCCGGGGGGGATGGGGATGCTGCTGGGGAGCCGGGTGTCGGCATGAGCCCCACCGGTTTTCACCCACAGGCTTGTCCCCGGCTCACGGGAGCCTCTGGGATCTGCACAAGATGATCACGAAGGCGACAGGGAGAAACGCTTTGCTGCATTACGCCTTCTACGGCTGCTACTGTGGTTTCGGGGGCAAGGGGCAGCCCAAGGACGCCACAGACAGGTGAGCGCCCACCTAAAAATCTCCCTGCCTGAACACATCCTTGCATGGTTGCAAATTTGGGGGGGGTAAGAGGGGGAAAAGAAACAACCAACCCCCAAAGCCTTGCCCTCCCGTACAGATGCTGCCAGCTGCACGATACCTGCTACAACAACCTCCTGAGCTACCGCTGCGATGCCAAGGTGCGGGGCTACCGCTACGGCTGGCACAGAAACAGCCCCTTCTGCCGTAAGTAGGACCCTGGCCAAGGGGGTGTCACCCCCCCCCCAAAAGCCAGGGCTGACCCTGAGGTCCCCTCTGTGGCAGGAGAGGGCTCCTGGTGCTCACAGCTCTCCTGCGAATGCGACCGCAGCCTCGTGCTCTGCCTGAAGCAAAACGTCAGGAGCTACAGCAAACGCTACCTCTTCTACCCCAAGCACAAGTGCCGGTGATGGGAGCGGGGATGCGGGGCCGGAGCACGCGCACGGGTCCTGTATCCCCATCGTCCTGCGTCCCTGCCTGCATGGACCATGTCAGCGCTGCTGCAAATTTAATCACCGTGAAAATAAACGACGCGCTTAAACCACCCCGCTCCTCTGTGAGCTGCTGCTGGGCAGAGAGAGAAATCCCCGTTAAACACTCAACATCATCATCTTCCCCAAACTTTGCAAAAACTCCGTCTTGGCCCCTGCGTCACTCCGGGCTGCAGCCCACGGGGAGAGGAGGGAGGGGGTTGGCCAGCGAGGGAAGGGGCGTAGCATAAAGTGTTTTGGGGACAGAGGAGTCATTTCAGAGCTCACAGTTCAGAGCCTGCGGGCTGCACACGGAGGGCAGCATCTCCTCGGGAGGACGGGTTGGCAGCGAGGAAGCGGAGCTGGAGAGATCCCCCGGTGAGCAGCTCCCACCCTCGCCCCGCTGCTGCCATGGGGTGGTTGCATTGCTGCTGCGGAAACAAAAATGCGGGGCCGGGGATGGGGAAGGGGGGAAGGCAACAGCCTTCTGCTGTTTTCCACGCCGGTAGATAAAGTGGTGTATTTTCAGGTAAAAACTCATCTGGGAGGTTGCAGCCCCTGCGGGGGGTTGGGGGGGAAGGAAATAGCCGCACTGCTCCTGCAAAGCAACGCCCCGGTTGCCAAAATTTGTTGGGAGGGGAGGTGGGAGATGCTTGGGTGGTGGGACACCTTCTGAAAGCGTTTGCTTTCGGCCAAGAGGCAGCAACACCAGTGCAAGGGGGCACAGCTGGCTTCCTCCCTCCAAATTTCGGGGCGATTTGACCTGATTTCAGAGGGATGAGGTTTGCACGGCACCGCCTGTTGACCGGCCGTGCTGCATGGCTGAGTCCGTCCTCCGTTCCTCCTCCCAGGCCCCGGTGAGAGGAAGATGAAGGTCCTGCTGACGCTGGCGGCGCTGCTTGCCTGCAGTAAGTGCAGCCGTTCCCCAACCCACGGACGGACGGCCGCCAGGCTGCAGCCCCGCGTCCGTGAGGGCAGCGTCCCCAAACCCTCTGTGGGGAATCCCCCGCAGCAAAGCCCTCCTCTCCCCCCAGTTTCCCCCTGGGCCTTTTTTCTGCATATAACGGGAAAATCACGTTTTCTGGTCACCCTAGGTGCGCTCACGGCTCGTGGGAAGGTCCCGCGCACGTTCACGCCAGGACTCGAGGGAAGCACCGTAGGAAATCTGACCGCCCACGGCTGCTACTCGGGATGGGGCGGCAGCGGCACATCGAACGCTTCAATGGACCGGTACAGCCAAAGCTGCCCGGGATGGCTAGCGCTGGCCCCAGGGTGGCTAACACTGGCCACGGGATGGCTAACACTGGCCACGGGGTAACCCCAGGGCTTGCGAGCACCCCCAGCAGCATTCTCCAAAGCTTTGCAAAATGCAGACGAGGCGACGGGCGGCAGCAGGAAGGGAAGGGGTTTTAGGGAAGCGGGGGGGAAGCGAGGCAGCGTTCACCCCTAATTGCAGCCCTGTGAGCAGCAGGGCTGTGCCAGCAGCAGCCGGCTGAAGCCACTGGGATGGCACAGGAGGAGAGGGACAGTCCCGAAGGCTGCACAGGAGCTGTGGGAGCAGGGCAGGGGCTGCGTGGGGAAGCAGAGAAGAGGCTTGGGCTGGGAAGAGCAGCTCCTGGGTGATTTAGAGCAGCAGGAGGATGCGAACGCCGGTGGCTCTTCCCTGCTGGCTTGCAGAGCCTGTTTCGGGTAGGTTGGAAGGAGCCGGTGCCACATTTCGCATGAGGCCAAGCTCTCCTTCTCACCACAGGTGCTGCCGGCTCCGTGCCTGCTGCTACGCCAGGCTGGCCGCACGGCGATGCCGCCTGGGACCAATCCAGCCCCTCTCGCCCCCCGGAGCAAGAATCCCCACCTGCAGTGAGTCCCCACGGGCGCGGTTTGGGATGCCTTTTTCCGCACCACCTCCCCTCCTTCGCGGTGTCCTTTTACGGGGCAGAAACCCCCCCTCCCCCCGGGGATTTTTCCCAAAAAGAAGGTCTCAGATGTGCTTTTCTCTCCGGTCTCCGCAGGGTTCGGGACCTGGTGCCAGAGAGGTGCCTGCAGATGTGACCGGGCGGCGCGGCTCTGCCGCCTGCGTGGCCGAAGGCTGCCCCAGCGTCGCAGCAAGTGCCGGGGCCGAGCCGGGCGGTGTTGAAGCAAGAAGGGCTTTTTGTGCAAAACCGATCACCTCCGAGCTGGTAAGAAAAGGGACGTAAGAAGCCTTTCCCAACCCCGGCGGGTCGCCTCCTCGGAGCTTTTTTGGCTTCACCACGAGGACAAACAACCCTCTCGTGAAGTTGCGTCATTATACACTGGACCCGAGGAAGCGGGACAGCGGCACAGATGCAATGTTTCAGCGCAGAAAAACAAGGGAGGGGTGGACACCTGCGCCTTGTCCCAGCAAAAGGGCGCGATGGGAACCAGCGCCAGCAGCTCCGCCGACGCTCATTTCCCCTCGGCTCGGGCTCCCTGTGCAGCCCGTCGGCTCTCTCTGCTTTTTGCTTCCCTGCAGATCCTCTTCTGTTGCTCCAAAATAAAAACAGAGAGCGCAAAACATTGGGCCTCGGTGTGACGTGACTCGGCTGAGCCCAGAAACTAACCTCTTAGCTGGGTTTTCTGCTGAAATACCCGGAAAAAAAATGACACCTGAGAGGTGACGCAACTCTCACAGATGCGTATCTGCACCCCTGAACTTCTCCCCAGCTAGCCCCAAGCCTCCAGGCTCTGAAAATTCACAATTGGCCCAAAATAGAGAAATCAGAGTCGGTGCAGAGGGCTGCGGGTGGGCGCGATGCTGTGGGAGGGCCGGGTGCTGGCAACCTTTGCTGCGACGGGGTGGCCGGCAGCTTGCCTCACGCCCAGCAAAACACATTTCTCACCGGAAAAGAATGTTTTGGCCCAATTCTGCAACAACCCCGAGCACGTCCCCTAGGAAAAGGCAGGTCAGGCTGTGTGCCTGCCTCGCCCCCGGCCCCGCAAGCACCGCAGCATCCCCGCGGCGCAGGTTTTCTGCCCCGCAGACCAGTGCGGCGGGGTTGAAGCCCCGGGAGGTCTCAGCGCCGCAAACCTCCTGTGGGGCTCAGGAATGGAATACAGGCACGGAAACAGCAACGAAACACTTTCCCCTACCTCCCCCATCATCCCCCACCCTACCCCGGGCTGATGCCCTGCACAGCGGCAGCTGTAATTCCCACCCTGGCTCGCCCCAAAGCTGAAGTCGACAGCACCGGGAAATATCCCTTAAACCAGAAGTGCACGAAGCATCACCGAGCTCTACCATCCTCCTCGCCCAGCGGCGTTTAGTCCCAGGGGAGACGGGGACGGAGCGGGCAGCCCTTCGCTCAAAAGCGGCTGTTTGCAAGGCATAATTCAAGGCTCAAATCCTCGCCGAGATGGGCGAGGGGCAGCCGTGCAGACAGACTGCGAGCCGGGACGAGCTGAAACACACTTCTCCTGTTTAAATTCTGGGTGAATTTTAAACGCCTGTGTTGTTTTTCTGCTTGGACACCTGGTGGTACCAATCTCATTCACACAGAGCTCCAAGCACTGATGCGTTGGCTCAGATCTCACACCCCCTCAGTACATTGCAATAAAGCGGGCTGCCAACGCTGTGGTTTGCGCATGGGGAAAGAGAAAACAAAATCCATGTCCTCCCAGGGGTACGGATTCAGCCCCAGCGGGGAGGAAGAGGAGAAGGAGGAGGAGGAGGATGTTATTTCACATTTGGAGAAGGGCTACTGCAAACCTGCCGCGGGTGGAGGGGTCGTGGCGGACGGTCTTTCACCCGGCAGCTCAGCCAGTGTGATGCCCAAAAATACACCTCACTCCCCAGTGACAAAAACTGGCGGCGCACTCAGAAAATCTTGAATTAGGCAAGCCCTGGTTCAGCTAATTAACTTGCCACCATCCCAGGGGTCTACTTAAATTGGCCTGGAGAGCTGATGAGGCAAATGGCATGTGCCAGATGGGGAAGAGATTTTGCTGAGGGCCTGACCCGAGTTCCCTTTTCTCACCATCTCTGCGATTTCCACACGAGTCTCATCCTTCTTCCCTGCCTCAGCTTCCCCATCAGTGGCGGGGGGGATTCCCCCCCAGGTTGGGATCTCCCCCCCGCCAACCCCGCGCTGTGCCAGGGTTTCCCACAGAGCACTGCGCACCCACAATCTCTGCCAGAAGAAAACTGCTAAAATTATTGCTCGGCATCACCTATTTAATTAGAGATTCTCTCCAAGCAAACGACATCACGATTCTCTTTTTTTACCATCCCATTACACACCACTTGCATATTTTTTTTCCCCCCCTTACTCCGCTTCTTGTTTTATTTTGTTTCTGCATCAAGGTGAACCAGACGCCTCGTGCGATGGTCCACGAGCATTGCTCGCTCTGTTTAGAGACCGAGACTCTGCACAGCACACACGGGGAAAGCGATGGAGCATCCCCGTACGCAAGGAGCATCTGTGGGCACTGACAAGCTCCTGCCGACAAGAAAACCCCCACGCTCAGCCCTGCCTTCACCCCCAGCCTGGTCTGCAGGACCTTCCTCCGCACCTCACCCACTTTGGAAAGTCAGAAACGGAGGATGCTTCACTCTGGCTGCGTTTTCTCCCTGCCCAGGTAAGTCAGGATGGAAACAGTAAGATACAGATGGCATTTTCTAACCAAGACATCAAAAAAAAAAAACCAACCTAGCAGTCATCCAGGAACAAAGTGGTTCCTGTTCTCCCTCAAGTTCTCCCATTTTGGTCAGGGAGGCATTGGGGTGCTGAGATACCCAGAGCCATGCATGGACTTGATCCCAGTCTGCCCAACTCATCCCAGTCCACCAAAACCTCCCCCAGCGTAGGGCATCCCTGGTGGCCAGCAATGTGCCCTGGTGGCCAAGAAGGCCAATGCCATCCTGGGGTGCACCCAGCAGAGTGTGGCCAGCAGGGCGAGGGAGGTCATCCTCCCCATCTGGGTGAGGCCCATCCCCTGAGGAGGCCGCAGCCGGAGCACTGTGTGCAGTTCTGGGCTCCCTGGGTCAGGAAGGGCAGGGAACTGCTGGAGAGGGTCCAGCAAAGGGCTACGGAGATGGTGAGGGGTTTGGAGCATCTCTCTGATGGGCAAAGGCTGAGGGCCCTGGGGCTTTTTAGTCTGGAGAAGAGAAGACTGAGGGGGGATCTTATCAATGCTTATAAATACTCAAAGGGAGGGTGCCGGGGGATGGGAACAGTCTTCTTTCAGTGGTGCCCAGTGACAGGACAAGAGGGAACGGGCACAAACTTGACCATAGGAAGTTCCATCTAAACCTGAGGAGGAACCTCCCTCCTGTGCGGGTGGCAGAGCAGTGGCACAGCTGCCCAGAGAGGTGGGGGAGTCTCCCACTCTGGAGCCATCCCAAACCCGCCTGGACGCCGTCCTGTGCCACTGCTGGAGGTGACCCTGCTCTGGCAGGGGGTTGGGCTGGGGGAGCTCCAGAGGGCCCCTCCAACCCTGACCAGTCTGGGATTCTGTGATCCCATAGCCAGGGCCTCCAGCAACACCGAGAGATGTCGCACGTATAAAGGGACAAATATGCTGAGGATTGTCAATATTTGCCCACTTTGGGTTCTCCAAGCAAGCGGGTACACAGTGGCTATAAAAGGTGCAACCAGTGGCACCTTGGGCTCACCCGAACACCAGAGCTGCCACCACCAGACATGAAGCTCTTCTTGCTGCTGCTCCTCTGCCGCGAGTACCCCCCGGCGCCAGCTCTCACCCTGCCGGGCGAGGTGGCGGGGAAAAGCCCAGCACTGGCAATTTCTCCCCATAAACAATAAAGTTGGGGAGGGTGAAAACGCTCATTTTTGCTACAGAGGGGGGTGGGACAGGAGGTTGCTTTTCCCAATGCTCCTAACCCCCCGTCTCCAGTGGCAGGGCTGGCCCGCGCCGGCAGCAGCGTGACTCCGTTCAGCTCAATGATTAAGCACAAGACTGGGAAATCACCACTGCGGCTGGGGGGGGACCCAAACAGCCAGTGGACGCGACTGACAGGCAAGTTGGGACCTGGTGAAGGCACAGAGGGTGCCCCAACGCTGGGTACACCGAGGGGAACACGTGGCCCTGCTCCCGGGAGCCGAGATCATAGAATGGTGCAGGGTGGAAGGGACCATCCAGTGCCACCCCCCCTGCCCCGGGCAGGGACACCTCCCACCAGCCCAGGGTGCTCCAAGCCCCGTCCAACCCGGCCTTGGACACCTCCAGGGATGGGGCAGCCACAGCTTCTCGGGTGCAGAGCCTGCACCAGGGGCTCACCACCCTCACAGTCAAGAATTTCTTCCCAATATCTCATCTTGATCTCCCCTTTTTCAGTTGTAAAACATTCCCCCTTGTCCCATCGCTCCGTTCCCTGATCCAGAGTCCCCCCCCAGCTCTCCTGGAGCCCTTTAGGCACTGGAAGGCCACAATAAGAGCCCCGGAGCTGTCTCTTCTCCAGGCTGAACACCCCCAACTCTCCCAGCCTGTCCTCCCAGCAGAGGGGCTCAGCCCTCGCAGCATCTCCGGGCCCGCCTCTGGCCCCGCTCCAACAGCTCCATGTCTTTCCTATGTTGGGGGCTCCAGAGCTGGACACAGTACTCCAGATAACGATGCAAAAAAAAATCACTGCTTGTCCTTAACACCTCTTTCAAGATTGGTTAGTAGCTGATGGGAACAGGGCACATTGGTCTTTCTTCTGCCTTTGCAGCGATAGGCAGAAACGCATCGGGATCCAACCACCACCAGGGCTCACCGAACACCATCAGATGTTCTGCAAAGTCACTGCGAAGGAAAGCAATTAGAGAGCTGTGCTGACGATGCCAGCAAGGCGCGAGTCCTCCTTCCTCGCTCCTGCGGCACAGGCACTCAAGTGCCAGGGCGATGCCGAGGAGAACAAGGCTACCCTGCAAGCCTGCACCTAACCCTGGCACAGGTGCCAGAAGTTTCTTATGGGGGCTGCGCACCACCAAGATGTCCACCACCGTGGTATCGTCCCCACCGCTCCCCGGCCCGCTCTGACCATAACTCTTGTGCTCCCAGGTGCTGCCAAGCCCATGACTGCTGCTACAAGAGGATCTCGTCCTCTCGCTGCAGTCCCAAACTGGTCATCTACAACTACTCCATCTGGGGAAGCCAGATAACCTGCGGTAAGAGAGAGCATGGGGTCAGAGCCCCGAGTGGGAAGGCACAACCATCCACGCTCTCGAGGGACCTCTCTTCCAAGATGTCCTTTAAACCATCCTGGCTTGGAAGCAGGTAGAAATGAGGGCAAAGCACCAGGAAAAGGGCAGAGCATTGATTTTTGTAGGACTACGGTGAAGTTTAGAGCTTGGAGACCTCCCAAAGGAGGGGGCTTGCCCTCCAGTAGGGACCAAATCCTGAGGATCAGAGGTGACCCTCCCACCTTGGATGGGGACCCGGCACTGCTGCCCCTGTTTCTGCAGAGCAAATACAGTTGTTTCAGGGTTAGTGAGTTAAAACAACACAATTCTTGTGATCAAAGCCAATATCTATACATACATAGGCAGAGAAAGTAAATTAAATGGTGTCTCCAGGGCCACGCTTGGTTTGCGGCCAGGCAGCAGCCGTAAGAGGAGGACTCCCCGAGAAACCCCAAACTCGACGCGGGGGGCTGCGTACGCCGCGGGGATGGTCCTAAAGACACAGCTCACCTCTGGCAGCCTTCGCCTGCCTCCATCCCTGACACATCTTCTTCCAGGATCCGGGACTTGTTGCCAACGACAGAGCTGCGAGTGCGACAAGCGGGCGGCAGAGTGCTTCCGAAGGACGGCCAGGACCTACCACAGACATTACAAGAATTACCCAACTCTCAGTGCAAGGGCCGAACTCCCTCCTGCTAGACACGCCAGGCTCAAAACCTGACAGAAACTGGCTAAATTGTAGGGTTTTTGCTTTCTCTGCCAGCAGGCAGGGCACGGCACAGCCCCACAGCACTGAAAAGGCATCCAGCACCTTTCCCTGGAGCCGGCGCACAGGGAAAACCCACTCCCCACCATTAAATAAATCGTAAAAACAAGGGAATCCCTGCAAATAAAAATAAATTTTCAAGGGCAATTTGTAAAGTGCGTCCAGCATTGTGTTCACATATCAGGAATCGATGGTGGAAGGGGTAGGAAACAGCAAAGAGCTTCACCGCCAATTTTCTGAAGTAAATATTTACACATGCACACTGTTCTGCATCTTTTCCTTAAAAAACATTTACCAGCAGTGACATTTCAGCAGCCAACCAGCAAATCTTAAGAACTTCAGAGAAAAAAACCAAATGATCAACAGAAATAGCGAGCGGCTGCTGCACCCCAACCCCGGCTCCAAAGCAGCTCCCCACAGACAGCCTGGCCACAACACAGCCCCATCCCGCTCCTAATGACGATTTAAGCAATTAACACTCACTAAAGCCGTGGGGGAGCATGGTGGTGGTCTCAGGGGTTTGGGGTGGCTCTCTCTTGCACCCCATGTCCAGCAGGTCCTGGCCAGGCAGTTCTCCCCTGACAGAGCCACCTCAGCACAGCTGCACGTGATCTGTAATTAGCCCTAACAAGCCAGGGCCCCTCACACCTGGGCCTCCATGGAGGCACCTCTGCTTTTAACGCCACCTCCAGAGATGTGTTCTGCACCCCTTCAGAGCAGGGGGTCCTAAAATCAAGGCGATTTAAAGGTATTTTCTTTCAGTTTCCTTTCGGTGTTGGGGGCTCCTGCCTGACTCCATTAAGCATTTAATCATGAGCAACATCCCCACCCTTCCCCTTCCTCGCACTTTCCACAGCAAATGCGGTATCTTTATAAACCCCAAACACTTGTTTCTCCTTTTACTCATTTTTTGGTGCCACTCAAGGGCCTTGGGATGAGAGGAGAGAGCTGGGACAGGGCTGACAAAGCCGATGCTGCCCTCTAAGGTTTGTGCCTGCAAACAGGCTCTGTGCGAGCATAAACCACCTCCGTTTTATACAACGCTGAAATACCAACACAAAGAACGACGCAATTTCCCCCAGCAAAGTTTCCGAAGCTTGTGAAAGGCAGCAGGTGAACGTACACCCCACATCCCCATCACATCCCCAGGAAGGGTCCAGGTTGTGCAGTCTCGTTAAATTAACCTGCAAGGCTTTTTTGCATTTTAACCCACAGCGCACCACACACACACACAACTCCGCTCACACAGTGCAGCTGGCATGTCTTTGCCACCTTTATCGCATGCAGGACACAGAACCAGAGGAGGTTTGGTTTGGAAAGAGAAGTGGGCGCCCTGCTGAGAGTCTGGAGGTGGAATAGGAAAAGAAAACTCTCATGTAGCTTCAGATTCCGACAGAGAAGGTGGGAAAAATAACTCTGGGGAAGACGATGGTGGTGACACGACGCAGGGAAAAGTGGTTTTCCACAGTCCTGCTGCATCCTCGCCTTGAGGAGGCTGACAGTGACCCTGCAGCAGTCTGAGCACAGCCCTGGCCCTCTGCCTGCTTGTGACCCTCCAGCTAGTACCAAACCCTAATCCTCCTCAAATACCAAGGGAGCGTGCAGCGCTTATTGTCCGATGACCACATATTACGAAGCTCCGTTAGCTCCACCAAAGAGTAAACATCAGCTATGAATCATGATGTTTCCCTTCTCTCATTTGTCGTCTCCCTTCCTCCTGCAAGGAAAACTCACAGCCTGTTTACAAAGCAAATTCTCTGCATAAAACGTGAGTTCCCTAAGGAATGCTGTGCAAGGATTCCCTAGGAAAAAAAACACATTGTAAGGGCAGGTGGAAATTTCAATAGCTGAAGGAGAAAATCTAAACCAGACAAAATTAAAGTTTTAACATCTTTGGATACCAAATGTTTTTGCAGGTACAAAGCTCTCCTGACAAAAATAAAGAGAATTTGACTGGTGTAACAAGACTTTGGAGCACAGCATGTTCAGAGTTTGTTTTAACTGTTTTACAGTTGGAAATAAAAGCATTGTCAGCCACATATTTGGTTACGGGTATCGGAGGCCGCAAGCTGAAGGTCAGCCCCTCTCTCTGCTATCCAAGAAGAGTCGGTGTTGCAGGTCCCTTCACACCTACAGGAGAAGATCAGCTGCTACAGGACAACTCCCTTCACAGCTCCCCAGGCTCGAAGCAACAACAATCCTCCTATTAACTCTGGCTCAGGAAGACGAAAAAGCAATTTGTTAAGATCAGACATCTTATTCGTAGCTGCAACTGCAATTTCTTACTACCTTTTCAAACTTGCAGAACCCACCCAGCTTTTGAATCAAAATACAAGACAGAGGTGACACATTTACCTGAACCACCTTGCTATGCCCGCTGTCTTCAACTCATCACACCGGTGAAGGGACTGGCACTATCTCCCCATTGAGCTATGACTTGCCATTCTTTCCACTCATGTAAAAGTGACTGTTGCTCATCCACGCTCCTCCTACCTAGGAAATACTACTTGGATTTCCCTCTACAGCAGTTAGAGCTGGCACTTAGAGCAGCACTTAATATGCTGCTTCACTCCCTACACGCTATGTCCCACCATAAAGCATAAAAGCTGCTTTGTATTACTTTTTATTTCCACCAAGCTCATTACAGGAATGAAAGGAACTTCTTCACCGGCATTGAAGCCTGTTCTCCTACACCACTAGTACTTAAAGTAGAGCTCCTTTCTTTTTATTCTTCAAATGCTCTTGATAAACAATAGCAGAACACGTGAAGAAATACTAGCTCCGATCTTGGCAGTTCAGTCAAAAAAGGCATTTATACTTCTGTGCTCATTTGGAAGCTTTAAAGAACGCATAGAATTTTTTCAAAAGCAATGTTCCTTACTTTCAAACAAATTTATTTTGTCTCTGCCCTGGCTGATGAGGTGGCTCCTGTTATCTACTGTGTGTGTAAGTGCACACATGCTTTCTTCAAGCTTAGTGCTTGATACAAGTCCAAAAACCTGAGTGAAGCTGAAATACTGCAAGCCATAAATCGAGGGCCAAGTCCCACAGTCCTTATGCTTCAGTCCAAATTCACAGTCCTACAGTGGAAAGCATCGCAGGATTTAAGCTGTACATTCTACGGTACTTGGTGACCTTACCAAAGAGGAATTTAAAATGAAAAAAATCCTACCCTGGAAAAAGCTTGATTTATGAAGAGTGAAGTAGGCAGGGTTCCTAGTGATCACTGCTACTTAGAAGCTTGTTCCCAGGACTCTTGATCCCTCAGCTATATTAATTTCATTTGGAGACTAACAACTATCAAGTTCCTGGCTTGGACTAAAGCTCTGGAGTAGCCCAAAAGCTCCAGAGTTTGGCAAAGGAGATGAGATTCCAGATGTCCAAGTAACAACACTCAACAGAAGTCTCACACCTGCTCGTGTCACATTTTACTACCTCGTTAGACTTCACCAGATTGGATAGATCGGCTCCGCGGTCTCACAAGTCCACTGATATTATTTTTTTTTTTTTTTTCTAAAGGTCTCAACAGCTAGCAAACGAGCTGATCTCAAACTTAAGCAAGAAGCAAGCACAGACGCAGCAATCCCATTCTCCCTTCATGTATTTATCACTTCTGAAACAGCCCAGTGCAACACAAGCAGCTCCAGTTAGATTAAAACTGATCCCCGTATTCTAGCATGGGAAAGAAAAGAGGAACATCATGTTTGATACACATCGCTTTGGAAAGGATTCTGTTCCCTTCTTTATTTAAGTAGAAAAAAAACCATGTTCCTGAGTTCAAAATTGTTAAGCTTTCCCTGACAGCAAGGTAAATGCAGCTCCTCCAAGCATAACCAAGTAAAAAGTCGCTATAAAAAAAATTATAATCTAAGCACATCAAGAGATCTCAAAGCAAATCTGACACTGCTGTGTGAAGAAGAGGTTCTCACCTTCATCTAACTCCAAAATTATAAAAACAAGTCTCTACTTTTTGTTAAGTTCAAACAACTCTTCTCACACATGGATTGATGCAGAATTACTGAATAATTGTTCGCCCCAGAAGCAAAGAAACAGGAAGTTCATGTGTGCCGAGAGATCTCCACAGAAACGGATTTTAAGACAACAATGGGTGCTTGGAAATTCGCTTAAGGGGAATTTTGTCTTCATCAGTTTTATTTGCTTTTCTCACCAGAGCACTCAGAACACATTCAGTCATATGTTTAGAGCTGCCATAGCCTTCACCAAGGTGACATGGTTGGTTGAGTCCGTCTCTCTCCTGCTGCTATCTGCACAGTAATTCTTGCTGGCCAAGACCTTTTGTCGGTGCCTTTCTTCCTGCCGCTTCTTCTTCTCTAGCCGCTGCTGTTCCTTCTTTTGTTTTTTACATACCTGAAAGGGAAGGATGAAAACACAAAGTTGAAACACACACATTTTCTGCTCAGTTGGGGAAAAATAACACACTGGCAAGGAGACAAGCAGATATCAAAGCAGATGCCAGAGAATGTTTATTCCAAATGACTTACCAGGACTTTATTTTGTGTCATTTTGGGAAGAGTGCCACATGTCACTAATAAATGTTTGTGTCAGAGAAGTCATGGCTGTAGCAGCAACAAAATGCAGTAAGCGAAACCTCTTCTTAACGCAAAGGAGAAGGCAGTTGCTGATTAAGCAATCCTAAGCATTCCCCTAACCATTAAAGGACGTGTAAATCACTGCCAAACCACCCTTCACATACCTTTGCGTTTCTGCTAGCTCGATTCTCTTCATCGGATCTAGCTTGTCCTTTGTTGTTTTCTATTTCATCTTGATGCAAGCTCTGATTTCCAAAGATTCTTGAACCAGTTCCATTTTCTTCCTGCAGAGTTCTGCTACACGATTTCTGATCTTTGCTCTGCGGATCACACTGCTCCTCAGCACCTACCAACAACAGAGTTTTTTCCTCAGGCACACTCTACCCAGCAGCTGTCTCAGCATCAGCCAATTCCTTCTTCCAGAATTTCTGGATGTGTGGTTTTTTTGGAAGCTGGATTGAGTCTGCCCTCACTAATAACCCTCCCTGAGCACAGAAAGGCTGAGGTGGCAGCACAGAAAACAGCAAGCTGCAACCACCACTGCCCCTGTTGAACTGCTGTCTACAGTAAACACTAACGTCAGAATGCATTCTTCTGAAGCACCAGGTGACAAACTCTGTGTACTTACTGATTCTTTCCACTTCATTCATTTGAAAGATGGCAAATATTGTGGATTCTACATTGTAGTCTTCCACTTCCAGAATCTGGCTTACTAAATCAATGTCCTGTCCACAAGAGTAGAAAGATAACACTGAAGGGAGTTCAAATCACTGACATACATTCATTTAACAACCACCTGCACCACTGAGAGGGGGCTGCTGTCTGCTTTTATGACCTTTCAATTAGCCTGCATTCCACTTCTGAAAAATGGTGAGGGGAAAAAAAGTCTTAACATCCTGAAGATATCAGGAAAAAGGAATACACTGCTCCAGCGTAACTGTTTCACTCTTGGCTCTTTCTGTTCTATGCATTTGCAGAGTGCAAGCAGCAGTCTGTAAGAACCGCGCAGGTTATCCCGTGACAACAGCTAAGATTCACAGAGTAGCTAGTCATTTGGGATGTTCAACTACACACACCCTCGAAGGATTTCAAGTTTTACAGAATTTATTTCAAAGTAAATTTTCTGAGAGACTGCAAGACAAACCTTCCAAAATTATTAGGTATCCACACCGAGTATGTATTTCATCTGCATTTAAGGGTTGAGCCCAGGATGCAAACAATCCTGATTTGTGGCTGTGGTACTAAAATTGTCCAAGATGAATACTTCTTAGAATTTTTCCCAAGGCTACTTTCATGTATCAAGAAAGTTTGAGCATTAAGAATAAAAAGGCTACTCAGTACTTACTGAACATCCAGTTGCATTACACACTTTCTGTATAGCATCTTCCATTTCAACTTCAATCTCATCTTCAGAGTCACCCTTCTGTGGCTTCATTTCCTCCTCCTTATTTGAATTGTTTTTGCAAAGCATCTGCAAGAAAAGCAAAGCCCAGTACATCACACAAGCACATTCAGTAATTTCATCATATGCAGTAAGAAAAACCCATCTGACATGATAATAAATTTAATTATTAATGGCACACTTTTCTTAGAAATATCCTGTGTCAAAGCATCTTGGAAATTGTGTCACTTCCATCATCATTGACACTGTTTCCCACAACTCGTACACTACTGAGCAAACTCCCACATACCACAAGATCATGCAAATCAATAAACAATCGCTGGCTTTTGAAGGGAGGTATTAATTTTTTTACAATGCCGCACATTATATAGTTGTGTACAGAGAACTTCAAGGACAGCACAGCTTACTCCTTAACACAAATGAGTGAGATATGAAGAGGACTACTGTATCCAGCGGTTGCTTTTCCATCTCTTTCCTCCCTTCCCTTTGTTTTTGCATTCGAGGCGCAGGAGCACTGGCACAGCTGCTCAGAGAGGTTGTGGAGTCTCCCTCACTGGAGACATTCAAGACCCGCCTGGACGCCGTCCTGTGCAACTGCTGTAGGTGTCCCTGCTGTGGCAGGGGGGTTGGACTGAGATGATCTCCAGAGGGCCCTTCCAACCCTGACCATTCTGTGATGCTGTGAGTACGTAATTTAGATGAGGTTGCTTCAAGACATCGACAGCCTACATCACAGCATCAGATCCAGGATTGATTTTCAGCCCAGTAATTCAAGCACTTCACAGCCTGTCTCAAGAGAGCAGGCAGCACTAGTTACAACGACCTCAAGGGCTTTTCTATCCCCAGCACGACACAGGGAGCAAACTCTTTTCTCAATCTCAATGCAAATGAGAAAGGAAATCAACTGGTAACATTCAGCTGTTTTAGTTATCACCCACAGCTGATTCAGGTCATTCTGTCATAACCAACCTCCATCTGAAGATACGCTGGAGCTTCAGAATCGTCATTGATTCTCCTCACACTGTCGTAGTGCTCTCCATAACGATACGCAATATGAAGTTCCCTCACATTGTTTTTGTCTGTGCCCCGAATCTAAGGGAAACAAATAAATTGCAAATGAGGACTTCGAATCAAATTAAGCATTGTATTTTTCAAAGTTTTTTTTTTTAAGCAACGATAAACACTGTGATCAGAAGCAAAGTACGTAGCTACTTGAAGCATCTTTAAACAGGAAGAGTTGACCTAATAATCCAGATGTGCCTACAGTAACAACAGAGCTTCTGTCTCAAGGATAACGTTTGAAAAGCAGATACACAACGTTGGGCCAATTACACCCTAATAAACAAAACACGGGATGAAAATATTTCAGCCGAAAGCTCAAAACTGTTTTCTAAACTTTCCACAGGAGCTATTAGTTTTCTGATTATCCTCCCAGAGCCAATTTCAGTGACAGCTCCCATTCAGTGTACAATGCCTTCTTCCCCTCAAACATGAGGAAAAGAGTCTGTTCAAGTTATGACCACAGTGGAAACAGTCACCAGAGTAAGTTTTGTTCTGCAGCTGGGACAAGATGCTGTTTTAACAATTAGCATTCAAAGTGGATATGTTTTGTTTTTAAAAGAAAGACTAACAGAAATAAAGCCAAACCATGAAAACGTATTAATTCCATTCAGAAGCACTGTTACCAATCAAATGTTCCTTTGCTTTGTCAGCACCAAGTACAGCAGTTTCTGTAGAAAATTCCTGCTCTATTATCTGTATTGACGCAAGAATAATTCCTACCCCAATCGTCAGTGTCTCAAGCTATTAGCCAAAAGCTACACAGCATTCCAACTCTTGGAAGGAATGCAGAAAATTACACTGCATTTGCACATCTCCTTTGCTTACCTGTCATGTCAGGGTTCAAAGATCTGACAGCTTTCCTGGAGAAGACGTCAGTAAGCAAACGACACGAAGTGCTTGCTTTAGGGCTGCAGTATTTCCCAGTCCTTTTACGTCTTTCAGTCAGCTTATCCCAGCTTAGAGAACATACACCAAGTCACCTTTCAACCACGTCTGCAGTTTGTGTTGCACTGATGACTTCAGATTTCACAACAGATATTCTGCATTCATCTACTTTACACTTGTTCACCTTTAACTTCCAACTCAACACTTAACTCCTGCCTTTTATCCTATTAAGTTATTCAACATGTTGAAGCTCAGTAAGATTTATTTTCAACATTTCTCCTCTGCCAGAGCCTAAATAGGTATTTAACAAATCCCAAAGCTCTTGAAAGATTATTCTGAAAATCAGCCAGTTTAGCTCTCGGCAGTGAAGCTTCTTTTTGCATGCTCTTTCCACAATACACTGGAACTGTAAGTAGAAGATAGCTGCAGATAAAAAAAAGGCAAAACCACTGAAAAAAGGTAAGTGGGTATCCAAAACACCAATAAAATTACCTATATGTCTGTGCTAACTTGAAGCTCTACATTTACAGTCGTTATCAAAAATGGTAAAGGATGTTTAAAGTCCTAAAAAGTCCGTGCAGAGATGTCCACCTCCAAAGAGCTTTTGATTAGGCCAGATCTTGAGAAACAGCTGGAGGCCCTGAATGCTTCCTCTCACATTTTTCCAGCTTAGCTGCAGTGTATACAAATGATTCTCTTAAAATTAAAGGATAACTCACCATCTGCTTTAGAGTTAGGACCAAAGGAGGTATTCACACCATCTGCTTTAAGCATCTTGCTGATCTTCCTCTCTGGAATCTAATCTAAAATTTTGCTGGGGCTCCAAAGCAGAGAGGGGGCGAAAGTATGTAGATGTATAGAAAATTAAGAAAATGGGTGTCCAGGGCTAGGCAAGTCTAGCAACTCGCTAATATTGTCACCATGTTGTGATTCCCACATTATTTGATGCCCTGATGTGTCCTCTGTGTGGGTCACAGACCCCTTATGTTACACCTATTAACAGCTCTACACCATTCTCAAGAGCCTGAGACAGCCTTTCACTAACAAGGCTACACTCAGAACCTCATCACAAACTCTGTATTATTTACAGCTCTGGAAAGGTCAATGAAGAGGGAAAAAGAGTTTAAGGTTTTCAAGAGGATATACAAAGTATCAATAAGAGTTAAGCACACTGAGGTGAGTATCCGGTTCAAAACAGTAACAGCACATGAACAGCACCCCCATGAACTCTCCTGCAGGGTCACTACCTCTGTACACTCTCTCAGGTCAAGCAGTTCAGTATTCCCACTCATTTGTGTAATTATCAAATATACTTTCTTTTAAACATGAAGGTTAGATGTCTTACAGCCCACAGCTGCCACATAAATCAGATTTGAAACTTGTTTGTACTCCACCTGACACTGTTTCACATGTATTTAAGACACCACTGACAGCTTTCATCTGGTCTTCTACCTTTATTGCCCTGTTTAATCTATATACTTCATTGGTTTTGTCTGTAAATTGGGGCAAGAAACAATCCTGACTTGAATACAGGTTCTCACTTGCTCAACGTGAGCGTGGCAGAGATCGAGTGTGGACCCATTCCAGTGTGGACTTGTCACAGAACAACAACAAAAAAGACAGCAGGCGGGACCTGATGGATTACTTGTTCCAGTGCCCCGCTGTCAGAGGAAACCATACACACAGTCCTTTCCAGAAGCTAATTTAACATCGCCTTGACGTTTTAAAACTTCTTCGTTCTTCGGCCCAGTCCAGAACCTCATTTCTCCAACTGTCAGAAACCTTCCAAATCCCATGCAGCATTGATGGAGCTTCATTCCAACACATTGCAGGGACTGCCCTGCTGTACCTTCACTTCCATGTTCCTGAAGCTTATCATACAGGAATTTAAGGCAGGCTTAAGGAAACCTATCAGAAAGGTCACCTCATACGTAGTCTGATCTTCAGGACAGAGAAACGTAACAATGAAACCAGTAGCTTAGAACCAAACTAAAACAGGCTGCTCTGCCTCCACATACTTATCTTTCATGCATTCATTGTTTTCTTTCATTCCCTCTCCTCCTAGCTGAAATCTGGAGTGTTTTCCTTCAAGGCTGAAAAAAGCAAGCACAGCTCTACACCATGTCCAGCTAACTATGGCTACTGACTGCTCTCTTGTAATAGATCAAGAAGTTTCAACGCTGCTTGTATTCATCAGCTAAAAATTAGGCCAAAATATAGAACTTTTGTTTCTCACCTGCCACAGTGGAGCATTAAGCTGATGAATAACCACATTCATTTGATTGTTCCTTGCAAAGGCCACAATAGCATCGTTGCCAGCAAAGGTACCAGGCTTTGCCAAATTGGTAACTAAAGGAAAAAACATTCAGAAGAGTTGGAAACCTAGTTTCTGACACTTCCAAAAGCACTGGAGGGATAGCAAGTAAAAAAATTTCAACACAAGCCCACAAAACTCTGGAAAGGAAATCCCAGCTGTGAAACAGTGACTGTTGAGGCAAGAATTTGGCAGCAACAGAAGTTAATGCATCTTAAATGACCACAGAAATTTCCAAAAAATGCAGTACACCCTCAGATTATGCAAGGCTGTCAGCTCTGTGTTAGCTTAGAAGGAAGAGTGCCATGTACTAAACGACCAAACCACTTTCATGCATCACCTGCGTGGTACCTGGCACATCCTCAAAGCTGTCAGAACAAAGGCTGTATTGGTCTCTGCTTTGGATCTTCCCCTGGGTTACCACGACGAAATATCAAGTGTCAAGGAGAAAAAGAAACCCACTCAACACCCACACCAGTATTCAAGGAGAGCTAGACAATTTTTGCAAGTTCCTTTTGAAAACACCAAATTTTTGCTTCTTGCCTTTTTTTGCCTCTCTTCCCAAGCTTCTCCTAAATTTAAACAATTTCCAAGACAAATTTAATACAAGTTTAATAGCTCATCTTTCTACAGAAACATAACAGAGAGAAATGTAAACTATTTCTAAAAACTAGAGAGGAGCCCTAACACAGTTCTGAGATGAGGAGCTGTTTAGGAAGAAGGTCCTCAAATGAGACATAATCACAGCATAACCCTTCCATTAGTGTCCTACAGAGACCATACCGTGTTTCTCAAAGGGCACATCATCCTCCACAAAAGGCTCAAAATCCTCTCGCTGCTTGATCATGTAATCCACCGTTTCCTGGCGATGTCTGAGGTGGTTCCGCGAGTGCCCCTCAAGCTGGTCACCCAGGGCCCGAAACAAACAATTGCTACCGAAAGAGAAACTGCAAGTTAGCGTACCTGAAAGGCAGCTAACAGATACACCATTAAACCAACAACTAGCATAGGAGCAGAAAGAATACAGTGTTAATGGGAAAGGAAAAGAGCTGTACTCTTTCTACCTATTAAGTTCAACAAGGATATGAATGTGAAGTAGCACCTATTCCCTGTGCTTTGAATGGCTGCTGAAATTTGAAGAAATGCTGGCAGGAACATAAGGTTTTGATTAAACATGTTATCAGCTCCAACAGTGTAAGCCAAGGGCGGTAATGGTGCTGAGCCAAACTGTCTTAAACTGACACTGAGACAAATGACATGATACAACAAAGGACAACCCAATGATCTACCAAGCAATTTCTCAGTGGACACTTCTAATTCCCCTTTCTCCCAATACTTATGGAGCTTCCTACCACTCAGCAGGCCAGTGGAGCCCTCAGTCTCCCTGGGGATCAGGCCTGCGACTAGCAGAGCCCTCAGCCCCATGGGACACAGGCCCTGCACAACCACAGCGGGGAGCGCCCTGATCCCCGTGGGGTGCAAGGGGGAAGCCCTCATCCCTGCACAGCACTGGCCCCACTCAACCCCGAGAGGAAAGCCCTCAGCGCCCAGCGATACCGGCTCCCCACCACAGGGGGGAAGAGAAAGCCCTCAGCCCCTGGGGACAGGAGGCCCGTGGAATCACCGGCCCCGGGAGTGCTGGGGAGACCCAGCGCGCCACTCACCCATCGCCCGGCACCTCCCGCAGCTTAAGGCCGAGGGCCCGGAGCTGCCCGGCGAGACCCCCGCCGCCCGAGCCGGGGCCCGGAGCCGATCCTGCGGTGAGCTGCCGGGGCCGTCGCCCCTTCTTAGCTCCGGCTGCAGGCCGGGCCTTGGCCGCCTGTTTGCGGGACATCCCTGCCGGGCGCCCGCTGCGCCTGCGCCAACCAGCGCCTCTCTCACGTGACCGGGCCACCATCGAGAGAGGCGCAAGAGCGGCCAGAGTGCCGCCGCTCTACCCACCATCCCCGCCAAGGCGCGCCTCTCGCTGGTGCCGCGGCACACCCGCGAGGTGGCAGCAGGAGAACGTGGCTGAGAGGGCAGGAGCGGGGCTCGAACAGCGACAACTAATTAAATTGTCACACATCGGACAGGCCGAACCTTCGTGTCCTACTTCCCCGGGCACGGGGGGAAGGTCTGAACCGCACAGGCGGGCTGGGGAAGGGAGCGCAGCGAGAGGACGGTGACTGGTGGTGGGGTTTGTTTGTTTTTTTTTAAGTTCCTCTTGTCCGAATTCACAACGTTCTGGAGCAGAGAGGAGCTGGGGGACTGTCACCAGTGTCGCCTGGCGTGTTCCAAATTGTGCTGTGCTCGACGCCCTACATACCGCAAGCCAGGATTTCGCTCTGACACTCTGTTATATCCATTTCCTGTCATAAACCAGTCCGTAAGGGGCATTCCATAAAAACACATTTTCTTATGCAAACATAATAAAGGCAGGAAAACAGGATTAGTACGTAAATTTACTGCAAATCATTAGTGAAACAGTAATTAGCCTAAGTACCATTAAAGGGCTATAGGCAATTCAGTTAAGTACAACCCGCATTCAGGCCAGTGAACATCACTCGTGACTCCAGCGACACAACCGAGTCAAAATCCTTCGTCACTCGGCAGAAAATTTCAAACAACAGCCGTTTTTAACCCAATCCAACCAATAAAAGCCGGGCGGAGAGAGCACAGGCTCCCTGAACAGCACGCTTGACGGAAATCTGGTCGCAAGGCACGCAAAAGTCACTCCCACCCACTGCGAGAAGACAGGGCAGACAGACACGGAGAGGTGGATTCCTCACACCTGGTTTTAAACGGAAATATTTGAGCGAGGAGCGTAGTTGCCCCTCTCGGGGTCTGCTCCAGCTTCCCAACACCCACACGCCAGTTTCATACTGTTCTAATGATTAAAGAGTCTGTAAATTTTAAGACATTTCCATTTTGGACATGGGAACTGACAGACTAAATTTGAAACTTTTAAAGCATTGTAAAAATGGCAGGTCTGTCTTCTCTTTTTTTTCCCCCACATCTTTTCTTTTTAACAGCACTACCTTACTAATAAAGAGGTATGTGAAATGCAATAGAAAATTCTCCTATTTTTTAAACATATAGGAGCTTTGCAGTTCACCGGCCCACTTCCAGACCTTCTCGCGCTTCAACTCCGAGTCCCACTTCTGCAACCTGAAAGATCCTCAGGCTCCTGAAATCTGGGGTCACCCAAAAGTCCGTCACGCCCCGCCGGGTGCCACCTCAGCAGAAATACAGCCGGAGCGCCCAGCTCGCTTACAACAAACCTCCTACGATTTCTCAGCAAAGAGGAACAAGCTCTTCCCACCTCAACCCCCCCCCCATCAGCAAATTCAGGAGATTAGAGTCTTCCTGAACTCCTTGCTCTGCTGAATTGCGGCTGTTTCATCTCTTTCTGTTAAAGGGAGGGGCGGTGCACAGCAGCACAGACGGTGTGAGCATCCCAGTGCATTTGAGGCTACCGACTCGGTACTCTGTGTCTTCTACCGATAATGCTGAGCTAGTCCAGCTTTCTGGGATTATCACTCTTCCCCTTCTACCTTCCTTCCTTCCTTCCTTCTGCAGGATTTTTACTAAGAAACTGTCTGTATTTTACTCCTCATGTAAAAAGGTAGAGAGAAATTAGCCTAAGTAAGCGGGAGGTGTCCCTGCCTACGGCAGGGGGTTGGAACTCGATGATCTTCAAGGTCCCTTCCAACCTAAACCGTTCTATGATTCTATGAAATTAGAGAGTGAGGGATTTTTTTCAGGCATTTCTTTTTCAGAAGAGCTGAATATTCACAAAAACACCTAACAGAAGGGCGTTCCTGAGGGTCTCCTGTGAACGCCAAGAAAAACAAGATGGTCCCACCAAGACACTAACCTTGCTTTTGATTTCCAGATCTTTTCCACAGACTCTCTGAGGCCTATGTTGACCCTAAGTCCTGCTTTAGTTCGCACCTGAAGCCCTCTGATGACTGAAACCAACAGGGATGCTCCTAAGATAAAAGAGTTGAGGATAATGAGACGTTCAACACTCAACATTAATAATCTCAGTGTCATTCTTTACTTTGTGCTGGAGGGTAACAGCTCCAGGGTAGCGAATATTGCTAAGGAAAGATCAGACTTCCTACCCAGAGCACTGCAAATTAGTGGTACTTACACTCTCTCTAATCAAAGCACCGCATTCAGTACACCAATTTTAATATTAGAGAATTCCTCTGAATCTGTCACTGTCCAGCAAAGCAGTGTTTAGAGACCAATGAAATTGCTTTCAAGAAATGAACTACTAATTTAGTAATAATGGTAGTGTCTGGCTCTCCCAGTGAACAAAGCTGCAGTTAATGCCATGGGGTCAGCTTCCGGACGGGAATTGCTCAGTGATATTATCAGCCATTGTAAAATGTCTTGGCTGCAAAGTTAACCATTAACTCAGGTCCCCATCTCATAAAAACATCGCATTGTAAGAGCACAACACGCTTAAAGCTAACTGTCACTAATCAATCATGCATACAACAGGAATAAAGCAACACATAAAAGGAGCCAGAAACTCAGCAAATCCTTCAGCGAAGGGAAGACAAACTGCACCGAGGTTTATCTCCATGGAGAAATCCACTGACAAGCCAAACAACGGAAACGGATCGACAGCTCCTGCGGTACCGCAGGCTGAAAAGGACAGTCCTGCGCCCACTGTGGAAGGCGCTGCAGAAATGAGCAGGGCAGAACCCCTAACAGAAAACACTGCAGATGTGAAGAGGTTGGAATTCACTGAAGAATGTGTTAAAGACGTGGAGAGATCTTCAGGCATAGAGCGAGACAGTCCTGATGCCTTTAAACCAGCGATTTCAGAAAGAGACTGTCCAAACTCAACGCCTCTCGTTATGCTAACGAACGAAAACTCTCACGAAGTATGCAGTTTTGAGATGAACAACCAGTGTTCAACCACAACATCTCTTGATATGGACTGCCTAGTCTGCTTCAACAAGTACAACATCTACAGAGTACCAAAGCTGCTGGCCTGCCAGCACACCTTCTGTGCCGTCTGCCTCAAGCTTATCCTCAGGAAAGAAGAGAGTACCTGGATAATCACCTGCCCCCTGTGCAGAAAAGCCACTTTTGTGTCAGGAGGACTCATCCGCACGCTTCAAAATAAAGAAGACATCATGGAGCTCTTGGAAAACCCCGATTCAAGCGCCGAGGTACACATCTCTGCCATGGGGCTGGACAGCAATAGCTGGACTCAGAGCAGCCAAGACGCTTTATACAGAGATGAAAACGTTCCAGCAGACAACAGGCTGGCAGTCCAGAGACTTGTGCTGCTCCTGCTGCTTGTGGTGATTCTCACTATCCTCATCCTCCCGTTTATATACTCTGGGCTGATAAAATGGGTAATTTGTCTCATGCTTGCTTTGGGGTTGGTCATGTCTATGGTGCTTTGCTGCACTCCTAAATTCTACTGGAGGTGTAACAGGGACTCACTTACCTCCTGCCACAAGGAGACCCACATCACTGCTATTGCCTGAAACGATTAACGAGAGCTGCCTAGAGAATGGACTGGTCCCGCCTGCAAAGCTGCACGTTAGGCGCACTCGGCAGTTATTGGACTGTGAAAGCAATCATTCACGTAATAAATTCAACAGGTGGCTAAGTTATCTCATTAAGACTCAACAGCAATGCACAGTGTTGTTAAATTTCATTAATGGAAACACAGTAAAATATTTATATGCTGATATTTATGAGATAAAAATTGTACGTTTTCCACACAATTTTTATCCCAGATTAATCATTTTGTTGTTTTGCTTTTGTCGTTTTGTTCTTGTTCATGCCATCTCCTGATTAGCACTGTGAAACATTATCTGAAACACCTGACAGATGACGTCCTGTGAAAATCCCTAGCTGTGGTTGCATTTTCACACTCTTAACAAACGTACAGCTTTTCTCGTGACAATGTGGGGAAAGATGACTGCTAAATGAGGGACTGGGTGCCTAGCCGCAATGGAAGAGGGTAGTTTTAACCTAGGTTATCACTTTAATCCCTATCACTGCCCAAACGGTTGTTGGCAGAGATGGGAAAGGGACTGGGAAAAGGGGATGTCAGTTGATGCCTTTTTAAGTTATGCACGAAATTAGAGAGGAAGAGGCAAAAATCAACAGTCCTAATCTAGTCTGTGGATTGCAAAGGGCAAGGCTCTCAAAAGCTCATGATATTCCAAATTCCCCATGTTATTTAGCACAGAAATAGTTCCTCTCACCTGAACTCCTTTATCTGGTTACCTGCACCACCTCTCGTCTTGTTTTGGAGATGCCCACAGAGATAAACAGAAATCTGTGAATTGCTATGCCATACCACATGTGATATTTTTATATGGAATGTGTCCATTAAAGTTTAATAATGTTAATTGCTCATTGACTTCTGTGTTTCAATTCCTCACTGACAATTAATGTCAAAACATTTCACAGTTTCCTCACTGACAGGAACTGCGGCTGAGAAAGCATATTAGGGAATCTGTAGAACTGAGTTGGTGAGTAAAGCAAAAAAGTAATGTGTTGGGTTTTCCTTCATTTAAAAAAATACTTTGTTGCTAAAAGAATACCCTACAACCCAACTAAAATTAAATGGAAAAAAATTAGGAGTTTGCTCTAGTTAAGTTACATTTTTAAGAGTACCGTGGATCTCAGTAGACCTTGGATCAGGCCTGTGGTAAATATTTGTGTTTGATAAGAATGGAAACTCATGTACTCCAGTTGCTCAGTATATAAATATACATAGTGTCTCACCAGCAGATAAAACAGATTAGACTAAGAGGGTAAGGAGCTGCTGTCCTTCTAGAGTCTTGGAAAAAAACAGGTCTCTTCTGCCTAAGAACACAAACCTGCAAGGGAAAAAAAATGCTTTGTTTTTTCTAATATATTTAGACAGCAACTGACTTACTGCAAAGTACGTATGTAGTAACATTTGCTAATAACCAACCAGAAAAAAAGCTTATCAATTGGGAAAATGCAGGTACTTTTAAACCCAAATATTTTATTGAACTGTATTATTCTAAATACAAAGACCATACCAGATATTCACCTGTACTGAAAATAATTTCAGAAACTCTTGTTGAGTCTTTCAGCTCGTAGACAATTTGTCTGTCGAATTCCCTTCACCAATACTGGGTGACTGGCACCGTAAAGGTGTGTTACAAATATATTAATATTGGCCTGAATGTAGCATGCACAAATGCGTCAGGGTAAGCTAGAAGGGTTAAAGGAAAATCATGTGCTAATTGCTACAGAACACTGATCTCATTCAAATGACCAGATAGCAAGGAAGAAACAGACTGTTCTACAGATAAAATGACAAAGATGAACTGGACTAGAGCCATAAAATAATCCTAATTAAAAAAAAAAAAAAAAAAAAGAAAAGATAAAACTTGGGGAATTTTGTGTAAGAGGGGAAGAAACCAAGCAAGATCCCAAACAACACCAACTCCAGAAGGGTGTATAAGTTCACCCAGTATCAGTTGGACATCATCAGCCAAAAAATGTAATGAAGATTTTAGGGGGTGCATCCCTTGTCCTCTGTATCACTCACAATGGAGCCTGGCCAGCCCGCGTGGGCTTGTCAGCACATGTGTGTGAATAAATGAAATCAGTGCATGAATGTGAACAGGAAAAATCAGTTTGTTACTTATCATGCTGCCTTTCCAAAAGGGTGCATTCCATTTTATTACATTAATATCTACAGTGTCAAAAAAACGGCCAACAGAAAAGGGTTTCCTTCAAGACAGCATACACTAGCGGGAAGGAAGCACGTGTAGCGTGCGATGACCAGTCAGAGGCTGGCTCTCTGAAAGAACCCCCATGGATCCACACAGTAAGATCACCAGCTGTGGAAGTCCAGGTTTCCACCCACACTGCTGTGGATCAGCAACCTTCTAAGCCTGCGTTCAGCAGTTCAGCTGAAATGCTTCTTCAGCCTTTGAGAGCCACTAACAATCAGCTGATTCAGAGTTCATGGATGTTGGTGGGAGTCATTAGGCCCTACAACCCGGTATCTTTATAACAGCTGCTGATTCTCATCTGACAAGATAAGGCTTGATGACAATGCAAACCTTTGAAGCAGCAACTAAGTTCACGGAGAAAAGGCCAACAAAATTATATTCTTATTCTAAAATGTAGAGGATTTGCTTGTGCTCAGTTTTAATTTGTGCCAGTCTTTTTGGCAAGAAAGTTTCATCTCTGAATTACCTTGCCCTGCTTACCTGACCTAGCCAGCTCGCAATTTTGGATAGTGATTAGGTAACACGCTGCAGCCAGAAAAAGAGGTTCATAATGAGAAATGGGCCCTGGCAGCAATATTAATCTGTACCTGACATAGCGCATAAATATCTAAGAACTGTGACTTACAAAGACGGAATCCCATAGAGACATTAAGAGCACAATAAAACGCAACAGTGGTTTTTAAGGATTATAGTCTGTACAGACAGAATACTGGACCAGAAACTTCAGAGGTGTTTTGTTTAACAATGCATGTACACAGGCCAATTTTGATTCAAAAATACAGCTATCCTTTTGACATGCTGTGCTCCCACTCTGCCCTCCTGCCCACAGGACCCTTCCCAAAGCCACAACTTTCCCTATCCCAATCCCTTTTCAGGCTTCTCATCAACAAACATCACTACCCTCGCCCACCAGAGTCACTAGTTACTTACATAAGAGAGTGAGACAGGTGCCTGAAAAATTTTGAATGTAGGTGTTCTAAATTACTGTTAAATGTAGAAGTCTCACTTCATGTACAGAATTTTAAATTATCCATAATTGTGCTGCCTTTGATTACTATTAAACTATATAATGAGACCCCAGGTTTACAACATCTGATAAAATTCAGTCCTAATTGTCATTCCACTCAACTTACATTTTGGTCCACTTTTAACAGCTCTTCTGCATTATCACACAGATAAATAAACATGGAATAAATAACACATTTCAGACTTCCACATTGCTCAGATTCTGTCCAAAGAGAACTTCAGGTCCTCAAAACACTGAGCTGTCAAATTTACAAGAAGCTAACTTGCAGATTTTGGCCTAAGAGCACAGATTTGCGTGCAGGCGATTCCTTGCTGCTTGTGAACCATTTACAACTTGTCCGTTATGTTGTGCAGTTATCTAAGTCACAAGTAAAGTAAATACCTTCTGCACCCTGTGATCAACAGAACTCAACAGAACTTCAGTGTCACATTTAACAACTATGTGATGATGCTCAAAATACCTATACATAACATGAGTACTTGTGTGAGTAAACCTGAGGGGGTCTAATATTAGTAGCAACCAACCAGGACAAGATATTTGGCCAAATCAAAATTGGCTTTTAAACAGAATTGCTACCTGGATTATTTTTTTTTTTGGTATTTATAAATAAGTCCCACATAGCACATTTTAAAGCATAAACTGGTTACCCCCCACTACCAAGCAACCAAAACTAGTTTTGCTCTCATGAAAGGCGATCATACAGAAAAACTGTGGGTTTTTTTCTCCAAAAATCAATGCACGCTGGATGCAGGGTTCCAGCCTGAGCCTGCTCTCAGAGCAAATGCATTGCTTCAAACCCCAAAACACAATGCAAAAGGCTTATGCTCGGGTGGCTTAACTAACTCCAAAGCCACACACACACTTCAGCTTCTGTCCATATGGCTTTGGGATCCCACGTGATAACACAGCACGAAGCGCAAGACACCACTGAAGCTTTAATTTTCCCCAGGGTAACCCTCAGAGACACCAACCTGTCCTGCACTGAGGTGGCAAAGAAATCTTGGGGCAGCAACCTGAAAGCAGCTTCAGTCGATGCACATCCCTACCCCTCTTTGTAACCCTCCCTCAGAGAGGGAGGACTTCTCACAGGGAAAGAAGGGCTTTAAAGGGAGCAGAAAGGCCGATACTCAGGTAGGCCCTGTGGGACACCAACATGACGGACAAGGCCCAAGACTGCAGATAAAGGTGGGCAGCGAGAAAAGAGCAGCTACACCCATCTCGTGGTGGAGACGGACCTACCACCATCCCCGTGAAGGGGCCGGCAGCCGGGTAAGGCCCAACCCGGAGCTGACCGCCATCCCTCGGCAATCACCTCAGCCCGGCACTGCTCCCACCCCGCCCGCCTGCCCTCCGCAATCTACGCGCCCCGCTACGCCAGTCGAGTAGGGAAGCAGGACAGCGCAGAGCGGCCCGTACGCAGATTGCGTAGCGGCGGCGGGAAGGGCGGGCAGGGCAGGAAGGGGCGGGCGGGAGGCAGCGGAAGGCAGCGCGGCGACTCCTATTTGAGGCCGGGCCGGCAACAGGTCGGGTCCGGGCCGGGAGAGGTGGGGAGCGGGGCTGGGGACGGCTGGGGTGCAGCTCGGCGGGCTGAGGGGGCGAGCGGGCGGGACCCTCTCCTCAGGCCGCTCCCTGAGGGGAGGGCTGTGGCGGCGCCTCCCCTGCTGCCGGGGGCTGGTTTCCTCTCCTTAGTGGTTGTCAAAAGTGCTAGTTTCTGTAAAAAAAAAGAAACAAAAAAAGCGCCTGTATTCCACCAGCAGAGATTTCAAGCACAAAGGGCTTCCGATAAAAGTGAGTCTTGGCAGCTGTAGAGATGTCGGCCCTCACAGGATTCCCCGCTGAGGTGTTTTCCTTCACGTTTTTCCTGCTAGCGATTCCTCTCCGCAGCTTTGCCCACCTTCTGCGTACCGACAGCGCTCTGCAGTCCCCGCCGCTACAAGCGTCTGGATTAACCAAAACCAAACACGCTCAGTTTTGCTGCTTCTTCAGCTTTTAGCTTTTTCCATGTCCCTGTCCCCTCGGTCCCTGATTTCTGTTTTACATTTAGCGTGCATCGCTAACAGCAGCTGTCTGTATTGCGTTCGTGTGTTTTTGCGGTGAGGTACAATTTTATCTGAGACTGAATTAATGGCGCTCTGTGTTTGTACTTCGTATCTACAGATTAAAAGCGACGGCTGTGGTGCTCCCAGCGTGGAAGCACCTGTGTGGCTCTGCAGTCCCGCACAAGTCCCTGGGCAAACTCATCTGCCCCAATGTTTCCGCTGTCTCGGCGTTGTGTCCAAGGCTTAACCACAGTTTGGCTGTGCCGTCCTCTGATGTGCCTCGGTAAAGGGACTTTTGGGCCAGCCCTATCTGAATAATTATTTACAACTACTTCTCTGAGGTTAATGAGGTGCCTCATTAACTTTTGAGGGTCTCTGAGGTTAACGTGTCAGCAGTTTGGTCACTTTTGTCATGGTTTAGGAGGAGGGTGATGCCAGCATCTCTGTACTTCTTTTTTTCAGCAGTAGGGAGCACAATGTATATTGTACAGCTTTAGATTCACAAAAGAATTATCTTTCTGCTTTCCAAATAGGATTGCGGGAGCCACTATATAAAATACATCACCTCTCAAGAAAACAAAGGGCTTTGTGTGAAAAGTGAGCGCTGGAAGCGATAAAAATTTTCTCTTTCAAGTGACAGTTCAGATTATGGAAATGCTATTGATTGCTGAATCACATTGTTCGAGACAGACATGAATTCCAGTGCCACAAGCTGTAAATGACTTTCGGGATGTATTTCTAGCTCTCAGTTCTCTCATCTTGGATTTAGTGGCAAAACTTCTTGGCCTAACTTTTCTTTACTAAATCATGGAATGAAATGTACTGGAATGGAATAGAATAGAAGTGGAATAGAATAGAAGTAGAATAGAGTAGTTTGCACTGGAAGGGACCTTTAAAGGTCTAGTCCAACCCCCCTGCAATGAGCAGGGACGCTTTCCACAAGATCAGGTTGCGCAGAGCCCCCCCCGTCCAACCTGGCCTTGAATGTTTCCAGGGTTGGGGCATCTAAATCACACGTTGCCCTTTTATTATGCTGCATGTCTGAAAATCCAAGCCCATTTTTTCCTAGATATTTATGAAGAAATAGGTATCTATGTTGAAGGACACACATCGAGCATACTGATCAGAGCATCTCCAAAAGAAGGTCTTTCAAAAACTTTCTAGACGCTTAGCATCATGAATTATTCGTTGCATAACAGCAATAAAGTTGCACACAAGAAGTGACTATGATGTTGCTCTGTAATTGCTCACATCTTTTATGTTATTGGCAAACAAGGTTAAACAGTTGTACTGTTTCTGGGTCATTTTTAGCTGCTTCGCTTTTCATATGAGCCTGTGTTAACAAATCAATAAATCTGTCACAGGAGGGAAGGGGATTTTATTTTCAATGCTATCTCCCATAATAAGCTAATAAATTTGTGTCCAGAGGTGAGTAGACGTGCCAAGTAATTGTAAAGTGATTGAAACTTTAAGCATTAGATTATTTCTGGGCAAACTGGTCCATAAGTCTGGATGTTTTAGGAAGATCAGAGCCTAGCGAGTGACGTGAAATGGATTTTGGGGGTCCAAACGAGGGTTTTGGAGCTCCTGAGGCAATAAAACAATCTTGAGATTTTGTAAGAAAGTCCTGGAAAGCATGGAGACACATCTCACGCCACCTTCACAGCTGTGATTCAGCAAGCGTAAATGCTGCTGTGTGCGGAGGTTGATACCGGAGTGGGCCTGCCAGGGCAGGATTGATCCCAGGCACTCGCTCTCCCCGGAGCTGTGTAATCTGGCCCTTCCCTTTTCTAGTTGATACAGAAATAACAGAGTTTATTTATTCCTGCGGACTTCGTGCTCCCACGTTGCTGGAATGTGATGTTTCCATGGAAACGGACCGAGATGCCTTAGACCCATGTGCTCAAGCTGGACGGCATCGGGAGATACGTGTTGCAGGGCACTGATCTCTCCCAGGGAGAGAGGTGCGAGTTACGATAACCATTGGCCCTTGAGTGAGGAATTTTCCTTGCATTTATGCATCAGCAGCTAAATAGTGCAAGCCTTGAGAAATACGAGTCTTCTTGAATAAATTTCTGAGCGGGAAGGCATGACAGACACCTTTCCTGGAAGACCATGGCAGAGGGCATGCAGATAATAAAATCTCTTTAAAAAAGAGCTGCTCCTGTGCTGCATTTCTTTTTTATAGGATTCTAAAACTATCCCACAAATGGTATCTGCATCCTCTGAGATTCAGTACTTGGTTCGGTATGGGCTCCTAATTCCTATTTAGCCACTTTCCTTTCTACAGGTTCAGAAGAAAGGAAACATTTAAATAGGAAGTATATAATGAAATAGGTGGTTTGGGCCCCTTAGAAACCGATTGAATCTTGATGAAGTCAGTAGAAATTTCAGGTGATGTGAGCGAGCTTTGGAGCAGATTGTTACCCACGTTGAATTGTGAAATGAGCTGTTGTCACGTCTGCTTGATGTCAGTCATCTCGGTTAGTTGCTTGTATAACCAGGGGAGCTCTGGGGAGCAGTTGTAAGCCATTCAGTTGGAAGCATGCACGTCTGTGCTCTGAAAAAAACCAGTATTTTGGCCCAGCTGAAGGTCCGTGTGGTGCAGGGATCTTACGTTCAGGGAAAAAGCCATGGCAGGTTGTACAGAGGAGAGAATGTTACAAGCAAAGCTTAGCAGTGTCCATGGGATACATCAAAAATCCTCCTCATCAGAGGCTGCGGCTGGACTCAACTTTCTTAGCACCGTCAGCAAAATGAACAGAGGAGCAATTTGGGTTGAGGATGAGAGAGGCAGATTATTTCCCAGGCAGCTGTACTGGTCCCTGCACCAGGTGCAGAGCTTTTATTTTACATGTTATTTTTGCAGTAAACATGTGAATGATATGCCTGAGCGGAGCCCAGTCTCTGCATCTTGAAGGGGACTTCTCCTTTTGCTGTGTGAAGTATTGTCGGCTCATTTTGTGCACATCTTTTCAGAATTGGTGAACAGAAAGTCTCCTGTTGTCTTCTTTGGTTACAGCACCATATAGTGGGGGGAGACACAAGCTGGACCTTGACAGACTTGACTTAATACCAACAGCAAGTGCGACAGTGGAAAAACAAAGGCAATTTGTCTCCTTACTTCCTGGTTTCCAACTGTTTATTGTTTGGTTTCTTTTTTTTTTCTGCAGCTTTTTCCTGTTTGAATTTGCAGGTAAAAATGGCTGCAGAAGAGAAGTGGAAAAGTAGGGCTTCGAAACAGCATAGCGAGGCTGAAGAGGCAGGTGAAAAGGAACCCTGTGTGCTTCTGGGCCAGCGGCTGGGTGAACCGGGAAGATTTGCTTACGCGGCGCTTTGCGGGATATCCCTAGCGTGGCTGTTCCCTGAAAAAGAGCAAAGGTACTACACCTGGTAGCAAATGGCGAGCAAAAGAGGTGGATGGAGCTGGTGTCAGACTCCCGGGGGGGGGTGGTTTTCTGAAGTTAGGGGAGTGGAAGATCCTTTTGGTGTTGGGTCTCTTCACGAAGATGAATACTCAGACTGGGGAAGGTGACACAAAACAGAAAGAGCTCAGAAGACCTGCAGACTGATTGCTGGTGTTGACATTTTCCTGCTGTCTCTCTGCTGGTGTTGTTCTGAAGCCCATTGAAAGGCAAAGGACACCTTGACATTAGGTGTTTTCTTAATTGTATTGACTTTCTCTCTTACACCTTTAAGACTTTTATACTTCTGCACAAATTGCATCCCTTAATACTGCAGACTTCAAAGCATGTATTGAAGAAAGGGCTGGCCCCATTCAGATTGCTTGCTTGTTTGTTCAGCCAACTTGTGTAGCACCTCACCACCTGCTGACTTCTTCCCATGCTTTGATTTTTGTGTGAACAGCAACAGATCAACAATTTGAAAGCAGGGGCCACTCAAAGTTGGCAAAAATATCCAGTTACAGAGCCTTAACTGCTACTGTTGCCTTACAGCTCCTTCAGGACGGAATTCGTTGAGGGCTTTGTGAAATGGCTGGACCTGCCTGATGCTGTCTTACCTGCCATGACAGCATTTGCTAGTGGCTTAGGAGGTGAGGGCACAGAAACTTTTGCCCAGATTTTGCTGGAGGATCCCTTCTTGAAAGAAAATCCAGTTGTCATTACCCAAGTAAGTTCATATGCTTCCCTTGCCCTTGTTTGCTTTTGTAAAAGAGATTTGTCATACATGTCTGTCTGCAACTGAAGTTCTGTTTGCACAGTCAGGGAAGCAAATCAATATTTCTGACATGCATATATTTCTGAGCAGCTGTATGGGTGCCTGGCAGTCTCTCTGTCCATTAACAGCTCATGGAAGTGATGAACATGAGGCACGTCACTATCCATTGAATTAACGTTTTGTGTCTTTGATGCCTTTGCTCTACAGAACAGAGAACTGTCAAACTTTTTACTTTGACTGTATTATTGCAGTGTTTTGATTCATATGTGCATTCTGCAGATTTTGGTGAAACACTGAATGTGATAGACATGGTTTTCATTTGTTTCAAAGCCCATTGAGCATAGCTGTAATACAAAACACCTCTAGGTACATGCTCCAATTAGCACAATTTCCAGAGTCTTTTTTCCAGAGTCAGCTTTGGCTGAAAGAAGATAAGTTATTGTGACTTTATTTTCTTTCACTGAGAAAGTATTAGTGAGACAGGGACTACTCTGTCATGTTCTGACGTAAAAGCTGACGTAAAGATAAAAGAGACAAAGTGGTTTGGAGGCATTCAGCTTTGCTGCAGAGTCTCAGCTGGGGAAGATATTTCCTTATCCAGCCTCGTGTTATGCCATGCAGGGTGAAGAGCACAGTAGACTGCTGCTGCTGCCAGGCATAATGTGAACACTGTCACCTCACACCCTTCGCTCTGTACCGCACACAAGGAAATAGCAAGGCATCCTGCGTGCAGACAGTACTCTGATATTGAGTAATAGTTATCACACACGCACCTTTAGCAATGGCCTGAGAGAACAGCAGATGCGAGAACAAGGCTGCTTAAGTAAAGATATGATAGGAGTGAACTTTCTTGGTCATCATGACCAGCTCCCATTATCTCAGACATCTTTCATGTCTTCTAGTCAGTCCATAAAAGGCCTCAGAAGATCTGCTCCAAACATCCAAACATTACAATCCCCAAAGTCCTATAATGGTATGAGTACAGTGACAGAGAATCTTAAGCTTAATTAATAAGTTAGGACAGATCTTACTAAAATAAGAGCAGCCGTTCTGATGTTATTTGCTTAAAAACAATAAATCCATACTTGGTTCCTTCTGCACCTAGATGGTTTGGTATTTCCCAGGTTGTTTCCCTCATTCTGTCTGTTTCAGGATGGATTCACTAGAACTAGGCAAGTGCTGCATTGGAGCTGAGTTAATTAAGGGTGAAATTTTGGTGAAATTTGGTTTGTGCTTGCTCCAAGCTTATGTTGCGTAAGGTCTCTTTGTGCTTTTACAAAAGCGGCCCTGGATCAGTGGGAGCGCACGGTACTTTGCTCCGAGCCAGAGAACTGAGGCACTTATCCCCTGGATTCAGGTGGAATACAGAAGCCATAGATAACAATTCTTTGATTAGTTGAAAGCAAAGAACAGGAATAGCTATTAGTCTAATGCCACAACATCAGTAGCTTATGCAATTGTGTACATGGGCAAGGTGATTGATTTTGTCAAAGGAAAGACAGAATTAAAGGCTTTTATAGAGCAAGGTAGCAGAGGCTTGCAAGGTGTCTTTGGGAAAGCATACTGGCGTGTGGGAAACGTCAGTGTATCAAGCTGAGATCAGCTTTTTCCTTCTTACCTGAAAATAAACAAGCTACAGGACAAAGCTCTGTGAATTCTTGTTATGTTGCTTTATGGTTCTCTTGCTCCTTTGTGTTCAGCTGCTATTGACACAACATTACTCTGGAGACATTCAAACCCACCTGGACGCTGTCCTGTGCAACCTGTTGTAGGTGACCCTGCTGTGGCAGGGGGGTTGGACTGAGATGATCTCCAGAGGTCCCTTCCAACCCTGATCGTTCTGTGTTTCTGTGATTCTGTTTATTTAACAAGTGCACACTTTAATCGCTCGGTGTGTTCAGCGGCAGGGTCCAGTCGGCACTAGTGCCCACATTTTTGAATGCCCTCCATCTCAGCGGTGCTGAAGAGATGCTTTATGAGGTCAGGAGATTAGAGGTGAGCTCACCATTGATTCAATAAAAATTTGAGGATTATGGATTTTTACCTTTGTTTGCATTCATTGCAGATGACTAATACAGGCAAATGTTGGTTAACTGAGTCCTTTGGGGCAGTAGTCATAACACACAAGCTGCGGGTGTGGTATGAGAAGGCCGTGTAACAAAAAAAGGTGAAGAAGTGGTGATAGGTTAGAAAATGTTGAAAGTTTTTATTACGAATAAGGTTTTTTTTCTCTGAACATACTTAGAATGCCTATTTTCCTGTGTTTTTCTACACACATCCACTACGATGTGGATTGGATGCTCTCTGCTGTTGAGGAAGTGGGTTTTGAACTCGCAGCAATTCATAAAAAGCTGGCAAAGACTCTGAATAAAGATTGTTTCCCTTTCTTTGTAAGGTTTCTCAATCATATGGATGGTAACCTTGTGCATAGAGTTCACAGGGAGATTCAAACCACCACACTTCAAAAGAACCCCTGAAATATGCTGCTTAGACGAGGAACACAAAATACTTTTGAACTAATCTAATCAATGCTGATGGGATTCCAGATGAGTGCACAGCGGTACGTGCAAAGCCTAAACCAATTCAAAATAGTGGAGAATGCTAATTGGCACAGCTTCAAAAAAAACCCAGTAGTTTCAGTTTATCACCTGATTACCTCTATCAGTCCCTCACCTTTTGAAATGCATGTATGTAGATGCTTAGGCCAGAGTTTTAAAAGAGGTTATTTGATATTACGTGCCACAGACGATACTGAGTATATCATACAGGACCTGAGTCAACACCCGCGGCTCCCTTTGCAACTCACAGGGAGATTTTATTGCCTACAAATGGGCTCTGCACGAACCAGTAATTCTGTTCAAGAGGCTGCTTGCATTAGTCCATGGAAAATGATGGCAGCAAGGTCACAAGCTTCACCTTATTCTAGACTTCAGGCTCTTTGCTTGGTCAACTTTCTGCTTGGGACTCCCAGCCCTGGACCTTCTGCTGGGCTTTGATACCTCTATGCCAACCCTTCCTCACAAAACTGCAGCCAGGGAGGAGGTGATGGTGCCTCTATCTCTAATACTCAGGTAGTTACAGTACTCAGCCTCTGGGAAACCAGAGTCACATTCTTTCTGTTGGGGATTAACATTTCCAATTCCCACATCCCACCAGCCACCCTGGGGAACAGTCTGCAGTGGGTGTGCACACACAGAATACTAATCATGGCCGGTAAGATACTAAAAAGAAGCCCTTTTTTTCTGCAGCGTGGTGACTGGGGGAACAGAAGTGCTCTGACTCAGTGACTAACTTAAATCAAAAGAGTTAGTTCACACACTGGAGATAGCAAACCAGGATCTTCCTTTCCTTGGGTGAGTGCTCTGGCCACTGGGATGCGGGATGAAGGACCAGTGGTGACTGCTTTGTGCAGAGCCCAGCCAAACAGATACCTTCTGGAAATGCTTATCCCCTTAGGACTTGCAGGACAGACAAGCAAAAGAAGGCTTTCTCTGTGGATGGGAACAGCCACCCAGATATTCAGCAGTAGAGGGGGGGGTGTGGAAGACATTAGGCAACAGTGGAGTGAAGGTTTTGTGGCTACACCTTGTGAAAAAACAGCCATAGGAGGGAATTCAGCTGCCCTAATCCTTTGCCTTCCCCAGTCCTATGCAAAAGCTGTCTTCTCCTTTATGAAATAGCAGACTCTTCTTGTGTTAAAATAATATTCAGTGTCCAGGCACTTACTTTTGTATGGATAATATCTACAGTTTCCCCCTCTTCTAGTAGGAGTTTGTTAAGGTTGGCTTGTTCTCTGTTCTACGCTTCTCATGCAGTAGGGAGAAGATTAGAGGCATTTTTATGATACAAATTTTGCTTAGGAGCTTAGGGGACTAATAATCATAAACTCTTTGGCAGCATCCTACATCTTTGGCTGCAATTTTTGTGTCCCCAAAGGGCTGAAGGATTCCCTGTAAAATTCAGCTATGCTTTATTTGTGTGTAGGAGAGGGAAGTAGCTAGATTGAGCTGTTGTAGTTACATAAAGAATTTAAAATTTATCCGGTGACAATAAAAGAGGAGAACATAGTAGTAAAAAGACTGGCCTTTTTTTTTCATGGATTTGCCCATAGAAACCATGTATTGGATTGATCTGTTTTTTCCGATTTTTTTACGATGAAGAGCCAAGACAGAAGTCAGGTCCCTCAATCTTGACAGATGGCCAGAAATTCCGAGTTTTCTATTTTTGAGCACTTAATTCAAAAGAATTTCATGCCAGTTCAGCCTTACCGCCTAGAGCTATGAATTCCCAGAATTCCAAAGAAAATAGGAGCCACTGGTCCATTTGAGTAGCATTCAAACCTGTTACTCATGTTGAAAGTATGAGTATATATGACTATATAGCGTGCAGAAGGCATTGGAGTGGTAGGAGGATTAGAGCCTTGTTTCTCAAAACTTTGAAGTCTGATGTAATCATGGTGCTTTCAGTTACAACAGAATCGCTCATAACAAAAAATATGGGATGCTTCAGCATGCACTAAGCATTATCTACTTCTGCCCAGCCATTTGTACCTGCGTATGGAGAATTTTGTACTGGAAGCATCTGGCTTTTCTCTGTGCTGCCTTGCTGGTTTCTCATGCTTATGAACTGACATGCTGCAGTAATGATATCATAACCCGATGGGCTTTCATGCCTCCATTTTGTTACCTCCAGGCATACATCATCAGTTTTAACTTGAATATGCTTTTTTTTTTCTTTTTAGGACCTTCTAGCCTTCTCTCTTAGAGATGGTAAGTTTACCTAGCATTTGTTCTTTCTAAGAATAATGTAGATGAGTTTATATCTGATACTTTAAAATGCTCAAAAAGCTTAAGGTACCATCCTATTTTGTCTTAGCTTCCTTTAGAGCAAAAGCAGCACACTCTCTCCCTGCCTCCATTACAGGAAAAGCAACTATTATATTAGGAATGATTAATAATACCTGTTAAAAATTGAACAACTGTTCACCTCCTTACCTTAACATTGTATATTGGCATACAAATATATGTGATGGTAGAAAAGTTCTGAAGTGAAATACTGGGGTGTTTTTTAGGCAGTGTTTCCAGGGGAGCAAGCACCTCTTCCTTTAGGAAGGCAGTGAAGCTGTTATAAAAATCTCAGCCTAGCAAATTTTCTGCAGATCGCGTGTTGCCTAAAAAGAAAAAAAAAATATTCAGGGAATAAAGTCCAGAGTGTCCTGTGAAGCCTATTATAAATAAATGTGATTTTACTCATGTATTATATTACGCATAAAACGATTTTCTGGTTTACAATCCCTAACACGGATTAGTCTGATAAAATTAATGGCATAAAGACTGCCTACTTAACAAAATGTTCATTTCTAAAAGAAGCCTGTTTTATATCACTCCTTGCATTTTTTAAATCTCTGTGTTTTAACATGTTCTCACAGGAAAGAACTAGCTGGTTGCTGATTAGCCTGTTTCAATGCAGAACAAAGTACCATTTTTGTGCTGGCTTTATTTTTAATGGAAAATTGACAAGTCAGTTATTGCAAAACTGCTTATTTTGCTAAGCTGGAATTTAAAAGAAATATATTTTCGAACCTCGCTGACTTGCTGCCAAGCTGGCTAAGTAAAAAGCTAAGTTGTGTATTAGCAGACAGGAAGCACGAAGACTGCTCGTTAAAACACCTGCTTGGGCTTGCAAGACGTGGCACGTATTGGGAATGAAGTGAAGATAAATACTATCCTTATTTCGCAACTAAGCACAAATTTTAGAAGTGGCGTCATTAAAGCCTACTGAAGTAGTTTGGCATCTTGGTAATGGCAGTAATAAATAAATAAACTTAACAGATTGCCAGAATGCCATATTTGATCTATGTGCAGCAGGTATCAGAAACGTACTTTGTAGTTGGGTCTTGCTGGCATCTTCACCCACCCCTAGAAAAGCAATTGCATTTTTCATCCCAGAGTGCACCATGAATCCTTTGCAAAAGCCTACTGTCAGGGAGCAGCAGGTGATACTGAAAGAAACACATTAAGAAAGCAAGAGTTGACACAAATGAAAACAAGAGGTGACATGCTGGAGGGAAGGGATGCCATCCAGAGGGACCTGGACAGGCTGGAGAGGTGGGCCCAAGCCAACCTCATGCAGTTCAACAAGGCCAAGTGCAGGGTCCTACATCTGGGTCAGGGCAATGCCAAGCACAAATCCAGGCTCGGCAGGGAATGGCTGGAGAGCAGCCCTGAGGAGAAGGACCTGGGGGTGATGATTGATGAGAAGCTCAACATGAGCCGGCAATGTGCGATCGCAGCCCAGAAGGCCAACCGTATCCTGGGCTGCATCAAAAGACGTGTGGCCAGCAGGGCAAGGGGGGGGATTCTGCCCCTCTGCTCTGCTCTTCTGAGACCCCACCTGGAGTACTGCATCCAGCTCTGGAGTCCCCAACATAAGAAGGACATGGACCTGCTGGAGCATGTCGAGAGGAGAGCCACGAGGATGATCCGAGGGCTGGAGCACCTCTCCTATGAGGAGAGGCTGAGAGAGTTGGGGCTGTTCAGCCTGGAGAAGAGGAGGCTCCGGGGAGATCTTATTGATCACATGGAGTGATAGGACGAGGGGGAATGGCTTTAAGCTGGAAGAGGGCAGGTTTAGATTAAACATTAGGAAGAAGTTTTTCACTTTAAAGGTGGTGAGGCACTGGAACAGGTTGCCCAGAGAGGTTGTTGAAGCCCCGTCCCTGGAGGTGTTCAAGGCCAGGCTGGACGTGGCCTTGGGCAGCCTGGGCTGGTGGGAGGTGTCCCTGCCCAGGGCAGGGGGTTGGAACTCGATGATCTTCAAGGTCCCTTCCAACCTAAACCATTCTATGATTCTATGATTCTATGAAATAATTTAAAATCTATTACATTTAAAGTGTCTTTTCTTTACGAACACCTGCTTATAAGCTCAGGACTAATCATTTCTCCTATTGCGTGTCGTATGAGTCCACTGTCTGCTCCTGCGGCTCCAACAGTGAAGTATAAATGCAAACAATTGTCAGTGATGCTGCTAGGTGAGCCGGTGTGTAGTTTTAAGCTCCAGAGTCCCTCCTGCTGCCAACAAGATGAATTGAATATAAAGCTTCCGCATGGAGGTGCGTTTTTAGAAAATACCCTATCTTGCATTGGTGCATAGTTGATGTGTACTGTGTCATGTTACCCATATATATATATATATTTTATTTCCAGTTAGGACTGGTCTTGCTGCAGCATTTCTCTGTTGAGAAGACAGACGCAGCCTATCCAGAGCCAAAAGGCCTCTATCACAGAGGCTGAAGACTGAAGGATTTGAGATCCTTTTTCTGCCGTAGAGGCAATTACCTGGTGTAGTGACTATTTGCAGGATGAGGTTTGCAGGGAAGAAGGGTTTTCCATTTATCACTGTCTTCTCTAGGTAGTAGAAGTTGTCTTCAAATACATGGAAGACTAAGAAGGCCTGAGGGCAGGAGCTATGCTTGCATGTGACATGGTCCTCTAGCACAGCTGAGTGCACCATTCACTATTTAATCCGGTGCGATGAAGACTGATTGATTTCCTGGGCTTCCCTCTGTTTAAGGGTACTACGATGCTCGAGCAAGGGTGTTGATCTGCCACATCATCTGGCTGCTGAGAATCCCCTTGGAGGAGCTGGAAGTCCTGGAGGAATCTCTGCTTGAAAGCCTGAAGGAACAAAAAGAGGAAGAGTCAGAGTAAGAACATTTGGGTTGACTATGGGATGAAAAAACACTGCCGGTGCTTGAAAGCTTAGCAGTAATTACTTGTGCCTAAGTCCAGTCTGTGATTATTCCCCCATGGCTCTTAGCATAATCATTTATAGCTTAATTAGGATTGCAGAGCCCTCACAGCACTTTGGCTGCACTGAGAAGCAGGAAGGCTCAGGACCAGCCTTGCAAGCTGGTAGAGGCTACTGTGCACTGAACTGCCTCATTTCCTTGTTCCAGTTGCCTCTCCTAGACTGTAGATTGTGCTTAAATACATCACAAAGATCTTGTGTCTCTCATCTCTTGGCCCAGTATTCTTCAGATAGAATGCAGAGTGAAGTTCCTATAAATTTCAGGATTAGATCCTCAGCTGCTGATTTTCTATGGATCTGTCCTTCTCTATATCCTCTTTAAGAGACACCTGTCTAGCTCCTATTGACAGGAGATCTCTGAGGGCAACAGTCTGCATCTTTAGATACTTACAGACCCGACTCCTAATTCTGCATTATTAATATAAGATTAATTCTCTTAATCACCAGTTCTTAGATGTGAAACAGACAAAATGTTGGTATCTATAAGAAATGTAGTATTTTTATATTCCAGTTATCAGGCAGGAATTGTGTGAAGGTTTAGCAACATGTAAGGCAGTAAACATGTCCATAGTGGACTTTCAAGGGACCGTTTAATATTTTTATCTGTCAACTCAGCAAACAGCTTATGAGATTAACCTGGGCGCTCATAAAGGCTTTAATCAACGTCCCTGATGCAGTACGGTTCAGACGTTACCGTGGGGTCCAGCATGTGACGGGAATCTTTCTGTTATAGCTTTATGTAAATAAAGCTTAACTTTATAGCACACTGTAAAAAGGGAAAGTCAAAATAATCTCAAAGATCACGCATTGCTAAACAGGACACCATTTGGCATGCAGGAGCAAGGGTTGGTATTAATGGGGACTTGTGGCACAAGGCTGAGATTTGTGGGGAATCGGTGACCCTTTGTTTTAAAGTTAGGAGTCAGTGGGGGAAGGCAGCAGAATATAAACCTGTCACCACTGTGACCTCACAGACTTTTGGGGGCAGGGGATACATTAACATCTGCTTAGGATGTTTCCAGCTTTGACAATCCACTGCGAGAGGTTTTGGAACAGTAACAACCAAACAGGGTTTTGGCAGCTTCTGTATAGGCTTTTTTTACTGATATTTGTTAACAGAAGGTTTTGCTCCTGCCTTTGCTGCTGTGGATGTGTTGGCCATGGGCCCAGAACCTGCAAGGTTAAATGTACAATCATCTATAGAACAATGCTCCAAACACTTAAATCCATATTACTAGCACCAAACGTGTTTTGACTTGCAGGTGTGAACTTCTCTTTTGTACACAGTTCTGTAAGAAACTGTAAAACATGACGTCAGTTGCTTGCTAACGTGTACTCCTGCCACTTTTCATCATTGGAAAATGACCTGTCATTTCACCTATAAAATCTCTCTGAGCATAATTTGTGGTTCAGGCAAGAAGCTGCATATCCAAGATCACTGAGGGTAGAGAAGTACCAGAAGAGGCAGTTAATTACCGTAGTGGATAAAAAGCAGTCTGGTAATCAAGTGATAATTGCAATGCAGAAGCTATTAGGAAAGCAACTGTCAAAAGCAGTTGCTAGCAGCTACGGAAGGAGAGCAATGACAGGTAAAAGTTCTCATGACAGTAGTTTTACTTACTGCATCTTCGAGCAGGCTTTAACTGCAAACTGTCTTTCTAGCCACATAACTCAAATTGCTCATTATTGCAACTAAAGCCAGGTTAGCCGTACTTCATCTCTCTCTATGTCATTATTTTCAGCCCGAGACAACAGCACATTGACTATAAAAGCTGATGAACCACTATGTAGAACAGAAATTGCTGGATATTGCCAACTTAGGTATTAACAGTCAGACTGCAGCACTTTTTTAAAGAACTCCAGGAGCAATTTTTTCCAAAGCCGGCCATTCTGATTGGTGACTGCATGCACAAACTAGGGCATATCCAAATACCACTTTGACCATGGCACTGTAGAAAGTAAACTTGGTTATACAGAAAATAGTGAAGAGGTAGCGATTGCAGGCTGCACTGTTGTTCTCTGCAGACAGTTGCATTTGCAGCTGCAGAAGGTAATACACGATGTTTTTTTGGAGGATCTCAGTGGAGACAAAGTCTCCGTGCCATGCAAGTCAGTGGGAGTTCTGCCATTGGCTTCAGCGACGCAGGGATTTCACCCACTGTGCTTCATTCTCCTCCTGCTGTGTTTTACAAAGCTGCATATTGTTTGGGACTCATCTAAAATTGTCTTTATCAAAATTACAGTGCGCTTAGGGGATTCCAGGAAGGATTAGGCAATTATATGGATAATGAAAATCCACAATTAGGCTAGGATTAAGAGGGAAAATATCCAAGTTTGAAAGCAAGATAAATTCTCATGTTTCAAGGCCCAGATTAACCGCTGCGTAAGCAGCCTAGAAGGAACCTTCGTCTGTAAACAACTTATTCCAGTATCCTCTGTTTCTCGCACTTTCCTCTGAAGGAGGAAGTATTTTGTGTAAGAGAGAAACCAAAGACAGCGGAGAGAAGCCAGAAGTAGTGCCTAATAAGTCATATTTGTTCCTTTTAGGTTTATTTACCTGTTTCTGATAAGCTTGTTAAAATGTAGCTTAAATGCACACAGACAAATGAACTAATGACTGTGTTTAATACCTATTGTATTATTATATATAGATGTGCAATTAGAAAGCGGCTCAATGTAAACACTGTTGTTGGAAAATAGTTTAATTCCATCTCTTTGTTTGTTAGCCCAAATTACCCCTGTTCCCTTTTGTTTCACCTTTCTCTGTTTCCACTTAGCCTTCTTGAGGTTTTTTAAGATGCATAGTATACAGTTATTGAAATGCTTTTGACTTTTTGTTTCCTTTTTTACAAGCTTCAGCCCTATTAGGAAGGGTTTTCCAAGTAAGTAACATCTGTTGGCTTTCGTCAGCAATTAAATCGTTTCCATTTAAATCTGTGGGTTTATGTCCATGCTCATAAATCTGAGTGTGTTGTCACAGTCCGCACCTGCATGTTACTTTTTACTATTCCCGGTAGAGAAATTACACTGAGGAGAGTAAAAGCAGATTCTGATGCAGCACTGTTATCTGTCAGGCTTTTCTGACAGCTTTTGTGTTTCTAATCCCCCCACAGAACTGCAGAAGTATCAAGAAAAAAGAAGGAAAGAAGAAAAAAGCTGAAGAGATACCTGCTGATCGGTTTGGCTACAGTTGGGGGCGGAACAGTGATCGGTGAGGCTGCCTCAGGCATTTTGGAGACTTGCTCCTGAATTGCATGCACAGCACTGGGGGCAGAGAGGGGGGTGTCTGCATTATACATTCAGCAAGGGAAGCCATCATACCTTTTAGCCCAAGCTCTAATTTTAAAGCGTTCACTGCTTTTCTTTGCCAGGCTGAAGGTAGTATGTCACTTCAGATACCAAAAAACCACCCCAAACCAAAAAAAAAAAAACCACCAAAAAACAAACAAACAACAACAACAAAAAAAAAACCCAAAATAAAGCAACCCAAAACGACCACCAACAAAAGAAACCTCAAATCCAAGAAAAGTATTTTCAGCCACACAAAAATAAAACTGCAAGAAATAGCTGGAAAAGTTATTCAAGTTATTCCAGTGTGGCTTCACTGGTTGGAGGAAATGTCAAACTGAGGTTGTCACCCTTAAAAAAATGTTTTCTCCTCTTTCGCTCTTGTGTTATAAGAGGATCAGATCTTCACCTCTAAATTCAGAACAGTGTGAGACTAGATCCATGTTTCCTTAGCAAACAGGGCATAGCTCACCCCAGTCTAACACACATTCTTCCTTTGACTTCAAAATTATTCTTCATTTTTACTGAAGTCAGTCACAGAATCTGTGCAGAGACTCAGGGCCTGGGGAGAGTCTCAGAAAGCTCCTTTATTGGTGATGCAAAAAAGACTCTTTCAGTAACATTAGCAGTACTCACATCGCGCAGGGAGATGACCTGGCTTTTGTAAGTGATAATAGATCGGTGATGTTATTTGTTGCATCTTCAGGCTTGACAGGGGGTCTTGCTGCCCCTCTGGTTGCTGCGGGAGCTGCTACTATCATTGGAAGTGCTGGAGCAGCTGCTTTAGGTTCGACTGCTGGAATTGCTGTCATGGCATCGCTTTTTGGAGCAGCTGGAGCTGGCCTTACTGGTAAGAGAGCGACCGCACATTTCCCAGCTCCTGAGGGACAGGATCATGTCTGCAAATGCAGAGCTAATGACTTAACTCAGCTCTGCAGAGCAAGGGAAGCAATTTGAGGTGTAATCTTACAATTGTGAAATTTTTATTTCAATGCTGATTAAGATACTGTGTAGCCCCTGATGACCAAGGAGGAAAGGAATATTTGGTATGCGGCTGATGAAGGAAATGAAAGATTGCTGCTTTGGATTAGAAAGATGCTGCCACGGAGAGCAGCGGCTGTTACAGCTAATGTCTGGTCTGCAGCAAAAAAGGCCTTCTGCTGGGATTCCTTCAGATCACACAAGCTCAGAAGGATCATGTCGGCTCCATGCCAAGCTCTAAGTAATGCACGGACTTGTTGAGGGATTTGGAAAGGAAAAAAAAAACTATCCAAATTACCCAAGTAATTTCTTAGGAACTCTACTGTTAGCAGAGTCTGTCCTTGCTGTGTGATTTCTCAGACTCGTGTTTCTGCCTTGCTGTGTGTAGGATACAAGATGAAGAAGCGTGTGGGAGCCATAGAAGAGTTTGAATTCCTCCCACTTACTGAAGGCAGGCAGCTTCATATCACCATAGCAATTACTGGATGGCTGTGCGCTGGCAAATATGGTAAGAACAAGATGAGGGAGCTGAGAGGAGCCTGGAGAGCCATGTCTCTGTTCCACTCTGGGCAGTGTTTGTGCTCTCCTAGCACTGTGCCTTCCCCACACTTGCATGGCCTGGTAACTAAAACAGATCGACTCTCAACACAAGATTTTGTAACCCAATCTGCAATCCCAATCAAAACAGAGGAAAGAGAGAGGGCAGTAAATTGGTAGCAGTGATAGTAGGATTAATAGTAATCATAGCAAATTGTTTCTGTTAATAAATGCTGTCTGGTTTTGCTAGGAAAGGTCTGTTTGGGGTGGATGATTTCCAGCAGTAGTACGACGTGTCTCACCTATCTCTGAGACCTTATGTTTATCCTCCAGCAATTAGCAGAAAATAGTGTCTTTTTTCTTTCTCAGTATCTGCCAGCTAATGAGGTTTATTGGCAAGAAAGTTCTGTCAAGTAAATCCTTTTAAGCACAGCACTCAGGAGGTGAACTTAGAGGCAGCAACCTTGAAAGGTCTGTAGTGTTTTAGTTTCCAGTATAGCTTGTCATATAAAATATGTCAACTGTCTGCTGATGCGTTCAGCAACCTGACTGAAGAGCTTCCAATTTATTCAGAAGCATCATAATTAACACTGGATATCATTAATGCAGAAGGATGTCTCTGTCCTGTTGCTTGTTAGGTTGCAGCTTGCTGTCAGAGTAAGGTTATTTTCACTTTGCAGTACTGCGCTTTGGCTTTTCTCATTGTCTGCTTGCCAGGGGCCCAAATCCTTGGGGTTGGAGGGCTCCCAGGCACTCTTACAAAGACAAGTGTGTCCCTTCAGGAACCTTTTTGTGTCTGTTTGCCCTTAAAAGGGAGTTATAAATGACACACATTCTTCTTCCATAACTAGCAATCTGCTATAATGTTTTAAAAAGCAAAACTAGAATTGTCATCTGTTTTCCTCCTTACAGCTATGTCTGTCTATTTGCACACTTTCATGACTCCTTAAAACAGAGGGACTGAGGACAAGATTTTTATGGCATTTTTTACCTAGTGATTTTTGAGCTCCCATGAGCTGCCTATCTGTACAGTCATAAATCTGATGGTGCATTGTGGGGTGATCTGGCATGAGGCTCTCTCATGCCACTTTGGTCAGCAGCTGCCTCAGCCTGCCCTGCACTGGTTGGGGAAGGAACAGTGTGGGAGGGGTTTTAGTTAATTAAAATTAAAATCCTGCTCTGTCCTTCTGAGTTCATCTGCCATTAATAGCGTTGCCAGGCTCCTGCTGGCCACTTAGTACAAGCTACACTACAAACAGGAGAGAGAGTATGGCTTAAAAATTGTACAGTGTAAATTATCCGTTATCTCTCAAACATCCAGGCACTGCTTTTCATTAGCATCTGGAGGGAAAAAAAACAAACTGAAGTGGCTAACTAGGCTAGATGGCAAAGTAAAAATAATTGCAGTCTGGATCTGAAAACGCAAATTCCTTGTTTTCGGACAGAACCATTAATGCAATCCTTGCCCACCTCACTGAAGTGTTGGGAAGATGCTGTGCAACAGATTTTTGTCAAGATCTTACGTATTTTCCGTTTCTCTGGTCCCACTGAAATCAGTGTCTGCAGCCATTCAGCACTTCATCTTTCTCAGGACAGACCCTCCTTTGGTCTCGGTGAGAAGATGGAGCTGCAGGCCTTGGCCTGATGTCTGACAATAGGAGGAATGTCCTTAATACCTGACAGAACTAGTGTTAATGTCCATCTGTCTTTGCAGTCTCTGAGGCAATTGAATGGGTGACGAAGTCTGAGCCTGTCCACACTGAAGACTTTGCCAAGGCAGCTAAAGCTGTGTCATTATTTACGAACCCCAAATTTATTGTAAAACAGTGGAAATATGGAGTCTAAATCTAACGACATTTAAAAATATGATTCCTGATTATCACAGTACATCAGTATATTCCAAGTGTCCTGCAGCATCTTTTCTGATTCTTTGTTGGACTCATCTTGCCAGGAGTCAGCCGTTGTTGTGTTTTCTCTGAACATGAATTCCAGCTTTGTAACCTTTCTCAGGGAGCTTCACAGCACCGTGGAGCAGCATGTTGCGGTCGAGTGAGCAGTATTGTCTGGCCTGGGAATCCAAGTACTTAATGGAGCTTGGCAACGCCTTAGATTCCCTGCTGAATGGTTTCGTGAACATGATGGCTCAAGAAGCCCTAAAATTCACTGTCTTGTCAGGTAAGAACCTAAATCATCTCAGCTCTGCTTGAGTGGCTCTTGTGCCGTTTCACTGTTGGTGCCTGTTTAAAGGAGCTTTCCTAAACAAGGAAGATTTCTGAGAAGGCATCTCCCGTGGCAGTATTGGTACCACCCTGCAGAACTGGCCTGAGAACCTTCTCTGCCACACCTGTAATTTAGATTTGCTTTCCTAGATTGCTGTGCCTCTGCGTCATTGAGTCATTCTTTTAAAATTACAGCTGGAAACACCTTCCTTCACGCATGACTGTGTTTATTTCTCTATGTTATTACACTGTGTTTTACTTCTTTACATAAACCTTTCAAACATGCAGGTTACATTCATGTATAAGCGTCTGTTTGCCTCCATATCAGAACATCAGATTCTTTCTTATCTTTAGTCTAGCAAAACATTTCTCAGATCAGCTCTTGAGAAAGAAGAACTGGAAATGACAAAAGGTCCTAGGTTTAGCTTTTACCTTCAGTGAACCGTCCTGCTTTTGATGTTTCCTAAGAGCAGCCCAGATTTGTGACTATGCCGTGCTGTTTGCTTTGTGTGTTGCAGGTATTGTGACAGCCTTGACTTGGCCATCTTCGCTCTTGACTGTGGCCAGTGTCATTGACAACCCCTGGGGAGTGTGTCTCCATCGGTCTTCTGAAGTAGGCAAACACCTGGCACATATCCTGCTCAGTCGACAGCAGGTAATTGGCTAGAAATTATCCAGGAATAATGTCAGGAAGGGATTTGGCCCACGAAGGTTAAGTTTTATAGTTATGCTAGTTAACTATCAAGTGGTGTCTTTCCAGGGAGAAGAAAATGAATAATATACTGAAAAATTAAAAAACGATGCGTGAAGGTGACCAGCATCTATCTGGTTCATTGAGGAAAAATAGGAAGTCCCAAGCGAATCAGAGAATTCCTGCTAAGATTCGTTCCATTTAACCTAAAGCTTTTCTAAATGAAGAAGAAGAGATCCAGGTCATAAATGATAAACAGCTTGACCATGTCACAGCCAGGCCAACTCACTTAGCAGAAATTTGAGAACAGAGAATACTGAGTGTTAAAAATATTCATTGATAATTAAGAGGCACTAGCAAAACAACGTAAGAGAAGACTATGCAGCAGCGGATGCACTGTGAGCCATGTTTTTGTCTACAGAGAAGTGGAATGGGCTGGTACCTGAAAGAAGTGACGGAAGTTGTTAAGTCTCCCTGAGAAGGCTCGCAAAAAACGCTTCTGCCCCCTAAAAGCCTGCCATTATTTGCTGGGCTGGCACTGGAGGGAGGCTGTTTTCTGCTGGCCACGTGTTTGTCTCACAGGCACGTAGTCCTGTGTCTATTGTAGAGGAGCCCTACGGGAGCCGTGGCCAGAGCTGCGTGTCATAAATAACAATGTGAAACAACAGAGTAGAAACAAACTTGATTTCTCATAAAAATACAATCCCAGGAAAGGCAATAAACTTTATTTCATACAAGCCCTTTGTTTTGCTTGGGGGCATTTGTTACTGCCTTTTAAGCATTCGCTATTGTAAAAATACACATTCCAATGTGCTGGAGCGTCTAAAACTAGTTAACGTGATGTCTAGGGAGTCCATCGCACACCTGCTCCCTGGTTAATACAAAGACCATTTTTCATTGTTGTTGAGATTAGGCTCCCTTTGATCTTATAGAAAATCTTATTAGGCTATTCAAAATAAAAGCTTACCGCACATCATTTTTATAACAGCCACACAGTGCTGCTGCCATTCAGTCTTAAGTCTAGAACTGGTCAATATTTTTGTATTGCATCTTCTTCTTCTGTTTATTGAAACGTTTCTAGGAAAATTTTGCTCCTTGCATTAGGCTTTCATTTGGAAATTTCAAAACAATGACCGCGTCTGTTTTGTTTCTGTTTGAAACATCTGCTTTGTTGTAACTTCTGATCATTGGAGTCTTTCAGTTGATTTTCTGAATATCAAAAAATAAAAAATACTCAGATATGCAGAATTCTCAATACTGAACTGCACGTAAATTTGAGGATACATAATCCCTTTGAAATCAACCAAATTGCTCAAATGTGTAAAAGATCATGCAGAAGCAGAAGTGCTTTACCTATCAGGGTTTGGGGGATCCTGTGGCAAGTCGCTCTTTCTAGGTCTAGAACAGTATTTGATGCCGTTTTCTCCTTTCCTTTTTACTTAGGGTAAGCGACCTGTCACACTGATTGGCTTCAGTCTGGGTGCAAGAGTCATTTACTTCTGCCTGCAGGAGATGGCTCAAGAGAAAGGTAAAGTTCACCTTCTAACCTTTTTCTCCTTGTTTTTCCTTACTGCTGGTAGAGAAGTTTTTCTTCCAAGAGCAAGAGTTCTTCTGGAACAGAGCTTGCGTGTTTTAGGATAGGACAGAAACCTAAAAAAATGGTTTTGAAATGCATTTTGGAGCCAAATTCTTCTGTTATTTCAATCAGTTCAGTGGATTAAATCCTCTGTCTTTACTCGAGGTGCTCCAGTATGTCAGTTTGGTCTCCGGTCTGTAAACAACAACTTGACATTTTGTGACATTCGACTGCTAGATCAGTCTGTGAGCTGCCCACACGCCACTATGATCTTGGCAGAAGATGCTTTGCCTTTATTGGAAGCTCTCTGAAGCTATTGTATCTGATTCCCTGAGTCCTCCTTTCCATTTAAGTCACTGAAATGCCACTGTCATCTGCTATTTTCATGGTAATTTTTCCCCAAAGTCAAGTATAAAACCATCTGTCAATTTATTACTCATTGTGGTTCTGTTTATTAATAGATTCTATTTTTAATTTTAAAAAAAGAATAAAATCATTATGATCAGTTGATGTAAATTGCATCTTGGAGTTGAGTCAGTAGTGAGTGTGTGCGTTCAGCCTGCCTTCCCCCCTACGTAGCTAATTTATTTCATTAACCGTTTAGCCTCACAGAGAGTCGCTAATAAATAAGGAGCTTTATAAAGGAAAATGTTCAATGAAGTCCAGGAAGGTGGGAGTAGAGTCAAGTGAGGACGGAGAAGGTCAGCAATTTTTCTATTGACAGCTGTGTACCAGAACTTCACTTCTGGTTAAAGATGGAAGTCCTCAAATACAGGAATTCTGTTCTCAAAATAAATCTAATCAAATCCAGAATGATTTTAATGGAGTTACACTGAAGCCAGAACCCAGATCCTAATCTGGCCCTAGATCTACTCTTTTTGTGTCCTAAGAATGCCAGGGGCTGAGATATTTTCAGGCTTTTATTTAATGGTCTGCAGTCTCTCGCTGGAATAACATGGGACCGTAGCTAAGTAATACGTGAAAGGAAATCATTAGGGGTCTTTAAGGTTGGCTGCCATTCTAAAGAAATCTAAGCATTGTAATTATGTATCATAGCAGCTCCCCACTGTACACTAATTTTTCAGTTCCTTAATTGAATTATGAAAGCTGAGCTGTTTGCGAGATGAAAAGCAGCATGTTTAGCGCAGATTGCCAAGGCGTTCTTCACATGCACATTCCAGTGCAAGCCGCAGAAGGAATGGAGCTGGGACCTGGGACATCTGAGACTGATTTGGGTTTGGACTTGGATGTCTCACACAAAAGAAATACAAGGCCTAGTCATGCAGGCCTTTTGTATCCAGATGGCAGTGGCATTTCTTAGGACAAATAACTAATCATGGATTATCCAGTGAAACACCATGGCAGAAACTCAAATTCTGTTAAAAGAAAATACTCTTCTGCAAAGCAATTAAATAACCTTCAGGATACTTCATCACAAATTACTTTGGAAGCCAGACCTTAGTTGGTTTCCAGAAAATGACATTATAGCAGAAGATGTAGTAATGACCCGTCAGAGACAAGTTACTACATGGGAGATCATTGGTCTGATTTCTTCATCACAATTCCCATGCATTTTAGTAAATTAGAAGTGCAAACTAATGAGAATTGATAATGGCCTGAACCTGAACCTTGAAGCCAAACTGTGCTCGATAGGAGTTAGATGCCACACGCTATCTATGTGTCTCATACTGATCACAGTCTCCTACAGAATTGCGTGTGCGACCAGCATCACCACTGGGTGATGATAACTGATCTTACCAGTTTTTAATTTTTGTCCATCAATAATTCTTTTTTTTTTTTTTTAATTTTCCTGCTGTGCAGACTTTTTTATTCTTCATCATATAAAAGATTTGGAAACTGTGAAATACATTTAATTTATCTAGAGTGTCAGCAACTATGTAGGCCAGTGATCTGTTCTCAGGTTTCCGTCCCCCTCTGCCAGCGTCTGAAGAAAATGACTATTTTTCAGTGAAGGCTGAACATTTTTGTTCTGAGCAAGAAATAAGCTGTACAAAGGACTGGAGAAACAAAACCTTGCAATACCTTGCCCAAATGTTCGGGATCCTGATGAATTAGCTGTTTGTTTATTCAGTTGGCTCACACTGTGGCCATGGAATTTAGTACCTTGGTTGGAATGAGCTCCCCATTCGCAACGCTCTGGGTTTCTTTTTCATTTCCCGTGATTATGGGAACAGGACTTTATTGCTTACAGATTACACTAACAAAATTGAATTGCTCTTTGCTGTTCTCTTGATTGGTGCAAAATTTGCTTTGCAATAAGAAATAATACCACGAGAGCTCTTTTGGGTTGTTGTCAGGTGCTGGGATTTACACTGCAGAGAAAGATGCAGGCACGGCAGGCAGCTCCGAGTCTTTTACTGCTATTAGGGAAAGGAAACCAATTGATTTACATTTAAAAAGTCTAGCCAGGCAGCACCTCTCTGTCATAACTTGATGTGGTATGCAGTCATTCTCACTTGCACTTCCACATAAACTTAAGCATATTATTTTACAACTGCAAACACCAGCCTGAGAATGGTTTAGCTCATGTCCTGTGAATGCTGGTCTCCCACAGGTGGAGAGCATGGATTTGGCATGCTATGCCCACGAGTCTCCAAAGACGTGCGCTGCTGTGAATTTCATTTAACTACTATGGCATTAGGTGCTTGATCTCCCTTTACAAAGAAGATTTATGAACATATATTAATATATCGTTCAAGAGTTTAGGAAAGTAGCAAAGCTGCCCAATATTTCTTATTCAATCATCATTTCTCCTGAAATTTCCCAGCTGCAGCTGTCTGATAAGAGAGGAAGATTTATTACGCTTAAAAGCCAACATTCCTTTTCAGCAAATCGTGCCCTGGGCATTCAGGTTAAAGTACCCTTCAAGAAAATCAAACCAGTTTGATAGATTAGCACTTTGTGTTGGCACATGCCTTCATTGTTGCTAGTTCCCAATCAATATTAAGAATTTGGGGATTTTCTGTTGCCTGTACAGGTCATGTTTTTATGAACTCGGCTCTAAGGACTGGTTGTGGGAAGAGTTTATTGTGTTTAATGTATGACAACATTTGCTCACTGTATGGAATGCCAGTCCCTTGCACTTGTTTCAAAGTGTAATAGTTCAGCTCTGTGCAAACCGAGATCAATACATCTGTGGAAAGAACTTTCCCCAGGTTTGCTGCTTGAACTGCATCTTTCTGGACAGAGGCCAGGCCGCTTCTCCCTCTTAGATATTTTCTGATGCGTCTTCTAAATCTGAGCTTTTCTGCTTTCATCTTAACAGACTCTCAAGGGATCATCGAAGACGTGGTCTTACTGGGAGCTCCAGTGGAAGGAGAAGCCAAGTACTGGAAAGCTATCACAAAAGTGGTGTCGGGCAGGATCATCAATGGTTATTGCAGGTCTGTACGTGCTCAGTCCCCTGCTTCATTATCCTAGCGTCACTTTGGAAGGATTTTGTACATTTATCCCTTTTAAACATTTTGTAAGTGAATATTTTTTCAGCCGGTGGGTACATTGATTCAGTAGCGCCAGAGCCAGCAGTGCCAGAGCCTCTTCCCTCTGGAGCTCTCTCCCTCAGATTAACTGGAGATGACAGTCTTCAGGAGGCAGTTGAAGGCTGCTCTGTCTCCAGCTCCCGGCTGTTTGCGATGCATAGTTACACTGGGAGCCTGAGGTGCTCAGTATGTAGGTCCTGTTCATACAATGGCAGTGTTACATCACCCTGGCAGCTTAAAGCTTGGTCAGTGTGTTTGTGTGCATAACTTGACATATCCTAAGGCCCTTTTAAATGTCAGCTTTATGTAAAGGACTATAAATACAGCCATTAAATTCACTGATGGTTAAAGAATGTGAATTAAAATCTATCAAAGCTTCAAGATGCAGTTCACTAGGGGCTGCTTATGGGGAGCAAGATGTGAAAAATGCAATGGAAGGGAAGAAGCTCAAGCAAATGGAAGATTTTTTTATATCTAGACTCAGTTTCTGGTCAAGATAGTCCACATGAACAAGGTATTTTACTTACAAAGGAGTTATAGCTAGAATAACTGTAGCAAATTTACTAAGGATGTGAAAGAATAGAGAGGTTATCTTGCAACCAAGTATCAGCCTTTCAAAACTGTGCAGGCATCTGCTGTGCAGAGTTGCGAGAGCTGCTGGGTGAAAAGAGGGAGATTCAGAGGCACAAAACAGCTGAAGCAATCTTATAAAAGCTATTAAGAATTCAAGTGACAGTATCAAACCTAATGACTGTGTATTGGAAGATAATTGTGACAAGAACACTGCTTACCAGAACAATTAGAAGAGGGGAAATTAAAACCAAGGAATGAAGCGGGGAAGACTAAAAGCATGGGAAAATAAATTGAGAAATAACCAGCAAGAAGATTAGCAAAGAACGTGTAACTGCAAGCCAAGACAGCTTATAAACCGTGAGCCCTCAGGTCAAGGACAGTTGAAAATGCTGTTGGCACTTTCCATACACAGATACATATGTATGCCTACGTATGTACATATGAGATGAGGAAGAATTGTATTACTATGCATCTAACATAGTCTATTAATTCACAAAGAAGAACTAAATAAAAGAATTAAAAGCATTCAAGATTAAAAAGCAATAAATTATTAATTCCATCTGTCAGTTAGGCTGAAAATCGTTGCTTTTGCCCTTTTTGGATCTCAGGAGGTTTTACTGATGCTGGATGTGCACACCAGTTACAGTATTTCTTCATGTGACATAAAGAAAAAGCAATTGCTGTCTCCTTGGGAGTGCTTCTGTGTTCCTCCAAGAAGCCATAAATGATAGCAATTGTTGCATATAACTGCATTTGCCCTGGCAAATATCGTTCCTCCCTGTGTTATACAAAAATCAATTTCACTGCAAAAAGCTCAGTGGATTCATTTCCTATAATATAAAAAAAAACCCCGATTGTGTTACAGTTTCAAAGCCTGCATATGCTGTTAGAATAAAATAGTATGTGTGTTTGTACCTCTGTGTGTGCAGTAATTTGGTTAGTCTCTGCTTTGGCAAGCCCGTGTCTTGAATGTTGTATGAAAAGTGATGTAGAAATTGTAGCTTGTTGCTCACTAATAAATAGGAAGAAGCAGGTGAGGAGACTGTCGGGAAATATTCCACTATGCAGGTTCTCTAATTTGCCTTCGAATGCTGAATTTGAGGGTTACTCAGTTAGCATGAGGGGCAGATAGAGGAGGTAACTGAGAGATACGGAGAATTTATGTGAGGATATTAGATATGAGAGAAGGATTATAGAAACGTTTTGTGGTAAGACCCCACCTGATTCTGATTTCTCTGGTCTCTGACTTATACAAATTGTGGCCTCGTTCTGTCACTTTAGGAGTAGCTCTATTCAGGTCAGATGAATTACATTGAGTAAAACTTCTGCAAGATCAGATTTGGCCCCAGTTTGTTGAGCTTCAGTCCGCTGTAGCTTGTCTCCTTCGGCTTTGAAGTCTGAAAGGAAATGGAGAGTGAAAGCCAGCTGTCAGAGCTGTCCCGTCTGATTTCACAGCAGGGTTACAAATTCCTACTGGGAAAACTTTACCAAATTAGTTAGACTCGCTCAGCTGTTCAAAGAACCCATGCCTGAGTAGCATGGATGCATCACAAAGATTTTGCAGAGCTCTGTGTAGACTTACAACTTCTCGTATAGACCATTTTGGAGTGGACAGGAGTATCCAGATACCTGCATTTCACCTGCTGCCAGTATAAATACCACTGGCATCCAACTTAAATCTATTCCACAGAGTGTAATGATGTGTAGGTGGCTGGGGTTTTGTGCTGTTGCTCAGCACAGGAAAAGAGGTTATATATTTCCAAAGGACACCTCACCTTCTCTCATCATGCTATAGTCTACCCTGAAACTGTCACAGTGACTTATGGCAATACTGTACAGTGGGAACAAACTCTTCCAAGTTTTGTCAATGAAACCGTGTATTTATACAGTACCTATAAATCGGGAGCCTCTGCAGAGCTTCACAGTCGATATTTATGTCAGCAACATCGGTATTGTAGGCCTCATCACATTTACAGCTGTCTACAGGCTGGAGAACTTCTACCTATTAGTACATTAAAAAGATTAAATATGTGAATGTACTGCAATCTCTAAGCAAATACAGAAATAAATAGAAGGGTCAGATTCTTAAACCCACTGCGTATAATGAGATCACACCTGTGAATCAGGATTCAATTCAGACTTGCACTACTGTGTCCCAGGAACCTGCCCTGAATTCGGCAACTGCTCCTATTCCTACATCAGACAAAGCTGCAGCAGGTCTTGGTCCAGACATCACTGTGCTTCCCGGCCCTTCTGCTCTCCTCGTGATCTGAGTAGTCCCATATTGCATTGGTTTGGCAACAGGATTTACTCACGCTCTTCTTCTGCTCTGCTCCTAGGGGGGACTGGCTGCTGGGGTTTGTATACCGAACCTCTTCTGTCCAGATCAACGTTGCAGGCCTCCAGCCAGTCGACTTGGATGACAGGAGGATGGTAAACATGGACCTTTCGTCTGTAGTAAGTAGTACTTCTTATATTCTGTTTTTCCATCCATCCTTTGCTTGCAGCACTGTAACCTCACACTCATTGATTAGGGGAAGACGGGATACTGAAGAGAGCACCTCTGTGTACATTGTCCCTCGTTCCTTGCTTTGAGATCACTCTCATCTCAAACTTCAGTATAGATTTTGTTGGCCCAGCCAGCGCTCAGTATTGAGCAAAATAATGAGAATTTGCCTCTCTTGTTGGATACGTTTGGGGTTTTTTTGTTTCTGAAATATCTCATACTGGAGACTGAAAATATCATTATTCTCTCACAAAGACCTTGCTGTCTTGCAAGCCCCAGATCAGCAGGTAGGTAGGCTTGGCAGCTGGGAAACGTGGAGCTCAAACACACGACTGTGGAGTAGGTGCAACCCACAATCTTATCTTGGTGGAGCATTCAACACTGTTCAGGTTCACAGAGGGGCAAGGTCACAGGCCGTGTACCTTGGTCGCCTGGGCTGCATTGACGCCATGGTGCAGGAACCAGTTTGCAATTACAGAAGCTCTGTGATATCAACGGCTGGTTTGCTAGGTCCAGACCTGGCCTGCTGTGTTTCTGCAGTGTAGGTCTCCAGGAAGCAAGACGAGATGTCTGGTAGACATTTAGTTTCCTCAAAGCTATCTGGTGGCATTAATGATAAGCCGCTGTATTATATGCCTAGCAATATTCAGCTCAATTACCTTAAACAAACTAATGATCTCATTGCCTTGTCTGTACTCTGAGTGAGCGAGCTCTTCCACAGAAAATAATCCAGAATTTAGATTGTGTATTCTTATTCACAGTAATCTTGGACGTGCAATCTTTTTTTTCCATATCTTAATGTTTTAACTCATTTTTCACTCTCTGCATACTGCACTGGAAGATGCTCAGCACACAGTTCAGGATACTTCCATGGTCACGGTTCCTGCTGGGACTCTTCCCAAACGTCCCCACAAGCCGGTAGGGACTGTCAACATTGCTCTGGAGCCAAAGGCACTTTTAAGTGCTTTGAGATTTTTTGGAGCACCAGCCCACTGAGCCTATAAATACCCAACTGTTACCAGCTTATTTCATTCATTATAACTGCACTATGTACAGCCCTTGCCAGAAAATACAGGGCTTAGTGCTGTACAGATAAAATAGAGACTTTGCAGAACAAAATATAGGCTTCCCAGAAGGAAGTGGCATAGTAGAGGCTTTTAAACATGGACCAGCGCTGTAGCTGTTCTTGTATCCACATCCATTTTTATACTGTCCCCAGAGTTACCATTAGTTGCTTGCGAGCAATGACATCTGTTGCGGGCATGAAAAGAAAAATGGCCAAAGATGTCAAGCAGTGGTGGCACTGGGGTGGCTTTTCCTGTTAGTTCAGTCCATGTTTCTCCTCTTTTTGATTTCTCTTCAGAGACCCTCTTTCTGTTGACCTTCTGCTTCCTGAACTGTGAAACCCCTTGGAGTCCTGCAGACTTTATCCTGCCTGGCTCGCAGCAGCCTCTCCATTTTTCCCCCAGAGGAGCAGTATTTACATTTCAGCTAAATGAATAATGGTTGCAGAGCTGCTATCTGCTAATCTTCTGTTGTTGTGCATCTGTATCCATGCTGCATGATGCCAACAGACAATCCCAGCGCCGTTCTCGTTTCAGAAAGACCTGACACTTTCACTTGCTTAATCTTACGGCAAAGCATTGCGGGGGAAAAAAGAGCAACCCCCGCCGGGGGGAAAGCCTATATTAAGTAGGTGTCATTCTCTTGATCCATTTTCCAGACCATGGAGCTTTATGAAAAGAAATACAGTGCATTCTGATTTTAAAAGTAAAAGGAACGAGAATGGGGAAGGAAATATTCAGGGGCAATATTTTCTAGAGTGGCAAGAAAGCAAAGATGGATTTTGCTGCAAATATAGTGCAGTAGCATAACAGAAATATATACAAAGAGATATTTTCTGTAATGGGGGCCAGCTCCATCCCTGCAGGTGCCCTTGCTGGAAGTCCCCATGAGTCTCCTGCCAGGAATAAGAAAGGACAAGCTGTGACAGAAGAAAAAAGCATAGATGATGCAAAGGTGCTCAGTGCACAAATATTATGCAGGCAGCCTCAGTATTTTAGGCATCTCCCGGCCCATCCATGATGAAAACTGGACTGGATCCAAAGGGCTTGGTTCTCTTTGCTGTGCTACCATCAGAATCCTCAAACGAATGGAGGACTAAGAGACCTCAGTATAAACAGGAGTTCACCTCCAAGGCTTTTATTGCATGTCTCTCTTGATTAGTATGTTTTTTATCTGACTGTCAGTAAAAAAACTGAGAGAAAAAGGTCCTCCCACTCAGCAAATGCAGTTATAAAAGCTTTCCTAATGGTTACAATGGGACTGATTTATTCAGTAGATTTATTTGACAGCACCTGTTACAGAGACCAAGGAAGTAATTGAGCTGTAGTGTATTAAATTGATTGCTGTTTGTTCAAATGGGATATTGTAGATTACATTTTGCATTAACATTTGAATATTGCAGAAATGCTCGGAGTCAGAACGTAGGCAGAGCATTTTCACAGAGGCTCATAAGTCAAGAAGGGTGCTTAAGTTTCTCTCTGGGCGGTTTTACCGCAGCAGAAGCCAGGGACAAACTTGCAAGCTTGGGGAGAGTAGGAATGCCTGGCTGGAAGTCCCGTAGAGAACATGGATGGATCATGACAATTATTGCAGAAGCAAGTACTGTTCTCTTGTTAGTCCAATGTGAAAATTGTCTTATAGATCTTTAGACTATGATTAAGTTTTGCATCAACTTTAAAACTCCTTCCTTTCCCATGCTTTTGATGGCAGCTAAATTCTCCTTTCCTTATTCTTCATCAACACGTTGTCGGGATGACAGCTGCCTGCCTGCTGGTGCTCACAAATTCCTGTAAAGGCAACATGCAGGAGCACCAACTAAGAGTAAACCCTCCTTATTCAAACACCTGGAGTGCCAGAGCCATGCTCTGTACAGCCCACAGACTAAAGATACAAGGTACTTTTTAATCTCTAGAGCAGTCATTGCAGTGGTATGTAGAGACAAAACATGCTGATGCATTTCACAGCCATGTTCTCCTGCAGCATCTCTGCACGATGGAAGGCAAACCAGCAGAGCTTCTTTCTGGAATAATCTGTATCACACATCAGCACAGTTTTGCTTTTTCCCTCTGAGATACCTCAAAAGCTTTTTACCTCTTCTTTTCTTTGCTGCTGTAACTGAGCGGTGGGAAAACTCTCTTTATGACAATGATTAAAACCCAAGAATAACTGCTCTCTCTTTCCAAAAGTTCTCTCAGAAGAGGGGCCTAGTATTCCCATTATGAGGGAAGGCAAACAGATTCAAGGCAGTCTGGCCTTCAGCCAGGCAGGTACACAGCATACATAAATACCAGAAGCAGATGAAAAGTCTGAATTTTGTGAAATCCAACTGATTTGGCACTTCTGTGAGTCAGGCTTTTTTCCTAAAACGTATTAAACAGTGAGTTTTTTTCCCCAGTATTCCCAAGACTTGCAGCAAACAATTAGTTGTGGTTACGAAATATGGATTAAGAACCCTGGGGAGTTCAAAAGGCAAAAAGTCGCCTGTGTCTCATGTCACCTTTGTTTCACTTGTCTCAAATGAGCAGTGCCGCCTCCCATGGTGATAGGCATTAACAGGATCAGAAGAGCAACAGGCAGGAGCAGAACTCGGCATCAGGCAGCGGCTCGAAGGAGCCTAGAGAGCTTTCTCTCACTCCTGGGGGACATGCAAGTCTCTGTGGAAACAAGTCTGTTTGTCTGCTGGGCTATAAGGTCACATTGATGATTTCTTCCTCTTTGTATGTCCCTGCAACCCTGGAGTCGTCAGTGACTTAGTTTTCTGTGATCCTTCTTGCTGTTGATTTGGGAGCTCTGAAAGTCACACATTAAATACATAGTAAATACATTTTTCCCTTTGGGATCCAAGCAGAGGGTGCTGGCAATGACAATATGTTAGAAAAGAGGAAGAAACTGAAAAAGCTATTCCAAAAAAGTGCAAATGGAGCCATTAATAACTTGCAGTTTGTTTTTTCTGTGTGGCAGAGAAAAGCTCAAAGGCTGGTGTCACATCTTACTTCAACACAGATGTATTGCTTCATCCTGATGCGCTCTTTGGAAGGCTGGGGATATTCAGCTGCTTCTAAAAGGCAGAGAGAACCATTTTATAGCACTCCTCGAGCCTTTATTTTGTAGGTCTGATGCCAAAATTGCCATACGCGCTGCCACTCAGAAGCAGCATGGTGCCGTAACAGTGTGGCCTTCCCGTAGATTTATAGAAGTAATTTTTCCATTTCCTCCATTGTGCCTGGAACACACGTGTATCGTTGCACCGTGGGTTTCCACGACATCTATTTGAGTGGCATACGGTGTTCGGACACCCCAACTACCCTGCGCAAAGCTGAATTTCTGGGACTGCACCCCTCTCCTTCAGAAAAGCTGAGTTTACCAAGTGCCACGTTTTAGAAAGATTCACAGGTCGTTTATGTTTACATCTAATACAATTCAACATGCGAAATTTGCTATTCCATTTGAGTAACCAGCAAAGTTTTGATACCCCTACATCTTTCTCCCATGGAGTGTAACGATTTGCATCACTTACCACTTTTCATAGATTTTTCTCTTACTCTTTACCCATTAGAGCCCCTCGCATTTGAAAATAGGACTGTTCTTGCAAAGCCAGACATTGCGAACGCCATTCTTGACAGGTTTGTAGCTGTTGGCTTTGCAAGCAGCTGTGCCGATCACACAGACCTTCCTCGAGCAAAACTGCCAGCAAAAGCAGTGGGAGTTTTCCCTAAGTAGTGTTAATAATGTTTGATTCTGCAAGAGTGGCTACACAAAGCACAGTAAGGTGAATTAAGGATAAAGAATTTAGCGTTCTATCTCCTGTCTTATGTTGGAACACAAACGCTAATTCTGTATAATTTTTGTGTTCAGATTTGAGCTTTGTTTCTAACCTCTTCAGCTAACACGGAAAGAAAATTCAGTTGCAACATCCAATTAAAAGTGTTAATCAAGGGGAAGACTGACTTAACTGACACATAGTGTACATGAGGTTTTCTCCCGTGGCAGTTTCAGCTCGTGTGTCTGGGGTCTTGCAATTACAGCAGCGTGTCTTACTGATGTGAGCTGAATGTAGCTGAAATGGCATGAAGCGTCTCGCTGCCTGCTGCCCCGGTGGCAGTGGGGTAAGGTAAGATCTTGAACCTGCTGCAGATCCCGGCGGGATGGATTCGTAGGAGATCACATTGCTAAGGAGAGATGGCGCACTACTCCATAGCTGTTGGCATTTCCCAAATGCCTGACACTTCTTGCTCAGATACATTATTACCATCAACTCGTAAAGGAGATTAAGGGATGAATAAACTGAGAACAGGTCATTGTCCCCAAAGACGGCAAAAATTCCCTTAATTAACCAAAAGTTAATTGTTTCATGGAGTTGAGCTGAGAAGCTGGTTTGAAAGCTGCAAAGATGGTAACATTTCAGCTGTCAGATCTTGGGTGCTCCCAGAGCAAGATGGGGAGAGGAAGGGTGATCAGTCCCTTTCGGTGCTACACAGGAGTCGTCCTCTGCTGCAGGCAGGTCCGATTATATCATCTTGATTATGGAGACCAAATCTCATCTCAATGTTTTAATCTGAAAAATTCTTCATAATCCTGGCTTGATCAATACAGCAGATATTTTGGGTCAGTAGTGGACTGTTGTAGTTTATAATGTCAGATATCTGGGTCCCCCAAGCTATTTTTAGGAACAATCCAATTTGATACATCAATCCAGTCTTTATTTTTGGGGATGTCTTTTCCTCTGAGGCCCGAGAGATTCTGTTGAAATTATTCCCCAGTGATAATTATATGCACAGTTTATGCCGGGCCTTTTAAAACATTCTTTATACCATTTAATTTAAATAATTTCCATTTGGATTAGCACCGAAAAATAAGTATTTGATTATAGCCACCTTAAAAGTGAGTGGCATGTTTTGCAACTTTGATATAGCTGGAAAGACTCTCGAGTGTTTAGACACCAACTTAATAGCTAAAGAAAAGAACCAATTCCACTTCTGGCAGTCATCAGTGGGTGCATCAGCAAAAAAAATAGTCAACAGCAGCTCTGCAAACAGTTGAAAAACCCATGCAGGCAGCTGTTGCCATCAGCCGGCTGGCAGGATGCGCGCGGTGCACTGCCGGTGAGCAAAAGGACATTTGTGAAGGCACCCTTCCCTTGAAACTCTTGCAAGGGCTCTCTTATTAATTCAGAATTTATGACGCTCCCTCTTCCTAACTTTGTCCTGCCTGTCAGCGCTGATGTACAGCTGCTCTCCGTCTCTCCCCCTTAGGGTTTCAGACTTCCAACACTTATTTCCTCCATTTACTTCCTGTGTTTTCTTGTTATATTCTGTATTTTACTCCCCTCCATCATACAGTCTTCATGGAATTGGTGGTGGGAATTTGAGAGTGAAGCTGGCAGAGTTTATTAGAACTGGATGACTCCAGCAAAAAAGCAGTGTTTACTCTGAATTGTCAACATCGGTGTGTTCCCATAAAACATATCAAAGTTTGATGGAAAAAGTCCTTGGAAAAAGTTCCTGCATTAGTGTGAAATTGCCTGAGTGCTGGCTGAGGTAACACCCTTCAGTCACCACCCTGGAGGTGAGAATGACTTGATCAATAAGTTGTGGCTGAAACATCATGTAAAAATTACGGTCTTGCTCAAGAAATGTCGCTGTAATTACTTTTACCGGTCGAGTTAGTTTTTAAACGAGAACAAAAATAAGAATTGAGAGACTTATTCTATTCACAAGAATTGTAACTGTGCAAAGGGATGATTTAGAAGCAAAGCCTATTAGCTTCAGCTGAATCATGCTCCAATCTTTATTCCATCAGTATTTCAGAGCAGAAATAGAAACATTAAAGAGGAATAATGCGAATGACATTGACAGTATTTTCAAAATAAATTCAGCTCTGCAAAATTTTCCTCAAACATATTTTTATTAGCTTCTCCTCTGCTGGAAGCCAGGACCGCTAGTGCTCAGGATACACCGATAGTGCAAGGGAGGACTTGCCGCAGATGCCAAATTCACACACTTTAATAAATCCATAATTAATAAATAAATTCCAGGTTCTGAATTAGTGGATGTGTTCCCTGTCCTCACTTTTGGAAAACGGTGTTTCCTAAGAACCCAAACAGAAGAATTTTATTTCTATTTTAACTTAATTCAGCCGCAGCCTCTTTCAAGGTTTGTTTTCATCTTCTGGTTCTTCTGGGTCCAGCCATCTTCTCCTGCCTGGGCAGCACGAGGTCTTTGCCATAAGCTTTCCGAAAACCATGGAAAACAGATAAGACATTTTCTGCCAGGCTGAATGCCCTCTATCGTGCAGGATGTACCCAGCGCTCTGAACTGAGGCTTATGCTGACATGTGGGAATACCGCTGACCAGAGGAGCCTGCCAGCTTGGCAGAGCTGACTGCATTTTGAGTGATAACTCGGCATGGCTTGGAAACCCTATAATCAATCAGTCTTTGCCACCATCTGGAAGAGGAGCACCGCAGGGGTTTGGAGGCAGTGTCCAGAACTGAGGATTTTTGGAAAGCAAGAGTGGCATTTGAGTTTCTTCCCTTCTTTACCAATGCTACCCCAAAACTTTATTTATTCAGGTTTATTTCAGAGTGCAGGGTTGCAATCTGGTTCTCTTCCTGAACGACAGATTCGCTGGCACTTTTGGAAACGGAGAGTAAACCCATGAGCTGAACTGGCAATAACAGAAGGTGCTGAGCTGGCTCTATTGAGATATGCCACCCGAGGCAGTTTGCATTTCATTATGTGTGTACACAAAAGTGTCTGACACACCATCGGGAAGAAAGGGCTGCTGAAAAGTGAGGTGTGATTATTATCTGAGCTTCAGACACTGTAGCTCGCTCTATTAACTCTTTTCACCCCGCACGAAATACCATTTTCTATTCAAACAGTATTTGTCCAAAAAAAATCCTGAAACTGTGATGCACCCCAAGGTAGTCATTACTGCTGCTGCTGAAATAACGAAGCTCTGGAGAGACCTTTTAACTCGAGGGTATCTTTTTCCTGCATGATAAAGTTGCTCTTTGGGTCTGACGGACTCAAAACAACTCAGAGGTGAAATTCTCCACTGTATTAATGACCTGTGCTCCTGTGACTCTCAGAGTACCTGCGAATCCTCTGCTCGTGCTACGCGCCTCACTTGCTCCTCTGTAATTCTCCTTCAATCCGTAGGACGTTTGGCCAAGGAGAGCAGGAGGAAGGCAGAGCCCAGCTGCTCTGTGCTTTGTGTCTCCCCGCAGGTAGCAGAGAGGCCAAGGGACGTTCAGCTGCGCTCTTGCGCACTATGCACCCCTGCAAAGCAAACAGCTTTGCGAGCCGTGCCGGGCTTCGGAGCCAGTGTGCGCTCTTTGCATTGGCTGCTTGGCATTGGTGCAGGAGCTCTTTTTGAAGGAAACTGGGCAGGATCTTTAAACAGTTGGCTCTGGAGCGAGCAAAGACTTCTCTGCCATGTCAAACAGAGCAACGTCATTGGGATACCCGGTGTTGCGATGGAGCGAGAGTCTTGCCTGTGCTCCTGTGAGTAAGTGCCAGAGCCAGGATCATACATACCATCTCCTTTCTCCCAGATCCTTTCTCTCTCCGCGGCTTGGCAGGCTCCCCAGGCATCCCCTCTGGGCTGCGGGGTGCACCTTGGGTTCCTCTAGCTCAAAACCTGAGAGAAGCTGGGATTCCTCCTCTGTCCTAAAGAGCTGATCTGCATGGATGGATCCTATGTTGGTGCTTTTTCTGTTCTCTCGCAACGCTGGGAAAAACCAACCGCAAAGGCAATTGAGTGGAGCAGTGGAGATTGCACCGGCTTACCACTAATGGAGACAGCTGTGTGGTAACTGCAAATTGATTCCATTGTCAGCTCTTCTCAGATGTGCTGATCTCTGTGCCCTGTCCCTCTCCACCGGGAATTGCTGTCATGAATACGCAGAGCAGCATCTGTGGGGCAGAGCTCACAGCTCACCTTGGTACAGCGACCACCAGTGGGTTGGTTGCAGGCCCAGGCGTGGCATTGCTTGTTTTCAAAGCTCCCGTAAATTGAACTGTGTTTTTACGACACCGTAACCAGAGGCGCTTACTGTACCAAAACAAAAAGACTTTCGTTTGAATTTAATAGACACAGCTGATTATGCTCAATGACATTTTTGACACTTTTGGGTGGATTGGAACTTGAAAACCTTTCCCAACTTTCTGAACTGATGTCTCCTTTCAGCTGACTGATGGATCCACCTGGGCAATGCTGTTGTCTGTAGGCCTTTGGAGATCTTTCCGTGCGGTGCTGTAGTCCTGCAGCAGAATTAGCGATATAGGCAGCTGGCTTGTGTTTTCCAGTGAGTCAAAGCAAACATCAAATCGGATATAGCAGCAGAGAAGTCACCTAAGCGCACTGATAAACCTACCCTGCTGTTTTCATTTCCTTATAACAGGCATAAATATATTTGCTTTGGTTACAAGAACACTTCTCTATTCTGTTTATTCCGAAATTACTCCTGCACTTTGTTCTGACAAATATTCAAACAATTGTTTATTTCCCTTTAAAGTTTTTATTGTCCCTTACAATGTTATAGATGTTCCCATCCTTCCTCCAGCACAGGCCGCCCAGCGCAGGAATTCAGCTTTTCACATTGCAGATGAAAATAGGCTTTGGAGAGATGGACTTGCTGAATTTTCCCACCAGGATGGCGTCACAGCTTCCAAGTGGCAAGGCAATTTGTTCGCTGTTCTTTTGCTGATGGCTCAGTACTTAATGTCACCGTATAGCAGAGAAAGAGTCCTACGTCCTCTTACGCTTCTCAGGGCTTGCATTGGTCTGGCTTTCTGCAATCCTCTTCTGGGCTATCCTGGAACCAGAAGTAGTTTCCTTTGAAGAGATTTAGCGGTATTAGCAGAGCTGCAGTAAGGGATGGACTTCCAGGAGGTCTCAGCTTCTCTTTTTGCTGCATGAGGAAAGGCTCAGCTCTTCAGAATTGCTCATACACAGCATCTCGCAGTGATTGTGGTGCTCAAGGAAGAGGAATTCCGCTTTGTTTTAGTGGAAGCTGCTGGATACCAAGGAGTTATGAAAATCTCATCTTTATGGTGCCAGAGGAAATTTATTCTCTCTGACTAATGACGAGGTAACAGAGCGGGCTGAGAAATCCCCGAGCGCTGAGCAGGGCCGGTAGATTGTAATGACTGTAGAGGTTTCACAATACAGCAAACCAAGGGACTTCAGCAACCCCTCCCAGGACAGCCATTTCTTTCTTGTTTCTCTCCCCCATGTCCAACGCTGTGCTCATTTCTTTCTTCAGCACCAAGCCCCTCGACTGAGTAGTAAAAGGGTCATACTTTTTCAGAGAACAATGTACACGTCTTAACAGCCAGTCCATTAGTCCTTCAATGGATATTTTAATTAACTAATCTGTTCAAAACATCAAGAGCCTGTTGAGCCATCTGGACTGATTAAAGTCCCATATTGCATTACTAACGTGCTGATTAAATCCTTCGTTTTGCTCCAAGTCCGAAGTGCATCCAAATGTTACTGCTCGAAAGCTGCTCCATGTGTTTTGCCTGTGTGGGAAAGGAGGTTTGTTTTAGGTTTGGGTAGAGGTGTGCTGGTAACCCCGGTTGTCGGCGTAGCGGGGAAGGACTGCCTGACAACAGCCGGCCTGAGCTAGCGGGAGCAGCTATGCTGGGTTTCTCTGCAGAGGTCTGCAAACAGCTCTCACCGTCTTGTACGAGCGGATCAGCCCCTTCCCGGGGCAGCCGTACACGCAGCCGGGAAGCAGGAAACCTGGGACGGGGGTGTCAGGTGTTCCCTGCTGTTGAAATTCCCTAATTACTAGCAAGATTTGGGAAAACAAGAGGCGGTGTTGCCTGAGGCAGCCTTCTGGCTGGGTTGGGCAGGATTTAAGCTGTTAGGAATAGAATTTACCGAAAATGCTAAAAAAATACCTTAGGATGCAAATTACCCTTAATCTTTGCTGAAATCGACAGGCCAGCTGGTGAGTGTACCATCAAAACAGCCTCGACTCGGCCTGACAGCGCTTTTCCTCTCCGCAGAAAAACCCACTATAAATCCACCTTGCGCTCACAAGCGCTTCCTCCCATTTTGGCTGTGAGTACAACAGCAAAGCAGATCTGAAGGCTGATCTCCAGAAGCATCTGGGCTGTCGTTACTTGAAACGCTGGGCTTGCGCAGGACGCCTGAAAGAGAGAAGGCAGTTTCTGCCTTTCCAGCCAGGTAGCATTTGGTGTATAACAATAATAACCTGCAGAGGAGGTTTTCGCTCCCTCCTGTGCCCTGACTGGAAGGGTGTATTCCAGCATCCGTCTCAGAAGGGTTTATCTTATCACGGAAATCACCTTACAATAAAAACATGTGGGGTTTTGCAGGTATTGTTGACTTTAATTCGGTTTATGAACCTGTAACTCTCAGGCTCCCGGTTTTACATGGTGTGGGACAGATCAGTGCACCTTCCAGCCAAGAACCTTAACGCGCTTAGTAGCTGCTGTGAGATTTAGTGACTATATCCTAATTTAAGTAGGATAATCTTTCCTTTTACAAGGGAGCTAAGGCACTGGCAGGACACGTGATTTAGCAGAGAACAGGGAGTTGAACTAAGACAACTTGTCTCCTACCTGGGCGTCTCTCACCATGGCAGATCACCTCCTCTCTTACCCTCGCGGCACCCACGATCTGGGGTTTTGTAACTCAGCAATGTCCAAGCGTTTAAACGTAGATCTGTCAGAGGAAAAGCAATCCAGCAACAGTGTGTGCAACGAAGGGTGCAGCCAGCTGGGGTTATTCAATGGACGGCGGCATTTTTCAGACCTCATTCTCTCAGCCTTTCAGAGCTGAAACCAAGTCTCATGGCAGTGGTGGCTTTTGAGAGGAAGGACCGGACTGAGCTGGGTTCCCCTCAGCTTCCCCACTAACAGGACTCGTGTTATTGCTTGCAGGTAAATGGCCACCTGGACTACATGAAGCAAATGGACACAATCCTAAAAGCTGTGGGCATTAAAACCAAGGAGTGTCAGCCGGAAGAGAAGGGCAGCAGCAGTCTTTTCTCCCCTCTAGCCGAGAGATCCCAGCGGGCAGCAGGCAGCGACATTCGGGAAAACACCGTGCGAGAGGAGGGAGCAGCTGATGGTGAGGCTGTCCCAGCCAGCCGTGCTCACGGCCGTGATTCCCCCAGCTCTCTTTTGGGAGAAACCTCGCTCCCCTGCCCTGACTGTTCAAAGAGCAGGGACAGCAAGAAACAGGCAGCGGGCGAAGGAGCAAATTAGAGCTCTTCGTGTTGGGCAGAGATGCTCAGCCAGCACTAAAACCGCTTTCAAAGCACTGTCCTTTGCACTGGGATTCCCAAAGGAGTATCGGTGGAGCCGGCAGAGCTGTAGCTGCAGTTTTCAGACCCTCCTGAGAGCCTGGAGCGTGGCACCGGCGTGTCACTGGATCAAAGCTTTCGGAGCAGCCGCCCACAGCATCTCCCACGGATGAGAAAGGGCCGATTCCTGCCTGAATCAGCATTGCTGCTCAGGAAGCGGCGGCACTGCTCTCCTTGCACAAACTGGGTCTATTCTTGAGGGAAGCAGCTGTCACCATTAGGGACTGTGTCTCTGCTTTATAACTCTTGGGAAAACGGGTGGCTCTGTGGGTATTTTTAAGCATATCGTGGAGAGGGACTCATCATTACGAAATGAAAAACATTTTTCCACCAGCGGTCGATTTGGTTTTTGTTGTTCCGGTCAGCAGGTGTGTTGCAGGCTCTGGCTGCCCGGCCACGCACGTCTCAGCACCCTGCACTTCGGCTCTGCTAACCGGGGAGGTGAGAGGCTCGGGCTACCTGGCTGCTCTCCCCCGTCTGCTGCAGGTTTGCTGCCAGGGCTTGGGCACTTTCCAAGCGACAAGACTGTTTCCCTATCTGCAAGCTGAGGGCGATGAGTGTTGGAGGCCTCATTACTATTAGAAACACGCTTTGAGTCCCTAGGTGAAAGACAGCAGAGGAAACAGAGTGGGCTTTTTATGATTTATTACTTTGTGAAACTTCCTCCCAGGCTTTGCAAGCCAGCAACCCACAGAGACTTTCGTTTTGTGTCCCACACACATCTCCAGCCTTAAAAGCCCCCTCTAGACATATTTCTTAATTGGCTTAGAATAAAACCAATACTTGGCATAGGATAAACATGAATCTGTTTGATTTCTACCTCCTTCCATAAAAGCAAATTGGCATCCGCTCCCTTCTCCCCCAGTCTCAAACCAGAGGGAGGGACCCTGCTTTACCTCCCCTGCCACGCAGAGTCTGCCAAAGCCCTACGGGACAGAGCCACATCTTCCATAAATGGTCCTTTTCTGGCCTATTTTGCTGCTCAGCCCGAGAAAACGCATCTAGCAGGAACACGGCAGGGGAATAAACCCCCTTCTGAGAACATCTCTGTGTTTTTCTGTTTTAAAACAAGTGCCGGTTGATACAAATACCTTCCCACATCCAGGTCTGGAAGATCTCCTGGACTCACGAGGGGGGAAACAGAGTGATTGTAGCTTCCAATTTCGGCTCACGCAGAGTCCTCCCCCCTCCTCCCCATCCCAGCAGCTGGTTCAATAACCACCTCGCCTTTCTCTCTCTGGCTTTCTGCAAACCTTACCTGCCCGTTATTGCTCACAAAGTTGAAAAGACAGCCGTTTTTGGGGGGCAGCAGCGTGGCCTGGCGATGCACAGCAGCTCTGGATACGGTGCCCGGCTTTTCCTCTCTCCCGTTCCTCCCGCCGCGGGGGCTCGGACCTGCTGCGCTCTGGTTGTGGAGCAGTGCCTCGCTGCGCAGCAAGGGGAGATGTCTCTGAGACAGGCTGGGGGATCCCACGGGGACGGGTCTGTTTTGCCGGGCGGCCGTTTGATGCCACTGGCTGCAGAAAATACGGGATACGGTTTCTCTACTGCGTCAGAGGATTTATCCGCAAGCACACACCTTATTACACAAAGAATTGGCTCGATGAGAGAGTAATGTATTATTGCTTTTGAACGTTTGGCTTGAAGAGGCATCTCTCTGTCCATCTCCTGATGGATGTGCCTGCTGACCCGGCTACCTACTGGGCTTTCAGAGTTCATCGTGCATTTTTCTATTCCTTTTTAACTGGCGTTGTAGTCAAAGTCTGTTTTTATATAAGGCCATTTGTGGAAATATGTACATATTTATCTTCGTGTTTGATACCGACCCCCAAGCTGTCTGTCCACAGATATGTTGCAAAAATGTATTAAAAGGTTCGACGTTCGAACCTGTGCTCAGTCCTCCGTTTGTCACGGTCACTTATGATTGACTGCCGGGCCAGCCATCGCTTGCAAGGGGATTTGTAGCAAAGAAATGACAAGTTGGTCATAAAAAATACTTCTTGTTCAGTTCTGGAACATACATGGGCAACGTGGAAAGAAAACCAATGAGACTTGCGTGGTGTGTGGCTGCTTCTTCCAGCGCCTCACATCCTGGGGATGCTTTGGACTCGGTCATGAGCTTCGGGAGCAGAATCAAACTGGTTAGCGTGAGCTCGGAAACAGGCAGCAAGGCTGGCAGGGTACGCGTCCGGGGAGGGCACAGCAACCAACTACCAACCCCTCTCTGCAGCCCAAAGGCACTTGAGGAAGAATTGCCCAAAAGCATTTGTTGTTTCGGTTGGGTTTTTTTAAGTGCCCACTTACCATGTTACTCACTACTCTCTCTGCTTATGGCTCTGAGGAGGGTTGCGGGGGCTGGCATTGTCATTTAAAAGACAACATTTGTTTAGATTCTTCTTTGAAGGCAGAAAAAAAAAAGTCTCTTTTCTAATTGCATCGTCTGAAAATTGATGGATTGTAAGAGCAAAGTATGATGGTCATATGCCAAAAATAGGAAGCTGTAGGATGAAATCTAAAGGGAAGCGTGTTCCGTTACTTCCTGCTGTCAGGACACCCATCGAGACACAAACCAGCCCAACACCCACACCTTTGCTGAACAGCCAAAAAGCAGCGTTGAACATTCCGCATCGAATTTAATCCCCCGTAGTACAGGCTGTTCGTCATTAAACGATGGTTCGCCGTGTTGCAACTCACTGCTGTCGCAGGAAACCCAGACAGATAACACTCCAAATCAGGTGAGGAACTTAAACTCCAAGAAGATGTGATGTTCTGTGGACCGGAGCAGCCCCAAACCTCTTGCCTGTGAGTGACGGGATGTGGTTTCCACCGGTCCTCTCGGTGCGCTTGGTGATCCAGAGGGGATCTGCTGAGCTGCGTGAGTGGAAGCTGAAAACCAAGCCTTGGTTTGAGTCCAGGGAGACGGAGGCAGGCGGAAGCGTCTGGAGTCCGAGGTTCAGACTCACGGGAGATGAAAAGGCCGCGGCTCTCGGAGCAGGTTGAGGGATTGGTGATGGCGAGCGAAGGAGGTATGGAAAGAGAGAGAAACAAGGCAGATTAATTCCAGCAGTACAACGTGGCTTTGCTCTACTTAAACCTACCCGCAGAAGTGCTTGGTGACGATGTCTTCTCCGAGGAGATGCATGTTGCATTTGCTGAGGGCATCGAGGAGCTCCGCATGGGCAGGGAGACGTCTTGCGGCAAATTGACCCTCCGGAGAGTTTGCATGGGGCTGGGGGACCCTTCCCAGCACACGGAGGTCTGTAACCCCACATCGGGACACCCTCGCTCAGGCCACGGGGGTGCCGAGCTGCCTGGGCTGCAGCTCTGCCTCCGGGGGCTCCACCTCAAAGAGGTTGACCAAGCGGGCGCGGGGAGCTGTGAGAGCCCGGTGGCTGTCACCGGCCGGCAGCAGGCTGGGTTCGTTCCCCAGCATCCCGGAGTCAACCGAGTCGGTTTCTGCCTGCAAGGTGAGGACGTTCTTGAGGGACGTGGCGGCGCGGGGACCGCTGTTGGAGTTCCTCATGGAAAGGGAGATGGCGCTGGGCCGGGGCTCCCCTGAGCGCCGGCAGCAGGGCAGGTATTTGCCCATGGCCCTCTTGAAGTCCCTCATGAAGAGCGGGTAGATGATGGGGTTCATGGTGCTGTTGCAGTACCCCAACCAGGTGAGGACGTCGAAGAAGCCAGCCGGGACACAGCCGCAGACTGCCTGGCGGGGGGACACAGCAAGGGTTAGCAGCGTCTCCCACCTTGGCCCCAATCCAGAGTGGCTTCCCAGGCACGCCAATGGTTTCCTTTTGAAGGAACCCTTCAAAACCCTTTCAAAGGGGTTTTTTTCCTTCCCGTTGCTCCCTGGGGAAATCACATCTTTGGTCCCAGAGGCTTTCCAGCGAGACCTGCAGGTATCTGAGATCCAACCCAGCTGGATTCAAAGTGAAAAGCTTTTGAAAAACCTGACATTAAAAAAAAAAAAAACAACCCACGTTTGTGCTTACCTGCGTCACATTGGTGACAAAGAAGGGGAGCCAGGCCACGAAGAACATGCCCAGGAGGATGCCCAGCGTCAGGCTGGCCTTCAGCGCCTTCTTGCTGTGCTTGTTGGCGAACCTCCTGCTCTCGCTGCTGGCCGCGGGCTGGCTCGGGGCGCAGGGATCCTGCAGCGGGAGACGGGGCGGTGAGCGAGTGCGTCTCCCCGGGCCGGAGCCGCTGGCACTGGCGCCAGCCTCCCGCCCAAGGAAAGTGGCGTTTGGTGCTGCAAATCCTGCAAAAAAAACCCCTGCTGATATTTGCCCCCTTGCAAGGGGCAGGAGGGTGGCACAGACCGCAGTCCCTCAACTATAAATCAGGAGGAGGAAGCAACAGAAACACTCAACATTTAGAGGTTTGGGTTTGGGGTTTTTTTTTGCTGTAAAATCGGGGTTTTACATTTAAGATGCTTGGGTTTTTTTTGAAAAATCCGACTCAGTCAATGTTTTGGTGAGGATAAAGCATGCCCTAAAGAGGCAGCTCTAGCTGCTGATTAGAGCAGCAAACTAATTATATTTTTGAAAGCAGGATGCCAAATGTTTCAGCCTACAAACACCACAACTAACTCAGTCCTCCATCCGCTCTTGCAATCTAAAATTATTATCTCAGTCCTCCGCTGTAATTAAACGAGACCGCATTCCCACTCAGCTTCCTGCCCGAAAAGAGAACAAAATCCCGGTTAAAAAGCTGAAACCCGAGGGCTCCCTGGCTGACACCTTGTTTTCCGCTCGCCCGGAGCCAACTCGGGGCTCCCAGGAATCGGCTGGGACACTCGCCTCTGCTGAAGCACAACGGGTGGCTGTCAGTTCTCCGCGGCACAGCAAAGCACCCGAGCATCCCCCGGTCTCCCCAGCGCGGCAGCACCGGGGCCGCAGGGCTGCGGCAGGTTGTGTTTGTAGAGTCCCAAAGCCTGGCATCCGCGGGGAAAAAGAAACATTTCGTGATATTGTCAGTTTATTTTTTGATTCTCATTTTGCTGTTGGAAGCGGGAGAGCTGGCCCGGTCAGAGAGTCCCAGCTCCTTTCTTAAAGGAGCGAGAGCAACAAACTAAACCAAGGTATTTTAAAGGCAATTGAGTTTGTCTTCTCTCTGTAGGATATGAGGTCAATAAAACCTATTACGAGGAATTAAAGCTGTTAGAATTAGTGGCAGTTACCTTCTCCCGGAGAAACACAAACAAGTGCAGCCACGTTTTGATTATAAAAAAATACACATATTGGTTTAACCGGAGACTGAGTAAGGAGGTATTTTGCGGTTCCCATTATAGAGCAGGTAACACAAATAGAAGCTGGCTGTTCAAAATAAGATTCTCTCCAGAATTTGGTATTTGCTCTTATTTAAGCTCCTTCTCCCCCATATGTCTCACACCCACCACAGCCAAGATTTATGAGTGGAAAGTCAGATAAGATTAAAACCCTCCAGGATGAGGCTAGCCAAGAGGGGGGCAAAACTGCATTTATTTTGTGCTGCTGAGCACTTTCACCTGTATCTTAATTTATTTCTCTCTTCTGCTTCTGCTTGTGTTGTTCCTGTGCTCCTGAGCAGCTTAAAATCGCGCCATCGCTGGGACAAGACACGGGGCACCTCCGAGGACACCGCAGAGCAGCCATCCTCCCGTCACAGAGGTGGATGCTGCCCAAAATACCCCTCCCTGCCGTTGCCAAAGCCCTTTCTCCTGAAGGTACCAAACCATGGGGGTCCGCAAGGAGCAACGTCGTCGTGACCACCTTACCTGTGGCATGGTCTCGGTGGTGGTGGTGGTGGCCACGTTGGAGGCGAGGGAAGCCACCTGCACCGCTTGCTTGCGGGCTGCCAGGAGGATGCGGCAGTAGGTGAAGGAGATGGCGGCGGACGGGAGGAAGAAGGTCAGGCAGGAGGCCACCAAGGCGTAGGGCAAGCTGACCAGCAGCCGGCACTGGTCCTCATCCACCTGGGAGGTGACGTTTGGGGACCGGACCTCGAACTCCAGCTTGTGCCAGCCCATCTTGATGGGCAGGAAGGAGGCCAGCGCAGCCAAGGTCCAGGTGGCCAGGATGAGCCAGAGGGCTCTGCAGGAGGTCATTCGCAGCTTGTATTTGAGAGGGGAGATGATGAGCAGGTAGCGGTCCAAGCTGATGACACAGAGGTTGAGGATGGAGGCGCTGCAGCACATGACGTCGAAGGAGTACCAGAGGGAGCAGAAGTCGCCCTGCAGCACCCAGCGGCCGTAGAGCTGGTTGAGCATGGCCGGGGGCATGACCACCAGCCCCACCATCAGGTCGGACATGAAGAGGGACACCAGGAAGTAGTTGGAGGTGTTGCGGAGGGAGCGCTGGGTGACAATGAGGAGGATGAGGAGGAAGTTCCCCGCTGTGGTCAGCAGGATGATGAAGCAGAGGAAAGCGGCCACCCAGCTGCTCCCCACCAGCAGCGAGCGCTCCCCCAGCACGCTGGCGTTGGGGGCCCCCAAATCGCCCTCCATGAGGAGCCGGGTGGCAGGGCTCGCTCTGCGGCTGGGGGGACCTTCTCCAGCTGTGACCTGTGCTACGTGATCATCGCCAGAGCCAGCTCCAGGGGAAGAAGCACCATCTCTCTGTCTCCGCTCTGTGTCCGTCCTCCTTTCTCCTCTCCTCCTCCTCTCCCTCTCTTCCCCCACTCTCTCTCTTCACTGGCAACCAGGGCAGAGTGACATTCCCAGGAGCCGATCAGCAGCAGCAAGGTTCCCCTCCCCGTTACTCACATTTCCTTGTCCCTGCGAATCCCTCTGAACTGGGATGTCCATGGACACGGCTTCTGGATGCTGGGGATGCTCTGGACACCGGGGAGGCTTGGGATGCTCTGGATGCCGGGATGCTTGAGATGCCAGGGATGCTCTGGATGCTCTGATGCTCTGGATGTGCTGGACCAGGGACTGCTCTGGACCCCAGGATGCTCTGGATGCTCCAGACGCTGGGATGCTCTGGACCTCAGAATGCTCCAGGTGACAGGGATGCTCTGGATCCCAGAATACTCCAGATGCTGGGGATGGTCTGGACCCCTGACGCTTGGCTCTGCCCCCCAGCTGGGCTTGGCTGCCTGCAGAGCTCTGTCCCCAGGGCAGCGGGGGCCCACCGAGCTCCTCGGTCCCCAAGCTCTGCTGCCGCTGCAGCCAGAGACAGCAAGGAGAGGCAGAGCAGCCCCGAGGCGAGTACGGGGATGCTCCCAGCTAAGCTCATCGGTAAGGAGGAAGATGCAACACGCAGGAGTGTGGGAAGATGTCTCTCCCCCCTCCCAGGCAGAGGTGCGTCCAGCGTGCAGGGGTGCGGGTGAGACAGTGTGTGTGTGTGTGTGCAGGTGCCAGCCAGACTTTTACCTGCCGCTCTGTGATGCACAGAAAAAGAGGCAGAAATGCCGATTCGGAGGAGGTGGGGCTGCGGGAGGGGATGGGGGGGGGGGGGGGGGAGAGGAGGAGATGAAAAGAAATGAAATGCTAATTAAAACGGGGATCTGGTCTAAACTCCACAAAGTGGCAGCCGGAGAGTTCCCTTTTCCACCTTAAAGAGACAGCCAGCACCGCGCTCTGCCTCCCCTCCGCACGCTGGAGACCCCGCGTTCGCCTGCCAGGCGGGCAGTGGCCACAGCGGGTCTGTGGCTGGGCCCAGCCGTTGGGCACCGGGCGCCAGGCTCCATCCTCCGTGCCAGGCGATAAAAAGTAAAATTTTGCAAAGCCGAATAAAAAGCAACAAAACCTACATGCAACAGCCCACAGCTGCGTGCTCAGAAAGCAGCCGCGGGCACGGGAAGGACTCGCTGGCTGCTTTTCCAGCAACCTGCAGCCAGGGATGGAGGGTGCGAGCAGAAGCCAAGGGAAAAGGCTGCACACGCAGCGGGACAGCCAGGGGTCTTGCCCCGCCGCTCCGGGGTTGTTTGGGCTGGCTTCGGTCCAGCCCAGGTCCCTGTCTTTGCAGGGGCAAGCCTGGATGGACCCATGGCAACTTGCCGTTTGGCAAGTGGGAGGCAACACATCAGAGGACCCAGCGAGTCCCGTTGGCTTCTTCATCCCTTCATCTCGTTCAGAAGATGCTTCTGAATCTCGAAGTGTGGTTGGGTATCCCATGCTACCACCTCTGCGTGTCAGAGCCAATACCTCGGGGTGCTTGGCAGGTACTGATTACTTTTTTTAACTACCCAGCCATCAAAAGGGGTTTTTTTCTTCCAACAAACGGCTGAAATTTCTGTTGGGGGGTGACCAGAGCCGAGGGCACTGACTCCAGCACAAAGCAAAGCTGTCCGTGTGTCTCCGTTGTGCCCCTGGCACCCGCCCCTGCAGTCACAGGGCCAGACGCTGCCCTTTCCTCCCCGCGCTGCCACTGAAGCTTTCGTTAACGCGCTTCCCCTGGGAAGATGCTGCTGCAGATGTGCGGGCAAGCGCCAGCTGTGCACGCTGCACGCCCACCGGCCCCCTCCCGCTGCACCCCCGGCGCCATCTGCGCTGCCCCAGCCACCCACCCCGGAACACAAATTTGTTTCTTTACCAACATCTACTTTTCTAATCACCTTTTCAACAACTTTGTCTGCTTTTCTCAGTGGCTGAATGCGCAATTCAGGCCTGTTGACCAAGGGACAGGGGAGACGCAACGCAGGGCTCACCTCTGTGCACGGACACGGCCCATACGCAGCCCATATTCCCCCAGAATCCCCGTGCCACGGGAAAGCTGTTCACCGGGGAACAGCTGCTGTCCCTCATAGCAGGACACGCTCTCCTGGGAGTCTGTGCATGGTCTCTGCCCTCCCTCTGCTTCCCCAGGACCCTCTCCTTGGATGCTCCCAGCCAAACCTCCCCGGCCACCTCTGCGTCACTCCGTGCTGGCAGGCATCCCAGGGCAGAGCACACACACGCGAGGCTCTGATCGCAGCAGGAGGTTTCTTTAGAAAAGCGCTTGTACCAGGAAACCCTCACTTCCTCGTCCCATCTGTGCTGGGAACAAGCAAGAAAACCCACCCCAAACCCACACTGCGGCAGCCTCCCCAGCTCGGATAAATCAATGCAGCAGCACAGATTGATCCCAGCTGGGGCCACGCTCCGCGAGGAAGTCATGCCACAGCGCAAAAGCCATGTTTCCTTCTCAGCCCCGCTGCACCCCAACCTGAGGAGCATCTCAGTTTATCTCCAGAGCTTTTGCTTCGGAGAAGGAGATTGGATCAGGAGCGTATCCTCCGCAACTAGGCATGTGGGAGGTTTTGTACGCTTGGTTTGGATGTGTTTGCTGGGGAAGTGAATCTGAATTGATTGAAGCCAAATGTGGTTTAAAAAATCTGCCTTAAAATGAGGTCCAAATCCTACTGTTGCCCCTGCAAAAGCTTCTCTGCTCCGGCAGCTCTGCTGGCCTGTTTGTGCTCTCCCCCCCGTGCTGTGTTTCTGGACACATCTGCAGGGGATCACGGTTCCCACCAGCTCTGCTCTCCAGTGTCACTAGCAGGGAAAGCAAACCCAGGTTGTCAACAGCCACCCGAGTGTCAACATGGCAAAAAAAGGGCCGGTGAGGCAGAACGAGTAAAACCGGAAAGCTGAGAGACCTTGGTGAGGACATCCATCCAGCCCAGGGCTTGATGTAGCAGCCTCCAATAGTGCAATCTACTCTCAGAGTCTCATCCCATCCTTTAACCGGGATGGCTCCTTAGGGCAGATTTAGGACGGAGCCTGGCTAGCTACCTTTAAAAGATTGGTGTTCTCATCTGCAAAACAGCCCTCCACTGCCTGCCTCCACTGAAGCTCAGGTTGTGTGGAAAGGAGGTGGAGACATCCTGCTCCGAACACCCTCAACTGCAGCTCCTGGAGTTTATAGGAACACTCCCCCTGCTAAACCCAGCTCCCGTTTTCACTGCACACCAATAAAAGGGCCATGTGATGGTGGTCAGCGGCAGCGTGGGTTTCTCCACCTTTTCCTGCCTCCTGGCTCTCCCGTAAAGCTCCCGTCCTTGGGAGGACACTTCACAGCCTAAAAAAAAATTATCTTAACGCACAGGATACCTCCACCCCTGCCAGGGTCCTCCACCCCTGCCAGGGTCCTTCCTTTTCAGCCCATCCCCTTCGTTTTGGCAATTGCTGCCTTAATGGAAACCCTCTCCCTCTTCACCCCCCGGGGAGCTGCTCTCCAAACTTGCGCAGAGCCCCCGGAGCCCAGGACGCCAAGAGTTGGCTGCACGGCACGGCCTCCTGCCCCTCCGGCAGCAGACGGGACCTTCCCCAGGGTTGGGCTCAGACAAGGGAGCATCATCTGATCGTTTCTGAGGGCATGGCCACGCCGGGTGGCCACGCGTCAGCGGGACCTGAGGTTTGCAAGGGCACCCTCTGCCCTGCCCAGGTAACGGTTGATCCAAACACCCTCGGAAAGAGCCCACCGGTTTTCTGCCAAGGCACCTGGGTCCCCTCCTCACCCACGAAGGGACATCCATGTCCATGTCCAAGTTCGCCTTCCTCCGCTCCAGAGGCGCTCCTGGAGGCTACGAACATCTGGATGCCACGAAACGTGCTGGATCAAGAGTGTCACCTAGTGGCAACAGAGCCGATAAAAGGTTGCGCGATCCCGCAGAGACCCCACGCACTTCCCACACAAGCGGGACCCTGGAGCCCTTAAACCTCCACGTCGCAGAGACACGGGCCCTTGACTGCCACCACGCCTGGGCCACAGCTGATGCGCTGCGTCCCCATGTCCACGTGCAGCCCATATGCGGAGTATTTGGGGTTGGTTTTTCCTTTTAGCGGCTTTCAGGGTTGGTTTTCCTTTTAGCGGCTCTCCCTCCTCCCAAAATTGAACGCAGTAGAAAGCTAAAGGGAACCACCGCTCTCCCATGCCCTGTACCCTCCTGCGCTGCTGTCCCGCCTGGTGTCCTGGTGTAAACGGCCTCTCCCCTACCAGCACTGAGCAGCCTACTGCCAAAAACCAGACAGGCATCAGAGCACTGAAAATGGAAGTCAGAACTAATTTATTTAAGAAAAAAAAAAAAAAAAAACAAACCAAACACCAACCAAACTTGTAAAAAGGAGGGGGAGGCATCGATTACAAGCTCTGGAAGCTCTTGTCAGGACAGCGCCAAAGAAATCAGCTTTATACAACAGAGAGAAAAGGGTAGCAGGAGGCGCCCAAAGCCGTCCCCCCCCACCCTGAGCCTCCCCAGCCCTGCACAAGCAGTCCCCTGCGAAGGTACCCGGGCATCCCGGCACTCGTCCCCCTTCTCCCTCCACCACCATTAAAGTGCAGCAGGGAGAGGGAGGAGAGGGGCTGGCTCCCACCCACACCGCCCCAGCGCGAGCCTGCTCTTGGCCTTCCCCTGTGGGCCACGAAATGCGAAGCCCCAGCTCCCTCGTCCCCAGGGAGCTCCGCGGTGGCCCTGAGGACCGGCAAGGTAAGGGCTTTCACCACCACGGGTCCCAGCAACCTCACACACGCAGCCCCGGAGCCACATCCCGGGGCAAAACACTCCCCAAGAGCTACCAAATACCATGGGATTGAATTAAGATCCAGTGGGTGCCAGGAGGAACAGCGCACACGTCCCGAGGCAGGCAGGGCAGAGAGGGGGAAGAAGGGAAGACCCCGGTCCTGCACATCCCAGGAGAGAAGTGCATCTCTTCTGGGACTGTGGAGAGGCTGCATCCCTTCTTCCTCCACCCCAGGTACAAGCCGTTTACAAGAGAAAAACCCAGAAGGACTCAGCAAGGGCTCCACAGCAGGGTCAGGAGCCTGCAGACAGCCCCTGGGGAGCCTTGGTCGCAGCCCAAACCCCCTCATCCAGGTTCCTGCTCCTCTCAATATATTATTACTATTATGTGCAAGTAGTTTTGCATCAGAAAACCCCGAGCCCTCCTCTCTCGCCCTGCAGCTCCAGCCCCTCAGCCCTGTTTGTGCCTCAAAACGTTCCTCCAGCCCCGGGGTGTCGTGGAGAGCAAAGCGTGAGGGCAGTAGCTATTAGACAAGAAAGACTCCACCACCCCCCTCCCTCCCCAAACCCCGGCCCTCTCCCTTCGCACACACACCCCCCTGCCCACGCCACCGGCTGCTAGGACAGTCCGCAAGGGCCAGGTCACTCGTCGCCCTCCTCCTCGTGATGGTGGTGGCTGGAGGCAGGAGGTTCTTCCACCTCCTGTTGGTGGTGGGCATAGTGATGGGGGCTAGGACCTTCAGCAGGCATGTTCTCCTCCGCGTTCAGGTAGACGTTGAACAGGGCTCCCTCGTGGCTCGGCTCCTTCCCGCAAGCCTGGCAGCTACAGTGAAGTATCTTCTCCACCAGCTTGTCAACCCTGGGGATCTCGTCATTGCCTGGACAGTCCAGTGTCACCTGGGTAGAAGGATGAGGAGGCGGTGAGTGAGCGCGCAGGCTCAAGGCCTGGATGGCGGCCAGCCTGCTGCAGGCGGTCTGACCTTCCCCGGGCCCTGCAGGGTTGGGGTGTTTGAAGCCAGAAGCGATGGTTTGCTGCCCATACAGACAGACCTCCGCAGTCAGTCCGCAAGGCAAGAGTTCTCTGGGAATGTCTCACAAGGTCACAAGCTGCAGAGCCCCGGGGAAAATGCACTGACTCAAGCGGGACACTGCTCCCCGGGCACTACCGGCACAGAAATATCGGTGGTAACTGCAAAGGCCACCCACAAGACACGCTGTTGAGCATCTCAGATAGTTTGGGCTAAACCATCTGCCCAAACATCTGAGCTGAAAGCAAAGCAGAGAGCTGAACGCAGCTCCCTCGGTGCGCAGGCCTGCCTCGGAGGCAGGGTTTACGGCTCCGCCAGGATCAACGGTGCCATGAAACTGTGAGGTCTGAGGGTGAGCGGCAGATGGGCTGTGGGAAGCACTCCTGGACATCGAAGAAGGCAAAAACTCCCAAGTGGGAGGAGGTGACAAAGGGAGTGGTGGAGAAAACAGGCACGCGGGATGAGCACAGGGATGAATAATGCAGGGACTGACGGGGGATGCTTCTGCAAACAGAGCGATAAATGCATCATTCATCACAGCAGTCACGTTGCTTCCAGCAGCCCCTTCCACCCAGGCATCTCAAGACAGTCACCTGAGAGACCCTGGAAGGAAACTACGAGTGGGAAAACCTCAGGGAGGGAGAAGGACTTGCCCTAAAGGGGGAGCAGAGCAGAGCTGAGAGGTCCTGAGCGAAACCCCTCAGGAAGAACCGTGGAGCAGGCAGCGATACTCACAATTTCCCACATGGACTGGGCTGGCATGCAGGAGTCGCAGTGAACCAGGGACTCTGTGGACTGAGGGAAGGTGTTGGGGACGCTGTAGCTGAAACACTGTCCCAGACAGGCCCTGCAAAGACAACGGAGGGGTGAGAGCTCAGGGGAGCTCCCTGCTCTTCCCAACAAAAGCAGAAGGAGATTTGACCTTCCACTGAGACAGACAGAAGGCAGCCGGGCAGAGGGAGGACATTGTGCCTGGCTTCTTGTGTGAGCGACAGTCCCCAAAGCCACTCCAGTGCCGCCTGTAAATGGAAATCAGCTGCATCCAGCTCTGCACTGGGGGTGGATCCGTACCTGTTCTGGATGGACTTGGACTCGCAGCCACTGTGCCCCACGATCTGGGTGATGTTTTTTGCCTCGCACCAAGCGCTCTTGTCCGGGAAGAGGGCAAGCTTGTTTATGGGGGGCGGCGCGGCCAGGAGCAGCGCTGGGAAGAGGGCACCAACCACAAACCATAACATCATGGCCAACTCTGCCAAAATCCTACAACTGGAGACAGAGAGCAAAGCATTAGCAGGAGAGAAAACAGGCAAGCTGGCCAATTTCTCCCATGGCAGTTCTCGGTTGCAACAAGCACAGGTATGTCCTCCCAGCGCGTTGGTACTCACATCTCCCTCCATGGCCAGGGAGGCTCCCCAAAACACCGCACGGGGCGCGGGACATGCTGCACTGCCTCTTCCCCGTTCAAAAAAAACCTCTGGGGCAGGCAGACACCTGCGTTACTTCTCCCGAGCTTTGTGCCAGGAGCAACAGCAGGCTTTTCATCATTTCCCACCCAAAGCTGGGCTGGAAGAAGTTTGCAAAACAAAAGCATCGCCGCCACGGGTCGAGCCAGGTTGGAGAAGCTGCAGACTGCAGAAACGTTTTTATTTGAGGAAGGAGCACGCTTCCCCGCTTCCTTTTCTCCCACCTTAAAAGCCAAAGCTGGCCTCGCTGCAAGCTTTCCCAGAGAAAAGGCACTGCTTTCCCGGGAAGGAAAACCACTCTCCTCCTAGAAACCCGCAGCAGGTGTCGCTGCAAGGCAGCAGCAAGCAGGGAGGCTTGGAAACCTCCATCCAGAGGCTAGAAACCCGCAGAAAAGACCAATATGGCATTTATTTTTATAGAGCCACTCAACTTCAGCAAACAGTTACTCTGAGGATGGGAACTCGGCCTGCGGATGGGGGGGGGGTCCTTTTAATACCAAGCATAAACCTCACCCGCAAAGGTGGTCGGGCAAGAAGGTCGCTTACCGCCCCCAGAGAAATCCCAGGCGGGGTTTCTGCGGAGGCCAGCTGTGCTCCGGAGCCAAGGTGTCTGCGTTAACACTCCCAATCACTGGGGAAAGGCAGATGGAAAAGCATCACAGAAACAGGGAAATTTTTTCCTTTGTGGGGTTTGGATGGTGTCATAGTCTAAGGCAGACATTTATACTTTCTACAGTATTTGTTAGAACCATGTTATTTGTTATTTCCTTCTATTTATTTATCCAGATGAATATCCAAAGCCCACACTGGAAAGACTCCTGTTGATTCCCGTGGCTCCCGGGCGCAGCCCTCCAGCGCTTGCTGGGGCAGGAGAGGAAAAATGCAGTGTTTATCAGACGCCAGCGTCAGAGTCAGCTCTGCGCTGGGGACTCCCAGCCAGGCGTTCCCCCCGTCACTCAGTCTATCTGCACAGTCTTCACCAACGCATCCTCGGCTGGAGGACCACCACATTTCTCTAAATGATTGAGATGGCCTACGAAGCACCTCTCACAGCTCCAGCTCAGGTATTTTAAGGTCATTCTGGGACAGGGGGGGTTGCCCTGTTACCCCTTCACTGAGCCCAACATTCTGGACCTGAATCAAGAGAGAGACACAAGAGAGAGATGCTTCCCCATCCTCCATCCCAAGGAAGCCAGAAAAGGGCATCCTCATTCCCTGGCCCTGGAATCTCTGGAGGAATCAGGTGGGTTTCTGCTAAATGTTCTTATTTCCTGGCGATAGACAAACCATAACGCAGCAACACCTTTATAGCCTTCCTAACGCTCCCAGCACTTGTGCATGTGAATCCCACGGGTCCCCGGGGAGAGTATCTGCACAAAGCACGGTTTGCAGGTCTTGGTTTGGGATAAGCAGAGGGTTTTAGCCCCTGAACTTGCACTGTCATTAATGAGAGTGGTGTGGTTAAATACATTTGTCCTGAAGACAACTCTTAGGGCTTACTTCTGCTCCCTGAATTTTTTTTTTCCATTTCAGTGGGGGAATTCTGCAATTTCTGTGAAGAAGAACATGGCTAAGCTGCGCGTGCACACACACACACACACACACACACACACACACACACACACACACACACGGTTTGCTTGGCTTTCTGAAACGAGCATCCCTCATTCCTCAAATGCCAGCGGCTCTGTGCTGAGGAATCCTGCTCCCAAAGGCAAGTCCGAGATCAGAGCTGGGATGTGACCCAAACAGCAATCACAACCCCCCAGGGAACAGCCGAAATTCCTCTGGAGTCAGCACACAAGTTCACTTCCACATGCCCAATTAGAGAGCAATTTCCTTCTTTCCAAAGAAAGGTGGTGGCTGGTTTTTTTCCCCAGGTTTCTATGCATCTCTACCCAGCGGCAAAGAGGCAAACATTTCTGTCTGCACTGACAGCCCTGCTTCCCTGGGACCCTTTTTTTTTAATTTTTCCTGCAGGGTGGTGTTCATCGGAGAGGTGTTTCTGCAGCACAGGTCAGAGCAGACCCATCGCCGGAGGCACGAAGAATCATCCCAGAGCATCTGGGCTCCTGTCTCCCTCCGATACCGAGGAAGATGAGTGATGTTGTGCTCTGCTGAAGCACAGGACCTGGCCTGGACTCAGAAAAGCACTTAAACATATGCTTAAGCCCTTTCCTTTCCTGAGCAGGGATGTCTTCGTAACCGGGGCCCCCAGCAGCATGGCCGCTGGTCCGGTTTGCAGAGGGGCAGTCGGCGAGCGGGGGGTACCTCGACAGAGCTGGAGCGATTGCAACTTTACCCCATTCTTCCAGGCACTCCAGTGCTGAGCACCGCTATCCCTTACTCCTTTTAATCCTTGAAGAGGCCACATCCACATGGCGTTTTCCTTCTCCCAAGAATGCCCTGGAACCCGCAGGGCTACATTTCTAGTAAGTAACAAGGTTTATGCCAGTGCCTAGGAAAACATCTGATGCAGCTGAGTTTGGGAGGGAGCTGGGGCTGGAAACAGCCTGCTCGCAACCGCGGCGTGTTCGCTGGCATAGTTCAAACCAGTCATGCGAACAGAGCTGCCACTAAAACCATTCATCTGACAGCAGCCACAGGGTCGGAGACAAAAGCACCGTATTCCTTCTCCCCCCAGCTGGGAAGGGAAGGGAAAAAAGGAAGACAAGGCACCCGAGCAGGTTTGCAAACTCCCGATTAAATAAAGGCATTGAGCACATTCCTCCGTGACAAGCTAAATTACACGTTGCGGCCCCTAAAGAAACAAGTGTGTGCTCCCCGGCGCTGACCCCGGCCCTGGACTGCCGGCGGGAGCAAGCACTTCCCCGCACACAGGGGCTTCTTTCTCTTCTTCGCACTGGGGCACATTTTTGTTTCCTGCTAGTCAAAGCTTTTCAAGCAGAAAGTTCAGCTGAGTTCCGGCAGACCCATCAGCCCGTGAGGGCCTCCCCCTTCTCCCTCTGCAGGGAACCGCATGGCAGCTTCCTCCGCCACCCCTTCAGCACACATTTGAGAAACCAAATGACTCAGCCCTTGAGCCTGGCACATCCCAGACTCCAGAGACAAACAACTTCTCAGCTCACGCACAGCTGCGGCCTCGTGGTGAGCGGCCCCGGAGCCCTTTTCCAGCCTGTCCCCATGTCCAAGGAGCTGAGGGGCAAAATGTCCAAGGCTGATGGGTCTCAGCTGTACCAGCTCAGTGTCCCTTCGAGGCCTGGAGAGCCCGGCCGGAGCCCTGCCGAGGGCTGAGCCTCCCATGAGCCTGGTGGCAGCACACGCAGATGTTTTGTGTCACTTAGAGTGACAGTCCTGGGCAGTGCCGGGGACTCTCAGGAGTCCCGCAAGCAGGACAGTCCCCACCAACACCTGGAAGCAGCTGGGAAAATCTACATCGTTACATGGGCTGGAGGACAATCACGGGAATTACCTCGGAGGCCACGTTCCCACCATCCAGCCCACAGCTGTTCCCGGCCATTTGGAAACCAAACACTTCTGGAGGAAAATAAAAAAAGATCTAATCAGTTTTACCCTCTTTTTCCAGTGGGAAGTTTACACCATAATACAAGACAAGCCTGCAGGTGGACATGGGGAACATTTCATGAGTAGTTTATATTTATAGCTATTTTTCTTATCCAGGATCTCGCAATTTTGCCAAACACATGAAAACATAGATACGGGTATATCGTGCTCATGGCCACATGCACAGCATCACAGGTTCTGAGAGACATCAAACCCCTAAGCTTTACAAACATTGCTCAAAGCCTGCGAATACAGCACAGAAATAGTGTTGGGTCTGTGCTGTAGCTAAGGAAAATGAGGTACGAAGCCGGGAAATGGCCTTACCTCAGTGCCTGAATCAGTGATTCAAGTCCTTGTGTGAAACGCGTGAGATCTCAGCAAGATAGACAAGTCAAAGATTTCAGCTCCTGGTCTGGATCGGAGGTGGGACCTCCACCTTCCTCCCTGGACACACAGCTGTCCTGCCCGACAGATCCAGCTTCCCACCCAGCCTGGCTCCCAGCCTACACCATGCCAAGCAGCCAAGAGCAACCCCAAGTCGGCGTTAGACGTGAGTCGCAGCAGTACCTGGGCCTGCCTTTGTATTCAATGAGTTATTTGTGCCATTTTGCTGAGAAAAGCTACTGCACGGTGCTGCCAGGAGAAAAGGAAGCCCCAAAGACGCGCTGCTGAGTGCTCTGCTCTGTGCCTCAGTTTCCCTGCTTGTAAGACCAGAGACGGGGAAGCGCTGTACGTCGAGAGTGAGCTGAAGGGTGCAGAGAGAGTGGGAAAAGCACAGGGAGGTCTTTGGAGCAACAGCCTTCCTTCGAGGGAAGAGGCTGCCTGGGGCAGGAGGGGAGGGACGGCTGCCAACAGCCCTTGCCCCACACGATGCGGCGTGCGTTCCTCGATGGGAAGGTGTTTGGGGGAAATGCCACGCTGCGGGGCAGGCAGGAGTCAGGCCAGGACAGCGCTGTGCGGTGGGGGAGTCACACAAGGATATTGTGCTGCAGGGCGAGGGGGGAGGTCGCTGCCTGGAGAAGAAAAAGCTCTCCAAAGGTGAAAAAAGAAAAAAGAAAAAGCTCTCCAAAGGGTGGGATCACTGCTGTGCGTGGAAGTGGCCAGGAGCGATCTCTCTTGCAGGAAGCTGGAAACACTAAAAGGCAATGGATTCTTTAGGCACCGAAAAGGAATCAAAGCCACCGTAAGCGTCTGATTTGGTGGCAACTGGAAAGAAACATGTACCTGTCTCTGAAAGATCCAGGGCACGGGTCTCCTTAGACACAGGATTTTGTCTAAACAGTAACTTCTGAACACTACAGGGAATTGCCTCTTCGGAATCTCAACTCAAATAATACTTGCATACATGGAACAAAAACTCTTATGGGACAGCGTCAGTAGGAAGAGTTTAAATCTAAACTGGGAAAACCTGAAAAGTTGCTGTGTACTGAAAAAAAAAAAATCAAAACAACTTACTTTATTCAATACTTCCCCCTATTCAATACTTGCCCCTTTTTTGAAATTTGCATTTAGTTAAGCCTTCGGTAGCTTAACATTTTTCAGTTTGGTTGCAAAAAATCCAAAGTGCAACATTCTTTAGAGGAGTGTACTGTTGTGCCTGCAGTAGCCCAAATTAAACTGATCGATGTCACAACAGTATCACCAGAGGAGAGGGAAGAGAACTACACACTGAAAATGTCTAGAGGTAATTCTCCAGGACAGCAAGACAGATGAGTGCTTAACTGAACACAGAAGTCTCTTTTGGGCTGAGAGCTTCAGTCTGGCTTTGCTGAGCTGCAAAATCTAGGAAGAAATTACCAAAAAAATAAAAAGGAAACTACCATAGGAAGACAACTGATATTTAACACACACAAGAATCAATCCTAAAAACTTTTTGATAATGGAGCGCAAAAGCCATGTCATTTCTCACTGTGGATCTGGCTGTCTCCGCTCCTTTCGAAAGCAGGACATGTTAGAGCTTCCCTTTCCGTAACGTATTAATTTCCACTCAAGCATGGTTGGGCGATTCACCGAAATAAAGCAGAAACAGAGAAAAGCAGTGCAGAATTTTAAAGCCCTCTCCCCTCCCCACTTTGGCCAGAATTTCAAAAGACTTTGGTACATTGGGAGTTTAAATCTGGCTTCTCAACCGTGCACTGAGCACTTGAGAAACTCATTTTATGCAGCTGGAAAAAAAATCCAAGCTCCTTTACCAACAAACAAGCCATTGGAAAGCTACCTATGGACTTAGATAGGCTTAGAATGGGGTCCTAAAGGAGCCCTGCTGGAAAAGGGAGACGCTAATGGCCTGTGGAGGAGGCAAGAGTCATATAAACAGTTTCTGGTAATTTATTTCAATTGCTCAATTTCTTCAGCATTAAGAACAATCACGGCCAGGAAAATGCATCGACCTAAAGCACACGAATATATCCCGGTCCCATACCATCCTCCACTCCCTCTCTTCTTAAAGCACCTGCTCAAAATGTGGGGCTCTGCAGCCCCTAGGAGCACCTAGGAGCAGCAGGGCAAGTGGGATGGGAGCAAAAATCAGCCGTGCCGGGGACCTGGAAAACAAGCCTGGTACTGGCCTCCAGCAGCCAGCAGTTTTGGGGAGCAGCGGGACTGGGGTACCTTGGCGAACTGGGGAAAGGGAGAGCGCGCAGGCTCCGTCTGAGACCCTGTGCAAGGAAGGACTAGTCTGCAACATGCTTTGGCTAGAACAGTCCCCAGCGGTAGGTCGTATCCCAGTGCACTGCAGATAATATGAAAAATAGGCGCTTTCAAACACAGATGTTAGCAGCATTTCAGCCAGAGGCCTTGCTCGCATGTCTGGACCTGAACAAGGCTCGACTCCCTCCTGCGTTTCCCCTGGAGCTGGTGTTTCCCACACAGCCGTCCCACACGCTTTGCCGCCGCAGAGCAGCCACCTGGCACGGGCAGCGCTGGCAGCCCGGCCGGGACTGAGGGTATCGGCCGGAGCTTTGGCCACGCAGGAGGACCGCAGGTGTCCAAACCTGGACCGGGGATCCAAAACCCTTTGAAAATCCCACGCAGTTAACACCGCGTGCTGCCCTCCAGCTGGGCTGCTCTCTCTAAAGCTGTCTCTGACCCCTGTGAGCAGCCATTTCCCACCCAGTGTGGAAAGCGGCTCTGTTTTTTCCTCCTCCGCGGCATCACTAATGGAGAGCCTGATCGCTACCGCGCGCTGTCGGCATCTCCCCAAAGCACCTGGCTCACTCCGGAGCACACAGTCATACCATTTCCCCTTGCAACTGAAGCTACAGCCTCTCCCCTCCTTTTTCGGTGAAAACAGCTTTCACGGGGCCGGTGGTAAAATCCGCACCGCCTCTGGGAAGGGTCCCAAGAGTCACTCACTTTTACCCGCATTTGATTTGCACGCAGGCACCAGCGATTTCCCCGGGGAGCACTTCTCCCAGCAGGCCCAGTTCTGCTTTCACTTAAGAGTGAGGTAAACTGGGACCGGCTCCTCCGAATGACTCCACTGGTGCAAATGAGATCAGAATCTGGCACCGCTCGTCTTACTCAAAACAAGCATAACTGGAACCAGATAAAACCAGTTCTAGTACACAGTGGCCACCAGGATTATTATTTTTTTAATTTAGCACACACGCCGCGTAAGGCCATCCTGCAGTCAGAGATGGGAGTTGTCTCAAATGCCAACCACGCTGGCTTTCGGCTTGCTCGGTCATTCATTACCAAACTTGCATAAAAAATCCAGCCGTGTCCTACGCGGCAGGGTTGCGCTCGCAGGATCAGGTTCCCAGCTGCTGGAGCAAGAGGTGGAAAGAGGGAAAGAGAAAGGGGGTTGCGGCTGAAGCCGAGGAGCTTTCAGGGAGGGTTCAGGATCCTTCCTGCCGTTTCCCTCTCCCTTTACACCCCTTTGGGCCATATCCTGGCCACACCAGCAGAAATCCGGTTGACTTGAGTGCTGTTTCGCCCTCTTTTTTTTAATCTCTGCTTTACACTTCACCAGGCTTCTCAGTTTTGCCGACATAAAACCCAACGTCTGTGTTATTTACCCATGGCACTGACTGCAATATCTCCAATACCGAAGCATAACAACATGTGGCACCGCGGGGCCAGAGGCTTTTGGGGGTAACGTAACAGCTCGCAGCCCAGTTGGTATTTTCAATTGCTACCAGAGGTGCTGGGGGCTGACCTCGTTCTTGACATTTAGGCAGTCTCTCCTAAAACTGCAGGATTGGACCCAGTAACCACAATGAAATCAAGCCGTGACCTGAATGCTGGTCTTTTCCCCTCTCTGGACAAGTGGTCTGAGCTCTGTTATCAGAGAAGAAGGAGGTTTAAGCCACATCTGAGAGTGACCAAAGCCAGGGCCCAATCCTAACACCATTTCCAAAGCTCAACTCCAAAGGATTGAAATCTTGGCTGGAATGGGGGTGGCAGTCCAGCCCAGCTCCACAACTGGTAGAAAGCAGTGTTGGGTTGCTCCGTTCCCACCATCGAAGCCAATTTACACCCGGGAAAGCTCTGGCTCCCACTACCCCATGTTGCTCCCTCCCTAAACAGCACTGCGCAAACAACAAAAAGTCTGGGAAATGGCAAGCACAGCTCCTGCCAGGACTAACGGGAGGCGCGGAGGACGCGCCACCCCTCATTTCCACCCCAGTCCTCCCCCAAAAGGACAATTTTACCGGCCATTTAGGTTTTTAAGACTCTGATTTGAGCGGCTGAGAAGCTTCTTTGCCCTAAGCTGTGCTGGACCCGCTGGCACTGTGATCCTTGCTTTATTGCAGGGGATCTCCAAGCCTGGGCGACTACAGAGGAGGGTTGAGGTTTTTTTTTCTTCCAGCAGACTTCAAAAATAAAAGAGCAGGAGCAAAACCCTCGGATGGAGGAAGCCCCCGGCTCTGCCTGCGCCCCTGTCGCTGCAGCTACGATACGGGAGCCGGCAGAGGTATTGCCAACACTTTAGTGGGAACGGCACAGAGCTCGGGGAGGAATAACTGCCCCAGAGTCCACTCTGCTTCTCAGGCAGGTTTCCCACGACTACACCAGCTTAACACAACCTCGGCAATGCCAACACACGCTGCGAGCAAAGTTACTCCAATACGGGCAGGTCTTTAAGGCTACTTTAAAAGCAGTTTGGCTTGGGGCCCTATCCTGCACTTCCCGGGCACCCACCATTCCCTCCAGCTTCACTGTTTTCCTCGCTCTGGAAAGTCGACCGGGCAGTCAGGAAGACTTCGCTTGTTTGCCCTTTTTGTAAGACCGCAAACTCCCCAAGCTGGAATTCAGCGCAGAGAGGTCAAGCCAAGAGCCCGGATTCTTCTCAGGGCTGTTTGCAAACACTTGGGATTTTTATACTGAAGGCAAATTCCATTTCCCATCCTGCGGTTTGCAAATTTGAGGCGAGCTGCCTCTTTTGAGATTGGAGACTGCCTTCGAAAAGCAAAAGTGCCCATTGTATACAGCTGATTTTTGGCTGGTTGGACATTGCAAAGAGGACATCAAGTTCCTAGGCTAAAAATACAAGGGAAAATCTGAGCCTCGCCGTATCACTAGGATCTTTCCCACTCGTTTCAACAGGGTGCAGATTTTTCCCCCCCAAAAAAAACGTATGGCAAAGCTATGGTGCCCTGACTCCACAAACACTTTGCACAAGCTGGATTTTGAATTTGATGGGGTTAATCCTATACATAAAAGTTAGATTGCGGAGGGAGCATAAGTTTCTCGTAAGAGTACCCCTTGTGAAAGAAATGTTAGTGGGCAATAAGGGATTGTCCGGATCAGCTCCAATGCAGCCTGAAAATGGGCTAAAGCATGTTCTGTCCCCAGAACATCTCTTAGAGAAAACGAGAAATCCCCACTGTGCATAAAACGCAGAGATTATTGTATATAACAAATAAGAATCGCCGCAAATACTTAGACAAACTTAACTACTATGTTACAACTCAAGAAACAGGTAGAGATATATCGGATATAAGCCTTTGTAAGATTCCAGTAAGCACAAAAACTATTTGCGGGATACAAGGATGTAAATTCATCCCAAGCACAAACTTTTCAAGCAACAATAGTTTACTGCCTCGCCATCAGGAAAATTTCCTTCCTTTATGATACCCGAACTACTACACGTCCTCCGGCACTGCGGTTAATCGATATATACTGAACGTTACCGTTCTTTCCTCTCCACTTTTGTTCGAAACCCGAAATAGATGGGAAGGACTCTGTACCACAGATGTGCAACCGATAAAGCGCGGCTCCCCATATCCTACTCTTTTATTTTATTTGAGCTAAAAGCGGTGGTGGAAATAGTTTAACGATTGCACAGCAGATCCCCCCCGAAGTCCGCCTCATCTGTAACTGATTTCTGCCCGTGGCAATATTCTCATCCTCCCGGCCATCAATCACCGGGGGTGGGATGGGGGGGCGGGGGGGGGGAGAATGGAAGGCAAAGGAAAAGAGGCGGAAAATCTGGTGCTGATCAGCGGCGGAGAAAAAAGCAGCAGGTCCGCAGGGCGGAGGGGTGGAAGGACACACACACACACACACACACACACACACAGCCAAGGGTACTCACCACCCAGGCGACGGCGGGCACATCCCATGGGGTGCGGGGCGGCGGGCGGCTACAGCCCCGCGGTGCCCGGCGGCTGCCGCATCCTCGGCGCGGCGGCCCCCGGAGGAGCGGGGCGGGCGGGAGCCGGGAGCCGGGAGCCGGGAACCGGGAGCCCTGCCGCCTCCCTCCCTCCCTCCCTCCTCCCGGTGCCGGGCTCCGGGCGGTGCCGCCGGCCCCCGCCGCTCGCTATTGCACAATCGGGGCGGGATGGGGAGGGGGGGGGGGGGGGGGAGAAGCGAAAGGAGGGGAAAGGAGGGAGGGAGGAGGGAGGGAAGGAGGGAGGGAGGGAGGGATGGAGCCGGCCCGCCCCGCCGGTGTATGGAGCGGGAGGGAGAGCCGCGATCAGCCCCCGCCGGCCGCCCCCCGCTGCCGGTGGCCGAGGAGCGCCGGAGCCCCGACGGGGCGGCCCCCGGGACGGGCAGGGAGCCCACCCCGCTGACCGCCCGGCTCGGGCGACGAAGCCCCCGTCGAGTGCTAAAAACGAAGGGGGGAGAGCCCGCTGGCAACAAGCATCCGTAAAAACGACCTGGCTATAAAAAGCAAAGCTGTGTCCGAAGGTAATTTCCCAGCGTTTGGTCCTGCAGGGACATAAACAAAGTCTGGACCTGGTTCACTGAACGCAAACAGTTCCTATTTAAACACAATACTTGCTAGAGAGCACTTGCAGTGGAGTCCTAGCAGCGGTGAAGACTTGGGGAAAGTTCTCCAACACCAGAGAGGATGGGTTCCTCTTCTTTTTAATTTTTCCTTTCTTTTCCCTTCCCACTTTTCTTCCTCCCTCCCTTCCTTCCTTCATTCCTCCCTTCCTCTTTTTCTTTTTATTTTTCTTTTTTCTTTTTCTTTTTCTCTTTTTCTTTTTCTCTTTTTCTTTTTCTTTTTCTTTTTCTTTTTCTTTTTCTTTTTCTTTTTCTTTTTCTTTTTCTTTTTCTTTTTCTTTTTTCTTTTTCCTTTTCTTTTTTTCTTTTTCTTTTTCTCTTTTTCTTTTTCTTTTTCTTTTTCCTTTTCTTTTCCTTTTCCTTTTTCTTTTCCTTTTTCTCTTTCCCTTTCCCATTAGAACACTAACAGCCAAACACAATCCCACTCAATCCCCCATTCATTGCTATCTTTCAGGTACGATAACTGGCGGAGAGCGGAAGGGCTCTGTTTCTGTAAAGGCGCAATTAATCTAATGGAGGCCTCCACATTAAACACTGGCACGGCACTACCCAAATCAAAAGATACCTGCGAGGCTTGGATGGGCTTTGCTGGCTCCTCTTTGTGTGAGGATTTGCATCGAGATCAGAGAAAGCAGGAAGAGCAGATGGGAAGAAAGCAACAGCGGTGCCGAGAGCAGTGTCGGCAGTGCCCAGGCAGTGGTGCTGGGGAGAAGCTCGGAAAGCAAGCTTTGGGGCTGGGTGTTAGCTGAAGGAGGCTGGAGGCTGCCAGCGAAGGAACGGTTTCCCCCTGCTTGGTTCCTTCCAGCAGGAAGGATTTTTTTTTAGGATTTTGTAAATAGGATGGCAGAAACCTGCTTCCATCATCACTTTCTTATCCTGCTAGATGCAACCTACGCGGCCCCGAACTGCACTGAACTGCGCACCTCCAAAGGGCCAACAACAGACAGAGGAGTGGCCTTTCGCCGTGACCACGTACCCCATCGGGAGCCCGAACTCTAATCTCCCATTTTCACCCGCTGCTGAACTTGGGCTTTTGACTGATCTCTACCTGCTCCCCATGGCCAGCATGACCAGCAGTGAGCTCCTGTCCGGGAGGCAACTTTATTCTGAATAACATAACGAGTGAAAGAGGAGACATCAGAGGCTTGGAAGCAAGTTCTCAGGTCTGTGGATAAATAAGGAAAAATAAGATGTAGACACAACCAGCTACAAAGTAACAGACCACAGGCATTAAGGTGAAATTCACCCAAGTGTATCAGGTCCCCGATTCAGTATTTTGATGGTTTTTGTGGGATCCTTGGCACCGGGCTGTGATGACTCTGAGCGGAGCGCCAGGCTGCATGCAGAGATGTGAGCCAGCGTGCAGTTCATTGACTGCTTCCTACTATTCATTCGTGTTCCAGTTCTGTAAACAGCCAAACAGCAGAAAAGGGAAACACGGCAATCTGTAAATCTGGGGGTGGGGAGGCATGAGGAGCAGAGTTCAGGTTTTCTGGTGTCAGAAGAAAGAGACAGAGGTGCCGTGTGACAGAGCAGGCTGGCTGGAGGATGAAAGAAGCTGCCGAGAAGCTGTCAAAGCTTACTGGGCCAACACTGTTCCCCTGCCTCTCTGGCAACGCGGTATCGCAGCCAGAACAAGGAGTGATGACCTGATGCCTGCAGATGTCATTTGGACAGACACCGGCTCAAACGCGGGCTAGAGGCAGCCGCTCCGCAGCTGGGAGCGGACGGGAGGGAGAGCGAGGAGGCAAGACGGGCAGGAGAGGAGCCGTCCTCACCGGTCAGGTCCCTCGCTCCTAGCCAGGGTCGCCGGCTTCAGCAGCATTTTTAGACTCTTGCTCCACATCCCCCCTCGTTTACCAGCTCCCACTGCCCACAGGCTGCGAGAAGTTTGCTGCCTACTCCTAAAGCACCCCTGCCAAGCCCTGCTGCTGTTTTCACGCCGAGTGGTGTGACACGTAGCACGACACAACTCTCCACTCTACCCCCCGACGACAGCCCATTTCATCAGCCTGTTGTTTTCCACCACAGGCAGACACCATATGAAAACACAGGTGCACAGAGCCTTGCCCAAAACGTCCACGCACCCACCTATGTCTTCCCCCTCAGCTCTTTCCCCTGCTGCTGCATCACCAAGGTTTTCGTGCACCGAGACACAGCAGAAACCTGCTCTCCGATCTCCAGGAGCTTCCCTCCCTCGCCCGCTGTTGCTGTTTTGGGCCTGCTGACAAACGCCCACAGTGCCAGGGGCTCCCCGCTTGTCAGGACAGGACTAGGAACTGTGGGCGTGAGAATTAGAAGGGTGTATTTGTAAGTTAAAAATAAAACTATTCCTTTTATTTCTGTCTTAACACAGATTCCAAGGCTCCCTGCCCATAGCTGGATGCTAGAAAACACATGCGGGGAAAGGCAGCTGGGAAAAGAGTGAGTGAGCGAGAGCGTGTGTATCTGCGAAGGGCTGCAGGGAGCAACGAGGAGGGAATTGCCCTTCACAGATCCCCACAGCTGGGCCCAGGCTCCGTCTGCCCCCCAGTGACTTGTGTTTTGTTCACCATCCCGGAGACATACCTCACAGGGTCCAAAGAAGTGCTCTCTAAGGCTAAACCCCCTGGCACGAGCCAGGAGGGACTCGGGAGATGCACGCCCGGGTCTGCTATGGACCACCCTGCCCCATCTCACATCAGTCAATTCACTTCACCTCTCTGCATCTCATTCGCAAACAGGTACAAAATTGGATTGTGGCTCCCTGGAATAAAGATGGCTCTTTATCAGCTCCCTTCTCTCACCAGACCATAACCTGCTGGAGCTGAACTCCTACTTCTTCAATCCTAAATAAGCCCTGAGACATCTCCAAGTTTACAGCTCAGGACCTCAGATTGTTGTGTGTAAGGGCATACGTGCCCGAGGTGAAGGGAGCAGTACTCATGCCAGGAGACGGAGGCAAACATTTCACTACTAAAAAAGCTGGGGGGGTGATTCCCCATCACCCTCTCAGGTAGGTGAAGGGAGGGGACAGTGGTGGCAGGTAGGGTGCGAGGAGCGCATCCTCCATCGCTGCCAGCGTACGACTCCCACATCCGTGCAGTTCCAGCACCCAAGAGCAATGCGGGTGCTCTTACTCCTTACAAATACCACTCCTGTTTTGTAAGATTCACCCGAAACCCGTGGGTACAACAGCACTTCACCGCTCGTTCAGACCACCAGGTCAATCCACCCTCAGCTCAGCGACATCCACAGAGGTAAGGAGAGGCTAAAGGGGAATGTTCAGCCATGGGAGGAATTTGGACCAGCAACCTCCATCAGGCCACAGCTTTAACATAACAGATTTGAGCTCTGTGCTCGGTCCCTTTGAGTAGGCAAAGCAGAAACGCACGAGTCCCGGGGGTAATTTGGCTAGCTGGCTTGAACTGCAAAGTCCTACATGCCTGGCCATGTGCAGAAAGTGAGATCTAGGGACGGACCTGGCTGGCAGGGACTGTGCTCGGTAGTAAGGGAAAAGGATTTATCATAGAGCTCATTAGAAAACATCTGGGCTCAGCAAATGACCTGGAATGCGACTCGGCAGCGGGGCGCTCCTCTCTTCCCGAGTCCTGAGAATGCGAGCTCCCGCAGGGTAAGACTCGAGCCAGCTGTTTCCTCTAATCCCATCAGCCTTTCCTTCAACAGGGGTCCAAACGCTCGGTGAGCGGGACAGAACGAGAAAGTCCCGTTCCCTTCCCTTGGTGACTGGGATTAGTGGTTTCTCTGTAGTGCCGTGCCAATACATTTTGGGGCCCTGGGGCAGCGGTAAAAAAAATGTACCCCTCCCATTTCTGAGCAAGTCCAAGTGTGTTTAATCACTTTATTTTCCACCTTGCCCAATTGCTCCTGCTCCCAGGCACTCCAGCCCCCTTTGTCCCTCACTCCCTCACTTCCCCAGCAACTCGGGTCATGCAAAATCCTTCTCCTATTCAGCTCATGTCTGCAGGGGCAGTTTCTATCAGGGAGGGCTGGCAAGAAGCTGTTGGGCTTCATTTGCAGGTGCCCTCTTCCCTACAAGTTCAAACACTTTTTTTTCTTTCTACTTCAAAAAACCAAGTTTCCTCCGACTCCATTACAACCTAAATCCCCTCTGATAACCATCTTATTTTCTGCTGCACAACTTCCCCCTGCTGCAATCACTCAGGACCTCTTATTATATTAATTATTTTCCTTGCAGCGCTGCCTGAAGGCCCCAGCCAAGCTCAGGGTCTCGTCACAATAGGTGCTTGTATGTGTTTAGAGACAGTTCTGGCACCGAAGCGCCTACAAACTGTCAACCAGCAGTACAAACTTAGAACATACACATGTGTGCAGGGAACATTTTGCACATTACCAAAAGGAAACCAGCACCCGCCTGAAACGGGGTGACTCAGCCCAGAGCAATATTGCACTGCTGTTGCATAGGAAGAGGCTCATGCACAAACTCTCTGGCCTTTAAGAAAAGCACCCAAAATCAGAACTCTCAGAGCGCCAGTTTCTTAAGTCCTGCTACTGCAAGAGAGGCTCAGCATTTTTTTTAAACGAGGGTAACAGAGAAAAAAGAATGTATATATGTATTCACTAACAGATTAAACTCCTCAGTTCCCACTCCACCCGCCTTACAGAATACAAATGCAAATATAATCCTTCAGGTGATAAGACGATTTTCATATTTTAGAGGGTGTGGTTCATAAAATCATAGAAATGTGGGACCCTGAGAAATCTGCTTTCATTGCTTCCCCCTCCTCCTGCCCTGAAGCAGGATCGTGATTTTGGAGTTTGTGCAGCAGATAATACTATTGCAGCCGACGAGGAACTGAATGAAACTGGCCAGGAGTCTCAGCTTATCACTGCTTTCTCGAACACACCGTGTGATCTGTGCTAGCACTGGACCGACTTTTCATCATTCTGGTTTTAATTTTGGTAACAGGCACTGCCTCAGTGGCTGCTCCAATGTATGATAAGAGTTAACATTGAAGCCTCAGTTAAATAATTACAGGCTCATCCTGTGCTCAGAGGAGTCACAATGACCTTCTCTCTCTCTGCCAGCCTACCTCCATTTATACCTAATATGGATACAAAATCCACAACTTAGCAGATAGTAAACTAGAGCCTCCCACAAGCATGTTGCCTACTAGGATGCTTTCAAAGATTTAAGGGAGTTATTTCTCAGGCCTTAAAAGAACCCAGTAAACTCCCTGTTCTGCCTGACGTGGTGCAGACAGCAGGACTATGCGGACTTTCCCATACGGTCCTTGCCGTGCACCTCCAGTCCCAGCCCACAAACGCTCCGGCAGTTCCAGCTCCAGGTTTCCACCCATCATTCAAAGATGCATTTATTGACATATGAAATACCCCAACTCTCGACAGATTATCTACGAAACCATGTCGTCGTCAGAGAAAATGAAACAAAAACCGGGCCCCGTGCCTGGAAAAAGGAGGGGGGGAAGCACACACCATCAGCCATTCCCTCAAACAAAACCAAGGAAAACAGTCCAAAAGGGAGGAGCTGGAAGAACAAAGCAGTAATGGGTCGGCACAGAAATAGGTTGTCTCACATCTGAGAACCATGCCAGGGACATCTTCAGGGAGTGTCTAACAAACAGGGTCCTTGAGCTACAAAATTCTGCATTTAGTTCATACCAGATTAAGCCACGGGACAGAGACTAGGAACAATGCAGTCAACCTTTATGGCCTTGGAAGTTTAAGAGAATTTATGGCTAACAAGAACAGTTAGATCATCTGATATGAATCCATGTGTGTTACAGGTCATTTGATTTCACCCAGTCACTCCCAGGTGGAGAACAGTAACTTGCATTTAAGACATCAAGAGTTGAAAAATCCAGCCCTTCCTCTACTAGCTTATCCCAGTCTCTCTGCTTGTAACTCAGGGCCTCCCTGCTCATCTGCATGGGTCAAACTTTGGCCTCCAGCCATTGCTTCTCATTATGCCTCTCCCTGTTAGCAGCAAACGCTTCAGTTCCTGGGGTTTCGTAACCCCTAAGTCCTTGCAATCTCTAGGTATGCTCAGTATTTGTTGCACCTCGATGTTGAACTTCACATTGGACTGTATCAAAATCTACATTGCTCCACTTTCTTTTTCGTCTACATAACAGCCCACCAAATAGCAATTATTCGTCTGCCACCATGTTTATTATTTCCTTCCAGATAATTAATGAAAATTACAGATGATACAAGCATTGCGCTGTCTCCTGAGGGACACGCGGCATCCACAGGCCCCAGAGTGCCATTGTTTTGCAAAGCAGATATGGAGCCATTAGGACATGAAACGATTTTCTTCTGTGGCCTCAGTCAACCTTTGAACTTAGAAAGATGCTGCTAAAGAGAAAGATTACACAACCCACAGCAGTTACCCTTCAGCCTAAGCCTCTTTTCCCCTTACTCCATTGATAACTACAGCTCTGTCTCCCTTACTGCGCTGCGCTACAGCGCATTGTCCTGGAGAGAAGGTGCAGGGGGTTGGTGACAGAGCAGCAGGTGACTGGAAGAAATGAAAGGGTGGATAAGAAAGCACAGAAACACTCCCCTTCCACAGCACACCTTTACCTTGTTTCAAACACTCCCCTTCCACAGCACAGTTTTACCTTGTTTGAAACACTCACCTTCCATAGCACATCTTTACTTTGCTCTTCCAGCATCTTCAGCGAGCAGAAGCCAAAGTATTTTGTGAACCTCGGAGTGCGATTCAATCCCGTGCAGATGGGTAGTGAAGTGTGGGGTCCCACAATAAACACTATATTGACTATACAGAGCTGAATTTTACTCAGGAATAAAATAGGTCTTAAAGCCATGACCAAATGGAGACAATATCGTCATTTCCATTTTACAGGGGAGAAAACTGAGGTGCTATCACAACCGGACTCCTAAATCCTCAGGGAATGCATGGCTCATGGGATTAGTAACGGGTTTGGGTTAAGCTGTTAGTCACTACTAACAACTTCAAGTGCAGCACCAACAGGGAGGAAGAATACCCTCTAAAACGTCTAAAAAGAAACACACTTCTTCATACAACAGGAGATTTATGAACTGAATTTGAACTGATAAGGGCATGACCTTTCCTAGGAAGGGGCATACACTCCTAACCCAGGGCTGGAGTCTTTACAAGCACTACCAATAAAGACTATAGATGAAGAGTGATTTATTAGTCATCAACATCGTTCTCAGCATCTTTATAAGCTACAGGAGGTGGGTATCCACCACCACAAGGAACATCCAGCTCTGAATAGCTAGCAATGCTGTACGGCTAAGTGCTGACAGCCAGAAGTCACAAGAGAAAGAGCGATCCACAGCTGAATTTCCATAAGCTATGTTCCCATTTAGTTTCAATCCCAGTTAAGCATTTCACTGTGGGTGGGCTATAGGCTGGACTCTCAAAGCAGTTAAGAGACAGTACGCATTGCATACAGCTGACTACTGGAGCTGGCGTGCCAAAATTTGCACCAGTCCCATTTACAAAGGCAGGGGAGGGGTGGGAGAGGAGGAAAAAGCTTGTTTATTTCTTACTGTCGGGATGTGTGCGGTAGGGGGGAAAAGCAACAAAACCCAGCCAGCTCAGAGCAAAAGGGTCAGCAATGCCTCACTGATTCAGAGCACTGCCGAGAAAAGTGATTTTTTTTCTAGCAGGTCATTGATCACGTGTTGCCCAGCTCTGCCACCTCTCTCTTCCAGCTAAAGCATGAGAGCTATACCTCGTGGTAGGTCACTATCACAACCACAGTCTCCTTTAGGTTACTCGCGCACCCGCTGCTTGCCTCTGCAAACAAGCATCTTTGTGATTTCTTTTGCACTGCTCCAAAAACTCGGAAGGAACCCAATAAAAACATCTGGAAAACCAATTTGTTCTCCTTTGGAGAATCATCTGTGTGAACCCCCTGGAAGAGTTGAGTTACACCATCACTGCTGTGTTTCCACTACTGGAATGATATTGGTATCTTCCCTCTATCTCAATCTATTACCTAAGTTTGTATTTAAGGTAGATCTAAGGCAGTGACTATCTTCTGGTGTTATGTTTATGTTATACCTGACACAGAGGTGTCCTATTCCATGAGATGCAAAGTAATAAATGTCAATGTTTTCTCTCCTTATCAGATTCAGATTTACACCAAAGTCAATATTGACAATCTCAGTGTCTTACACCTATTAGTGATTCTATAAGCAATCACCTGCTGGACAATAAAACAGAATTCCTAATTTAGCAGAGATTTGCCATTAAGAATTTGGGGCAATTTGAAGATAGCAAATGGTGTCAGAACATACCCTTCTGGAGTCTCCCAGGCTATGAAGTGGGCAGCCTTCCCCTGAGACTCCACGACCTGCCAAGTAAAAACACAGTCAGAAAGGAGGGCTGATCGAGTCAATGGCTCAAGGCTCAAATTAGAGCCCCAGCTGAGTGCCACATTCCCTCCAAGACTTACCACTGACCTTGGCCGCAGCTTCTCCCATCTTTAAAATGGGAACTATAAACCCTTCTACCTCCCTTAATCCCATCTGTTTAGTTTGTAAATTCTCCAGGGCAGAGACTGGTTTTTATTTGTGTGTACAGCACCACATACAGCAAGGTCCTGATCTTGGCTAAAGCTCCTAGGCATGGTTGAAATACAAAGAAATGACGGTATCTTGATCAAACATGAAGAACTCAGATAAACAATAGAAAAGCAGCTTGATATTTTTTTTCCTGCAGTCTCTGCTTTTCCGTGACTTGTTTATTCATCTCAAAGCCTCAGCAGACATCTAATCAAGCTGTTAAGAGTCAGATTTGTGGCCAGTCAAGCACTTAGGGAGTAGTTAAACGTTCAAACCCAGTTCTATTCAGCAAACAGCTTCTTTTTTTTTTCCCCTTCTCCTACAGAGTGATATGGTTTCTTTACTCACTGTATACCCACCATTTTCCTATTAAAATGGCATCGGGGTGATACGGCAACTTCTCCATTAAAAGGTCTCATTAAGTTTTGGGTAGAGACACCTGACTTTTTTAGGCCTATCTTGTTTGCACTTTTTGGTACTGATCCAAATCACGCTACAGTTAGACGAAGCAATGATTTCAGCAGGCTTAAGAAAGAAGGAAAAATGTGATAGTTTCCAGATGAGTGTATTATACTAAATTTAACATGCCTTTTGGTACTTAGAATTTCCACTTTTCCCCCTTCCATTTATGTAATTAGAAATGGAGCAGCAGGAAACCGTTCCTATTCCAGCCTCAGTTGGGAACAGTATGGTCTCGTTCCCATAGAGGGAAACAGGAGAGCTGTCCTCACAAGGAGACATTTTGCACATGGACAGGTTCAAAAATAGGTTTTGAATAATACAACTTTAATTAAACCAAAATAAATACAGGCCAATTATGTGCTAGCTATATATGCATATACATATCTCAACACAACAACAAGGCATCTGTGAAAAACAAAAAAAAATTAAGTTCTTACCCCATTTAAAGAGCAATGAAAAAATTTTAAATCCACTTTTTAAATGGTGCAATTTTTCCACACTCACCCTAGTGGATTTCATATTAATGAGCAAGAATATTTGTTCTGATTATTCTCACTCTAGCAATAACGGACACATTGTGAATCGGTATCTACAACGGTATCCTCTGAGTTCCAGGGCCAGAAGAACCAGTTGATCACAGGTCACAGTCATATTAACTAAGAATTAAGTTTAGGAAGTCATATTTGAACTAAAGCAGAGCATACCAGAGCAGGACAACTCATTACCAGGGACACTAAATAAAAACGGAACCCATCATCATGGCCCAAATGACACCGCCCTAGCTAAAGCTTTTTCTGCATCTTGACAGTCATTATATTCAGAGCGTTGCTACCGTTTTTGGTTCTCCTGTTCCTTACCCAGGTTGATGCTCTTCTCTCCAGCTGAACCCACTGGCTTACCAGACTGCTAGCATCGCAGCACAAACACACACACACAGAGAACTCAATAAAAACACTTTCCAAACCACAGAGGAGCTATGGCGCCAAAGTACATAGTTCAAATTAAAAATTGGGGCCAGATAAAATGATTCAAAATTGGGAAGAAAGAAAGAGATCCTGTTTCCAATAAGCTGTTTTGACCTGACTGATGAATGTAGTCCGGCAAGGGAGGAGGTGGAAAAACAAGGACATGCTCAAGCAAGGGTCCTGGATGGTATCACGCTTTGACAGTCTGTAATGCCGCTCTGGCATTGAAGCTATTTTATTTCACAAGTCCATTGCTCTAGGCAAGCTCTTCAGCTTCTGTTGACTCTGGGCACAGCTCAACATGTTTCTTCAGCGTGCAAGATCCACGTACAAGCGCCAGGGGGATCTGGGGGTGCAGGACTGCTGAAGTACCCAGACCAAATCTCAGTCCCCTTGCTCAGTAAGATAAGGAGTTTCTCAAGCTCTCTGAACTCAAGACTGTCCCTCAATCCATCCCCTTCCTTTTTTGGCATGGTTTAAAAAACAAACATTGCGCAACTTGTTTTCCATTGTGTTTTCCTTTCTGGAGAGGCACTTTTTTTGTCACTCTTCCATCTGCCAGCACTCACCGTGCAGCAGAACAGGCTTTCAAAAAAGGAAAGCCCCATAACAATCTATACCATTCCCTGTCTCGGGAGACATGCATTTACATCTTGTGCTACGCAGACAACATGCAGCGAGCGTAGGTGAAAGAAAAGAGGTCCTTGAGAGCCATCTCAAAAGCTAGAAAATTGTGCCGAGTAAAGAAGCAGTGAAGATGACCTCTCAAGTCAGTAGAAGAGCAGCAGGCAACATGCCACCAAGTAATTACAAGGACTGGGATAAATGTAAAGTAGAAGGGAGTACTTGGACCAGTGACTTGCCAAGGTAATAAAGAGCTTTAAATATTTGTGACCCATTCCCAGACAGTGAAACCCCTATGTTCTCCCACAGAAGAGGGGTGAAAAAACAATCAACCTAAAAGGTAAGCTCAGAGCCAGATGGCATGCGCATCTGTTTAATTCGCCCACTATACTGAGGAAGTTTCAAACCTCGGTCACTCCATGACTCAAAGCTACAAGAGACAGCACTGGCTTGCTGCAGTCACACAGGATTTGCCCTTTTGGATTCTACCTCTTTGGAGAGGACAAAATTCCAATTTTAAAGGGCAACTGTACAAACAGGACATAGGAGTATTTATATTCCACTCCAAACACCGGCACAAGCAGCAGGGGTCTAGTGGGTGATTTATGAGGTGGGAATGCTTCTTTGAACTCTACGTTAGATGGGAGTTGCCTTTCAAGAGTGGAGAGGAACACACAACGGCTGTCTTTTCTGAAGAGCTCTCACAGTGGCTTTTACCCAGGTGGTCACAGCTGCTAGGTACTCAAAATGAAGTCCCCTCCTTTCATTCTCTCTCTCTCGCTCACATACAAAGTCAACACACCAGAGAAGGCCATTTTTCTTTTATTTATTTCCCAGAAGAGCTCTTCCTTGCACTTTCCAGACACGATACAAAACAAGCAACAGAAATTTGTTTCATGTACAGAAACAGTTTGTTGGAGTATAAAGAGTTACTGGTGATCGTTACTGAAGAATGTTGGCTTATTCCAGGGGCACTTCAGTATTCCTGAGGAATAATCATTGATTTCTCCTTCCTTCCCACTGGGATAGTCTTAGTCATTAGTCACTGTTCCTGTAAAGCAAGAAGGCTTATATTATTAAAAAGCCATTTGGGTTCCTTACATGGAAGGTGCTGCATGATGTAAAGCAAGCCACTCAGCGTTGTAACATTTCCAGAAGGTAGGCTAACGTTTTCATCCTTCGCTAGACTGAGAAGTTGAGTATGGAGAAGTTAAGGAGCTATTTTCATACCAGAAACATGCCATGCTTTCATGCATATATGCCTCCGTTCTGATAAAATGGGTACTTCAAAAAACCCAACATTATCGTTCAAGTTAACTATTCAAAGATTGAACAGAAATCAAATAGAAATCAAAGCCACAAAGGGTAATACAGGCTAAATAACCTGAAAAATATGATTCTTTCCATTTCACAAGGAAACCTTAGGCTGTGTCATTCTCAGCCCTACTGTTTTAAGCCTTGGAATAATTGCTAGATGCCGATTTCAAATTCAGCTGAAGTCACAGTGACATCCACTTGATCAAATGACTTTAAAAGCCCTCAGAATATTACAACCACAAATGAGAACTTTCGTGCATTTTAAGTAGTCTCTTGGCCCAGATGAATGGGTCTTGCATTGGTGTTAGTGTTTCATGATTAACTTACTAACCCAAAGGATGGGCAGCGTGATGATCCAAGTTACAGCTACAACAGCTGCAAAATTGCTTTGTAATCTGCTGGTTATTTGGTATCATGAATGTCCTCTCTCATTCTCACTTAGGATGCAGAATTAAGGACTTGGTCCTGAAGAACCAAGAATCCAGACTCGATAAAGCCCTCAGTAACCTGGTCTGACCTCATAGCTGACCCCGGTTTCAGGTCAGATGAGTTGACCTCCTTGAAGTCCTCTCCAACTTGAACTATCCTGTGATCCTATAAACTTGGCAGATTTGGAAAACTAGAAATAAATTTTGTTCAAGTTAATCCACATTACACTTCTCTCTCTCTTAATAAAGCTGATTTTCTTGCAGAATCTCATATTTTGACAAGTTAGCATTTGAACAGAAACTGTTTTGTAAAGGAAATCCTATAGAGTTTAGTATTTTCTAGGAAAAAAACAGATGAGTGATAATGCAACAATATTTTCCATGCTCCTAACCAACAGAAATGGAATAATTTTGTAGTAATAATCCTGGAGCCGTTATCCATGACACGACATTTTGGAGAGAATTAATGACATTAACCATTAGATGGCTTCATCCGTATCTTTCCTCTCTCAGCATGTTCAGCCTCTTTGTGCCAGAGAAAGCTAGTGGAGACAGTGCACTGGAAACTATTTGTCTAGTCTTGTGCCATGCAGGCAGCTGTGCTTCTTCTGTGAAGTGTCCTTTCAATTACCTCATGCTTCGAAGGACCACCCTTGCTCCAGAGCACAGATTAGTCCTTAATCCAAACAAAATCCCTTACTAGGCTGACCTGAAAGTCAGTTTTCTGTTGCCCAACATCCCTAGTAACAAGCATCCTTGAATGAATAATGCGCTCTCAGAACACGTGAACAGGGCATTTACTATTCACATGAAGCCACAGACATGTCATTCCAGTTTCTTTTTGGAGACATAAATTGGACGAATACCCTCAGGATGGTGTGGAAAGCTAACATGTTTTGATATTAACAAATCTGGGCAGAAGAGTCATGCACTGACTTCTGAATCTGGGCCGTAGCTGGCAATGTTGTAGCAGCCACATCTAACTCACAAGTTTCTCTACATTAATATCCAAAATATTTTATTCTGAAGAAGTTGTTCAAGAATCTTGTTACTGTTTCCCTTTCTTTACAGGCAGTTGAAGACAGTATTCGTAAACAGGTATGTATGGTAGGGCTGCAGAAGGCTGGCAAAAGTTCACCTGTCAGTAAACCTAAGGAGGACCGGACTCAACTTTCAGCTCCAGATGCACCAGGAAAAAGACTAAAAAACACCTTCAGAGCTCCTTCATTAGCCAAACGAGCAATACAAGGGCAATTTTTGCATTCTGCGTACTTGCCATGAAAAGCTCCTGGCAGAATATTTTACCTCAATACTTTCTGAAGTGCTAAAACAACTATAAATATGTCCTGGTGGATGCCTCTCCACTGGTATCAGTGCAATCCTTTTAGCGGTATATGGATTTGTGGATCTGAAATACGCACACACACCCCTTTTTATTGACATACCGCAATGATACATACCATAAGAACAGCCCCAACTTTTACATGAGAAGAAATAAAGAAAATGTTAATGCAGTCAGTTTGTGGACTTAGTGCACTATAGGCAATTTGCGAGCGCACAAATGGTTCCTGATAATTAATCTATTTTTAAATATTTTATCTCAACACAGTCAGTGATAATCCTGAACTCATTTAAAATATCCTCTTCAAAACTAAAGTGTACAATTTCTTCATATTAATTACTACATCACTATCCAGCCAAACAAGCTGCAAAACTTACAAGTAATTAGTGTTTTTATGTTGCAAAAAAAAAAAAAAAAAGCCCCACAGAAGATCAAAGATCTGCTTCCACAGGCAGATCGACCTGACATGCCTCTTCCTAGTTCACCTCTTTCAAAGTCTAAAGACAGAATCTTACCATTAGTTTAGTTTTTCAGCTTTTCTAACATGTATTTTTACTATACATGTTTTCAGGTTGTGGGAAAACCTACCTGCAGTATCTGTTAAACTAATTCTGTGTATTCAATCTAGTAAATTTACTGCTAAACACACCGGACATTAAAAATTTCTGAAGAGCAGGAGAACCACCCCTGCTTCGGCAACACAAGTTTCTTCTTACTAGTGCTCTTTTGGGAAAGGCAGAGGAATATCCATTTAAACGGTGTCTAGGTGTACTGTTTAATGCTAACTTATAACAGTTACCAATTAATAGTAACTAGTACTGATACTTACCTTTACAAATTTACCATGGAGAAGATACTGAGACTGGAAGTCATGTTGACAATTGGAATAAGCCATTCCTAACCCCATCCCTGACCCAAAAGCGATAGGCCATGTCTTTCCTGTGGGGGAAGGCAAGCCGAGAGGAAAAGTTAAAGTCAAGAAAGCTGTTCGTTTCACACGACAGTGATAGCATTGTTAAATACGCACCAAGAAAGGATAAATTACTGGAAGATGCATATTAGGCATTTTCAAGTTCTATGAGTCCTAAAATCGCCTAAAAACTGGAACACTTCAGAAGAACAACAAGAATAACAATAAGGTATCGTATTTAGAATCTAATGCAGAACAAGCTCTGAATTCAAGATATTACTGACAATTATTCTGTTACCAAAAATAACTAAAAAAGAATTTAGATCAGTTTTAAAACCCTAGCAAGACTGGCATAAACTGATGTCTAGGCACACGGCTCCAGTAATTTGACTCAAGGTTTCCTGCAAGTCCAAGATTTGAGTAGGAGCTTCAAGAGATGCCACGTGTAGCAACCTTGTTACACAACAGTTAGAGGTTTAGGTAACTCCGTTTCATCTGAAAAAAAACATGACCAATAATGAAAGAATTGTTCTAAGATGCTGATTAAATTTTACATGCCTCAAAGATTCCTTGGTTTTAAACTGCACCTACAATAGACAGAAATGAGGAGACCAGGCAGTCAAGATTACTGCAGTACTTACTTTTGAAGAAGATGACTGAGAAAACAATTCCTAATCCGAATCCAGCACCTGTAAAAAGAAATGCAGTGAGTGAGGACTAAGATAATGCAAAGTCATGGAAAATGATTTAGTTCTTTACAGTAATTCTCAGGAATATCAGACTACATGTTATTTCAGCACACCAACCAAAAATGTTCTTAAATAGCAATTCTGAAAAAAATAATTCTTGCTTTCTTAAGTAACTGTAAGCAGTTAATTCAGATTAGAATTCCAACAGATACAAGGACACTACCAGAAAGATTTGGGTAACAAACCAGACTGTCATCCCAGGGAAAGTTACAGAATTTCTGTCACCATCTACAATGTGGAATTAAGATTTATTTGGCTCATTGTCAGCAAATGAGAAACACTTAAATGAAAACTTATTGTGTCCTTGAGCTTTAGATTTTGCAGATGAATATCTTATTGTATTTCGTTTATCTCACTACTTTAACTACTTCAATGTGTGTCCTGAGGGCAGAAAAACTTTGATGCTTTGTGTTACCCTATACCTTGCAAAAGAAAGCTCCAGGCTGCTTATCTTTCACATCCACAACATTCATTATGGAGCATATTTAAACACATTAGGAATGAATGACTTTTCACATCCTTATACTATATATAGAAATAACTGCAGCAGTTGAAAAAAATTCATCCAGCACCATTAAAACACTCAGTTGGCATATTTAAAAATAATTTCTGCTTTCCTTGGAAGGTGTGCTTATGATTTTTTGCAAGTAGTCAGGCAAGTCTGCAAAACTCTTCTCCTGACTCGATAAATGTAACAGTGAAAACTTGGAGCTCAGTGGGTAAATTCTACCTTTAATTATATCCACTAAAGACAAGAATTTTAGATAAGGCGCAGAACTACAAAAGTTTAAAAAATGAAAAGAAAAAACCACTCATGCATATGCTCATTAAAAAAATACCTAACAGGTTTATTTTGCAGTAAACACATCCTGTTATGGGTTTCAAATCTCTCCTTCCAATACAAGGAATCTAACTTAAGTATAATCAGTTTTATTAATTAAAAGACATCTTTTTTTTTTTTTTAATAGTCCTAAAAGCATGTGAACCTTATTTAAGCTCCTGTTGAATACATTACTAAGTGGGTTGAGTCCAGAACAATGCCAAAGAATCCTATACCCTCTTGGCGTATAGGAGCATGTTCCCTTTTTTTAAAGTTTCCTTCTGCTCTTTAAACCTTTTTCCTTGCAAAAAGTATACTAATGGTAGCTCCTACTGAGGCACAGATTATTGAAACAATACTTACTGCACCACCTAGTAAATTAACTAAGCACCCCACGTTTTTCATTGATTAAAAAAACCCTCAAATATTAGAACAGAGATGACTGAACAGATGATCCGAGCAAGCCCCCTTATGTTTACTTCCCTGTTAGGACTTCACTACCCATATTTTCTGAGAGCTGGAAAGCAGAGTTGCTTTTGAAAACTCTTTTCGTTTTACTACAGATTTTCAATTGTGACAGAGGTAACTACTTTACCAGGTCATTATAACTTCAGACTAGGCTTACAAAACATGCAACTGCTGGGAAGAACTTTGACAGCCTGCCAAGTGGTCCTGACATAACTCCCCCAGACATTTTAGAATCGGAACATTTTGCAGAAGGTCAGGTTTTCACTCTAATCATTTGCACAGCTAAGGGAAAGTCTCAGTTCCTTAGATGTCTGGTCAGAGCTTCAGGCTTTTTCTGCGTTTCAGACAGTAAGAGATACACTACTCGGAGCATCTCATATAAACAGCTAACTCCTCATCCCGTGTCTCTGACCGGCATTTATACGCAGACTGGAAGAGACATCATGCATTACTAAGAGCAGCAGTTCATCTGTGCTAATTCCTCCACTCCCCCTCCCCAAGTAGAGCCTTCCTTCTGTACCTTTGCTATAAAACAGCTGGTGTTGGCTCTCGCAGAATGTTTATGCTATTAAGGATAATTACTATCTTCAAGAATTCATCCAACAGACAACTGTTTGGCCCTCTGACCTGACTCCCTCTGCCAGTCTTTTCCTACGATACGTAGTTACGCTGCCTGTTTGGTTTGGGCTGTTGGTCTGAAAAGGACTTTCTGGGGGTAATTACTTTCCGTTCAGACAGCACTAGGCGTTGTTTGAACTGTCCAGTTCAGAAGGCCTGTCATGCAATGAGCGATACTGGTTCTACGCTTCCTGTCCAAGAAAAGATCCCCTCTGCCAATCCAAACAGTTTAGCTAATCAATGAGAAATTATTTACAGGATGACAAATTCTGCATCATCTCGATGCAGAGCCCAGGCAGTTTCTAATATCACCACATTTTCCACGTTACCAGTCAAACCCAAATTCTTCTCACCAGTGTGGTGGTAAACTGTTTATTTTCTTAAGAAAAGTCTGCACTAAGGGAGCAGCTATAGTTAATACAGTTTCTTTCCATTTACATCCAGAAATAATCATTATCTTGTATTCTCTTCACCTCCTTCAGATGCTCTCTCACATTACACCCCCGTTTGCAAGGGCTCCACACAGATGCCATCAATATTGCTTCCCGTTGGCCATGGTGGAAGCTACAACATACACTTAAAAGGTGAAAAATTTATTATTTCTGCCAACTGCAATTCAGCCTAAGCCTAAAACAAAACCTAGGTCTTCCCCCACACTAATATCCAACACCGCTGTTACGCAGATGTGGTCCAGCACGACTGACTTGTTAAGACAGAATGGTCTCCCCTAAGAAAGCTTTTTTCTGAAGTAGTGATAAACCTGGTTTAGGGAAGGGATTCTTCTTTTTCACGAAAATGTACAGTGTCAATTTTAGAGGCTATCACTGCACCCTGTTCCAGCAGGAAGGGGAGTACAATGGCTGACTAGTTTAAAAAGATGATGGTAAGATATCTAAGGCATTGCTTTAAGTAATGAAAATGCTACACAGAAGTAAAGGAGGAGATCTGACAGCTAACGGGTTTTTTTGTTCTCTGTACAAGAAGGCAACTTGAGAAACAAAGCCAAGAAAGTACCTTAGCTTTTCTCATCCCAAAGGCAGTTCATTTCATTCCTTTGCTTACTGAGGAACAGACTACAGTCTATGCTGAAAACCGTTACTGGTCACAACCCCCAGTCGACAAGAAATGCTCAGATCTGCCCCCTCATGCCGGCCAGCGCACATACAGCATTTGCTCTTTCCTACTTGGTTTTAACGTTTAAGCATTGGTTTTAACTTAAAACCAGAAGCTTTAGCTACATTTAATGTCTTAGCCCATCTGGTTAAGAATCTATTTCTGTGGATAGTTTGTCACTCATCTTCATTCCACTAGAAAGTATTTGTGGTTATGTGGTCATTTCCTGTGTCTCCAGGACCAAGGGGGAGCTAAACCATCTTGCCTTGGAAGCGAAGTAATGCGTTTCACTTTAATTCTATATAAAGTTACACCAGAGATAAACAATGGCAGAGCTGTTGATGAGTTTTACAGGTTTAAGTTCTCACATGCTCAATTTCCTTTTAAAGAGGCAACATGTTGCTTCAAAGAGCCTCCCACCTGACCAGGGGACACTCGGTCTGCAGCTGTTTCTACTAAAGATCAGCACCTCTAGGCCAGGCTTTAACTTCATAACAATAAAACATGAAAGGTTTATCTTACAATAAAAACAAACGAACATGGAAAAGCTAAGGGCTTGATCCAGGCTGGGCACATTTTCCCTCCCTTTCTTGCATGACAGACTCTTTGGAGGAAAAGGCCACAGGAAAGAGTACAACGCATTTTTCACCTCCTCTGACAGTTTAAAATGTTTAACTAGAAAAACAGCCTCTTCCACCCTACATCTATCACTTCAGCTTAAACTCATTTACAGTCAGTGTCAACAGGGGACAGGACAATTCTGTGGACATCTTACTCCCACTCTCCAGTACACCTCCCAGCCGTAAGGACCAGCACAGCCACACGGAATTGGTATTAGGCAGAAGGCCCAGTCTCCGAAACTTTTTCATTCTACTTTTTTGGCTCATACACCTTCCAAGAAAAATTACACAGTACCTCAAATCAATCTAACACACAGAAGAGCACGCGCCGTATACCCAACAGGACATCATAAAAGTGTCTCAGAGAGAAACACAAATCTCCAGGATGGGCTCCTGCCCCATAAGAACATCTGGGAAAAGCTTCTTCTATAAATTTAATCAACAGTCCCTCCAACAGCGATACTACATGGTCCTTTCCTAGGCTACCCAAGTAGCTATGGCCTGAAGCAGCTATTAAGACTGCCACACCTAGATATGCTTTTCTTCAATAGCTCGAAACTTAAAATAGAAGGATTAAAATATGCTTGTTGACATCTGGCAAATGTGTTGCTGTTACTATAACAGCTGGAAGTTTTTAAATTACTTAATAGTTTTCTTTTTGTCATAAGAGTATTTTCCTCTGCCATTCCTTACTCACAAATACAAAATAGAAAATTTCAACCTCCTCTCCTTCAGATTCTGTTATTTTACAATTAAAAGAACTAAATGATTGAAATAGAACAAAGAAGGAGCTCCTGGAAGATCGCTTCTTGTTCTAAGAAAATAGCAACCACTCTGTACAGACAAGACTCTCTAAAATAGGTCACGGACTTGTCCCAACAGAGAAGATTTCTTCCCGACTACGAAGCGAGCTTCCCTTAGGATCAAAAAAATCTATCGAGCTCAGTTAGTTTCTCTCTGGGGACAGTGACAGCAACAGCTCTGAGGTCCAAGAGCAGATCTCATCCACGGGTCTGATGCACTGGACATTTCAAACGAGCACCAGCTCAGTCCAGCACTAAAATTTGTTTTAGGTAAGGAAATACACAAGTAAAGTCAAGATCTTCAAAACAAACAAAAAAGGCAAGCAACTCTCAAAACTATATTCTCCCTCCAGTTGTAGGGTGTTCCATCCTGCACATTTCCAATCCCACTTTGACAAGATACATAGATAATTATTTTGCAAAAAATGGGGAGGAGAGCCTTCTTCATACACCAAGGCAGCACTTCGCACCAGTTTGAAATCTGAGACCATGAAATCACTTATTTACAGAGAGAATTAATTTTAAGCAGACTCTTAGCAAGGTCTTTCATGGCAGGAATCAGATTTTCTTCAAACACCGACTTTGAAGCTTTCATTCTCATCTCCCCCGTTGTGTGGATTGTTTACACAGCAGACAGAAAAATGAGCAAGGCCACTAGAAGAAAACATCATGAAACTATATACCAAGTACTCGAGGAAGAAGCAGGAAAAAAGTGCGTTTTGTTTTATTCTAGCGTTTGACTGTAGTAACAGAATATTTGGAATGACAGAATATAAATATCCAAATACCGTTATAATATAAAAATCCCGACATGCTTTCAGGGGCCACTTTCACCCTTAAGCACTCCTGCAGTTCAGCCGCTGCCCACACCTCAGATAAACATCAGCACTTTTGCAGATGGACACACAGCAGTGGAAAGCAGCATTGCTAGCCCATGATCTCCCAAGCAAACAGAGCGATAGTCTCGTAGCCAGACCAGAAACTTTTCATTCCGACACCCGGTGAATGAGTCGGTGAGGTGAGAGGGCACATGCATTTCCTCCCTCTTTTAAAAGGAGGAGTAGAGTGGAACCTGCTCTTTGAATAGACAACACAACAAAGGATATCATCAGTATTGCACCAAGCTTTTAGACAAAACCAGGGTTGCACTTGCTTTAGAAACACATATATAAGAAATCAGCAAGCTACGCATAATATGGAAAATACATCTCTGACAGAAAACTCTACCTTGTCTTACTGCAATAAAATATCCCACTATTGAAAACAATAGCATTGCTAAAAAGCAGAGTTCTGGTGGAGTAAACACATCCACATTCAGGGCTTTTGCAACCTAACTAAGGGTTGGCAATCATGCTTCTTCACACCCATCCAACATAGGTTGACCATTACTGACGTCTACTGGCCCGTCTAAGAAATAGAGGCAATTTAGAGTAGGAAGTGTTACAGTGGCATCTCACTGGCAGAAATGCTAAGGAAAGAAGCCTGATCCTTCTCAAATCTCTCGCTATTAATTTATTATCATCAAGGATGTTCCAGCAGCCCCAAAAGGATTTTCCTCAGAGAACAGGATCTGCTATAACAAAGATCAAAGAGTTGTTCCCACCTACTGCTGTAACATCTCAAGGACCAAACGAGTGCTTTAGGATATCACTTGGCTAGAGTCCCCCGGACAGCGTCACTGTGTGCCACCTCCCAAAGGCGGCACAGCTGGCACCTTACCAATGCAGAGGACGAGGAAGTCCGCGCACTTGGATTCACTTCCAGCAGAGGTGATCTTACGTAGTCTGGGGTTTTAAACAGCTGCACTATCAGACAGATGTCACAGCTCTTCTTTCAGGTTTTCTCACACACCAGAAGCATTGCCAAGAACAGGCTGAAGCAAGGGTCGAGCAGGGCTTCCCCCAGCGTCGCTCACGACTTTGGTTAGTGAGCGGATTGGGCACACCTAGGCAGGGCAGAGTTTCCTGACTCAGTTGGACAGCCAGCCAAGAGGAACAGCAGGACACAGTGCAGTCAGGAGAAGAGAGACCTGGATTCCTAAAGCTCTTCCAGTCTTTTTCTCCCAAAAGAAGATAATAGTCCCTTAATTTGTAGATAGTCATTGTATTCAGAGCTCTGCTAACAACAAAACTAAATATTGCTGTTAGATTTTTGACTAAAAGCCTATTCTTGGAACAGCATTTGTCCACCTCTTCCAAATAAAACATTTTTTCGTCGGCTGTATTGCCTCCCTGCACAGCCTAAGCCATAAGCAGTTAATATTTACACTACTTGGTCTGCTGCAAGATACAACTAGTAGAATTGGATCTTCTCCTGTACGACAAAGGAAAATAACTGGGGTTACAAACAAAGCTCACATAACAATGCAGTTGTGTGCTCGCATAATATTCGTGTTCTCCAGTACTAAAAACAAAATCCCAAATGAAGAACAAGTCTTTTGACCTGGTAGCTAAGATTGGATAGCCACATTACAATTGCCAAGCAAAAAAACCCACTTCAAAACAGGAATTTCAGGATTTTTGTATATTTAGAGAAAGTCTAATCCAGTTTTCAGAAAGTATAATCAAGTTTTATCATTATATAGACTGACTTTATCCTATTCATAATCATGTGAAGGATTATTTAAAACTACTGACATTGCAATCCATACAATGATTCTTTCTGAAATATTCAATCTGTGGAATGACACAAACACCACAATTTCACCCTTGCCATTAACAGAAACAGCTATTCAAGCTGACCAGATGATGCAAGCCAGAAGAAATCATGTAACAGTTGCAGGAGAATTGAAAGTGCTCTTTTCTCTTAAAAAATTCCTATTAAATGGGAAGTAGAAGCATTTTATTTTCAGATGTCAAAACAGAGGATTAGAGGAAAATGAACATTACTACACTGGGTTATTTACAAGCTTCCAGGCTGAATGTTGGTCAAACACAGACATATATCAAAACATTTGTCTCCTGCAAAAAAAATGAACTTCAGCACAGCAACTTAACACACAAGCCAAGAAGTAAACGGCTTTCCTAGGATTACTTTTCAGTATCAGGTAAATTACAGTGTTCAGCTCATTTAAAACTACAACAGCTTCAAAACAAACCAAGACACACAGGCCCACAACCTCCCTCCCCTTACACACCTACTCTTTATTGCCTCCCTGTTCCCTGGAAACGGCATATAATAATAATTTGTCCAAAATTATAGCCTCACAGAGAAAAAACAACTCTGTCAGTACTTCGTGAGTAATTGTCTTTCCACATAAACAGGCATGAACTATCAATCAGTTAAACAAACAAACCCTTTAAACAGAGTTTGAAGCCAGTAGGATGGAAGAAGACCATAATACTATTTACTTCCCCATCCCTTCTCTGCAGAGCTCTACTGATAAAAAAGAAGAGATGGTTGTGAACCCTGGAGAGGACACAGTTTATAAGGCTTTGCAATCTGGAAAGAAAAAGAAAGTCACTGTAGTTTGTGTATCCCTCCCCACACACAAAACGAGCAACTTTTCTCATAGGTAAGAAAAATCACTATCAAGAAGAAAGACGGAATAGAAAGTTAAATAATTTAAATGACTGCACAGTTGAAAAGTCTTGAGAATGGTGCAAAGCTGGAGTCAGCATGATCTGGATCACCCATGAGGGAAACCGCCTGGTTAGCCAAAAAAGCACAACTCAGCCCACTACATACAAAACACTGTGGCTACAGCTAAACTTAGAAAGGGAAGGCGAACAAAAATACCAAGACCCATCCTCTTCATTACCAAAACAAATAAATGTCAGAACTAATAAAAAGGAGGTGAGCACATAAACTCCATTTAACAATGTTTTGATGTTTTGTGAAGGCATGCAGAGGTTTACAGTACTTAACTCTTTGAAATGAAATACTGTCTTAAGAACACCCGACAACATATGATTTTGAACAGGAAAAAAGAGTTTTAATACTAAATTACAAGATGCACACAGGTAGTGACCAGGAGGGCAAAAATATAATACAGCGTTTCAAAAGATGCAACATAAGATAAATCTGGATTTTGGACATTTTAGTGGCAAGAGATCAAGTTTCTTGCAGGAGCTTGATCTCCAACTAAAACAGTACATCGTAACTACAAACAGCACAGTCAACTGTAAACCGGCTTAAGCAACTAAAGCCTGACACACTAAGACAAGATAGGACAGGCTGCATAGCCCCCAGCTATTATTTAATACTATTTTATACTATTGCTAATAAAGTCAACCTGATAGCTGCTACATCCCCTTCTCACTCTCTTTTGTTTCCCACGTCCCTCCAGACCTCAAATTAATCCACGTGAGTTATCTGTCTCTATACGTCTCACAGCCACTGGAAAACTGTCATGCATGCAAGGCTTCAGAAATTCAGTGTTTTTCTTTATTTACAGGGTCTGGAATGGGAAAACATGGGGCTAATCACAATGCTTTTCCCCAGCCATTGGCTGGAAAGATCTGTCTTGCAATAGCGCTCAGGAAGGATGTAAAGGACGTACAGGAAGGAAACTGCGGCTATCAAAAGGAAGAGTCCGACAAAGAAGTGAGGATTTGGTAAAATTCTATATACCACATAACAAGCAACAAAATTCTTAAGCAAAAAAGTTTATTTTCTTTATTCTTTCTTTCTTTCCAGTTTTCAACCACCCTTGATAGTTTATTGGAAACTCCAGCAAACTTTGCAGTAATGTTACAAAAACAATCATCACAACCACGCGTGTTTTTAAAGTCCCTGCAGAGAAAACAATTTCCACTGAGAGAGTCTGAGAAAGTCTGTGTTGTCAGCACTCAGTTCACAGTTTGCATAGCTAGGCCACCAACTCACTCCACATTTAAAGGCCATCATCATCTTCGGTCACAAAACTACTGGAGTATGAAGCAACTTCTGGGTTGCTCTGACTTCCAAAGTTCATACAGAGTCATTTGTCGTTAATACCATGGAGGAGGCTGTCAGCACAGATGCTTCAGTATTGATCAATAGTAAAAGCACACAAAACAGAAAAAAGCTATGACACATGAAGAGAAACACACGTCTGAGGCCATCACACTGAGTTTAGTGCTAAGGATAAAATTAAAGAGCTGCAGCCCGTATGCCCTTTTTGAGCAAACTAATGAAAAACAGGTATTTTACTGAGACCTCTACTCAATGCCATCATGAAGCTAACACTGGGAATCCTTGGTCTAGAGCACTAGCGCAAAGTGTAAGTGCATTTTCTTTCTTCTGATGTCACTTCAGAATGGAAGAAAACACGAAATTAAAACAAAAGGCCTGCTGAAGAGACAGGCTGCATCGGAATCAACCCTGTGTCCACTTCTTTCAGCCTCCCAGAGAGACTTTCCATGTACAGGATTCCTACATGTACATGTACAGCTGCAGCACAGAACAAGTTCTTGTTTATCATTTGGCATACTTAATATTTTATGATAAAGCAACCAATGCTATGGAAACATAAACATATCTGGATACGTTTGTCAGACAAACCTGAATAGAATTTCATAAGGCAAAACATTGCTCTGGAGCACTTGACACTTTTCAAAGGCCTGTTATAAACAATGGAAGTTTCAGTTTACTTAAAATTATTAAACATCTTTTCTAATGGAAAAGTATTAGGCAACTAAAACCCCGAGTTTCTCATCAGCTTTCAAGAATAAGGCCACTACAGCAACAAGAAATAAACATTCACATTTCTCAGATATAATTTATGGTTCTAAGAGAGACTTCTGCACAACATGGAATGCATACCTTTTGCGTCAGATACTTTACTTCTTGCTCCATACATTGCATTTAAAGATTTCCTTTTGTATACACATTTCATAAAGCCACAACCTCTGTCTAGTCCATTTGCCAGCATATCACATGAAGAGCACTGAACTGCGCATACACAATTACAACCACTCATAAAACTCATCGTTCTGAGTGAAATGTTATGAATGGTTTGTTGTAGATCTGAAGCACTGCAGGCGTGTGCATAATCCTAACTTTGAGGACAAATGCAGGCGTGTGCATAATCCTAACTTTAAGGACAAATAAGTGCAGAAGAAAATCAACAGAATTGTTCTCCTATGTAAAGAAGAGGAACAACTGTCTGCAGGGTTGGGACACCGGACAGGAAGCTTCTCAATGTCAAACTGCGCACACTGTACCGAGTAACACATGCCAAAGCTATCAGCATGTCATGCTGCGTATTGCTTTTAATAAACACAGCCCACCTCGTACACTGAGTGATGTGAACAGCTCTGCAGAAACAGATTTCGAAAACCAAGCCGTCGTCATAGCGAAACTAAAGGCGGGCAAGGTCGCGGCACTGAAGGACCCGGCTATGCCTACCCGGGGCCCATTCATTCAGGACAGGAGGCGTCCCGCCGGCCGCAGAGGTCAGCGCAGAGGGGGATTTCCCACAGAAACCTCTCATTTTCAACAGAGGGAGTAACCAGAGGCCAAACACGACCCTCCGCTACCGGATCGTGGGTAAGACGGGGCCGGGCCGGGGAGAAGAGCCCCAGGGCGGCCGTGGCAGCGGGCACAGCGGTGGTCCGTGCCCGCGGCCAAGGTCACCTTGTCAGGCCCGGGGCTGCCTGGGTGCCTCCCGCCGCACCGGTCCCCGACACCCGGGGGCAGAGCTGCCCTGCGCTGAGGAAGAAGCTGCAGGACAGCACGCCGCCCCACCCAGGCCCACAGCACGGCGAGGCCCCCGCCAACCTAGGCCGGGCCCGGAGCGGCAGGGGGGCACCGGGCCTCACAGGGCCCTTCCTCGCCGGGCCCGGGCAGGTGGCGGCCCTCCCAGCCCCGGGCCGCCCGGCTGACCGGCGCCGCTCCTCCCCGGGTCCTCCCCATCCGTCCTGCCCTCCCCACCCTTACCCAGCTTGACGGCGGAGTCCGCCATACACCGGTCCCACTTCCTGCCCAGCTCGCCCTCCGACGCCATCTTGGCCGTCCCCTCCCACCTCAGGCCGTGCCCTCGTCTCCTCCCCCACCCAACTCTCGCGAGATCTGCCGGCGCGAGGAAGCGGCGGGGCGCCAGATCTCGCGAGATTTGCCCCCGTCCGCCGTTGTCAAGGTTACCGGCGGGAGGGCGCGATGGCGGCCGCGCTCGACCTTGGGCCCGGCCCAAAAGCCCGTTTTTCCCCGTTGGCCCCGGCCCACCATAGCCCTAGCCCTTCCTGCGCCCCATCTCTTCAGGCAGGGCTCCTGCTGTGTCCTTGTGAGGCCTCGTGTCCCTCAGCCCACGGCAGGATCCCCTGTCCTCTCAGAGGCCCCCGGCTTGGGCCTTGTCCACCTGCTCCCCCTCAGGGCTCTCACCTCATCCTTGGTAAGAGCCGATCTTTGCTGCAGGGTTGGGTGTATCCCGCTGGATATGCATTCCCATGTAGGCTTTCCCTCACTGAGGCTCATAGAGGTGCTGCATCCTACACAGCTCCTGTATCTTTGCAGGCTGTCCTCAACGTCTCTTCAGGACCTGAAATGAGGTACAGGTGTGGAAAAAACCCAGCTGTTGCCAATCCCTATCGATGTCCCGGGGATTGCCTCTTTTACTTAAGAGCAACCTAGGCCCCACACCTGCTTGGTTAGTTGGGAAAAGGAGATGAATAATATCAGAAGGAGAATGTCAGTGTTGAGAAGTTATGAGTGCTAATATTAGAGTAAAGAGGCGTGGGAAGGATTCTCAGTGATTTGTGGGTCTTTGGCATGTCCTGAAGTGCACTACAGCCTTGTCAAACCAGGAACGTAAGTGTGAAGAGTTTCAAACTTACTGTACTGAACTTTATATTGCAAATGTTGTGTAGGCTTGCTGGAAGTCATTCTCCAGAAGCCTTGTGAAAAAAACAGAGTGTTTTTCAAGTAATAATGTCCCCATTCACACTTGGTAAGGCAATTTTTAGCTGTGATTACTTGCTTTGATTTCTTCAAGCTCTGATGGTTTTCTTTATCAAGTTGGAGAGGAGGAGGCGGCTTTAGTACTTTATAAAACTGAAAGTTCTTTAACAAATCAAAGACTAAAGCAACAAATAGAAGTCAAAAGTCACTGAAGTTGCCAAAAATTTCTGAAGTTATTACTGTGGTCTTTCATTTATCTTAAAAGTATAACTGGTTTTGATCTAGTGCAATGACGGAAGATTTTTCCTATATTTGGTTTAGTTCAACTCCTTCACATATCACTAAACAATCACAATTGTCTATTATTTTGACTTAGTTAAAAAATCCAAATAGCTTTTTTTAAGAACTTTTTGAGAAGGCATATGGTTAACCTAAGCCCTTGCAGGTTCAGGAGGTTTCCCTGGAGAAGGCAGTCCTTCTATAAAGGGAGCCTCCTTTTCTCCTCCTCCCCCTGCCATTTACTCAAATCAGTCTGCATTGCTGCATAGTCAGTATCACAAATAGAACCACACATCAAGTTACTTATAGAAATATCAACAGGATGAAGCACGCTTTTTTCCCTGGCTGGATAAAGAAGTGTTTTCTGAAACCACTCACCTAGTGGTATGTCCCAGTGTGCCAGCTGCACCCTCCCATTTCCAAACAGCTCTGGAAAGCATCAGGAGGCAAAAGATACCTGAAGCCTCTAGATAATTCTTTAATTTTTTTTCCCCAAAATTGAATTCCGGAAATCAGTGTTTAAAATCAACCCAGAAATATAGTCTTCTCTGGCAAAAACAAATAACCAGGCACGGGCCAATGTGTAGTCTCACTTCACACTTACTCACTTTCAGACTGTTAAGCTTGCTGGAAAGCAGTGTTTCTTCGGGGATGAAGGAAGCGGTGGTGAGCTGTTGGGCTGTAAGGCGCTTCATAAAGGGTCGCATCGCTGTGTAATGGGGTCTGAATGTATTTTGACAGCCTTGCGTCAGGAACCTGGTGCATTAAACCCTTTTTAAGGAGATGGAATAGTTCAGTGTAATTGTTTTGAACGTCCAGCTTCCTTCTGAGAAATCAGCCTGCTGCTTTTAAATCCTGGAGTCACTGAGTGATCAGAGGGGGCTCTGGAAAATGTTATCCATTAAGGATCTAGAGCACATTCTCTGTACCCCTTCCCCACCCCAGGGAAAAATGAAGGCAGGAGGGAATGTGTCCAAAGACAGACTTTTCTCTCCATTGCTATAGTTACTTGGCAATTAGACCCTCTCAGCGTAATATTGAGTATTTATTATTGTATGACTCCAAGGTGATGTTTTAGAACATGCGGTTTTGAAAAACCTTTTTTGCATTTTAGAGCCCAGCGTGTGCCGTCCCAGGGTTCCTTCCCTCCCTTCTTCCCTCACACTCTCTTCTTTCTTTCCAGTAAATAAATATCTGAAAAAATAGAGGAGGCTCAAATGAAGCCAGAAAGCTTCAAAAATCCCCACCTTCCTCTGATGGAAGTCAACTTTTAGTGGGTTCATACCTTGTATCACAAGTTTCCTTAACTATATACCTAACTTGAATTGTGTATTAAATTTGTAAGACTACTCACCGACTAAAAGCGAGGCATTCTTTTAAATACACTGCTGGTTAGTTTTTCAACAGATGGCCATCAAAGAAACAAGTAGAAATGGGAATCTAAGATGAATAAGTACCACTACTGTTCTTCAAAAATGCTATTTCTGTGGTGCTTAGTGAAAGCCACGTGGAGGGCTTGCAGAGGGCATGTCCATGCAAGCACCTGGTCTGGGGCTGCACCGGCTGGAATTCAAAGGCCCTTTTCATCATAACAGACTTTCTTTTCTTCTTACTGTTAGCCCTATTTGTTACATAGTGTAGTATAGGATGGTTCACCCTCACCCTAATAGTTTTTGTTTTAAAACTTCCAAGCAAGTTTCTTTTAAATCTTCATCCCCAGGATGAGTGTATCGCCTCTTATCCTGTTTTTTCAAAGAATCCTATAGCATCCCTCCTGTCAGTTCCCCACTGGATACTAATATCTCCTCTTTTCCAAAGAATACACATGTAAGTTCTCCCATAGTTTTAAAGAACGTGGATTGCCTCCCACACATGCATTTATTATTTTTTTCTGCCAAGAGTAGCAGTGATCTGCATAGGATGACAGCAGTGTAGGAGTTTTCTGCTTGAAATGGTTGACACAGCCTTGGTAGTGGGCCCCCATTTCGCTGTCTGTACTTCCAGAACGCTTCTTTCACGTTACAGAGAGAATCAGACCTGGGCAGGAAACTTCAACTCTCAGTCTCCACTCCAGTTTGTTCGGGTTTTTTCCTCGCAGGTACAAGCTGCATTCACCAGCAGATACCGATGCTTACTTTTCTCTTTGAAAGCCTTCTTGCTATCCAAGCAACAACAAAAAAAAGTCTAAGTCCGAGTCTGAGGAAAAAGAAACCCCTCCTCAGCAGGACTTTGCCCTAAAATGGGAAAAGTGCCAGAGACTCCATTAAGTCTACTTTGCTATTCTTATTGATTTTATGTGGAAGGCAGTCGGATACTGTGGGGATGAACAATAGTCTAAAGGCTGAGGTAGACTCGCATTAGGAGAGACAGCTTGTGATGCAGAGTGAAATATCATTCAGTCTTTTCATGGTGATCACATTCACGTTAATAAGCAAGTCCATTTTGTGTCTGTGCTAATGTATTTTCATGCCAGTTTTGCAAAGCTGATGTAATGTTATATTCAGCAGTGTGGTACTGCTGGTTACAGTTGTCAGGTACGGCTGATTGAAGTGGAACTTTGAAAAATGGAACAAGATGTGTCACAGCTCGTTGTGCTAATTCTGCTTTTAGCTGCTTTTGCCGTGTATATGAAGTTTGCCCCAAAAATCTCTGGAGGAAAGCACTTGCATGGAAAGACCGATCGGAGTTTTTGCTAACTCTTAGGTTACAGGCATAAGCACCACTATGACATTTCTCGTCTTTTTGATGTGTTCTATTTTGTGATCATTTTTTAGTTTAGTAGTAGAAAAAGAACTCATGCTCTGTATTGATAGTTTTTCTAATGAATAAGCCTGTGAAAGAGGGCTATTTTTCAGCCCTTTCAGTATGTTTTTCCATTTGTCCATGTCACTGGCTAATTCTATACAGATTCTAACTAGTGAACCGTGACTATTGTATTAAGAAAGAATCCAGGCCCTTACAATTCTTTTGGCTGGTATATTAGCAAGCTTCAAATGAAGTGCAACGTGTCAAGGAAAAAGTAAGGGAATGGAAAGTTTTGTTTCTTTCTGGTGCATTTAATCGGCTTCTCCTTGATTCTTTTTTAATGACAGGCTGCAGACATTATTACTACAGTTAATGACTGAGTTTGACAAGAATGTTCTCAATACTCTCTTTGCTCAGACTAAAGACATTTCTGAATGCTCCTGTCTATCAAGCTTTCTGGGCTGAAAACATAAAGTTAAAAGAGCAGTTGCAAGCACAGAAATAAACAGCATCCTAGGACATGCAACCAAGTGGAATGTGCTGGAAAACTAGCGATGCCAGTTGTCCTGCAGTCCACTAATCCGGACTGATACTTAAAAAAAATGCCTCATAGTCCTGTTCTGAACAAGCATTGCTGGGTTTCTTCAGGTGGGATTTTTAGATACGTCTTGGTCACATTTGTCTATCTTGTATTAAACATTTTGTGGAATACAGCTGGACTGAAATCTGTGGGACATGTGAAAACAGCGTGGTGGCAAACAGCTCCAAGGCGTGTCCAGACACAGTGTTCTCTAAATGTGGGCCGGTGCTTTTGGACTGAAATAAAGCAATGGGGGTGGGGTGAGGGGGGAGAATATGTGGAAAAAAAAATCTTCTATGTCCAAGATATGGACCCAGATTGCAGAGATATGACTTTTTACCATGACTGTCTGGTAAATGTCCTCTCTGTGGATGTTGGCTTCAGCTGAGTGGCTAAGTTTGCTCTGTCTGTGACAAAGGGATGTGGGACATGACTTGGTCTCACCTATTTAGGCAAAACAATTGTAAGAAAATAGTCAAAGCCAGAAAAACCTCGTCCCTCTAGTGATACATGTGCTTCAGTGATGTTTAACCTTTTATTTCTCTGCTGTCACTGTGACAGTGCTGCACTGGTAGTAGAATGGCTCATTTTTTGGCCAGTATATGGATATCTTATTGTATTTTACATTAATTAAATGACCAGATCTGCTTGGGTGCTGATGAAGTGGAAAAAAGTCTGGTTTTAGCATTTTGGGGGAGGGGGGAATGCCTCAAACCTCACACTAAATGGGCAATAAGTTGTTTTTCATTAAACGTGGTGCTTTGATTTACTCATCAGTTCCTGCAGTGAACGGGGAAACTCTTAACACCTTTATATTCCAAGAGTGCCCTCAGCAAAGTTGCTTTGAAATTGGAATGGGAAGGAGGCTTTTTTTATTGTTTGTGTGCTATTTTGACAGTGTGTACAAAGATCTCCATAGTGAGAACTATCTGCGGCTTGAATACGGAATTCCAAGACGTCGGGTAGTGTTGTAGGTACCTTTTTCCTATATTAGTTTCCAAGAAACGCTCGGTTTTCTGCCTCAAATCAAGTGATGCTGCTGGTTTACTGACTCTGACTAATAAAACCCAGCAAGCTAAACTTTACCATTGCTGGAAGACACTTGCAGCAGTAAATTCAATTTATGAGAACCCCTAATAAAAGTTTACATATCTTTCAAGTGCCACAAGCTTGACATGAAACAAAATGGGCAATCTGACCTAAAAAAAAGCTCAAGATGTCTTTTTCTTTAGTAGAAAAACGAATATTCAGTGAAGCATGAAAGTTTTCTCTACGAAAGCATGTTCTCACAGTCGCCCTTGGTCCTGGCTAAACACTGGAATAAACAAAATAGCATTTCGCCACACATGCGGGAAGATAAAATAAAAACCACATCGTGTTGGACCGCAAATGCTTGACGAAGTTCTGGCTAAATGTGAAAAGTACTTTGTAATGCTAATAAGTATTTATCCTTTTGCTTCCTTGAGTATAATCAAATGTACAGGGAAAGCACATGTATTTTATAGTTGCTGATTGCAAGATCAAAAGCCTTGTTATTAATTGCACATGAATCTGATGTTGTAGGGCTGTTAAGCCATCAACTGACATCATTGTTTGCTTCTTTCGTTTATAGACCCGTGTTTTAAAGATGCGTAATCCTGACCCAGAGCCTTTTGCGCATGCTCTTTTCTGTTTAGGTGGGCGATTCCATGGCAGGAGGTGTGGGAAACGTGCAGGTAACGCTACCTCACAGCGCTCAGATTTATTGAATGTCCCTGAATTAGCTGTATTTGGTGTCAACCCCTCCACGAATTGCAACAGAAGGCAGGATGGCTCCAACTGGAGTTACATACGCGGAGCCTTGTGCCTGCTGAGATCCACTCCACGCTGCAAACCGCAGCCTACCAGGGAGAGTCTGGGCCTACATTTTAATAAATAAACAACCAAAAAAAAAAAAATTCCCTTAAGCATGTCCTGCTATAAACAAGCAAAGCAAGCAGCTGGTCCTCATTTGAAAAGATGTTACATCAATTTCAAAAGGAATCTGTAGATGATCTTAATGCAAATATTTTTGGGAAAACAAAAAGCAGCTGTTTATTCTTCTTTATACCTATTAGCAGAAAAACAAATTCCAGGATACTTGTATTTCTTTCGCTAAGAAAAACATCCTCTTGGCCTCAACATTCATTTGGATCTCAAATTGTTTAAAATATACTGGGCTGCATAATTCTGCTGTTGCTTTGCTTCTTCAGCAAGCTGCTAGAAACAGTTTCTGTCCATGGCTATAAAGTAGAGTAGTCATTGAACACTTTGCATGAGTTTTGTGACAAAAATAACAGAGTTCAGAAAATGCATTTTCAAATTTATCTATTCTGTCCTCCCAGACCTTGCCTCAAGGAAAACATGCACATTAGACGTGTGGATCCCTGTAAAATGAATGAATAATTTGCCCTGTGTAATTAACAGGCTTGCTTTTCTTAATTACTGCTGGTAGGTACCTCTGAGGGAACATAAGGATCTGGGGATTGCAACATCGAAGCCACTTTGGATTGCTGCATCTTACGGACGGGGTGTAAGGAGGTTAGGCTGACTAGTATTGGGAAAGAGTTTAATTCGGAGACTCCAGAGGAGGCAATGCCTTCTGAGGTCATGTGGCCGCTCCACTAGACGTGGCAAGATTATTTCCCATCTTAGGGTTTATTTGGTAGTGTTGATGGAGTTTTATGTGCTTTTGCTTTTCTGTGAAGGAACGTAGCTCCTGTTTTTCTTGAGATTGCTCCACTGCCTTCTGTCCTTTGCTTCCCAGCTTCATTTTATTCCTGTGCTGAAAACACCAAAGGTTTAAAAACGGCAACAGTGGAATGGAAAAAAGCGGGTAAAGGCTAACTTAGCAAAATGGGGGACAGCAGATTGTCAGAAGTCATCAACAGACAGGATCGCTTTGCTTTTCTAATTAGCGTAAGCAGTGGTAGCTGTTATGTCTGCATGTAGTCGTTTGTCGTGCAAATTCATGTTCCACAGTTATGCCTTTATGCTACCTACTGTAACTGGATGCGTGTCCGAGCAGTTCACTTCCCTGGAAATCCAGCTTGTTCTTCTCAAAATGAAAGCGATGGCTGGTTTGCCTCGTTAAGTTAAACGAGCAGTCAGGGCTGTTATCTCTTAGCAGGTCCTGTTTGGTATCTGAGAGTGAGGAACATTCAGAGTTGAGCCACAACCATTTGTGGTCACGTCCGAGTGAAAAGTCCAAGCTTGGCCTTGGTCGTCTCCTGCTGGAAGGACGTACCACAGCGTCACAGCCAAGGGAAAAATGAAGTGCTGTGCGACTCTCCTTGTCAGCGTTTCCAGTTCCTACAGCAAACTGCGGAAAGTAAACGGAATAACAGAAGGGCTTCTGGCTCAGGAGGGTCGAGTCTGCAGTGCGGGAGTGCCCGTGGAGGGTTCTCGGGACCCTGGCACCAAAACTGTCGTGAAACACAGGCCAAAGAATTGTCCCAAAGGAGCTGCAGGGGAGAGCGCTGTCACATAATGAATGGGATTCTCTCCTGGGGTAACCGGGGACGCCGCAGCTCTTGCACGCACAGGTCCCTCTGAGGATGCCCAGGTCTAGAGTCTGGAATCAGGACCAGTTTTACCTGAGATCACCAAAAAGTGAGTTAGTACATTAGGGGCGAAAATAAATGGTTTCCTTCTGGGGCAGTGTGAGAAAAGAAAAAATGTTTTATTTGTGCATACACCCCGATTTGCTGATTTCTATCTCGCGTTTGGAGATGGGTACGGCAGCTGCCTGAGCCCTGCAGTCATCAAAATGTGTGAGCATCTGCTTAGCTTCCAGCAGGTACCTACACGCTTCGCCAAATCAAAGGCTAAGCTTCCAGAGAAGGCTGAACACTTGCTTTTCAAATTAATTAACCCTGGCCTTAAGCAGCCGGAGGCTGATTACTTTTCCTTGTCACTTCAGAGTGTCGCTTACAGGCAGCACCAGTAACGATGCTCTATTAGTTACCTCAGTAAAGTCCAGTTTTCAGCGCTGATGACGTTGCCAAAACGCTCCCTGTTCGGGCTGACGTTTTCCGGGCTATCTGCTGGTTTTCCTTTAACCCTGAGGCCCATTTCAGCGTTTAAAGGTGTTTAGAGGAGGGAGGTGCGGCTCCGCTCCGCGGCGGGGCTGGGGCCGACTGCCGGCCGGCGCGCCCTCCCGCAGGCCCCGCCCCCGGGGCGGAGCCAACGCTTCTTCCCGCCCCGCCCTCCTGCACCCTCCCCGCCCCCGTTCGCGCGCCGCGCTCCATACTTGGCGATGGCCGGCGAGCCGAGCGCTGATTGGCGGGGCGGCGGCGAAGGGGCGGGGCCGTGCCGTGCTGACCCGGATGTTCACTCCTAGGCAACAGCGGAAGTGGAAGGGCCGCGGCCTGCCTCGGAGGGAGACCGGACGGGACCGGGAGGCGCCGCCGTTGCTACCGCCCAGCGCAGCCCCGCCGAGCCGCCATGGTAAGGGCGAGCGGGGTGGTGCCTCGCCGCTGCCCGCTCCCCCTCCCCGCCCCCCCCCCCCCCCCTTCCTCACGGCGGTGCTGCCCCCTCCCATCTCCCCGGTGCCGCGCCCCGGTGGCTCCTTCACCGCCCCCTCCCCCCCCCCACCCCCGCCCCCGGTCGCTTCAGAGGGGGGTGGTGGAGCGGGTGGGCATAGCCCGGCCTCCCCGGGGCGGCGGTGAGGGAGGGCCCGAGGCGGTGCTGCCAGGGGAAAGGGAGGGGTGGCCTGGCGTTGGAGGGGGAAGCCGGCAGCGGGGGACTCTGCCCGGGGCTCCGCAGGGCCCGGGGACGGGCGGCGGGGCATCCAGGCCCGCCCGGCTGCTGTGCTGTCCGGTTACTTCCCGGTTTCTGGGCCTGGTACCTGGGGTGGTGTTTACAGAGGGAATGCTTCCGCTTTGCACGGCAAATGTTACCGCCTGATGTAGTTGTGAACAGAGCGAGCGAATGCAGCAGCGGCGTTTAAGAGGGATGGGGGCCCCATCTGCTGCTGTTCATAAACCCCCAATTATCACTTACGGTGTGGGATTTCCTCTGAAAGCTGCGTGTGCTCATAAGGTGTACTAAGATCTAATGGAATCTGCAAAATACAGGAAAAGCGAGTGCAGTCAGAGCAGGTAATGTTGCAGCAGTGGGTGCTACTCTTCTTCAGGGATGACAACTTTCTGTTTTTCAGAGGAGAACCTCTAATTTCTTCAGTCCTGTAAAATAATCTCCATTTTGCTGTGTGTTTGCTGAATGGATTAGCCCAGGTCACAAAACCTTTCCGTTTCGTTTTGCACCTTGTGTAAAGGGGGCAGAGTTTGTCTGATTTTATCAGATCTAAACAAATCGAACAATAAGGATGGATGTCTGCTTTTGCAGAGTCTGGCTGAGGCAATGTAACTCCCGTGGATGTAATCACTTGTATGGAATCACCGAGATACTCTGGACTGTTTGGGAATTTGTGATTCAGGTTTCCAACATAACAATTTAAGAATGTTCAAATGTATTTAGAGTTCAGAAATCCAGTGCCTGGCTACATAGCAATATAAAGGCTGGTTAAGCAAGCAAGTGTAATCCTTTTCTTCTTACCTTCAACCATAAGAATTTTGGAGGAAATGGTGTTTTTTTGTGTTCAAAGCTGAAGATCATCGTGATCCTGCCACCTGTATTAAGCAGCATGAAGATCTTCAGTTTTTGGTGAAAGGTGAAGAATGCGTAAAACCAAGGTTCTCTGTTCTTGTTTGAACAAACGAGATGCTGTACCTGACTTGTGAGTGTGGGGGCTGACACGATGGAGCATCTGATTTCAATATTTACATTTTAGGATACTGAAGTCTGTATGCGTGAGATCTGACTGCAGACTTTGAAATCAGGATTCCATCAAACTATCTTTACTTCTGCTGTGGCAAAAATCCTTACAGGAAAAGAATTCAAGGAAAACAAGTAGGCTTTATATAAAATAACAGGGGTGATACCAGCTGCTTCTTTTAAGGGGATATGAAAGCATGCTATAAGACGAATCTGGTCAGGGTTTAAATGTAACTATATCAGTCTTTTGGAGGAGGTAGAACACAAATCCATTAGAAATTTCCTGAGTGTTAAAAGTTTATGCTGTCTTCTGATTTTTCATGTTTAGTCACGGAGACCACTGGGTGTAGGAGGGATTTGATCAGACTTCCAACAGTATGTGCTAGTCTCTGATGTTGGGTGGACTTCAGGGATGAACCTGCGGCAGCCACTCTGTTATTTGTCTATGTCAGTGTCTGTGTACACATCTGAAGACTCAGTCAAAGACCGTGGCAACTTAAGCGCAGTTTAGCAAAGTCCAGTAGGAGTGGGCAGGACAAATCACTGATCTTGTTTGCAGAAGACAGGTGGTCTGTGGTGATGTTTTAAAACTTTACTGACTGTTACAGTTATCTTAATGTTATGCAGATAGTGCAGTTGCAGCATCCAGTTTCAGCTTAGGTCCCAGTCCAGCATTTAGAGTACTTCCAGGATCTTTCGTTTTAGTGGGTGTGAAAACACAATACTAAAATGGAGCATCGAAATGCTGAAGTGGCCTTTTCATTGAAGGTGACAGTGAGTTTCACAGCAGCTGGGAGAAGCTGATACGGTACAGGATATTAGGTCAAACACCTTCTTGGTACCATGGGGTTACCAATATCTGTGTAGAGCACAGAGATGGGAACCTTTGTCTCCTCTGTACCACCTCAGGTCTGAATTGCTCCTGGTGAGTTTAAGTGAGAATTCAGAATTGTGTCTGCATTTCAGTCAGGTGCTCGGTGAAACAGGGCAGGACAACACATGAAGCTTGAAAACTGCCTGGATGGATGCTGTCTCTTGTGCTAAAAATAAAACTGAATGCACTGTTCAGGGCAGAGCAGGACTGGGGAGAGTGGATCTGTTGAGATTTCTGGAATCGTGGGTTATGAATGGACAGAATCCAGCTACTCTTTGTAAAAATAAAAATCTTCCTTTCCGGGTTATGTAAACCATCCTGATTGTGTTAGCAAGTATTTCTTGTGCTATGCAACTCTTCAGGAAAAGGTGAACAATTTTAGGAAAATTTATAATTTAATCAACCATAAATTCAAACTGTCTAGTGTAGTGCTGGCTGCACATCATCCGTTTAGAATTTGTGAGGCAGCTAAAAAGCACTGAAGCGCAGCCAAGGATGCGTGATGTGACACTGACACTCAATACATAAACCTTGCGTGCTTTTCAGAGTAACTAATATTTTCAAGCTAGGGCTGTTTGTCTTGGGCAAGCATGTTGCTGCTTGATAAATAACTTGGGTTTGTGCAACTGTTACCAAAACCATATTAAATCATTTGTGAAACAGAGCAACAAAAGGTAGCGCTTTTCCAGCTGCTTGAACACCGAGCTTGTCTCTCTTCGAAACTGATGGTGTCACTTCTGAAACCCTACCGTGTAGCGTGAGAGCTTACAGTAGGTTTTCAGTGTCCACAGCAAGTCCTCTGCACCTTGTGCCTTCTGTGAAACACTGACTTAAGCTGTTTTGTGGAGTCCATGTTTTATTAGCCAAGTATGTGAGCTTAGCTAAATGTTATCTTAAAAGGCAAATTCCCAAAATAATCAAGTTTGAGGATATCGTTGGGATAGGGAATACTGCCGTTGCAGTGATGCTTAATCTTGTGGTTTATTAGTGAAGGAAAAACATTCTCAAGCTGAAGTTGTTCAAACAGGATTTCCTCATATGGTAAATATATATGCTGGTATCTTACTAGTTGACATCTGGGAGTAAAACAAAATGAAAGTGAAGTTCAGCTCTTCTGAATTACTATTTTTGGGCCTTATTACTGTAGCTGAGTGGAGAAATGACTCTCTGGGAAAGAAACATTGCTGCCCTATTCAATTTCTAGTTCTACAGTTCTCAGCTCTGCTTTCCGGCAGTTGACTTTCATGTGTGAAGGATAGCTGTTTAACTCGGGGGTTACACGTGGCCATGCGGCACTCCCCAGTGCTGCATACTCGTCCAGTTTGGCTTTGGGTAAGTGGATTCTTCTGAAGACTTGGGTAGGGAGTGCAGGTGCCAGTGCTTATTCTCCTGCCTGCCCTTTGGAGGGATGTTTGGTCAAGTCCAACTGGCTCTTTACTCAAAGTAAACTTGTAGAGAGGTGTTTTGTTTGTTGGGTTTTGTCCCCTTGAGCTGGTACACGGTGTAGTAGTGCCACCTCAAGTTGAAATAAAACTAAATATGTTTCAACGTCTGCTGACGAGAGAGCAATTTTACTGGAGAAGTGTGAAATTCTGAAAGATGCCTGTACAGGCACTGTAAGCTGGAGTTTAGGTCTATGCTAAGCGCTGGTTTTTATCCCACACTAATACAATGTGATGTTTAAGAATTTATTTTTTTTTCAGACAAAGGACATGACTGCAGAAGTATAAGATGCTCAAAATGATGTTGATTTCCTGTTTTTATTTGTATTCTTATTCAGCTATTGTACATTATAGTTTCCCACTTTCCCATTGATTTATGTTAGGAGTCCTGAAAAGTTTTAAAAGCCTCAACCAAATCTTCGTCTCTCACTTCAATGCACGAGGTCCAAACCATGTATATGCTTCAATTCCTCCTAATCCTTTGCTATTTCCAGGAAGGAGCATTGGAAAAAAACAAACCTCACTCGAAACCAGGGGACTTTAAATTTGAATTTCCTTTATGGATGAAACCTGTGTGGTGTGAAGGAGCAGTTAATATGTCTGAACATATTCAGGCCTTTCCCAGGCTTCCTACTCTCTCTAGGTGGGCTCTAGCCCTGGGTTTGTTTGCTGATAGGTTGTGTTAATGAGAAAGCTTCTCTAACTTGAACATGAAGATCAAGAATTCAGGCCAGCGCAGTGAAAGTGTGTGGCCGGTTTAAGCTGGAGTATAAACTGATCTTTTTCTTCATCTTTTGTGTAACGCCTTCTTAAGTACTTAACAGTCTGAAGGAGGCGTTCATGTTGACATTAATGTGAGAATTGACCAAATATTATAAGTGGATGCCTAAGAACTGTAACTGAAACTTGCAATGCATTTGGCGAACGTTGAGCTATTGTGGCTTACGCCATATAGCGTTCTTGTCGCCTGGATCTGATCAAGTGGTGAGAAAGGTCTTATGTCCTAAAGCAGGATGGGGTGGGGTGCTTCCAAACTGGTTGTCTTGGGAAGTACGAGCTCTTGCATGGGTGGTAGATGAGACATTTGCTTTTGAAATTTCGTTCATGGGGCACAAGGGTAAATGCTGGTTGAGCCAGTTTTAAGGACACTTCCCTGTCAGTTGAGCTGAGTTGAGCATATTATGGGAAGAAAATGCAGCGTACTAGAAGCTGCTTTGCTCGTTTCCTAATTAAAATGTGGTTTTCCAGAATAGGTGCTGTCTGGGTAATGCCAAATGCAGTGGTGATCCTGTCCTTTTTTCTGGGTTTTTAGATACAATGAAGTTTTGAGTGAGGAATCGAAATCAGGATCTCTCTCTTACTTGTACCCAAAATAGGTTTCTATTTAGAATTACTTTAGTTGCATTAGATAATGTCTTGTGCTGTGTTTCCTGGAGCGGTGGCCTGAGCCTTGGCATCAGCCAGTAAGATTAATTTTCCTGTATTGTCTGGTGCTGTTCTTCTGCCTTACCTTCCTCTTCTAGGGTTTGGAAGGAAAACGTGCAGCACGCTTTGAGCTCGTGCTCTTTGTGCTGCCGCTTCCAAGTTGGGTCGAAGAACTGCAGAATGTATTTGCATGCACTTATCTGGCTGTCCTTCTCATAAATTACCTACTTTATTCCTGCTATATGCAAATTAAACCTTACCAGTTTGTATTTCATCAGCATAGCCTGTGTTATTTTTCAGACTCACAGGGCTGGCTGGAGGAGTCCCGATTCTCAGTTTAAACCCGTGAGACCTTACTCAAAGTGTTCACAGCTGTGCCGCAGAGCATGTCCTTGCTGGTGCCGTTTCCTTGAGTACAAAGAGGGCGTCCTCCATGTCTTTTTGTTACAGAAAGTGGAGCCGAGTTCTTTCCTGGTGCATTGACTTGGAATTTCAATCACGTCCTTGTTGCAAAGTGGGAGGGTTACCAGGCTGGGTGAAAGCAGAACCCAGGATCTAACAATTTTAGCAGCATCAGCTAGACAAGACTGAAAACAGCACTTAAGTAAGAGGATTTTGTACGGAAGCAAAAAGGGTTGAGATTGCAGTGAAGACATAAGCTTAGTGGTTGCCTTAAGCCACCGATCAAAGCCACCATAAATAAAATACTCTTTATTCTCTGAGGGAATTTTGTTTGCATTTCTTCAGGTGATACTTTCTATCTTTTCCATTAGACAAACTGCTGAGTTTGAAAGGGATGTCCTGTTACCTGCCTTCCCCAGTTATTTTTGCTTTGGTAAATATCAGGATTTAAAAAAAGCTTGCTGCTAGCAAAGGTGATTGGTGACTGGCTGATAGCCTGCACTTGCAATTTGAGATGGGCTCAAGAAACAAGAGATGGGTCTTTTGGTGAGTTAATTCAAAGGAGGAGAGAGCCATGAAATGGAGGAATGAGGTAAAATATCGGCTACGTTATTCTGACTGCAGCAGTTAATAGCTGTATTTATCCACTGAGTCCTGTCGCTGTGCAAATTTAGGGGTCATCACGGAGAGTTTTAGATGTAACACTAAGAACAGGCATGATCTTGGCTCAGTATCGAGAGTGCCCCACTGGGTGGTCAAATACAGCTTTCGTGTAGGCATTAGGACAAGCAGAGCTATTTCAGAGCTTGGTAAGGTAAAAACTGGCCCAATGGAATAAGTATTAACTTCGTATTAAACTGAAGGAGAAATCTGACATGGATTAAAACTGACACGTGCGTATTATGTGAAGCACTGCTCCTGAATAAACTGTCTCTACTACTTAAATTTATTAAAAGTTTTGCAGAACTTTAGTGCATTGTTAGATTGCACGTTGTCTGTCTGCAGTTCTGACTTGAGGGTAGGTCAGACGTGTTCAGCAACAGCAAGGAAAGCATAAAAAGACTGAAAGAATTGGCAAGTCTGGGAATCACGGCAAGGGAAGGAGTTCCGGGGAGCATGAATATCTGGCTGGGTGGAGATGTGATATTCTTATGGCCTATATATATGCAAAACCATTAGCTTCTGACTTTAAAACTTGAAACCCTTAGCACTGAATCCCTGGGATGAAACTGGACTGTCTTGCAAGCTTTGCAGTGTAGTCGGCAAGGTACGTCTCGCTAGACACAAGCGAAAGGCATATTAACCTACTTTTTTGACCTTTTAGGCAATCGGAGAACGTTCAGGGATGAGGGCTAATTAGATAACCTCTCTGTCTCTCCTCTCGGCCTTGCCAGGCATCCGATTACTTGCCAGAGTTATCTCATGAATTTACAACCCCAGCTACTAGACTTCAGGACGCTGGAAAGTGCTGAGTTTGTATGTTGAGCTGGGCAGCTGTGAGCGGGGCGACAGCTTACCTGGGGTGACAGGGGCTCTACAGGGAGGCTGGCGTAAAGCATCGTGCCGGATCAGTGATGTGGAATGTTTGTGCTAGTTATGCTTTCAGTAAGCATGTCTATGTTTGTTGTCACCTCAGTAATAGAGTGTATGCCTCCCTGCTGCTATAATAACGTGTGCTTATCCCTGCACGCAGCGTGTCTCAAATGTTTTTGATGTAACTAACTTCTCATGTGAAAAAAAATCTAGGTTGCAGTTGTCTGGAAGGAGAACCTGGATCTGTCGGGCCAGGACCGACTTGCCAGACTTGGCTGCTTCTGCAAGAGAAAATGTCTCCATTTGGATTGAGCAGTTCCTCTTCTGATACTTTTGTGACCAGGCTGAATCAAGCAGCGTGTAGAATAAAAGAACGTTTTGAAAAGATCATCCAGCCTTAACAGGATTAAAAGAAAACATCACAAACAATGCCTTTGTGGATGTTCTGGGTGACAAATGGCAGTGTTGAATCTCAAGAGCTGTTGCGTTTGTAGTAATTATGATTTCAATTTAAAAAGAAAAAAAAAAATTGGCCCCTGTGAAAATTAAGCAGTCCTTCTCTAGAGGCTGATTTGGGCATTTCCTCAGTAATATTTGAATGGAAGGCAAGGCGACAATGTGACTGAAAAACAGGTCATCAGACTTCCGAACCAACACAGACCTACGGTATTAGCTTATTTCAGACTGAACTAACCCAGTTAGTAGTAGGTTTACAGAGAAAGAATTAAGTAATGAAGTGGGAGGAGGAGAGTATCAATCCACAATTTAGGGTACATCTGCAGGGTCGGAGCCAAGAGCTGTATAAAAGGATCTTGCAGGGGTAACGGGAGTTTTTACGAAAAAGGGCTGTCGAGGTCAGGAAGAGTGATCCTGTGAACAATTTCCTGTTGCATGGGCTGTGAAAAATTTACTAGCCACTCGCTCGGCAGCGATCCTTTGTTTGGTGTGAGTCAGTGTGGGTGAGCTGCTGGGGGAAGGAGGGTGGTTAGGAGGCAGCTGCACAGTTTTTAGAAAGCGAGGCTTACTTGCCTGCACAGCACCTCGGTATATGCCAACGTATTTGTCAACCTACAGAAAAGGATTGAGGTATGGTGTCGAACTGAGTCACAAGGAAATACCGAGAGGCACCTGAAGTTACTTGATGCTTTAGGTAATGCTGAATGGTTACGCTGCCAGTAAAGCTGTCTGTGTCTGGATGTCTGTCTTTTAGGGGTAACACGCATATGTGTGCTCAAGCCAGTATCTGTTCTGAGAGTGAAAGCCCTTAGGCAGATGTCATAACCTGCCTTAGGAAGAGTTTGCGAAATCAGGACAAGTTCTTGTATCTCAGTACTGTGCTCTAACAGGTGTTTTTCATTTTGTTTAGCTAAAATTTCCTATCCATACATATATATGGGCTGAGAGAGTTGTGGTTGTTCAGCCTGGAGAAGAGAAGGCTCCGGGGAGACCTTAGAGCCCCTTCCAGTCCCTAAAGGGGCTCCAGGAGAGCTGGGGAGGGACTTTTTCCAAGGGCATGGAGTGATAGGACGAGGAGGAATGGCTTCAAACTGGAAGAGGGCAGGTTTAGATTAGACATCAGGAAGAAATTCTTTCCTGTGAGGGCGGTGAGCCCCTGGCGCAGGCTGCCCCGAGAAGCTGTGGCTGCCTCATCCCTGGAGGTGTCCAAGGCCGGGTTGGACGGGGCTTGGAGCAACCTGGGCTGGGGGGAGGTGTCCCTGCCCAGGGCACGGGGGTGGAACTGGGTGATCTTCAAGGCCCCTTCCAACCTAAACCATTCTATGATCCTATATCTAACAAAGAAAATGTTATTTTGTGTTAAATCCAGGCTTAAAATGGGAAAAAAACCCTGTCATGCAGTGACGTTAGCCTAATTAAATCTCTTAACGTTCATTGGAATAAGCGGTCAGCTCTACAATCAATTTCAGTGACTTTAATCCCTTTTATTAAAAGTTAGCGATGCTGTTTTGCAATCTATGCAACTTTTCTATATAGCTATTTTACTGCCATCCCCAATTTACTCTTTCATGTGGGGCTAATAGATTGCGTATTCACTTGATTTATTGGGAAATGACTTTTTGCAAACTTTATGCTTCACAGGAATTCTTGGCACCAGATGAAAGCTAGTAAATTACATTGTCATGTTCAATGACAAGTTTAATAAATAAAACATTGTTTCTGTTACTCGGAGGACAAACACTGGTGCAGAAATCATTAGTGATGGTGGCAAAAGGTGGAGATGAATAACCTGTTCCCAGAAAGCTTCGTTGCTGGTCCATTCTGCTCTTCTGTTTGCATGTTGTGGCTCTGTTCACTGGACGGGTGACAGAGGCTTGTGTCGGACTTGATATCAACTAAAACTATAGATGTTTAATTAGTTTTGAAAGTAGATGCAAGTATCCACCACCTCGAAATATATTCTTCCTGGGAAGGAGGTGCCAAGCAAATGTTAGGGTTTTTTACACTGTGTACCTTTGTAGATGCGCTAACAGGGACTGAGATGCGTCCAGTCAAAAAATAGCTATAAGAAGTGCAAACTAGCTGCAGAACATACTTCCAGAGATGCTGAATTCTTACTTCAAATAGTGAATTACAGTCAAATGGTCTCCACTGTACTATCAGGGGTTGTTACTTATTTCTCGGTAGATGTAAAACAGCTTGACAAGTAGTTGTTCCATAAAACTGAGCTTCCTTAATAAAGTAATGTAAGCAGCTCTGGTTTATTTAGAAACTAATGGCTGGAAATGCCTTCAGTGTATTATAATTCACTTGATAATTGTTTCCAGAGTTGAGCTAGGGTGTTGGGTAATGTCCCGTGAACAGTGCATACCTGATTTGGGGGTAAGAATGATGAAGCAAAGTCAAACACAAAGTGTAATTTGAAAGGATGCTTGAAAGCATCTGCCTAAAGGTAAAGCAACAGACAAGCATTTGGCAAAACCCTGGTCGCAAGCTTTGAGGTGCTCATGGAGCTTGTATGGAGGAGATCTCTTTGGTAGTTGCTCCTAGAAGACCATTGCCACTCCCTTAATCTGTCTAGGACTTGCCATGGTTGTGCTGTCAGCCTGAAATGGTGAGAAGTATCCAATGTCATCAGCGTGCTGGTAGCAATGAAACTTTAGCCGCCTCGTTTGCTCTTCTTCCCATAGGTTATTTTAGTTCCCCTGCATAAGTCTTTGGAGCAGATATATGTTACTCTTTCCCTTAAAACCTCTTTAAAGAAGAGATCCCTTGTGAACACTTGTCTTTCTGAAGTTTGCATGTATTAAATTTCTGGATCAGTGCAGAACAAAAGCTGGTCAGTGCTTCTGAGGGTGAGAGTGGCCCTCTCGTTTTTTGACAAGCATGCAGGTGCGTTTGCCAGTGCATGCAACACCTAGACCTGAGCTTAGAAAACAAGCCATGAAGCTGTTTTCAGTCATTAATTAGGGCAAGTACTGCTTTTCCATAGTGTGCTCCGTTATTTTAAAAGTTAGAGCAGAGTAGAATAAAGGAAATAATGTTTTGCAGGAGAGTATCTCTGAGAAGGATTCACTGACTCAAAAGCTGTGATGTGACTTCTGCGATTGCTTTGTAAGTAAATATCAGTTACAGGGGAGCTGTGGGAAATGGAGTACAGCAGCTTCTGCTAAAATCTTTGGATCCATCAGCTTTTGCTTATATTTTAATCTTTAGTCCTTCTCACTTGTGATTCATGGAATGAGCACTCAGCAATTGGTCTGTGTGTTTGGTCTTGACCACAGCAAATTGAGCTAAACGTGTTACTAAACATACAACATGGTCCTAAGCCTCTGAGATAATAGAAGCCACTGGATCACATCCTAACCGGAGAAGACAAAGCTAGAAGTAGTTCAAGAGAAAGTGAATGTAGTCTGCATCAGCGTCACGTTCTTTTAATAATCTTTGACCTGTTCTTTTATAACTATCCACAGTGTAGTGTGCCTTCAGGTTTTATCAATTTGATTGTTTCTTAAGTGTGCTATCGCTGTTACTCCCACTAGTACACCTTGCTGTCAGGAAGCTGTGATTTATAAGTCCGTTACAAATGGTTTTAGATAGGATCTGCCAGAAGAGGGTTAATAGTCAAGGGAAAAATTATGGAGAAAAACAGATTGCAAGGAATATGTGCAGCTGATGGAAACATCATGAGCGTAGAACTTGTCTGGGATTCATAGATTGTACAGAGTTATTCCCCTTCCCATCTAATATCCTAAAAAGTGAATGCTGACAGCCGAGAGGGGAATCCTGTGACTTAACATACTACTGTACTTTTTATTACATAGGGGTTACAATAATTCAAGCCTTTTGCTAAAGCTTCTAGCAGTAATACTATCCTATTGTGTAATTTGAAAAGGGAGTCTTCTGCCTTTGGAGCTCTGGAAGTTGGCAAGGATTAAAATGACAAGCAGGAGGGGAAGCTGTGTATCTGTTTCAATTAAAAAAATTTAGTGTTTAGTACCACAAAGCTGAAACATTAGTCAGACATTCCTGTTGGGAGAACTGACAGGAAATAATATGATTTACAAGCTGGGGTATGTCTGCAACATAAAAGGAAGGGGAAAAAAAAAAAAGTGATTTGCTGGTTGTGTACTTATGGCCTTGGATTAATTTGAAAAGATATTTTGCTTGTAAACTGACAAGCAACCAAAGGGATCTGATGTGTGATTGCTTCAAATTGTGTAAGTTGAGCAAATGTTCTATTTTTGGTGTCCCTTCAGGTTTTTATCTTACATTTCTGTTCTCTGAAAACTGAGATGCCAGCGTGTACTTTAAGTTTGGATGGCTTTTCAGATGCCAGTCTTCAGCCAAACTTGTGCACGAAGCAGCTCAAAAGCCTTTGTTATATCTGTTATAACCTGGCTGCAGCGTCCTAACAACCGTGGCATTTCAGGGCTAAACGTGGGCAGCGTGGGTCAAGTAATGAATGCTCTTACTACACGTGTGTGGCTTTTTTACCTTAATCATAACTACTGAATTAATTTTTAGGTCATCTAGTTCTTCTAAGCTGGCATCACAGATGAAAAAAAGGGTAGGTAGTGCAATCATGCCTTGAGTAGAAGTGTTATATTTGCAGTAAAGTTTTGGTAGCCCAAACGGCTTATTTCCCAGAAAGGGGTAAAACAGGGAGAAGCTACGACTGCAGTAGCACTGAACTACCTCAGCTGGTTTCCTTTGGTTTGGGAGTTAGCTCAGAGTAGCGTTAATATAGAAATACAATACAGAAGTGAAACCAGCCTGGTGTTCTTTTTGAAGAAACTGCTTTACTCTGTTTATGCTCAGCAATAACATAGTCAAATGAGCAGGAGCTATCAGAACAAAGCTGCAACGACCAAGGAATTAAATCTGCAGATCTTTGTGATAAATAGAAGCAAATTCCTGCTGACTATAAGGCTGGGAGCTTCAAATGAAATCTCTTACCTCCTTTCAAGTGGAATGGCTTAGTCTTTGAAAGGGATAGAGCTGCAGGTTCATGTAAGCCCTCTGAAAACCGGGAGTATAGGTTGAGTCTCGGGTAACTAGCAACAGAGAGTTGTCAAAACTTGTTAATGAAACCTGTGGAATTCTGTAAGTGTACATAGTGAAACGCATATGTAAAAATATCACTTAAAAAGAAGTGCAAAATACTTGTAGGAACCCATCAGATTGCTGTGTCTATTGAAAAGAGAAAACAAGCACAGCTTCTGTGAAGTGTTACCAGTTCTGCCAGTGATACTGGTGTTTGAAAGGCTTTAGGTATATATCTTCGCTTATAATAACCTCATTTATCAGGTGACAAAATATAATGCAAACGTAGTATGGTGTGGTACCTTGGTCTGGCAGAGCACGTTTGGGTGCCGTGGACTGTATCAGCTGCATGAGAAGTTTACTTGCAGGTTTGCGTGATCGTAGGTCAGCTCTTGTTGCTTGATGTTATCAGCGTACAGTATCCTGGCTGGGGACCATTAAGGAATGCCAGCTCTTCCTGAGCCCTGTCCCCCTCGTCTGAAGGAGCTGTGTGCTTTAGGGGACATGATGAGTGGGAGTCAAAAGGAAGTTCAGTGTTTTGCCTGTTTTAATTTTTGCAGTTTGCATACCTGTGATAACTTCCTGGGTTTTTTGTGTGTTTTGCATTGAACGACATTGCCCATACTCAGCCTTTGAACAGTACTGCTTACAGTATTGATGGAATTAAAGTATATGACTGTGCCTCTGTGCAACTGCACGTTTATACAACTGATTTTTTTTCAGTGCTTTTTGTTTTTATTTGAGCCTCAACACCTAGTGCCTGGATGACCAGAGACCTGTGGCAGTTCTGAGAGGGTTTCTCTTTTGGAAATAAGCTAAGTACAACAGGGAGACTGAAGAGAAGAGCAGGTGCAGGCAAAGGAAGCTAAGCAAACATAACTACTTCTGTAGACATATTCATAACATTTTTCCTCATGGTAGTATCATGGGAACACTATAGCAGATGCTTAAGTGGAGATTCTAGATAGCCAAACGTCTTTAGAGGAAACTTATTAAGGAGCTTTCATCTAAGCTAATATTTTCAGTCTTTGAGATTCCTATGATCTCTAAATCCTTCAGTGACTTGAGCTGTAATAAAACTTCATTTAGAATTTCTGTCTGAACTCCCTACTCCTCCACAGGAGCTCTGTGCTGGATGAAACAGAGGAATGGTGGAAAACTGCCTCATATCAAGTAAACACTAAGCTCATTAAGTCCTGCAACCTCAAAGGGCTTGGCTTCGAGAGCAGCCCAGAGTGGGAGACAGCCTGTCTAATCACCCTCCCAGTGAGCGAGGGCTTATAAGCCTCTCATGTCTAAAGGCAAGAATTCTGTAAAAATGTTTTGTCTGGAGGTTTGTTAAGAAACCACATCTTCGGTATGCAATTTTATAAGAAAATTAAGGAAATGGAAGTCCAGAACAGGTGAAATGAAGAGTGTAGTGAGGTTAAGAGTGGTTTTGGCACCTTGGATATGACTCCTGTCTCTGTGTGTCAAGTACCTACAGGTAATCTAGATACTCCAGCTGGGGCAGAGGTGTGACACCAAAATATGTATTTGACCACAGACCTGGTTTTTAAAAACCTCACTTCACCTCCAGTGAAAGAACCAGAAACAAAAGATACTGGTAGAGTTACCTGCTCGGTTCTGAAACAGGACATACCAGATGTATCCAATACCGTAAGGTACCACTTCGCTCTGTAATCTCTGTGCTTTGTATTGCCCTTTTCACTGTGACAGCACAGATTTATGCTGGATTAGAGTGACCATATAACCACAGATTTAGGGACAGAAATACGGCAGGACCTGTCTTTATTTCAGTGCTTTAAGAGATCTTCTGGCGAGCCATTTAATTATTTAAATGCTCTGCAAGAAAACTGGAGTCCTGCTGCTCAGCCTTGTTTCTACCTCTTTGATACCAGAAAAAAGATACTGTTAGTATGTGCTTGGATAGCTTTGGTTTTCCATTGCGCACAGCCACGTATGCCAGCCGTGTCTGAACCCCTTGGAGAATCTCTGCCTTAAACAGTCTTGCTTGTGTCATTTTACCGCTGTTATTGAATATATTGTTATAAAAATGGTCAGTCCAAGTTCTTTTGGTTAATCCATAAAACACTGCAAATGTTGGTACTCCATTCAGAGTAGCTTACTTCAAAATTGTCGCATCTAAACCACTTATTCTGGGCTTGTGGCTTTAATGGTGGTTTTTAACATCATATTTCCCTGGGCTTTTTTGTCTGTTAAACAATTCCAGCTGGCAGAGGAGGACGGAGCACTTCCGTAAGCGTTCCCACGATCCTAAAGTGAGGAGCGTGACCTTGTGACCACGTGCCAGCTTTCCTTCCTTGACGTAAGAGATAGCGGGAGGTAAAGACAATACTTGGTCAGAAAGATCCCCTGCCTGAGCTTGGCAGCCGGAGCTGGGCAGGCGTGGGCCATCTAAACGGTATCTTTCTCTGGGGCGTTAAAGGTTAGTAGCGAAAAGTGAGTAGTTTTCGCTTCCCCTGAATATCTAATGAAGATAAGTAAAAAGTTTTTAAAATCTTGGCCATCACTTTTCTGCATGAATGCGGTGATAGTTCAGTGATCGATTTGGGGTCGCTTTCCAAGGTAAATAACTTTACTCCAGGCTCATTTCAGCCAAGGATTTGCTTGTCGCATTACCCAAATATTTAAGGAGTACTGGGGTGTGTGTTTGTGTGTGTGTGTGTGCGTGTATTATGTACATTACTTGAATGTGTCCTCCTTCAGTGACAACAGGTGACTGTCACAAACTTCTGTTCTTGGTGTCGGCACATCCTGCTTTTCAGGTTGGAGAATCAGATCTTCAAGAGACTGTTGCAGAGATATGGGAGTGGGTGTCTGGCTGTAGAGCTGGAGTATTTTGCAAAGATTATGTCCTATAACCTGAACTGGATGAGAAATAAATATTTAATCTCCCCAGAGCAGGATGTCTGACTTGCTGGCTGTAAAATATTTGTCTTTTGATAATGAATGGGTAGTACCTTTTAAGAACAGCTTTCGTAATGGATGTCAGCTGAGCCGAGTACTCCCTCCTTTCCTCATTGCTAGGGTATAGATTAATTGCAGGAAACTTTGCTTCCTGGTTCTCCCTGACCTGGGGGCTGCTACTTGAATAATGTGATCATGTAACCGCTTCAGTTTTGAAGCCTTTCTTAAATAAAACTTTTGGAGCTTGGCAGAACACAGGAGGGAGAAATTAAACCTAAGCTCGTTGTGTGTCATAAAGCCATAAAATTGTTATGGCTGGAAAAGACCTTTAAGATCATCAAGTCCAACCGTTATCTAACTCTACCGAGCCCACTTCTAAACCATGTCCCTGAGCACCATATCTAGATGGCTTTTAAATACATCCAAGGATGGTGATTCAACCCCTTCCCTGGGCAGCCGGTGCCAGTCTTTGATAACCCTTTCAGTGTAGAAGTTTTTCCTAATACCTAACCTAAACCTCCCCTGGCGCAACTTGGTGCCATTTCCTCTTGTCCTATGGGTTGTGACTTGTGAGAAGAGACTAACGCCCATCTCTCTACACCCGCCTTTCAGGGAGCTGTAGAGAGCGATAAGGTCTCCCCTCAGCCTCCTTTTCTTCAGACTAAACAACCCCAAGTCCCTCGGCCGCTCCTCGTAAGACTTATTCTCAAGACCCTTCACCAGCTTCGTTGCCCTTCTCTGGACCATCTCCAGCACCTCAATATCTTTCTTATACTGTGACGCCCAAAATTGAACGCAGTAGTCAAGGTGCGGCCTCACCAGTGCAGAGTACAGTGGGACAGTCACTTCTCTAGCCCTGCTGGCCACACTATTCCTGATACAAGCCAGGATGCAGTTGGCCTTCTTGGCCACCTGGGCACTCTGCTGGCTCATACCCAGCCGGCTGTCCACCAACACCCCCAGGGCCTTTTCTGCCGGGCAGCTTTCCAGCCACTCTGCCCCAAGCCTGTAGCACTGCATGGGGTTGGTGTGGCCCAAGTGCAGGACCCGGCACTTGGCCTTGTTGAACGTCGTACTATTGGCCTCAGCCCATTGATCCAGCCAGTATATGGGCGGCTGGAAATCACAAAGGAAGTCGGGAGGGGAAGAAGTGCTGAAAACAAACTGGCTGTGCTTCAGCTGCCTGGTGACCTGCTCATCAGACTTGTGCAGATTTTTGGTACTGTTAGGCTTGCAGGGAAGTGTCTGTTGGTGATTATCTGTTAGTGAGAATGAGAGCTAAAAGTTATGTCAAGATAGTTCAGCTCATCAAGTGTCTCTGGTAATGTCTGTTGCATATTTGCTGTCTCTGAAGTGAAGTTTAAGGGTTTTTTTTGTGTCAGAATTGGATGGGAGACTAGCTGCAATAAGCCCTTCGGAGAACGTTGCTGTGATACCTAAAGGGGTTGCTTCGGTACCTAAAGGGGGCCTACAGGAGAGCTGGGGAAGGACTTTTTACAAGGGCATGTAGTGATAGGACGAGGGGGAACGGCTTTAAGCTGGAAGAGGGCAGGTTTAGATTAAACATTAGGAAGAAGTTTTTCACTTTAAGGGTGGTGAGGCACTGGAACAGGTTGCCCAGAGAGGTTGTTGAAGCCCCATCCCTGGAGGTGTTCAAGGCCAGGCTGGACGTGGCCTTGGGCAACCTGGGCTGGTGAGAGGTGTCCCTGCCTGTGGCAGGGGGGTTGGAACTCGATGATCTTCAAGGTCCCTTCCAACCTAAACCATTCTATGATTCTATGATTTCTCGAAATAACAAGTCTCTGATTTCTCACATATAGGCACGTTTTGGTGTGTGTTTTATAGCAAGAAGGAAATAATGGATCATACTTTGTGTGCATGTTTCATTCTGTTTTTTGATAAAGTTGAAGGAGGGAGAGAGAGCTCTGTGTTGGGGCAGAATTTGTCTTGGATGCTGGTTATCTCAAGCTGAATGGCACAATACAAATGAGGAAGTATTAAAACTGCTTCAGAAGAAGGAACTTTCAGTTCCTTAACCCAGCTTATTATCGCAGAATCCCAGAATGGTCAGGGTTGGAAGGGACCTCTGGAGCTCCCCCAGTCCCACCCCCTGCCAGAGCAGGGTCACCTCCAGCAGTTGCCCAGGATGGCGTCCAGGTGGGTTTGAATGTCTCCAGTGAGGGAGACTCCCCCCCCCCTCTGGGCAGCCTGTGCCACTGCTCTGCCACCCTCAAAGGAAAGAAGTTCCTCCTCATGTTAAGATGGAACTTCCTGTGCTCCAGTTTGTGCCCGTTACGTCTTGTCCTATCACTGGGCACAACTGAAAAAAGATTCTTCTCATCTACCTGGCACCCTCCCCTTAAGTATTTATAAGTATTGATAAGATCCCCCCTCAGTCTTCTTTTTTCTAGACTAAAAAGCCCCAAGTCTCTCAGCCTTTCCTCATCAGAAAGATGCTCCAATCCCCTCATCATCTTTGTAGCCCTTTGCTGGACCCTCTCCAGCAGTTCCCTGTCCTTCCTGACCCGGGCAGCCCAGAACTGCACACAGTGCTCCAGATGCGGCCTCCCCAGGGCAGAGCAGAGGGGGAGGATGACCTCCCTCGCCCCGCTGGCCACACTCTGCTGGGTGCACCCCAGGATGCCATTGGCCTTCTTGGCCACCAGGGCACATTGCTGGCTCATGGTCACCCTGTTGGCCCCCAGGACTCCCAGGTCCCCTTCCACAGAGCTGCTCTGCAGGAGGTCAGCCCCCAACCTGTACTGATGCATGGGGTTATTCCTCCCCAGATGCAGTACCCTACACTTGCCCTTGTTGAATTTCATCAGGTTTTTCTCTGCCCAACTCTCCAGCCTGTCAATGTCACGCTGTATGGCAGCACAACCTTCCAGCGTGTCAGCCACCCCTCCCAGTTTTGTATCATCAGCAAACTGGCTGGTGGTACACTCTATCCCTTCATCCAGGTCATTGATGAATATATTGAACAGGACTGGACCCAGTACTGACCCCTGAGGGACACCACTTGTTACTGGCCTCCAACTGGACTCTGCACCAGTAACCACAGCCCTCTGAGCTCTACCTGTCAGCTGCTGTTCAATCCCCCCCACTGTCCATTCACCCAACCCACACTTCCTAAGCTTGCCTGCAAGGATGATGTGGGAGACAGTGTCGAAAGCCTTGCTGAAGTCCAGGTAGACAAAATCCACTGCCCTCCCCTCATCCACCCATCCAGTTATGCCATTGTAGAAGGCTATCAGATCAGTCAGACATGACTTCCCCTTGGTGAAGAATTATTGCGATAGCATGAAAAACAATGCCTTAAACATTTGCACAAGCGTTGGAAAGAGGTTTTGGTGAGGTAAGGACTGGACTCCTTTCCATCAACAGCAAGGTGTTAAACTGGTGGCATGACACCTGTTTAAACTGCGCTCTTAAATCCATAGTCTGGAACATTTTTTGCAATACCAACTCAATAATCTGCGATCAAATGGTACTGAACTTTCTTGAAATCTATTTGTATTAAGACAAAACATGCTGCTGCTTAGAACTAGAAACTTCATCTCTCATATCAGAAGAGCCGGCAAGCACTGCCATTCGTGTGTGTGTGCATGTGATGTGTTACCTGTACCTGTGGTGACGGAGTGATGTTCTTGTTCCTGCAGAGTGACCAGCAGCTGGATTGTGCCTTGGATTTGATGAGGCGTCTGCCTCCGCAGCAGATAGAGAAGAATCTCAGTGACCTCATTGACTTGGTGAGTATTGGATGCTCCAACCTCATAATCGCTGAGTCCTGTGTGTGATCCAGATCTGGTATGTAAGAACATTTGCTGAAGCATCTCGGAGGTGTGGTGATTTGTTTCTCTCCTTGTCTTTTGGCAAGGTTAAAGAATACAGCGATTGCCCAAACAATGTCAGGAATCTACCTGTTTATTTTGGGCAACCCAACAGGTACTACTGTGTATGCATGGACATGCTTTCGGATGAAGGGTCATTAGCAGCTTTCTTGATGAAGTCATCACCAGTTTGGAAGCTGCTGTTTAGCGCATGTAATTTGGAACAGTTTATTCAAGGTTGATGCATGTCCTTATACCTGGGCATTGTCTCCTGATGAACCATCTGCCTCTTGACACAGGACTTGTGCAGTAGGTGCAGTGGATGTGCTTTGGCACATGCTTCAAAGATATTACTGAGACAGAATATGTCAGAACACTGGCGTTCTGGACAATACCCAAATCTATTTCTAATTTATGCCGTATCAGGTATTGTGCAGTCCAGTAGGTATTCAAAAAAGACCCCTGGCCAAACATCTTGTGCCTGATACCTGTTTTCTGCTCGTCCCTGAAACATTTGTCTTCCTTCTATAAACTGCTAGTGAAGAAAACTGACTTTAAAAGGACGTGTATGCTCGTTACCAGTCACACAGGATTTAATTGCACATCCTGTGATGCGCAGTTGGGCTATAATAGGCTGGTTAGTGTTAGCTGTCCCTGAAAACAGTGTGTGGCACAGTTGCCTCTGGAGTAACTTAAATATTACTGAAATATGGATTTAATCTATATAGAACCTACTATATGGGCAGCTGGGAAAGCTTGTTTCTATTGTCCAGTCTAAATATATGGCTTGTTTCTGACCTTCTGGATTTTTGCAGACGGAGGACATGGAAGCTTAGACCTTTCAGTTAAGCCTCTCCTCTTATGTGTAGTGAGAAGTATGTCCCTTTTCTGTGGCAGGTCTGAATTTCATGCATGATGTTGACAAACCTTGTCTGAGAGACCCTAAAACCCTAGATGATTCTGCACATAGCCGCCAATTGTTTAAATTGTCTCCGAGCTGTTTGTCATCTTTGTGTGCAGAAGAACAGCTACTTGCCAGGTAGAAGTTTAGTTGAGGAGGTCTGTTCCGAAGTGTTACTGAAGCTGGCGTTAGTGAACCTGGGAGGAGTACCATGGTAAAAAAGCTGTGGGTGACTTAAATTTATCGAACTCTATTTAAATACTGCTTTTAGTTACATAAGCCAGGGTACAGGTAAGAAAGCTTTGTGGGTCGGGAAAGAAATTATTCCCTGCAGGAAGGGATTATTTCTTTCTTGAAACCATTTAGTAATTGGCTACATCTGTGCCACCACACTCTTGGCAACCTAAAGCGTCATTTTTGTGGCTGTTGCTGGAGGTAGGACGCAGAATAACTAAATCATTGATGTGATCTGGTGTGACACGGTTGGTTTTCTGATGAAATTTGGAGAGCTGAACGGATATCGGGGTTTGAGCAGCTCCAAGGGATGGTTCAAAACAATGAGTTGTTTGGGGAGCTATGGTAAGCATGACTATAATTGGTATGAGGTTTTTTTAATGACTCAGAAAATTGCTGGTTACCTCTAAATGTTGGAATTACTTTTGGATGGTGCTCATTAGTGCTCTACATGCTTTCCATCAGCAACACGCTCACTGGCCTTCTTTTCATACTGCAAGTGTAACATGAAACAGACCAGTTTGAATGACGCTTGTTAGAAGGAGGGTCTGTGTGATTCCCACAGTAGTCATTGCAGCCCCTTCTTTGTGGTGAAGATGAAATAATTTGTTAAATCCAGTATGATTTCTTTATTGTTGAGACATCTGTAGACCTACTGCAGCCTACTCTCAGCCTGACGTCTGCAAGCCTGAAGTCTACACTCTAGTTAGACAAGAGCAGTGTATGCACTGCCACTGCCACCTGTAATAGTTCCAAAAACATCATAAGCCAGACTCAAGCAAATAGTTTTTTGACCTTTTTTGGCAAGTTTCATCCAAACCTTTATAGCTGATGTTTTTATTCTGTTTCCTGTACCATTACCAGACAATAACCTCCTTGAAGTAAAAGGTCAGACTCCAAATGCATGACGAGCATGAGCAGGTTCATTAAATTTGCGACAGAATTATAAAAGATGATACCCTGACTTCTGCTTCCTTTGTGCTTGGTTTCCTTGCTCCATTACATCTGCCATGCTGGACTAGACTTCAAGCAGAGGCCTGAGTAATTTTTTTTTTCGTTGTGAAGTGTAGGTTATTACTTGAAGTCTGCTCACAGCTCAGCTTTCCATAGTCTTTCTATAGGAATTGATCTCCAGACTGACGAGCGTAGCTGCTGTTTTGGTGCTTGCTTAAGATCCATTGAAAGGAGATGAAGATGACGTAGAAATGTCTTTGCAAAAGGTTTTCAAAACTAATATAGTGAGAAACAGACATCTGCTTCCTAGGCTTGTATTCCTGCTGGGAAGAATAACCGCACTAAGCTGCCTCCCTGAAGTCTCTCTTACTCTGTCAAAGCAATGCTCTGCTGCTGCTTTTTAATAAAAGAGCATCTTGGTGCCAATCTGAGTAAATGGAATATGTTCAGGACTGTACATTACTGCCCCCAAGTGATTACTGCTGACAAGGGAGAGGGTCCAAACTTGAACATGAAGTAAAAGGGTGGGTGCAAGAAGAGAATTTTTGGGTCACTGGCCCTCATCAGACCAGACACTTTTCATTCATTAGCAAAACAGTTTGTGGTTTGCCCTGTTACCACATCTGTTGTTGTATTTTTTCAGGCTGCAGAGTCTTCAATTAGAGTTCATTAGGGACCTTGTCAATCATAGGACTCCAGCAGTCCTGCCTGAAAGAAGCTGTGCGTGGTGCTGGTAATGTGCCTTGGCATGGAATGCTCTGGTTAGAATTCAATTAGTCATTATTTGTAAACAGACTACTCAGAGGCTGTCAAAATTTACAAGAGGACTTCTAAATCTCTACAAAAGGAGCTTGGTGTAGGCACACAACTTTTTAAGGACAATTAATTTAAATTAGAATAATGTTTCATGTACCTTCTCTGGAAACTGGGGTAACTGAAGCCTTGGAGCATCTACCTGTCATCTGAGTCTGAACTGTAATGCAGTTCCCGTAAGAGGAGTGCTAAAGGTGATTGCAGTGCTCTTGGATGGGTATATCATGAGCACTTGTAACATTAATACAGATTTTAATTGCATAGCAACATACCTCCTTACTGCCTCACACTGTCCAGAAGTTGCTGCTCTTGAGATACGGTGCTTCTTATCAAAGTCAGTTGTGAATCACATCTGTTCTCATCACTTGCTGAAAGGAGAATATTAAGGGTATTTTCTGGATGGAAATGTTTCTGGATGGATCAGTTAAGAGTGAGGTCTTGTTTTGGCTCATGGAAGTCGCAGAGTGGCATGAAGCAAGGGAGCTGGTAGAGCTCACTTCTGAGTGGCTAAACAGTTTCTACTGAAAGATCAGAACAATCTGACAGTTGTCCTCCTGCTTCCTTTTTCTTAAGATGGTTTGTACAGTAGGTCAGTCCCCATGTGCTGTGCTCTTTCCAAGAGAAACGCTGAAGAAGGCATCAGCTTTCAGGTAGCGTCATTGTGGAGGCTCTCTTCCTAAGACACCTTGGCAGCACCCATAATGGGGTAGGTGAGTGAGAGCTGGCGTCACAGCCTCCAGAATCCTTTTGGGTTTTTTTGCAAGACAGCTTCACTGACCTTGCGCTTGGCCTGGTTGAACTTCATGAGGTTGGCATGGGCCCACCTCTCCAGCCTGTCCAGGTCCCTCTGGATGGCACTCGTCCCCTCCAGTATGTCTACCTCGCCACACAGCTTCGTGTCGTCAGCAAACTTGCTGAGGGTGCACTCGATCCCACTGTCCATGTCGCCAACAAAGATGTTAAACAGCCCAGGTCCCAGTACCGACCCCGGAGGAACACCGCTCGTCACTGCTCTCCACTTGGACATCGAGCTATTGATCACAACTCTTTGCGTGGGACTGTCCGGCCAGTCCTTTATCCACCGAATGGTCCATCTATCGAATCCATATCTCTCCAATTTAGAGATCAGGATATTGTGCGGGACAGTGTCAAACGCTTTGCACAAGTCCGGGTAGCTGATATAAGGGATCTGTGAAATAAGATGAAGTAAGGGATCTGTGACAGGACTGTCTTGATGGCTGTGACTTGAGTATGGAAGTTGATGTGCTCTCAGTCTTGGTAGAAGTTAAGCAGGTTCCTTTGCAAGTACAAATTTCCTGCTGAGTGTTTCATTTGGATGGTTGCCTGTGTGTATATAATATAAATTAGATGAAAAAAATCCAGCTGACTCAGAGAAATCAGATGGCTAGCATAAACTGGGGACAGAGACTCATCCTTCCAAAACTGCGTTACAAAATGGACAACCAGGCTCGCCAGGAGAGTGGGGTTTGCTCACAGCCACAGCTTTCTTCCTACCGCTTCCCTGTAAGACTGATACTCAAATAATACTCATCTTATTCCCAGAAGTGAAGCACAGACTCAAGTTATTGCTGCCATGGAAGAATTAAAGCTAGAGTTCTTTATAGATATAGCAGTCAGTAACTTTACTGGTTATTTTTCAAGGCTCTGTTTGCAATTAAAGATCTGGGTGATCATCTCTGCTTTCTCATCACAGGAGAATGCTTAAGTATTTTTAGTAGAATGTGTTACTTTTCAGAAAGTCCCAGAGTGATGAACTTGAAAATGTATAAACTTATGATTTTGAAATATTTGAATAATATTCAGGACCTTGCTTAATGTAGCTAGTGTGCTTCCAGGCAAGTCTCAAATCTGCTTGCGTGCCTTTAGTAACTGAAGATATATGAAGCTAGAGAATTTATCCCCGGGAAAACTGCATTGCTCGGTCTGCACAGACCATGAAGAATATGAGAATGTGACTGGAGCTTTTTGTATTTTGAGTCCAAGAGCCTAAGCAGTACGCAGTATCGAGGAGAAAGATAAAATAATTGAATACAGATGGCCAGCTGAACATCTAGTGAGGGTGGAAGATGTTTAAAAAAGAAAAAAAAGAAAAAAAAAAAAAAAGAGAAATCAGACCCAGTGAAAACTTAAAAAGAAAATGGTGGAAGCAGAAGCACATTGACAGCCCGGTGGTCTCAAAGCTGAGTTTTTGGCCTGCTGTTCTTCCTGGACTTGTTGACTTGTGTGGCTCTAAGCCACCAGCAGCCACCAGCAGCCAGTCGGGTTTCTAATGCAAGGATTAGTAGCTAAAGAAAGGGGCTCTGACTCTCTGAATTAATTTATGGTCATTGAGAGCCAGTTTTCCATTTGGTGAGCGGCTGTAAGCAGGAGCTTTTCCAGCTAGAAAAGATTACCTCTGGATATCTTGATGGTAATTGGAGATAGCAATTAATATATGTAAATTGTTAATGTGATGCTTGGCTTGGAGCTAGCAACTCCACTTACTTGCATGAGATTGTAAAAGTGAATTCATTTCTGGCTTCATACTCACTCTTATTCTTTTTAAACCTGAACTCTGCCTATTTTTCTTCCAGGCTCCTGCTACTGCACTGCTGGTGTTAGAGAACCTTAAACTGTCTGTTTAAATATCTTTCTAAAGGAGTGTGTAGGGGAGATCACTTGAGGAGCTTGAATCCTAATTAGAAACCTATCTAACCTCATTTAAAGATGAGGGGAAAAGCTAGGATATAGAAACATCGCTGGAGAGAGACTATGCTGCTGGATATCCCGTAATTGTTGCTGGATATCTCCAACACCAGCTGGACTCTTGACACAAAAAGTCAAGACTTCCCAAGATATTGATATGCTGTGATGACTCATGGGACTTGAGACTGGTAATGAGATACAGAAGCCTTCACCTGCAGGTCACTAGTCAAAGTCTAGGGCAGTCGTGTTGTGCCTGCCAGATGGCTAGCTTTTGTTTCTCGGTAAGCTACAGAATGCTGAATCTAGCAAAAGCCCCGTTTTATTCCGCAAATCACAGGAAGAATGCCAAAGATCCTGTTTTATGAACGGTAGTCACCTTTCAGAGTTTTTTAAATGGAGTTCCTTGAGCTGAATTGAAAAATGCTGTAATTAATGTAACGTTTCTGGTATGACATCGCTAACTAGATCTTGGATCTGCAACCTCATTAACATTTCCCTTTTTCCAGACAAGCTGATTGGTTTTAATTTGCTTTTGCTAATTCTTGCAGTGTTGGAATTCAGTGCAAATACTGGAATAAAGCTGAGCTGTTTCCAATATCAATTACATCTGGTCTTGAACACAAAAGTCCATTTAAGTGTCATTTAATAAACAAAGCTTGAAGAATGTGTGGCCCTTGGACATCTGATGGATCAAATTAAGGTTTAGCAATGTGTGGATTTGTGGGAGTGACTTTACTAGTGGTTTTGGGCCCAAGATGAATGGAGCCAGGCTTCCTTCTTGAGTTTCCACAACATCCGTTAGGCCGTGTCTGTGTTGTGCAGGAACAGGAAATTCTGAGGCTGTGGAATGACTCAGAAAAATTATAATAATATTTTATTAGATGCTGGCCCAGAGGGGAAGAATCTGGGCTGAAGGGGGAGGTCGTGTGCCAGAATGGTTATTTTGCAAGAGCCACCGGGTAACTTGCACAGGCTCTTCTTCGCGTTCGAGCAGTTCACATGCAATTAAAATATTCACTTTCCTGTTTGGATGTGGCTTTTCATTTAAAACTGCTCAAGTCACATGTGCATTCAGATACTTGCATGTTACAGACACAAATTCAAAAGACAAATGGATCCAAATGCCTTCTTTGCTAATCTTTTGAAGCTCACATCATCTTCCTGCTGATTCTTTAAGGAAAAATGTGTTTCATCTTTAATTTTGCTGCATTTAGCATAGTTTTCCGGTGCGTAAGGTTCCTGTGGAGGTCAGTACATGCTGACCTCTGAATAAACATGGAAAAAGACTATTTCCAAGTGCAGAACCTTACACTAACAGTGTTGTTCTTTCAATTGTAAACATGGTTTCTCTCAGTCAGGGCTGGAGAAGAGGACAGTGAACTTAACTATGCAACTTAAGTACACTAGTAAGCCAAAATATTTGCTGTCCTGAGTATGTACGATGGCTGAATTGCATCAAATTCTGCAGCAAGACCAAAGCAAGGATGGAGAGTGCCTATAGGACATGAAGAGCTGCAGTACTGTTCTTGTTTCCTTTGAACTTTTTTAGATGCTTGTTTAATCATATTTAGAAAAATAATTCAGAAACAATTGTTTAGTTGATAAGTTCCTTTAACCAAAAAGGGAGTCAAGAAGGAATGGTTGTTAGGTTAGCTACTCCAAAAAGTGTACGGTTTCGACTTTGGCACAAGTGATTATTTGTCTTGATAGCAGAGCAGTTGACTTAATTAAAACACTGTCCACATACCTGGCTTGCTCTGATGGAGAATACTGTTACACAAGACAACAGAATCCTTGTTCAGCGGGCAGGAGGGTATGCTTAACTCACTTTTCATTCAGTTTTTCTTTCCTCTGTACTACACATTCATTCTACATCTCCTTGGAAAAAAAAAAAAATCCTACAAACACAGGGCCCTGTTGCACGATACGCGCTTCTGAATGATGCTGCTGTTCAGTCCCCGCCTGAACAGCTGAGTCCGGACCCCCTGAGATTCTTCTGTTTTTTTTCTGCTCTAATTTACATTGAGGGTGGTCTCACTCCGCAACTATACATGCACCACCATAACAGATGACTGAGTGCTTATTTGTGCAAACATTGGGTGCATTAGGGTCCAGAGTGTGCTGTGGACCAAATTAAATTAATGATGGCCTTTAGCTAAAGATAGAAGGTTGAGATTGTATTCTACATTTGACCTTCCACTTGTTAGAGTGGGAAAAACTTGTGTCAAAATAAAGATGGGAGCCCAGTCTTTGCTTATAAAACAATCCTCATAGCTTCGATGTTTTTATCCCAGTGACACTTATTTATAGTGCAGTGATGAATTGAACAGAATCACTGCTTTGGCATTTCAATATTTGGCCTGGGGACACGGGTTAATTCTTGTATTTCTCAATTTAAGTCAAAGTTCCCTATATAGCAACTGTTGGAGACATGCACTCGGGCACCTAAGTGCGTTTGGGCTTTTCAGTTAACATAGAACAAGATTAACAGGAAGAGTTAACAATGCAAATCCACTGTTTCAGACTGAAAACTCAGAGGATTGGTTGATCTTCTAAGCGGAGCCATCTTTGCTGGGATCGGAAGATTTGGATGCTTTCTTGCTAAATATAGACTGAATTCTGCAAGAGTCTGAATGTGCACAAGCTAATTTAAGCGCTTTAGGAAAGTTCAATACTTGACATAGGGAAGAATTTAAGGAAACGTACATGCATAGTGTAAAAATAATTGTTCAGTGCTTACATTGCAGCAGCTAGCTTAGCCTGGCTCTGCCAACTATCTTATCGTTGCACATTCTAAAATGCAAAGGACCTAAATGCAGAAGGAATCAAATAGTCTCGTGAACATGTAGCTGAAGTGTTTAAAGCTGCAAATTACCTTGTTCAAATGACTGCATTTGCCTTGTAAGCAGCTTTATAATGTCGAGGAGGAAGACCAGTATGCATAAATCTTGTAAATTCATTCTTAGAAAGGAAGTACAGCAGCTGTTGAAAGTTGGTGTAATAAATGATACAAAAATGATTCTCTTGGGGTAACTGTGCCACGCTTGGATGTTTTTCCAATAATTAGAATTACATGAGTAGTTCCATCAGCTGGAATATCTCTGTTCTTTTTATAAACACTGTTGAAATTTTTTAATACTTCCAAAGTAGATGAGTGGGTTTTCTTCCCTGTTTTATTCTGAAAGGAGAAAAGAATATATTGTCTGAAGTCCTGTAGAGTGTCTGTACCAAAGACACAGTGGGTATATTGCCTGCTATTACAATGGAGTATTTTAATATCGTGTGGTATTATACTCTAGTAAGTGTATGGTATAATGGTTCACTGTTTATGGCTGTAAGACTTGTCACTGCTCCTAGAAGTTGGAAAAGTGACCATACTGGTGAATCTCTGTATGTTGTGGTAACACAGATATAAGTTTAGTTCACCATTACTACACGGAAATTAAATAGGTTGTATCTTAAAAACAATGTGTTAAGAGTTCCTTCTAGTCCGTAGGAGATTTGTGCTGTCCCGCTGAGCAGTGTAGAAACACCATACTAGGCATGTGCTATTTTTAAAAGAAAGTTAAATTTGAAAGTTATTTGTGTGGCTTTTTGTGAGGGTCTTAAATTCAGATGGTTATTAGGAGCTTTTCTGTAGGGGAGTCGACTCTGTCTTGAGTTTGGGATTTCTTTGGAAGATGCTTTGTACGTATATATGAGTTTGAAGAATTGTACAGCAAAACCTCTCGTGCTCTTGTACCGCACATATAGCATAGAGCTTTTCCCAAAGAAATTCAGTGGAAACGGAGCCTGGGAAAAAAAAATACACTTTTCTCTGAATTGTGTTTTCATCACTGTTATTCATTCTAAGCGCACGTCAGAGTGAGGAGTCTGTTCCTAGGCGCTTATCTCTTTGCTGATGGGCAGCTGGCCAAGGAGCAGCCGAGAAGAAGGAATATATTCAGCTGATCACTCTTAGGAACAACGCGGAGCATAGCTCTTAATGATGAGGTGTTTTGGGTCTTGGTGTGTGTGCATCCCAAATCGAAGCAGTCGGCTCAGGTTGCCCTCCACCTGAAGAGTCAGCCTAAAATTAATAGCTAATGGAGAAGCAAAGGAAGAGACAAAGTGGAACCAGATGAGCTCACGAACACAGATACATCATTTCACTTAACTCGGGCCATGACACTGATGATTTGTATCAGCTCCGTGGAGTATTAGGGTTGTCTGTTTTCAGAAAAAGTAAAGATTTTCCTAAAAGCTGCTTGCTTCCTGTCCACTTTTATTTACTCAGTGACTGTGAGATGGTTTTGAGGTCGCTTCAGCCAGGTTTCCAAGTGTCAAATGATGAACGCCAATGAGAAGCATCTAGCTTTATGTAAACACTTACCTGCCCTGCTCTTTAATCTGGGCTCTTCAGTTATCTCTCCTTACCACATTACAGTGTATATAGACTAAAGTGAAAAACCTCAAACTAGCGTTTCAGCTATTTCAACACTGTTGGTAACTTTACCAACCATTTCTTGGTGTTTCCCTCTTATTTTTTTTTGTGTTTACGGGGTGATTGTGTGGATTAGCTGTTGTGTCTCTTGCTAGCCACATCTTGTTGTGGGTTTTTTGGTCTTTTGCAGTCGTGTTGTTTTATATTTATCCCTGCTTACTTTGACTTAATATCTCTGTATACTATTGCCTGTACTTGGCATTAGGAATGTTTTTCTTTTAGGCAGCTTGATCCCTTATGTCACATCTAGTGCATTAAAATAGTTTGTGCTTATGCTTTCAGGGGCTGTTGCACCCCTGATTTGTTTTTTTCTCCCCTAAGCTTCTTTCCTTTTGAAATCATACCAACCAGTTCACTGAATTAATGGCTTGAAGAGAAGAAGGCACATTTCCATATTTTCTTTATTCCTTCCTCCCTCCCATTTTTAATTCTTACGAGTTGTGAATTCATCACTTCATGATTAATTTTACCCTGGATTGCCTTTTGTCTTCATGTTCTCAATTGGGTTTTCATCTCCACAATGTAGAATGACATCTAGAAGAGATTCTACATTGGTTATTTCTTTTCTTTTCTGTATTAACATGTTGTCACCAATACATTCAAGAAGTTACGAATTGTCCTATATCCTGTTGTGTTCCCAACTTTCTGTTGGAATATTGGTAACGGGGCCGCCGTCAGCTCCAGAACAAGAGGCCGTGGGATGGAATTTGCTTGATTTGCTTGTGCTTGCATTCATGCTAGCTTCAGGCTGCAAAATTTCATCTCATTGCAGTACATCAAAGCCTCTCTGCCACGTTAAAAGCAGATCTTGTTGTCTTTCTCCCCGTGAAGTGTGGGGAGACAGCTGGGGTTATGAATCCATTAAAAGCTACCTGTGTAGGAGATGTATTTGATTTTATATGTGCACGCACACAGACACATGCGTATTTTTATTAGCCAGCATGGTAATGTTTGGCCAGCTGCCTGGAAACTATTCTAAAGTCTACCCAGAGTGGGAGCTTGTGAAAAATACGCTCTAGCGTATGGATGGTGTATTCTTTTAGCAGCTCCCTCCTTTCCTCTCCATTATAAATATTTACCTTTATTCATCAGTCCTCGACAATCACTTTACTGGCCCTCTTTGGCAAGAAGCTAACATGGAGAATGTGTATATTTAAGTGTACTGGACCACACTAGTGGTTAGGTAATTACATGTGAAATTATTGGAGGTGGGAGCATAGGATTGTGTTGTAACTTAAGTGCAGCTTGCTTGTTGTGGGTTTTTCTGTGTTTTTTTTTTATTTTAAAGGGTTTCTGGCTTTGGGACAGATGTGGGCTGTTAATAACAAAATCTGTTCTTAGGGATGCCAGTCTCTTTTAACCTTAATGTGTTGCCCTCTCTTCCCTCCCTGTTGTTCTCCAAACCATCAGGTCCCAAGCCTCTGTGAAGATCTCCTCTCCTCTGTTGATCAGCCATTGAAGATTGCGCGAGATAAGGTGGTAGGAAAAGACTATCTATTGTGTGACTACAACAGAGATGGAGACTCATACAGGTGAGTTCATATCCAATGCAAGAAACTAACTGGTTTACTTTGTAAATGAGAGCTACATACAAGTATTGCAGTCCCTTCTCCCTCTTATTCTTAGCCAAAACCCCCAAATTTAATGGCATTAAACTCTCCTCGGTGATGAAGCTGGGACTATTTCAAATCCTCTTCTCTTGAGTAAGACAGTCACTATGGAAGTTGTTCTTGGTATTTCCCTAATGCAAAAGAGCATAAACATTGTCATCTCCAGACCGCTGTAGAGTGCTTCAGTTTCAGATAGTGTGGTTGCATGGTTTCTAATCTGATGACATTTGCCAGGCAGGTCCCCACTGTCAGTCTCTGGAACAAGATGTGTTTTAGACTAGAAACCACTGTGTTTCTGCACATTTTCTTTACTGTGATTTGCAGTCATTCACTGAAGCCTAAAATGTGAGGTTGTTACCTTGTTAAAGGGGTGATTAACACATTTCTTTTGGGCTTTCTGTAGTATAGTTCTATCTTAGAGAATTAAAACCAGTCAGGTGTCTAAAAGAAATTACTGCGATGGCCTTGGTATGAAATTAAACCATCTATTCTTGCAAGGCTGTAAAATCTTTGGAGTGGATAACAACAGAAAAGAGACGATGCAAGCAGTTAGTTCAAACAAAGTCATCTTCTTGTACAAAACAGGGTGGACGTGCCAGCTGGGAAAGGCTCTTTCACTCATGTTTAGCGAGGGATTGAGCCTGACTTTGGACATGCAACATCATTAGTTCTCAATGAAAACCTTGGGCCAAGTTTTTAGGGAAGAAAAGGAATCCCTCTCTACCAAAATAGCTAATTTATTCTGAGGACTGTAGACAAAACCCAATTAAAATATTTGAACAATATAAGCTGTATGTAATTATAATATTATGAATTTTGAAGTAGAATGGGCTGTAATACTGAAATGGTACAATGAGTTTTCAGTATTTTGAATGCCAATTTGAACACAGTTTCTTTCTTGATGTTTTTATTCTATACTTTGCCATTAGGTTGATTACAGTTGAGCAACTGTAATCGCTCAACTATTTGTTGAGTGATTTATTTATTTTTTCCCCCTTTTTTGCATTGTCTGACTTTTCTTCGTGGCTGTAGTGACAGTGGCATAGTTCCAGATACTTAATTAAGAATCACAAAGCTTATAGTCCAGAAACCTTTGTGACTGTTGCATCACTTAGCTTTTATTCTTTTCTCTTAACAAAGGGTGCTAGGCTGTGAAGTAATGACCACCATTCATCTTCTCTCCAGAGTTAACAGCTCAGCCATTCTGCTGCTTCTGGTTATGATAGTAAGAGTTACATCTCTGGTTCTCCGTGCAGCTTCGGTGTAATAGCTTGCATTTTTAGTGCTAACAATTGGAACTGATCTACAGTAAGAATTTAGCTTTGCTTTGTGCAGATTTGCAGTAGTGGTTTACATTAATCTGGCCAGAATGCTTCAAGAATTCTATTTCAAAGTGAAATTCCAGAAAATATTTTAACAATAGATTTTACTTTGGCTCAGGCCATCATTGCACAAGCAGGTAAGCTTATAAAGGACTCTAATTGGTTTCAATTGCTTGGAGATGTGGGAAAGGTACTAAACTAAACTGAAAGCGTCCCTTCCCGTAGATGTTTTACACAGAAAACATGCTAAGATTCATTTTGTCCTAGAAATAGGAGAAGGAGACTGATAATGGATGCAAAGTTTGACTGCGTCTGGATTGTGGCTGAGTATAAATCTGAATCACAGAATCATAAACTGGTGTAGGTTGGGAGGGACCTTGAAGGGTTCCACCCCCCTGCCCTGGGCAGGGCCACCTCCCCCCAGCCCAGGCTGCTCCCAGCCCCGTCCAACCCGGCCTTGGACACCTCCAGGGATGGGGCAGCCACAGCTGCTCTGGGCGACCTGGGCCAGTGCCTCACCACCTTCAAAGTGAAAAATTTCTTCCGAATACCTAATCTAAATCTACCTTCTTCCAGTTTGAAGCCATTCCCCCTCATCCTATCACTACATGACCTTGTAAAAAGTCCTTCGCCAGCTCTCCTGTAGGCCCCCTTTAGGGACTGGAATGAGGTTTTTTTAAATATAACCTATTGCAGTGGGTCAAGAAGTATGGAGATCTCTAAGGTGAAGCATTCACTCCTGTTCCTTAGGGTACTAGTCTAGCATGGAAAGTTTGTTCAACCTTCTGCAAAAGAGCCTGGTGCCTTTTAAAAGCATTTGTGCATTAAGCGTCTATGTCTGAGTTGGTCAGATCTATGTTAGCAGCTACATACATTTAATCAATTATAAATTAGTAGCTAGAGCAGAGTTTTATAGCTTCTGCCCTCCACAAGATGCACTCACGCAGCTGCATCCTCTCAGGCAGATGCAAGAGAAGGGGTTTTAGATCCTGCTTTTCTTGTGGGTCTGTCAAGAGCTTCTTTCACGCTGCAGTTGTGATATGTTTCTTGCAGTCCCCTTGTATCCTATTTAGGCTGTTGACACAAGCATCTATCACCAGAGGCACAGGAAACTTGAAAAGGCACTTGTTAAACACTATTGTGACATGCTGCAGTAACTAATAACACTTGCTCCCCCCCCCCCCTCGCCTCTCCATGTTTAATTAGTGCATGTGGCAGCCCGTTCTTTAAGGTTAGTTTCATGCTTGCCTCTGAATCTTGCTCAGTCTCTTTCTTTCTGAGAAGATACTTAAATAGTTGCAAGGAAGCAGGAGGACTTAGGTTTTTTAAATCACTTTGAAATTTTCAGGACTTATTAAGTCATGGGGTTTCAGAAAAGCTATTTCGTTTGTTCGTATGGAATAGGCATAATGTACTAATTGCTGGCATTAAAGAATGCTGTTCTTGAAGGCTTTTGATTCAAGCGTTCTGGATTGAAGTGATTCTTCCTTCTGGAATTGATTGGTCTCAGCTCTGTTTCATGAAGTAAATTCTTTCCTTCAGCACAAAGCAAAAGCCTTTGAAAACCAAGCAACGCTAACATGCGCATGTGTTAATTCCATTCTGTGCCTGTGTTCAGACACTGTTATTCATACCTCATAAAATCTGAAGTTGTTACTGGGAAGTGGCTCTTACACTAATTTAATCAATTAGGCCAAAATCTAGGAGGAGCGTACTGTGCTTTTAAAAGCTTTTGATATTTCCACAAAGATTTTTCAGAACGGCACACTCGATTAGAGGTCTCAAGAAATGTTATTCCTTGCCTGCAACATGCTACACATCTCCAGTTACTGCACACTTCAAACTAAACACCGGTTTTCTTCTCGTTGGAGAGGTTGCTAATTGCATTTCTTTTAATACTAATCCAAGGATTTCAAAGCATTCTGCGGACAACTGAGCCTCTCGCTACTTTGGCAGGAAAGGTAGAGCTTGGTAATCAGACTTTCTCACTGATAATCAAGTTTTATAGGGTTTTTTTTTTTTGGGTGGCTTTACAATTTGACTGGGAATTAGCTTTGAAAAAAAAAGTTGCTGCGGGATGTTTGGCCATTCAGGTGATTAATTCATAGAATGAATACCCTAATGCATAGCCCAACACAGTTGAATCCTTACTCTTATTTAGGCGGACTTGATTATCTCCATGTTGAGCATGTATCGGACCAGAAGGTAGTCTCGGAGTCTTTTTGGAGTCTCTCTTGGTTCTTCATAAATAGATAATTTTCAGGTTTTGTCGTGTTATCGTACTGCTGCCTGTGGGAACAGCCTTTGGTGCGCATCGTGTTGCAGGCCCTTCTGCGAGTGCTTCTGTAATAACAAAGGTTTGTGGGGGATATCAAACCACCGTGGAATCCACATTGTGAAGGCAGAGCTTTTATTAATTTTTTTTTTTTCTATGACTTCAAGGTCCCTGACTTTGTCCATACATTTCCACTCGAAGTATGTTTGATCACTCTATTAAATGGAATCCTTATGGGGAATTTGGTGCCAACAACACTGAAACCTGTTAGCTGAAACAAAAAACATTCTCTCTTAGGGAAATTAGAGGGCTGACTTTTGAAATTTAAGTGCCTGTCTGTCTGTCTTGCTTCAAATAGTCTCCATTTAAGTTTTTAAACATGTTGTGAGTACTCTTCCACAAAAAGAAAAAAAACACGGGGTTGTGTTACGAGGATTTCTTTTTTTTTTTTTTTTTTGGTGAAGTTGCTTCTGGCTCCAACTCTAACGGGTTGAAAATGCCACAATCTGCTAGCTGGAAGAATCTGTTACTAGGCTTCCCTTAAATCCCATTCGTGCAGCCTGCAAAAGGCATCTGATGTTTACAATTAAAGTGTCTTGACTGTGGCTTCTGTATGGGTTCTCTGCTCACCGATTTCCTCGTACGTGATGGGGAAGCAGAGCGTTCCAAATTTGCAGGAAACAGTAGAATTTTTTTGGAATCTGCCTGTGAAAATTTAGGAGAGAAAGAAAAAGTAATCGCATCCTAATGAATGCTGCTGCCCTGCCTGGCGTGTTAAACCTGGCTTTGCTTTTGCAGACTGCCTGACAGCAAGGGCAGCGCTCTGTCTGCCCAAACTTCTCCCAGGTCATTTGTTTTTCTGTTTCCTGCCTGATGGGTGCAGGTGTGCCATTTGGGAATCCCACAGATAACGCCGGTAGTGATTTTTTGTGTGAATCTCTTCCAGATTTCGGAGAGTTGTTAGGTAAAGGAGTACTGCTGTAGCTGTCGACTTTTCTTCAAAGCCAACCGAGTTTTAAGCGACTGTTTTAAAGTGGGAACCACCACCTGAAAACCATTGCTCCGGGTGGATGTGACATAATGATTTAGCTTTCCCTGGTGTCTCACCTTTTGAGTCAGATGTGGTAGGGAGGAGCGAAGTGTTGTGAAAGCGCAAAGCCGGGGCGAAGCAGAGCCTGTTCTTTGTGCTTTGCATTAAACAGATGTCAAAACTAGACGCCTTTCAGAGAAACAAATAACAAATGGCTACCGAGGAAAAAGTCTTTACGTATGGACTGCATTAAGAGCAAGTGTTAGTAGGCTGGAGTATTTTGAAAAGTGAGTAGGTAAAGGGTAGAGGTACCTTTCTTTAAACTAGCAGTGATATATGTAGGTTGATTATTCACAGGGGAAATGAAAAGGAGAATGCAGGTTTACAGAACGGGAGTTATAAAAGTCTCAAGCAGATGGGCAAAGGGTTCCATTAATCTTTTAATACCAAATCTTTCACTAAGAGCACAGAATCTCTTCCACACCTGCAGAAATCACAGTAAAACCTGTAGCTTTACAAACCCTGTTAAATCCTTCTCGCTGTTCAAATGTTTTCCTAATGTTATGCTAAAAGTAGAGTTTAATTCAAAGCAAAATAGTGGAGAATTTGGACCTTAATTGTAGACAGCAGTGTTTCGCTCAAATGCTGTCAGATCGCAAATAAACTACACAATCTATTTGTATTTGCATGAAAATAATTTTCAGTATCTAATGTGCAACAGCTGAGGCCTCATTTTTGAATATTTAAGAAGGAACAGATTCAAACCCAAGCACGATTATTTACATAGTAGAAACTTGAAGACAGGGGGTGTTCCCCAGGTACACTGTAAACTTTGAGGAGTTGGTGTCCCCTTTTTGACAGTGTTTGAAATGGCTGTTGAGGGTGAAATTCTTGCAGATAGATGGCTCCCAGTACCTTTTGGGGTTTTTTGGAAGTTCAGCATCCGTGGATCAGGTCAGACCCAGCGATCTCAAACCTTTTGGAGTTTGTCACGGTTGTGTAACTGTCTCTGTTTTTCTTTTCTCTGGCAGATCACCATGGAGTAACAAATATGATCCTCCCCTGGAAGACGGTGCCATGCCATCTGCTCGCCTGCGCAAGCTGGAGGTGGAAGCCAACAATGCCTTTGACCAGTACAGAGACTTGTATGTCAGTTCTACCCTACAGAGCCCTCCGCTTTCTTTGTTTCCTTCAACAGGCATGCAGTACGCCAGTACGCGCAATGAGTCTAAAATGTGGTCGCTAGCTGCCTCTGAGAGTGGCATACCAATGTATAGCAGAGGAAGAAGGGTAGGCAGCTGCTGATCTGCTGTTGGGAAGCGTGTCCACTGTGACTTCACGATACGAAAACATGATCAAATTTGTCAGCTGATGCTAAAGGCAGATGCTGAGGTGCTTTCCTGCCTCCTTCCCCCCTTTAACAGATTAATGGCGTCTTTGTCCTGAAACGACCTGTGTTCTCTTTGATCTTGACTGAGTTCAGTCTTAAACCATCTGCTTTTTCCATTCCCTCAAGACTGTACTCTCTCAAAATATCTTTATCTATAGCAGCAACTTTCACATCTTCCAGTAAAATGACAGGCACTAGTACACCGAAACGCAGCAACTGTATGGGGATTAATGTACTTCTGCTGCAAGGGCCGTTCTCTGATGCTTGTTTTAGGCTCTGTCTTGTTAAACAGGTGGAAAGCAAAGGAGTTAATAGAGCATGTGTAAGATAAATGCAGATTACACGGTGTCTTTTTTAAAGCAGCAATAGGAAACTGTCCGGGTGACTTGTCAGTTGAACAATTTTTCTAAAAGGTGGGACTGCACTGGTCTTGCGTTACAGTCACATCCGAGATCTCCAGATGTGATCAGGTTTGGCTGTCGTCTTTATAGACTCCTGAGCAGCGGTGGGAGGGGAATAGTAATGCTAAATCTAAAAAGTGAGCGTGTGTTGCAAAGCAAAACGGACTTACTGCTTTATCTAGTAGCGGGCTGCTTTCTTATTGGGGATGCCTAATGACCGTGAAAAAGGTGAACAAACCTCATTGCTTCTTTGGGTTGCCCAAAAATGGAGATAAAACACATCCTTAGATGTGGTTCATCACGTGTCACTGTACTACTACAATGCTAACAAAAGCAGGTAAAAAGGTACTTTTCGTGCTAGATTTTCTACTAATTTTAAGATGTGGCTTGATGTAAATGTACCCTGTCCGAATGTGTAATCTTCACACTTCTGTTACAGATACCAAATGTCTACTGATTTTCATGCATTACTTTCATAGGTATCCAACTTCCCTTGTAAGTAACAGTTGTTATTGGTATCTGAACTTACTGGAAGAAAGGAATTTTGCATGTGCAGCAAAGAGAGGTTTGCAGTTACTCCCCAGGTGCAGAACAGAGCAGGACCAGTAGGGTTTTTTATACACTAGGATGAAAATGAGTAGGTTTATGGAACCAAGGTTGTCTTTTTAAATCCCTCTCTGATCAGATGGCCGTGAAGTCACAGCTGGATACAATAACTGCTTTAAAAAGGTTTCATTTGCAGGAAAGAAAGCACGGTACAGGTTACTTTCAGACTTAGGTGAATCTGTTGAACCCTGTTCAACATGTGGTACAACAGAAGTCTTAATATATTGTATGGAAGTGAAAAGCGAGATTGTCTCAAATTTCATCTTTCAGTTTGTCAGTCCAAGTTTTACAGGCAATACATTGTTAGAGGGGATACAGGAGGGATTTCTCACAAAGACTTCATTCTTGTGTCGTCAGCCAGAAATGACGGAGGCATTATGGCTTGCAGTGGAGTCAGACTAGATAAGCGCGTCTGTCAGCACAGTGCGCTTTGATGCATGTTATGATCTCAAAAATGTGTCAGAAAAAGAGGAGAAGGGTGGCTTACGTTTTGCTGAGTGTGTAGAAATCGTGGCATTTTTGGAAAGAATTTGCAAAGTTAGGGAAACTTAACCTGCCTGTTTGAAGGGTTCCTCATGCTTGAAATTGAAAATTATTTGTACTTTACCTACAAGAGAGATTTGGATAAAAACATGCTTTTGTTCTAGTAGTTGGACTATGCAGTTTCCTTAATAAAACAATTGGATTTTTGTATTTTCACGGCAGAAGCTTAATTTTTACTTGGACATCAGAGGGGGGGGGAAAAATGAGGTGGGGGTAACAAGTGCCAGCTTTTCACACTGCTGATTGCTGGTCCTGCCAACATACCAGGTTGGGAACGGCTGTAACAATTACCAGCGTAACAGCTGCGGGAGCCGTGTGGGAGTCTGAAGTGCGGGGAAGGTTGTAGCAGGAACAAGATGGGAATTGCAGTGATGTAATTTCTATGGGCTGCTAGAGCTGGAAGCTCGTACCGCGTACCCGCTGTAAAGCCAGAAGTCGGTCAGAGCCATGCGATGTCGATTAAAGGTGTCACTGGCCTTCTGGTTTGGCAGCTTGCAGCGCTGGGAAAGGAGCGCACGATGCTTTGGTTCCAGGACAGAGTTATCAGTGTCATTTCAAATTCCAGAGCCAGCGACAACAGAGATTTTCCAGCGCTGTGAAATATTTCATTCTCATTTGAAAGCGCTGATGTATTAATAAAAAAAAGTAAGTGGCATGCTGGCAGTCTGCAGTACTGTACCTTTTGTGGAAATGATGGTTTCTGTTATATGGGAAGATTTACAACAGGTCCACCTTGCAGTAACAGTGTTCGCTTTGTAGGCAGCGTGCAAAAGAAGTTTCTTGAATTAACCTGCAGGGACTTTCATTGTCTCTGCTCACTCTGATAGGGTTGTCTGTCCAAACAGACCGTCCGTAGGTGACACCAAGCTAATCAATACTTCACGTTGGAAGCTCTTTCTTAAAAAATGTGAGTTTAAGTGCAGCAGTTGTTACCCTGTTAGACTTTCAGCTTGCCTTGCAGATTAAGGGGATGAAAACGATGCTGAGAGAGAAGCCTCTGGTTTGACACATGGGTTTCTCATTCAGCCGTCCCTTAAGAGGCTGTGCTGTCCCACTCTCGACGGGGTAGAGAATGTTTTTGAACTACACCTCCAACCACAGCTATGCTGTGTTTTATGGTAGAGAGGTAACAGTTAATACAAAAATAATCTTATGTAAGCAGTCATTCACAGAGAACACCGAGCTCCACTGTGCTTGAATTTCCTGGGCTGTTAGACGTTTTATTCCTATAATGAGGGTTTCTGCTAGGTTTTTTCAAAGCAGCTTGTGGCTTTGTTGCCAGCCTTGCTGGGCTGAACCGCTGGATCTTGTACTTGCAGTCGTCTAGCCAGTGTGGGCTGCCTGTCGCAGAAAGATGTTGTGCGTCTTAATACCTTGTAAGCACTTGTTTCTAAAACATTGCTCTGCGTGGCGCTTGCTTCACTCCCCAGCTTTAAAATACACCTTATACTGCCCGTTCCCATGGGGAGTGGACGAGGAAGGTGTTTCCTTTCTGTAGAAAAATACGTACTTTTGAGAATATGAGCTATTCCCACTCTGCTCTCAGCGTACGGTCCAAGCTTCCGCTGGATTATCTCCCGGTTTACCTTTACGCGCAGTAAGTGATAATACCTCACCGAGTTCATCTCGGGCGTCTCCCAAGACTTCAGATAGTTTCAGTTTTCCCTTGTGTCAGTCCCGTTTGGCCCACATTGCATTCCTTTTCGGATTTCTGTTCTAATCAGGTGTGGTAAGTATCCACCTACATTTAGTGAGTCATCGGCATGTATTTGCCGTTTCCCAAGGGGTTGGCACCTGCTTGTGTGGGTGTTCTGAGGGAAACGGCCTCTTAGGCATTTGTTAATTTGTGTGAAATAATCCATTCGGATTTGCTCGCTGGTGACTAGTCTTAAACTTGTGTTTTGTCCCCAGAAGCTTATTGGCCAGCACACTTAGTGACTGTAGTGTGAAAATAAGTTTAGAGAAGTCTTGTAGTATCGCATGGAGCTGTTTCGAATCGTGAAATCCTGAGAAGAAAAGTTTTGCAGAATCCTCCGTGCTGAGTTGTTCCCTGTAAGTGTCTCTTTTAATGCAAACTACCCTTAAGTGTCTCTAGGGTTTGCCCCACTTTTCTTTCTGGGGGCATGTTCATGTCTCTTTGGGTTAAAGAGGAATTCTACTAGGTTTTAATTCCCTCTCTATTATATGTGTTAAACGACAAGCATGTTTCTTGGTTATCTGTTTTACCAAAATGCATGTCACTTTCCCAAAAAACAACTGTTTAATTTTGATCTCCTGCTGCCAGGTTTAACTCAGCACTGCCTGAAGTGAGTGCCCTGGTATGTTTTTGTTCAGTAGGTTATTATTCCCAGATGGAAGTCTAATATCTTACACTGTTCAGTTAGAGCCTTGGCTCTCCACTTCCAATATCGTGAAGATAATTTCTTCAAACACATGGTTGTAATTTATTGCCCTTTGCTTGATGTGTGTGCGCGCGATTGATTGAAATCAAAGCATAATGAGGACCAGGGCATCTGGATAAATCTATCTATTTTAGATTCTGTGTTCTGTTGTTTTGGGTTGTAGATAATCAGTGCTTTAAGTAAGTAATCTAATCGCTCTTTGTTGTCTGTAAGAAATAGTTTCTGAAGTGATTAAATAGACCTCCCTGGGGAAGGATGCTGCTGATCTGAATATTTCTACAAACAAGATGAGTTCTGGCAACTTTGGACCGGTTTAATAAGCTGACATACGTTTGGAAAACTATTCCTTACCTCTTTGTTTCATGGGTTAACTTGGATTTATTGGTGCTTTTGATTTTTAACAACTTCAAAAAAACCCAAAAGATAAAATACTCCTCTTAATCATTCTGCTCCTGAAAATGTTTTTATTGATTAGGGTTTTGAGTTCCCTCGACAGAGTAAGCCATAAAGCCTTTTGAACTTTTGCTTCTATCTGTGTTTTGATGTTGATCCATTTTCAATTTGTTATATTAGAGCTCTGGACAGGGAATTTGGTAGGAGCGGAAGGAGGCCTGGGAGAGGATTGACCTCTAAAAATGTCTTCATTGTGTGTAATCCTCTTCTTATTGAATTTTGGATTGGAATCCTGTCCGAAATGGAGATAGCCGCTCAGATTCTTGATGGTGTTAGCAGTGCTGAGTGTGGCACCGTTGCCAGCCAAGCATTTGCGGTACTCTTTGCAGCGTAGGTACTGCCTAAACGGAACATCCATCACCTTCCTCTTGGCAGCTCAAGGAGGAAAGGCTGCAGTAATTCCCTGTACGCATGTGCTGGAGAGCTTGGGGGGCTGCTGGTCGGGGGCAGTACTACACTTGCAGCGACAGACCAACACTTTAATTTTTAGAGTGCTCAAGGCTGTTTGGTTTGTTTTGGTTTTGTTTTTTTTTTTTTTTATCAGTGCGTTTAATCTTATTGAACAGCCTTGATTTGCTAAACTTCAGGGATGTCTCATTTTGACTCTGGCTCTTTGCCATTGAATTCTGTGCCATCATAGAAAGGTTTAGGTTGGAAACCTCGACTACCAAGTACATTCAAATGTCCTGTGAGCTGCTGGATAGCTTTCCCCTTTTCAGCTGTTTTTACTTTTTCTTTTATTTTACGTTTATTTTGGATTGTGTGCTTGAACCACCTCTGATACTAGCCTTTGTCCACTTGTCTTGATGAGAAAAAATGGCAATCCTCTAGTAGTGCTGCCCTTAGACTTTAACTCTCTCTGAGTGTTGCTGCAGTTTGTCATCTAATTTTCCTTCCCTGCCTTTGTGTGTCCTTTTACCTGGTCCAATACATCTCTTTACCTGGTCTGCGAGACCGTGAGATCCTCTGAGGGGAGTTCATTCCTGTCCAGTTTTGAAAATGCTTTGCCCTTCTCACATGGTTTGCAGCAATTGCTCTATTTATCCGTTTGACCAAATTTGATTTATTTTGTGCATGGAACAGCGCCGATTCCGTCAAGTAAATAAAAGGAGAGCACCAGATGTAAGAGGCGTAATGAGTGTTTTTGGTTTTAGCCCCGGCTGCCAGTGCTCGTGCCCGTAGGTGTGCATGGGGGAGCAGTCGCGGAGCTTCAGTTCCTGCAGTGCAACCTTCAACTCGCCAAGTGATTAGGCAGCTGTGAGCTTTTTATATAAGCGTTCTGTCTGTGTTTAGATGTAAACCTAGTTTGCCTAAACTAAAAACCCATGGAAAGCTTTGAAGTGACTTTATTGCCATTAGCTCACTGTTCCTCATTAATGGTTACTAGCCCTTTGTGATGGCTTTCTCTTGGGCATGATAGTTACTGTGGTTTTCACAGCAAGGGCCCTGCAGATTGAATCCAGATGCGTTTGTTATGCATCCTAGCGCTAAGGAAACCTGACTTTCCATCTCACTGCTGGCTGGGGTTTTGCACAATAGGGTGTGACATCAGGATTATGTCATCTATGAGATTCTTGCCTCCGGGTTAGACTGATAAGTACAAGATGAAGTCTCATAAGACGGACCTAAACAGCCAAGATGCTTGCTGCTTTAATGTTTGTGTGCTTTTAAAATTAAACCCGTGATGTTTTCCCAAGGAAATTGTTTAGATGTAAGAGTAAACAGAGCAGTGTTGGGGTCCCTTCCTTAACTTGCCCACAGGCAGCTCAAAACTCAAAACAGAACCAATATTGAAGTTGTTGATATGTATTACACAGATTAGAGCAAACTTAGAAGAAGAGAGGGAAAAATCAAGCATGCTGTCATGCTGTGAATGCTAAATTAGTTGCTTTTCATCTGATTTTTTTTTTTTTCTTCCTTTCTTTGGGTGCATCATTTTGGAGCAGCTCTGTACAGACTACATTCTTATCTTCTGAATCGGAGATTTTCAGCGGAGGAGGAGTTTTTCCCTTGGGTTCCCACGGTTCTCTTTGATTACATAAAATCTGAACGCTGGAGAGGGAAGGCTTGTATTAGGAGGTCAGCACTGATGATGCAGCGCTGTCCTCAAACACTGCTCTCTCAAGGTTTTAAATCCCTAGTAAGAAATTACTTACATGCTTTGAAAAATGGAGTGAGACTAAATTTTAAAATCTCAATCTATTATCATCTGGAATTTTAGAACTGATTAGCTCTAATAATACATGGCTGCGCTTGCAGAAATTTACCTCGTGCTCTCACAAATGCACAGTGGTTTAATGATGGAAAATCGAAGACGGAGTAACTTAACAAAGAATAGCCACCTTGTAGAATAGCTGATAGATGCCTATTTGAAGAAAGAAGTGTGTGACATGAAATTTGTAGTGTGAGCAGACTTTGGCAAACCTAATACATGACACAGAAGACTTCTGCTGCTGTCTTTTCCCCTCCTACCCGTATTTGAATTCTGGCTGGCAGAGTTTAAAATGTGTCAGACTGTCGGTGGGTGAAGCAGTGGGCTGTCTCTGCGGAGCACGCTGGTCCAACGGATGGGTACGGGTGAAAGATTTGTAAGCAGTCGGCGCTTCCTGGTAGTTAATGAACCGGTTACGCGTTTGGACATGTTACAAAGTGACCCATTGTCTTGCTTATTAGGTGGCTAATGGAACTGTTTCCAGGTGACTTCTCAAGAGGGATTTGGTCATTAGTTTCCATCTGCCAAGAGCAATTGGATGGTAAGGAAAATGTGAGCAATAAGCTTTTTTTTTTTTTTTTTTTAAATAATGAAAGGTATTAGCACAAAATGGGAGGTTCTGGGCGATTTTTACCCTTCTTGATCCCATTGTTTGGATACTGTTTTCCTTCCTTGCGGAGTTCTTGCACTTCACAACTCCGCTTTGCAGTTTGAGTCATCCCACCATGGTCCAGATGTGTGCTTTTAAGTACAACTGGCATTAAAGTTACACATACCTAACTAGATTGGTATGTTTGCTCGAGGGATTTTTGCACCTGTGTACGCTGGAAAGAATTTCTGTAAAATACCTGTAGAGAGTCCACAAGCATACTTTGGGCTGTGTTCATAAACTGTGGTGAAAAACAGCTGGTCTAAATACACAAACATTTTGCCTTCTTCATTTTAAGTATTTAGGTAACATTCTGAAGGTGTTATACAGTTGCACTCCTGGGACCAGAGAAGGAGGGAGAGAGGAATTGTAAGTTGGCTGTACTCACGACAGTGGGAGAAGTGTTAAGTCCTTGTTAGTTCCTGGTACCAACCTGTCCCGTTTATTCAAGAACAGGCTCGTGAGCCTCATTACTAGAAAGCCGCGTGGACGACACAGGCACCGAAATTATTTAGTGACAACTCTGACCTCGTGGTGTTGTCCTGAACACTTTTTTGTTTTCCCCTCGCTTGAGGTACGAGATCGCAGGTGATTTGAATGAGCACCTTAGCAATGTTGTGGGTTTGGTGGAGGGTGGGTTGCTGAAATTTGCCACTTCCTTCATATTTCTGTCACTATTTATGTGCTGGTTTGAAATGACAGGGTGCAGGGGAAGGGGAAGGGCTCGGTGAAAATTGTGCCAAGTCAATTGCCATTACAGTCATCTGTTTTAAGAATAGTTGAAATGTCTGCTTCCTCACCTAGTCTTTTAGGTAAAGTTTTTGGGTTGCTGTTAGACGCTGGCTCCTCGGATCGCGACTTTAGTCATTGTCACTCTTGTAAAAACATTTGTAGCTGAATGTTCAGTATTTTCCTTCGGGGTAGGTTTTTTAAATGGCAGATTTCTTGGAAGTCTGTTGATGGAAATAGACGGAGACGTTTCTCTTTCTATGCTGAACTTCTGTAGCTGGAAGAAATAACTATGCAGCCTTTAGGGGAAAAAAAAAAGAAAATGTATTTTGCTACTTTAAACGAGCCAGTTTGAAACACTCTGCAACTCTTTTGAAGGTTTGCGTAGCCAGCCTGAGGTTCCAGGTATTGGTACTTTGGCATCAGGGTTTTGTGGCTGAGTGCTGTGAGAGCCATAAGCCAGATAAAAAACCCACCCAGTGTCTCTGGCTCTCAGTTACTTACTGGAAAATACACAAGTGTTTTCATGGATGAGTGATTTGGTTCTGAAGTGTAATTGAAAGTCATAGCTTATTTTTATTGCCGTGTGGTGGAAACTCGTTTTCTCTATATAGGGTCCAGCATTCATTTGCAAGGCTCCCAAGAAGCAGAATGCTATCGGGAAAGTTATGGTGCGTTTTCTGATCCGTCCTTTAGTGGTAAAACAAAGTGATTAATCTGTCCTCCTTTCTTGAGGTCTGTGCTGGAAGCTGGGGGATTTCCTCCCCTATCGCATCCCTCTTGAAGTTACGGCTTTGTTCTGGCCACAGTCTCCCTATTTCATGGATACAGCTCGAGTTCCTTAAACAAGTTTCCATCCTGTGTCTCCACCCGCTTAAGCTTCAAACACTTCATAAAGCTTTGGATCACTCTTAGCTTAAATGTTTTCTTTTATTCTTGCATTTGTAAAGTAGGTCAGTCTTAAGTGTGACATTTTTTTTTATAAAACAACTTTTTCCAGGAATTCTGTGGTTGACGAGTAACGGATGTAAAACTCAAGTGTTTGATCGTGACATTAAAACTAGAATTGATTTTGAGTGAAACGCTGTGCTGAATTTTGTAAAGAGAATGAATGATTACGTTGGGCCTTGTGCCTTTTAGTCACCTTCTTGGGCAACTTTATAAAAAGCCATTTTACCAGAGATGGAAGAACGCTGGCTGTGCTCAGCAAGGACAGGGATATCATTTGGCAGTGGTTTGGTTGTTAATAAAGGGACATGGCAACCATAAGACTATGTTTTTTTCCTTGTTTTATAACAAGCTTTTGTCTGTAGGTAAACCCAGAGGACATCCTGGAGGGATCTGTGTCCTTAAGCAGAAGAGGAGCAGTTGCTTTGCTTTGAAGTGCTGTCCTTTGAAAATGGTTTATCCTTTGGGGATGTTTCTGAGGTACCCCAGTACGAATTGGAGTTTTCCTCCTACGTCAGACCTCTTGTACACCTCAAAAGCATCTGCTGCTTGCTTTGTGCTGGGCCTAGGATGTTTTGGGAGAGGACTTGAGCTTCTAAAGAAGTCAGATTACCTTTTTATGACCGCTGTGATGTGGGAGGATAACATACCACGAGCAGGGGTATCCAGAACGGGCGATCAAAGAAAATTATGTTTGATCCAGGAGATGTATGGTGCTTTCAAAGTGTTTTGCTGCAACTGGTTCATGTGACTTTGATGGGCCTGGCCTCTGGTTTGCCCATCCATTCCTTTAACAGAGAAGATACCAGCATATGCCTTCTAGAAACCTTTTTCCAAGCTGGTTACCTCTCCTACTTGGATTTTAATAAGTGCTGCTTTTTAATTTGTGGTGAAGGGATTTCTTGGAGGTAGTCCAGCCTTCTTGCAGCAAATCCAAGTTCATGAATGTAGATTTAAATTCCTACCAATCTGTCTGTCATCCAGTTTTCTATTATGTAGCAGCCAGTTAACCTGTAGCACTTCTTTATTTTTCTTGAAGAAAACAGGTTTCAAGGAATGTTCCCCTCTCCGAACACGACTTCCCTGCATTCAGATAGTCTTCAGAAATCCCACTTCAGTGCATTTTAGTTGCTATGTGAGGAAAGGTGAAACCTAATGTAGTGATCAGTGATATATTTTCTCCCCATGAAGAACAAGTGAATTTTTGAAGTGATTATATATTGCTGAAGCACAGAGGAGGCTTTGGCTAACATATATCCCGGCGTGCCTTGGATTCATAATGGCTCAATCGCTGGCATTGTTGTTTGAGTCTCAAGATACCGGATCTGGCTATGGCAAAGCAACTTTATTGAAATAGCATGTTGGTATTTAAAACAATATTAATACTATATTTGATTCATTAAATATACAAAGGCAAGTTAAAGCGTTTCCATGTGTGCGCTGTTAGTTCTGGCGGGAGGTTCTTCAGATGGCTTTATGTGGTTTCAGACAACATTTTAGCACATTCTTAAAATACCCACAAAAGCCTTTATGTAAAATCTCATAAAGGTGAACCACATAAAAATTATTTTTTTCCTGTTTCATGTCATTAGGATCAAAGTACGGTAGGTAAGAATAAATTTCCAAAACCCTTGTTTCGGTCCCTCTCTTAATTAACGTTTCATGCTCATAGCAAGCTCATAAAGTGGGTAATGGGGAAACTGTCTGTACACACTGTAATGTTCTCAGTGACTGCCAGTTTGTTTTGAGTGAATTCACTTATTCTATGTATGAGTATATATATATTTATTTTTTTTAAGCAAACTTGCTCTGGAAATGGACAATAGCTTCTGCTCTCTGGCCTTTGATTCACGCTGCCCTTTTGTCAAAAGAAGGGTTACTTAGATTGGGATGGAGGTTTGCTGCGGGACTGCACTTCCCATTAACTGCATTAACCAAAATCCATTTGTGAATTCCCCATGGGATATAAAAAGGGTGTTTGTTGGTTTGTTAGGTTTAAATTGCCTGCTGGAAGTCTGGCTTTAACGTGCCTGTGGAGCAAAGGGCTTTCCTTTTTTGATGGTACACTATCAGTGGCTTGACAAACGTCACAAGACAGTGCTGTGTATGTTGGTTGCTTAAATGCCCACGCTAAGCTTGGTGATGAGTAGCAGTAGTTACCCATTAAAAATAAAATGATGTGGTGAGTTAATATGAAATCACATACCCCTCCTGGAGTCAGCGTTGGTTTTGATACAGACTCGGATGCATGCAATTAAAAAGAATTGGGGCTCTTCTGGTGACTTCCTTCTTGAAACAGCGTACTGCACTGATGTGTAAGTGCAGAGAATATGTTGAAAGTTCCCTACGGTGTTTGCATTGACTTTCCAATATCTTTTCTCCTGACTTGTAGAAAGGATGGGTTAGTGTTCTTGAATCTACGATACTCCAAGCTAATCCGTAAAGTTTAAAATGCGCAGTAAATCAAGTCTTAAGTGCCATTAACAACTGGCAGGGTCGCGTTTAGGAAGGAGGGGAGCATGAAGGTGGGAGGGTTCAACACGTTTTTCATGCTGGCAATGAGTGATACTTGCCTTTCTTGCAGAAAAGGAGAAACATGCAGTCACTTGCAGATCTGTGTGCGTGTCTCGCTCATGACAGTAAGAGGCAGGAACGCAGAATGGTTTAATCTGTGTGACTCTCCCAGTTTAGCTGCTGGGAACTGTCAATCACAGCAGCTCCTCGTGGTTTTGGATGATGAGCCTTTTGCTCTCCTCCAGACAAGGAATTCCCAGGTGTTTTGTCTGCTTTACGTACATACTTGCAGAACGGCAGTAGGTGCTCAGTACAGAATAGAAATGTCTGACTGCTAAAACGTCTTGTCATTGATCTTCTGGCTCAGCTGAAGCTGCCTTTCCTCCTTCCCATAGCTCTTTGAAGGAGATGGTAGTTCTGTGCAGCGTGAGTTCATCACCGAGATCTGAGATTTGTGTGCCATGAAAGAGTATTCCCTTTTGTGTGATATTCCTTGTGGCTGTTTGGTAACTTGAGAATGAAGCAGTAGGTAAAATGCCGTGGATTACAGTTTCAGTTTCGTATAAGCCAGTATTATTTCTTGTGCATTTTCCTTCCTACAGTCCCCGGTTGTTTACCGTTATTTTAAAGTGTGTTTTTCATCTGTGGCATAAGGAGCCTAGCGCTAGTGTTATGAAGGAGGTGAGTTCTGCAGATGTCATTGCTTTGTTAGTTTTCTTAGCGTGTTTTTTTTTGCTACAAGAAACCTAAGATTTAGGTAGTCTAATCTGCTCTCTATTGTATACCATATCTGAAGCTGGAATAACACAGAAACCTCAACAGCATCCCTTCATTTCTAAGAACCTTGGTTTCAGTTCCACTCTATTTGCAGTAAATCAGTAAGTCAGCTTCACACAAACCTTTGAGACAGCAGCATAAAGCTACTTGCTTGCTCCCTTTTGTCTTAATTAGTGGACTTTGTTGTAAAGAACTGCCAGACTTTCCCAATAGCAAGAGAAAAGGGGAAAAAAAAAAAAACCAAACCAACCCAAAACTGTAAAATAAAGCCTTACCCTCAGCCTACTTTGTAGCTTGTGCTTTTACCGGCTGTTACTGTTAATTGGAATCAGAGGAATTGTTTGTTTAAGTACTGTAGAAATCTGTAACTAGCTCTGTTCCTCACTCGACTTTTATTCTCTTTTGGAGAAATGTACAAGTTTTTTGTAATTAAAGTCTCTATTATAAAATGATTTCAACTGCTGTGTTTCTAGGTATATAGGTGGTGAGAGTGTGCCGTCTGGAAAAAAAAAAAACCAAAAAACAAACCCAAACCAACTTTACTAGGATATAGATATTCTGCTTATTTAAGATTATTATTGATGTCTGACTGTGGCTTGGATCCTGCTTACTTTTAACGTGCCTGTTGGATTGCATCCTGCAGGTATTTTGAAGGTGGAGTCTCCTCTGTCTACCTCTGGGATCTGGATCATGGTTTTGCTGGGGTGATCCTCATTAAGAAAGCTGGAGATGGATCAAAGAAGATTAAGGGATGCTGGGATTCCATCCACGTGGTGGAGGTTCAGGTACAGCCTCTGGGGCAGCTGATATTCCTAAGTGAAAACAAAACCCAGTTAATTCCAGACAATTAACGAGCACAGGTGTTCCGCTGAACAATGCGGTATTGTGTTAGGGGCTGTAAACTTCTTTCCCCTGTTAATTTTTGAAAATTCCCTGAAGCAATTTGGATAGAGATAAGTCAGGGCTGTAATCAAAAAGAATCCCAGAAGAATTGAAAGTATGTTGCTTTCTGTGCATGTGATCCTGAGATTATTTTTTTTTTTTTAACATAAAGGTCTACAGACAAATATCACTAATTAGGTAATAAAAACAAGGTAATAGGAGGTTAAATTGCTCTAACTAGATTTGCTTTGGAAAATTAGGGGAATGTACACACTTAGAATTGTTTTTAAGAAACAGACTGTGCTACATGAGTGGAGTTATATGTCCTGTTGCTCTTGGGGTCTTTGGGGCCAGCCGCCGTTTAGTTTTTTGGAGGGATTTTAACCTTTTGTCTCTATCCTTTTTGTTATCCTTCCACTTCTAGGAGAAATCCAGTGGTCGTACTGCTCATTACAAGCTGACCTCCACAGTGATGCTGTGGCTGCAGACTAATAAAACCGGTTCTGGTACCATGAACCTTGGAGGGAGCCTTACCAGACAGGTATGTGTGTGTATCGGCACGAGCGTGTGCTGCAGACCCAAGGCATGCCTTTCCTTATTTATATACCCGGTAGCCCCAGTCGGGAACAAAAAGTTGATTTTGTGAGGTGTTGTATAAACATCTATTCTCCTGCTGTGTATGCAGCCCAGTGAAACAGTTAATGCTGGAGTATGTAATTACCAGCGAGCCCCTTGTACTTTGCTTGGTGGCAGTATAGCTTTCAATTAAAAATATAAAACATTCAGTAAGAGTCTAGGCTTGCTTTTAAGTCTTCGTTTTTCTTTTGGTGTTCCTAAATTTTTGTACTTCTGTATGCATTACCCAGACAGATATTTTTATCTGTAAGTTTTGCCTATTTTCGTACTGGAAGATTCAATGTGACCTCTTTTGTTAGGGGTCTCTTTTAAAAGCCAGCTAGGCCACCACGAACGAGCCGGTACTTTCCACTGACTATAGGATTCTTCTGTTCTTAGAGACTTCAGTTATCTTTTAGTGTCCTCCTTTAGTATTTTCATCCTGCAGTACCAGGACACCGATTTTAAAAAACCTAAAAGAAAAGAAAATTCTCTTCTAAACATTTGGGGGGTTTGTGCCAGTGTTAATTACTTTGCGTTCCTCTTGAGAACACTGGTTTTTGCAAGGGAGGTGCCGGACTGATGACGGGTCAGGCCGTGCTGCTGTCTTAGTCTCTGACAGGCAGAATCTGCTGGACTTGACTTGACTTCATGGGGTGAAGGTGCTTCTGCCCCAGCCACCTGCCGAAGGTGAAGTAGCCTCCCTACTTCATGCCGCTGATGAATTGTGGTTGCTTAAGATCTGGCCTGTGGAAATCAGTGACTCGAGCAGAGTAATAAACTCTGGAGGACAGGAGGCATATTGTATGGTCATGAGTGACTAGAGAGATTGGCAGGAGCTAAAACTCCTTTATGAGACTTCCCAGGGCGGACTGTTGCTTTCGATACAAAGGACAATGCAGACTCTGTTAAGCAGTTCATGTTTTTGTACAGGTTCGAGCCAGGCGAAGGAAAGAAGGCTCTGTGATTGCAGAGAGGAACTGAAATTGTTAGTATTGCAGGCGCAGAAGCTTGCCCTAGACCTAGGTGATTTTTCTTTCCACATTGTTGATTTACAGAAGAAGCTGATGGAAAAGCAGGGAGGGGGGAAAAAGGGCATCTGGAGACTGTTTTGAGCATTGCGTACTCTTTTAAAATGTTTGCAGTAATTACACCCGAGTTATGGTGACCCGGACAAATATTTAATCACAGGCCGTCCTAATACTTTAAATCATAGCTGTGAAGTGGAGGCCAAGGGCTTGACTCTGGCCGTGGCCTTCTGGTGCGCGAGAGCCGTGCCAAGGAAAACAAGAGTCTGTTGAGAATGGGTGTCCTCAGTACACCTTGGCCTGAGCTGCTGGGCCTTGTTTAGTTTGACTTTCACTCTCTAAGCTTTAGTGGGGAGATTCATGCTTCTGTCATCATTTTAACAGCAGATCGTTTAATTCATATGTGATGCATTAAAGCAGGGGCCTGCTTCCAATGTAAGTAACCATAAAAAAGCCACTGGGGTAATGATGCACTGCTTCTGCACAAACAATGGAAACTTGAGTTTCAGAATTTAGCTTTGGGCCGGAGATTTTCTGTTTGAGGATGCCATAGTAGGCTTTAATGGGACTGGCTTCGTCAGAATCCACGGCAGAAAACGAAAATCTTCATGCTGCCTTGAGGTATGCTACGTGAGGAGGAGCTGGTTGTCCTGAGCCATTTATTTAGCTGTAGCTGGACTAAACTCCTGAATGCAAGGCTTTCACTCTGCTGTAAATCCAGTTTGCCACATCGCCTAAGGACAGCAGGTTTTATTTTTACTTTTTGATAGGCTTTTCATACAGTCTGTAGCAAACAGACCCCGAAAGTAGGTTTTGGTAATCTCTCGAATGGTATGTTATAGTTTTACCTTGACGATACCGGTAATCTGATGTCCTAACCATAACTTCGAAATAATTTTGTCTGTAGTAAGTTGTACATGGTTTTGGTCAACTCAACATTTAAGCTGCTTACCCACCTTTGATCCTAAAATGTGAATAGCAGATGTCCTTGTGTTTCAGTGGAAGCTTTTGAAGTGTTCACAAGCTTTGTAATATCCTGGCTTATAAACTGATGGCAGAGAGAACCTTTCAATGCTTTGAAAGGGAAGTCTGTTGAGAGCCATTACTTTGAAACCAGTTTCGCCTCGTAGCTGCAAATCGGGTATTTTTCGAGTGATGACTGGAATGATTAAGTTGGTGGCCAGGAGCAGGCGCAAAGGAACAGCTCATGTAATGCCTCCTCATTCACCACCTCTGGCAGCGATGAAGAGCTGGGCACGTCTCGCATTGAAATGCTGCGGGGAGCATTTGCAACTTCATATGGAAACACTTGCTCAGTAATTCCCCTTCCGAACGTCCGCAGATTACGCTCGGTGCAGGTAATCAAGCAATCCTGTTTGTTCTGCTGTGAACGGACAACGTGGTAGCGCTGAGCTTGGGTCTAGAAGTAAGACTCTAGAAATGGCAGTTCTCTGCTGTCATTTCCCATTGGTGAAATATTGTTGCCCTGCATCAGACACAAACGTGGGGACTTTTTGTTGCCTTTATCAAGACTATTTGGAAAAACTTGTCTTTGCATTTCTTGAATGTCCCCAGACTCCTGTTACTACAAGGCTCCCTCTTAGGCTCTTCCTAAACGTTGCACTGAATTTCTAAGAATATTTTTTTTTTTCTCTCCCTCTCCAAGACACCGCATGTTTGAGTATTCTCACACCTGGCTTGGCACCGTGTGATGGTACCTTCTGGGTAGATACTACTTAGAGGTCATGTTCCTATCCGATGTCTACTTTAATGTCTGAGAATCAACATATCTCTTCCAGTTCATTAAACTACTACTGTTCCGTGGCTTTCCCAGTGCAGTTTTTCACGTGTTACCGTAGGAGTTGTCTCTGTCTTTGTTTATAAGGGGAAAGTAACTGTAGCATTTTACATTTGTAAATGGGCAGAACAAGGAAAGAGAGGGAGAGGCGTGGTAGATGGAGGGCTCAGCCTGGTTTGGGAAACTGAAAAATCTCCTTTGTGTAGCTTTAATTTACTTTACCAGGTGGTTTTCAAAATAAGAACTTCAAGCGTTTGCTTTATCACTTCAATTATGGAAGTTTCTTTTAAAGAGCTGGAGTATAGACTAATTCAAACGAACACATGTGATGTGTTCTGAGAGTCTGGGATTTTGGTTTTGTTTAAAATGTGGGATTCCAGATTCTGTCCTGATCCAATAGAGGAATGTGTGTATATACACACAAAAGTATACAACACAAACACATGTATAGTGGTATATATTTCTTTACATAATTTATATGTATGCATAATTGATTTATATATGTGTGTGTATAAACTTTTATCATGAGAGGATGAGAGAAATTCATGTAGGATCCGTAGATCAGAATTTTGGTCTGAAAACCAAAAAGCTTTCGTGACATCTCCACATTGGACGCTTCATTAGATCATTGTTGAAGCAGTCCTTTTGGATGGAACAACACTTGTGGCCCAAACCACGACACCCAGTGAAGGTTTTGTTCTAATCTTTAGTGATATATGTTGTTATACATAAATAGTGGCACAGTGTACATAGCCATCTCTGTTTTGACTCCAAAGGATGTTACAGAAGAAGTTTTTGGTGGAACTGGAAGGAGAAAGCTGATTTTATTTTTTTTTTTCCCCACCCATTTTTTCCCTTGCTGTGGTCCTGCCCCAAGAGGCACGCAATGTCAGATAGAGAACTTCTGTTTTTACAGTTGCCTAAACAAGGTGCTCTTCCAGACAGTCCGTTCTGGAGACGAGCCGGGACGCGACTCAGGAGAGCTCGGGGTTGATGCACCACAGGCCGGGATGGAGGAGGTAACTCCCAGCTCACACCCGACACTGGCACGCTCCGGTCACTGCAAGGACTGAGGCTGGAATTCGGACAGGGAAGGAGTGATCGGCGTGTTATACGCAGTCTGCCGTGACGAGGGGCCGCAGATTGAGGTGCTGTGTGTCTGAGAGGAAAGGACAGGACATGCTACCTTCAATTTACAGCAAAGGGAGTAACGCTTGCAGGGAAAGGAAAAATGCCGGCAGCTTTTCAATTGCTTTGCGCGTTCTCCAGTGACTGCAGGTAACTCCTGCCCCCCTCCTGATTCGAGCCAGATGTTTGGCAGATGATTTTCTCCCTGACAGACGTTAAGGTCCCGTCCTCTTTGTGTACATTGGAATGACTTGTGTCGTTTGCCACGGCACTGTATCGCTTTGGCTGAATTTTGAGGTTTCATTAGGCAGCACTTTTATTTAAGGTAAGAGCAGCTGTATGATCCTGTTTCATTTTATGCAAAGTAGATGTAGCCTTCTCGTTTTCTGGCAAATAGTCAAAACTGCACTTTGTTGGACAGATTTCTGGAGCCCCCTCCTTAAAAGCAAGACTAACAGGTGCCTTTTGGAGATAGCGTTGCGCACAAAGAACCCGTGTGTGTTTCCCAAGCCAGGATGAACATTGTGAGGAAGTGCAAGTTTGCTGAGAAAGAAGTTGGCTCAAGACGTATAGTTTATTTATATATGGAGGTGTGGGAAGGGGAGGGTATAAAGTTGTAGGGGAAGCAAAGCCTGGGATTTGAGATGAAAGCAGTGCAGATGTGCATTGATTTTCATACTTGAAATACTCTCTAGTGACGGTGGAACATTTTGCAGAGCTGGATGAAGGCTGATCTGTTGCAAACTGGGGTCTCCCTGCGTTTGGGAAGATGTGCCCTGTGATATATTACTGCTCAGTAAAACACCCGCGGAGACATTCTGCCATTTATCATAATAGGTAAATCCTCTGAGGCTTGTGCTCTGCAATTAGGAGAGTCGTATATTTTCATCAAATTGAGCTTTCATGTAAAGGCCTATCCCACCGACTTCCAGATGTTGTAGCGTTACGCGGGGCGTTGGGGAGCGTTTTTCCATCAGAGGGATCTTCAAGTTGTAGCTGTCACCATCCTTAAGCTCCCCCTCAGCAGTTGTTCATTTTCCTGGAGGCACTGTCTCTTTAATTGCTACCTGAGTAGTATTTTGGGGTGCAGAGGATAGCAGAGATGTTCTGAACGGTAATTGTCTGGGAAATTATTTCTGTTTCACATGAATGTATGGATTTTACGGCAGTTCAGTAGTGTAGTACCTGGTTTAGAAAAAGAGAGAGTAGAAGAGTTGAGCACGTACGGACTAATGGCATATAGAGCTGATGTAGCATCCCAAGATTTGCTCGTGGTTTTGAATGTACAGTTTGGTAAAGGATGTGGGATGTCTTTGGTTACGCTGCTTTTAGTAAATGTCTGTGAAGGCCATGAAAGAGTGAGGTAAGTTCTCAGCTGATTTCTACAAAGCTGCAAGCTTCGTAGAGCTCACAACCTTCGTTTATCTAGTTACAGTTTGAAATACGCATTGAAGAGAGAGGCCAAATTTTGCCTCACTGATATCCAAATAATACCATATATTTTCCACCTGGAGACTTTAGTCTGCGCACTGCCGGTGGCTTGGGAGCCTTTGGCTTGTATTCGTCTGTTTGTGTTTCGTTAAAGAGATTTTCGTGTTGCTCCGTGGCCAGAGCAGCTGTGGACGTTGTTGTCAGTTCTTCAGAGCAAAATGGGGGATGAGTTTCCTTCTTAATCTTTCTAGTATTTTTAGGCACTTTCACGATGAACCAGAGTGTTTATCCAACTTTGATTTATCTCTTCGTATTAACTCTTCCTCCGAATAACGTTTGCAGAAAGCCCAAACAGCCGCTATATTCCATGCAGAAAACATCCGAAGTGACCAGCCAGCCACCGAGAGCTTAATATACCCAGAAGAGTGAGTTTCCTTCTGAGTCAGACTCACAGCAGATGGCTGGGGAAATGAGGCAAGGAAGCCAAGCGGCGTGTATCTCGAACGGGAGAGGAGCGACTGAGCCATGGAGATGGGACTTGGCTCGTTGTGGAGCGTTAGGTTTTTGGCTGAGCTCAACGGCAGATGGGGAGTGACAGTGGGAAGATGAGCTGCTTGTTAACATCAACTTAGAGAATGGAATTTCCCCTCAAAGCAAATTAACCCCTTTATTTAAGCAGCTATAGGCTTGCTGCTTAGGTCCGTGCGGTATCAGCCACCAGAAGGAACTTTTAAAAATCCCAACAACTCTGCTGTTTGTATAACATGGCTGCTTACTGACTCTGAACTCCATTAAAACAGGCTCTCCTAACATCTGGGCTTCTATAGCATATAAAAATGTTTTCCTTCTGGCAGCAGTTTTTATGGAGATGTAATAATATACGTTTTGCAGAAAAATAATTCTATTTTCAGATTCTGCTGCTTACCAATGAGCTTGGCCTGTCCAGGTGTGGAGGAGACGCAGTGGGGATCCTGTGGAAGTAAATGACCCACTGCCACCTCCCCAGCTGCCCCAGATTTGGTCAATTTGCTGGTAGTTCCCAGACCCACCGTAACGTGTGCATGTGTGTTTGCGTAGTTCAGATTTATATTTTCCCTCTACTGCAACTGGATCTGTTCTCCAGGCAGCGTGTCTCCATTACATGTAAACAATCTGACTGCAATCTAAAGGAAAAATTAAATGTCCTTGTTCTCTTTCTCCCCCTCTTCTAGGTTATCTTTTGCCTTCAGGGTTCCAACTAAATTACATGCTTCCCCAAGCCTGTTAGAGGCTTGGCTTATTAGAAGAAACCTGTAGCTGGCCCAGATTTTTAAACTCTACCCTGAGGGAGGGATATGAACAGATGGATAAGAGAATTCAGTGGGATTAGTAAAACTCTTTGAAGACTGTTCTTCCCACTACATTTTTCTCCCAGTTTTGTTTTCATGCCATCTCAGCACATCTTGTATCAGTTGAGGTTCCCGGGACTGTTCATTGTTCAACAGCTTGTCTGCATTTAGCCAGAATCTCAAGAACCGGGGAAGATGGTCTTTTCCTTAGCACAGATCATGGACGTTCAGCTGTGGCCTCTGGATGGACGTTACATGGGGCAAAGTCTGACGAAATAAAGCAAGTATTGCATTCTGCAGTACCAGCTCCCAATTTTTGATGGTAGCGATGAAAAATCTCACCTAATTCAGGTACCTGTCTCCTGTTCACATACCACACTAGGAGCGTGGTATCATTATACACTTACCTTGATCCAACTCTGAATTTCCACTGCAAAAGGCACTCTGCTTCTTGCCCTCCATCCTTCATGCTTTGTACCTCCTTCCCCCTAATAGTTAGGTAAATGTTGGTTCAGCTTTTTGGTCTAGACGGAAAAAGAACTACAAACTCTGAAATTTCAAGAAGTTCAAGAAGGACAGGGGACTGCTGGAGAGGGTCCAGCAAAGAGCTACAAAGATGGTGAGGGGTTTGGAGCATCTTTCTGATGAGGAAAGGCTGAGGGCCCTGGGGCTTTTCAGTCTGGAGAAGAGAAGACTGAGGGGGGATCTCATCAATACTTATAAATACTCAAAGGGAGGGTGCCGGGGGGATGGGAACAGTCTTTTTCCAGTGGTGCCCAGTGACAGGACAAGAGGGAATGGGCACAAACTTGAGCATAGGTGGTTCCATCTAAACACGAGGAGGAACTTCTTTGCGGGTGGCAGAGCCCTGGCACAGCTGCCCAGAGAGGTGGGGGAGTCTCCCACTCTGGAGCCATCCCAAACCCGCCTGGACGCCGTCCTGTGCCTCTGCTGGAGGTGACCCTGCTGTGGCAGGGGGTGGGACTGGGGGAGCTCCAGAAGGCCCTTCCAACTCCCACCACTCTGGGATTCTGTGATCCTCTTGCCGTATTATTGCAGTAGTTTAATCATCACCGGTCTCGCAGGTAGTTGTGGTTTTTGTATACTCTGCACCTTCCCTCTCTGCTGGAAGGTGAATAGTGCCTCGGGTGTCTTGCCAGGAGATCCTGAGAATGGAGAATGTGCCCCACGTGTGGTTGGAAGCAGCATTTGGGGTGAAGATTAAAGGAAACAGCCGGTTTTGCAAGAGTAGTTCACAGCTGTTAAACTGACAGCCCCATCCCTGCTTGCATCTCATCAACAGCAACCTTGTTTTCATATCCACATGCTGTGGTATTGTGCTTCTTGTCGTGTTACGTTTTCACTACCGTAAATCTCCTGCAGCCCCTTAGTAGGTAGGGAATGACAATTTTGTAGTGCCTGTCTACACCAGGGATCGACAGCAGGGGTTTATTTTGATTCATTGTTTTTATTACACTGTCTTTCTGTTATCAACATGTGAGCCTTTGTCTAGTTCGGGGAATTTCTCGGTATGTTACTGGTCTGTTTGCACACTGAAAGAAGAGTTGCTCTAGGATTTTGAGACCTACTTCTTCCATCCCTTCTCCCGATAAGGAAAGCTGTCATGCATCTGCTGTCAGATTCCCATGTAACCAATGGACCCGTGTCTTTCCTTTCTAGATGGAGAAAGATGAGACCGTGAGTGACTCCTCTCCGCACATAGCCAATATTGGACGCTTGGTAGAGGTAAGGGCTGTGAAGCCACCACAGCTTGACCCTGCTGTAGGTTCTCTTAGCTATATTTGGTCCTGTGTCTAAGAATTTTCTTGTACGCTTGCTTTTGTCTTTCCAAACGCGTTACTTATTTGTATTGTATCAAGTCTAATCGTGCTAATGTTGTTACTCAGTGTTTGATGGCTCAGTACTCCTCCTGTCGTGTCTTCCAACGGTTTGTAGATACAAAAACTCCACTCTGCGCTTTGTCTCCTGCTCGTTCCAGCAATAACCTTCCTGTAAAATAAGCGGTCCTTTCCCCGGAGCTAGTTAACAATTTCCTACCCTCGTGCCGCTATAGTCACATTTGGGCAGAATTACTTAAAGTCAGGTTGTGTCGTACAGAACTGTCGCTTTAACTGAGAGTTCAGTGCGTATCAAGTGCTTATTAAATCCACTGGAACTGTTTTTACGGCAGTTGTCAGTCACGCACGCTCAGCGCGATGAGGGATGTGATGGTGTTAGCTGCTCAGGAGGGCTCTGGTGCAACACTGGTTTGCTCTTTCATTGTACTCTCTCCTGTACGGAGGTATTCTCGATTTCCTCAATCTTCATAGCCACTTCGGCGAGAGAGGAGGAAATTCTCAAGTAAAATAGACTCTAATGCTTTTTTTGAAGGAACTGGGAAATGAAAGGAAGGCAGGTACTTCTTTCTTGATCACTTTTCTAAGTTTTTGGCTTGAGTGAAAGGGACTTAATGAAAAAACGCTGCTTATTTACAAGATCTTTCTCAAAACTGTTTGCCATGCGGTTTTAATGAAGAAGTGGCTAGCTCAAAAATTCAGAGTGACCCACAAGCAGAAAGCTGTTGACCCGGTGGTTATGCTAAATGACTGCCGTGCCACTTGTCGTCCGTTCAGGGCCAGGAAATTACAGAGTACGGTTGGTGTGAAATGCATTTTGCTTTTCTGCAGCTGAGTGCAGAAAAACTGATAGCTGGAGAGAAACTGCCCTCTTGTGGTGCGGAGAGACATCTCAAAGCCTCGAGCAAGGAATGGGGAGGAGAGGAGAGCAATAGAGCTGAGCCTTTATTTCTTTGATAAGAGCAGAGAGGTAGGGTCATACTGCCTTCGGTGAGAATTTCGGTAGTAGGAATATGCTGGGTTGGACCGTGCTGTGGGAAGTGTTGTATGTCAAGATGAACGCATTCCTGAAAACAGACAACATGACTAGAGATCTGCTTTCTTACTTTTTTTTTTTTTCCCCCTAGGATATGGAAAACAAAATCAGAAGTACACTGAATGAGATTTATTTTGGAAAAACAAAGGACATCGTTAATGGGCTGAGGTAAGGAGCTCTCCAGCTGACCCCCTCTGCTTCCCCGCGTTCCCCTGCCGTGCCTGTGGTACTGCCCCAGCCCAGCATCCCGCCGCTCTCGTTTGCTGGAACTCCCCTTTCCTACACAAAGTCTTTTCATGTCCCTAGTTGTTCACCTCACTGCGCTTTGGAAACATTATTTGTTGCGTGGAGTTCAGGGAACACTTCGACCTTGTAACTGTAGGAATTTGAAGCAATGTTTTAATCCCTTGTTCCCTCACCAGGAAGAAAATAGCCCAATTAGCAACGCTCGTATTTCAGAATTATTTTTAATTAGGAGTTTTATTCTTCACAGTTCTGAAAGTTGTATTTAAATTCTGACTTCTCTTTCTGCTGTTCTTAAAAACAGTCAGTTGGTCCCAGAATGAAGCATGACATTAATGGTTTGCGGTATTTAGACTTTGTTTTAAATTCTGTCTTTCTCTCAACACCGCTGGTCAAAATATAGTGTACTAGAACGGCTGAAGTGACTAAACCCCCTGTGCCTTTCTGGAGGGAAACGGGACTGTACTCTTCGACCTCTGTTCGTTTCTGGTCAGGAATTTTACATAGGGAACCCAAGCTGGTAGTTCTCACGCTCGTAGAGGAAAGTACAGAACTGTGATGCCAAATCATTTCATTTTAAGCTGGAGCTAGACCCCCTGGCACGGTGTGATAATGGAGAATAAACAAGTATACCGCTGTTCTCTCACATACTGAAATGTGAAAGAAGATAGAATAGTGACGCTAATTAAATATTTGTGCTGCCGCCTTAGCAGCATGGGCAGAGGGAGGCAACAGTATCTGAGAAAGCAGCTGTTCTCTTTTTTTTTTTTCCCCCCAAACCCCAGCTTTCATAACAGGCCTCTATTTTCATTTGTGGCGTGCAGGGGTTTAGCCAGGAAGCATTCATTAACATGAAAAGGAAATATGTAATACAGTCTTTTTCCTTGCGAACGTTGCCTTAAGCTTTTGTAATTGAATCGATGTCCTCTGTCTCCCCGTTGCTCAGTTTGAGTCATGGTACTTTGTGCATCGGTGAGATGATCTGCTCGGGACCGGTAATGGACAGAGCATCTGGCTTTCACCTTTTCCTCTAGCCTTTTCCCTGTTTCTTCTAACCTGTGTGTTTACACTTGTTCTTCCCGAGCGTGCTCCTGGTGGTTTCCAGAATACCAGCTCCGTGTTACTGAGTTCTTCTGACTGTTCTTTTCCCTGTTTACTTCCCTCGTTTCTAAACTGCTCTCTGTAGATCTATTGATGCTATCCCCGACAACCAAAAGTATAAGCAGTTGCAGAGGGAGCTTTCTCAAGTGTTGACCCAGCGCCAGATCTACATCCAGCCTGATAACTAAACCAATCCAGGTACCCCCTGCCTGTGAGGTGTGACAACAGCACTAAACCAGGACTCACCCAGCCGAGACCTCTGCATGATAACCGAGACCAGAACTAACCCCTAACTCCCGCAGACTGAGAAACCACGTTTGAGCCGTGTTTCACCCAAGGGTTTATTTCTTAATACGACCAACTAAACGCTGTGATTTTTATCTTAAATGTTACTCCACCCCTTTCACCCCCGTTTGAAACCTCACGCTCTGAAATGGGGCGGGACTTACCGCTTTCCCCTCCAGCTTGGGAGCAAGAAAGGAGCGCGTGGTCGCGTACCCCGAGCGGTGTTAGCTTGGACTGATTCGATCCAGAAGCCCCGGGACTCTGTCCCTTGTGCACTGTCAGTTTTTTTACAGCTGTGGTACGCCGCTTCAATGAATAAATGCCCTGTAATCTTAGGGTCCTCCCTGCAGAAAGGATCGAAATCTTAGAAGTCTCACAGTTAAAAAAAAAAATAAAAAAGACTGGTGCTTCCCGTGACTTCTGAGTAAACGTGAGCTCACCCCGCGCACATCCCCTCTTTGCCTGCCGTATCTTGAATTTCCTCAGAGCTTGAAATCCAGTCCTGCTCAAGCTCTGCTGAAACATTTCTAGCCTCCACTTGCTTGTGCTCGGCACAGCCGCTACGGGGGTTTGTTCGTATGCTCTCGGTCGCTCTGGAGCTCTGAATGTCTAGGACACACGGCAGTGACTAACCCTGATCCAGTTTAACCTTCCACTCCAATTCGTAATGAGTTACAGATGTTGGCTTAAACACGTTCAGCTGACGAAGGGGAAAATGCACTGTTTGTTGATAATGGCCAAGAACCACTTCTTTAGCCTGTGACAAATGCAAATATAAAATGTATATATTTTTATTAAAGCAGCGGAAGTCTCTGGAGACAAGAGAATGGAAATACTGTTAGAAAAATGTTAGGAAAATAACTGACACAAAGAGCAGCCTTGTTTACAGGAGATAGCACCCAGGCAAAATAAGGCAGCTTCGAGGACTGAAAAGGGTGTGAAATACAGTTTACGTGGGGAGAAATCCTACCAAACTGGATCCGAACCGCTGCTCTGTGGTGGCGGCTCCTGAAAAGTCTAGCAATATTATTCTATCAATGATCATATTTAAGAGGGCGTTTTTAAAAGTGGAAATTTCTTATTGTACCATTGAAAATGGAGGTTCCTCCGCAGCTCTCCGACAGGGCAGCGAGCCAAGAGGACTCCTAAAAGATGCAGCTTTTCTTCTACAACCAAACTTCTAGCAAAAGGGAAGCCCCGCAGGGATCTTGCTTGACAGTATCTCTGTTCTTCTTCGGCTGCTTTGATTCACTAATTACTCTAGGTGAGGTACAAACGGCAAAAGCAAATTCCAGAACAGAAACTCCGGCCGCTTTTCCCTCCGGTGAATACGCCGGAGGGAAGTTTTGACGCGGCTGCTCGACCCTGGGTGAACAGTCTGCAAAAAGGTTCAGGTTTTTGCCTTCGTGGGTAGAGGCTGGATTTTCTCTGCCTTCCCGTGGCGGTCATTTGGAGAGCGAGAGCGCTAACACCCTTCGCTGGTGGTACGCTGGGGTTTTAACCATCTGTAACGGATAAAACGGGGACTCTCCCTCCAGCAGCTGGAGGCCAAGCGGAGCTTTGGGGGAAGCGCGTCTCGGTGCCATCCTTGCTAGAGTGAATTCTGCTTCGATATACTCCCTGAAGTGTTCACTTTGCCTTCTGCTTTCCCTATTAAAACAGGCGAGCTGAGTTTGGTTTCCTCTAAGCCTGGGTTGAGGTGCTTCTCCTTCCTATTGACTCACGTGCCGGAAGAAAACCGCCCTCTCCCAAATGCATCGCCTCTGACTTGCGTTTCCTTCTCCCCCACAGGTCTGTGCAGACTTTTGCGGACAAATCAAAACAAGAAGCTCTTAAAAACGACCTGGTGGAGGCTTTGAAGAGAAAGCAGCAAAGTTAAGATACTCTTCGTGCTAACAAGACATGCCATGCACTCGTTAGATTTCTTTCTTAGAAAACTCATCCCCCCCCCCCCCCTTGCCCTTTTCTGTTACGTCATGTCACAATTTGCATTCAATACTATCCATGCAACGCCATCTTCTCCCCACGAATAAAGCTGTACAAACTTTTTCAGTCTCTGAGGCCTACTTTGCACCACGTTTTACTATTGAGACCTTAGGCTACGTTTCTGTAGAAGTCCATGTATTTTTTTTTTGCTCCCCCCCTCTCTCTTCCACCCTCCCCCATTTATATGCATAAACACGGATCATTGTTTGTCTTTTCCTCCCCCCCACCCCCCTCCTGCCTTTTGTTACATTGGTGTAAAAAATGTAAAACAAAAATTTATTAAAGACTGTGGTGTGTGAAAGAGGAAGAACTGGAAAAAAAAAAAAAAAAGTAATAAAAAAAAGAATAAATCTATTCCACGTATGTTTGGGGGCCGGGCACGGGGGCTGGCGGCGGGAGGGAGGGACCAGAGGGTGTTCCTCGGTGTTGTACTATACTGACTAAACCGGAGTTGGAAGGAGACGGTGATGAGGAGACCTGCTGAAAGTTCTGCTCTTCTATAGCCTGGTTCCGAGGCGCTTTTCTGTCAATTTTTATGGAATGCAAAAAGGGGTTTTTGTTTTGATTTTGTTCTTTTTGTAAAGCTTAAATTGAATCTACATCTGATACTTGAGCCTCCATACTAAAAAAAAAAAAAAAAAAAAAGAAAAAAAAAAAGAAAAAAAAAGACAAACAAAAAAAAATAAAAATAAAAAAAAATCCCAGGAAGCAGTGTGCGTGTGGTTGGTGTCCTCCTTATTTCTCTTTCCTTCCTGCAGCGTTACGTGGGGTTTGTGCTTTTCTTCGTGGCGGCCGGCGGCAGTGGCTCTGGCTGGGGGTAGGTTGGTGTGTGCTTGAGAACAAAGGCAAACAGCCGCTGGACTGCGTGGCCACAGAAAGCAAGAAAAATTCGTTTTTTTTCTCCCCCCACCCGCTTCGGGTCAGCTGAAAGGTGTTTTGTTTTAGAGAGGGTGTGAGGTACAGCTGCTCTTTGCCCATGGGGCATTACCTGGCTCTGGGACTCGTTTACTTGCTGCGTTTCCGAAATGCTGGCGCTGGGGCGCCCGTGTCCCGCTGCTGGGACTGACGCTTCGGGCATCCAGCACCCGGGGAGCAGATGTGTTTTGGGTAGAAGGATTGTTACTGCAGCTTTACTGGGGGTGTTACGAAGTGTCTTGGGGGGGCACGTGTGTGTTGAAACGCGCGGGTGGGCAGAGCAGAGGCGTTTCGGTTCGCTCGGCAGTTTGAGGTGGATGGTTCCAAGTATCGACGCTCAGCCAAAAGCTCCTTCTCCGCTCGGTCCCTATGTGATTGTGGGCCTTGTCCAGGCTTTCCCCCGTATTAAACCCTCGGTGGTCAAAGGGACTGTGTGCAGCTTCAGCTCTGCGCCCTCCTTCAATGTGCTTTGCTTAAAAAACTGAATCCTAGCGAAACGGAGAAAGCGAATTCCTGCCTGTGGCCGCTGGAATTAGCCTGGGGGGGAACCTGTGCAAACTGAGACTGTTGGCATGAATATTGATTTAATGTGCTCTAATTTTGCTTTTTCTAATGTGCCCAGACATCTGCAGGCCATTACGTCCCATCCCGGAGCGTTTTCCCAGGGGCCTCCGGTCGGTGGTGCAGTTTGTGGGACGCAGGGGCACACGCGGGCCTCCTTCAGCGCCAGCGTCCCCGAGCGGAACAGTCAGAACGTCTCTTGGTTCTGTGTGAGGAAGAACCTGTTCTGAAGTGGGAGATAAGTTTGTGTGAACTCTTGAAGCTTGGAAAACTTATTAGGAATAGTGTGGTGAGCCGGACGAGGGAAGTGATCGTCCCCCTGTACTCGGCACTGGTGAGGCCCCACCTCGCGTACTGCGTTCAGTTTTGGGCCCCTCACTACGAGAAGGACATTGAGGTGTTGGAGGGTGTCCAGAGAAGGGCTGCAAGGCTGGTGAGGGGTCTGGAGGACAAATCTTACGAGGAACGACTGAGGGAACTGGGGTTGTTCAGCCTGGAGAAGAGGAGGCTGAGGGGAGACCTTCTCACCCTCTACAACCACCTGAAAGGAGGGTGTAGAGAGGTGGGGGCCGACCTCTTCTCCCGGGTGACAAGTCATAGGATGAGAGGAAATGGGTTTAAGTTATGTCAGGGGAGGTTGCGACTGGATATTGGGAAACATTTTTTCACGGAAAGGGTTATTAAACATTGGAATAGGCTGCCCAGGGAGGGGGTGGATTCACCATCTCTGGAGGTATTTAAAAAAAGGGCAGATGTGGTACTTGGGGCCATGGTTTAGAAGTGGGTTCTGTCAGGGCAGGTGAATGGTTGGACTCGATGATCTGAAAGGTCCTTTCCAACCTCAGCAATTCTGTGATTCTATGAAAGAGCGTGTTAGCACCGGAGCCGGGAGACTCGGGTTCCTCTTGCCTGTTTCCAGTTGTCTGCTGAAGTTTTCGGGGGGGAGGGTATTTTCCTTCCTCAAAGCCATCCCTGTGCACACAAGCCAAAAACGGAATCGTCTCATCTCGGATAAATTTAAGGTCTCGGCTTGGGGTACGCAGAAGCGCCCCAATCGCGTGTGCGCGGGGATATACCCTGTCTGCAGAGCCCTCCGACAGCACGCGACCCGCAGGACAGATGCAACTGCGATGGTTTGGGTGCTGACCCCCAGCCGTGGCTCGGCTGCTCCGGCCCCCCCGCCTGCCGCCGCTTCGTGCTCTCACGCCGGGACACGGCACTTCTGGTCTGTGTCGTTCCCGGTTTAACGCGCGCCTCTGTGTGGTCTCTGGGGACAGAGCTGCGTTACAGTCTCGGGGGGGTGACAACCTCAGCAACGGCTGCTCTGTGACACAACTTTCCATCTACCGCCACCACGGCTGCTGCCACGTAAACATATATATATGTATTTTTACCTCCTTATATTAGAGGTTGTTTCTCTGGCGCTAGGAACAGCTCTCGGCGAGCTGGTACGTGGCAATTAGGTAGTGTCACAGACCTTCGTTTCCGCAAGGCAGGTGTGCCAAATCCCCGCCTGCCCCGTCCCGCGTGGGTCAGCTCAGTAAACCGGCCCGGCCTTCCCCGGTGCTTCGGCGCCGAGCTGGCCGACGGGAGCCCAGGCTAAAACACACACCTTGAATAAAACCAAGCGCCCGGGGCTTTATCTGTAATGAACAGGTGTCGAGGTCTGATGAAGCCGGGCTTTCTGTCGTGCTAGGAATCCGCTTATGGTTTGTAGTAGTACTGGATAGAAATTGGTTTCCTGCAATTCCTCGGGAAAGGCAGCAGAGGCTGGGGACGAGGCGAGCAGCCCCATCGCCCGCCGGCCTAGAGGGGAAAGAAAGATTGGGAATTCATGGAGTGAAAAACTCAGCAGCTTTGTTCAAGGGGCTCCGACAGCCTGAAAAATATTTTTTTCTTTCCAAAAACGAACGGGTGAGCTCCAAATACTAGCACAGCTGTGTTTTAATCAACCTGCCGCTGCAGTTTGACGGGCACCGGGTAGCCTGACTCCCGCGTCACCAACAAGCGAGGCTGTAATTGCAGAGCTGTGGCTTGGCTCCCTCGCTGCGAGGATGAAGCAGGGAGGCAGGTGACTTCCTCGGGAAGGACGAATGTCACGGGACTGGCTGAGGAATCATAAGTGGCTGAGGAATCATAAATTAATGATAGCGCAGCTAAAGAAGGCCACCGGGGCACAGAGCAGGGCACTGCGTGGGTGGGCAGCGGGGAAGCGCCAGCTATCGGGAAAGCAGTCGGAGAGGGAGAAAAGGGGAGCAAAAGGAAGAGCTAAGAGCGACTGCAGGAAAAGCAAAGGTCTTGCTTTTAAAAGGATAAGCCGTGTCAGCTTTTCTTGAAGGGCCTACAAGCTTCGGTCAATTTTCCTCTCGCTTGCCCAGTGCGATTGAGCGACTCTTCCCCAGCAGAAATAGCTCGGGAGCCGGGCTGGAGCCGGGCTGAGGCAGCCACAACGGCTGCGCCACTCTTCCCCCTGCCCTCCCAAAAGCTCCTCTCCTGCCTGGGACGCGGCTTTTCCCAAACCGCTGCTGTTTCCAGTCCTCCTGAGGGCAAGGAGCCACCGTGCTGGTGTGCAGGGCCCCCAGGAGGGGACAAATTCATCAGCGTTGGGGATAAATTCATCAAGGAGAGAGGGCAGGACCAAAAACCAGAGCAGGCAGAGAGGCAGCATCTTCTGCCCCGGTAACTGCCTCTGCAGCAAACCAAAAAGCGACGGAGCAACTTCCCCAAGAAAGCCATGCAAATAAAACGTAGGCGAGGCAAGAAATGAGAAGTCAGAGAAACGGGGACTGTGAGACACATTAAGGAAGAGGCAGGAGCTGCCAGACAAACTGACAAAATAACACTAAAGGAGGCGCACGGGGCGTGGACTTGTTTTATAGACGCGTGAGCTGTGCTAATTAAAATAGGTATGCGTGGACCGAAACACTTTGGTTACACCGCTCCTTCCTTCCGAGCTGGTTCCAGCCAGTGCCGTACGTCCCAGAAAGAGCGGAGCACTGGAGACGCGAGACGCACGGAGGTAAATGGTGCTCGTGTCCGTGGCAGATCGGTCATCTCTGTGCCCTCCCCACAGCCCCTCAGGCTCTTCCCATGTTTGCCAGCGCCGGGGAAGCTCCAGCTCACCCCTGAGAGACAGGAGGCAAAGCAGAAGTGAACCGAGCTCAGCTGCGGGGCGTACGAGCAGCAAAGAGCGACCTTTTGAGGTATGGAGTAATTCCCTGTTTATCCCGATAGCATCATTGGTATCAGAAAGGCACGAGGTCTCTCAGCAGCATCCTCTGCCACCTGGCTGGGCTTAGCGTCTTAGCAGCACGTCACCCACTGGCTTGGGTCCCTCTTCTCCCAAGAGCCACCAGGATGGAGGGGCCGGTTTGCCCGGCGTTAATGCCGGCGTTCTCACCGGCATCATCCCGTCCTCACTCCGGGGCAGGTTCCTTCGTCAGCTCTCCAAGCTGTCGCCCTGCGTGCCAAGAAGAGTGTCCCTCTCTTCGCGGGTACCGGGCCTTCCTCTCCGATAAGCAAGGAACTGGAAGGAGATCTGAGAAGAGGTTAAGGCTCTTCACTCAAGCAAGGGTGGATCTACGCGACGCTGTTGGGTCTCACCACCCGAAAAAAGGCTGTTTGTGCCAGGAGAGGTGGAAACCGGACAACAAACTTAATGCAAATCAGGGTCTGAAGCATTCAGCTGTTGGTTGCAACACCATAAATTACTCACGGGCACGTGGTTGAGCAAGAACAGCTCAAAACCAACCACTGAGTAGCATCAACCCACCCGCTCCCGCGTAACCCCGCCTGCCCCGAGATGGCGTCCCTCCCTGCAAACTCTTGGCGGCAGGAGGCAATCCTGGAGGGAAGCATTGGCGGGGAAAGGATACAACCACGTCGAGGGAAAGGACACCCAGGCTGCCCACCAGCCAGGGGAGGTGGTGCAGGACGTAGTCGCCTTCGCATTGCCCCGGCTCCGGGTTCTTCAGGAGGACGCTGAGGCCATAGAGCATGTTGCCCAGCATCACCAGGGCAAAGAGGGAGTAGGAGACCCCGGTGGTGGATTTCCTCTTGTACTGGAAGAAGGGAGGCGAGAGAGAGAAGGTTGAGTGCAGCTGTCTGAAATCTCACCAGAAAGTGGTATTAACCACCCTCCCACCAAAAAAAAAAAAGGAAAAAAGGTGGTGACTCAATGCCAAGAGCCTTTTAGTTCCCCTTTTGCTTGTAACTAAAGACAAAATGAAAGCCCCCACCCTGAAAACGTTGGTATGTTAAAGGGAAGGGAGAAAAATCAATCCCCTTTGGAGGGGAAATACAGAAAAATAGTCCCTTATGAAACGATCCAAGACAGGGACCTGGGACCGCTGAGCAAAATGGAGAAAGATGATCCTGCTGCCCCTCTTCAATCTGAACTCTCAGGAGCCCAGGGGGTCCCCAGGACCCGGCTGCCGTCCTCCTCTGCCCGCACGCTTACGTTAGTGTAGATCTGGGGGACTCGGGAGCACAGGTACAGCACGGAGGAGACGGAGCCGACGGTGAAGCCAATGATCTCGCTCCTGCTGAAGGGCTGCAAGGCAAGGGGGGGCGGGTCACGAGCAGCCCGTGTTTTTGGAGACGCGCTTACCACACACACCACAGCTCCATGCGAGACAACAGCAGGGCCAAAACTCAGCCTTTGATTTCCCCATCTATCCCTCGCCCCACCTGAGAACTAAGCGGGATTGCGGTGCTCCACGTGCCCACCTCAGAGCTTATCTTCTCTCCCCCCATCACCCAGATTGAGGAACCGGCTCACCTTCGACCCAGGCTCGTCCCCGCGAGCGGAGAGCAGAGACCTCCCTTTAAACATCACCGGATCCTGCACCGTGGCAGCGCCTCTGCCCAGGAAGGAGACGGTCGACACCATCCCCAGGGAAAGGAAGACGAAGGCTGCGTTGATGGGGGTGGCCACTGCAGGGAGCCAAGCAGAGCCTGGTTAGGGGGGGCTCCTCCATCAGCCCCCGGCGCAGCCCAGCAGCCGTGGTGGGTGCCAGGACCCCCTCCAGGTACAGAGACCTTCGAGCTCTCCCGTATCTCTGCGGCGGCACAGCCAGCACAAAGTGACTCGGGCAATGGCTGCCGCAGGCGTTTTTATCTCGCAGCGATACGGGCAATGTGTCAGTTATCAGGGAGGAAACTGCTCCTATCTCGGCAGATGCAGAGCATTTGAGTTTCTTTGGGTTTAGGGCTCTTAAAAATCATCTGCCCCCCCCAGACTAAAAGCTTTTCACTATCTTAACTCACAACAGTGCGCATCTAAATCCCTGCCAGACCAAGCCCTGCTTTGACAGCCAGACTTGTATTATATTCTGTAAAGAAGCTCTCCCACGTTAACAAAACTGTATAACCGATGGGCCAAATATCAATTGGTTTAATAAATTCAAATGGCTTTAATAAGTTAAATAGTTTTCAGGGCCCAAAGGGGTGCCTGTTTGGAGCTCACAGAAAGCTGCAACGCTAAAAAGTGGATGTTCTCTTGCTGTTTAAGCCTTGCAAGAACTGTCCAGGCTCCCTTTTTACTCCATTTGAACAGGGAGGAACTTCTCCATCACATCAAGGCTGCTGTTACTTGCAAGAGGAGCGCTGACCCTGAAACAGCCGGAAAACTTCACCCCTTCCCTTAAAGTGCTGGCCTGAGATTCAAGAGATCTGGCTGTGGTTTCCAGCTCCAAGACGGAGTCACTGCGTAGCTGCAGGTAAGTAATTTCTTCCTATACTTAATGCAACTCACAGAGGGTTTATTTTCAACCCGGCCACTGCACATGGCGGTTTGCAGGGTGTCCTGGTTTCAGCTGGGAAAGAGTTAATTTTCTTTCTAGTCACTGCTGTAAAAGGCATGTCAATAATACCTAGTGTTTTTAGTTGTTGCTAAGTGATGTTTACACTATTCAAGGACTTTTTTCAGCTTCCCATAGCAGCACAGACAGAAGGATGGAAGGGCCAAAGGAATATTCCGTACCATAGACATCGTGCTCAGTATAGAAATGGGGGTTGGCTGGGGGAGGAATCCCTGATCACTGCTCGGGACGGTGCCAGTTCACTGGGTGGCGAGAATGACCCACATCATTATTATTATTGTTATTTTTCCTTGTCTGTTATTGTTTCTATTAAACTGTCTTTATCTCAACCCACCATTTTATTTTCCTCCCTTTCCCCTCCTTTTTTCCCTTCTTGGGGGGGAAAAAAGGAGGGAAGGGAGCGAGCAGCTGCGTGGTTCTAGTTGCCAGCTGAGGTTAAACCCCGACACAGGGGTTTGCAGAAGCCCCAGGCACAGCCAGGAGCTATTTGTGGCTTTCACAGGTGCTCAGGTTATCCAAGAAAGAAAAAAACCACAGCAAGCGATAGGAGGCTGCACCAACACCTCTGCAAAGCATTTCTGCCCCGACGCTTCTCCCCCAGGGATTGTTTCCCCTCCTGGCTCTGCAGCCAGAGACAAACCAGCCCGAAAGACATGCCAAGGGGAGCGGACGGCCCCTCCGCCCTGTAATCCCAACTCACGCGCTCCACCCCGGTTCTTCAGTTTGTAGTAGCAGTAGAGAGACAGCATCACCAGGTCTGCCAGCACATAGTAAATCGCCGTGTAAACCTGTGGGGAGAAGGATGGGTCGGTCCTACCTGCCGAAAGGCTTCCAGCTCACGGCTGGGATGAGCCAGCATCCTGGGGCATGGCATCGCATCCCTGGGGAGAAGGGAGCATCCCTGGGGGGACAGAGAAGGAAGGGAGCATCCCAGGGGGACGGAGAAGGAAAGGAGCATCCCCTGGAGGGGGGAGAAGGAAGGGTGCATCGCTGGGGCAGGGGAGAAGGAAGGGAGCATCCCTGGGCCGTTTGGATCCCTGGTTACCAGTGCTGGATTAAGCACCACCCATCCCATCCCATCCCATCCCATCCCATCCCATCCCATCCCATCCCATCCCATCCCATCCCATCCCATCCCTCCTCCCTGGAGTTGGGGGGTGTTTGAGAGCTGACCCAGCCCCAGCGAGTCAGTCGGTACCTGCAGCGGCAACTGATCAGCCAGGAAGGAACCGATGAGGTTTAGGAGGTCTCCACCCAGCCATCCCAGCAGGAAATATATGGAGAGAGCTCGGTCCATGATGCCCGTTTTGCAGGCTTGGTAAAACTGCCTGCAAGAGAGACAGTCAGGCAGAGGCACAAACCATAACCCTCGGCCAGTTCAGTGCTACCTGGGAACCATCCCCAGGCTTTCCTGGTGCTGCCACCTGGATCGTTTCACAGTTGCCACCCACCCAAAGCACACGGGGCAGATGAAAAGCAAAGGTTTCCTCCAGCAAAGCCACGTGCGCCCCTGCAAACTGGCCCCCATGAGAAGTCCTGCAACCCACTGGGTGCTCGCAGCATCCCGTGGCGCTCAAGGCCTTGTGATCTGTCCTCTCGTGTGGGGGTAGAAACCGCCTCTCTGGTTACAAAATAATCTGATGACACACCGAGACCGAGCAGGACTCTGCACATCCCACTCTGCCGCAGTTGTCCCCAGCACTTCCAAGAAGCCCAGTGCTGCTAGAAACATTTCTTCTGCACGTATGACCTGCAATGACTGCATTGCAGTTGGCTGACGTGGGTTATTACAGCTGCCAAGCGTAATAATAACAATATAATAACAAACAAGGCTTTGGGGCTGTACCGCCTGCTCCCTCTCCTCCTGTTAAACCCAAATTTTCCAAGCCCAGATGGGTTTTGCCGGGTAGATTTAATAATTCAGGCAGCTTGCCCTTGAAATTTGATTTATAAGAGAGGCGCGGTGTACCAAGGGAAGGGCTCAGCCGGGTTTTGGGAGCAATACTTACGGAAAAGAGGCAGCTGCAAAGCAGAAAATGGAAACCAGACCCAGGATGACGCTGGCGATGTCCCGGCCGTCCTGGGCGCACTCGTTGAACACGTCCATCACCCAGCGGGAACCGTTGGGACAGTCGGAAAGATTCCCGGGCGGGAGACCCCTCCAGCGCCGCGCGGCCATGGCTGTCGGTGCTCAGCGTGGCTGAGGGATGTTTATCAGCGTCCGGCAGCAAAACTGTTGGGATAACGCTGGGGAAAATGCAGTAACAGAGGAAAACATTAAATAACACTGGCAGAAAATATATCTATATTAGGAATATGCTCATGGATCCTCCGGCTGTGGCTTGAAGCTGGCTCGTATTGCAAAAAAAACCCCTCGTTACTGGCTAATATGTCTTTACCGGCCTTAATTTCGCGTCCGGTGGGATGAGGCGACCGGGAAAGCCGTCGGCCCGGCAGAATTTGACCTCAAAGAAGAAATCGAACCCACCCGGCGCGTCCTGCGGAACAGGGACTTACCTTCCTTCTTTGGAGATTAGCTTTATTTTTCTTTGGAAAGCTGCTGCTTTTTTGTAAACTTGAGGGTTTGGGTTTTTTTTTGGTTTTTGGGGTTGGGTTTTTTTTTAGGTTTTCTTTTGCAACTCCACAGCTTCTTCAGAAACTCGCGGGTTTTCCTTTGCAAAACCTGCTGCTTTTTCAGATCCTCGCCGGTTTTCATCCAAATCCGCCGCTTTTTCGGGAAGTTGCCGGTTTTTCACAAATCTGCTGCTTTGGGGCAAAGTTACCAGTTTTTTTGTTGTTTTTTTTCTTTTTTTTTCCGCGAACCCGCTGCTTTTTCAGACGCGCCGTTTCTTTTTTGCAAGCCGGCTTTTTCGGAAACTTGCTGTTTTTTTGTACAAACCCGCCTGTTTTTGGGGAGCCGCCGGGCGGTACCTCAGGTGATCGGGGACAGACCCGGCGCGGCTGCACGGCGCATGCGCGGTGGGACCTTGGCCCCCCCCCGCGGCGGGCGGGGCGGGTGCTTTCCCCGCGGTCCGCCCCGAGCGCACATGCGCAGTGGCGGCGGCGGCGATGGCGGCGGCGGGGGGCGCGCGGCCCGGTGTGGTGCTGGGCGCCATGGAGGTGGGGCGGCGCGCCGGGCCTGAGGCGAGCGCCGGGCTGCTCCGCGCCTTCCTGCGGCGCGGATACCGCCTGCTGGACACGGCTTACATGTACGCGGGCGGAGAGTCCGAACGCATCCTTGGCACGTTGCTGGCCGGCGGCGCGGAGCCCGGTACGGCCGGGGCCGGTCGCAGTGGGGGGGAGGAGGGTGTGTCTCTGAGGAGAGGGCTCGTTCCTGAGGCGAAGGGTCTTCCTGCCAGGCTGGCACCGTCCCTGAGGAGAAGGGCATTCCCCCAAACCCGTTCCCTGAGGAGAGAGTTCTTCCCTGCCAGGATAACGCCATCCCTGAGAAGGGTATTCCCCCCAGGCCCGTTCCTTGAGGAGAAGAGTCTCCTCTGTCAGGCTGACACCATCCCTGAGGAGAAGGGCTTTCCCCCGGGCCTGTTCCCTGAGGAGAAGGGTCTTTCCTGCCAGGCTGATACCATCCCTGGGTCAAAGGGACTCCCCTGCTAGTGCTGACCCCCAGGCCTTGAGAAGAAGGGCCTCCCTCTTTAGGGCAGACCTGCAGTCCCTAAGGAGAAGGCCCTCCCCTGCTAGGCTGACATGGTTCCTGAGGAGAAGGAACCATCTCCTGAAACACCTTGAGCAATGCTGGCGTTATGCCCTTATCCCCGTTCCCTTCCTGAAAGTGGAAACATCCCTGCTCTTTCCTTCTTTCTCTCTGCCAGTGGAAGTCGCCACCAAGGCCAACCCCTGGGATGGGAAAACACTGAAGCCTGAGAGTGTGCGATCGCAGCTGGACACGTCCCTGGAGAGGCTGAAAAGGAAAAGTGTGGAGCTCTTCTACCTCCATGCTCCTGACCATGGGACCCCGGTGGAGGAGACCCTGCGTGCCTGCAATGAGCTGCACAAAGAAGTAAAGTGGGAAGTCCGAGCCTGGACCATCTCTTGATTCCCTCCCTCCTACCACCTTCTTTAAACCAGGGCTGCGTTTTGTGCCCTTCTGCAGCGCTGGGTTTGCGCAACACTAGGAAGAGGGGACACAGATGACCAGGGCAAAGCCAAACAACTGACACTCCGTTGCATATTCACGTGGTGCACTTTGTTCTCAAAAGCTCTTGGAAACATTAGAACATCTGAACTTTGCTTTCAGCTGTGTTAACTGACTAGCTTAAGATTAGTGCTGGTAATGGGTGAAGAAGAATTCCTGAATTGCATTAATCTAATAATGCCATTTAAACTAGAAGGTGTGAATTCAAAATGAACAGAAAGCAGGAAATATTTTTGCCAGGTCTTAGGATTCACAGTCATCTAGAAGAGGTGAACAGGCATGAGGAAAGAACTCTGGAATAAAATTTGCCATCTGTCCTTTTCATATGCATCTTGCACCATCTAGATACAAATGTGCTTTTAAGAACTGGAACTGAATACCCTTTTATTCCTCTGCAGGGGAAGTTTAAAGAACTCGGTTTATCAAACTATGCAGCTTGGGAGGTCGCAGAAATCTGCACCATCTGCAAATACAACAACTGGGTGATGCCAACTGTGTACCAGGTGAGGGATGGGGGCTTGCTGTGGTTCAGCAAATCTTTTGTGGAGGCTGAGATGAATCAAACCAAAAGAATATGAGGGTTCAGATCAGAACAGCACATGGGTGGTTCTGTGTCCTTACAGCAATGGTCAGTCACCACAGGGAAGGGTCTGGGAGCCCCAGATCTCAGACCAGCCCCCAGTGTGCCAGATACAAACACAGAAAAGGAAGCTGCTGTAGTTTTCTGGGAAGTCCTTTCAGGACACACGTGATTAGAAAGCCGAGTGAGATCACCTCAGAAGAAGCTGAGTACGCATTTTTTGCTCAAGTCAGTGACTCCCTTAATGTGGAACTTAAAAATTTTTGCATTACTTGCAATCCTTTAGAAAGTCTGTTCCTAAGCAGATAATAACCTCGTGTGACCTGAAGATGCTCTTCTGGATACGAGTATTGTCAGGGAAGGGTGGGGAAAAGGCTGTTGCAGGTGCTCGTGACCACTGTCATGAGCTGGCATTTGAAATTCTTTGTCTCCCTCATCTTTGGGCAGGGTATGTACAACGCAACCACTCGCCAGGTGGAAGCTGAGCTGTTCCCTTGCCTAAGATACTACGGACTGCGATTCTACGCCTACAATCCACTGGCAGGTACAGGGAGGGAAAGGGCGAGACTTTGAGACAAAACCATGTGAAAAGGGGAGTGTAGAAGAGCCAGCTCATCCCTAAATGTGCTGCTGACCCTTTGCAGGAGGGCTGCTGACTGGCAAGTACAAGTATGAGGACAAAGACACACGCCAGCCCACTGGAAGGTTTTTTGGGAATGACTGGGCTCAAGCCTACAGGGACAGGTACGTTTTGAGCTGATAAAAGAGCCGGTAGATGCAGCAGGAGTGGCTACATAAAAACCCCACACTAATAATCAGCTGAGAGGAAGCAGAATTGACTAAAGCTTGTGCAGTGATTATGCCTGCACGCGTGGTTGGGGCCATGGCTCGTGACTGAGCTTTGCAGAGTGGTTTTTAGGCTCAGCTTCCTCCTGGCTTGCAGCGGGGGATTGCAGAAGTCCTCAGAGACTACGAATAGTTGTATAAGGCTTCCTGAAAGCCTTTCGTACTTGCTTGGAATATAGATGTACAATTCAGTAGAGGTCCCAAGGGCAGTAAGAGTGATATATTTTCTTGCAGGTACTGGAAAAAGCACAATTTTGAAGGAATTGCCCTAGTAGAAAGAGCTCTGAAAGACTCTTACGGTTCCAATGCACCAAGCCTGACCTCCGCTGCTTTGCGCTGGTTGTACAATCACTCCAAACTGCAGGTAAGAGCTTGATGCGGCTGTAGCCAGCAGCCTGCGCAGCATCACAACTGGGCAGCTGTTGCAGCACACACACGGGGAAACGTCTGCGTACAGTTCTCTCTTAATCTGCATGTTCTGCAGGCTTGTGGCCTTCCAAAGCACGTATTTCTGTATAGACCCTGCCTGCCAGGCTGTAGGAGTGAGCCAGCTCTGCGTTTCCCCACAGTCTCCTGTGTTCACAGGACTGGAAGAAATGGAAGATTTTAAGTGCCAGTTACTGGGGTCTTGGTTTCCACCCAGACAGCTTCCCTGTGAGGGGATGACTTTGCTTTTCATCAGACTAGGAAATTAATGGTTATATTGCCAGTCTCCTCCAAATGTTCCTGTAGCCACTCGCAAAGTAGGATTTGGCAGGTTTTGAGGAGTTGCCGTGACTTGGAGATGTTTTGGCCTTGTGAACAGAACTTCATGGTGTCAGTTGCCTAAACACCCCGAAGTTACTGGATATTCTTTACTGGAAAGAAACGTTTAAAGTTTGGCCTGCAGTGGCCTGGGAGGTCAAGTAGGCTTATTTTGGGATCAGCAACTCCTCTTATTGCTTTCCAGGGTTCTCTTGGAGACGCAGTGATCATTGGGATGTCCAACTTGGAGCAGCTAGAGCAGAACCTTGACTACAGTGAAGAGGGTCCCCTGCTCCCGCCTGTCGTGGAGGCATTTGATAACGCCTGGAACCTGACTGCGCACGACTGCCCCAACTATTTCCGCTAGAGACTAGGGTAGGGACAAGAAAGTGGGTGTTGCGCGGGTGGATAATGGAGCGTAAGTCTCTTGAAGCTTGGGAGAGGTACTTACCCACCCTGCCCCTTTGGTCGATGTGTAAATGGGTTGAGATTTTTCCCTGTATTAATGAAGCTTTGTAGGATCCACTACCACTGTCAGCACTTGTCATGTTGGCCCATGCCTTATTCTTTCTCCCCTCATGGACCTTCAGCTCTACGCAGCACACACTATGATTTAAAGATGATTTAAAGATTGGGGAAAATAGACGCATAACTGGATGAAGGCCCCAGTTCTGCTTTAATATATCTTAAATAATTACGTACGAGAATAAAACCTTTTTCTAATGCAGACCCTCTCTCTTAACTCTAGTTGTAAGCTGGCTGGCATCTCCTTATCAGCGCTCCATGACTTTGAGCGTAATACCTTCTTCTGAAACTTTTATCAGAGGATAAGAACAAACCCGCAGCATCTTCCCCGTGTCAGGGGTGCCATGTCTAAGCTGCATTATGCTTACAGGCTTTCTGCCTAGCTTTCGTGTTTGAGGTGGCGTTTCATCACATCCCAGAAACAGTAACAGGCAGCAGCAACAACCATCTGAAGTTTTATATGTAGATTTATATAAAAAAAAAGCATAATTAGGTCATCTTTTGTGAAGAGCATGTTTGAGCTGATCGTCCTTGTCCTCTGGGTGCAAACAGGGAAGGGAAACATCCTCCTCTTTTGTCTCTAAAATAGAGTAGAACTGTCTAGTGTCCAAGCGCAAGGACTGCTGCTAGTCCTTGTTGCTGTCATCAGCATCATCACCCTCCTCTTCCTCCTCCTCCTCCGCTGTGTCTCCCACAAGCTTCTGGAAGTCTCCCGTCTCAGAATTCCACAGAAATTTGATGGTGACTTTAAACTCCGCCATCTCGTAGCCGAAGAGTTTCTAGGAAAGGACACAAATCTCTCATTCCTGCTTACTGTCTCTCTGGCCAGCCTAGCAAAAGCACTTACAGTAAACCACTTCCAGGTGGGAACTGCGGCAAAGCAGGAGCCAAAGTAATTGCTGCAGAGTTTTTAGCACTCGCATTAGGAACACATAAGGATGTTTGCTGCACCCCACTGACCGATACCCAGAAGTGCTGTTTGCCTTCAGCCGAGAACTTGCACCCTCCAGCCGAATTAAGCTGAACAGTTAATTATTTTGTATCAGGCGGAAACAGCAGCTTGTGTGTTACAACATTACTCACCAGGACACGGGCTTGTTCAGGGGTGAGAACGTCCCCTTCTTTGCAGACTTCGTAATCTGAAAGTAGCGTCACCACTCCTGCAGGAACAAAAGCTCTTGGAAACAGGCTCTCACGTACTGGAAAAGGCCACTGAAATGCGGAGTGCAGAGCTACAACTCTCAAACACTGCCCTTTGGAGCTCGTGCCTTTCCATGCAAGTATCGGTATGCCCCGAGAAGCTGGGCAAGGTCAACTGTAAAAAAAACCCCCCACATTTGGTTTCCGAACAGGATGCCAACACGCTAGGCTTGGCCTAGTAGAAAGGACTGAAAAAGGACGGTATCTTCTAGAAGGGTGGTTTTTTTCACTTGTCCTTTGACATCAGTTTGGGGAGAATGGTGCGAGAAGAATATAAGAAGTTCTAGCACCAGCTGAACAAGTTGTCCGTCAGATTTTCTCCAAAACTAAATTCCAATCGATTATTTAACGTTCTCCTTGAAAGATCTTATCTGCGCAGACAAAAAACAAAGCTTACCTTCTTGGCTGCTTCACATACCTTTCTTTAATGCTGTCGGCAATCCCAGCTGCCGTAACTGAGGCTCCATGGAGTGGGGGAACTGCTCCAAGGGCCCTGTGTCCAGGCTCACCGCGTACGTCGCCTTGTTCCCTGCACGGGCAAAGTCCACCTCTTTGAATTTGGAGAACCACCTGCAACAGGGAACGAGAGCTTTAGCTATGGAGAGAACACGCCTTGGCTAAGACGGGGATTACGGCACTGCCTGCCGTAACTTCTTCCCTGCTGTTGCAGGGATGGCAGAGAAAGATGAGCGGAAAAGCCTCATCAGATCATCACCGCTTTAAGAGAAATGTCAGCAAGTGGAGCAGTCGAGTGGAAATAAAGCTGCTCAGCATTTCATAGAATCGTTATGGTTACAAGAGATCTTTAAGATCGTTGAGTTCAACCATTAACCCAGCACTGCCAAGGCCACCACTAAACCATGTCTCAGCACCATGTCTACCCACCTTTTAAGTACCTCCAGGGATGGTGACTCCACCACTTCCCTGGGCAGCCTGTTCCAGTGCTTGACAGCCCTTCCAGTGAAGAGATTTTTCCTAATATCCATCCTAAACCTTCCCTGGTGTAACTTGAAGCCATTTCCTCTTGTCCTATTGCTTGTTACTTGGAAGAAGAGACCAGCTATGGCAGTGACAGATGGGTACTTACTCATCAACCTCCTCTCTGGTGCGGTTAGTGAAGAGGAGACCAACTTCACCTCGCAGGTGTTTGCTGACCTGAAAGAAAGAAGCCGTCAGTGGGACTTGGGGCAGCACCCAGGGACTTATCTTCTGGGGTTCTGAGCTTTTGTGTCACAATACAAATGGATTTAATTAAAACACCCACAGCATGGTGACCTGAGGGAGCTCTGTCATCCCTTGGGGTTTTATTCCGCAAAGCTTTGGGATGTGCAGCCCCTACCTTGTGCAGATTCTCCTTGTACTCGCTGCTCGGCTCCCGGCCCAGCGCTACCATCATGACTTTGTTCTTCCCGAAGAAGATCCTGAGGGGAAGGAGATGGAGATCGCAGCTGTCAGCTCCGCGGGCGCTCACCCCTTGGCCCGCAGCCCCCCCTGCCACCACCCCGCCTCACCTGCTGTGCTTCCAGGCGTTCCGCACGTCCTTCAGCTTGTTGTTCCTCATGTTGGCGACGGAGAAGACGAAGATGTACTTGTAGGTGTCCACGCATCGCCGCAGCTGGAAGGGGAGCGGTTAGCGGGGACCGGGGCCGGGGGCACCGCGCGGGGCCGGGCCGGGCCGGGCCGGGCCGCACTCACCTCAGCGATCAGCGTCTGCTTGGCCTCCAACCCCTTCCTGGGCGTCCGCGTCAGGGAGACTGCGGGGAGTGGAGCGGAGAGGCGGCGTTAGGGCGGGGACGGGGGGAGCGGAGGGGGGACGGGGTTCGGGGCGCTCACCTTTGCGGTCCCGCTTGGACTTCGGCATGGTGCCGCCGTGCTCCGAGGCCCCCTCGGCGCCGCGGGGGCTGCTGGGAACGGCCCAGGGCTGCCCCGCGCGGTGCCTGTCTCCACCCGGCGCTGTTCAGGCGGGTTTTCCGCGCAGGCGGCGGCTCGGGCGGCCCCGCGGCGTTAAGGCCCCCCTCGGTGCCGGGATTGCGGCCGGCCGCTGACCATGGCGATGGCGCTGGGGCTGTGGGCGCTGCTGCTGCTGCCCGTGGCGGCCGCCGTCTATGAGGACCAAGTGGGCAAGTTCGACTGGTGAGTGCTGCGGGAAAGCGAGGGGGTCTCCGCCGCGCCGGGATCCTCCTCCTGCAAGCAGGCCCTGTGTCCGCCCTGCTGCCTCCTCCGGTAGCTGCCCGTCGGGCCTTCCCGCCCCCTCAGCGGGGCGCCCCGTTGTCCCGTCTAACCTTGGCACACTTTTCTTCTCCCAGGAGGCAGCAGTACGTGGGGAAGCTCAAGTTCGCCTCCTTGGAGGCTTCGCAGGGTTCGAAGAAGCTCATCGTGGCCACCGAGAAGAACGTGGTGGCCGCCCTGAACTCCAGGAGCGGTGAAATCCGTGAGTGAAGCAGAGTTTTGTTGTGGGGAGTATACCTCTTGTGCTGGGGCTAATGTGTCAATCGAGTTACACTGACTTTTCATGTTGATAAATTAATGGTGGTGATACTGCATCGTGAGACGCAGAGGATTCAGCCAGCAGTTCAAAAGCAGTTGCTTAGGGCCAGCAGAGCGTTCTCTGCATAAGCTTATTGCCATAAGGAGCCTAGGTTTAAAAACAATAACAAACAAATGCTTTTGGGGGAACAAATCTCGTTCTCACTTAACTCTGTTTCCTTTAGTGTGGCGCCACGTAGACAAGGGAACCCCCGAAGGAGCAATAGATGCGATGCTGATCCATGGGCAGGGTAAGGAGAATATGCAGATGATGTGCTGGGGCTAGCAGTTGTCCATGTATGTGGGATCTCAACCACATGTTAGACCATAAGTTGAACTTGCCAGAACTCATTGCCTTGTTGAAATGTGGTGGGCTACAAGTTCTATGTTCATCTTCTTTTGTTCATTTCCTGGGCAGATGCCATCACTGTGTCCAATGGTGGACGTATTTTGCGTTCCTGGGAGACCAACATTGGAGGGTTGAACTGGGAGACGTCACTGGACACTGGGAGGTAGGCTTTTGTGTTTGCACTGTCTCTTTCCCTTTGTAATCCTGGTCTAGGAAGGAAGGGGTTGTTGACCTTTTTTGGACTTGCATTAAAGGGAAAAATTAATTACATGTAAGGTTTCTGAAATAGCATTTGGCTGATTCCTCAGGAATGCCTGAACCTTGCAGTTAAATCTAGTGCCGTTTCTGTTTCTTAGCAAACCAGTAAGAGGAAGAGATACAAATATTTTCCATAGATGGATTTTGTCTTTAAATATGCAACATGTTCAATCTGTATCTGGTTTGGGGTGTTTGGATTCCAGCCTAATACTCTCTGTTAGATCAGCAAGGGCAGAAAAACTGGGCTATAAATTGTACTTCAAGACTGATATTAAGTGTTTGAAGAAGGTCCACAGAGTGTGGGGTTTTTTCCTAGAAGAAAATAACTTTCTAACTTATTGTCTCTGACCTGTGCTTAGTTTCCAGGTGGCTAGTTTGGTGGGGCTACAGGACGTGGTGAAATACGTGGCAGTCCTGAAGAAGGCAGCCATCTCTCTTCACTACCTTTCCAATGGGCACCAGAAATGGGTGGAACACTTACCAGAAAGGCAAGAAAATATTTTTAAGTAGAAGCGTAAACTTCTGACAGGAAGCGTGTTGCCTTGGAGAGGAAAGGATGCTGTACTTGCCTTATGCTTTTGAAAACACCTGAAAACGGTAACATGAGAAGACGATGCTTCACAGTTGCTGCTTCTCTTGCAGTGAGAGTACTCAGTACCAGTTGTTGTATTCCCATGGGACTGGAGTGATCCACGTGCTTGGAATTGTTCCCCAGAGCCACTTAAACATTTTAACCTTCAGCGTAGAAGATGGAGAAATTACAAAACAGGTAGTGCTCGATTATGGATCCAAACTATTGAATTTGATGTTAACAAATGTACTTCCAACTAGATGGGCTGTGGTGTGGTGTGCAGAGTAATTAATTGGTGTTGTAGTACAGATAAACTTCCCTTTCACTATGGCATTGCCTACAGGCCAATAAATGATTTCACTGCTGAATGCCCTGAAAGCAAAACTGAATTAGACTTGCAGCTGTTAGTTAGGACCATCCTGGAAATCTCAGGCTGATAGATGGTCTCTCCCAGGGTCATCGGTAAAACTAATTCTGACTTAAATTCTTGGTTGTGTCCAAGTTGGTTCTTTGAAGATTTTGTTCTGTTGAAAACTTCATCTCCTTGTCTGTCTCGCTTGGCAGGTCAGAGTAGCAGCCCCGTGGCTGAAGAGCTTAGACGGCGTGTGCAGCGTGGTGGGGGAGGCGGTGCTGGTGTGCATGGACATGGGCACACATTCGCTCTACGTTTGCTCCTTGGAGACAGAGCAGGAGATGAAGCAGATCCCGCTGCAGGTGAGACGTGCTGAAAGAGCATTGTATGTAATTCATTGTCCGGCTGGTTTGGTGCCTCACTGAGCCTGGCAGCACAGGGGTTTTCCTATCAGTAAACTACAGAATAATTGAGCGGTATGTGGGGGAGCATGATCCATAGCTTGAGGGAAGGGAGAGAAGACTTTGTGTTTGTCTAATCATTGCTTCTGGATTGACATGTTCAGAGCTTTGCTCCAATGGGAGCCTAGGTCTCCTTGCTTCTGCTTTGTTTATGGGGAACCTCTTCATAAAGGTTATATTGCTGCTGATAAAAGGAAGGTATTAATTTCAGTGAAGAAAAAGTTCTCATGAACGTACACGTTTGTCTCCTGTCACAGTCACTTGACCTGGAGTTTGCTGATGGCTTCCAGCCCAGAATATTGGCCACTCAACCCAGTGTAATCAGTGCCTCACGGACTCAGTTCTTCTTGCAACTGTCTCCGAGCCACTTCTCTCTGCTGCAGTACAAACATGGGCTGCTCAGCCACCTTCGGGACTTCCAGCAGGTAACCGACAGAAATGTACTCAAGTGAGAGGGCCAACTACAGCTTAAAATTCTTTAAAACAAACACCTGCGTATTAAGTGTTCTGAACAAGCTGCTGAGCTTCTCACTGCAATTGTGCTCTCGGCTGCAATGCTTGAAAACCATTTGATTTCGTGTATACTAGCTGCTGAAGTGTTTCCAGACATCAGTATAGGTGCGCTTTGCTGCCAAGAACTGTCAGCATTGGGGTAGTTTCCTGGGTTTGAGGTGGATATAGAGACGCGTGTCTTAAGTGGCCAGTGGTAGTTTTGTTAGCTGAGAGGTTTTGAAAAGCAAACAGGCTTTAAAAAGCTCAGTAACTGAACGTAATGGTTCAAAAGCCTGCAGCAGGTCAACTGTTTTCATGTTTAAGAGAAGTACTTTAAGTCTTACAGGAGATTTTTTTTTTTAATTGGGTGAAGCGGTGAAATTTAAGATTTGGCTGTGAAGGATTATCTGTTTTTAATTCTAGTATGGCTTAATTTGCTGCACAGGTAGTTTTTGGTGGGCTTTTGAGATCTTCATGTTTGTTTTATGATTTCCTATTTTTTGCTTTTCAGGCAGCTCTGGTGAGTTTTGCAACAACTGGGGAGAAAACTGTGGCTGCTGTCCTGACTTGCAGGAGTGAACTGGTGAGAGCAATTTGCCTGTGCTATATAACCAGCATAGCTCTAGTATGGATCTGCACCGGGGGTGGGTTTCACAAGTGTTTTCCTTCATAGGCCAGGGATGGGTGGTCATTTTGGGAAGAGGAAGAGTTAATTAGCTTCTTAGCCACATGAAGACAATGGTAATGCAAACAGGTCTTGATTGTATCCAGCTAAGGCTGTCTCTGGCTTGGTGAAGCATGCTGTCCTGTGTGCAGCCTGTTTCAGCCTTATCTATTGTGGGTATGTAACCTAGGAATCGGCTTTACTGGTCTGTAGAGGATTTCAGTTCCTAGGGATACCAGACTTGACTTAGAAATCTTTCATTTTTATGAGGAATAGAATAAAATAGAACAGAACTGTTTCCTGCCTGTTTTCAGAGTCAAGCTGAGGCTTGTCAGGCACTCAGAAATGTACCTTTTTTTATACCCTTGCTGGGGTCTGAAGCAGTGTTATCTCTTCTCATCCTCATTTCAGAAATCTGGAAGTTCTGATGGCCTTGCTGCTGGAAGTACTCTGGAGGATTCCCGGAAGCAGGTATGGAGTGCACTTGTTTCCAGGAACAGTAGAAGTTCTTGACAGACCATTTTATTCCTCTGCGTGCAGGAACAGAATGGAAAAGCTGTTACACCATCTTTTTGGAGACTGATGTTTTGTAGCAGCTCCATATATATAATCTAAAAATATCTTGAAGCCAGAGTTCTTGCTGAATATGAAATCCTTCTGCAGAATGTGGTGTGGCATGTATGTTTAACTCAGTTATTTTCTGCCTCTTGTTATAGGAGTCTTTAACCTGTTCCAATCAAACCTACAATATTAATCTCTACCTGGTTGAAACCGGACAAAGATTGCTGGATACCACAATTACCTTTAACCTGGAGCAGAGCGGTGCCAAGCCACAGCAGGTGAGCAGGGAGAGATTATTTCAGTCCTGTGGTTTATCAGACTTGCAATGCTCTCCCTACGCTGATTTGGCAGGATTGGTAGAGCCCTTCAGACAAGGTGAAAAGCATTCTGCAAACGCACCGGATTACATTCTTTGCTCTTGTTTCACCCAAGAGTTCTGTTTTCTCCAAGGAGATGATGCGATCATTAACCTCACTGTTCTTCGTGTTCTTTTTTCCAGCTATACATCCAAGTTTTCCTGAAGAAAGATGACTCTGTGGGCTATCGAGCCTTGGTGCAAACAGAAGACCACATGCTAATGTTCCTCCAGCAGCCAGGTAACTGGCACAAACTGCTAACCTACTCCATTTTTAATAGCACACACCTTGTCACCGAAGGACAAGAAGAAAACTCCAAGTCCCAAATGATTATATTTTATCACTGCTTTCTTTGGAAACTAACAAAAAGAATTTAACTCTCCGGAGCTAAATCCCATGAAATACTCACCCTCACAAGACATTTCATCTGAGAAAGTATTCTTTGTGTAGACAGAGCCTTTGAATTTCATGGAGTTTTCTGCAGATTTCAAAACTCTTTTTGTATGATGATAATCTGTGTCCTGTTGTAGATCTTCCTCAAAGTTTCTTCAGAAAAACTCTTCGTGGCAAAAATGCTAATTGGCAGGAAGGGTTGAAAGTCCGTCTCAGCGACATGAATTTTCTAGGGTTTAAAAGACATCCAGGTGTTCATACTGTGTATCTCTTATTTAAAATAGACTTAATGACTTAATAACCCTTTTAAAAAATCAGATTGTTTTTGCTGTTCCCATGGTTTGGTTTTTGTTTTTTTTTTTTCAACAGTGGCTCCAGTTGCATAAAGTATTTCTCTTTTGTGAAATAGCTAATCACATAATATTACATAGTTATATACTACTTTGCATTTCATTAAGAGCAGTGATTTCCATTTGAAGGGCCCACTGGAAGATGCTTCTATACTCAGTGATGGTTTTTCCTCCAGAAGCCTATTCCCAGATATTAAGTTGATTTTCCAATATTCTACTCATTTTTCTTCCCAGGAAAAGTGGTATGGAGTAGGGAAGAGTCACTAGCAGAAGTGGTAAGCTTGGAGATGGTGGACCTACCTCTGACAGGTGCACAGGCTGAGTTGGAGGGAGAATTTGGAAAGAAAGCAGGTAAACCATAGACTTAACAGAATTACCTTTGTGAGTTTGTTTTTCTTCCTGAATAAATGCATTTATTGTTTTCTTTTTCCTCTGAGCTGAGAGTTAGTATTCAGATTTCTACTGATGGCAATTAAAGTGAGCAGAAACAAACCCATTTCTGTCTAAACTTTAGGAGTCCAATGCCAAATGCAGATGACAAGCGTATTACTTTGTTGTATTAAAAAAACCAGTCAGCAACAGTAGGAGGAATTTTGGCCATCTCTCCTAAACATTTCTTTTTGACTCTTTCTGGAAGACTCGTTTGCAATAGCTTTTGTTTTTGCTTTGTTTTGTTTTTCTTGCTGTCCTGGATGCAGCCATTCAAGGTAACCTCAGACTGCATGCAATGTTTTCTAATGCTTCTGACTAATGCTTCCTAGTGGAACTTGATATCTCTGCTTGCTTTTCTCAGTGGTGAAATATAGTTGAAGTCTGGTGTTTTGCTTCTTTCGAGACGCTAAATATGAACCCTGATTGGGCAGAATTAAGTATTTTTTTACTTCAAGGGCTTCTCTTGATCGACTAATGAGCGCAGAGGGAGATATAGACCTTATAGGTGGGTAAGCTTTAGGTGGGCACTTTCTGTGAGTGTAGCAGTCAGAAAGAAGGAATACAAAGGAAGAGATTATGTACTTTGCAAGAAGGTTTGCTTTCAGTTGATGAGGGCGTCTTTTGGAATGAGCTATACCAGTGTGAAGCGGGAAAAGGTTGGTAAATGCCAGAGTCTATCATAGAAGTGATAACTAACTGCTATTCTGGAGCGGGAGGTAGAAGCAAAGAATTATCACAGGTTCGTGCATGGCAGCATTATTTCGACTGGCTGAGGCCATAATTTTGCTTACAGAGTGGAACATAACATTTCCCTAACATAACATAACCCTCTTGTTATCGCTGTTGGTCTATTTACAGATGGTTTGCTGGGGATGTTTCTGAAGCGGCTGTCCTCCCAGCTTATCCTGCTGCAAGCCTGGACCGCCCATCTTTGGAAGATGTTCTATGATGCCAGGAAACCCCGGAGTCAGATTAAAAATGAGATTAACATTGACAATTTGGCCAGAGATGAATTCAACCTCCAGAAAATGATGGTGATGGTCACCGCTTCGGGAAAGGTAAGGAAGCCAGGGTGGGAATCTGTTTCTAGACTGTAGCAAAGAGTCTCAGCTCTGAATTCTCACTCCTTTTTTTAGCCAGGCTTTGGGCAGAATGTTTTGTGGTAGGTTTGAAGAGGGAGTAAGACTCTTCTGTCTTTGTCATATCACAAAGAAAAATGCAGTGCTTGAATGCGAAAGATGTGTTGTTCTAAACTTTGGCTTTACTATGTCTCTCTGCTCAGCTTTTTGGTATTGAAAGCAGTTCTGGCACCATCCTGTGGAAGCAGTATCTCAGGAATGTGAGACCAGGCTCCTCCTTTAAGCTGATGGTCCAAAGAACAACAGCCCATTTCCCACACCCTCCGCAATGCACCTTGCTTGTTAAGGACAAGGTGAGTTCCTTTCCCCTGTCCATCCGTTGAACGTGCTTTGCGTGGAAATCTGCCCTTTGAAAGGGTGGAAGAGAGTATCTTTTTGGGTATCGTCTTGTTATCACTGATGTGGGGACAGGAGGAGAGTGAGAGCTGAAGGGAAGCAGACACGCAATACTAAAAAATTTAAGGATGCTCATTTTGAAGTCTTTTATTGAAACAAAAGACATAATTTCATCCAATTTCTTTGGTCATGTGAGATAAGTAACATGTCTCCATTAGCTAGGCAACAATGGCTGTCCTTTAGCTAGCTGCAGGATGTTTTGTGCTCCATACGCAAGGGAGGAGGAGACATTATTATGTGCTGAGACTGCTTCAGCAGGTGGCAGGATTTGGTTAAAGCCATGAACACTGTGTTATGCCGCAGTGTGGTTTTGACAGAGAAATGTGGGATAGAGTATATGTGTGTCGAAACAGAATATTTTGAGGATGGAATAGCTGAATCCAGGGTATGAATAGTCAATACCAGCAAGCAACAGGTAGAAAACCAGCTCTTTTGTCTGCTTTAGAAATAAGGTTTGTATCTTGTTTGTTTTTTAGGAAACCAAAATGAGCTTTCTGTATGTCTTTAACCCTATCTTTGGGAAGAGAAGTCAAGTAGCTCCCCCTGTTTTGAAACGTCCAATTCTTCAGACTTTGCTTCTGCCTATTATGGATCAAGACTATGCCAAAGTACTACTCTTGATCGATGATGAGTACAAGGTAAATTGCTTTGCCTGGAGGCAGTTTTCTTCATGTTCTGGTTAATTATTCCCCTCCCTTTTGAAGCAAGATAAATAAAAATGCTGTTGAGTCACATTTCCCATAAAACTATGAGGTTATTCTGGTAAGACAGACCTCATCCTGATAAACATGTTTAAAATAATTTTTCAGTCTTGTTTTGGTTTTTTTTTTTGTGTGTGTGTGTGTGTGTGTCAGTTGGTTTTTAACCTGTGTTTCAATTCTTCTTTTCCAGGTTACAGCTTTCCCAGCAACTAAAAACGTCCTTCGCCAGTTAGAAGAAATAGCCCATTCTATCTTTTTTTATCTCGTCGATGCCGAGCAGGGAAAACTCTCTGGATTCAGGTTAAAAAGGGTATGGAGGACACACTACAATCTAAGTGACATCACTTTCCTAAATGCTCTCTGGATAATGGTAGATCTTTTCATTTGATTCATGGAGTTTTGCTTGAAATAGAAACAGTTCAGCTGGCGACTTCTGCTAGGCCTCAAAATGTGCCCAAGCAAGTTAAAATTTAGAAGCAGAGAAAGCTCCCTGTGTCTTACTGGTGGAGACGGTGTCTTTTAAAGACAAGATAAAACTTCCAACGTCATGCTTTTTTCTTGCAGGACCTGACCACAGAGGAAAGTTGGGAGGTGATCATACCCACCGAAGTACAGAGGATAGTGACTGTGAAAGGCAAGAGGTCCAATGAGCACGTGCACTCCCAGGGCCGTGTGATGGGAGACCGCAGTGTTCTCTATAAGGTGCAGTTGGAACTCTTTGTTGCCTTTTTGTTGATGCATTATCTCACGGGAAGATCTCAGCACCGTTTCTAGGCACTATGTTGAGATTAACTGCCCTGTGGTGCCATTTTTTTCTATATATATGCATCAGCGTCCGTAACCTCCTGCAGAAGATGCTAATTTTGGTGGAGATTTCTTGTATAAAATGTTTTCATGCAGCAATTAAATTGGTCAAACATCTGATGATGGGGAAATGGCTGCTTGATTTCTTCTAGTGATTTGTGTTAATAATTTGGCAGGGGGGTTGGAACTTGATGATCTTTAAGGTCCCTTCCAACCTAAACCATTCCATGATTCTAATAAGATACTCTGTTTTTTATATGCCTAGTCCCAGATGAAATGCAGATGAACGAGGTGCCTGTGGCACTGAAGTGGGATTCTCAGTTGTTTTTCTTTTTCTCCAGTCCTTGAATCCAAACCTGCTTGCTGTGGTGACCGAGAGCACGGATACGCATCATGAGCGCACTTTCATTGGAATATACCTGATTGATGGGGTGACAGGCAGGATCATCCACTCGTCGGTACAGAAGAAAGCGAAGGGACCTGTCCACATTGTCCATTCAGAGAACTGGGTGGTGGTAAGAATTTATTCTTATCTTGTTCTTTACATTTGGGAGGAAGGGGCAGTTCCTGAACCTCTCTGGAGAAGACTTTTTGACCATTTTCTGTGATTGCCTGCTACTTCTGTATTATTGACTCTGCTTGCCTCATATTCCTAAAAATCTTCTCTTGTTTCAGTACCAGTACTGGAACACGAAGGCACGTCGGAACGAGTTCACCGTGCTGGAGCTCTACGAGGGGACAGAGCAATACAATGCCACAGCCTTCAGCTCCCTTGACCGCCCCATTTTACCTCAGGTCCTCCAGCAATCTTACATCTTCCCATCCGCTATCAGCGCCATGGAGGCCACCATCACCGAGCGTGGCATCACCAGCCGTCACTTGCTCAGTAAGTACACGCTGCTCTGTTCTAAATGTGTTTATACAACCTGCACAAGCCAGGTTTCATAACAAAAACCAAGCAAAATGCAGTTTGCTGCCAGAAATCCTGCCTGTGGACTGCCCTGGGCACCCAGCAAGTTCAAGGATAAGCACCGAGACAGCATTTATGTTAGGTGTTAAAAAATGCTGTCAGAAATCATCATTTTTAAGATGCATTTCTTCTAATGTACAGTTGGGCTTCCCTCCGGAGCCATCCTCTCCCTTCCAAAGGCTCTGCTGGATCCTCGCCGCCCAGAGATCCCTACGGAACAAAGCAGGTAAGGAAAGCGCGATAACTGCTGTTCCTGGGCAGCTTGGAAGAGGGATGGGTTTTGTGTATAACGTAGTAGTGTGAAGTAGAGCAACTTGTCCTGGACAGATTGAGGGCAATTCTTGCATGAAATTAAACGAAGTTGCTTTGTTCCCAGTCTGTGATGATGAAATAAATTTGTCTGTAATGAAGTAGGTCTTACTGTTAGCAAAACCAGCGTGTTGTCTGCACTCTAAGAAGTAGCAGTCTGAGTAACTCTCTGAAGTTTTTAGAATGACACTTATTTTTCAAACTTCAGAAGCCTGTAAGGAGGCTGCTGCAGTGTAGTCCGACCCAGCTGGCATGTTTGATTTTCATCCTGCAGCAAAAATGAATCTGCACTGGGAAAAGCTGCTAAATTTACTGGTTTAGGTCAGTTTATGTTGATCAGACCAGGAAATGCAGATGATGTCCTTCGTGTGCTGTTTGATTGGGTTTCGATTTCTCTTTAAATGCCTTTCAGAGAAGAGAACCTGATTCCATACTCCCCTGATGTGCAGATCCACGCCGAGAGGTTTATCAACTACAATCAAACCATATCCCGAATGAGAGGGATTTATACAGCCCCCTCCGGCCTGGAGTCTACTTGTTTGGTGAGTGCAGGGCGGAGGATTCAGCATAGGGCTGTGGAGTTTGTGGGCAGAGCAGCGTGATACCGTAGCCTGTGGCAGGGAGGTCTGTAACTTCCGAAGACCTGGCTGCTCCCCGCTTAAACATTTATTTTAATCAGAACTATAGACCTCAGTCAATCGTCGTTGATGGATCTGGTTTTCTGCTGGAAGCTGAATTACCAGCTTGTGATCTCATCTCTTTAGGTTGTTGCATACGGCCTGGACATCTACCAGACCCGTGTGTATCCATCGAAGCAGTTTGATGTCCTGAAAGACGACTATGACTACGTGCTGATAAGCAGCGTCCTCTTTGGGCTAGTTTTTGCTACCATGATCACAAAGAGACTTGCCCAGGTGAAGCTGCTGAACCGTGCCTGGCGGTAAGGCTGCGGGCAAAGGGAAGGCTGCGGCTGGAGAAGGTATCTGAGGTTCTACCACCCCGCGTTGCTGCTGGGTTCTGTTCGAAATTCCGGCTTGCATGACTGATGGATGCAAACATCGGTATTACGTTTTTGCTGGAAGATATTTGGGAGGAAAAGCTACGAAACAATATGCTGCCTACATGTCTCCGAGCGAGAAGGAATGGGACAGAGATGGACAAGAGACGTTGGTCTGTTATAACTAAAAAAAAAAAAAAACAACCAAACCTCCGTTAAAGCCCTAAAATCTGCTATTGCATCATCTCCCCCATGTTAGTGAAGATAATACTAAGGACGCGTGTCCTCTCAATCCTCGCCTCTTCCTCAGCGCCAGCTGTGACTAATAACTTGGCGAGAGGGGGACGGAGGGGTTGTCGGCTGCTGGGAACGCTAGACGGGGTAGCGCGGGAGCTGCTGCACGCAAGGCCTGAGAAGAGGAGGAGGAGGTGTTGGGGCATTTCCTTCGGAAGAAGGTTGGAAACTGGGTGGACGTCAGTGGGAATGGGCCTCATCGGGTCATGCCGTTACGCTGCAGGGCTGTGGGCGGAATTTGAACGTAAAGCCTCTCTGTGTTCTTTATTTATTATGATGACAACGTTAGTTTTTTCCCATTTTTTCTTATTTTTTCCCGTCTTTGGTGTACAACACTGGGGTTCAGGCACGAAGAACCTCACCGCCTTCCCCTGCTGGATAATGGCTCTGTACTCTTTGTACCTCCATTTAAATTGTCATAGTGGAGTTTCACAGCGCGTTGTGCCCCCGGGAGAGGCCGTGTCCCGTCAGCCCCCTCCCCGCGCGCCGATCGCCTCAATAAAAGCCCGGTGCTGAAAAGGAGTTGGTTTTTTTTGCCTCTTTTTGTGCTATTTCAGCCCCGACTCTGGCGCTGCTCTCGGCGCGCTCCCATTGGGCATGCGCCTTCCCCCCTTCCCCCCAGGCGCGCCGACTACGCATGCGCTGCTACCAAAGTGCTGACTCATGTACTGCGCAGGCGCTTGGGCCGGGCCCGCCTCTTCCAATCGGGAGGCGCGGCGCGCGCGTGGGCAGTGGGTCACTTCCTGTCTCGCGGCGCGTGTAGAGGGGGGAGGCGCTTCCGGCTCGCCATCCCCCGCCGCCGCCCCCCTCCTCCCCCCCCCCCCCCCCTCGCCTCAGCGCAGCGGCAAGATGGCGGCGGGCGGCGGCGCGGGGGCCGCGGCGGCGCCGGGCTGGGAGGTGGCCGTGCGGCCGCTGCTCTCCGCCTCCTACTCGGCCTTCGAGATGAAGGAGCTCCCGCAGCTACTCGCCTCGGTTATTGAGAGGTGAGGGCTCACCGACCCGGGCCCTGCCTCCCCTCAGCGTCCTTCCCTCAGGGCGGGTGCCCGGCGGCGGGGAGGGGAGCCGGTGGGGGGCTGCGGGGAGCGGCGCTGCTGGGTGCTAGGCAGGGGACAGCGGGCGGGGCCGGGCCGGTGCCCAGCGCCTGCTGGGGCTGCCGGGGAAAAAGGGAGCCCCGAGCAGCGTCCAGGGAGTTACTCACGCCCAGCCTCCTCCCGCTTTCCTGGGGACTGGGAGGCTCTCGGAGTGGTGCCCTTGGGACCTAATAAGTGGGGATGAGGATGCGCGCCCGGCTGTTGGCGTTGGCTGCTGCTCGGCCACAGCAAAAGCGCCTTTGACAGTTCCCCCGCGGAGAGGCTTCGGGACTGTTGTTGCGTTTTTGGTTTTTTTTTTTTTGTTGAAGTGTGTTACGCTTTTGCAGGCTGTGCGGTGAAAACTGTTCTCTCACCTGGGTTATCCGCTCTGGTGACAGTCTCCTGCGGGGGGGCCATTGGGTGGCATTGACTTCTTTTTAGGTTTCTACCAGTAAATCCTGCTCGCGTTTTGAGGAGAAATGAAGCTGAAGCAAATCAAGTCTGCCTTTTTTTTAACCAAAAAGATAAGACTTGGAGCATGAGAACAGTTGTTGGAGCTATTTAACTTAATTTATAGCTTATTTTGTGATCTAAAACACTAGGTATGAATGCCACAACGTTATGCTCAGTTACAAAGATATAACCCTGACCACAATAAGTTGTTAGGAAACAAAAAATAAACAGTGCACTAAGGAAGATAATAAAATAAAGCCTTGAGGTATTTTGCTTAATATAGGATGGCTGAACATACAAACAACGGATGCTTCAAATACACATTCTGTGCCTATATACATATAGTAGTGATTCACCTAGAAACTCAATATTTATGTGATTTGGGCAGTTCTTAAGCTAATCTTTCTTCTAGGGACCATTTCAGCTTTGCTTTTCCTTGCAGAGCTCTGCTGTTGGTGTGCCCAAAGTTCATTGTTGGGAGTGTTTCGGCAGAAGAATATCACAGAAACACTTAAGTGTATGCACTTGACTTTTGGGAGAGGTCTGTTTCCTCCATAAGTGAGAATGATGGTTCCATTTTCCACTTGAGACAGCAGTTTGTTGCCTTTAAGCAGCACTGTCCTGAGGTTTGAGTTGTGTGCCTGATGCTGACAGGGTTTCAGACCCGGCAGGGTTTAATGTGAGCACAAGGCCTGTAGAGTCGTGCAGGACAGTATCTTTTATTTCATGCCTTGATATAACGTGGCAAATCACGGAGGAAAAAAATATAGTTTGTTTGTATTTGCAGCTATACTCTTCTATTCTGAACAAATAATTTATCTTTAGATTTCTAATCTGAAATATTTTATCTGTTCAACTTATTTTGAGAAGATGATTATTAACTCCTGTAGTGTTACTGTTGGTTGGCGCCATTCGCAAAGGGGCTGCATTTCCCTTTAAATAAATGTGGTGCAAGGGCAGCAAAATCACCAACGTTATTCTTTTAAAAATAAGTTAATAAACTCCTTTTCCTGACAACTCTTATGTTTCATTTTTAAGTTTAAGCATCATTGAGTTACTGGGATTTCCCTATTAGCATGTGTATTCAAGAATTGATAGGCTTTGGCCTCTTATTTGACATAGATTTTGGAAATGCTGACTTGGAACGACACAACTGAATGGGAATGCAGTTTACAAAGTCTGTGACAATCAAATGAGGCTGGTTTTCAGGAAAGGGTTTTCAATAGGGGGAGAACTGCACCTGCTGCTGTGCCTTTTCAAGGAAGAGGCTGCTTTTGTGCCTGCTGCCTTACATAAAGGGTCTATTTCGGGCCTGTTTAAGATTTGGAAGCAGAACTGAGAAAGGAGGTGGTATTTGTTGCCAATGTTATATTTGATATTGACACAGAGGCTTCTCGCTTAGGGTCAGTAATGAGTTTCCCTGGGAAGCAAAAGTTATTTAAGCAATAAATCACAATACAATAGCTGAAAGTTATTGTGAAATCTCACTGTATATGCAAAATAACGCTCTAGCACATCACAGATTAAACTGTTACCTTTTATTTATGTTTGTTTGCAAGGATTTAATGATTAGTTGACAGATGCCTTCCACTTTTCACTACCATAACAAGTCCACAGCTTGTTTTAATAAGGCTCAAGCCTCTTATTGTCCAATCCAGATGAAATTCCCTATGTTGTTCTAATTTCCGCGCCTTTGTGTTCTTATACCTCGTGGGTATTGTGTTTTGCACAGCTTGACCTATACAGCAGAAGGGTAAACGAGGGAGGAGCTGCCAAGTTCTCCTGCACTCCATTACTCCCGGATTGTTCTCATTTATTCTCTTAAAATACATTGCATACACCTAGTGCTGCTGATTTATAGTAGGGCGTAAAGAGGTAGGTGAGCAAAATTAGTGTCTGAATATAAGGGAGCACACACTAATTTGCACGTTCAGTCCCTGGGCTGAATTACCCATCAGTGCACTTCTGGCGGGGCATGGCGAGGTGAAGTGTGGTGAGCGAGATGTTGGAACTCGGTTGTGTTAACGCTGCTGAATAACTTCAAGTAAAATCTTTCTCTTCATAGCAGCTACTTTTCCATTTCAGGTTTTTAGGTAGACTAAATAAAAAAAATAACCTTGGACGTAGGAAATCAAACCTACAAAGCTGATGAGTATTTCTCGCTGTTTATTTTTCTGGAGAATTGATATATTCTCGAGTTTCTTCTGTTTCAGCCACATCTCCCATTATGACTGGAAACAAGGACTTAGAATAGAAAAAGGGAAGGTGACTGGGCATAATTGGGCGCTGTTCAGGTCAGCGGGGAACGGTGTGTCCTCTTCTTCCTCCCACCCTGCCAAAGCTGGCGTCGTCACGTGCAGGGGGGTGAGGGGGATATGGGGGTTCATTTTGCTGTACTCTACAGCAGTGCTAGTCATTGCCGAACTTGAGAAATCATTGTTTTAGTTGGGTCTAGCAATAGGCTGACGCCCTCTGCTCCCCTCCTCCACTCCAGGAATAAACTCTGTTGCCAGAGGTGGAGAAGGCTGTGTTTTGAGAGGTGAAGTTAAAGTGGCTCATGAAGTTGAATCATATAATCTGTTCTTCCAAATTCCTCATTCACATCACTGAGTGAAAATGTGAAAGAAATTAATTTAAGCATTTAATAGGCAGATATCCACATCCCTCAGTTTTGTCACAGGAAAAATGAAGGGCAGAATGAGCTATGGAGGCAGAGCTGTGTTTTTGTTCTCAAGGTGGTTGCCTTCAGGTTTCTGTGCAAATGGGCTGTGGTGTGACACTTTATTGCAGCAGCCTTTAGCGTGTCATTTCTGAGCATAAATAAATGTTCCCCGTGGCCAGCGAGCCTCACCAGGAAACCTCAGAGACTTGACTTTCAGTGTGTTGATGCATATTTTGCTTTACAATTTTTAACTTTTGGTTTGAGTTAGCATTAAATTTTAACTCGCTCTGAGCTTTACGTTGATTTGTGTGTAAGGCAGGATGATGCAGACCTCTGAAATGGCAAGTCTCTACCCGTGAGGCTGATTACGGTGGATGTATTTTTCTCCTCTGTGTGTTACCTGCCAAAACTCTACTGCCCAGTTTGTTGCAGACACTGCTGTTGTGTATTTGTTGTTATTATGCAATTGCCTGTTTTGATCCTTCTGTTTTGCAGAATTGCACAAACTCCAGTTGACTCTATGCCTCGACAGAAAGGGAATGCCTGTGCTCCAGTCCTTGCAAATCCTGCCTAGCATTAGCTGAACAAACAGTCCAAACTTTATGGGCAGCTGAGCTTAGAATAACTGAAAGATTAATGAATCTCTGACTTGAGAGAGTGATTGTTAAAGAGGCTGTCCTGTTGATGGTGTAAGGGAGAAACATTTGCAGTATTGGAATTATTTCCTTAAACTTCCTATGTGGATAGTGATGCTGATGCTGTGATCTGTCTGCCACTGGAGGACTCAGTCCTGTGGATACACGAGATGGGACACAAGGGAGAGGATTCTGTTCTCAAAACTTTTATTTGGAAAGAGCATGTGATTTTAATGATCTTGTCTTACATCCTTACATCTTACATTAATAGATACAACATTCTAAGTGTTATGTGGTGCCGCTGTTGTGCTGTATACAATTGACATATCTCCTGTTCTCCTATTGCAGTGAATCTGAAATCCTGCACCATGACAAACAATATGAGCCTTTTTACTCTTCCTTTGTTGCACTTTCTACACATTACATCACTACTGTGTGTGGTCTAAGTAAGTGTTCCCCCTCCTTTCCTTCTCTTGCTCTTACATTATGACTAGGATATAGTAAAGATAAACTAGAACTGTTGTCGTTTTGGTATTTGTCTCCAGCCCACTTTCTGAATCAGACTTCAAGGCAGAGGCCAGCATTGCTAGCTTTTATATTGGCAGAATGTCAATTCAGATGAAAAGGGAAACTTGTCCATAAGAGTGTTTGTCCACCAGCTACTTGGTGGCGTTGACTTTTTGGTTGCTTATTCATTGTCCTGACTTCATTTAGGGAAAATAATTTTGGGTCGAATGAAGTGTTTAAATCCATTTTCAGGATTTTCATATTATTCCTTTGCAGTTTTGTTACTAAGTTGGAGTAATGATCAAAATATTGTGACTCAAAGTATTTTATATTATTTTTGCTGACAGAATTTGGCAATTTCAGCAAAAAAGTGTTTTTCATCTACTTGTTTCATGTACTTCAGTGCTTCTGTCAGTATTAAATAATGTTACTGGGGAAGCCATTATATGTATCTAAATTACTTTGCATAGAAGGTGTTATCCTTGCTTTACTGACATTTCTTGGTTTACATTTTGACAAGACTGAATTTATATTGTATCTGTGTGTTAGGCATGGTAGATAGTGTATGTGTGCATGTTGCATAGCATTGTTTTATTGAAAGCATTAAGAATATCTTAGATTGAATTATTTAAAGACTGAGTGATGCAAGCATCTGCTTTTTTCAGTACCAAGAAACCAATTGCAATCAGTGGCAGCTGCTTGTAAAGTCCTGATTGAATTCTCACTGCTGCGTCTTGAGAACCCAGATGAAGCATGTGCCGTTTCACAGGTGAGCACGGGTTATGACCATGTGGGCAACCCTGAGTGTGAAAATGGACTTTGGCCTCTGATTCCAAAATATTTGCTCTAATGTTACCTAAAGCAAAATTACTGACGTTCTTAAAGTATTCAAGATCTAGTGCTTCGACAGGGAGTGATACCAGCTGGATCTTCTCTCTGCATTCTTTTCTCAGCATTTCAGTGTATGAGCTAGTCAAAATAAAGGTGGGAAGCCTTGCTTAAGCTAGGCTCAGTTAAATCTGTTGTAGTTTCCTGTAGTCTGATTTGGTTTTGTGTAACAACCTGGATCAAAACTGTTCTGTTGCCCGTTTGTTGAGTTTTTAAAGATGGGTTCCTCCCCAGTTGTATTTTAGTCTTCTTGGAAGAGCTCAAATCTATTTCGAAGAGGAAAGGCATGTGAAAAGTGTTCACATAGCGTAGCTTTTGATAGGGCCGGCTTTAAGCCTTAGTGTGTCATAGGAGGGAGAGCTTTTCCAGATGCTTTTCCATAACAAGCCTGTGGGACAGTGTTAGCGACCTGAGTTATCTGCCGTTAGTAAGCTGTCACGATCTTTGGTATTAGATCAGAGTGGATTTGAGATGTTGCAGTAGCCTTACTAGCTAAAGTTGTGGTACTCAATGCAGCTGCTTAGAATATATGATATTGAGGAATAACTGGAATGAAGAGAGTTTAAACTGTACTTGATGTCTTTTTCTTTGTAGAAACACCTCATTCTACTGATAAAGGGCCTGTGCACGGGCTGTAGCCGCCTAGATCGAACTGAAATTATTACCTTCACTGCAATGATGAAATCGGCCAAGCTGCCTCAGACTGTCAAAACCCTCTCTGATGGTAGGTGTTTTAATTTATGGCTATACCACTGCGGCACTTGAGTCAGGCATAGAAGGTACTATGGTTTTGATGTATGAAATGATGTTCTGCTGTTTCCCTTGCAGTAGAGGACCAGAAGGAGCTGGCCTCCCCCGTGAGCCCAGAACTAAGACAGAAAGAAGTGCAGATGAACTTTCTCAATCAGTTGACATCAGTCTTTAACCCTAGAGCCTCATCATCACCATCTGTCACGCCAGAGACACAGGTGAACAAACAGCCCTAGAATAGAAGCAGGCTGAATTTTAGCATTAATAACATTGGTGCAGGCAAGGACAGAGGGCAGTAAATCGTATTTTTTTAATACACATGTAAAGAAAACCTTTCTTAAGTATTTAAATCCTACTTGCATGTTGATGAATGGCAAATGACAAAATACTGTTTGCGTTGTATTGGCAACGGTAGTTTTATTGCCTTGTGGAAGCTAATGTTCAGTGATATTCATAGCTCTTTTGAGTTCTGCTGCTGATGCGCCTTGCTCCTGTGTAGAGACTTACTGCAATACTGCGTATTTTTAATGCTGCCATGATATATTTAGTATGCACTTGCTTTTAGGTGGAAGGAGAGAGTGAGGATCAAGGTTCCACAGATCAAACCTCTGCAGCAAAGACAAAAAGCATATTCATTGCTCAGAATGTAGCCAGCCTGCAAGAACTTGGTGAGAATCAGCTTTTTAGCACTGGGGGAAAACATACTAGAGGAAATGGCTCTCCAGGGTGACACCTTTCAGCTCTGAATGGGAAGAAACTTTTTGACCTAAATATTTGTTCTTTAGGACTGACTCGGTTGCATGCTGATGTTACCAAGGGAGGTTCTGGCTGTAATGTAGTTGTCTTCATTGCAGAGGAGATGAGCTCAGTGTATTTGTATGCAGTAGGGTTGGGTTTTTTTGGGGGAAAGGTAGATGATATAAAACACCCTATGGGATGGATGACTGAGCAGGTGTGAACTAGACCTGGTGTGCCACGTAACTTTTGACACCCATTATGAGTACTGGCTGAAAACTTCACCATCTGCTTTGTGTGTTGTAAGCTAGTCTTTAGCCTATTACCTCATCTTTGATATTTTCTCACCACAAAGAATAATTAAGTCAATTGCTGATGACCGTTAGATCTGTTCTGCCTAGAAGCTCCCATGGAACGGTAAAAATAACACTGCTATTTTTGTTTGGTAGGTGGCTCTGAAAAACTGCTGAGGGTGTGCCTGAACCTCCCATACTTTTTGCGATACATAAATCGATTTCAGGATGCAGTGTCAGCCAACTCTTTTTTTATTATGCCAGCCACAGTGGCAGATGCCACTGCTGTTCGCAATGGGTAAGTCTGTTGTTGCTCTTCTTTGGTAAATGCTGGGTACACTCTATGAGAGAAAATAACTGTGCTGGCTATGCAGTATCAGTTATGGTGCTGCTCCTGTGAGCTGTCTGATGCGTACATTGTATTGCTGAACCTTGATGTGTGTCGTCACTGTAGATTTCATTCGCTGGTAATAGATGTGACCATGGCACTGGATACTCTGTCTCTGCCTGTATTGGAGCCCCTGACACCCACACGTCTCCAAGATGTGACTGTTCTTGCTCTCAGCTGCCTCTATGCAGGTGAATAGATTTCCTATATTTTCGTCAGAGCTTTAAGTCATTCTCACTTTTGCTCTGCCTGATTACTTGCACTTTTGAGGCTCAGCCCACAAGTAACCTTTATTTCTCATGAATTTGAAAGGTATGCAGCATACTGCACGGTATGGTGACTGGCTTAGTATGAAAATGGTTATAGTGACACTGAAATTCTGACGTATTCTGCGAACGTTCTTGTCAGTATCTGAGAGAAAGACTGAGTGACTCAACATCTTCTCAATAGCCTGCAATTTCTGCTCTTTTCTTTTTTATGTTTAGAGCATAATTTTGTAATGCCTATGGCTTCAGTTTAATTGGTTATACCCCCAAATAAACCTTGTTTCCCTGGGGTGGTTTAAGTACACCAGAATCCTGAGTGTTTAATTGGCATGGGTAAGATTTTAAAGAGATATGGCAGTCGAGTATGAAGATTGCCTTAAAAATGGTATTGAATTACGTGGTAAAACATTTCCTCCTTTAATGGTTCTCATGCGTTTCTGTAAGACAAAACTTGCCTCTTTTGGGGGTACTTCAGAAAGAATTTTTAATCTGTCAGCTGTAATACTGAGTATTCCCAGCTCCATCAAGTTTACGGGCATGTTTGATACTGCTTGTTTTAATGTGCTAAGTAGGAACATTGAGTCCCGAGATGGGCTCTTAATAAGAATGTTATCTCCACTTGTTTTCACTCAGGTGTGAGTGTGGCAACTTGCATGGCCATCCTACATGTGGGTAGCACTCAACAGGTACGAACTGGGTCAACAAGTTCCAAAGAAGAGGATTATGAAAATGATGCTGCTACTATTGTACAGAAATGTGTAAGTAGATGAGAGAGCGCATTTGTTGTTTTCATTCTTGGCAAGTGAAGTGCTTAGAAATAGTATTTATTTGGATTGCAGTACACATCTATTATTTCCAGGCATTAGATTTGCTGATAAAGGAAGTAATGAGGTGGCTAATTGTAGAGGGCAAAATACAATTGTATTTGGAGTTTTAAAAGTGCGTGTGGTGGTTTATTATTGCCCAGTGGAGTGCTTAAACGTTACGGTGCTTTTGGATTTATTTGCAGCTTGAAATCTATGAAATGATTGGACAAGCCATCAGCAATTCACGCCGTGCTGGGGGTGAGGTAAGATTTGCGTCTCGTGAAGCTTTTTCACTGTTTTTGTGCTGGCATATTTTGGCATTTGGATTGACACTATTTTGTCTTTTTGGTGCCTTTTTTTTTCTCCCACCCCTTCGCTATTGGGATGATAGCATTATCAGAATTTCCAGCTGCTTGGGGCTTGGTGTTTGCTAAACAGCCTCTTCCTCATCTTGAACCTCAGCCCCACGGCCTTGGCTGATAAGGGAAAGGAGAAGGATCCATTGGCTGCTCTTCGCGTCAGAGACATTATTGCTCGTACTAAGGAGGGCGTTGGGTCTCCCAAACTAGGACCTGGGAAAGGGTATGTAAATACCCCACTAAAGTAGTCATTGTCCATGTGTCTAAGCATGCCTAGCAAGCAACTACTCCGGAGTCCTGTTGGTCTCTTGGAATTTTATCTCCATTTGTAATTCATGTCTTGATTCTTGAAGAGAAGTCACGTTCTTCAGTTTAGCGAAGCAGTCCCTTCACTCAAGTGAATATATATATTTTATTTTTCTCCCTGAAATTACATTGTATCCTTTACGTTCCTGTAGGCATCAAGGGTTTGGTGTTCTGTCAGTGGTGCTAGCAAATCATGCTATCAAATTGCTGTCATCGCTTTTTCAAGATCTGCAAGTGGAGGCATTGCACAAGGTATGTAGGTAGCATGTACGTCGTTGTGAAACATCTTGCCTTCTCCACTGGAACAAACTCTAAATTCTCTTTTCAATGCTGTCCTCCAGGGCTGGGAGAGTGATGGTCCACCAGCAGTGCTGGATATCATGGCTCAAAGCACATCCATCCAGAGAATTCAGCGGCTGATAGATTCTGTACCACTCACTAATTTGCTGCTGACTTTGCTGTCTACTTCTTACAGAAAGGTAGGAACTGGCATACAGCTAGAGAACTTCTGTAGCTGAACCACTCCTACTGAGTGTCATCCCCATGGAAAACTCGCGCTTTACAAACTGTGACTACGCTAAGAAGAATTTAGAATTCAACTGGGGCCTCTCTCTTTCCTCTTGTCAAAGGTGTAAAGTTGACAAACTTGTTCTAATAAATTTTTTTTGTAAGCTCAGTGGTATTTGTGAGTTTAGCGAGAAGATGAAAAGTCTGTATTCAAAATGGATGCTTTTATGTTAGAGCTGTTACTTGAAGCATTGCTTACATGCTTGGTATAGATTATTTATTTTCAAGCATCCTGCATAATTTCAAATACAACTTAAAGGTTGGAAGCCTTAGAAAACTGTTAATAAATTAATTGAGTTGAATTTGCTAGTTGAAAATTAAAATGCCTTAGACACTCTAGTTTACAAATTCTTATATTTCATGATCCTGAAATTTAACTTGTTCTGCTGTTTTTCTGAGGCTTGTGTCTTGCAGCGTCAGAGAAAGGGCTCCATGAGCAGTGATGCAAGTGCCTCCACTGATTCTAATACTTACTATGAGGATGATTTTAGCAGCACCGAGGAGGACAGTAGCCAAGGTAATAGAGTTTGCAGCAAGTAACTTAAGTCAGGATTTTACGCTGTCTTTCAGATTTAGTGGAAACCTGGCTACTGGACTTTTGCCTTTTTGGACTGGAATGTCATATAATGCTGAAAATATGAAACCATTTGTAAGATCTGTTTGGCAGAAGTAATGCTGACTGTACTCTTATGTAAACTAAAGCCAGAGTGGCTGGGATTTGGCAGTATTTGCTTAAGAGGAGAGTGGAAATAATTTCTTGTAAATTCCTGCTGGACTGCTGTAAAAGTGCTTAGCCTTGTGATTTGGAAAGGAGAAATGAAGATAGCAGATGCTTTAACTGTGCTCACTGAAACTCTTTTTCAGGCCTTTTCTAGGCTGAGTAGTTAGTGTAAGTTAGTTGCTTCTAACAGTATGGTTTTGTTTTTCCTGCCTCCGGTGTTAGATGATGACAGTGAACCAATCCTTGGGCAATGGTTTGAAGAGACAATCTCTCCAAGCAAAGAGAAAGTGGCCCCACCACCACCCCCTCCACCCCCGCCCTTGGAGAGCTCGCCTAGAGTGAAAAGCCCTAACAAACAGACTGCTGGGGAGAACGGGAACATCCTGGCCAGCCGCAAAGATCCAGAATTGGTATGGGAAGGTCTTCAGGCTTAATGAAATAACTCATGGGCTGTAGTTTACTTGTCAGTGGCTAGCCACCTTGACAGACAACATGATAAATGGCAGGTATTTTAAGTACGTTGCTGATGGAGAACCAGTGACTGTCCTGGCTTTGAATAAAGAAGTTTTCTCTACTTGTCCCTCAGGTGGAATATCACCGCATTTGTTACTGCCAGGCAAGCAAAGACTGAAGATAATATCTATTTGGGTTACAGAGGGAGAGGGAGAATGAGGGCAGAACTATAAGCAAAATGACTTGCTGGTAGAATGCTTTTAGCTCCAACTCTGTTGGGTAAAGATGAAAATAAATACTGCAGTCGAGAAGTTAGAGACTTGCAAGCATTTCAGAAAATTGTCCTGCTATAGAACAGAGAGTGCAGTGAGCTGGATTGCGATGGGTAAACCTGTGCTCCTCTGCCAGGGCTGGAGTTAGGGGACTTGATTTATTTTGCTGGTGGTTTAGTTTTTGTTTAATGTTGTCTTACAGTCCCTCTGCTTTTGTTGTTTCTATAGTGTGTTTCTCTTTTCTTTTCAGTTTTTGAGCCTAGCTTCAAACATTTTGAACTTTATCACTTCTTCTATGCTGAACTCCAGGAATAACTTCATTCGCAACTACCTGAGCGTCTCTCTCTCGGAGCAGCACATGGCTACACTAGCGAGCATCATCAAAGAAGTGGATAAGGATGGGCTTAAAGGTGAGTGAACAGAAATTCTCTGTTGGAGAACACAGGCTGTAGGATTTATAGGTGTATGTTTTCTTAGTTTCAAGTGGAAATTTTAAATGTAGGAGAGCAATGGTAGTAAATGGCTTGATCCCTGTCTTACAGGCACGTCAGATGAGGAGTTTGCTGCTGCACTGTATCACTTCAACCATTCCTTGGTGACCTCAGATCTTCAGTCCCCTGCCTTGCAGGTAAGTCTGTGATGGAACGTATAAATAAAATGAAGAAGTGTTGGTGTCTGTTAGTGTCTCTACACGGACTCTCCACACCTAGAGTAGTGTGTTGTCTGTTTGGCCCTAGAGTATGTTCTTCCGCAAACAGAGCTCGGAATATTTTGGATCCAGTGCGCCGGATGACCTTTCAGTCGTCCAGTACAAAACATCCTGCAGAGTGTAAACTTAATGTCTAGGGTTCAGATTAATCCACTGAACTTTGAAGGTTGATGAAAGCTGAAAAGGAAATGAGTTTGTATATTTTGTTGTGGAGAGTTGCCTCTATCCATGTGTTTATTGAGAGGCATTCCTGCAGATTTGCTTTACTGTCAGGGCTGGTGCCAAAAGACCTTGGAATTCTCTCAGGAGAGAATCAAATTAATCCTTTTGCTTTCATGTGCTAACTTTGTAGCCTCTAGGTTTCTTTGCTAGGTCATGGGCTGACTCGACTTAAGACTATAAGTAGAGGTTATAAATCTGCTTACCAATCAGTGAATTCAGTCCCTATACTTTTCATTGACTGTTTTCTACTGTATTTAAAATACTCTGTTGTTTTGTTTTTTTTTTAAAGCAGTTGGACTTCTCAGAAATCTGCCTTTTTACTATATTTGAAAAGAAGCAAGCATTAGTGTGATCAGTCAAAGGGGCCTTCTTCCAAATTCTTAGATACTAAACATTGTAGCATAATCTCTCCTGCTGTGATATTGCAGTAAATGAGTGGAGCTCGTTAATGCCATTTTTTCTGCAGTGGCGATTAAGTTGAAAGTTGGTGTGTTTTAGGTGGCCATGTGACAACATAAGTATCCTTCAATAGCTATGCCATATATTACAGATATGAGAAATATTGCTGTATGAACCCTTACAAGCTCTGAGAGCCCTATTGTTTATTTTCATCTATGTTCAAATCATGATTTTAATTAAAGCATCAGACAGGCATTGTGTCTTTTCAAGAAGTCTCTGCTTTATTCCAGAACACGCTTCTTCAGCAGCTGGGTGTCGCCCCTTTTTCTGAAGGTCCGTGGCCTCTCTACATCCATCCTCAAAGTTTGTCGGTGCTCTCGCGACTTCTGCTGATTTGGCAGCATAAAGCCACTGCCCAGGGAGATCCTGACGTTCCAGAATGCCTTAAAGTTTGGGAAAGGTGAGATAGTTTTAAGCTGAAAGTCAGTCATCTCTTACCTCTCACATTTTCTGTCAAGTGAAAATTCTCTGGGATCAGTGTAGCAAGCGTGTGTGTTCTCTGAGCAGTGGTGGTATGTGATGCTTGGAGGAGCAGAGGGTCAGTCTTCTGTGTTGCTGGAGTCCTTCACGCAGAGCATAGGAAACGAAACCTAGAATCGGGGTTTGAGTGGCTGGAGGCTGAATTGCTTGCAGCAGTGCTGATTTTAAAAAAGGAAGACGAATGTCTTTATTTCAGTAGGTTTCTGGTAGGTTCTGTTATGATGATGCCAAGATTTTTCCTCTGTGTGCCATTACCTGAATGTAGAAGTCTCTGATGGGGTTTAGCTGACTTAAAGCTATAGTGGACAGCCTTTCCTGGGGGAAAAATAGTTTGCATCTCTCTTTCTCCCTTTGAATGATTGTTGATATTTTCCATCAAATGTATTTGCTGCTAATTGAATTCCTGTAGGTTTTACTGTTTGCATAGTCTTATCCCAATACATAATGTAGTGAATAATTTGTGAAATTGCCAGTATTAGAAGAATAAGCGGAAAAATATAGTTATGAAAATGTTTCTCTAACCTCTGGTTAAAGAGATTTTAAAGAGGGATCTAAGCAAAGAGAAAAGTAAACTTTACAAACTTCCTCTCCTATTGTCAGGTTTGTGAGCACACTGAAGCAAAATGCCTTGCAGGGGACGCTTCCCAGTGACACAGAAGATCTGAATGTTGAACATCTCCAGCTGTTGCTGCTTATTTTTCACAATTTCTCTGAGAGGGGCCGCAGGTCTATCATGATGCTTTGTATCCAGACAATTGTGGAGCTGACAGCGAACATGGATACCCAGCAATGTTCTGTGCCACTTATCGTGGCACGCCTACTCTTGGTGTTTGATTACCTGCTCCATCAATATTCCAAGGCTCCCATGTACCTATTTGAACAGGTACGATTTTGAGGTCGTGTTCTGGATATTTAATTGGTCACCCAGCAGAAATCTAACAGGCAGTTCTGGCATCTTCATGACCTTTGCGAGTAAATTGGTTTCGGTGTTGTTAGCAGCCTTTGGAGTTACAGTGCATGATTAACTATGGTTGGTGATTCCTATCAGCAGGTTCAGTTTGAGTGTAAATTCCTTGTGTAACTACTGTCCTAATAAATCCTGATAAGGACAGGGTGAATGCCCGGCCTTATCTTCAAAATCTTGAGTATTTGGGTGTTTAGGCACCATATCACAAATACCTTGTATGCTATGTCCTTGCTTTAGCTTGTCACTGTGTGGGTTTTTGGCACTTTTCTCATGAATGGGATGCTATTGTTTTATGCGTGACTTTTTCAGTTGTTGGAAACTTGACCATTGATTTAAGCTGCTCACTCCAGAATAAAAATCATCAGGTAGAGTCCAGGGCTTCCATCAGAAGCTGGGAATAATTGTGTTTTAGCAACAGGGTTGTCTGTATTTTATGGTTCTTTTTCTGTTGGTGGTGGTATTTTTCCCCCCTACTCCTTAATGACATGAGTGTTTTTTTGTTTTTTGTTTGTTTGTTTTTTTAACCTAGGTGCAATATAATTTGCTGACTCCACCCATTGGCTGGGTGAGTGGATCCCAGGACAGTAGTAGACGAACGTCTGTCCCAATTTATCATGGGTTTAAAGAAGTGGAAGAAAACTGGACCAAACACTGTTCATCAGGTAAGAAAGAAAATGTAAAGATTTTTTTATTCCAAGATTTGCTTTTACAAATAAATGAGAGTCCATCATCCTGTGCCCTGGTGGTAGCTCTTCCTGCTTTTAATGGGCATAGTTACAATAGACAGATAAAAATGCATGCAATGCATGAAAAATTTTATTAAACAAAATTATTGTTGTCTAGAAGTATACTACAAGTAATTCAAAATAAGTGGTATTTATTATGATTGTATGAGTAGGAAAACATTGGCTGCGTATACCATAGGTTAAGAGCACGTATAACGTGTCACGGAGGTAGCTTAGTACAATCTCGTATTAGTCTTAAAATGTGAAAGGTTGTGGGGATGGAGGAGAGAGGATAACTCAATACTGCATCATTAAAACTGTCTCTTTGAATGTTATTTTCTGTCCTCACGTTCCAGACGCAGTTCCACAGCCCAAGTTCTACTGCATCCTATCTCTAGAAGCTTCTGAAGATGATCTGAACCGTCTAGATAGCACGGTATTGGGATTTCTGTTTTAAAGAGGTTTCTGTAAGCCTTGAGGGCCATGCTGATTTGACAAGTGCCAGGGAAAATAGACAAGAAGGAAAGACATGATGAAGCAGCTAGAGCAGAAATATTTCACCAAGTGGAGGAAAGAATAGTGGCTGAATAAGATAAGAGGGAATTCCTTTTTGTGCCTGATTACATGTCAGGGAGGTCAGTATGCAAAATCTATGGAGATGTGTTGGACTACTTGTAGTAACGCTTGCGATTCCAATATGTGCGCTATGACAGAGAGCACTATCATATCCACATTTATTTTTCAGTGCTGCTGAAACATCTGAGACAAAGACACATGGCATTAGAGTTGCTTTCTCATCATTTTGCTCCATGTTCTTCCTGGATTTTGTTTCCTTGCTAAATTTGGTATCAAGGTTATGGGCTTCATTCATGTGTGCTCCGTTATAAGCAGTTCATTGGTACTCTGACGGGGACAGAAACACCCAACAGAACTAACTTCCTGAAGTTTTATTTTGCATAGTTTTGGTCTGTGGGTATTCTGAATACTTAAGAGAAGAGCTTGACTGTGTATAAATGCAGAGCTGTGCAATTTGCAAAGCAGGGATCCTGACTTGTCATCTCTTGCAGGTTTGTGAGGTCCTTTTCTCTAAGACTGTGAAGTATGATGAGCTTTACACAGCCCTGACTTCATTACTTGCAGCTGGGTCACAGTTTGATACACTTAGGAGGAAAGAGAACAAAAATGTCACTGCACTGGTAAGACTGTGTTCCTGTAATGTTGACTGTGTTAAGGAAAAACAAGTTTTCAAACTTAGTATTTTCAAGCAAAATATTTAACCAAAGTATTCTCAGCAGTGGTTGGAGTAATGGGGAGCTTAAAAATCCCATCGCTAATGGTAGTGTTTCTGGTGGCAGTACATCTCATATGAGTATTTAATTCGTAACATGTTTTAGACTTGCTGTATGTCCCTGGTAGTTCCAGGAGGTCTGGCTAGAATATGATTAAGCAGAAAAAAAAATATAATCTTTCTTTTTTCACTCCTCTTTGTTGCATAATTTGTTGTAAAATATGACAGAAAATCAGTCCAGTATGTGTTCATCTCATCTGGCACATCTACAGGAGTCTAGAGTCTCTGATGAGATATAATTTCAGTAGCTGTAATGATTGAAACTGCAATCTTTCTTTATTAATTTGTCCAACTCTACTCCTGTTTAGGAAGCCTGTGCACTTCAGTACTACTTCTTGATACTGTGGCGGATACTAGGGATTTTGCCTCCCTCCAAAAACTACATGAATCAATTGGCTATGAACACACCAGAGATGAGCGAATGTGATATTTTACACACGTTGCGCTGGTCCTCCCGTCTGCGAATCACGTCTTACGTCACGTGGATCAAGGTACAGCCTCATCTCTACAGGGGTGTTTTGTCATGTTGTTGATAGTAAGAATGTCAGTCTCATGTTCTTCCGTGCTGACTGCACATGTGATTCGTTATGCGTTATGTGGTGAGAACTGAGAACTTGTGTCTGTGTTTTCTCAAGTGTTCTACCCTGGTAATTGGCAGAGTGGTTAATTATAGAGCACTTCTAAAATGTGACAGGTCTTTTTTTGGCATCTGTAGGATCACCTTACCAAGCAGGGCATGAAAGCTGACCATGCCGCTTCTCTCATTGAATTAGCCTCCAGCAAGTGCAGCTCAGTGAAGTATGACGTGGAAATAGCAGAGGAATACTTTGCTCGACAGGTAAAGTGGTGTGAGTACCATTGTGCGTATGGAGCTTCTGGTTTTGTGGAACGATTTGCACTTACTGTTCCATCCCTTTGTATTTTAAGATATCTTCTTTCTGTGGTGTTGATTGCACAACTATTCTCCAACTGCACGAAGTTCCCAGTTTACAGTCCATTTACACCCTTGATGCTGCAATTTCCAAGATTCAGGTTTCTCTAGATGAGCACTTTTCCAAGTTAGCTGCAGAAACTGATCCACACAAGTCTTCAGAGATAACCAAGAACCTCCTGCCTGCTACGCTACAGCTTATTGACACTTACGCTACGTTTACCAGGTACAGTCCTTGGGATCAGTAGTAGGAACACAGTTTTCTTCTGTGCATAGGGATTTCTTTGCGTTTTATTTCTTGTTTTCTCAGAGGTCCGTGCTTTTTTTTTTTATAGTCCAGTATAATTACTCTAACTTATGTGTCCTCTAGAGTGTCCATTGTTTTAAAAGAAGAATAAAAAGTAGCTTCTCAAGCCGTGTATGGGAAGTTGTTGTTTCTAAGTAGCCTCCTTGTCTGATCTTTCAAGACTTTCTTTGCAAGCTTGCAAAACCAGCTTTTTCTCCTCTTACCACTCTCGGGGATAGTGCTACTTAAGGTTATTTCTCTGAGATAATATTGAGACTGTCAGACCATCAAGAAAGAGGGGGAGTTTAATTCTTACATTAAGAGTCTGAAGTCTTCTAAACTCTCATTAGAACCTATGTAGAAGAAAGTGAGAGTAAATCAGCTTTTTCTTTTGAATGTGCGCTTTTCCTGGTAAGTAGCTTAGAGCAGATAAAAGCCCAGAACTCCCTTAGTGATATAACATGAAGTATGGGGCAGAACTTCAGAAGTTTGCTTCCTTATCTGTCCCTATATTAACACACTTAGTTCTGAAATGCAGAGCTGTTTCCTGAAATAAATCCTTTCCATCCTGAACGCAGATCTTACTTGCTGCGGAGCCTCTCTGAAGAGGGCTCCACTGAGAACAAACCCTCTGAAGAGAAGCTCCGAGGCTATGCTGCTGTCCTGGCCATTGGATCCAGCCGTTGCAAGTCTAATGCTCTAGGTGAGGGTACTGAATAGTTCAGATTTTCTTCTCTCTGTAGGTGAAGCTTTCTACAATGCTGCCTGCATTCAGCTTCAAAGCCATATGCTGGCTGATGTGTTCTTTTTCTTGACTGCTTTGTTCAAATGAGTATATTACCCTGTCAGCAGCAGACTGAGAAGTCTTTTCCTTGTAGAACTGTAACAATTGAAAGAGGGGAAGGCCTTGAAAGAGTAACTATCTTGTGGGCTTATCTGGCTTATTGAAAAGCTTTATAACTATGTTGGTGCTCCAGTGGCATGGCACAATATGGGGAACTCTGAAATGTTGGTATGTTGAAGACTGCTGCAAATTAGTATTTGTGCCATGTTTCCTGTTGTTTTAATAAAGTGAAAGAAGCTGGGAAGCTCTTGCAAACTTTAGGAATAATTTTGATTTGTGGAAAAGAATGAAACTAGCCTTCTTACAGCTCAGCTTGCTACAGCTGTGTCTTAATCAAATGATTTAGTTTTAAACAGTGTTGTAGAAGCATTCTGGATTTCAGTAGGACCCATGAAATTACTCAGTGACTTATGATTCCGTACTAATTGCAGGTCCAACACTTGTTCAGAACTTGCCGTCAGCTGTGCAGACTTTATGTGAATCGTGGAACAACATTCATACAAATGAGTTTCCAAACATTGGCTCATGGGTGAGTCCAGCCTTGTGGATTGATCTGGTGTGATCTTAGCTCCATAAATCGCTGGGAGTGGCAGACAGCGTGTCTTTCTGTTAAAGATAAATGGTTCTGATTTTTGTGCGTGTGTGTCTCAATCCTTAGCGCAATGCCTTTGCGAATGACACGATCCCGGCAGAAAGCTACATCAGTGCAGTTCAGGCCGCCCACCTTGGTACTCTCTGCAGCCAAAGTCTACCTCTTGCAGCTTCCCTAAAACACACCCTTCTCTCCCTGGTCAGACTCACTGGGGATCTCATTGTGTAAGTGGTGGTTTTTGTATTATATTCTTGCCATGTAGATCTGTTTGCTCTTCTAAGTGTCTGTCTTTATCAGACTGTTTGGGTGGAACACTTAGTGAACTGGAGCTGGGTTTTGAACTAAGCCTTTAATGGACTTACTTGCAGTTTACAGTTCTAAATTCTAAATGAATGGAAAATGGCCTTTCTGTCCTGATCTGATATCTCTAAAAGTCAGACTCCCTGACAGAAACCTTTAGTCCTTTTTGTCAAATAAGGACTTGAAGAAACTGGGATATAAACTGAGACAATATTGATCTAATTAGTTTGTGGTTTTTTTTTAACATTGACTTGTGTGATGTTTTCAAAGCATAAGGAAAAAGTGAAATGAAAGAATGATTTTTATTTTTTTTCTGCAGGGACTTACTCTAAGATATTCTGAAACAAAAAAAGTAACTGTTGACATTGCAGACAAGTCAGAAAGCCGTACTGTGTGGTAGTGTGGCTGTCTAGGAAAATGCTGTAGCTGTATACACGCAAAAGTAACAAGGGTAGAGTTTTCCAAATGAGGACCATTTTTCTGAGGGGAAAAATGGCTGGGTTAGTGTATTTATCCTGGCTTTCTAAAAAGGGGTTTTATCACAGACTTCCATGCAGACTTGTGCCTTACTTGTGTGGCTTCTGATTTATCCAGCAAAGGTGTTTTTCGATATATCCTTTGATACATCGTACAGAGATTTAACCTGTTTTCTTTTCTTTTCAAGCTGGTCAGATGATTTGAACCCACCACAGGTGATTCACTCCCTATTGCCCCTCCTTTTGGAGACCAGCACAGAGAGCGTGGCAGAGATAAGCAGCAACTCCCTAGAAAGGATCTTGGGCCCTGCAGAATCAGACGAATTCCTGGCACGTGTTTATGAAAAGTTGATCACAGGATGCTACAACATACTGGCCCATCACTCTGATCCAAACAGGTAACGGGCCGTGTGGCTTGTAGTTCTCCTCCAACAAAGCTGTATACAAAGAATTGCTACAGTGTGTTTAAACATCAGTGTTGATTCTTGAAGAGCACAACAGAAAGGCAAAACATCAGCTTATTTTTACCTGTTGACTTCTCTACTCGTAGACTAAAAATACAAGATATTTTATTCACATTACTGTAATTTTCAGCACTGCCATTCAGGCAGGCAGTGTGGATTTTAATCATCTCTTGCAACTCTGGATGGAGCATGTATATATTTGGATAGTTTTTTATTTAAGCAAATAGAAAATTATGTAAATACAAGCACAAAATCAAAGCTGAAGACGCCGACCTAACTTGCTTTATATTCCTTTGTCTCTGTTCTTGCTGTTCATAAGGATGGCTAATCCCTGCTTTATCATAGCAAACTAGCCAGACTTGTGCTTCCCACCCCTTACGCGCTGTGTGTAGAGAGGGAATAAGCTTGGTGCGCAGATGTTGATTCTACCCATCTAAAACATAAAACCATTAGGCATGATGATGATGTTGCATCTTTTTAACACTGATCCTCTCTGGATGGAAGGTATTCAGAGGGAGATCTACTGCGCCTTCTGGTAGAGAATGTAAACATAACTGGATTTTACTTGCAGGGTGTGTTGTGGAGTGGGGATGAGCACAGGAGGGAATGGAGAGAAATAACACTAAAAGAGACTTAAAGTGTAAAAGGAGCAGCCGTTTAGAGGAATTTGTAATGTGAGGAGGCTGAAAGGTTTAGATTATTCTAGGTTTCTTCCCTACAGCATCATGTGCCACTTCTTTTTCTGATCGTTTGGTGGATTTGTTTGTATTTATGTATGTTTATTCACCAATTATTTTTCTCCCATCTCTTGAAAGGAGCGCTGCTTTCAGCTAGTGGAGAGTTTATTAGAACTGTATTAGCAAAATTGATCACTTCTTGATTGTTGCTCTCAAAATTGTTGAAATTGTTGCAATTGCTCTTAATATATTGTTATTTAATATGCATCTTTTGATCCTCAGTGGCCTGGATGAGTCCATCTTGGAGGAATGTTTGCAGCATCTGGAGAAACAGCTGGAGAGCAGCCAGGCCCGAAAAGCCATGGAGGAATTCTTTTCAGAAAGGTGAAGTCATCCTCAGAATTGTAGGCCAAGGACTTAATTTCTCTTCCTTTTTCGTTTAGCTTGTCACTGTCAACACCTAAGTGACGGTAATGCCACTGCACAGGAAAAGGCAGAACCGTGTAAGGATAGGATGCCCTTCAAGCAGCACAGGAGAGCATGAAAAGACTTTGTGTGGGAGAGGACCTAGGTTTTTGTCACTCCAATTAATATATTCCGCGAGTCCTTATAGTGATCATCTGTGTGGAATCTTGTAAGATGATTGTTTTGTCAAAGGCATTATAAGGAGGTTTTTGAGAGATACCGGTCTGTAAGGCAGTTGCAAAATTGCAGGTTCTCTCAGTGCTTCCTCAGGGCACTAGGTTGATAATTTTAATAGGCAAGAAAATGTAGAGTTGTGGTTTGGAAGCCAATACAGGCCCTTTTGTGAATTGATATGCAGAGAATACTGATACCGTACTCAAGACCTCATGAGATTTACAGGTTTTAGTCTGAGCTAAGAGTTTGCTTGTTGTCTGAAAGCAATTTCAGTGGCTTGGCTGCTGTGCTGAGCAATATTAGACAAACTGTTACCAATCTTAAATGTGAGGGCAGAGAAAACTAAGTGTAAATGAAAAAAAGGAACGAGTTGTCTTTTACAAAGCTGACTTAATTTCGCCCTTCCATGTAGTGGAGAACTGGTCCAGATCATGATGGCGACAGCCAATGAAAACCTCTCGGCGAAGTTCTGTAACAGGGTGCTGAAATTCTTTACCAAGCTCTTCCAGCTAAGTAAGTGTTGAATCTCTTCTGTCCTGCCTTTGTCCACCTTGTACTGTTCTTGTATTAGACTGTGATATGAAGATGCTTGAGAGAAAAGTTGTAAAGAAAGTGGAGTGACAGCTTCACGCTTTTAATGGAAAGCCATCTTCAAACACATTCATTATAGCATCTGTCACTCACTAGTAATTTTCTCCACCAGCTGAGAAGAGTCCCAACCCCAGCCTGTTGCGACTGTGTGGCTCTTTGGCTCAGCTGGCTTGTGTGGAGCCTGTGCGGCTCCAGGCCTGGTTAACCAGGATGACCATGTCCCCACCCAAAGATTCAGATCAGCTGGAAGTTGTGCAAGAGAACAGGCAGCTGCTGCAACTGTTGACAACTTACATTGTTCGGGAAAACAGGTAAAGTACAGCCTTTGTCATTTCTTTTGTGTGCTGTTCAGTTCTTTTGTTCTCTAGATGTGCAAATCACTAGAGTTGCTGATGGCTTCTTGTTGCCAGCTTTCAAATGAAGTGATGGGGGCATGACTGGTTGCCCCGAAGGCGTTCCTGCAGCAGTGCTCTTGTGATATGGGGCTTCGCTGTATTTCGGTGGGTGATGTACCGTGTCTGAAACTTTCTTCTTTTTAATTAGCCAAGTCGGAGAAGGCGTGTGCACTGTTCTACTGAGTACTCTAATACCTATGGCAACGGAAATGTTGGCCAATGGTGATGGCACAGGCTTTCCTGAACTGATGGTCGTGATGGCAACTTTGGCTAGTGCAGGACAAGGTGCGGGACACCTCCAGCTTCATGGTGCTGCTGTTGATTGGCTAGGCAGATGGTAAGAGCGAGCTGTATACTGTTGTTTGTTCTTTTGCATCACATAAACTGATTTTTTTGTTGTGTTTTTTTTTTTTGTTTTCCTGGTAATTTAGGGACAGAAGTTCATGTTTACTGATACACACTTATTTTTTAGTTTATTGTTTGGAATATAAAGTGTCTGAGGGAGGCTGATCTGTGTCCCCCCATTAAGAACAACAGTGTTTTCTTTGTCTTTTCTACTCTTGATGGTTTAATTACTGCATTTCTAAGTTTGCTGTTGCTAATCTAAAGCAAGCTGAATGCTTGAAGCTATGGGTGAGAAGTGAGTTTATACTTCCCAAAGACTGTTAGTTGTAATGATCTTTGCTACTGTTTTGTGTTACAGCAAGAAATACCTGTCTCAAAAGAATGTGGTAGAAAAAATGAATGCAAACGTCATGCAAGGGAAGGTAAGACATGTGCTTAGTGCTTAACTTGCAGGAATAAATCTCAGGCATGAGCTGTATCAGCTGTCTTCTTTTGGTTGTATAGTGGGAGTTTTGAAGGAATTTGGTCAGAGGGACTGTTATGTTTTCTAGCCTTATAGCAGCTACTCTGGGATCTAAGTATTGCCTCTCATTTTCATTCACCTCTGTAGCATGTGACTATCCTGGAGTGTACGTGCCATATTGTCTCTTACCTGGCCGATGTCACTAATGCACTGAGCCAGAGCAGTGGCCAAGGACCAAGTCATCTTTCTGTTGATGGAGAGGAGCGGGCAATTGAGGTGGATTCGGACTGGGTGGAAGAGTTGGCAGTGGAGGAGGAGGATTCTCAAGCTGAAGATTCGGTAGGCAATAGTTGCAGTTAACGCTGCAAATGAGATGAAGATTTATTTTGCAGCTTCCAAGTCAGAATTACTCCGGTTATAAATTAAGATTTTGTTGTTGTTCTTGTTTGTTCCTAATGTGAGACTGAGTGAATAACCCAAGTTGCTAGATCTGGAAGAGAGTATCTGTCATTCATGCATAGATCTGTTGACTTTGCGATGTCAACAAAAGTTAAAAGTGGGGATTTTTAGAAAACAAAAAGGAGGAAATGGAGTAAGATGGGTTTGTTCCTGCTGGTTTGTTTGTCAGTTACTAGCTTTTATACCAACAAGCAACTTACAGTAGGCTTTTAAGTGGGGAAAAAAAAGCTTATTAATGCATTCTTTAAAATTTGTTATCCCAATATATTATTTTTGTTGCTTTTTTGTTTTTATTGATTCGCTCTTTTGAGTTGCTATAAAATGTCGCCATCTTCTCTTTCCATGTGGTTGAATACCAGCTGCCGCCTTCTAGCTAGGTGGTGCTAAACTTGCTGTTCTTAAAATGTGCATTTAGTGTCTGAGTATTCTGTACAACGTGCCTTTATCGTAGCTGCAGTTATAACATTTTTCTAAACCAACATTCTTCTTGACAGGATGAAGATTCTCTTTGTAATAAACTCTGTACCTTCACCATCACACAGAAAGAATTCATGAATCAACACTGGTAAGAATCTCAAACTTGTGCTCAGAATTTCAGACTGATGTTTCTGCCATTGAGAAAGAAACAGTCTGTGGAGCCTTCCTGAGGCACTGTATTTTGTAACTCATATGGCTTATTTTGTGCAGGTATCACTGTCACACTTGCAAGATGGTTGATGGGGTTGGTGTTTGCACAGTTTGTGCTAAAGTTTGTCACAAGGATCATGAGATTTCTTACGCCAAATACGGATCATTCTTCTGTGACTGTGGAGCAAAGGAGGATGGCAGTTGCCTGGTAAAGTGTCTTCATGTCAACATACAAGCTGTGATTTCTCAAATTTATGGTTTTGCAGAGGTCTCTGTTCTGCAGTAAGTTACGTCATGATATGAATGCATAGGAGTCCTAAGACTTGAAAGCTTTGGCTTTATAATGACCCCTCTTAATTTACAGCTTGCCTGGCAATTATTTTGGTTTTCACCAAAAATTTGCTTTGGCAAATCTCTGTCCTAGTGACTACTGGGATTCGACCTGCCTTTACAGAATTTGCAAGTTAGCTTAAGCTACACAGCAGTCAGATACCACATTTTCCCATGTTTTCCACAGGAAGCAACCAAAGTAACTTTATCTTCAGTTTTTTCTAATCCTTGGGTGAAGAGTGGCATGCAGGATACTGTGGTGTTATTTCTTTAAAATTGCAGTCTAGGAGAATTGCATTCTATTTCTTTAAAATTGCATTAGTCTTGCTGCTATTACAATCTGTTTTCATTTTGTCAGTGGTAAAATGGAGTCTGGTTTGGGCTTTCAGCATTGCTATGTCATTTGCAGGCTTTGGTGAAGAGAACTCCTAGCAGTGGTATGAGCTCTACCATGAAAGAATCCGCCTTCCAGAGTGAGCCCAGAGTGCCCGAGAGTGTGATTCGACATGCAAGCACCTCTCCTGCAGAGAAAGCCAAAGTCACCATCAGTGAGGGGAAGGGCCCTGACGAAGAAAAACCCAAGAAGAGCAGCCTGTGTAGAAATGTTGAGGGCTGTCGAGAGGAATTGCAGTCCCAGGTATAATTATCATCTAGCCATTCAAAGAAGATGGTTTATGATGAGGATCTTAGGCAGTCTGTGTTGGTTATCTGCAAAGTTGCTTGATTTTTATGCTCCTCTTTATGGTAAGAGGCATCACAAAAGCGGCATCAGGCTTAAAATCCGGTTGACGTGCAGCTCTTCTGAAGACTCCCAGCAGAAGCATCACTTGCTGTTTCTATTTCTTGTAGGCCAACTTTTCCTTTGCACCTTTGGTGCTGGACATGCTGAATTTCCTGATGGATGCCATTCAGATAAACTTCCAGCAAGCTTCAGCCATGGGGAGCAGCAGTCGTGCACAGCAAGCTCTCAATGAGCTACATACTTTGGACAAGTCAGTAGAAATGACAGATCAGTTGATGGTATGATACTGAAGGATTGGTTAGATTATGGATAGGTGGGATCACTTTTAAACAGAAACATTTCAATGATACGCTTTTCTGTGCTTTTACTAATGACTCAGGTCCCAACTCTTGGCTCTCAAGAAGGTGCTTTTGAGAACGTCCGCATGAATTACAGTGGTGACCAGGGCCAGACGATCCGGCAGCTGATCAGTGCTCATGTGCTGAGGCGGGTGGCGATGTGTGTGCTGTCGTCCCCGCATGGACGTCGGCAGCACCTCGCTGTGAGTCACGAAAAGGGCAAGGTGAGTTCTCTAACTCTGTAGAGAATGTCGGACTGTAAAGGAAAATGAAACAGCATTAGAGCAGTAAACAACAAGCAGAATACGATTTGGGCTGCCTGTCCCCAGGTCTGGGTTTTCTGTAAAGTACTGCATAGCTTAGAAAAACCTCACATTCTTCAGAGAAAAGAGTTCTTGCAGCAGAAACAATGAAAACTGTGAGGACACGGACCTAAAATTGAAATGCCTTTTCCCATTGATTGTAAAGTTGGGCAACTAAGTTCATTTTGTTCTGCAGATTACAGTCCTTCAGCTCTCGGCATTGCTAAAACAAGCAGACTCCAGCAAAAGAAAATTGACCCTTACTCGCCTTGCGTCTGCACCTGTTCCGTTTACGGTGCTGAGCCTAACTGGAAATCCCTGCAAGGAAGACTACCTGGCCGTGTGTGGACTGAAAGTAAGTGCCTGACAAACCCTGTTCTACGTGGTTGGAAACACCAGCTCAAAACCAGCTGTGTTTCTTTCCTCTCAGGAGCTAGCACAGGGCTGGCTCCAAAGCTAATTTTAAGTCATGAATCACTTCCCTACTAGATATATGAAGTAAAAGAAGCAGGACCTATATGAATAATATAATAAATGAGACAGTGCCTCAAAATAATACTTCTTATTGTATTTAGGCCAATTTTACTTTGAGACAGGAGTCAAGGTTTGGTCACGTCAAACTCAGTGTGTTAGAACAACTAGTGTTTTATAACAAGGACTGCTTTTTTTTTTTTTTTTTGGTATTCTCCCAAATTTAGATTCAGCTTTCACAGTGCAGCATCCGCAAATCTATTATTTAGCTAAGAAACAGCTGGGCTCTGTGTGCTTTTGGTTTGGGTGTTGTTTGGTTTTTTCTTTACAAACTTTCATGTCATTCATCTTAAGTGCAGGAATTTTAGATTCTTCCTCTATGAATCATTATTGGTACTGAGAGGAATGCTGGCTTTTAGCTCCATTCTTGGCTTGAAATGTTTATAAACATTTTGTTCTAATATTTTACCGTTTTTTTTTCATTACTCCAGGACTGCCACGTGTTAACGTTCAGCAGCTCTGGATCAGTCTCTGATCATTTGGTACTTCATCCTCAACTAGCCACTGGAAATTTCATCATTAAAGCTGTGTGGCTGCCAGGATCTCAAACAGAGCTTGCTATTGTGACTGCAGACTTTGTGAAGGTGTGTTTGGTCATAAGCTATGGATGATACGTCTTCTTTCAGACATTAGAGTCTGGATCTTTGTGGAGTTGCATGTGGAAGAATGTGATAATGTTCTTGGTTAGAAATAAATTGGAAATATAAATTTGTGATGTTTGGCTACTGTTGTCATAAGAAAAAGCAAACACAAAGAACTCAAAAGAGCAAAAAAAATGAACTATTAACATCTAATAGGCATTCCCTTGTCTCAACTTTTGACCATTTGCACTGTTTTGTATCATGGAAGTTAACTATTTTCTTGATTCTTCCCCCAGATTTATGATCTCTCTGTAGATGCCTTGAGTCCAACTTTCTACTTCCTTCTACCGAGTTCCAAAATCAGGGATGTCACTTTCCTTTTCAACGAGGAGGGGAAGAACATAATAGTGATCATGTCCTCTGCTGGGTACATCTATACGCAACTCATGGAAGAGGCGAGCAGTGCCCAGCACGGACCGTTCTATGTCACCAATGTGCTTGAAGTCAATCATGAGGACCTAAAGGTACTGGTGACCTCCCTTTCTTGTAGCATACGCCGCAGTGGGTTTCTCTTTTTTTTTTTTGTGTGTGTGTGTCTTACATTTGAAGGCAGAAGTTTGCTTATTTCCTTTTTTTTTTTTTTCTCTCTCCTTTTAAGCTCCCTGATCTAGATCAATGAGCTTGCCATTCCTCTAAAGAGAGAAATATCCTTGCAGTGAAAGGGGGTGGGGGCGAAAATTAAACCCCTTGATCCTTTCATCTAGAAAATGGAGCATGTTTTCCATGGCTGGCTCAGAAGTCATGCCCAGCAGGATTTCTCAGCAGGGAGATGGCTTCAGAGCAGTGCTGTTCTCAGAGCAAGGCGCACTCCGAAGGTGCAGTAACCAGAATGGATAAAGTTACTGACCATTGCTGGGGCTGCAGAGGTGGAGCAAGCCTTTGTTTCTGATCAATAGCAGCTCTGTAGTCTTGGGGGTGACTTCTAAAATCCGTCCCCATTTCACTCAGTGTTTTCACCCCAGCCTGCTCCTAAACAGGCGAATAGATGAGAGGGTGGCCCTCAGGAAAGCTCTTTTATGAGCTGGGAACATGGGGAGTGCTCCATGTGAGATTGTCATACAACGTTCAAGCACACAGATGCGGTAGCTGAGGGCGCTACCTACAGCCTACGGGTATGCAATCTCAGTATCCCCTTCAAAAGCCTTTGAAGTATCTGATGGATGAGTTCACCAAGGAGTTGAGCTTAGAAAATTGTCGTTTAAGGCTGCGTTCTCTCACGGGCGGGGAGGGGGTGGGGGAGAGGCTTTTGGAATAAATCCATCATGAGAAATGTAAAAGCCTGACAGTGTTTTGGAGGATGCGGGTTCATCTTAAATGTCGTCGTTTCTCTCTCATCCCACAGGACAGTAATGGCCAGGTAGCAGGAGGTGGTGTGTCGGTGTATTACTCCCATGTGCTACAGATGTTGTTCTTCAGTTACTGCCAAGGCAAATCCTTTGCAGCCACCATCAGCCGAGCCAATCTGGAAGTGCAGCGGCTATTCCCAATTAACATAAAGAGGTGGGGCTTTTGTGGAAGGCTCTGCTGAAGGTTTAATTTCTGCTTATTATTGTCCTGGTTTGAGAATATCACTAATCACTAATAAATATTAGGGATTAATCTTAACATCCCAGTTCTGAATGGCCAAAGCTTGTGGTGAAGATCCCTTTCAGACTGAATATTTCTTGCTACTTTTCATGTTGCTTCTACCTTAATTGTAGAATGATTTGAAACCAAAGCTGGCTATTTTGGCAGTGGGGAACTAGGAGTTCACAGCAGAAAGGTGGTTTCAGAGCGGCCTTGCTGCACAGTGCAGAGCTGCTACTGGTGTGGCAGCTGGAACCGATGGGATTACCCACCCTCGTGGAGGCTGCAGAGCAGGAAGCCTTTGTTTCCTTTCGGCACCAGTACTGCAGTGGACCTTGTGTATTGTGCATATTAAGGCTTATTTTCAGGCTCCCTTGAGGGAAACCAATCTCTTATGCTATGAATGTGGCAAGAAAAAAGCTGTTCTGTCATCTGTTCTGACAAGCAGAGCTGGGCATTTAGGCCACAGACTCTTCACGAGCCTGATGCAAAGCCACTGTCGTGAGTAGGCTCTGTAGAAGCGTCAGGTTCCAAGAGCTCCCTAGCCCCAGTCGAGTTTGGCTTAATCTTTTTGCAGCTTTTTTTTTTTTTTTCCAGTGAGCAGAGTCACGCAGATTCTCCTGCATTGGCCTTTGCTTAGTGCAGCTGGGTGTGTTGAAACATGGAATTGTGCATCTGTTCAGATAAAAAGATGGCTGAAAACCATTTTAAAATTACTCCCTTGGGTTTGGGCATAAGATATTACTAAGTGTCTTTCCTCAAGTTTTCAGGGTAGAGATCAGAGCTGTGAATTGGGATGCTTGTGTCTTCTGCCCACTCAAGTGATGGTCTTGGGTTTCTCACCTATAAACTGAGCACTGTTGTTCCTGTCTTTTGATTAATGCAGTTCTTTGTATTCCTGCTGAGGATGAAGCTTTAACTAGTTTGAACTATGATAAATTTTGAGTGGTTTTGCTTGTTTTGCTTCTTAAATTAATGCCATTCTGCTCTTTGTCTCTTGCAGTTCAAATGGTGGGAGTAAGACTTCACCGGCACTGTGTCAGTGGTCTGAGGTGATGAACCACCCTGGCTTGGTGTGCTGTGTTCAACAAACCACAGGTGTCCCACTGGTGGTGATGGTGAAGCCAGACACCTTTCTCATTCAGGAGATTAAAACCTTGCCAGCCAAAGCAAAGGTTAGTCATAGTTCCCTGTGGTTTTTGTCCTTAAAATGGGTTTTCTTGTTGTTCCAACAACAAGTTCTCTAGTCTTTGCAGCTTTTCTAAGGCAAGGAGTTTGTTTCTTCAAGCGGCAGTTGCCAGGTCCTTTCCTTGACCTGCATTGCTTGCCTTTGCAGATTCAGGACATGGTGGCCATCCGTCACACAGCCTGCAATGAGCAGCAGAGGACCACTATGATCCTCCTGTGCGAAGATGGCAGCCTGAGGATCTACATGGCCAATGTAGAGAATACCTCCTACTGGCTCCAGCCCTCTCTCCAGCCTAGCAGTGTCATCAGCATCATGAAGCCAGTTCGCAAGCGCAAGGCAGCTGCTATTAGTAAGGGATTTCTCATACGTATCTTGTGCAAGGTAGCAGTGGCAAATGTAGATGCAAAGATTGATCAGCACCATATAGATACTTAAGACATTCACTTCTGGTAATTACCAGTTAACCTCAGGGCTAAGCACTGGCTAAGTCTGGGTAAAATGTTTCCATAGATGTACATGAAAATACATAGCCATTTGGCTCACATTGGCATTTCCAAAGGAGGCAAGTTCATTCTGCAGCTTTTTTACCTTAGCTTTGCCTGCTTAGAATGTATTTTGTCACAACCGTCTCTCTTCCCTTTTAGCAACTCGCACATCCAGCCAAGTGAACTTCCCCATTGACTTCTTCGAACACAACCAGCAACTCACAGATGTGGAGTTTGGAGGCAATGACCTGCTGCAGGTTTACAATGCTCAGCAGATAAAGCACCGACTCAATTCCACTGGCATGTATGTGGCCAACACAAAGGTAAATGGGGTAATTTGGGGATTCTGTTGGGCTTCTCAGTGATGTTATTGTCCAGATTTATAGCATTCCTTTTCTTAGAAGTCTGCATTGTTCAAATGGCCGTGTACAAATCCCGTGATACTGTTAGATAAACAGTGGAGGGACCTGTGTGTAGATGTCAGATTCTTAGCTTAGCAGTGAATTTTTGACTTCACCTTTCTGAGCTGTGATTTGTCTCCTACAGCCTGGGGGTTTCACCATTGAAGTGACAAACAATAACAGCACAATGGTGATGACAGGCATGCGGATCCAGATTGGCACGCAAGCGATAGAGCGAGCGCCCTCGTACTTGGAGATCTTTGGCCGCACCATGCAGCTGAACATGACCAGGGCTCGTTGGTTTGATTTCCCGTTCACTCGCGAGGAAGCCTTGCAGGCTGACAAAAAACTAACCATCTTCAGTAAGTCTTTGTTAATTATTTGCTCTGACTACATGTTGGTTTTGCTTGGGTGGGTTGAAGCTACTGTGCTTCACCTGATAGTAGGGAGGGTTTCCACAAGCTGTTCGTTTGAACTCCCCACAGAAGCAATTCAAGGGGCGGATCCTGCACATCTAATAACTTTTTTTTTATGGCACAGTTTCTTGCTGCAGTGGATGAACGTGCAGTATCTCAGCTCAAGAATTTTGTGTTGAGGCAATAGAAAAGTGTCCTTGAAAAGGAGATGAAACTGTCAGTGTGGGCGTATATTAATGACACAGTGTAATTGCTATCCTGACCTTAGGAGGCTATGCTTGTTTGTATTCAAATGAAACTATTTTGTTAGTTTCTAAGAAGTTTTCCTCATCACTGCAGTTGGGGCTTCTGTGGATCCTGCTGGAGTCACAATGATGGATTCCATAAAAATTTATGGCAAAACCAAAGAACAGTTTGGATGGCCTGATGAGCCCCCCGAGGATTTCCCCTCTGCTTCAGTGAGCAATGTTTGTCCCCCAAACCTGAATCAAGGGAACGGCACTGGAGACACGGAGACGGCTACCCCTGCTGCTGCCAGTGGGACTGTCCTGGAGAGGTATCTCTTCAGTCTTTTATTTCTCATTTAAAATGGGTAGTTGGTCTAGAGGGGTCCTAGGTGTGTGTGTCTTTCTTAACTGGGAGAACTTAATTGAGTTAGTGAGTTGTTCTCACTGCCATACAAAACAACAACTGAAAGTCAGTGATTATCTTCTAAGCAGGGCTTTGTGCTCACTCCTGATTTATCTGGTGGAGCAAGTGGACAGATAGATCTGTGTGCATGCTTCATGTTGCTAAGTTCGTTTGTTACAGCAGTCTTGAAGAGGTAAAAGAAATTTCTGCCTTCTTGGTACATTTTTTTTCATTTCAAGCTGGCCCTTTTTTGTTCTCCAGAGCTCACAAATGTTAGGCCTCTCTGAAGTTAAGTTCAGTTTTGAGGAGGACTTTGTGTGTGACCTTGCTTTAGGCGAGTGGTTCCCAACAACTTATCTTGTAGCCCATATGTCTCAGGTTTACTACTGTGGTGGAGAAAGTGTTAGGTCTCCCCCTGCATCCGCCTCCCCCCAGCATCAAGTCAAACCACAAGAGTGAGCTGGGCATGTATTTAGCAGAAGAAATAGAACTTATTTTTTTATATCCACGCCGTGTTTTTTCTCTGAGCTCCTATGGTCTGTGCCGTAAGGGTTGTAGAAAGCCTGGCAAGCTAGCAAGGATAGGAGGGAAACAGATCAGAGAGGAACTAGCACTGCTGAAAAATGATTGTTTTGAGGGATACGCTGCTTGACTGTGAGTAAATGGTGGTTAGTTTTGTCTTACTGAAGTTCTCAGGTGAGGGTTCAAGGCTTGAAGTTGTGTCCAGTTGAAGGACCTGTTTGGCTATCCTTAATATTTTGTCTAATAGTTCATGGGATTTTTTTCCTGTGCTTAATTTCTCTTTTCTTCCCTCCTCTGCTGTGACATCTCCACAAGATGTCCCTCTCTGCACAGACATGCTTTCTGGTTTTCCAAAGCGGTGGGATTATAGTCTAAAAACTCAGGATAAAAAAAATTATTCTTTTTATTTTTACTTAAGTGTTACAGAATGCAACATGGTTACCTTATAAAGGGCCTCTTGAGTAGGAACAACTAATGGCAGGCAAGAGGCAGCTTTCCTATCAGAAGTTTGGTGTCTGTTCTTCAAATTTAACCTTCAGTGGTGCTTTAAGCAATGTGCTTCGCTTCTCTGTGCTAGGCAGCCTGGATCTCCTTTATTTATTTTGCTATTAGGCAAGTGTCTGCTGCCCAGATAGAAAGAATTGTGCTTAGATTTACTGTATATAGCGCTCTCCCGGCTTCCTGATTTTCCCATTTAATTTGCCTTCTGCTTAGAATGTGTTCTAGGGAGATTTTCTGTGAGCTTTACACATTTTTATTTTTTTTTCCTTTTTCTTTGCTCCCCCAAAGTTCTGAAACTGAGTCCCTAACCACCCTGGACCGGTTAGTATGCCATCCTTTTCTCTGCACGAATGAGTGTGTGTCAGAGAGACAGTACACATGATGTGGCTTTTGTTGACTGGTTTTTTTTTTGTTTGTTTTCCAAGTGACATTTGCTTCTTTACATTCTGGTCATTGCATGGCAGATGGTTTAGCGAAATGTAAAGATGAGGTGGTTTGTAGACTTTTGCTGTATACAGTTATAACTGTTGCTTGTTTGACAGACTCTTCGCTTTGTTCCCTCCTTGCGTCTTTTTATCCCACTTATATTCCCCTACTAGCTTTATGGAGGGTGGCTGTGGATAGGGGAATGTAATGTTATGTATCACCACCAGACCAGACAATTGTTTCTTCTACCCCATATCCAATCCTACGCTGTTATTTCTCCCCTTAATGCTATCTCTTCCCTCCTTTTTCCTGTATTCTTGCACTGCTCCTTCTGGCGTGTCAGATGGCATTTCAGGTAGTTCTACCGCGAGGCATGAAGTGGTACTGCAAGGGAGATTCAGCCCTTTGCCACAAGTTGTAAATAAGGTTTTCCCTTGGGGCAAGTATTTTACTAGCCTGCCTTACTGCCGTCAAAAGTCTGGACCTCAGCAACTCTCACTTGGGTGGTACCCAGTGCTCCAAGTTAATTTTCCTCTGCAGTATTTTGCGTTGAAACTCCAAATTGGAAAGAGCAACCTGTGTGAAAATAGCAAGCGAGTAGAATCTTGCTCCCTTAGAAAAGTCAGTTACGCTTTTTCCCATGTGTCATACCAACCCTTGATCTGCAGTCATATGTACGTCTGTGGGCCATGGTGAATTGGTACTGTCAAGACAATCCAAGTTATCCCTGCTGCAGGCTGCGTAAGGAAATGTTTTATCCTCTTTGGTAGAGAAAAGCCCCTGTCTTTCAGCTGTGGATTATTAAAGCAGTCCTAAGTTTGTCTGTGAGCGTGAGCCAGGTTTAACTCTGGTCTGTAACACAATGAAATGATATGCATGGTGCCTGTGGCAGGTTTTATCATGCTTTGATTTTGTACTTGGCATTCGTTAGCTGTCTCTGAGCTACTCATGACTGTAGCCCGCATAAAGCAAAGTGCTAAGGAGAGAGAAGGGTTGCTGTACTCAAGCCTGCTTTCCTTTCTCCCTTCAGGCTAGTAGTGAGTTCTTTAGAAGCGCTGGAAAGCTGCTTTGCTGTAGGACCAGTCAACGAGAAGGCAAGTAACTTTCTGAATGCATTGTTGAGCTTTCAGAGATGGGGGAGGAGGGGCAAGATCAGCAGCACCTCCTGCAGCCCTGGGGGCCTGATACAGAAGAGAGCCGCATCCGTTTTGCTCAGAGCACTGATCTGAAAGTTGACTTAGCGAAAAGCATTTGAAACTAGTTTAGAATGACAATCGGCATTTGCATTTATCGCTGGTGGGATTTTTGTGCTGTAGAGTGACCTCATTTACAAAAACAGCAGGGTAGAAGCCCATAAATCTTAAAAGGACTTTTCTTGTGTAGATGTGTAAAATGTTCCTTAAATGTCAAATAATAAAGTGAGGAGGCTATCAAAACTGGATTGAAGGAAGGCAGAAACTTGCATGCACAGTGCAGAGGGGAGGGAGCTGCACGTACCCTGAGAAATGAGACTTATGCATCACCTTAATGGTAAGTGTCCTGAAGAATGTATTTTGTCTCTTCTTGGGAGCAGGAGAAGAATAAGGCAGCAGCTCAGGAACTGGCTACTATGCTGCTCTCCATGCCAGCTCCTTCCAGCGTCCAGCAGCAAACCAAGAGCCTCTTGGCTAGCTTGCACACCAGCCGCTCAGCGTATCATAACCACAAGGTAACATGGTGCAAGGATTTCAATGTCTCCTCTGACTTGCCAGTTTATGGTTGAGGTGCAGCATGCCCCTAGAAAGCCCTTCCTCCCTGCGGTGTAAACCTGCTGGCTAATTTTCCTTTAGCTCCTGCTGCCTGCCTTGCTGGCTTTTGTGTTTCACCAGAATTCCGCTACTTAAAATGCTTTTTGAAGATTTTGATGGGAAATTACCTCAGTTAATCTAGAGAAATCAGGATCTCTAAACACACGAAGTTTGTTTGCAAACTGCAAACCGTCTGGAAACGGTTTCCCTTTCCAGAGGCATCTGGTTTAGGGTAGTGGGAAAATACTGGGGTAAGCAGTGGTTAGACTGTGTGCTAACATAACTGCAGTAAATGCACAGATGCCCGCAGATGGCCTTTGCTAATCACTTGAATGGTTATGTTTATACGCTGGTCTTTCCATCCACATTTAAGCCTGAGGGGAAGAAAATGTGAAAATCCATTCTATTCAGGCTAACTTTTTAATGTTAGTTTTCCTTCTTAGATGATACTGACCAAGAATTAAAGCAGCAAGTGCCACATATCCCCAGGATCTGTCCTGCAGTTGTATTTCAGTTGCCTTGTTGTGCTGCTGTCTGTTGTTTTTCTTTGCCTATGTTATCTTTCACTTTACAGGATCAAGCATTGTTAAGTAAAGCCATTCAGTATTTAAGTTCCTCAACCAAAGAAGGAAAGGACCTTGATCCTGAAGTGTTTCAGAGGCTGGTCATCACTGCTCGATCCATTGCTATTATGAGACCCAACAATCTGGTCCATTACACGGAATCAAAGCTGCCACAGTTGGAAACAGGTAGAGAAGTCTGAATTTTTATTCGACTTTATCTTGTGTTAACCAAACATGTCTTGAGGTATTTGGTGCTGTGTGACAGGGACTGTACTTGACACGTTTGTTAGGCATGTGAAAGTCCTTGTAATGAGGACATCAGAGCCTCTAACAAAAGCCATTTCAAGTAAGCTTGGTGCTGCTTGTTAACGTTTTTGCCTGCACCTGTCTGACAACTGTTTTTTAATCTGCGCAGAGAATGAAGAAGGGCAAGAGGCGCAGAAACAGGCTGAAGGAGAAGGCTGCACTTTTATTACCCAGCTGGTCAACCACTTCTGGAAGCTGCATGCATCAAAACCCAAAAATGCCTTCCTTGCCCCTGCCTGCTTGCCAGGTGTGCTAGCTCTTCTTTTGCTATTGTAAAGCTTGTGTATTTTGAAGGAGCCTATTTTAAGCTTGTAAACAGAGAAAATGACTGGTTCCAAATTAGGCTTAAGGTGTTAATGATGCAATGAATGCTTTCTAAGGTATATCTGCTCTAATGCTTTTGTTCAAAAGTATGTGTATTGTGCTAGTAAAAAGGGACTGATGATTGATTTATTCGCATTTGACTTGATGGATGGTACGAGAGGATATTCAGTGGTGCTGGCACATGGTGTGCACAGTATTCCATTAGGCTGACAGAAATGGTGTGCAAGCTCATTTTGGATTGAAACTTCAATATATTTGTAGTACTAACGTTATTCCTTGAAGTCTACAAACAAAAGATGCTTCCTGCAGTGTCTTATGCTATGTGCTGAAATGGAAAGAGATTTGATTACAGTCCTTTTATTTCTCCTTAGGTCTCACTCATGTTGAAGCCACAGTGAATGCTTTGGTGGATATTATCCATGGCTACTGCACGTGTGAACTGGATTGTATCCATACAGCATCCAAGATCTACATGCAGATGTTACTTTGCCCAGTATGTAATCTTGCTCTGCTCTGCATCAGCCTATAATGCTGGTAATACGAACAGAATTGAATAGAGGTAGAATGATGATACATAGTACGGATACAAAATAGAGGCACGCAGCCAAAACATAGAGCCAGAAATGAATGAAGGAGAAATTTCTGTCCTTGTGATTTAGTAATGTTTGTGATGCGCTGCATGTGGAACAGTAAGTATTGCTTTATTGCTGGGGGAAACAGAGAGTTTAGAAAGTGGGCAGTGACACGTCTTATGTGAATCATGACCAACAGAGAGTCATAAGTGTATTTTTAGCTATCTTTCCAAATACTGTGAATAAGCACTTAAAGCTTAAGTAGTTTAATGATTAACTGTTAACCCTCTAGGATCCTGCAGTGAGCTTTTCTTGCAAACAAGCTTTGATCAGAGTGCTGAGACCAAGGAACAAGCGGAGACATGTCACCTTGCCATCCTCCCCTCGGAGCAATACTCCTATGGGTATGCAAGATCCATTCATCTTTGCCTTTAAATGAGCATGACCTACTTTATTTGTCAGAAAAGACAAGAAAATAAAGTAGTCTTTTAAATGGGGCAAAACACAGTCTTTCCTTTCTTTTCTCTCTCTAACCCCCTAAAAACCTTTTTTTTTAAAAAAAAAAAGTTCACCCCTTCTTTGGTGTTCTTGGATTCAAAGGGGAGATCTCTCTGAGATATTCCCGTTACAGTGTTAGGGAAATTTTTATCTAAGGGGTAGTAATCCAGACTGTCCTAGTATTTCTGTGCATATTTTCAAGTCCTTATAAATCAGTCATGAGGATTTGAGGACACCAAAATTAGGGTATTGGATCTCCATCCAAGAGATACTTTTTTAGCATTGGCATGAATTGTAGTTGTCATGGAATGTATTAGTGACTGGGGGTAAACTGAGGACAGCTTAGTTTTTTCTCCGACATTAATTACCTTGTTGATGATGATGTGAGGAAAGAGCACGTTTGTGAATTAATCCTTTGTAACTCAGGAGATAAGGATGATGATGATGATGACGATGCAGAAGACAAGCTGCAGAGTTCTGGGATAGCAAATGGCGAGCATATCCGACAAGAAAGCCAGGAGCAAAGCGAAGTTGATCACGGGGACTTCGAGATGGTGGTAAGTCCGGAGTGCTTCTCTTTGGAGCCTTTTAAGTACGTTAGGTACTTGGGTTTAATTTATTTATGATGAATCAGTTTGTAGGTTTCCGTTAGCTGGTTGGTGGTTTGGTGAAAACTCTCACTGTGTTTCCTCTGTATAGTCTGAATCTATGGTTCTGGAGACTTCTGAAAATGTGAATAATGGGAACCCTTCTCCCCTGGAGGCTCTTCTGGCTGGAGCAGAGGGATTCCCTCCTATGCTGGATATTCCTCCAGATGCAGATGATGAAACAATGGTGGAATTGGCTATTGCCCTGAGCCTGCAACAAGATCAGCAAGGTAAGATGTAGGCATTATGAGCAGTCAAAAAGGTAAACAGAATATGAGGAAACTGGGAATGAAACAAAGCAGAAGCTGTTGATGTCACCGCCAACAAAGCAAAGATAATAGAACTGTGAAATGTACAGAGAAGGCCAGAGTTAACATAATTCTCTCATAGAAAGGTACTCATGATTTGTTTTCTTCTTGCAGGGAGCAGCAGTAGCGCGCTTGGACTTCAGAGCTTAGGACTGTCTGGCCAAGCACCCAGCTCTTCTTCTCTTGATGCCGGAACGCTATCAGATACAACAGCATCAGGTAACTGTTCACCGCAACAAATCAAGCTTTTTTGATTTTGACCTAAATAATGATGTAAAATCTGTTTGTAAATACAGTTTTGAAGAACCAATTATTGCTATTTGCTGCATGTATTTTTGGTAGCATATTTATGGCATTTTCCTGCTTTCATTATAGGCTTTTGAGGAATTTATTTCCTCTCCTTAAAGTAAAGCAGACAAAATAAACCATATACTGTATTTCCTTTGCATTTATAAACAGCCAGACATTGTTCTTCAAGTCACTTGCATGATTGTCTATTTGGTGAGAAGGTTTCCTTCTCAGGGTATCTCCCCACCACTGCTTTTAGCAGGCTTAAATGTACTGATGGACACATCTAAGTTCCCTTTTGATTTATAGTTGAAAATTGATATAAAAACCAAATACAAATATTTGTGGCTTTTCTTTCGTAGCATGTGCGTCTTTTGAAGTTATATTAAGGCAGTGTTTTTACTTGTAACAGCTCTCTTTATTCTCTTAGCTCCAGCGTCTGATGATGAAGGCAGCACAGCTGCAACAGATGGCTCAACTCTTCGGACTTCACCTGCAGACCATGGTGGGAGCGTGGGCTCCGAGAGCGGTGGCAGTGCAGTCGACTCTGTAGCTGGTGAGCACAGTGGTAAGTATCTCTTGCTGCACTGTGTCTGTCCGTCTGTTTTCTACTGTAGTAGGACTTTACCAGAGTGAGAGGGGGTTCCAAATAGATGATGCTATGCGTCATTTGACAGTTACTGCCAAAGTGCCATACAGACTGAATATTTGCTCACTTCCTGTAGTTTTCGGGAAGTGTCGAATTTGCAGTACTTTTTACTGGCCTGTAGTGCAGTAGCCGAGAGCAAGACTGAAAGAATTCACTGTACTGCTGGATAAGTTTGGATGAGAGAGAATTAATTTCTCTCTTTTTCGCTTGGGACTGATACCCAGGTAAAACTCATGACAGTCTTCTATAAAAAAACATTATGTCCATGCTGCCAATCGTGTATATAACACATCATCTGACTCTGTTTAAATTAATACTGTGGAACCAATTCAATCTGGGCTGCAAAGATGAGGCTGGCAAACAAAATAACGCTGGGGTTGTTTAAGTAGCATCTGTAGAAATGACTCTCCTCTACCTTTATGAGGGTAACCGAAGGCACCTACTCCTTAGAACCGTAGTTCCAAAGGATAGTTCAGCTGCGTCAGTTGCTATGAAGGAGGCGAAAGGCATGTTCAATTGTGCTGACATCCCTTTTTCCTTTTTCTTTTTCAGTGTCTGGCCGTAGTAGTGCTTATGGGGACACGACAGCTGAGGGTCACCCTGCTGGACCAGGCAGCGTCAGCTCAAGCACAGGCGCTATCAGCACTACCACGGGCCAGCAGGAGGGAGACGGTTCAGAAGGGGAAGGGGAGACCGAGGGGGACGTCCACACCAGCAACAGGCAAGGGGCTTTGTTTTCCTCTAAGAACAGCACATCTGGTCTGCAATGCTGTTGTTTGTAGAGGAGTGGACTATAGGTGCTGAAATCCACAGAGTATGATCTGTGACTCTGTTGGATAGTGAAAATCGAAAGTCGGAGACATGGAATAGAGCAAACTACGGCATTGGAAGATGCCTCCCACTGTGCGTTCACCATGTGACATGTTATACATACCTAATTTGTGTCCCACAAAACTGCTGCCTGTACAAAGTGATGAAAAACAGAGGAATCGCTAAAGTCTACAGTTTGGGAGCTTGTGAAATTCTGTGCTAGGTAAAAAAGTATGTGCAGGAGTGCTAAGCACTTTGGGAAAGATCTGCAGTTTTTCATTCTATGGGAACAGATGCTCAGTCATTTTTACAGTGCAGTTTGGAACTGATTTGTGGTATCTGTTTCTAGACAGTTGAATTCTGCAAGTAGTCATGGTAGGCAGTGCAGTTCTGAAGTGAAGAACTATGTCCACTGTCAGAGTTGCTCTGCATCTTTGGCATCGCTTGACTGTAAAGTCTGAGGGAGTCCGCTCCTGTCTGTGCTGATTTAATGACCTTAGGATTTCTTCATCCTCTGCATTTATGTGGTAAATTGCAGTGCTCTGTTGATAATCCTGCTGGGTCTGACATTTCTTGTGGTGTGTCCGAAGTCCTTTGTTTCTGATTTCTGGCTTCTGACTTCCCAGGCTGCACATGGTCCGACTGATGCTGCTGGAGAGACTGCTGCAAAACTTGCCTCAGCTGAGGAATGTTGGAGGAGTCCGGGCCATTCCTTATATGCAGGTAACTGAGGAGGGCTCAAGAGTTAAGCTGTAACAACACAGTTAATCACTACTACTACTGCCGGGTTTCTGTTTGCGCATGCTTTTCCCTTTCACTTTCCTGCCCAGTCACAGCGTATGAGTCCAGCTCTAAAGTGTTTGATCAGTTGCACAGCATTCCTTACCCGTAGATTTTGGCTAGATGTGTACCCTTTCGTAGTGTGGCATTAGTTGACTGATGAGCCTAAGGGCTAAAATCCTTGTATTTGGGAGGGTCTTCTGGGTTTATACTGAATGATCCTATCAGGGTGTGATGGTGCAAGCAGAATTTGGGAGAGAACGTGTATTAATTAAGGTAAAATCTGCAGGGATTTTGTGGAAGATAATCTGTATTTATCTTAAAAACATGGAACCTGCCTTCTTTTAATTCTCTGACTTCTATTCCCAGGTTATTCTGATGCTCACAACAGACCTGGATGGAGATGATGAGAAAGACAAGGGAGCTTTAGATAACCTTCTGTCCCAGCTGATTGCAGAACTGTGCATGGACAAAAAGGTAAGCTGTGGTATGAGCATACGCTCTTCGATTTGCTCCTTCTAGACAGGGCTTCTTCCCATGGAGGAATTAAACGCATAGGAGTCATAGAAACACATCTCTGCTGTATGGATGTGTTCAGGCAGTTTATTTCTCTTGGCTCACTTCACAGAAGGTAGAAAATTACATAAGTGTAGCTCTCACTGCTTCCTGGTTCCAGCATCCACAAGTGAGCACGAAAATTGGTTTCACTTGAATTAAACTTTTAAAACAGGCATGATCCGTGATGCCTGATGATAATTGACATGTATACCTTCTCATTTGTGTAATACTGTTCTCTGCTATCCAGGCCACTGTCTGCTCTGATATTGAGGAATTCGTGCTGCTTTTTTAGTATTACTGCTTGAACTTAAATTAGAAATCCTTCCTGAGGATCAGAGCACTGAAATTTAGATGCTTAGGACAATGTGCTCATCTCTGTAAGAAAACAAGCAAGCTCTCTCCTTGCAGGATGTGTCTAAGAAAAACGAACGCTCTCCTGTGAACGAAGTGCACTTGGTGGTGATGAGGCTGCTTAGTGTGTTCATGTCCAGAACTAAGTCAGGATCCAAGTCTTCCATTTGTGAGGTACATTCTTCAAATTGCTCTGTCAGGGGAGTGGCGTTACTGGGGGGCTTTTGTTCATCAAAGGCGGTCTGAAAGCTGCTAACTGAAATAGCTGGACAAAAACTGAAAAACAGTTAAAAGTGCTTTAGAAAAAACTATGACAAATCTGTAATGTTACTTGACTTGTGGAAAAAGATCTTTGCTGAAACTCAGAATGGAGGAAACGGACGTGTAAAGACAACTGGATGCACTTGTTTTGTGCGTGGTTTCTGACTGAGCTAAGCGCAGCACTCTAATGATATTATTTAAAACTGTCTAGCAGATTTTTCCCTTGCATCTTACTGGTGCTGAAGGGGTTAAAGAGGATTTGTAATGTGATTATTGGAAAGCAATATGCTGCTGTGTCAACGTAAAAGTCGCTAAGAGGATTCCTTAGATATTTGTTGCTAAAAGGTACAGTAATAAGGCATAAAAAGCAGTATGTGTGGTGGGAAGGAGATTAATAAAAAAGCATAGAGGTTAAAAAATTTAGTCTGAACTGCATCAAATTTTAATGAGCTTATGAGCTGTGGGGTTTGTTTGGATTTACAGGGCTGCTTTAATAGTTTTATTTACAGTAGCTTTTTCTCCAGCCTTTGTTATTCACTTGAGCTTCCCACAGAAATCAAAGCTCATCGTCTTGCAGAATGCAGGTGGACCAATACCTGGGCGGAGCAGAGCCTCTGAGCGGCATCTGCAACAGGGACTCTTTCTCTACCAGAACTCACCCCCAGCTGGCCAAATCCCAGATAAACAAATAGAAATCCCAACTTTAAAAAAAAACACCAACAGAGGGGGGGCAGGGAGGGTGGGGGGGAGAAGAGAAAAAAGCCCTAGTTGTCTAATCCATAGCAGAGTGGCCTCTGGCACATGTGTCGAGGGGAGATTAGACTTAAGAGGAGATTTTATTTGTTTTCCTTTACTAAGCGCTTGTTCAAAAGAGTCTCTGTAAATATTTGAGTTGCTTTTCATAAACACAAAAAACCAAAAACCCCAACCTCAGACAAACCCTAAACTTAAAAGCTGCCTGTAAAGTTTCATAAAAACCTGCTCTCTTATCCATACTGTCAGCAACTGCTGTCTGATTCTCACATCTTCCCCTGCTCTTCCGACACGGTGATTCTCAGGTGCTCTGGTAATCCATCTCCTCTTCGTTTCAGTCTTCCTCCCTCATCTCTAGTGCCACTGCTGCTGCATTGTTGAGCTCTGGTGCTGTTGACTACTGTCTGCATGTGCTGAAGTCTTTGCTGGAGTACTGGAAAAGCCAGCAGAATGACGAGGAGCCTGTAGCCACCAGCCAGCTCCTGAAACCTCACACTACTTCTTCTCCACCTGACATGAGTCCTTTTTTCCTCCGCCAGTATGTGAAGGTGAGTCCTACCCTATGCTGTTAGCATTATGCGACCTGCATTAAAAGGCTGCTGCACGGAAGCAAGTAAAAGCACCTTTGCAGAACTGGTTTTCCCTTACTCGTGCAATTAAAATCCATTCCCTTAGCGTGTAGTTACAACTAGAAATGCTCTGAGTTCTCTGACAGAGCAGCCAGCTTGCAGTATCCATCGATGCACTCCTAAACCAAGCAGAACGTGGGGCTGCTGTCACTGTTTCTGGCTGAAGTGTTAATCTTCCTGAAGGGAAGCTACTCCATTGCGTGACTCCTTTTGCTTGGCAGGCAGAATTTCTCAACCATTGCTGCTTATTGTCGCAAGGAAGCCTAGCAGTTGATGGGGATTTCCATGCTAAATCCTAGACTTGTTCAACCACCATGGTGTTTTTATGCTAAGATTCTGCTGGAGTCAGGGGGGCTTTGATATGTGTACAGGTGCAGTGAAAAAAGCCTAGTTAAATTTAAGAATGTCTCCTAAGCTGAAAGCTCATATATTAAAATACCTTATTACTGCAAACTGGCTTGCTGCATCCTAATAGTTGTCATGTAGTTAAAGTTCTCGTGCAGGTTTGTTGGCTTGTTTTTATTTATCAACTGGGAGCATTTCTTCTGGCTGCAGTGGTGCAGAAAAGCTTTGTTTTTAGAAAATCAATAAATGCACCCGGTAGCTTGTCATGACATCACCCTGGGAATGTTCAGTGCCAGAGCCTGACCAATTGCTCTTGCTTTCAGGGTCATGCTGCAGATGTTTTTGAGGCCTACACTCAGCTCCTGACAGAGATGGTGCTGCGGCTGCCCTATCAGATCAAGAAGATTGCAGACACAAACTCACGCATCCCACCTCCCATCTTTGATCACTCCTGGTTCTACTTTTTGTCTGAGGTAAGTGAGAACATGATACACCTACGGATTTTAACAAAAATAATTCCAGTAATGTTAGCGTTCATGGGAGAGATGAGCTTTTGCAGAACTGATCTAAGATCTACTTCTGATTTTTAATCTCCCTTGAAAGAAGGTGAACTGTTGGCTTTGTTTTATTCCTGTTGAACAGGAATCTATAGGAAAGCATACGTGAAAAATAAGATTGCTATTATTTCCTGTAACTCAGTGTTTGCTGCCAGAAAACTCAAATAGAAAACCGTCTCTGAGATGGTACAATGTAACGTTGTGCTCGGCTGTTGGTACTTAACTCAGTCCTTAAAAAAGAAATCAGTAAGATGTTTGGAGTATGTGTTTTCAGTTCCTTTGGTTGTATGTATGCTTCCTATTTGAGATAACAAGTTATCCTACATTTGCACAAGTAGGGGGTAGGATATCTTAATTAGGCTTGGTTAGCTCTTTATTTGAGATCACAGATGACAAAGAATGGTTTTCAGAAGCTGTTTCACAATTGCACAGCTCGGGATGCTGCAGTGTTGCTGTGCAGTGTTTCTTCTGCCTGTGACTTACTTTTACGGGTGACTTTACAGATTTTTACGGGTGACAGATTCATAAATGCATCTCCCGTATCTTTACTTTTTGTAAGAAAACACATCATGTTTTTGTTGGCGCAGGTTGCCTACTGATGAGTTCACAGTGCTGATGTTGTAGGCTTTTCTTTGTCTAGTACCTGATGATCCAGCAGACTCCATTTGTGCGCCGCCAAGTCCGCAAGCTTTTGCTCTTTATCTGTGGATCAAAGGATAAATACCGCCAGCTCAGAGACCTTCACACCTTGGACTCTCATGTTCGTGGAATCAAAAAGCTCCTAGAAGAGCAAGGCATTTTCCTTCGTGCCAGTGTGGTCACAGCAAGTTCAGGCTCTGCCCTGCAGTACGATACGTTGATCAGCTTGGTAAGGGAAAGCATGCCACTGTACGAGGGGAAAAAGTGTATGTTGCGCTTGTGTAAGATGTCAGGAATAGAGATACCGCCATGGTGTTTAATCCTGTCCCATTGTGCATTTCAGATGGAACATTTAAAGGCTTGTGCAGAGATCGCCACACAGCGAACAGTAAACTGGCAGAAATTCTGCATTAAAGATGACTGTGAGTTCTTTCTCTGAGAGCGTTTGAGGGAGCAGAGGGGATGTATTGCGTGTCGTGGTTTGAATCAAGACTTCTCAGGTGGGGAAGCTCAGCAAAGAAGGGGACACAGCTGAGAGTTTTGAGTAGAACTGAACTGCCTCCAGTACTAATTATCACACTGCTCTAATTGCATCCGTTCCTTACACAATATGGTCTAATGGATAACTTACAAGATCAGGAATAGGAAGTCTGTGTTCTCTTGCTTGCACTGCAGTTGTTCCAGTGTGTAATTTGGGATGAAACACTTTACCTTGGTGTACCCAGATGTTATGCTTCTGTAGTGTAGGGACAGGAAGGTTCTGCAAGGTTGTGGGATTGTCCTTGTCGTGTTCAAAGCGTTTTTTGGTTTGGGCTGGGATTTTTTTGCTTGCCTTTTTTTTGAAATTCAGACTTCAAAGATTTTCTTCTTCTCTCTGCAGCAGTTCTCTATTTCCTCCTTCAAGTCAGCTTCCTGGTAGATGAAGGAGTGTCGCCTGTTCTCCTGCAACTCCTGTCTTGTGCTCTGTGTGGCAGTAAAGTGCTGTCTGTGGCTTCCTCCTCTGGATCATCAAGCACTTCTTCCACCTCTGCTCCTGCAGCTTCAGGCTCTGGGCAGCCAGCAACACAGAGCAAATCCTCCACTAAAAAGAGCAAGAAAGAAGAAAAGGAAAAGGAGCGAGAGGGTGAGCTGCAGCTGTGCCCTGTTCTGTGGCGTTTTTTGCGATGGGCTGCTCCTCTCAGCCTTTCTTATTTCTATTTAGAGAGAACTGCTTGCTTTTTGTTGTGGTAAATACCACTGTTGTGAAAGGGTCATGGATCATGGCAAGGGCACTTGCAGACTACAGCAATAATTAGGAGAGAAGAGTAGTTTTACCATATGTAGATTGGAGAGGAGCAAAGATGAAGCTGTATGCCCGAAGAGTTGGGGCTGAAATGAAGTGCTGAGTGTATGCCAAACACGTTTTGAATATTTAGGGGGTTGGACTCAATGATCTCCAGAGGTCCGTTCCAACCCTGACCACTGTGATTCTGTGATTTATTAATTTGAGCGGGCTTTAAGTTACCTCATGTAAATTGCCTGTCGCAGTGACCAAGTAGCTTCCACCTAACTGAGCTATCCTGGGTTGTGGGAGGTTGAAGTGCTCATGGGGATTAAAAGAAGTGCTGGAGATGCACACCCAGTTAGCTCTGCTCTTCAATGATTGTGTTCAGACTTGTTTCCTCTGTCTGACTTGTTAAGCTATGTTGGAGCCAGGGCTGCTGCTTAATGGATATCCAAAGTCCTGGGAAAGTAATTAAGCTGTCCTATAGAAGTCATGGACATAAATTCTCTCCTGGCTTTTCGTCAAGGAACCATTTCAGCTTTCTCAGACAATTCTGTGAGTCTTTTCACTGCCCCATGATTGTTCCTTTTCTTTTTATCAAGATGTGTAGCACATTTCTCAAGTTCTTACTGACAAGTTTTCCAGCAGTTTTCTTCTGTGTTAGTCGGGAGTACTACATTATCTTTTTGGAAAAAGAAAGGAACATTAAAGTCGCTTGTTGCCTGAAACACAGTAATTTGTCCCAATTGTCCTCGCTCTATGATGTATAAAATAGGAAACTGGCCTGCCATCTGCTTTCTTAAGTCTTTCTTCTGCCACCCGGTGTCCCCTAGGGGAGAGTTCGGGCAGCCAAGAAGATCAGCTGTGTACAGCTCTGGTGAACCAGCTGAACAAGTTTGCTGATAAGGAGACCCTCATTCAGTTCCTTCGTTGCTTCTTGCTGGAGTCCAACTCGTCCTCCGTGAGATGGCAGGCTCACTGCCTCGCGCTCCACATCTACAGGTGAGCTGGGAGGGAGCCTCTGACCTGGCTCTTCTGAGCCAGTCTCAGCTCAGTTACGAAGAGCTCTGTCCTTGTGGAAGAGTTGGTGCTTGAGCCTTTCTCCTGCAGGACGCTGAGGCTTGTAGATGATTGCACGCCCTTGAATTGCTCATACAATTTTGCTGTTATTTGGGCTGGAGGTAGTAGTTGTGACTTACTTGTTACTGATCAACTTGAGTTATCATCTGCAAGAAGCATTTTATTTCTTCTGACATCTATGGGAGTCAGAACTCGTGGGAGAGTGAATTTCTGAGGCAGATGCAGACTTGTACAGTTTAAAAGATGGGAGTTATGTAGGGAAAGGCACACTTCAGGGTGCTGAACTCCTTCAGGACTCTGTTCAGTTGTTGCAAGACAGCTGCTTTCATTTCAGAGAGTGCAGGAAAACTGCTGGTGGCGAGAAGAGATGAGATTTAACTCTGTGAACTCTGATGTATAGCAAGATGATAGTTTCCAAGTTTGGTGAACCGTAGCATGTATTTTCCTTTTGAATAAGATTGTGTGCTCTGTGGTCTATATAGCTATCTTTACAAACCTAACTGACGTGTAGTCCATTCAACAGGAACTCTAACAAGTCTCAACAAGAATTGCTGTTGGATCTCATGTGGTCAATCTGGCCGGAACTTCCAGCCTATGGAAGGAAGGCTGCCCAGTTCGTAGATCTCCTAGGATATTTCTCTCTGAAAACACAGCAGACTGAGAAAAAGGTACGATGAAAAGGAGTTACAGCATCCCAGGTCCTGCTGCTTCCTATGAATTATGTTAGTGCTCATTTATGATACAGCTGGGACAGGTTTTCTGTCAAAGAGCTTCTGGTGGAAATTTTTTTTGTTCGCAAAATGCGAATGTTAAAAAAGGCAGAGTTTTTAAAAAATTGGGGAGCGTTGATTTTTTTGTTTTATTGTTTTGGTTTTTTTCTTTGTTTTTTTCTTATTATTATTTAGAAGAAAAGATCTTTCTCACAGGAAGCCTTTGTGGGAAATACATTTCTCTGCTAGCTCTCATTTTTAGATTTTTGATATTTCAGCTCCTAGAAATCTTTTGTAATCACGACTTTTGAACAAAGGAAGTGGTAGGATTTCTTAGGGGACCAGTGGCCTTGAGATCAAGTAATTTAGATGCACTGATACTTGCACGTGTGTGTTTAAAGAGCTGGGAGTGCCTTCTGAATCTTGGCCGGCATTTGTAGTGATCAGCTGGCAAATAGCATTGTTGTTGTGGTAAAGGTCTAATTTTAGGATCTATTACATTCCTGGATAATGATTTAACCACATAAATTCCCGTGGGTATAGTGCATGCATCTTCTGGGGAACCTGGAACGCTACAAGAGGAGGTATCTTGATGTCTTTGTAGCAATAAAAAAAAACGTTGAGAAGACAGTATTTTCCCCATTGTATTTCAGTTGAAGGAATACTCCCAAAAGGCTGTGGAGATCCTCCGGACTCAAAACCACATTCTTACCAACCACCCCAACTCCAACATTTACAAGTGAGTTACTTCTGACTGTGATCCATTTCGCTAAGGGAGCTTTTTAGCAGATGAGCTGCGATCCACAGGGGAATACACAACTCTTCTAATAAAATTGTGGTGGAGGAAGGACCACTGCTGAGACTGCGTGCTTGCTGCAGCTGGCCTTGGGAGAATAGCTGATTCCTTCCTGCCATCTGAAAAATGTGACATTCCATGCGCTATCAGCGGTAGTTTGGCTCTAGCTTTTTTGCTTTCGTTTTCAGTAAATGTTACAAAATATTAGGAATGATTGGAGAATATAAACTCGCAGAATCAAGCGTTCTGTTCTTAGTCATACCTTGGCCGTTAATAATTATACTAAAATGCTGCCTCGTGAGAAACAATCCTTTTCAATGTGCTTTACATTGTAACGCTTCTGATGCTAAATCTGGGACTGGGGACTACGGGTAAACTAAAACTATTCTGATTGAATGGCTTGTGTTTGAGATACAGTGGATGCCAAATTACATGTTGATGTTCTTCCCCTCGTTCCAGCACGCTGTCTGGGCTGGTGGAATTTGATGGCTATTACCTGGAAAGTGATCCTTGCCTTGTCTGCAACAATCCAGAGGTGCCCTTCTGTGTAAGTAACTGCTGTTCTTAAACCCTTCCCTATTATAGGGATCCCAGCTGTTTACAGCAGCGTGATTTGCTGTGTTTCTGAGTTTTTTTGGATGTATAGGCAGCATATCCTTGTTTTTGTCTTCTCAGTACATCAAGCTTTCCTCCATTAAAGTGGACACACGGTATACTACCACTCAACAAGTGGTGAAACTAATTGGCAGCCACACCATCAGCAAAGTGACAGTGAAGATAGGAGACCTGAAACGAACCAAAATGGTCCGAACCATCAACCTCTATTACAACAACAGGACAGTGCAGGCCATAGTGGAGCTGAAAAACAAGTACGTTCGTCAATGTCTTTTGTGTGCAAGTCTCTGAATTTGACTTTATGATTTCTGTTGAGGTGCCTGGCTTCTTGTTTTAGCTAACGTTCATTCTTAGACTAGTATTCAACACTGTCAGCCCACATTGGGTGAGATTGTTCTGAAACTCCTACAATAAATTGTTGAAGAAAAGATCTAAATTTCACCCAGAGCTTGAGATGCGCCTGTAAAATTTCTGTATGCAGACTTTGTACAGACTCAGTTTTTAAGTATCTAACTTAATTTTGTGGAAACCAGTATTAATACCAAGAGAACCTCCTGGAGAATTTGACTTGGAAAGGGATTTGGATATTGCAGCGTGTCTAGAAATGCAGAAAGCGTTAACATTACTTGTTTGAAGCTGGATGGCCTAACATTCGGCTGCTGCTTTACCCACGAAAAATGGCTCCTTTTCAATACATTGCTCAGTCTGGAGCCAGTTCTGCTTATATGCTTTCCCTTCTTACTTCTTGAGATGTTCTCACCAGAATCAGATCTCTTTGGCTTAGGGATTAATCTGTGCCTGCCGCTTATTGCTTATTTGAAGTCTTAATCCTCTGTGACATCACAAGTGGCTGCTGTGGAGAGGATTATGATGTCACAAAGAGAGGATTCTGACTTCAGGTTGAGAATAAGCAGTGGGAGCAGATGAGATCTTTAGAAATAAATATCCTGTTTTCATGCAAATATCCTTACTAATAAAAAAATGGAGGTGAAAATCCCTAGAAAATGTCTGTAGAATTAAAGTTTTTCCATGAGGCATCAACAGCTCTTTAATCCTAAACAGTCTCTCTCTATGAAGAGGATAAAGGCTTAAAATGTATTTCTGGCTACATATCATGTCAATACAGAAGCTAAGGAAACGAATCCTAGAACTGCTCTCCATTCATCCCATTTAAAGTAGATTTGGAGCTGAGACGGTTGCATTTGGCTTCTCTTTGTACATGGGCAGGGAGGGTACTTCCCCACTGAAAAACCACGGTGCTTGCTTTCTTTTTCCCAGGCCGGCTCGTTGGCACAAAGCTAAAAAAGTCCAGCTGACCCCGGGCCAGACGGAGGTGAAGATTGATTTGCCGCTGCCCATTGTGGCTTCCAACCTGATGATTGAATTTGCTGATTTCTATGAGAATTACCAAGCTTCCACAGAGACCCTGCAGTGCCCGCGGTGTAGTGCGTCCGTCCCAGCCAACCCAGGGGTGTGTGGGAACTGCGGCGAAAACGTGTACCAGTGCCACAAGTGCAGGTACGTCATCCTCCTTCCTCCCCACAGAGCCAGCGCCAGGGGTTTACGGAGCCGTTGTGCTGTTGCCCAAGTTGGATGTTCAACAAAATACCCTGCTATTTAAATACATGATTCTGGTTAATACAACCGCACAATCAAATTAGTCGAGAAGTATAAAACAGGCTTACAGGGATTTAATGTTAATGCAGCCTAACAAAGGAAACCTGATACGACAATACTGAAAGAACACAGAAGTTTCAGATCAAGCCCTCCGAAGTTTAAAAAAGAAAATTCCCAGGAGGAGGTTATTTTTGGCCTGCCTGTTCAAGGGCACGAGGCTGGAGTTCAATTGTATGATTGCAGGGGGGTTTCCCCACAGGATCCCTGACTTAGCGTGCTGGACGGACAGTGCTCGCTTGTCTATTCAGAGCTTTTGTTGTACTCTCCTCATTCAGAGCAGGGCTCAGGGCAGAATTTACTGTGCACTATTCAAGCTTTCACTACAGTATTATAAATCCCTCTCTTTTGTGGGTTTTGTCTCCTTATCTGAGATCTCTTCTCCCCTTATTGTCCCATATTTCTCTCTAATTCTCAGGGGATTCAAGGTGTTTAGCAGATTCTTTCCATAGATCAGGTGATTACTGGTATATTGAAAGGTTTCCACATCCCTTCTTGAATTATGGGAGCTATAAATCAGTTTGTGTCATGCTACTCTAGTCTGCAACGGGGTAATAAGTATGCTGTAGCTAGTCCCACTGCAACTGGGTAAAGACTGAAAGCTATTGAAAGCTTAGACCTTATAAAACAAAATGGTTTCCTTTTATCTGTGTTCTCGTAAAGGGCACAGTGCCCTACTCTGACGTTCTGCTGGGAATTACTGTAGTTAAAGTAGAACTGTTAGGAACAAATTCACATCTGTTTCTGCTTTTTCTGGCCAGAACGTGGCACCACTTCTGTAAGGGCTTTTTTGTTGCCTGATTTGTAGGTTTTGATTCTCCTGCATTTCACTTGTGGTTTCCCCAGGGCAGTTTGGTAGGTTAGATGTTTTAAGGGCCATGCTTCTCTTTTACCTACCGAGTCCGTTCTCAGCTTACTTCATTGCCTCGGTTACTTTGATGAAGCTCAGCTGCATTCTTTGACCTTTCTGGCTTGCCTTGCAGATCCATTAATTACGATGAGAAAGATCCCTTCCTTTGCAATGCCTGTGGGTTCTGTAAATATGCGCGCTTTGACTTCATGTTGTATGCCAAGCCTTGCTGTGCAGTGGATCCCATAGAAAATGAAGAGGATCGAAAGAAGGTGAGACTAAAAGCAGATTCATTAATGAAGTGCCGTATCTCCGGGCCAGGTCAACAGCATAGGGACATCGGAGGTCCATCCCTCTTGGGAGTAACATGAAAAGCAGTGCTCCTTCAAGGCTTCTCACTGACTAATACATTTCCTACTTACTGCCTTGCTCCACCAAATAAGTAATTTTTCAAAAGGCATAATTCAGTGCTTTACTTATAAACTAGCTACCTAGCACTGCATGTCTTTGCCTTGCTGTACAAGGGGTTGAATTTGGGGTGAATTTGGGTTGTACTGCATGTGTTACCGTCCCATCTGAGGAGCCCTGCTAATGAATGAAGAACCTGTTGCAGTATGCGGCCTGTCCCAAAGGATAAGCGTGCTGAGCATAGCGTCAGCAGAGTGGTACTCATAGCAGAAACAGGGTGCAGGATCACTTTTATTTTGTTTCCAGAAAAAGGCAAAAGAGACAGAAGACTTGGAGGCTGATTCTTATAGAATTAAAAATCATGTCTGAACATAAAATAAGAGTTTCCTGTCCTTTTTTACTCTTAGGCAGTAACGAATATCAACACTCTCCTGGACAAGGCTGACAGAGTGTATCACCAGCTAATGGGACACCGACCGCAGCTGGAAAACCTTCTGTGTAAAGTGAATGAGGCAGCTCCTGAAAAGCCCCAGGTAACAAGGGACAGAGGGATCTTGCACAAGACTCTAGGCTGGGGAGACACTGGCTTTTGTACTTCCAGGAACAACTAAAGGTCCTTGCCTCGGATGCTGTTCTGCAGTAGTTACTGCTGTGTGTGGCCTCCATATATGATTCCTTTTCATTTTCCCCTCTGTTCCAGGATGAATCTGGTAGTAGTGGAGGGATAAGTTCTACCTCAGCTAGTGTGAATAGGTACATACTCCAATTAGCCCAGGAGTATTGTGGTGACTGCAAGAACTCTTTCGATGAACTTTCCAAAATCATCCAGGTATGATGTGCTTTGATTTGAATTTGGGTCATGTGCTTTCTTCTGTCACCAGATACGGTGCATATCAGAAATAGAAAGTAAGATGTTGCCATTCTGTGTTTAACGCTATTGTTAACAGTAGGTGATCAGTTGCATATTTTCAGGGAAATAACAAAATAATAATTTCTAAAAGCTACGGTTACCATTACTACTAGGGATTTGTCACATTTCCAGTGTTACATTGCATGTTATGTAGACAGCAAGCCTTTAAACAGGGCAAATAACTGGGAGTTAGGCTGATATTTCTAATGGATTTCCCAAGTCTGCCATTGACATGAAGGATTTCAGGTTTTGAGATACTTGGTTAAAAATGTTTCTACACAAAATATACAGTGAAAATAACCTGTGAGTGCAATTAGCAATTATATGCTGCCTCACAGTTCCACAAGTTTCATTTCTCCTTTTCTGTGTTTCCAGAAAGTGTTTGCCTCTCGAAAGGAACTCCTGGAATATGATCTGCAACAGAGAGAGGCAGCAACAAAGTCCTCGCGAACCACTGTCCAGCCCACGTTTACTGCCAGCCAGTATCGTGCCTTGTCAGTTTTAGGCTGCGGCCACACATCGTCAACTAAATGCTATGGCTGTGCCTCAGCCGTCACTGAACACTGCATAACGTTGCTCCGGGCTTTGGCGACCAACTCTGCCATCAGGCATATCCTTGTGTCCCAGGGCCTTATCCGAGAGCTCTTTGACTACAACTTGCGCCGGGGTGCAGCCACGATGCGGGAGGAGGTCCGTCAGCTCATGTGCCTTCTGACCAGGTTAGAGCTGGTTCAGTGTTTGCAGCGCTCTGACTTCCAGTGAACTCTGGAAAGCCGCATGCTTGTAAACGCGCAATTGGAAGTGGGTAGCTTTACAGGGGAGATACCTTACATCAGGAAACTGTAGACTCTAACTGCTTGTACATTTGTTATCAACTACGCTGAAATCCCAGGAGCGTTTGGTATTTAGTACGAGCACAGTGTAACTGTTCTTTTTTTGCTTCTGGAATTAGGGACAATCCAGAGGCCACACAGCAAATGAATGACTTGATCATTGGGAAGGTTTCTGCAGCTCTGAAGGGACACTGGGCAAATCCAGACTTGGTGAGAGACTTCAGTGTTTTCCTGTTTCTTTTTTCTCCCTCTCTGGAGCTGCTGGTGTATTCTAATCATTGAGTCTTCTCTAGTATCATGGTCCAGTTGTAATACAGAAGGTGTCTGTGTCTTGTTAAAGTACAAAATTATGTGATTAGGTGTATGCCCAAGTTTCCTCAGGCAGTTCTGCCTGTCTTGGCTGTTGCTTGCAGCCCTCAAATAGGTTGCAGTCGTCCCAAATGGGCATGGGATTAAATTTACGTAGATCGATGTGTTTTGAACCTGTGGGTTTTTTAAATATCAGAAGGCAAAAAGGACTGCCTTTTAAGCCTTTGAACGTGTGTCTGTGTTACAGGCTAGCAGCCTCCAGTATGAAATGTTGCTGCTAACGGATTCCATCTCGAAGGAAGACAGTTGCTGGGAGCTCCGACTACGTTGCGGTGAGTTCAAACGACTAGTGTGAAAGCTTTGTTTTAAAATGCTATGCCCAGCTTCATGCACTGTAGTAAGATGTTTAGGGAAAGGAACTGATACTGACTCAGCTTGTGATTAGGGTTAAAAGCGGAGTTAGCACCAGATAGCTTTGTTTTGGGGTAGTGCATTTCTTCAAACAGAAGTGCTGAGAAATAGGAAGATGGAGGTGTAAAGGGAAGGATGTCAAGACTTGCTTGCTATAATAAAAAATAATTGTTTTTCATCCATGGCTGCATGAGAATTTGATGGTTTTATTTGAGGATATGAGGTCTTACCTAACTCTAAACGCTTTTAATATGCGGTATAGAGCTGTTCTATCTGCACGTCTTTACAGTGGAATGAAATTTTATGTTTGGTCTTTCAGCTCTCAGCCTCTTTCTGATGGCAGTGAACATTAAGACTCCAGTGGTTGTCGAAAACATCACCCTCATGTGCCTGCGCATTCTTCAAAAGCTGATCAAGCCACCTGCTCCAACCAGCAAGAAAAATAAGGTACTGCCTTAGATGTTGAGCAAAGCATCTGAAAATTTACTGATTAAAGTCTGGCACACTGATCTCAGTGATTAATAACTTTGTGAGGAAACCAGGGCTTGCTTTACCTGGTCACAGTAACTAGGGAAGCACAAATCCTGTGACTCTTGTCTTTGCAGACTGCAAGTTACAGGTAATTGCTTTCCATTTTTTACTGTTCTTTGGTGGCTTTGACCGCTACTATTCAAAACTGGGCTTTGCTTTTTTTCTGCTCAGATTTGAGGCATGGGGAAGGAGCTGCTTCAAAGATATGGCTTGGTTATTTTGGGCAGGCTTTTGGTGCTTTCAACAGCTTTGTACAATCAAGTACTTTTGACTCAATTTTTAAATACAAAGCTACAGTTTTGATAAAAATGATATTGATTGGCTGCTCCTTGATTGTCATTTAGGATAACATTTGCAAGGGAGAAGGTATGTTTCTGCTTTGATCGAGCTATCTTGTAATCACAGATGGGTGACAAAGATGGATTTACTGGTATTTTGGTAGTGATTGGAATGAGGCATCTCTTAGTTCATCATTAACAGCAACTGTATACCCTGCTGTTGTCCAAGAGCTGCATTTACCTATTCATGGAGCAGATGCCATCCAGTGACTCGTTTGCGGGATTTACTCTTAATGTAAGCCACAGGCTGTGGCTTTCTGAAGAATCATAGAGCTTTTTTGTTTATTAGGATGTGCCTGTGGATGCTCTCACCACTGTGAAGCCTTACAGCAATGAAATCCATGCACAAGCTCAGCTGTGGCTCAAGAGGGACCCCAAAGCATCGTATGAAGCTTGGAAAAAGTGTCTCCCTGCCAGAGGTAGTCCTGTGCTTTTTAGTCTGTGCAATTTTGTGAAAGAGCATGTCTGTCCCTCCAGGTTTAATAAGGAATGTCCTTCTGTAAAGTTGTGTTGGCTTCTGTCCCGTGATATCTGATACTGTCTTCACACTTAGCTGTGTAGTCCCTGGAGATTGTAGCACTGGCTTTTCTAGGCTGTTGCAGAAACCCTGAGTAGAAAATGCAGTGTTCCTGAGATAATCAGGGAAACGTAAAAAATGAAACTTGTTGCTCATTTAAAAGCAACAGTTTAAAACCAGCCAACTGAAAAGCTGATTGAATTTCCTGAGAGGCTGTGGGATTGGCATCTGCCTTGGAAGTGAACATAGCTCCACGCAGAAGTGAAAATGGCAGCAGAAAGAAATGAGAAGCTACTCAGCTTCTCAGCTGGAGTTTGGAGAGTTCCAGCGTGACAAAAAAAATACAGTGGCAGTTTGCAGTTAATAGCTGCTGACAGTTCTCTTGAGCTATGTTCAATATTGCAGGTGTAGATGCCAATGGGAAACCTCCCAGCAAAGCTGAGCTTCACCAGCTCTACTTGTCGGAAAAATATGTCTGGAAGTGGAAACAGTTCATGAGTCGCCGTGGGAAGAGAACTTGCCCTCTGGATCTCAAGCTGGGACACAACAATTGGCTGCGACAGGTAAATGTGGGTGAAAACTCCAGTGGGATGCACTGGGCAGAGTTAACAGAGATCATTGGCAGTTTGCTGCATTTTATGTGCTTTGCAGATGGTATGGGCCGTGGTATTTGGGGGAGACTGTAACTGACTGCATCTAATTCCAAGTCAGGTTCACAGCTTTGTATCCTTAAAAATGCTACATCTAAACATTTATCCAGTAGTCTGCATGTTCTTAAGCTCTGAACCTTTAATTGCCATGGTGCTCCTACCTGTCTACCTAGCTGCATTTTGACTACTGAATTTTCATAGGTCCTGGACAAAAGTTTTTCTTCTTGTATATGTGGGTTACTATGTTGCCCACACAGTGCATTGTTTAAACATTTTGGTGGCAGGCAAAGTCCGCATTCTCACAGAATCAAGTGTTTGGAAGAAGAAGAGAATGCTGCCACCAGGTCACCAAACTGTCCTAATGTATGCTGTGGTTTTTTTTTGTAAGATGTCACCAGTTTATCTGTGCACATCAAATATTACCGTCTTTTAATGCTCTCCCCTTAGGTGCTGTTCACCCCTGCCACTCAGGCTGCAAGGCAGGCTGCGTGTACTATTGTGGAAGCTCTGGCTACCATCCCCAGCCGCAAACAGCAGGTCCTTGATCTCCTGACAAGGTATTTCTGTGTTGCCACACTTGACAGCTCTGGGATTATTTTTCTTTAATTCCCATGAGAAATCTCTCCCTTCTTCCAGATTTTCTCACACCTCTCCCTTGTATGCCTCTGGTTCACTTGTCTTTTTTGGCTGGATTCTAAAACTTAATTAGCTGGGATGGTATAGATTTAGGGAGGCCTTTTTTTGCTGCCTGGCAATAAGCTACTGCAGTTCTGTGCTTTTTTCCAGAGGTAAGCAGATGGTGTTCAGCTGTGTGGACAACATTTCCCCTGCCTCTTAGACGGCAAAATAATAGGATGGACCCTCTTCCAACTCCTGTGACATAACTTACCCCGATTGATGCTAGTAGCGCAGTTGTAGAACTCCTTTTTGGGACAAAATACTACTTTCACCATTGAGTAATGACTATCAGTTATGCTGTTAGCTAGGAGGACAACGGGAGGATAGCTTTCTGGAGGCTTTTTCTTTCTTTCTAGGGTGTCATTAAGCTGTGAATACCTCTTGTTACTGTGAAGTGGTTGTCAGCTTATGTTTCTCTTTACTATAGCTACCTGGATGAGCTGAGCATTGCTGGCGAGTGTGCCGCCGAGTACCTGGCGCTGTATCAGAAACTCATCAAACCGGCCCACTGGAAGATCTACCTGGCAGCCAGGGGCGTTCTGCCCTATATCGGCAGCCTCATCACTAAGGTACGGACTTGTATGGAGGAACTAGGTAACAGCAGAAAGCTTGTCCCTGACCTGTCAGTTTGGCTTTTTTTTTTGCTTTAAATTGTCATTTGTTCATTCAGTGCCCTGTTGCTGACCCTTGGCAGGTTTATGAAGTTCACAATTCTGCGCTGTCGTCTCTGAACAGAAAGAGATACAGTGGTTTTAGCCCCAGCTGTTGCATTCCTCAGCGCAAACTGGCTGGTACACGTTAATTAACTGCTCTGGGGGCAGCTATGCGAAGGGGTATAAATATTGCTACGCTGACTTGGCACCAGGGCCAAGTTGGAAGTTGTCTTAGCTGCCAGACTGGACTCCGAAAGCCCTTAATGACAAGGGAGGATTAGGTGTGCTACCATTCCTCAAGTGTGAATTACAGCCTGTTGGAGAAGCACCACATTTAAGTTGCAGTTTTCAGAGTGTTAGATCTTAGGAGTTTGCTGTGGTGATCCCTTGTGCACTCCAAAGAGGCAGATGATGCTCTCCGTATTAGTGGTGGCCTTGAGTCCGTCATGGAGGGCCACTGGAGCAAAGCAGTGGTCATTTGTAGGTATAGGGAGAAAACGAAGAGGGTGTTTGGGGTAGCTTTTCTCTCCTCTCCCCCTTCCCTTCCTGTTGCTGTGTTGCAGTTCTAGTTTCTCTGGGGCTGGCTCTGTTTCTTTGCTGTGTTCCTTTGTACCCCGTGTTAGACCCTTGCCAGCTAGTCATTATTGGCACTGCAGTTTCTTGTCCTAATGGGCTTGTTAATTATTTTCAGGAAATAGCTCGTTTACTTGCCTTGGAAGAAGCAACACTCAGCACTGATTTGCAGCAGGGATATGCGTTGAAGAGTCTCACAGGTATTTGATGGCATCAACACAAGCCCTGTAGCAGGATTAGAGATGGGGCGATCATTGTTCTGTAATAGCAGAATTTCAGAGAGATGTGATTCAGTGTTTTGCAATTGTCAGGACTGGATTTTTGCTGTCAATTTAACACTTAATCCCTAAATAGAGTTTTTCCATAGTTTTTTGTGGTCAGTATGAGTTTTTGGTTACTTGAACTGTGGTAACATATTATAAACAAACTGCATAATATAACTTTTCTCCTTCATTTCTTAAATACATTTATTGTACAGTATATTTCCCAAGACCATTTGCTGATTTATTCCAACCTGTTGTTTCCTACTTATTTATTCTATGGTAGCTTTTCTTTTTTGAATCCTTTAGGGTATACTTTTTTCAAAAACTTGCCAGAAATGGAAATACATCGTTAACTAGATCATTCATTTTCGTATCCTCTTCCATGTTCTTCAAAAATTAATGGACTAATTCATAAAGCCTGGCTTCTTGCAAGAAAAAGCATGTTGATAAATATGTCATGGGAAAGAATCCAAGTGTTTGCTGATTCTTTACTTTATTATAGGAATGACAGTTTGGTGATGTAACTGATAAGTCACGTACCACACTTGCTCTCACATCATCAGAGCTAGCCTAAATATTAGAAGGGGAGCAGTAATCTGCTTTTGAAGTATCTTGTGACAGAGAAATGTCAAAAAGTGCAGAATTTTGTATGAAGTGCTCAGAAAGCTTCTTATACCCTTCCCTCACTCCCTCACCGTGGTCCCATATGGTACAATTTAGAAGGCGGCTCTCACAGGCCAGGGGTTTGCCTCCAGCCACTCGGTTCATACAAGTGAGCTTTAAACCACAGACTGACAGTGGGAGTTGTAAAAAGCCATTTCGTTCTGCTGCTTTTGATATTGTGCCCTATTTACTGGCCACGTGAAGTTTCGAGCTAACAAATCAAAAGCTCTCTCTCCCACTGCCTGAATATCTCATTGCTTTATAGGTCTTCTCTCGTCCTTCGTGGAGGTGGAATCTATCAAAAGGCACTTCAAGAGCCGCCTGGTGGGTACAGTCCTGAATGGTTACCTGTGTTTGAGGAAGTTAGTGGTACAGAGAACAAAGCTGATCGATGAAACCCAGGACATGCTGCTGGAGATGCTGGAAGATATGACAACAGGTAAAACCACCTTGGTACCTTAAATCCAGAGTGTGGGTCAATCAATATGAAAAAGCAGATAGTTACAGCCACACAAAGAACTTCTTTCTAAAAGACTGCTGTAGCAAAGGTTTTTTTTGTGGCATGGACCTTCCAATATTACCTTCTGGCACAGAAAAGATAAATAATGTGCCTGGAGTGGTCTCTTAATTTCCAGGAATTTAAACTTCCTCCTTTTTATGGGATTGTTTTACTGCAGCCCAAGCATGCAAAGGGTTTTCCTAATAAACATACCAATAAATAGCCTTTCATCTTTTAAATAGTGCATATCCAAAAGAAGAGGGCACAGTCTCTGGTACTTACTGCAGACAGATTTATTGTTTATGCTGAGTTAAAATGGAACCTGTAAAATTGACTCCTGTGTCTTTTTAATATTTCCGTTTCTTGGCAGGCACAGAATCTGAAACCAAAGCATTTATGGCAGTGTGTATAGAGACTGCAAAACGTTACAGCCTTGATGACTACAGGACTCCAGTCTTCATCTTTGAGAGACTATGCAGTATTATCTATCCCGTAAGTACAGAGGTGGCTGTAGCATTGCTTATAAAGTTAGACTTCTTAAATAGATAACATTTGCTTGCATTTTGGCAAAAAGAAATAGTGTCTACAATAATGGTTTCGTATTAGCCACTGTAGTAGTATCCCATTTTGAGGTTTTAGTATTCAAGTTCCCTGCTGTGGCATGCTCTGTGCAAAAAAGTGGCACCAGGAGCGTTGTTTCATGCTGAGGAATTTGCTTACTAAATGATACTGGACATCCTCTAAATCCCACATGTGCAGCAACGTACTGCAGGATACACCAGTGATGAAAGGACTGAAGATTTAGGATCATCCTGTCACTTGCTACCATAAAGATGCAGGGATGGGAGCATGGTTAGGGGAAAACTTACTCTATCTCTGCTGCTGTTCTTCAGGAAGAGAATGAAGTGACTGAGTTCTTTGTAACTCTGGAGAAAGATCCCCAGCAGGAAGACTTCTTACAGGGCAGAATGCCAGGAAATCCCTACAGCAGTAATGAACCTGGCATCGGGCCACTCATGAGGGACATCAAGAACAAAATCTGTCAGGACTGTGACCTGGTAGCTCTGCTAGAGGATGACAGCGGAATGGAGGTGAGAATGCCCAAGTGTGGGTTTCTTGCACGGAGGTGTGAGGACACCGTTTCCAGGCAGCTGATGATTGCTAGAAAGGTGATGCAATGTGAGCTTGTTTTTGACTTCTTGTTTTCTCCCTTTCAGCTTTTGGTGAACAATAAGATCATCAGTTTGGATTTGCCTGTGGCTGAGGTCTATAAGAAGGTGTGGTGTCCCACTAATGAGGTATGTGTTATCTTCATATATGTTGACAGCACAAAGCGCCTGTCCTTGAGAGTAACAGAAAAATGGGGGGGAATAAAAATCACACAAGTCAGGATTTATTTTCTGGCATATAATTTCTTGGATATAATTGGTCAGCACATTTTTGTGCTCTCTTGGGATAGACTGTTCCTCAGTTCTGCAACATAAGTGATTTAAAAGCACATAATGCCGACCCAGGTGAGTGTATTGAACTTACCCGTGTAGCGTATCAGATACGTGAACTGTCTTCTTGTGTAACAAACTTTCTTACATTCCTTTGGGGAAATAGCTGAACTTTGTGTCACCGCCTTTCAAAGCGCGTTTCACACTCCATCTGCACGTGACAGTTTAATGCGTGTGTGCAGACAGGGACACCAGATTGCTCCATCAGTCTGCGCTTCAGAGATGAACCCAAGTTATTTATGCAGAGAGCATCCAACATTTCTCCATATTTGCACTTCTGCCCTTGTGCTTTTCACGTAGGGCTCTCAAAAACTTGACAGATTTCATTCTCCCAGTTTGCTCTTAGTAGTGTGTGTTGCCTGTTTTTCAGATGAATAAATGGACCCAGCAGTCTTAAGGGACTAGTCCACCATGTCACAGTAAACTTGTAGCAGAGGTGGACGTGGTCCAGAACAAGCTCTTTCCTTCCTTTTCTTGTAACCACTAAAATAAACTCCCACTGAGAAGGAATCCATCAGACTAAATCTTACCCATGACGAATATGTTCTTTAGAGGCACTGTTAGTAGCACTTGAGATCATAAAAGATTTGCCCAACATTTCTTGTTCATTCCTCATTTATTCCTGGGTTGCAGTCACCTTTGACTGAAACCTCCGTTTCCTGAAATCATTTGTTTGCTGTGCTTGTGGGGAAGATTTCCAACAAAATGCCTTTTTTCAGTGAATTATGATATGGGGAATGGTTCTCGTCAAGCTTTATTTAAGTAAAAAGCTGCCTGTACTGCAAAATCAAGCCCAACGCTAGGTGACAGTGATAATGACTTTAGTAAGGTACCAACTTGGATAGGGAAGCGAGGTGCTGGTCTTAATCTGTGAATTTTAATTTGAACTCCAATCAAGTTACTGAGGGCAATCATGGCACGCGCTGCCCCAGCCTGCGTGCCTGCTCGGAGCGGTGAGGTGCTGTTCCCGTGAAATGCTGAGCTGTAGCCGGCGTGCGGCTCTCCCAGGATGCAGTGCTGATGGTGAAAGGCAGAGTTTGCTCAGTGTTACTGTCAATGAACAGCTTTCATCTGTCTCCCTTTGTGTGCACCTCCGCAAAGCGCTTCTGGAGCTGCGGCTCACGTTCCCTAGGAAATAGACAGGCACACAAGAACGCAACCTCAGGCCCCTTTTTGTTTCCCTTGTCTCTCACTGGCTTTTTTTGTTCATCTGCCATTTTACCAGGGCCCCTGTGGTGTTAATTGCTGGTCTCTAGCGTGGCCTTTGAGCAGATCTTCCCCCCGGGGCTTTCCCTGTGCTTATGTATTTGGTGTGACATTAAGCACTGCTTATTCCACATTAGGCTTAGTGCGCTCTCTGACAGGTTTTCTCTCACAAGGTCTCCTGCTCCCAAATCTGGGATTTTTCTTTTCTGCTTTTTATTCAGACCTATGGATTAAAGTGGAAAGTTTAGTGATACACTGTCAGTATTTCCAGCTGGAAATGCATCTGGAAAACTAGCCCTTTCCCAGGGTAAAAGCACAGCTTGTGCTTCAGTGGGTTTGGCTGTATCATTTTAGTAATATACTGTCTTACTGAAAGCTCGTTAAATTGCCTTTTACTCCTCCTCTTCCATTTTCCATCACTGCAGATTTTTATCTGTTTGAAACCACTCATCCAATTAGCCTCTCCTGCTTCATTTACTGGGCTGTGCCTGATCCCTGTATTTCCCAGGTATGCTGTGCAATACCCTTGGAGTGAAAGGTTGCCGTGGAAAGGAGGCATTTCTCTGTAGAGAAACATGTTTTGCTTGGCTAGATCTTTCCCTGGTGCTAAAGGAAACTGTTGGAGAAGATAGAAGGAGGAAAAGACTGTTTATTATCAGCCTGTCCATCTAATTGGCAATGCTAGCGAAAGCTGGACAGACCACTAGATGAGTTATTGATGTTTTTGCAGGTGGTGCCTTTACTGTTGTTTTTAATTCATCTCAGTAAGAGGAGAATGAGGGAGTGAAGGATTTCTCTGTGTTACCATCCGCAGTCAAAACAACGCAAAGGAGAACTGAGGCTGGAGTTGTCTACTACACACTGTAACGTGAATCAGACTTGTATATAAGTGTCCACAGAGGTGTAGTTAACATAATGCTCTCCTCTCATGCAGGGGGAGCCGATGAGGATCATTTACCGCATGCGAGGGTTACTAGGAGATGCAACTGAGGAATTCATTGAGTCTCTCGACTCCACTACTGGTAATGCACTTGTCTCCTGAAAGCTGGGATTAGATTTGAAATCTGAGGTTCGCTGCAGAGCAATGACACTATTATCCTCACAGCAGTGAGCTTAAAGTTGATTGACGTTGCTTTTGCTACATTTACCTGCTTCACCTAAAGCAGAGGAGGATTTTAACAACCCTTTAAGTCTATACTATAAATGTGAACGCTTGCATGGCACAGGGACCATTCTGCCTGGCCCTTCTTCATATTCCTGCTTATAATTCTTTTCAAATTCAATACAGCTGCAGTGACTTGAACTGCTGGTAAATGTGTCCTACTGTACTCTCCATTTTTGCTTCACTCTTTTGTCCCATGGGCTGCATGAGCTTGCCATATTGTGGCTGCTTCCTCTCTTCACAATCTGTGTCTTTCCTCTAGATGAAGAGGAGGATGAGGAAGAAGTTTATAAGATGGCAGGTGTCATGGCCCAGTGTGGAGGCTTGGAGTGCATGCTCAACAGACTGACTGGAATCAAGGACTTCAAACAAGGCCGGCACCTCTTAACCGTGAGTCTCAGCTTCTGTTCTTTGGGGTCGGGAGTTACGTGATGGGAAATGCCACAAACTTAGTCAAGTTGAGTTGTCTGCCTTGTGTTGCAGTTTAAGTGTTGGAGCAGAGGTTTCAATTCAGTAATTAATGAAAAACTGAGAAATTCCTTGTTTCCCTCTCCTGTTTCTCTTGGTTAACAATTCTTTACAAAGACTTTGACGTGTGTAGGAGCTGAGGAGTAGGTAAGACTAAATCCTGTCTTGCTAGAGTGATTGTTTTCTGCCTTGGCCAAAGCTGTCCTGAGGTTAATATTGGCCTAGCAATCTGGCTTGTACTTTACGCCAGCAGTCTGGAAGCTGGCTATATTACCGGCTGCTTTTAGTTTCAGCAAAATCCTCCTACTCATTTTGAAGGTACTGTAAAGAATGCATTCTCTGTATTTTGTAGGTGCTGTTAAAACTCTTTAGTTACTGTGTGAAGGTGAAAATAAATCGTCAGCAGTTGGTCAAGCCAGAGATGAACACTTTGAATGTCATGCTGGGAACTCTTAACTTGGTAAGGATGACCTGGACTTTCATAAAGTGTTTTCCGTGGAGTCCAGTGAACTTAAACTACCTCTGACTGTCACGCTGCCTTATGACAACTGCAAGAGATCTCAAATATTGCTGGACTGGCACTGCAAATGATCTGTTAGCCATGCCTTATCTGTTAGTGAGGGGAAGCGTGTGGGTCAGTTAAACCAGTTACTGCTGGTGTTACAATAACTGCTGCCATCTTCTCCAGGCTCTGGTGGCTGAGCAGGAAAGTAAGGACAGCGGAGGAGCGGCCGTGGCAGAGCAAGTGCTTAGTATAATGGAGATCATACTGGATGAATCCAACGCAGAACCTCTGAGTGAGGACAAGGTGAGTGCCTGGGGCTCGGTGCACGAATGGAAATGTTGACTGGGATTCAAGGCTTGCGAATATCTTATTACAGTGATGCTCAGCTTCAGGAGCTGTAGAGGTGTGTTAAATGGGAGTCTAACCCTTGTTACGCTTGCTGGCATGTCTTAGCAGGCCGTGGAGGTAGGGCAAGAGGAGTGCCCTGAACCAAAGGCACTGCGAGGCTTCTGTAGGATGGTTCTTGCACAGTCAGGGTGGGGGTTATTAGGCACTGCTTGGATCCCTTCCTTGCTGCTTTGGGCCACAGGCCAGTGAGAGACAAGAAAAGACACAGCTCTGCCTTGGTTTTTTGAGTGTTTTCGTACATGTTGAAAACATGATTGATTTTCCAGCTAATTGAGGGTAAAAACAATATCTCAACTGCACTGAGAATGAGAAGAGTTTCTTGGTCATCTTTTGAAGCTGTTGGTGTATAGGAATCTGATGTCCTTTGGGCTAGAAATATTAGACCTTTTTGACTAGAAAATTCTTTAATAGTAAGTGGAAGAAGTCAGTTGTCAGCTAGAGGAGGTGTTACGGCCATTCGATGAAACATTTGGGAATGAGGCAGGGTTTTGTTCTTCATGTTATCAGGGTACAGAGCTCTAATCCTGCGAGACTGGAATAGTCTACCAGCTACTAGAGTAAGGGTTTTCTTCAATGTATTAGATTTATTCCTGAACATAACTCATGATTTTCTTCCTTTGCAGGGTAACCTCCTACTAACCGGTGACAAAGATCAGCTGGTAATGTTGCTCGATCAGATTAACAGCACTTTTGTCCGTTCCAATCTCAGCGTCTTGCAAGGCCTATTACGCATCATCCCTTACCTGTCCTTCGGGGAAATGGAGAAAATGCAGATTCTGGTTGATCGATTCAAGCCCTACTGTAACTTTGATAAGTATGTTGTCATATTTCAACTAAAAGCACGTGAAATCAGTTGTACTGACAAGTCTGTACCATTTTTTTTTCTCATTGATGCTTACTTCAGTGTAATGCAAAGCTTCAGCGATTCCTGGTGCATAAGCTTAATTTCCTATTTCACTTCTAAGCCATTTTAAAAAGAAATCTGTGAGCGTGTAGCTCAAGAAATAGGGCTTTAGAATATATTCTGAGGTGACAAGGGTCTGAGTAGCTTTTTCGAGTCTCTGAGCTGGAGTAGGTACATGCATTCAGCGATAATGTAATGAGAATTACAGGCAGAGATTTTTGGAGAGCCTCCAAGTTACCATTTCTTCTCTTCGTTCAGGTATGATGAGGAGCACAGTGGAGATGATAAAGTTTTCCTAGACTGCTTCTGTAAAATAGCAGCGGGAATAAAAAACAACAGCAATGGCCATCAGCTGAAAGATCTCATCCTTCAGAAGGGAATTACGCAGAATGCCCTTGACTACATGAAAAAGCACATTCCCAGTGCAAAGAAGTAAGAGTCGCTACTTCATGCATGTGATAATTCTGAACATCCTTCTCTCGTTTCATTGCCACAACAATCTTCCAAGAAAGCTGTTAACAAGTCCACATTCAGAAGCATTTAGACTTGCTACAGCTCTGGTGCAGAGGGTCTGGTGAGACAGTGCTGCTATAGGAATGGGCTAAAAAGCTTGTAATCTTCCCATTTGATACCCATCTGCGCTGATTTCTTGGATATCACGATGCTTGTGTTTCCTGCCTGTTCCTTACCTATTGCACTGTAACAGAGCTTTTGCTTTTGATGGCCAGCTATGAATATAAAACAAATCCCAAGGCTAAGAGTTGACGCTATGGCTATTAGTGTGCACAACATGGCAGGGGGAGTGTGAATGTCACTTCATTAATTAATGGAGGAGAGACACAGGGGGAAGGGTGCTTGTCTTGCCTGCAGCCAGCGCTCTGCAAGCTGTGCTGCTGGCTGACCGCCAAGTGCCTTTTCGGAACGGGTGACTGCCCTTCAGCTGCTGCCTCTTGTTTTCTGTGCAGTTTGGATGCAGACATATGGAAGAAATTCTTATCTCGACCTGCGCTTCCTTTTATCCTGCGCCTGCTCCGTGGACTTGCCACACAGCACCCTGCTACGCAGGTAAGGAGACTGTCCTGCAAGCCAAATAGGACATGGCTGGCTTGTTATGCTGCTTTTTGTGGCTGTAGCTAAGCAGGTGTTTCTATAGTAGTTAATTCTATGTTGTTTTTATTGGGCTTGGAGAGACAAACCAGCTTCAGGTATCGTCTGTTAGTCTGGAAAAGTCTGGAGGGCAGAGATTTTGACTTAAATATGTTCTCATGCCGTGCGGTGTGAAATTTACACACCAATGTGAAGAGAAGGTAATTTAGGACGGTGAACTTTATAGTATTAGTAGGCTTCTCAGAGCCTGATTGTTGTTTTACGAATGCTCTTTATCCAATATCCACATCTGACCTCTTCGTAATGGCCAGGGTAGAGACAAATTGCCCTGGTCTCGTACACAGTTTTAGGGTCCAGGGTCCATAATGTAGGAGCATCAGAGAAGAAAGTAAGATGCTTTGCAAAAATTGTTCAGATCAGTGCTTCTGCTCAGCTGCTGTGGGTGGGATTCGAGGGAACAGTTACTGTCATGTGCACCCTTTTTCTGAAGAAAGTGCGGCATTTCAATCCCTCTTAGGTGCTAATAGGTACAGACTCGATTACCAACTTGCACAAACTGGAGCAGGTGTCTAGTGATGAAGGGATCGGGACATTAGCGGAGAATCTTCTGGAGGCACTAAGGGAACATCCAGAGGTGAATAAGAAGATTGATGCTGCCCGGAAGGAGACACGTGCAGAGAAGAAGCGCATGGCCATGGCAATGAGACAGAAGGCCTTGGGCACTCTGGGGATGACGGTAATGTCTGTTTGCACTGACAGCAGACTAGTGATCTAGTGATTTTTGATTTCTGTCTTGCTAAAACCGCCACACAAGGAATTGTGTAAAATGACTTACTGGCAAATATTGCAGAGCTCAAGCCCGCGGTTCGCCTGGTGCTGGGAGAGTAAATACGGTTGCTAATAGCAGGCTGGGACATGGGGTGGGCGTTCCTGGTACGATGGTGGGGATGGTAGTGTTCATCGTTGTCTTTTTAACCTGCTTGAGTTGTTCTCTCTTTCAGACGAATGAGAAGGGTCAGGTAGTGACCAAGACTGCACTGCTTAAACAGATGGAGGAACTTATAGAAGAACCGGGTCTGACTTGCTGCATCTGCCGGGAAGGATACAAGTTTCAGGTAAAGTGAGATACGTTTGCAGAGCCCTCTCACAAGCTGAGGGAACTTGCCAGTGTCCGGCTGCACAAGGGTTGGTGCGTTGGTTCTGGGAGATCGGGAAGTCTTGGGATCAGTAATTCCAGAGGTGGTTGGGAAGTGGAAGTGTGTTTCCAGTGAAAGCTGCAGAAAGATTTGATCTGTGTAAGTTTGAGGTAGGGACTGGGAGAGATGAAATTCAATGCAGTGTCAAAATAGTACAAAGTGTGAACTGTTAGAGAAGTGCGTGATCTTTAACATAGCTGTTGTGTCATTGCAGCCTACGAAAGTCCTCGGTATTTATACTTTCACCAAACGTGTTGCACTAGAGGAGTTTGAGAACAAGCCCCGAAAACAACAGGGATACAGCACAGTCTCTCACTTCAACATTGTCCACTACGATTGTCACCTTGCAGCTGTCAGGTACGTTCTGATCGTAGGCTGGAGAGTCATGGTTGATATTATTTTCCAAGGTGGTTTGTGAGCGTGGCACTTGGCCTTGTAACTCAGGATGAGTTTGCGTATGACTTGATCGCTTTGCAGCCTGGAGACAGCCATGGGCTTCTCTGTTGTGGTCTGCTTTAACGTGCCACATAAAGGTCAGGCCTGCACGCTGAAAAGTGAAGTCCATAATTTAAAGAAGCTGTGGAATTGGCAGTTTTTTGATGGTTTCTTAGACAAAAAGCTTGCATACTTCTAACTTTTCTGTGTGTGGCTTGCTTTCTTAATGCAGACTCGCTCGCGGCCGTGAAGAGTGGGAGAGTGCGGCCCTACAAAATGCCAACACCAAGTGTAATGGGCTCCTGCCAGTCTGGGGACCTCATGTGCCAGAGTCTGCTTTTGCTACTTGCTTAGCACGGTGAGTAGAAATAGTTACTTCTCGAGCTCTTTTGCATTTTGATAGGTGAGTCAGTATGTTACAGCAGAGGCATGCTAGTTTCAAAGACGATGGCAGCTAAATCTTAGTAAACTTGAGCTATTTCTGATTCTGCCATCAAGAGTACATCTCCTAAAAAAGTGCAGGTGTCTGTTTGCTTACTGGCTTCATATAAATAAATAAATTCATTGCCTCCTTAGCCCCCAGTCGCTCTTGAAGATGCAGTGTAGTAACAATGTCGATTCATTTGCGGCCCAGTGACCCCCTGGTTTACAAAAGAAACCCGTCTGACACCAACAGATTCCCTTGTGTGGATTTCCAAACCTCTGTTGGATGGTAATGATTACACTTACCTAGAGCAGATGGAGATGGTTCATCCTGCTGTCGTTATTCTCATCCACCTTGTGCTGGGTTTGTACAGTTGTGTCAGAAATCGGGAGCAGTAACATCTTTGATGCATTTCAGCCAGGGTGCTGTATCCCAAGCCCTGTACGTGGATGGGAAAATAGCGTCGATGAGTGTATATATGTATGCAGATGGAATTGGGTTTGCCAGAGTTAGCTGAGAGCCTCCCTTTGGGAAGGTTCATCGAAGGTGGCAGTGCTTGCATTTTTGTATCCTGTTCATTCTTTAAAGCTTTTCTGTGAGATAGTTGCTCAGGTTCTGAGCTATGTGAGCTATGGTGTGGAAGAAGAAACTGTATTCTTTTATTTTTTTTTAAGTTTTTAATAATGTATCGCTTACTGCTGTTTTTCAGACACAACACGTACCTCCAGGAGTGCACAGGGCAGCGGGAACCCACCTACCAGCTCAATGTCCATGACATTAAACTGCTATTTCTCCGTTTTGCGATGGAGCAATCATTCAGCATAGATACTGGAGGAGGAGGAAGGGAGAGCAACATACACCTCATTCCGTACATAATCCACACGGTGCTTTATGTCCTCAACACGTGAGTACCTTTCTCTTACCAACAACCTCTGGCTTCCACTCTTAGTCTCGGAAAGGTCTATAAGGGCTGCGGTCTGAGCTTTGTTACGTGTATGTGGCAAGAAAGATGGGAAATAACGCAGAAGTTTTAGGAGGAACCAAATTGCACATCTTATGCAGACTGTAAGAGGTTTACACTGGAGTAAAGCGTTGCCGCCTGAACTTGCAGAATGACAGGTAACCTATTGAGTAAAAGCAGTTGGGAATTAGCTTCTCTTTCCATTCTGGATGTAATTATTACCTCTGGGGTGAGCAACAGGGTTATTAGACTAAAGAAACACTCACTGCCAGCTTAATTTTCTCTGGAGCGGACAAGAGAGGGACACTATGATGAAGGAATTGTTGTTCGTTGAAAACTTAACCCTGGTATCATTTTATCCATTGTAAAAATAACAGAATCAGTTTTGGTTCCAGTTTTGAAATATTGCAATTCTCCTGTAGCATTCAGGTCCATCAGATTTTCCTGATATTTTTACATATTTTTTTTTTAATTGTTAATTTTCTACTGGTCAATAGCAACATAGGAACACTGCTGCTGAAGTGTTTCACTAATCTTTATACAAAGCATACGTATCGGGCATGCTTTGGCTTGCCGCTATGTCTAAGTGTACAAATCTATGGACGCCTAAATGCTTTTGAACACATGATCTAGTTTTGATAATGCAGTATTCCATGTGAAAATGTGATGCCTTTTATTTGTGTAGTTAGATACCAGAAAGTAGTACTAATTAGAAGAGGGTATAAGTGTTAAAATATATGCCTGTTCAACCAAGGTCACTCCAAATGGAGTGCAATGAAATCTCTCTCACTTTCCTGCCTGGAACTAATCAACATTTTGGCTCTAATACAATTTGTCTATTGTTTTTAATATCTATCTCCAGATCCCTGCACTATTGTTTTCTGAGTCCCTTGGGAGAAAAATAAATGAAACTGTTCTTTCATCTTGTTAGCCTGCTTACTGGCACCAGAGAGCCCAGAACCCACTGTGCGGCTGTTGTATAAAAATGCATTATGTAGTTTCCAGACATTATTTTTTTCTAAAGACATGTTCGATATTAAATGGAGAAAATGAAGAGCTACTAGTTGGCTACCAGCTGCGTCATGCAACAAATGAAAAGGTCACACAACACTGACACCCAGACACAGTTTTATATGCTACGATGCTGCTTTATACCTTCCTGATAGGGGGAGCAATATCTAACGTAAAAATGGAGGGACTTACCTGGTTGGCAGCTTCTTCCTGATGAAGTAGAGCAATAGACTGTGGTAACGTGTGATACACCTTCGCAAGGTCTGCTGTAACACAGAGTTTGCACAGTCAGCTCTGGGGTGTCAGGACTCCTGAAGAGACTGGAGCTACGGGAAAGGAAAAAAAAAATATATATATAAGCTTACAGTAAATACACTATCTTTTGGGGTTTGAAATTGGCCTGTACTCTTCAGTGATTGCTTTTGCGGTAGATGAATAACGTAAATTGATTCTAAGGTCTGGCTGTAGGAGCTGCAGTCACGTGCTTAGTGTCAGGTGGGAGGTGGTGCAACATGAACACGTGGACTGGCTGGCCTGACTCTATTTTTTTCTCCAAAAAAAAAAGAAAAATAGCTCTACAGTTGTATTGCCCTCTATTGGGGCAATGCCAACTGCCTTGCAGACCTCTCTAGTGCCATGCACAGCTCCAAGGAAAAGTGAGTTTGCTGGACTTCTGTGCTTCACTGGGAGCAAATACTCAACCAGTGGATGAATCTGGGAAAAACCTGATAGTGCAAAGCTAGCACTGCTTTTTCCTGCATAGGACTGCATGAATGCAGTACCTCAAAGCTCCTGAGATGTAGCAAATTGACATGTAAGAGCCAGAACAGCTGCTGAAGCTTTTCTTGTGTTTCAGAACTCGAGCAACTTCGAGGGAGGAGAAAAACCTCCAGAGCTTCATGGAGCACCCCAAAGAGAAGTGGGTGGAGAGTGCCTACGAAGTGGACGGGCCCCATTATTACACCGTGCTGGCGCTACACATCTCGCCCCCAGAGAAGTGGAAAGCCATGCGAGTGGAGATCCTCAAGAGGCTCCTCGTCACCTCCCACGCGCGAGTGGTGTCACCAGGGGGAGCCAGCAGGTTAGCCACGACCCCAGGGCTGCTCCTCCACAGCTGCCAGCTTACTCGTGTTACTGTCACAGTAGTCAGAGCTACACACAGCTTATAGGGAGCTAAGGACAGGAGCGTGCATATTTTAGAACAGCAGATATTAACCCTTCTGAGGAGCTTTGTCCTCAGCGTTGCAGAGGTATGAGCAGGAGCGTTCAATTCTAGAGGTTTTTTGGAGTGGATCTATCAGTTGATCAGTGGGAATGATGCTTTTCCTAGGAGTATAGCTAAAAGTAGGAAAAAAGTAAAATGCGTATTTCCCTCCCCTCAAGTGAAACACTGTAGTAACTTCTGTGCTGTTTCAGAGCTGCTAGCATGCTTTCTGCTTGCCATACTAAAGAAGCTGTTTCTGTGCTCTTTTGATCAGTGCACCAGCTTCCTTAAATAGAAAAATAGAAATAGAAATCAAATGCCATTGCTTTTAAAAAAGAAAAAAAAATCAATAGCAGCTGTCAAGCACTTGAAGTACAAGAATAAGTGGCTGTGCCTGCCTGACAAAAGCACATATTTCCAGAGAAGGAAGCGGAATTCCAGTTTCTGAAAAGATGATTTTAAATAGCTGTCATAATTAGGAATAAATTCATTATTATTCTAAGTCGTCTTAAAGGGCATTCTTATTCTGATGACATTAATTATGTGTTTGATAAAGTCATTACATTGTAGTAACACACAACACAGCATGCATCAATGCTATTAGAGGCATCAAAAGTGAAAGAGCCCTTAAAGGGTCTCCTGTATTGATTTCTGTGCTAATTTCTGCTGTTGGAGCTCAGCCTGCTCTGTGTTCGTGTCTCCTGTTTCCACCATCCTGCCTGAGTTCTGGGAAAGGGGGTTTAACACTCACAGAAGATATTATCCTGGAGATCTGTTCTCTCAGACACGAGGGTACGCAGCTTTTCACGTGGTCTGCAAAAGAGACTGGTAAAGCAAAGCCCCTCTGTGGGTTTGCTGTGGATGTTTGGCGTTTTTTGAAGCCCTCAGTAAATGATTCAGTTTCTTTCCCAATTTATCTCTAAGCATGTGTGTAATATAAGCATATTGAAATGGACGTAGCAAGAAACTTGGAGCTAAACCATCCAATCTCTGGAATTTCAGGGGAAAACACTGAGAAATAGTTCTCAGGAATTATGTCAAGGTTTATTCAAGGGCTTTCTTTAATCCCTGCAGACGAAGAGAGCACAAAGCCTTCCACTGATAATACCTCTCAGAAATAGAAATATGGCAATTCTTATTTCCAAGGTCTGTGCTTATTTATTCTTGAGGAAAATCAGGAAGAGGGCGATGGACGGTGAAATGCTCTGTGGATAAGTGCCAATACCTTGAATTCGTAGGCAAAGGCAAAGAGGAAGCCAACGTCTGCAACATCAGAGTAATATGTCTGCATACAAAAGATTAAAATTAACATTCCACATTAGATGCAGGACAGTGGTGTTATCTGGGAGCACCACCATTCAGAGTACATCGGGGTGTTGTGGACTGAAGGTTAGAGACACGCAAGGACTCGCTGCTGCCTTTACTTGGGGAGATGGAGAGAAGTCGCTATAGGAACCAGCAGTGCATCTAAAAGCAGCTGAGGATCAACTCGTGGTCCTAAAAAGGGCCTGTAAATCTTATTAATGAAGATGCAGGCAATACTCTGCATTCCCTCGCACTTAAGTGAAGGCAACAAATACTGCCTGTGCCCTGTCCTGTGGTCAGGTGTTTTGTCCAGCTGCTCAGCTGGATTAGTCAGTGTAAGACAGATTTGAGGAGAATCTAGCCAAAAATGTTTTCTGTCTCTGCCAGGAGCTACAGCTATTGTGGTTTGTGTGCAAGACCAAAGTGTGGGCACCTTCTGGGTTTTAGAAACACTTCGTGTTTAAACCCAGAGACTAAATTACCAGGGTGGATAGGAGTGTTCGGGGTTTGTTCTTTTTTTGTAAATACAGTTTACAAATTCCAAAGGACTGAATCGAGTGCCCGATTACCTGCTTGTTATTACTGAACCAGGAATTCTGGCTAGAAAAATCCTATCGATGCTTTGCAGTATAGCTTTCATCTGGAGTTTAGGAGGAAACTATCCTTTTGATTTTTTTTTTCCCTTTGCTCCTGACTGTGACCTTTCTGAAATATTCATGAGAGAAGCAAGGCTCCCGAAGTGTTAATGTCTAACTTTCTGCTGGCAATCCATGCATAGCTGATGAGCCTGAACCAGCTTACGTTAATGAAAACGCAGCAGCTATTATATGAAGTAGCTGTTCCACAAGGTAGCTACCAGACTTAACCCACGAGGGCCTTTTAGTTTTCAATTAAAGGAGCTGACTCCAATTAGATCAAAACCATTCACATAAAAAGAAACTCCGTCTTGCAGTATTTGGGAGTCTAGAATTAGCCTCGCTCTAAGTTGCTGTTCTTCCCGTGGAAATTTAGTCACCTTTACTAATTGGTTTTCCTTTAAATAATTAAGCCTAGCTGCCCGAGCAGGCTGCCACCTACCAAGCCGTCTGTTTTAAGGGCAGACACACAACTGTAGCCTTTTAGAATAAGAGCAGCGAAACGTTTATTTTCCAAAAAAAACCCCCAACTTGTGGCAGATTGCAGTTGGGCCAGTGGTGAGACGATACCCTTTTGTTTTGTCTTGCTGACTTGCGTCAGTGACAGCTGAGCTAGTTCTAGATGCATAAAAAAGGGCTTTTTTTTTTTTTTCGAAAGCTTTTAAGTGGTGAGCAGGAAGCGGCATGTGATGGAGGCAGATGTACCTGAGAAACGCATGCAAGAAAATTCCAAACCCATTAGAATTGCTGGCAGGAGGTTCCGCCTTGCCAGAACCTGTTTGTGATTAATCCTGTAAACTTTGGGAGCTGTTATCCCAGGACAGCTCTGCACCTTTTATAACATTTCTTCAGCCAGATGCTGAATTTCCAAAAGAAGTCCTTTCATGGCGATAGAATAACCAAGAAGATATAAAATGGAAATTCCTTCATTTCTTCAAGGGCAAGATTTTTCCCTCAGAGTCTTTCAGAAACACTTTTGTGAATTAGAAGCAGAAATACGTTCTCTGTCATTGATACAGACTGTGGCTGAAATCTAGACCTGGTTATTTCTTCAGGAATCGGCTCTCCTCCAAGCAGCGAGCATACAAATGGGGGCTGTGCATTGTTTTTTTCCTACCTTCCTGTTTTCTTCCTACATACTCTTAGCAGTCCGCTTCCCTCTGAGCTTGTTTTCTTCCTGTGAAATAAGGTTTTATTGGCCAACTGCTTTGCTTACAGTAAGCACAGCGGTAAAGTGACTTCCTACCCGTAGGAATCAGTGTGCAGAAGTCACGGATGCCCAGTGTTTGTTTCGTGTCCAAGAGCACACAGCAAAGCTCACTCAGCCATTCCCCATGCGTATTAGTGATAGGCTTTTTGGCCGTTTCAGCTTTCGCGCTATTCATCAAATCGGTTACCAAAGCATAGTAAAGTGATTAACTCAAAGATTGATTTCATTATCTTCCTAGACTGGCAGATAAGACAGTGAAGGAATACGCAACATACCGCTCTGGCCTTCTCTTCTGGGCCCTAGTAGATCTCATTTACAACATGTTCAAGGTAAGAAAAAACACCAAAGTTCATCTGTATCAGCTTTCTAAACTGAGCAACTACATGCATTTGAAATAGAAGGCAGAATTTGAAGCCCCTTTTTCCGAGATCCTTGTAAACACAAAACTTCCCCTTGTATGAGCAGAAAGGCTGCAAGAGGCGGCCTGTGTCTTATTGTACGCCTTGCAGTTTGGTGTCTGAAGGATTGAGAGACTTCTCCAGTTCGCAGCACTTCTCTTGTATTGTGTTTTTGCTTATTTTTTCTGTTTGTGGTTCACTAAAGCAAGGACATTCGGAGTGGCACCAGGGAACCAGTTGGGTAAGGAAGGGAGGTAGCGGCATTCACCAGAAAGAAACTTGCAGCTTCCAAAGAGGGTTAAATAATTAGGGCGAGAAAATGCCTGTGCCCTTGTTTGCATTCTGTACAAAACGATTATAAAGTCACACATGGGGTACCCTTTTCTATGTGACTTGTTTACAAGAGGCAGGGGATGCAAGTCCAAGAGCAATGGGAAAAAGCATTGGGATTTGCGGTTATTCTTCTAAATAGGTATTTTTTGGACTGATTTGGTCCCATTTTCTCGTCTCATAGAAGGTGCCTACCAGTAACACGGAGGGAGGCTGGTCCTACTCTCTTGCTGAATTCATACGACACAATGACATGCCAATACACGAAGCTGCAGACAAGGCCCTGAAAACCTTCCAGGAGGAGTTCATGCCAGTTGAAACATTTTCCGAGTTTTTGGATGTGGCTGGTAAGTGTGCGCTTTCCCTTTTATAGGCTGTCTTATGCAACTCGTGACTGCCGCTTGCTTGAGACAGCAGCATTCCTGACACTGCGGCAGCAGCTTGTTTGTACGAGGCAGCGAGAGGAGGAGACCTCGGCGCTCCAGCTATTGCCTAAGCTATTTCAAAAACAGTTGGGAGACACGCTTGAGCATCCCCAGACAGGAAAATTTCTCTCACCTGATCCTGCGGGTCCTCCCCCTGCTCCGTTAAACATACATACATATGTCACGGCTTAAGGGTGTTTTTGGGTATATGTGGTTTGAAGGCTGATAAACAGATGTGACCGTGTGCTATAGGCAGCAGCATTTCAGTGCAGTGAGAGTTCCTGCTGTAGGGATTTTGGTATCCCCAGGAGCTGGGAGATGCTGAAAATTAATGTGCAGAGAAGCTATTCTTACTCCTGTCACAAGTTAGTTGTGCCCCAGGCCACTGTCCGATGTATGGAGCGGCCAGGCAGCCAGCTAGCAGGATCCTTATAGTAGCTCTGTTGCACAAGAGCGAGCGCCATATGGATTTAATGTACGCACTTTGGTGCCTTCTGCACATGCATCCAACAAGAGTTTATCTTCGTCTCGTCCATACTTAAAATAACATTGCAGCTGTCATTATTAACTTACACATGCCCTAGCACAAATCCCCAATGTGGGCAGGAGAAACCGCTTTGTGGATCTAATTATTCTGTATTGTCTTCTTTTGTTTAAAGGACTGTTATCAGAAATCAATGATCCTGACAGCTTCCTCAAGGATCTTTTGAACTCCATCCCCTGAGCCGCCAGCACAGAGAAGCGTTGGGAGAGACTACACTAGCTTGCCTTCCATCCCTTTGTGTTCCTCCTTGTGCAGTCTGTCCCTTCCCTGAGGAGTGCTGCAGTTTTTTGGTGGTTTTTGTTTTGGTTTTTTTTTTTTTTTTCTACAATTTTTCTTCTTGGAGTGATTTGGAATTTAGATTTGTTTTATCTTGTATTTCAGCGCTTCTATCTGTAAAGCATTGTGTATTCAAGCTGGTTGAAAGAACTTGTACAGAGAGGAATCCAAACCAGTAAATCTTAATGCTTTAGTGTGCACCTCTTTGAAGTTAAATAAATCGAACAAATGGGTAAGATGGGTTTGACTAGTATTTTAACCATGCAGTAGCCTAAACGCCAAGTTCTTTCTCATCTTTTCTTTCAGAGCTCCTTCTCTCAGGGCTCAGAGCTGCTGCTCTTTCCAGCCCATAGTCTGAACAAGGAGACGCAGGAAACAAAAGGCTCGTAGCGAGCAAGGAAGCAGACTGACACTGTCTTTACTGATTGTACATGCAGAGCAGGTTTCCCTCTGTGGGACATGAGCCTTAGAGACTTGTGGACTGCAAGGACACCGTTTTCTTCCACCCCTTCTTCACCTGGGTGAGGGCAGCTGTCCCAGCCGCAGTCATCTCCCCTGGCGCTTCATGTTACCCCTCTCCAAGGCATGTTGCATATCACGGTGTCTTTCCTGACTTTACTCTCGCCAAGGCTGTATTCAAAGCAAGCGCGCATGTTGTTGCCTCCGGTCCTGTAGTACTGATGGTGACGTTACCTCTCAGAGGGATGCTACTCACATCGAATTTATTTTCTCTCTCTCGTAAAATTTTCAGCTTCAGCAAACTGCATGGAAAATAGACCCTGCACACTTCTTGAGCCAGCCACTTGCCCTTTCGATAGCTTGCATTTTGGTGTGCATGCCCTGACCTGAATCCAAGTACCTGCTTTGAATACAGCCTTGCCTTTTCTCACCCAGTTGTGCATGCTGGTAACTTACCTTTATCACCAGTTCTGCTGTCCTGTAAGCCAGCTGACACGTGGTTAAGCTGGCATCTAATAAAGCTTTCCCTGTCTTCCTCGTCTCTGTTTGAACTTGAATTTCCGCAATCCTAACACAGTCCCATCCCATAAATAATAATGGTTTTAGAGGCTGAATAACTCGGCAACCTATTTGATGCCTTTTGTTAGTGTTGAGCACGCATTATGATTTGGCAATTAGCAAATGGGTGAAGGCGCAGTGTTTTTCTTCTCGCCTCCCTGGGTGCTTATGTCACTCCTGGCAGTGGGATTTGGTTCTGGGGAGGAGTACTGAGTAGCAAGTCACCTCGAGAAGTTGGGGTTAGTGTCTTGCAGGGGACTCGAGGACATGTCTGTGGGCTGCTTTGTCGGTTGGGAAATCCGTCTTGCCTTATGAAGGTACAGGAGGGGGGCTAGTGTGTGGAGTTTGTTCTTAAGTACAGCGATATTACGCTTCACCTGCCTTTTAACCACATAAAAGAGAAAAACACACCTTATTTAAAAGCACTGGAAAGTCAAACCTAACAGTTTTCTCTCCAAATAAGCAGCTGTAATGTACTCATGGGTGGGTGCACAAGCATTGCTTACCAATACCAGCGCACAGTAGCTTGGGCAATACTAAAACCCCTTTTTTGAGTAACTGACCTTTCAAATCGGTATGATTCCTGAAAGCAGCAGTGAACAGGTAACAAGAAACCAGGTTTGTATGGCTGTGGTTCTAAAGCTTCTCGCAGAGTGTTCAGGTGCAAGACTGAAACCCCAACGGTTTTTGACTTTGTCATTTGTATAAGATTGACTGGTTAAGCTCCAGACAAGAGCTATTAATGTGATTCAGAAAGCAGGGGAGGAATACTAGGCTGCCTTGCTACCTACTTACTGTCTTTTCACAGAAAAATGCATCTTTTCTCCTTCAGCCACAGCCTCGGCATGCCAGGCAGTCCCGCAGCTTTTGCTTCACAGCTGTTGCCTCACTGGCACAAAGAAGGATTGTTACAAATACCTTGCGCAGTACCTTTCTTCAGCTTTCCTAACAAGGTAACTTCAGCGTAGCTCCAGTTTTTGCTGATGCAAATCCTGGTATAGCTCCGTTTATGCTGGCACAGGTCTTTTGCAAAAGCAGTCTCTGCTGTTGCAGAAACTGGTAAAGTTTACACCAGCAAAATAATTTTTTCTCTACCTGTGCAGTTGGATCAGCAGATCCTTAAGCTTACCAGGAGCAGAATGCGATCGCTATTTGTTCATCAATGTTATTACAACTGCGAGGAAGTAGGATGTTAAAAGGAGGTCATAAACTGTGTCCTTACCAGCATAAGCGCAGTTGGAATAAACTACTCGGAGCTACTGTAGAGCATTTTTGCAAAGGCCCGGAGATGTATTTTGGAAAAGAAAGGCGGCATATGAAGTGCCTCCCTGCTCAGAGCACAAGAACGCTGTGATTTATGGGGAAGCCAGATTTGAAAAGAAGGTGGAAACAGCATGGTGGTGCTTCCGCAGAGCAGAATAGCTTGGGAGGGACTAAAAAACTAACAATAACAACCCCAGAAGACCTAGAGAGGGACAAGAACAAAAGAAAAGTGTTTTGGAAAGTTTCAGCTGACGCAGGCCACACACAGAGCCTCAAACACTCGCAGTACTGCACAAAGGCGATGCCCTCCAGGCTGCCGAGTCCCCCACGGGCTGGGGCTGGAGAGGGCAGCAGGGACTTTTGGGGGAAGCGTGTTACTTACATTACAAGTGAGAGAGGAGCAAGACCGAGGGAAGATGCATCAAAATGGGTAAACCAACTCAAAACTGATGAACTGAACCACTAGCTGAACAATAGAGAGTCAACCCCCTCTCCAAAAAAACCCCGTTTATTTGCCAAAGACATTTTTTGGGGAAAAAAAAATCCTTTGCGATGCACAAGAGCCAGTGTCACCTCTGCGAATTGCTTTGAACCTGACTTCATGGGCAAGAGTTTTCCCGAGGTGATGTGATGTCCTTTCCATGACTGTTCATGCTGGGTCAAACTCCTGTGATTGTTTGTTAATTAATCTTGGGGATTAAACACCTCCCGGGGAGAACAAAGCACCCAGCCCTGGCCCCGGCACCGGCATCGGCAGGGACGTGCCGGGCTCTTGCGCCGGCTGCAGGTAAAAAGGCCCCCGTGAGCCTTAATTCATTTTTTGCTGCTTCTGCAATCCCACAAATCCATCAGGCAGGTGGTACTCAAACGAAACCGGTTAAAAGCCCCCAGGGTTTGTTCTACAGAGATGGGAAGCCCTTGGCCTTCCCCCTTGTATTTCACGATGGTTTCCTTTGTCCTGCTGCCTCCTCCTCCTCCCTTCGTGATTCCCTTTTCCAAGCCAGGCAAATGCCCTTCGGGAAGCTTTGCACAGCCAGGTGCTCTTTCCAACAGCTGTACCACCAGGAAGCGAAGCCTTCCTCCTGCTCCTCTCTGCACCGCTGCCCATGCTTCCATCCAAGTGTCTCCCCTGTGTTTTGTCTCTTACTGCAATTGCCTGGAAGTATTTTCAAACAAGAGGTGGACTAGAGCTGCTGAACATAAACACACTGTGACCTGCAACATTTTGATGCCATAAAAGATTCCCTGGACTTTTTCCGATGCAGGAAAAGTGATTTATCTCCCTGGGCACGCGTCCGTGCGGCTTGTTTTTCAGGCAGGGGAAGCAGACACAGCTCATGTGCGTTCAGCAAGACCATGGTGGAGCCTCAGCGATTACGTGGGTACATCTCGGGGCTGCAGCCTCCGATGCAGAAACTTGGAGCAAGAAGCCTCTTTTCTCTTTGTCCAAAGTTTTTGGGGAGCCTTCCTATTCGTGAGCACACAGGGTACCGAAGGCTGCCTTAGTATTAAAGAGGAAAAAATGCTTTCGTACAAAACCATTACCAGTTTCTGCCAAGACAATGCTGAGACATTGCTCAAGGAGCCTACAGCAAAGAAGCGAGACACCAGACAAGCACCGCTGACCGCTGAACCACATGAAAACAGCTCCTGCAGCCGGGCTTGGGCTTACACTGGCAGAAGAGTTTGCATCACGTTTGCTTAAACGGGGTTTGATGTTTTTATTTTACCAAAATGCCTCCCAAGGTACCCGAGCTGCTGGCTCGGGGAAGCACAGAGGCTTTTCTCCATTCTGGGTGGGTAATTTCCAGGGAAAGACCCCCGGTTTGCTCCATCTGAAGAGCACAGCGTAGGGCTGGACTGTCCCTGCTGCTGCAGCGTCGTTAGCCGATTTATCAGTCCCCCCCTCGTCAGCTCCTGCTTTCTTCTCCTGTCCTGCCTTTCAGCATCACCAGCTGCCACATGGACACTGCACGGCACCATCCCTCACCTGCACGAACCTGTATCGAGTCCCACGTGCTTATTTTGGCCATTGAGCACCTTTTCCTGGAGGAAAATCACACCAGGCTGTGCCAGCCCGGGCCCTTTCTGTCTCCGTCGCAGGAATAACCGCTTTCACCACGCTGTGAACACAACCCGTGCAGCGCCCGCCATGCAAACAGCGGGCACCGTCGCACCGGCTGTGCCATCTGCCTGTGACAATAAAGTAAATCTTCTGCAAAATTCCCTCCCTGCCTCAGCCGTGCCTTTCAGGCCAGCCCTGTTTTCAGTTCGGGGCTTATTCCTTACCGATTTATGCCCCATAGAGCTCGAGGACTAGACTGGACATCCTCCGAGCAGGGAAATGACATAAACGAGTACAAAAAGCACCAAGTCCAGGCTCCCAAATTGTCTTTTAATCCACAGGTGAAACCAGGTGAGATTTTGGCTGCTCCAGAGAACGGCCACCCTGCCAGCCCAGGGAGCAGCTTTCCCAGCGCATCTTGGGAGACCTCCCGTGGTCTGTGCGAGCTTGTTTGGAAGTCACCCCTTGGATTGCGTTCCCTGCCCCACTCCGGATAAGAAAATCAGATTGGCCTTGGCTTGTTTGCTGCACATCGCTGGGGCACAGCCTGGCCACGTTATCACCCCAATCAGGGATGATTCTTGACTCACGCGTGCAGAATCGAGGGCACAGAGGAAAACAAGCGGCGCAGCTTGCGAGGACCACTGGAAAAGATGCTCGGGTGAATTAAGTATGCAAAATCGCATCCCTAAGGATTGTACCCCTCCAGTACCTGAAGTTGCTGGGAGAAGCCAGGCGCAACCACCTGAAGCTCCAGGAATAGTCACTCCCTTGCTGGTTTCCAAGAGGGAAAAAAAACCCAATGATTAAACCCTCGTTTGCAGGGGGGTTTTTTGGCAGGATTGATCCCGCTTGCTCACATCGCATCGACTGCTCAGCTTGGGGAGGAACTGCCGGCTCCAACCCTCTTATCAAAACCCCAGAGATTGGCAGACATCCCTCTCCCCATCCCAAAGGGGAACGTTCTGGTAGGAAGAGATGTTTTTTAGCTAAAATTAAAAATAAAATGGTACAAATGCTATGTTGAGGGAAAGCCCTTGGGTTGCGTTTTAACGCTGCGACCTGAGGCAGGTTAGGGGCCCCTGGGCATCGCCCGCCCCCAAAGGCAGCATCCCCAGACACCGGGATGGGGAACACGGCTTTCAGCCCTGTGAGGAGTGTAAAGAGGTCTGGCCGCTGCCCCTTGAAAGATTTTACTTCTTTTCATAGTGCTTATTAAGTTTTTATTAGAGCAGGACAATCCCGTGCTCAGTGCTATTCCCTGCATCCAGGCTGTCGCTACAGGTCCCGCATTTGCAGCAGGAGTTACGGTCTCTCTCCAAACCTCCTCTCCTGCCCTACAGCGATTTTTCCCGTTGTCCCACCATGGCCGCAGACCAGAGGGATCAGACACATTCCCCATTGCCTAATTTGTGCAGCCGGGTGCCACAGAGCCCTCCTGCCCCTTCCTACATCACCTCGGGAGCATCAGGCACCACGCGATGGATTTCCCACTCAAAAAAAGCTGGGGCTGCGTTCTGGAAATACGCCACCGCCCCGACACTCCTCTGCCTGACTCAGCCTGCTCCCTTCCCTTCTAAAATATAAACGACTTTTAGGTGAATCATAACCGAACCCGAGCTGTGGGCAAACGCCAGCCAAACCTGGTGCAACCCTTCAGCGAGTCCTCGGTGACCTGCAAATGCCCAGGGAGGCCCTGGAGCCGCAGGAGAAATGGTTTTGATGCAGAGAGCCCAGGTCTGCTTTCGGGGCCGCTGCGATTAACCCCAGCCTGCTCCAGAGGGGGAACACGTTGATATTTTATTGCATTAGTCTTATGCCACTGGGGAAGAAGGATAACACCCACCCTGCAGCCCTTCTCCACCAGGGAAGGCGTATGATAGAGAGAAGGGCATATATTAAGCTGAAATTGCAAAAATTAAGCCTTTTGTGGTTTAAGTTTGGCTTTGGTATATGAAGAGAGACTGTTTTTTTTTTTTTTTAAATATAGAGAAATATCAAGAACATCGTGTTTAGTCTTGGCTGGTCTTGCCAGCGATGTTGGGTCTGGCATCTTTTGCATCTTCTCCCACTGCAGGGAAGCGGTGTGAGGGCTGGAGGAGGTGGGAGAGGAATAAAAGAGATGCTTTAATTTGGGAAAGGAGGCGGAGGGCAGGGCAGCCAGGGATACCCACTGATTAATGGGCTGTCAGGCTCCGATCGTTTAGATGTAGAGATCTTTCCCATAATGATGGATAACCCCAATAATTACTGTTATTAACTATAATCCCGCTCAACGCTTGTTCTTTCCCAAGTGTTGTGGCAACAGGACCTCAGTAACCCTCAGCGTGTGCCCCTGGGGTGAGTGCCATCCTCACCCCGGGACGGGGAACGTGGGCTGGGGACGGGACGGGGATGCTCCTGCAAAGGCTGAAGTCCTCTGGGGTTTGAACGCCAGTTACAGCCCTGGATAGCAGTGAAAGCCAAACCCAGCGCCCTCGGATAGCACGTGTGCCCGGCTGATAAAATCTCGTTTTCAGCACCCTAATGGGTGTTCGCAGTGGTGTATTGCGTTGGTGTCTCCGGTTATCTGTTGTGCTGGTGTCTGTGGTTATCTGTTGTGTTGGCGTTGATGCTTGCCACATCGGCCGGGCGGCTGAGCATCTGCATGTCGGGACACCCCGTGAGCCGTTCTTCAGGTGTTTAATCCCTGCAGCTTCTCCCAGGCTGTTTTTTAATCTTATTTAATGAACAAATATGAGCGCATTTTAAACCCAGCGCCATCCTTTAATTATTTGTAATATTTGATGACAACAAACTAATTCCCAAATGATGAGATCAGACACTAAAGGCACATCTCCCAAGTGCCTGGTCATTAATATTTCTTTTCCTTCTGTCCGTATTTTGCCTGCTGTAAGCAGTTTTGATGTAACGAGCTTGGTGACTGCATCAGGAGGCGCAGGGGAAAGGTATTTACCAGCCATAGGCCACCAGGCTGCATTACGGGCTGGGAACCACTGAAAACTGGGTGTCTAGCTGTCAGGGCACTCCACCCAAAGACCTCTCCCTCAGAAACACCCCAGGACATTGGGAAATCCAAGAGGGGGAGCCGCTCTGAAAGCTTCGGCTCATTGACTCACTCCGCTGACACCAAGTTTTCTTGCAGCCGCCGTGAAGCATCCCTCCGGGTTCACGATGGGAGACGGAGGGCTGGAGCAGTGCAGGGCGCGATAGGGAACGGGATCCCCTCTATATGGCAGACCCCGTTGTCCCATGCTGGTGGGGAAGGAGGGAGGGCAAGAAATGCCCACCCGGGGAATGGGATGCTCGCTGGAAAGCCAGCCCCGGAGCAGAGCGGGGTGCCCATGGGGTGCTACATCCCGTACTCCCATCACCAGCTCCCACAAGGAAGCTTTTCTTCATCCTGTGTCATGCAAAACACATCAGGCTAAAAACCCCACAGTACAAGAAATGAAAATACTCAGCTAATGGCTTCTGGAGGAGAGATTTAGATAGAAAGCTAAAAATACATCCCAATAACCATCTTCTGCGCTCTGAGCTTCCAGTGCTGCTCAACCCATCGCTGAGCCCAGCATGGGTTACAAAGTGTGTGGGAACAGCGAGAAAAGAAATCATGTCATAGCCTATCTTTTCCCAAAAGACAAAAATTCTTTGAAAGTTGTTCCACGTTTAAATTAATGAGGCCAGGGTCTACCTGCAACCTGCAGAATGAAAAGCTTAGCACCGCCGGGATTGAAACTGTGCGCTTGGGCATGCACAAATTAACGATGCGGCATCCTGTGATTATCCTCGAGGAGCTGCCAAAGCAATCACTGCATTGTAAAACACACCTGCGGCAGCCTGTACGGGCTTATCAATGCATATTTGCCGCTCTACTCAATACAGATGCGAATATTTGGTTACTAGGGAAGCAATGAATATTGCCACAGTCTCCAAGGAAATACTCCGGCGTGTCTCAACCACTCCGCGTTAGTGGATGCTTCGCAACCGCTCTCAGCATCTTTATCTCTTGCTGCATCCCTGCCTCCTGAGTTCAACCAACTTTTTGGGTTGCACCTGGTGCAGAAGCTTTTGTTTCCAAAACATTGACATCATCTCCATAGAGATCATCCCCAGCCCAGGTGAGAGGAGATGGAGATGTTAAGGTCAACCAGCCTGGGTCCGTCCTTTGCATCCCCAATTCTTTGTGGCTGAACTGTTTTGCTGTGCTGATGTGCGTAAAACAACTAAATGTGGCGAAATGAGATTTTTATCTCTGAAAAAGCGACTGGAGCAAAGGAATAGACCTGCAGTGGGAGAAGGTGCTGGATTTAAGCAGCAGCTCCTATTCCACATTAGCTGGCAGAACTGGTAGAAAATATATGGGGGAAAAAACAGTTTGAGGAGGAGAAACCTCCTTTAAAGGCAACAAGGAACCTGCAGGGAGGAAAATTGCTGCTTTTGTGACTGCTGATGTAGCTCATTCCTCGTGCATTATCGATAGCAGCCAACCTGCCAAATATTTTCTGTTTCTGTAGTGTGACATGGTGACTGATGCAATTCCCAACACAATGCAAGGCATTCCCTTATACGGCTTGAAGCGATAACCCCGGTGACTAACCTGGCCCTTTCTCCACCGAGCGACACCTCGGTAATGTGCAAAGAGGTGCAGCTTTTGTGTCTTCATGCAACAACCCGGTGCGTTCAGCGGGGTCTGAGTCACCGGAGGACTCACCAGGGCAGCTGGCGCGTTCTTGCCCATCTTTCCATGTGCCTATTGCAGGGCACAGGCAGGCGGGGATGGTTTCTGCTCCAATTTCTCAAGAAACAGCCCCGATGCTGTTGCAACCATGGGAGCGTGCGGGGCAAGGGGTTGGCTGGAGTAGGAAATACTTTGCCAGCCAAAAAAATGCAACTGGGGTTGCAGCAACTCATCAGCTGCTAATTCCATCACCCCACTGATGCTTGTGCACCATCGTATGGGTCTGGGTTAAATCCCAACCATTTTGGGGGAGGTACCGTTAAAAATTCCACTTATTTCAGCAGCCTGGTTTGCCCAAATACACTAATTTGGGCAGCAAGCTGCCAGGCAAGGGTAAGAGCTGTAGGGGAGCAATACTAATCCCAGTTTAACCACTGAAGCTTGCTGGTTGTTCAATGGCAGCCTCAGAAAGAAGCTACCTCTTGTTACTGCAGAGTCCGGGGTGAATAAATCGCCCTTTTCCACCTGTGAGGCTGGCGAAGAGCAGGCTCGGGCGGTTGCCCGGGGGAAGAGGAAGGGGGATGAGGATGCTGAGGTTGCCGGGGGCTTCGGAGGAGATGCTTTTCCACCACAATGCTGGGAAGTCGGTGCCGAGGAGGGCTCCGCTGGGATTATTGAGTGGGGCGTTTTCGAGGGCTGGGGAGTTTTACGGATGTTAAGCCAAAGGATTTTTGCTTGTTTGTTTTAGAGGGGGATTTATTCAAACACACGAACCGTAACTCAGCAGTGACGCGCGTCAGCCCGGGGGAGCATCACCTATTCGCTGTAACTCAGCGCAGTTTGTATGCGCTGGCAAAGCTGCTGAGTTTGGTTTGGTTTGGTTTGGTTTGGCTGAAAAATGGTTACTTGGAAGGAAGACAGACCCAAGGAAAGAACTTTCCATGAGTGGCAGACTAACAAAGCCTCAATGTACATAACCAAACCCAGGAAAATTAATATTAAAAAAACCTAAGCAGATGTAGAGAGCAGTCCTGGAACAGCCGCTGAGGCTTTGCCAGTGAAGGATGCTAACAAAGCGAAGGTAAAAATGGGTGTAAAAGTAAAATCCAAGGGTCCAGATTCCTCAGCCCCTGCTCCAGCCCGTGTTTGGGTGAAGCAATTGAGAGCAAAAATAAACCTGATGCATTATTATTAGCATCGCCAGGGGTGGTCACTGTTATTTAATTGCTGGATAGTTTCTGTGTTAGAAATAGCGCTGTTTCCCATCCCTCTTCCTCCCTGTCCAAATAGGAAAGGGCTAATCAGTGCTTCATTATTTATATCTGCAATTGGCAGGCAGCGGAGAGCTTTCCATGGCAGGAATCAGAGGAATCCCTACAGGAATGCCCCCGGCCGCCGCGGGGTATCCCGTATGCCGGACCACGGCTGCTCGGCACGACGTCGGTGGCAGCGGGTCAGCTCTGCGGTTGCACAAGCCCTCGCCGAAGCAGCCGAGCCTAAACCTAATTAATTGTTGCGATTAATTCAGGATGTGATTCACTTTCAGGGGCCGGGATGAAACTGTAGCCCAGCGGCAGAGCTGGTGGTGACCGTGCGCATCCCGGGGCTGAGCCAAAGCCCATTAGGAAAAAGACTCATTGATTTAACGACCTTTGGATCAGCACCGGTGAATCCATCCTCACCACCGTGGCGATGGGTGCTGCCTAACGAGCAGTCACGATACGCATCGTCTCACCAGGCAGGTAGAAAAGCATAAGTAACTGGCTGGTTTGTCATTCCCTCTGATGTTTTCCTGCTTCCTTAAGGGAAAAAATAAAATAGCTCTGGTTGTTCAACAGGATTTTCCCAGCTGTTGACCACGTGGTTTCCGAGGTTTCTGAAATCTCCCAGCTCTTTCCAGCATCACCGCCTGCCAGCGAGGATGCCGTGTGCCTAAAAAACAGAAAATTACCCAGATCTGGGAGAAAGCTGCTCTTGGTTGGCTTCTGCCCCTAATAATCACCTTATTATAGGCAGTTTTAGTCGATTCTTCCATTTTGTAAGTATTGCAGTGCATCTGCAGGGTGGTACGTGCTATGGAGACGTTTCCCAGTAAGCTGCAATATTTTTCTTTAAATACAGCTCCGTTTGATGCCTTGGCAGTACCCAGCATCAGCAGTTACAGCCGTGCCATAATGACCGAGGGATTAAAGGTCTTTTCCTGTAACCTCAGCAAAGAACACAGGTTACTATCTACATAAACTGAGACTAAAGTGTTTTTGTGCTTGATAAAATATAATCTTTTCAGGTGTTTCTTTGAGTCACCCGGTACGTTATTGCGCCTCCACCCAATACATTTTTTTTTTTCCAGGAGGTTCTGGGAAAACACGGGTTTGTGACACATTAACAGAGCCCTTTGAAGAGCCTTTGGTTATGGCACTGAGCGCGGCTCGCGGGTGCTGATGGAATTTCAGCAGGTGGATGCTGCTGCCCATGCAGTTTAATATAAATATTGCCTGCGTATTTGAATATAAATATTACCTGGCAAAGCACTGTATTTTTATTTCAAAAACTATTTGAGCGAATAGCGTTACTACAGCTTTACACCGGCGTTACTGAGAGTTTTCCGTGTGCTTTGCTCGCTCACAAAGCATCATTCCGATCCGTGGCAGCGCAATGGAGTAATCGCATAATTCAATTACACAATATCCTTTGATTGCCGAGTGGCTCAGAGATCCAGGAGCAGCAGTTGGGAAACACTTATTTAATAACTTAATTATTACAATATCAACGTCATTTAGCACTTAGGCAGGACTCTGCATTCGGATAACGAAATTCACCCCTTATAATTTAATCTTTTCCATTAGGTGATTTCCCCAACAGCCAAAAGCAGCGACACAAACGCCGGGGCGGGGAGCGTTTCACAGGCCAAGAGCCACGCTTCCTCATTTGTTTTACGTTAGCCAATTAATCCGGGGGCACGCTGAGGGATCAGGACCCGGTTTCCCCTCCAAAAATCACCCTCCAACACCCTCCCCCCCCCCGGGGCGAGGCCTCGCTGGGGACACGTGGAGGGACCCACTGCGGGGGGGGGCGTGGTTTGAGGAAGGGGGCGGGGTCTGGGGGGCGTGGTTATGGCGGAGGGGGCGTGGCCTGGCGGCGGGGCGGGGCCTGGCGGCAGCGCTGCCCGCAGCCGGGGGCGCGGCGAGGCGGAGCCGGGCCCGCCTGGCGCTCGGCGGCCGCTCAGTGCCCGGAGAGCGGCGGCGGCGGCCGCAGTGAGCGTGAGGAGACGGCAGCGGAGGAGGAGGTCCCGGTCCCGGTATCGGTTCTTCTCCTCCGCGCCCGCCCCGGCGGCCGTTAGCGGCCCGCGCGCTGCCCAACGGTCACTCCGCCTCAGCCGTCGGCGACCGTTAAACCGCCGCTTCCGGCCGCAGCCCCCCCCTCACCTCACCTCACCTCACCTCAGCGGCTGAGGCGGCCTCCGGGCGATGAACTCGCTGCTCTTCGGGGAGATGGCCCGCGCCTTCGCCCCGGGCGCGGCCGCCGCCTCCTGCCCGCTGGGGCCCGGCGGCGGTCCCGGTAGCCCCGCGGCGGCGGCGGCGGCGGCTGCAGCGGGGGGCCCGCCGGTAACGGCGGCGCTTCGTAACGACCTGGGCTCCAACATCCACCTGCTGAAGGGGCTCAACGTGCGGTTCCGCTGCTTCCTGGCCAAGGTCCACGAGCTGGAGCGGCGCAACCGGCTGCTGGAGAAGCAGCTGGCGGCCCAGCAGAGCGAACGCGACCGCCGCCTGCGCTACAAGACCTTCTCCCGCGACCAGGCCGTGCAGACCGACGGCGGGACCCCCCCGCTGCTGCCGCCGCCGGGCCCCGGCCACGGGCTGACCGCCGCTCCCCTCGCCTCTCCCCCCCACTACAGCCGTTTGCCCGGCACCATCTGGAGCTACACCCAGGTGCGGCGTACGGGAGGCGGCGGGTTGGAAACGGTGCAGGGACCCGGCGTCTCTTGGATCCATCCGGACGGCGTCGGGGTACAGATCGACACCATCACCCCCGAGATCCGCGCCCTCTACAACGTGCTGGCCAAAGTCAAGCGGGAGCGGGATGAGTACAAGAGAAAGTGAGCGGCTGGGGGGGGGGGGGCGCCATGAGCCGGGCGGGGGGGATGCGGGGGAAAGTCCTGCAGTGCGGGGAAAACGGGCGAGTCCCTCCTTGGGGCGGGGGGAGCATCTGGGGAGAGCCTTGGGGACGTGGGGACAAGCCCCCCCCCCCCCCCCCAGCATCACCAGAGCTCCCTCCCTGGGGAGGATGCTGCCATGGGTTTGGGGAGGCTCTGCCTTGGGGTGGGGGTGATGGTGGTGGGATTGCACCTCAGCTTGGTGTTTGGAAAATTGTAAGATCCTTCCCTGGGAGGCTGGAGAGCCTTGATCTTAAAAGCAGCATTGTCAGCTTGACTTAAAAAAAAAAAAAAAAAAATTAGGAAAAAAAATCCTTTTTGGAGAAGGGGAAGAATCTGTTATTAATATTGCATTGCATAGTTACTCCTAAATTTAGCTTGCCTTCATTCTCTGGACTAATCACTCCAGTAGTCGATTTCGTGTGCCAGCTCTCTGAAATTAGCTCAGTGCTGCAATATTTGGGTTGCAAATACTGCAGGGGAAGGTTTGCACTCCAAGACGTTCCTCTGAATTAGTCAAAACAAAAGCCCTAACGGCGGCCTCTGTAAACCCTGCTCATCTGGAGGTTTCTCTCGGCCTGTTGGGAAGCCCTGGGTTTTTAACTGGTGTCCTTCTCCCCCCCGGTGATGGATAGCGTTCCCTTCGGATTGCCGTATTCGCCTGCTCGGCCGAGCTGTGGCAGAGATGGAGGCCAGAGGGGGAAAAAAAAAGAAAAGCAGCTAGTTGGGATTCTGCAGGGAGATTCCTGCATTGTCTGACGAGCTGCCTGTCCTCTGGGGCTGGTGTGGGCACTCCCCGTTGGAGTTTTGGCATCTTTAGGCTTAAAATGTGTTTCCTTCTTTACCAGGCTTGGGGGTTTTTTTGTTTTGTTTTTTTTTTTTTTTCTGCAGAACAAATTTAATCCTTTCTTATTTTTTTGGGGGAGGCAGCCGGCATTTCTCAGCTCCGTGGCCTGTGAAGCGTAGCTGAATTTCTTCTGTCCAGGGTAACAGGACTGCAGTGTGCTCTTCGCATCCCTCTAGCCATCAGCTTTTATAACAGACCTCTTCGTGTGAATTAACTCGGTTTAGAGAGGTTTTACAGGCAGGCATGTGCTGTTCAAGTAGTAATTTCTGGCCTATTTGTTAACTGAAGTACCGTCTGCTTTCAGTGCATGTTCTTAAAGCTTGTGTGCCTTGATTGCTCTGTACTTTGTGGCTGCAGCACCTTCTGAATCTGGATGGAAAAAAGAAGTTGGCCTCTTTTTTTTCAGTCTAGACTAGTAGATGCCACCATGGCATGGGGTTGTTTTTGTTTTTATGGTTGGTACCAAGGAGATGGGAGTAGTGGTGCTTCAGAGGAAGTTGGCTTGATGGTGGCTTGGTTAAGGAAGAGATGTGTTGGGTGTGGGTTATGTCGCCAAAAGCTGGGGATACTTCTTCTTTTTAACGGATACGTGATTTATTTTTTTTTTCTTAGAGAAGAGGAGACTTGTGGGCCATTTAAGTTCAGTCTTTCTACTGATATATAGTTGATTCTGTCTATTCTGCTTTCACCTGCTTGTGTACAGCAGATTTCCACCCCAGAGTCTATTCAGGTGTGAGTGCTTGCACGCGTGTAAACCAAATAAATTCAATGGAGCGAAGGGGGCCTCTTTGTAGGCAATCGCAATTCTTATTCTCACCACCCTTCCTGTTCTTGAAACAGGTTTTTCTCCTGATGCTTGAAAATAAAATGTGATTAACGCGTATCAACACGTAGCACACTAGTACTATATCTGTGGTGTGTCTTCTATGCTATATTTATTACTATGTAATTGGAATGATTGTTCCACTCTCCTGTGACCTTCACTGATGAGATGGACATCACACGTTAAGGTCTTTTGGGGTAGATTGGCTTTTTCATTGGTGGCCTTGAGCACACTTGCATGCTTATGGAGTAATACTGTGCTGTTTTAAATTTAATTCTCGCAGTCAGAGTAGATTAGTCAATTCGATTTCATTACCATGAGCTAATGGGGTGTTGCAGTGTTTGTTGGCGATCCTTTAAAGATTGGTACCAATGTTTTCTTGTTTGTTTTTGCAGGGCAGGGATTCTCTGTCCTGGCATGTTTGTGTGTATGTACATGTATATAAATACGCACTTTAGGTTTACCTTATCTTGCTGTGAAACCTTTGATGATGGAGTTTTATTTAGGGAAATGAACTCCAAGTGGAAAACAAGCCTTGTGCCTGTCTCCTGAAGGTGCTGTTAGGACTTGCAGAAAGTTAGGCGTCTGCAAGAGTTTCTAACGCAGACCCGGGATCTTGCAAAGACGCGCCGCTGGGCAGCCCCTTCGCCTCACGGGCAGGTGCTCCTGTGAACCGGCACTGCTCTAGGGTGCAGGTATCCTTGTGGGGGAAACACCCTGTTGGCTACGTGGATTTAGGAGTGGTTTTGTACATGGTGGTTGTTTCACACCAATAAAATAACCATTTTGCTTAGCTCGAGAACGTGGCAGCCTTTTTGAAGCAATGGGGCCTTGTGACCTGACCAGTAAGACACCAACTCGATATGCAGGGATGCTTGAGCAGATAGCAATATGTCACATTTATTTCCTGAAACAATGGAGGCTTTTTTTCCTTTCCAGGATGACCACTTGATTAAGGAGGTCACAGCTAGCGAATGTTTCTTGTTTGAAACGTTTGGCTACCAGGAAAACATTACAGTGCTAAGTGAGTGAATACTGCTCAAGTGAATCCGTAGTTTCAAAGACGTGACTCACGTGTGATGTGTCTGTTGTTGTTGAAGACCCAAACTTATTGATGTCATACTTGTGAATTGAAAAATGCAATGGTGCAATTCCAAGGTGAAATAATCCCTTTGGTTTCCTTTCTTTTAAAGGTAACTTTACTGCTACTATTAAAAATAACAGTGGAAGATCATCTAAGGTGCTCTTTCCAATGAAATTCTGCCTGTGCAATTTTTGGCAGCACCAATGGCTTCATTTTAGGCAAATATGTTCAACTCCTTTGTTCATTCCCCCAAAATCATTTTTTTTTGGACATTCTAACACAAGAAACTGGAGTTCTGAGGTCTAGAAAATATGAGAGTGCATAGTCAGTAGAGCAGCTAGATGATATTTTACCCAGGGTTTTGTTTGTATCTGAAGTACAAATGAGGCAATATTCCCCCTAAGGAACCCAGCAGCTATTTCAGACCAAAATTGCCTTCCCCCCCCCCCGGTGATGTTATTTTACACAAATGGTATATAAATCTGTATCTCTTTCTACTTAACATGTTGTCTTAATCTTATATTTTTTTAGTAATGACCATGATTTTACACTGTGGATTATGACTTCAGCTGTGGGAGTTGGTAATTGGAGGAGTTTTATAGGAAAAATGAACTTAAAATTCATTTTTCCTTAGTTTGTTTTTTTTTTTTTCCCCAAACTATGCTAGCATTTAGAAGAGCTTTTGGACATAGATCTGGTCCCGAATCCTTTGTAACGTTATATCTGCTACTACACTTTTAACAAGAAAAGGTAAAATCATCCACTTCCTTTGCAGCCAAACAAGCTCAATAAAAAAATGCTTTCAGGGACAGTTATCTGAAAATGGAGGTAAGTGTCAGATTTTGTCAGCTGAAACACATGGGTGAAGTATCTTTTTTTTTCTAGGCAGAAAAAAATAACTGACCATATTGCGTCACCTCCTTTGAGGTGAGATTAACCCGTTGTGGGTTTTCAAGTGACCAGTGTTTGAATCTTGGATCTGTCCATCCCTCCGTCCGTGGGTAACCAGCTTCCCCGAGGGGGATAAGCAGGTTTAATTGCAGGCATGTGACTATGCCGCTGCCCTGCGAGGGACTTGGGGTTACCGTGATCTGTTCAGGTTATTTAGAAGAAAAATGCGCTTTCTGAAGAGCGCTTGGGGCCATGAGACCAGCACGGTCTCTCCTTGTGTAACTGCCCGTCCCTGGTACGTGCGGGCTTTGGGGGCCCGCGTCTGGGCTGAACGGGGCCTCAGCACCTCGGATGGAAGGTGATGCCCTGTGTTACTGTTGATAAGATATTTACATCTACTCCGGGAAGGGGAAAACAAATGTGCTTTTCTCCCCCTGCAATCAGTGCAGTTACGTTGCCCATGGAGGCTGGAGCGCTGGTGGTCTGTCCCTGGGTGAAGGCAGCCGTCAACACGCGTGCGCAGGGGACGTGTGGGGCGGTGATGCTGAGGGGAGCGCGCAGACCGGGTGAGCGGTGGCTCCTTCGGGCGAGATGGCTCACGGTCCAGCTTCCAGCCTTGCCCTGAGGTCTCCCGTGAAGATGCGAGCGCATCGCTGTGTGTTATGACAGGCAAAAATCCTGCTGCGTGTGGCCAGCCGGAGTCTGCTGACTCGGTGAAAACCTGCTGCAGTCATTCCCTGGCCTCCCTTCTTTTCTTTTTTTTTTTTTTCCTTTTAGCTGCAAGAAGGCAGCTGATCGGTCTGTGGAGAGCTTTAGTCTGAACGCTTGAATAGATTTGTATATTATGGTTTCAAAATTGTTCTTAATTGGTGCAGATATTGAGTCTGCCAGATGTTGGACATCTTTTCCAGCAGAGACTTAACTGTTACTAAGGGTTGAACTGGAAATAATTGTTTTACCTCAGGATGGTATTTCATTTGGAAGATTAATAAAGTCCACTTGAAAAAGAGATTATCTTAAATTTGCTGCAGCTGGAAAGGACAAAGATTATCATTGTCAAAGGCCATGCGCGTCAAAACTAACTGGATCTCGTTTTTTTAAAGAAGGGAACTTAATAAAAATGTGCTTAAGATAAGCCCTGGAGGAATGTCTGAAAACTTTTAAAACTAAAATATCAGTGGTAACAAGATGCAAATGTTACGCGCAGATCCAATAAAAAACAAATATTTTTTTTATCCCTATAGAAGAATGTAACCAGCACGCTAGACTTCTGTCCGTGTTTCAATTGGTTACAGAGCTGGTAATAATGCAGCCTCTGTGTAAAGCCATGTATATATTTTTAATTCTGGTGTTTCTGCTTTTATTTTTATGTTTTAAAGGGGTAGTTATGTATCAATGTGGCTTTTCACTGAAACTTGGTGTTCCTTACCGCTTCCAAAGCAGCCACGGAGCCTGGTATTGGAGATTTTTGGATACTCCTTATAAGATGTGAAGTTTGATGTGAAATGCTTACTTTGGTGAAACCTGATACTGCGTCTGGAAAACACTCTTTTATTTGCAGTGGGAGGACATGAGTTTTCTCTCTGAAGAATGAATAAAATTGTCTAACGTGAGAAAGCTTGGCTGTATAACAAATATCCATGCCTTATAATTGTTGGTTGGAAAGTTGTACTGCTTGGAGCTGTGCAAATTAAGTGCTATAAGAATAAAGTTTGTTTGGGTGTCAGACGTTTTTCTTTAAATGATGCCCTCTTTGCTTCTTAAAATGCTGCTGCAAAGACGTGCATTTGCAATACATGTGAATATCTGGAGCACTCTAACAAATCTCTGATTGATTTTTTTCCCCGCTATAGCTGGACACTGGGACTTCTGGGTTGTAGTAATGTAGGAGAAGGTTGGGAAGGAGAGGGGACGTTTCCCTTTGATCCTGCTTTCGAACGGTGCTCCATGGTGGGATTGGGGCTGTACTTTGTTAAATATTTAAGTGGATAAATGTGTGTGTGTGCCATACTTAAACTGGGTTGTAATGGGAGCAAGCAGGGAGGGCTGGGGTGTGTTATGACTGCTTTGAGATAGCTGCCTTAGCTGTGCAAATTAGCTATTTATTCAGCACTTTATCTTTCGCTAACTATTAACTCTGAATTCTAATTAAAATAATGAATTCGCAGGTAAACTAGATTGAATGTGACTGAGAGAAAAAATCACCACCTCGTGTTGTGGTTAGAGTTTCAGAGAAACTTGGGCCAGGATCTCTGCCCCGTTCTTCAAAGAACAGCTTCCTCTGTTGCAAGAGGACTTTCTGTGTATATTTTGAATTTACCTTTTGATTCCTCCTGTGACTCATGGTGGGAAGTTTCGGACTTTCTGAAGGCACAAAAACAGACTTCCAAAGCACAGCTTAAGCGTTGAGCAGGTCTGGGAGCAAACGCCCCCCCAAAACCTCTGATCTTAAACCCAAGTAATCTCTGAAGATCCTGGCAATTTGGGGCTGAGGTGAAAACAAACACAGAAACAAGTTATTTCTAGCTCTTCATCATCTGTAATCATCGGCTTTCCTTGCAGTAATGCAGTTTGAGTGCTGGTTGTAGCTAAAGAAAGCACTGAACCCACGTACAGCTCAACAGCGGCTTTTTTGTGGTTAAGGTTTTGTGGTGATGCTCTGCCAGGTCTTACGCCGGCTTCCTGCGTATTCTTTGCTGTGACTAAGTTTTTATTTATTTTTTTTTTAGTTTGCTAGAAGTATTCACAGGATGTTGTTCTTTATGGTTGAAGTCTTCATCTTAATGTTTAAGACCGGCCTTTTTGTTTGTACAAGAAGGGAAGAGATTTCTTCCAGCGTGGTCTTTAAAAATAGTTAAAAACTTCACAGTGTATCTGTACACCGCTTAGTCTAACTGAACCTCTCCCGCAGCCTTGTGACCAGTCTGAACTCCAAGATTATCTTGTTCCCAGAACCCTGAACTAATAAGTGATAATAAAAGGTAATAAATGGGACAAGACTGATTTTGCTTCGTAAACAAAGCACAGGGAAATCGTATAGTGCAGAGCTGTGCTTTTAAACCACTTTTCAAACTGCTTTCTGCTCTACCCCACCACACGTCTGGCTTCTGTAGGGTATTTTCTACATTTTACTGTCTCCAGTTGCATTGCGTATGAGCGCTCTCCGGCTGCCTTCACGTGCTGGTGTTATCCTGGGCACGTTTTTCTCAAGTTTCTACGCGTGTACCTCCCACCTTCGCATCTGAAGTGCAGGAACACATCGCTACTTTGTCACATGTTTAACATAGGGGAGAAAAATAAGATCGTCATAGTACGGTGATAGCTTAGACGTTCTGATAGATTACTGAATTTCAAATAGATTGTTAAAATGCCTTAATTTGGGGTTAAAGGTAAATGACTGCAGTTAATGACCTAGAGATGCCTGTGCCTGCTGATTAAGGAGTCATTTAGGAGGGTGGGATTTAGTTTTGATGCCAAAGAAATAAATAACGTGTATGGTGTTTCATGATCCCTGGCTGTTGCCTACTCTAGAAACAGTTCTTACCAGATCTTCCTGCTTCAAAGTAGGCTTGAGAAAAGCCAAGGTGATAGGCCAGTGCCTGCTAGTATGTTACCTGCATTGCATGGGTCGTGCTAGGTGCTTGTGAAAATGTCACGACGATTTGGTGACTTTTCCTAGTTTCTGTTGCAGAAAGTGGCAGCTGGGAGGCATGTAAGTTCACCATGATTGGCTTAACAAGGTGCTGAGTTTCAAAAGCCTTTAAAAAATGAAATTATTAGCATTTGTTTAAAAAAACCTCACCTTAAAACATGTGGGAATCTTTCTCTTCTGTTTCCTTTGCGGTGGGTGGTGTTGATCCATGTACAAAAATGACATCAGCTCTGCCTCTGGATCGACTTCAATAACGAGAGCATCAAGAGAGCTGGGAGAGAATGGTGCTCTGTGCCCATTAATGATGCGTCCTGCTTGTTAGTGACACAGAACACGGCCTGGTGGCTGTGTGAAAGCGAATCACAGATGATGCGTTTCTGCAGCCTTTTGTTCAAGCAGTTCCACACTCTAACTCATCTACACGTGACTCGATGGTTACCGGACTCAATTTGGAAGCATTCTGCTGGACTCCATGTATCCCGCTTCCCCCAAAAGACTGTTAATTTGAATCCCCTTCCAAGTAGATTCTGGGACTGAACCTAGTCACGTCTGCTTTCTGTGTCATGCCTTCAAAAATAAGCCCACTGCTGCATTTTGGAGCCTGTTCTCACTGCAGAAATGTTCAGTTCTCCCTTTTTTGGCTTTTTCTCTCTGGAAGCCACCAACGTGCATGGCTTTAGAGAAGGATTTTAGCTGTGTGTGATCAAATGCATGGCTTGCGTTGCTGTTCTTGGTAATGGGGCTCCACGTTTAATCTTCAATCTGATGGTAATTTCAGGGGTTTTATTCTGAATTTCCACTGAAATAAAATGGAAAACAAAACTTGGTGTTAGAGCCTGAGCCTTAATTCCATGTAACTTCACGGATCTCTTGGTGTAATGGAGAAGCCAATATTTTGATTTACCAATCTTAACTGGCTTCATGAATCTGAATAGAAACTCCAAAGCCTATGTAAACTTCAGATAATGTTCTGTATTGTAGGGTTATCACACACAGGTGTGCCACTGTGTTACAAACCCAGTTTTGTTTGCTTTAAAAGGTATGGGGGTTTTGTGTATGTAAGCGGAGATCAACATTGCTTGAAAGACATGACAGTTCACAGATCCTGTACTAAAAGGAGCAATTCCAGGGAAGAATTAACTTAATCCTCTTCATGTGGGCAAGAAAACTTATTAATTTACAGTGGCTCATTAACATATAGTACCGAGATGTTGAAGGAAGTGATGCTGTATAATAGGACTGGATCCCCCTTTGCCCTTAAATACAGTAGATGTGTTTAGTCTATGCAGTGACTTTTGCTGGAGTTGGAGATCAAAGGGATCCTGGCTGAGTATTTATTCCAAATCAGTGGTTTCAATGGAAAAATGTATTTCTGTGTGTGGATTCTTACAGGTAAAATTTGTCTGCATGTCTCTAAGGGGAGAAAAATATAACTATGTCTTTTTTTTTTTTTTAAATGAATCTTTCTCTGATACAGAGAACAGAATTTAGATTTGGCAGGCCCATGGCTGTTCAATCATAGCAGTCAAGTCCTGACAAGGCAAATCTAGGTTAACAAAAATACTAGGTGTTGGTGTAATTTCACATCGTTCTGTAGAATGGCATGGGTGCGTTAATATTGAATCACGATGGGAACATTTGAAGGGTTCAAAAAGGTATTACCACTAAAACTGCTACAAGAAAATTCCTTCTTTGCAGGTATGAAAAAAAATCTTTATTTCCCCCTCTAGCTTTTTCAGTAAGGCATTAACCATATGCCATTGGGCAGTCTGGATTCTGTTCCTAGATCTTCTACTGATTTTTTTCCCCAAGTGACTATACCAGCATCACCTCACCTTTGCCTGTTTCTGTCATCCATGTGATTTTGACACCACCCCCCCCCCCTCGCTTTTTTCTTTTTCTTTAAAGAAAGGGAGAAAAAGGTAGTGCAAAGCACTTAAGAACTCCTTAATGCCCTGGAAAATGTTTTTCCACTAATCTGTATTCTTAACCAGAGCGTAGAACTGCCGGTTGTCAGTGGGAGACCAGCTTTTCTTGTTAGAAGGGACAAAGTGACCCTGGGAATGAAGTCCCACTTGCAGAGACGCTGTATAGAATTTTATCCTTTCAAGAATGGCTATGGGACGTAAGCAAGCTCATTGTGTGATAACTATCCCCGAAGGACAGCAAGCTCCTGGTGGTAGCTTGTGATGAATCTGCAAACAAACCCATTTTCCTTCAGAGCTTGTCTTCCCCTTTTGGGCATTAGATCCTTCTGTCCATTTATATGCAACATAGTCAGACTCTCCCCTGCAACCTTTCAATGGCTGGAGGGAATTTGCGGTCTTCTCTACTTGTTATTTCGTGTAGGGGATCGTAGGAACCTTTTCAGTGGTCATGTCAAGGTGGGCTGCGTTGCTGGGGGTGCTGGGAACTGGGGGTGGAGGCACTGAACTAACGTGGTTTTGGGATAGCCCTCACAGAGGTCTCATCCTCTCTCCAAATGGACAGCTGGTCTCTGCTTTCTCTGGCATTCAGTGCAGCGTTAATTACTGTTTGATTTTCCTCCTCTAAAATCCACAAGGAGATACGTCTCCAGACCCGTGGGCAGGGATTTATTCCCCATGGTTCTCTCCTGGAGTGGGCTTTGATTTAGGGAGGGTTTTGGGTCCATGACTCAGCCCAATTCTCCTGTAATTGTAGGGCAGTCGAAAGGCAGGGGAATGAGGTCACCGTCGCTCTCTTCCTTTTCACTGGCCTTTTCCGTTAAAACCAACGTTGTCCAGGAACTCTTCTGCTGTCCATCTCCTCCCCTGCGTGAAGAGCGCAGGGTGCCACTGTCAGTAGTTTATCCTCCCCCCGGCTAATAACGACCTGCAGTGTTTCACCCTGCCTTAAAATTGGATTTGATTTGTGAAAACTTAACAGCTCCACCTCGCTCTGCGGCGGGAGGCAAACCCAGCTTACTGCCTTCCAGAGACTAGATGTGAGGCTTCTGTGGGCCTGGGACCAGGATCTCGGAGGGCGTTGCAGTCCGGGCCAGTGTTTGTTCCTCAAGGCTTTTCTCATTGTTTGCCTGTGAATTCAAGTACTAAACAATTACGTTCTTGGGAATTTATGCAACTGAGACAGCAAAAACAACCATTATGTTTGTGTGAATTTGACTGATTTGCCTTTGTACAAGTATTTAAAAATGTCCAATCTGGAATTTTATAACCTCTTAGCTGTCATCTTTATTAATTTGTTTCCATCTAAATGGCATAGTACCGTGGTTTAACGGTAATTCTGTAAAGGCTAGTCACCATAATTAACTAGGAATACTAAACTATATTAATCTGCCCATTGTACCAGAAGTGATTAAAGCAGCTTAAACAGAGTGAGCATTCTTACATTTCTGGAGGACCATGCGAGAGTACTGTGTATTTCCTGAAGTGTCGTAGGAGCCTTTGAAAAGCAGTTTGTTCCTTACCCTTTGTAATACTTGTGTTCTTAGAATCCTGATACTGCACATGAAAGCTGTGCTTAAAATATATTTACCTTTACAAAGGTAATAAAACTTAAAATGGAGATAAGATAATGGACATACAGGAGCACTGTTGGGAGACTTGGCTATGTACTAGCTGTGTATCCCACCTGCCTCCTGCAAGCAGGTAAGCATTATGTCATTTTAATAAACAGTTTCCATGATCTTTAATAGGTTCAGTAAAATACTTATTATTGGGGCAGAGATTAAGATGACTTCTACCTCTTGGTTTTGAGGCTGGTTCTTAAGGGATGTGGAGGAAGAGGGAGGGCAGATGGAGAGAAACCTAGAGACGAGGTAAGGAGAGCAGTGAGCGCTTAGGCTGCGCCTTGCTGCTGTTCTTGGCATTTCAGGCTGAAGAACTGCAGAAGTGGATGAAAACATTGCGGTAATACGTTCCAGCAGGATGTCTGCTTCCTTTCCACAGAAGGGTAATCCTGATCTGTTATCGCTTGGTCTTATCAGAGCCTTGCCGAATTAGTTGGAGGTGATAACAGCAGGGTGGTTACAGCACAGCTAGCGAAAGGAATGGCTATGTATAGAAAGTGTTTACTCATCACATCAGTAAGTCGAATGAAGACGTTTTATGAGAGAGGATGTTAAAATACCAGTGTTTTGAACTTGGTACAGGTTACATTCTAATGTAAGCTAAGCTAAGCTTAGCTAGTTGTACATTTAATTACATAGTTCAGTATTTCTTTACAGAAATGGAGCCGTTTTTTCCGGAAATGGATGATTTGCCCGAATACTGAAACCAAAGAAGATGGGACTGTGTGTTAGAGGAGGTGCAGTTTCTGTGTTAGTGGATTGCAGTAGGTGTTGAAAATGGTGCTGTCTCTGATCGTTTTGTGCTGTGCTGGTGACGTATTTCTTTTCTGTTAAGGTCACCAGCTAGCCCAAATGCAACACGTGCTATTTACTCTGATGTATTCCTGAAAGCAGTCCTTCAGAAAGGCTATCGGCGTAACTGGGATTGTTTTTCAGCTGTGGAAATGGGGCAGACAGCCTTGGTTTGCTCTCCAGAGTAATACTGGGCTTTGTGCTGGCTTTCTATGCAAACCCCTCTTCCCGAGAGATCTAGCTGGGGATCCGCTTGGTGGAACTCAACCTGAAGCCCACAAACTCGACGTGAGTGTAAATGTTCCAGTGCCAAAAACCTCTTGCTCCGTCTGGAGAGCAGGAGACCCACAGGGCAATGGCAACGCTCAAAACATCCAGGTTTTCCTCTTGGTAGCAGATTGCCATGAAGTCATAAGGCAGTTCTGAAAAGAAATAATCCTCACCCTACATGGGAAAAATTTCCTGTAGTTAAAGGCTGCATGATTACTTCTCTTAGAGCTGTGATGTAAGAATCTTCCGTGTAGTCATGTGCATCAGCTGAGATAATGCACTATTTTAACTTGGCAGCCTCCAAGCGGACATTCATGAAAGCTTTCATTAGGTGTTTATAGAAAATAGAAAGGAAATTCATGCCACAGAAGTTTGCCTGTACTTTCCGACAGCTTAGCGTTAGATCTTATTATGGCTTTAAATCTCTTCTGTAACTACTTGTCTCCTCCGCTGCCAGACTTTTGGCAAGGTGTCTTTATTTTGCTAAGAGTCCTTAGCAGCAGTAGGAGGCGAGAAATTACAAGTGAAATGTCCTGAGCACCATAAAAATACAAATGTATTTTTAAAATGGTGATGGTGTACATTAGAGCACGCTTCTATGACATCTTTTTAAAGCTGCTGCAAGGCTAGAACTACATAGAATTATACTCCTTTGTTACAGTGAGCGTTCTTGACTAGAAGTAGATTTCAAATCTGGCTTATTGTATGCTTTCTTTTTCTTATTATTTTTACTCCCACCCAAAAGCCCTCCTCCATATTAGTATTTTTATCAGCTCTTGGGGTGTCTCCTGCATTCTGGGGATAAAAAACAGGAAAGAGAACTGAGAGTTAGGGGCAAAAAAAAAGGAAGGGTGAGGGAAGGGGGTTGAAAAATATGCTTTCTTGTGCTGCTAAAGATTAGAGGGAGAGCCTTGAAAATCAGCTCAAGTCTCATGTGCTGGATTTTATGTAGGTGCTATGAAGCTCTTGGGCTGCCTGGCTTCCGAAACAAGTCATGTCAAAGTCTGACGTGGCCATTTGTGCCGGTAAGCCTTTTACTGATGTGTTAGCTTTATTAATGGGTTTTTTATATTACTCTTTTAAAATTGGTGTGCTGAAGTGGAGGTACAGAACTAAGAGCTTGAAGTGAGTGTGCTAGGGAGAAGAGAAACAGGATGGGATCCCCCTGCTTTAGAAACCACAATATATCAAGGGCAGATCACTAGTTAAATTTTTAGCACAGAGGATAGGGGTGATTTGGTGGTAGGCTGCAGAAAGTTTTTATTTATTACAAATATTTGCTTAACACTACTTAGTGTGCAGTTTACAATGGTGTGATGTTTTTCTAAAGTACACGTTAGTATTTTTGCATCTTAGCAAACTATTAAAACTGTATTGAAGGCCTGGAATAAGATTGATTTTTTTAATTATTATTAAGTTATTTTATTTTAAGCCAGTGAAGCTTCAGATTCTGGGATAGGCTTGCTGGTGCCTATCTTCTGCTGTTTAAATACATTTGATTAAAATAAGAGCATTAAGCAATTTTTAAGTTTCCCTAAACAATGGATGGATTTTTCTGTGATTATTACATGAGTCAGTTATAATAATCCCTTTTCATTGTGCAGTTTCGCTGCTGAAACTGAGCACTGAAGTATTGTTGGTAACTCCCTTATAAACAACCCAACTTCCAATTTGCAGAAGACATTTTTTTTTCTCCCTCTGTTCTGTCCTCCTGTAGCCTGTATTTATTTCAGTAATGATGGGAGTGCTGGAGATGAGCTGTCCAGAGGCATCACATGGCTTTACTGGGGCAGCGGGATAATAGCGTGCTGTGTTCCGCAGCTTGGGCTCCTCGTGCAGACTCCCCTTTGTCTGCGCAGGGTCCCTGAAAGCTTGTTTTGACCTTTTCAGCGCGGGAGACGGCAATTCTACAAGTTTCTCACATTAACACTTGTACTGCGCTATTTCTGTATGTTGACCGAAAGAATCTGAGATGATGAACAGTCTATGCAATAATTGCAATGTGTTTTTTAAAAGCACTGGATGGGCTACTGTTTCCTGCCCTGCTATTGCAGGGTTAGAAAAAAAACTACTTCAAGATGTGCAACTTCTGCTTCTCATTTGTTCAGAGATGCTTGTATGTGTCTGTCAGACCCACATAATGAAATTTAACCCCCCCCCCCGCCATACCATAGGTGGGTAGATAAACATAGAGCAGTTTCGCAGGAGGAGCAGAGAATACTGGGCAGCTTTTTGACTTTTGCAGGGAGTAAACCAAAAAAAATATATATATTGTCTGAAGTTGGTACTTTCCTTCAGGCTAATAGTTTCTGTTCTGTTCTTTTTCCTTAAGTTTTATAGCATCTGTCACTGTATTTCGGTAATAGTTTCTTCAAAGAGAATGGTGGAGTAGTGAGTTTATTTGGATGAATTTCACAGCAGTTTTATATATACGCTTGTGCCAAAGTGTTAGAGCAAAACACCTGAATGTTTGACATACTAAATACCATAAAATTGCAGCTCGTTGATAGGCAGAGTTGTAAAATAAATGTATATACACGATCGGCTGTATTTAATGCATGTTTGTAGTACTTATGTTTGCTAGAGATTTCCTTACATGGGAATTCAGTATTTGATAATTAACTTGTAGCTAGCAGCACTATACCACCACGTAATCCTGTGCTTTTCAGATTACCTGTTTCAAAATGAGTCAGAGTAATTACTTTATCTGCAGTTACAACAACAGTTTTACAGGAATGTAATGTTCTTTGCCTTGGCTGTTTCATAAGCTGTGCTTGCAGTTGTCTTCTGCAGACCTAGGGTACGCCGAGCTCTTTTGTCGGCTTCAGTGGCAAATGAGATAAGGGTTTGCTATATTAATGTATAGAAATGAGCGTAGTGTTGCTATTTTCTAGAAGGCAGTTTGATTGGACAGAACTGACATGAGCATGGACTCGGCTATGAGCTAAATTGAGAGTATGGTGCAATGGCTTTTGAGACCACTGGTCTGATCTCTATAGAAAGGGGATTTCTTCCCAATTGTGTTAGTTGCTCACGTTCTCCTGTTCCTTTTTGTTTTGTGCCTGTGCCGGTCGGTGGGTTGCTGGCACAATGGATGCCCGTCAGCACCAGGAGACCCGTCAGAGGGAAATAAGAATAGGAGCATGGGAAACAGCCTTGGAAAAACGATGCTGTCCTCCAATGTAGTGAAATCAGGATGTGCCTGCCATCTTAAATTTCCTTTATATTATTAATAGAAATATAGAGAGAGAGAGAGAAAGGAAGAAAAATAAGCGGATATACCTACAAAATAGGGGAAATGCCTTGGACTTAATTAGTACAAGAGGAAGAGAACTGAGAATTTGAGCATTGTCCTGGGAAGGCTGGTGTAGTAGCTACCTAGGCTACGATAAAATATTCACAAAGATGACTTAATTCTGTACAGTTGAGCTAAAAAGAAGCCCGAAATGCAGTGCTCTGATTCTCATCTTGCCAAAAGTGTCATGCTATATTGATCAATGTCAAATGGGTGTTTGGGTCTAAATCTTATCAGATGTTTCGTAGTTAGACCTAATCATATTTACTATGCCATGCGTGGGCTGTATCATATTCCTGGAATCAGAGCCGACTTGTCAAACAAACTGTCTGTCTGACATTTCCTTTCAGAATAAAATGTTGCTGTAGGTACCTTGGAGGCACAGAGATGTGGCGCTGGAAGGTCCCGCTCCCCGGCAGTCTGCCGAATTCAGACTAACTGCAGAAATAGTGTCCTGTTGGCGTGGGGGATAGCAGTTGCCTGTCTTAGTGCCAAAAAGCAGCTTGCTCGAAGTAGATACCCTAGCTTATTTATTTATTTTGCAGCTCACATGTCTATGATGTGTTTCTGATAGCTGCAAGGCTGTCTCGATAAAACTAAGGGCTGATCTTGGTAACTGGAAGTTTAAAGTTCTTCACAACATTTCCCTTTCGCAGTGGGAACTTCCTAGAGGTAGGCTTTTGAGTGGTTCCTCTTCTCTGGATTGTGCATTTTCCTCCTCCCCACTTCTTAAGTCTCTGCCTACTCTTGAGCTATCGGTATTTTTCTAATTGTAGACTGTTTTGTCCTTACCTTGCTCTCTTGGCTGCTTTTCCTTTATTGCACAACCCTTAACCCCCCCAAAGCAAGCCCACAGTCCAAACTCGCAGGCCTTGCAGTCGCCCGAGTAGCTTTTTTCACAAGGCTCTTTTGTTAGGAGCGGTTCTGGGCTAGCTTGGGTCGCCGCTGAGCTCACTGGCGAATGGAAGGCAGGCAATCCCTGCTTTCTCACGTTACTGAACAAATCCCTCGCCCCTTCCCTGGGGTCTGCTATACCTAGCGAAAAAACTGCATTTTCAGCTGTCAAAAGCTGCAATAGATCCACACTGCAGAATTATTTGTTCATGCTTAAGAGACGTATATTTGTTCAGGGGTTGTAAACACTGTCATGAAGATTTTGACAGGAGTGAAAAATGAATTTAAGTTGCTGGTGGTGAGGGGAATACAACTAGCATTAATTCTGCCTGTGAGACTTTGCTGCAGTCTGTCAGTGCCCACTGCTCTGTGCTGAGAAGTAAATGCAGCTTGAGCTATTATTTCTTGTGTTTGTGGTTGCTGGGACAGGTTGGGCACAAATTTGGAAATCCATCTGGATGCACTGGCCAACATAAGAGGAGGATACAGAAAGCAGTGTTTAGTTTGCCTTATGTTAGTTATGATATTGTGAGTTAGACCGTAAGCCGCGCTCTGACAGCTCGCAATCTGATGGCGTCTTATCAGCCGGAACAGTTTATGACTTACCAGAAGTCATTTCTCTGCAGGCTGCAGGAAGCGGTTGTGTTCCTGTGATGAGCACGATGGTTTTAAGGTGTGGAGGACACTAGTGATAAAATGTGATTTTAATTATACTCTGATACTAGAGTATGGATACTTTATAAATAAAGATTGACTAGACAGAGGCCTTTGTGGTTTTGCTCGTTAAAGCGTAAAAGCTCTGTTCCTCCAAAGCAGTTATGATTTCCATATGCCCGAGATGAACAGGAGTAGCAGAAGAACTGTGCTGAAATGTAAAGATGCTGGGAGCTTGCATGAAGCACTAAAAAGAATTACCTTACCTGATCAGGCTCGTTTCAGGAGGGTGTACTTCTTGCCATTGCTGGTAGGAGTTGCGGTTCTGAACACTTTCTCACAGGTTTAACCAGCTAATATTTAACATCATTTGCAGGTCAGTGATATGCAGATTTGGGTTATGTTGTCATGGGCCTCATCTTTCTCTTCAGGAAAATAGGAAATGGGTTTAGAGAAGCGAAGAGGGAGCAGTATGTGGGGAAAGAGGCAGCTGTACAAAACTTTTCTTTCCAATGAAAGTAACTTATCTACTTGCAGAAGTTCTTCTGGAGTCTGTCCTGCAGAATGGCGTAGAAACCAAGATGCTGATGAGGGAAAACACAAGGGAAAAACATATATATATATATATACAGATATATATACAACATATAAACACAAAGGAAAAGGAAAGACTTCTTTGTGTGGCAGTTGTTCAGTTCAGAGCTCCAGCACACCCGTGTTCTGAAAGCAAGCTCGAAGTTCTTCAGTGCAGAGCAGTTAGAGAGTCGGGGAAGAGGGTTCTGTGAATGTGGCCCTACTTGGTGTGAAAGCTGAGCCACAGTGAGCTGCATGGCTTTATCTATTTTACCCTGGTTCTCAATCTACCTACAGTGAAAAAATAATTATTTCTCTTAAGGCAGCAGTATGTCAAGTGAATTTGTTACAATGTGATGTGGAAATAGATTACCAACATTAATAGCCTTGGATGCACTGGCAAGTGGAAGACTTCCAAGGATATTTCTTCTTCACTTGGTTGGCTATGAGACTGAAAATAACTGAAATTTATAATTGGCACTTTTCTTTTGCAAGGACGGGAGATCTTTTAGGTGCCTTCTCTGTCAGGAAGTTGTATAAAATGTTGTGAAAGCAGCCTTACCCGCTGTGTTAGACCTTTTTTAAATATGTATCTTGTGTCTTTCTTAATGGACTTCTGTGTTTAGGGCTGAGTGCAAGTACAAAAGGAGAGGTCCAAAGCTTATCCAAGTATTAAAAGGCACCTTAGATTTAAAACTGGCCTTTATTTAGTGGAGTGTTGTTTGCAAGAGTAAGTCATGCAGGAGTGGATGACTTGGTAGCTGTGTGGCTTGAAATGTGTTTAATGTTGCTGTGAATATTGCACAATTGTATGTGGATTCTCCTAATGTATTAAAAGCACCATAATTTTCTTTATAAAGGAATGCAGGCATGGCTGTTGCTTCTACTTGAAGTTGTTGAACTCTTGTGACATTATGCATGGCTTTTGTTTAAACACCTCGTGTGGTCAGGAACAAAACACAAATGAACTTGCAGATGATTTTTATTGTGGTTCCAGTAACAGGCTGGAGCATCTTTTCAGGTCTATGTAATCAGGAGGCATAATTATGCAATGTTTTTCTGTATAGTAAGTTCTTTTACTAATTCTTTTCTCAAGCATTTGCTGTTGTTCAAAGGCCTGTATGCTATTTTAAGTAGAGCACAAGTCTAGAATAGGGCTTTAATATTAACCCTGCCTTTAAAACTCAGGGGTTTCGTTATAACAGTGCAAAGGGTGTAAGTTCTGCTATGCAATGAATTTGCCTGTATCATCTAAACCATTGCTACAGGTCCAAGGATACAGACTCCTCCGTTGCTCTGACGTTTGGGAAATTCGATGCTGCCATTGCCGACTTCTAGCAAAGAGATTCTGTGGAAGGGATGTTTCTTGCCTGTTGTAAGGAACAGATGACTTCATTCAAGAGTGCTGCTGCCATTGTGTTACAGCCAGGCTTTAATGGAATCAGACGTTCACATTAAATTAATACGTTTTACATGGAGCCCATCAGCTAACATTTAATTTGCTTCAATAAGAAGTCAGGGCATGTGGGATCAAAATGGTCTGTGCTTGGGATAATCTGGAAGAATCCCTATATTACAGCATCTGAAAAAATGCTCACTTAAACAAGAGGTAGCATTTGTGAATAAGCTAATTGCCTAATGCAGCCTTATACCTAATGTAGTGCAAAACTAAGACTGGATAGGGAAATGATCTCTTAAGCAAGGATTCTAAAAGCAGAGAGAATGGTGCATTGCTGCTTTTTTATTTCTTAACAAAATAAGGAAGGCTTCGTAGAGGGTTTTTTAAAATGAAATCCATCTTGCGTGGTCCAGTTCTTTCAAGCTAATGAAAAGATGCAGACAATTATTGTATTTACAATCCCAAGCTGCAGCCTTGTAAGGGGAACGGTTTACTGAGATTGCAGATGTAGGGTCTTCTCTCAATTAAGAAACGCCGTTGCAAATGGTTACATAGAGACTGACACTGCAGCAGAATTTTAATATCATGAAGGTTTCTCTGCATCTGTCCAGAAAGTCTTGAACGTGATGCTTTCTTATCCCAAACTACAGCAGTATGTTTCTCTCAAACATCATGCCCTGCCCAAATTTCTGTCTTGGCAGATTACAGGCTTAGGCTGTGGATCCTTTTCTGTGGGAACAGAAGTTTGTACATTTGATGGGCCGTTAAGTCAATTCGAATGAAATCAGTGTATAATAACCAGAGTTATAAACTGTAATGTTGATAGTTATTATCTAGGTGTTGGAGAGGGGATTAGTGGGCATGTTACTACAGACCCACAGTGAGAGGCGGTGTGTAATGACCATGAGTAATGCGAAATGATTAAATCGGTTAGGCTTGAGCATGTTAAGTGTTAAATCTCATGCCAGCACTGGTGAGCTGTGCAGTACGCCTTGCCGTTTGGAGTTCCTGTAAACAACGTATGGGCGTCAAAGATCCCAACGCGCAAAAGAACAGGCAGTGCTGCCGCAAAGGAACGGGAGCACAAAGACATGTCTCTGACCTGTGATGGCAGAGCACAAACCCTCCCGGGCAGTGCCGGAGCCGTAATTACATGGTCCTGTTATAGCATGGGTGTTTTCCTCCATCTTCATGCAGGTGTGGGACATCAGAGAATATACCATCTTAGATGCTTTGTATCCAACAGATCAGCAAGGCTGGGTGGATCTCATGCCAAAAATGGCATAGTGGTGTCTTATTGTGCAAGTAAAAGCAATTATGCTGTTCTCTGAAGTAGCATCAATGGTTCAGCCATTCGGTAGAATCACAGAATGGTTCGAGTTGGAAGGGACCTCGAAGATCATCCAGTTCCAACCACCCGCCACGGGCAGGGATACCTCCCACTAGACCAGGTCGCTCAAAGCTCCATCCAACATGGCCAGTGGGTTTATGTTTTCAGGAATCATTAGCTGTTAATATTTTCGTGAGCGCTTTATAGTCATTGTTCAAAATAACACTGTTGTTTCCTGTTGTGGACTTCAGCACTCAAGAGCTATTTGGTTTCCCTTTCTGTTACTGCTCTCCTCCCTATAAACTGATGGGAAGACACTCCAACAATAACGAAACAGTGAAAAGCTTCAGAATCAGTACTGAAAGAATGGCAGGGGAAAAACTTAGACCACTGTAAATGTTTTCTGTTGTTCTATTCCTGTTTGGTAGTATAAAACTACCAGGAAGAAGGGTCTTGTCTTCCTAAAGAGTTTTTCTTAATGGAAAAAACGTATTGTCGTTAAATATTATTGGAGGAATATTTGCTTCCTTGATGGGGGGGATATTTCTAATGAAAGAAATGCAGTTGATACTGTCAGGCATCATTAACTATCAGCTGGTCTACTTGTGCCTTTCTGCCTTGAGCAAAAACATATTTAAACCAGTAGGTTTATATCAGACATATTTTGTAAGCACATTGTTTGTTGTCTGAGTAATACTGTACTCTCCTCTAAAAATCCTGGGGTTTTGAAAGAAAATTATGGAACAATTTTTGGGAAGGCAAACTTCTCAAAAACTAACTTTCTGTTCTGAAGAGGCCTTGTGAATCTGCCCCAATAGGCAATTCCCTTCACTGCTCTGTATTCCTAAACTTGCCTTGATGGTGCTGGGAGAGAAGAAAGGAAGATGTTTGTGTTCCTTGATGCAGGTATTCAGGGAGTGGGAAAGTGGTTTGAAGCTTGTTGTGTCAACATAGACTGCTCAGTTTAATTTCATGAACGTTAAGGCTTCAAAACTTAGAGAAGCTTTTAAGGGACATTATCCAGTTCTTGAGATGTCTCCATGGGCTTTCTTGGGTGTAGGAGAAGGTGTTAGTATCGGTGAACTGGTAGCTACTCTTCCAATTTCAAAGGAAACACAGAAGTTTGTGGTGTGACTCAGCTTTACAAGAACAGTGCTTTGAGCAATGTTAATCCTAGCTGACTATTCATGTGTGTTGTTTGTCTAATATCCTTGTAATGTAGCTATTCCCGTTAAAGAAAGCCAGCATCCTTTGTTCTGCTCTAAGCTACGTAAGACGTGACTGCAGAAGTAGTTTGGGGCCTGAAGCTGCAGTGACTGAATGCCACTGGAATGTAATGTGTCACATCTGGTAAAAGGGGAATAGATCCATAGCTTCTAAAATTCAGACTAGCCCTTTATTTGGGGGGGTTGGGTAGGTGGTGGTTGGAACTAAAACAGCCTTAGAAGGTGGGAAAGAAGGAAAAAAGCTTGGTTAGATTTGAAATGCATATTGCTGATTTTTTTTTTTTTTTAAAGAAATAACTGAAATAATAAGAAGCCCTGAAGTCTGGTAGATTTAGATGGCAACATTTGCCTTTCTGGGTCAGAAAAAAGATATATATTTTTTGATACAGCTGGAAATCTTAGCAATTGGTGTATCTGAGCCAAGAATTAAGTGTATTTGAGAGCAGCAGGAGCAGCTGGCTAGATAATATCCTGCAGCAAATATGTGAAGACTGCTGTTTTTCCAGCCAGTAGTGTGTCCAGCCATTTCCCTTTTGGGTATTGCAGTCCTCGTTGTTCCTGCTGCTGCTTCTCCTGTGGTTATCCAGCAAAGGAGTTACCTGTCTGCTCTGCTTATACTGCGGAGGTGGTTAATCAGGTGGTGTTTCCCTCTTCCTGGAGATGAGGGGAGCACCAGGCTTTGGTCCCTTCATCAGCTCTTTAGTCTGCACATGCAAGCGGTGTCACCGGTTCTGTTTGCTAAGGAGAAGAGGGCATCCGCAGCCTGCTGCGATTAAGACTTGTGGAATTACCGTCTTCTGCTTTTCGATGGTAAAACTGAAGAGAAAAAATATTGATTGCTGGGAGAATAATTTAGAGCACGTTGAATATTAAAGACATCAGAACCATAGTTAGCATCTTCTCAGTGGCGTGCTGACTCCTTGCTGCTGCATTTGTTGGAGTGTGTAGTAGCGCAGCTGCCAAGGTCCCTTTTAAAGTCTTGTGTGTTACAGCAAATGCAGGATGATCATATGAATGAGCAATCTTTCTATTGTCTCACTTCCCTGGAAGTTTAAATGGCAAATTAATCCCCTGCTCCGTTGTCATCCTCTACCTTCCCATCCCTCTCCTTCCTCTCTTTGCTACAAATAGTCTCCTGAGGTTTAAGAGTGAGGAGAAAGTAAGATTGGCATTTTTAGCTGTTAAATGAGGTTAATCAGCTTGGTAGTGGGTGGGAGAAATGTGCTCTGAGGTTAAGAATGTGATATTAATGGTTAGCAGGACCCTTATTATCAATCCAGTGTAAATTTCCTTCTGTTAGGTGTGATCTTTTTTGTTAAAAATTACCTGATTGTTTTATTGTTCCCATAATTAAGAGAAACACAGAAATTGTGGGGAGGGTGTGTATGCGTGTAAAAGAAGGCATCCTTTTCCTCTTCTCTTGAAGACACAGTCTTGAGTTCGACAGAAGGGAATTAGGTCTGTAAATCACTGTTTGGCAAAATGCACTTTAACTGGCACAAAGAGAAGAAATGGAACTACTGGAATTTCTGCAGGATGAGGAAGGTTAGTCTGAGCAGACTTGGAGATGTGTAATTTTGGCAGCTGGCCAGAATGGCTGAACTGCTGGGGAAGAATGCTAATAATTTTTGCTAGCTTTTGGCATCGACAGTAAAAATATGCTTATACATTTTGCCAAAAATACATCTCTCTCTTGCAGAAGGCATAGTGCACTGTGGGGATGCAAATATGCAGCAAGATAACCTGAATATAGCCAGCGTTCCTCGCTTCAACAGCTAAAACCTTGAGAAGCAGCATATCAATTTTTGCAATGTCTGCTTGACTTCCATCCATAAATGACAGCCTGCTGGCAGAAAGACCAGGAGGAATGATTAAAGCCATGCAATGCTCCCTCTGTAACAGAAGGAGACCATCTTACAGATTGTGAATATAATTGACTGCTTTAATTAATTTCACCTTCTTGACTTTAATATTAAAATCTGAAAAACAAAGTTACTGTTTTTGTAGAAACGTTCGTGGAATTAGTAGTCAAAAGCCAAACAGGATATGGAAATACGAGCTAAAACATTTGATGACAAATGCAAATTTCAGCCTAAATATTTTACTCTGCTTGGCAGGAAATCGTTGCTGGTAAAACGATGCACAACAAGTCTTCCTGTGTAGATCAAACTTCAGCTGTACAACGCATGCCGTTGTGTTGGCTATTCCTGCAGCACAATAGCAGGAAAGAGGGGCTGTAGCCAGCATGTCATCTTGGCACTGCGCTCGCTCGTCAGAGCTGCTGCTGCATTAAGACGTAACCCGTTCAGGTGCCGCTGATCGTGCCTGAAGACAGCAAACTGCAGTAGCGCTGTGCCTCCTGCGTGCTTTCCTGCTGAAACGGTCCGCCCTGGCTTCCATTTCAGATGGGATTCAATTTGCACTTTGCGTGCAGAGATGTATCGAGTAGCATCGTGATTGTGTATGCATCAAATCAGCTACCTCAATGGGAATATCCCGCAATCTAGCCATCACCAGATTTCTTTGTGGATTTGAAAATGGCATGAAATGATGCATTTTTGCAGATTTTTGCCATGTATTTTCAAGAATGCTTTGATTTAATAGATTTCTGGGCTTTTCTGGGCTTTTTTTCTGGGTTTGCCATTTTCAGCTAAGCTATAAAAAGTGTTGAAGTGGCAACAGAAGTTATCATGGTGGTACTCAGGGATTACGTTCACAGGATTGTTTTTAATCATGTGGTATCCAAAGTTTCTTTTCCAGGGGTGTAATTCCTGGTATTACAATAGACTGGGCAAGTCTCGTGTGGCACTACTGCCCATTCCAAGAGAATGGCACACATGTTGCTTTCTCCCTCGCTCCCCCTGGACTCAGACCATATCCATGTGTGTATGAATGTGTATCGTCATGTTTTCAAGAGTCTTAGCTTTCGAATTAGGATTATAAAATACTGGGTTTTGATCTTTAAAGGGTTTCGGTGCTTAAAGAGAACAACCGCCGGATATTTCTACACTTAATCCACCAACGAATTCAAACATAACAATGCTTGTAGTATGAGGTTTAATTATACAGTTTGTAACAGTAATTTCTCTTCTTCTATCCTTTTGGTACTGCAGCAGCAGTGCCTGTGTATACCCTGCATTCAAGGATGCTTCCCTGAGTGCTCTGCTTGCAGCTGTAGTGCGGGAAAATGACTGGGGCATGTAGATTATTGAGGATTTTGATGTAGAAGGCCCATAAGCCCATTAATTGGACCAAACAGATAAATAGTAAGACTGCTGATCCAGATAACTTGCCTTCAACTGATTATATTTTTTTTTTTGCACTGAAGATTTGCCACCTTATTTGCAACCAAATATTGCATAGGAGAGCAGGAGGAGTACTGATCCCAATGGAAGTGGATTGAGCTTTTATTCTCTTATAGCCTTACGTTACTGCTTTGACGGTGTACAACTGAGGGAGACTATCTGCTTTACATTTCAAACTGTCATCATCTTACAGCTATCAGAAGACTTGTGATTTTTTTGGGGGGAAAAAAAAATTACTTTTCTCCATAGTTAACGCTTCGCCTGCAAATCTTGTCTTTCAGATGGGAAGAGGAACTGACGAGAAGAATGAGCCTGGAATCTATGGTAGAAACCTTGCGAGAGGTAAGTTTTGAATAGTACGTATTGAAAGGTACGGGTTTTCTCTGCAGCTTTTATTATGCTAGCAATTACTTGAACTTGTTTAATTAAAACCCATTCTTCTAGCTAGAGCAGCTGTGTTGCTGTTTACTAGAGAATAGTGTCAGTGTCTGGAAGCTGAAGCAGGAAGGTGCTGGAGTGCCTGGCAAAGTGAAATGCGGGGTGGTGAGGTGCCCCGTCAGCCCTGCTCAGGTGAAGTGAGGAAGCCTATGTCACACTATTACCTCTTCCTTCTCTGTGTGCTTTCTCTCGCAGGAGGCGCAGGAAGCGGAAGCTCTCCAGGAGGAGTTAAATGAAAAGATTGAGAGACTGAAAGCAGAACTTGTGGTCTTTAAGGGTCTGATGAGTGATGTAAGTACGGGAGAGCAAAGTGGCCAACTCCCACTGCCTTTGTGAAATGTGTGTGTCATGCAAATGGCTTCATTCATAAAAAGGTTATGGTCTTAGTGAGTGCTGCTTTGTAGTTAGCATTATGGCTGCCTTTATGACCTAATGCATCAGACAGATCACCCTTCCCCCTGCTTCCTGTCTGGTCTGTGTAGAGATGCATTAACTTGCTGCTTAGCCCATAACCCGGACTCTTCCCTCCCTCCCCGTTCTCCACAGCTGGCAGTGCCAGCATTCACATCTGCAGCCGGGGGAAAAAAGGTTGGAGAACCCGCAGGTTAGAGTGAAGGGTTCATCACTGGGCAGCACCGTGTACTGCTAACAAGGGGGATTTTGCTCTGAATCACACAAGAAAGTCATGTTCAAAAAGGAACGCGCTATATGTGTTTCCCAACTCCCTTTATGAAAAGCTCTGAAGAGATTAACCCAGTGTCGCTGGTTCAGGTATCTGGCTTTGTGTCCAGTGCTGCTTCAACTATTTTTTTTTAGAAAAGGCCTATTTTTTCAGGAATTTCCTCATGTCTCATTAGATACTGGCTTTCCTTCAAAGCTGGGGGATCTTTTCGATTATGTCTGGAGAATTTTGTCTGATGTTTAGAGGTACTGAGAGCATGTACTTATGCAGGTATCTAGAAAGAGAAGCAAGGTGAACATTAAGAAAGCTGCCTTTCTCTCTAAGACTGAAGTAGTGCTGATGGCAGTTGCCTAACGAGTATATCCTATTATGCTTATTTATCCTGTAATTTTGTGTAGGACTGCTTCCTTCTGTCTTTATGTAAGCTTGCAGAACCTGCTCCCTGGTGTCAAATACATTCTCTCGGGGCCGCTAGATCTGTTCATGTGAAATTCAGCAATTAGCTGTCTCTTCTTATGGTGTTTAATTGAGAATAGGCATGCTTGGTTAGAGGCAGTGTGAAAGGGAGAAACTTTTTAGGGCTCCATCACTGTGGTGACTCTCGCTGGGGAAGCAATGTCGCTCAGTGTGTACAAAAAGTGGTGGTGAAGGCAAACATCCTCCTCAACTTGAGAGCACGTGTGCTTTGGGCTTTGCAAACTCTGCAAGGGAGAAAAGCTGGAGGAAAGCAGTGAGAATGCTTGTTTTGAACCCCACTGTGTAAATATTTAGAGCAGAGAAATGCAAAATGTTGGCACAGGATTCTTGCTTTCCTGTGGATAAGAATCACTGGTACCTATTCCATTGATACGATTGTGTTTAGAGTGTGTCAGTGTTCAGAGATTTCTTTTTCTGGGTGTGTTTGCAAAACAAAAATCTCTAACTTATCCAAAGGTGGTTGAGAGGGCCTGGAGAAGAACTCTGTCTTAATAAAAACAAACAAACAAAACCCCCAATCAATCAAACAAAAAAAACGTGAAGCTTTCTCCTTGGAAAGGGAATTTGGTATTTAAGAAAGCTCTGCAAAGAGTTTTTTCTGCTTTTCTGGTCAAAGTGCAAGCGTTGCCTAGCCATAGAAAGTAGTACTTTCTAACACAGTAAATCTCATCTAGGCTGGAAAATATGCTTTTTGTGGAACAATGTTTCTTCCTAACGAGCCCGCTGTACTGTCTGAGTGGGAGTATCTCTAACAAATTATGTTTATAATTACTGCCCAGAGTGAAGCAATATTTTTCATGTAGAATTTTTGCTAGGCTGGAAGCCAGGTTAATGCCAATGAGGAGTATTTTCTGTGTTACAAGCTGTCATGGATCTTTCTAGATGTGGTCTTGATTTTGTGTTTTCACGGTATGTATGAGGTTGCTGTGTAGCCTGGATTCTGTTTTAAAAGCAACTTCTCCTTGCAGGCACAGTTTTTCTGTCTGAAAGAGAGGGGAAGTGTTGCATACTCACCAGGTTTTAGATTTCATTCTATTCTGCACATGCTCAACAGGGGTTTTCTCCTCCATTTTTAAAGCTTTATTGACCCTTAGAAGTGTACTGATGTCACGTCTAGCAGTTGTTTTGGGGTGGGTATACGTTTTTCGGTAGTGAATTACTCTGAGTTGAAATTTTATTAGAATCGGATATGAATGTTAATTGTGAGCTGTCTAGTCTATTTAGCTTGTGCGTGTACTGCCTTTCCCGGAGAACAAGATGTAATATTGTTTAAGAATGGTATGCCCTGGGGTTAGAGAGATACTGCGGGGTATCTCTTCTTTCCTGAACTGTATAATAATAGAAGATAATCACTACTGTCCTTCCTGCAGCCCATGACAGACCTGGACACAAAGATTCAAGAAAAGGCCATGAAGGTGGACATGGACATCTGTCGGCGAATCGATATCACAGCCAAGCTGTGTGATGTAGCGCAGCAGCGCAACTCTGAAGACGTTTCCAAGATATTCCAGGTGATTAGGCCATGAATTTTCCATAGGGTAGGACAAGAAGTGAGGGGACAAGAGGGAGCAGTGTTGAGGAGTGTGGTCCAGATCATTTGCCTTTTCTTGAAATTTCTCGGTGTAGACATTTTTTCTTCTTCTTTCTCCATCTTGAAGTGTAGCTCTCTTCTGCAAAAGCTGCTGTAGTACTAAGAGCACAAAATGTAGAGAGTTTAAAAAAAGAAGTCTCAGGACGACCTTTAAGACCTGCTGTTAGTCTGTTGCTAGTCTACAATGAATGCAGGGGGAAAAAAAAAAGCATTACAGGGTGTAGGTTTGTATAAATGGCTTCCTCACATTTGTTCCCTTCACAAGTGAGAAGTTTTAAGCTTGTAGAACTGTCATCTCAATGTTCTTATTTCTGGCTCAAGCTCCATGGCCAGAAATAATGCTTCTGTGGCGGTGAGCTGTGGCTGCTTTGTGAGACTAGAAACGCAGTTGCTTTCCTTGAGCTATTGTGGCTCCTTGGTGCTAGTAGGAAAGTCATTTAATTTGCTCCAAAAGCAAGCAGTTACAGCTCTGCGTGGAGCAAACCTGTAACTCCAATGCAGTTGGGCTTCTGTCATAACTGCAATTTCAATTGTGATTAACCCAGCTTCCTTCTACTTTGATCTAAGTGTGTCTTGTGCAGTCTTTCAATAAGTCTGATGCTTTTCTCTGTATAGTGATGCTATATAGTGTGCTAAATGCTGTACAAAAGCACTGTAAAAGATCCTTGTGGTCTCTACTGGTTGTGCTTTCTGGCTATAGTGAAGTTGCCTAAATGTTGGATTATTATTTTTTTTTTTAACTTTTTTCCTACGTACCCCGAAAGATTCAAGTCTCCGTATTGGAGACAGTTATTTTTCCAGCATGTTGAGCCATTGCATTGTGCTGGTCGTTCCTTCTTGTCTTTGAGTAGAATTGCTATGTCTTTCTGCTCAAAGGTAACTGCAGAGCGCAATTCTGGTCAAGCATGCAGTGGTTAAAATGATCAGCATGGAGAACAATACCAATAAGGGATGGTGTGTGGGCCAAGTAAAGGAAAAAACTGCAGTAGGTTGGGCACGGACTGGGTATCTGTGACTCTGCAGCACCATCTGTGAATATATTTCACATTCACAGTCCTCAGATGAAGAAGTGATCCTCTGCGCCCTGTGCGGGGGTATCCCTTGAGTTCTCTGCACGTCTATGAACTTCATTTCTTTGAGGTTGTCCAGGCATTGTCATGGTTCAGTTAACCCTTCTTCTGTCAACCCGAAGTCTAGCAGTCTGCCTCTGCTGATGGGGTGGGACTGACACTGAAATAAAGGCTATCTGGAAAGGCTTCCCCTCTACTCTTGCAAGGCGGTTCAACACTGGGGGCACCAGCCTGTGGTGGTGGCAGGAGAGGGAGAGTTCTGTCATTGCTCTCAAGCCTGCTGCCTGGGCACTCCTGCCAGCTTTTGCTTTTACCCTGTATCATTCTAACCTCTGCATGTTCTCTGGTAGATCATAGACTGGCGTCAGTGAGCAGACGGACATCTGTAGAGCGCTGGCAGCCTGCAGCTTGCTTTGCTCTTCGCCGTTCTGAACTGCTTCCTCGTGCTCTGTGTTCACCACTCATTAACAGATGCAATTCCTGTCTTGAATACGAGCAGTCCCTGAATTGCCTGGGAACTGATGAACAGTTATATTCGCTCAAACCTAATGGCTCTCCTTCTTTATTTCCGCCCCTCATGGCACAGCACCTCAGTTGAACCTTCTAGTTACTGCTCTTCTCTCCAATTAAGGTGGCTTCCAAGAAGAAAGAACGCAAGCTCACATCTGACGATGACCTCTCTGAACAGGATGGAGACAATGGCAGGTTCTCTGACGACGAGGTCAGCTGTTCTTTGAACATCACGGATGAAATGAAGCGTATGTTTAATCAGCTGTGAGTATCATGGACAACATGGGGAAAACTTATCCCAAAATGCGGACTTAATCCCGGAACTCTAGTATTGAGTTATTTCTATATGCTTTCAGAAATATTATTTTTTTCCACCCAGTGCTTACCATGGGTTGAACCCGAGCTGCCAGGATGGTGCATACTCAAAGATTTTCTGGAAGTTCAAATAAAATTAACAGAAGCTGGTTTTTCTTCCTCCCATAAGTAGAGGGAACTATAGAGAATATTAAAAATATAGTAGTAAAACTAGGTGTTTATATACTGTTTCAACTTACATCAGTAGCAAAAGGAGAAACATGCGAAAAAAAACCCAGAACTTGAGTTTGTTCTGTATGCTTGGCTGAAGATTGGTTTTCTAGAGTTTTGGAAAGAACCTAGCTGCTACTTGGGCTGCATAGAATTCGGCAGCGTTAGGAACCTTGTAGAAGCTGAGAAGAGACTGTGCACCGTGGTGCTGCACAGAGCAGTTCAGGAAGCTGGTTGGTGATGTGCCCTGCTGTCCTCTTCTCCTGTTCTAGAAATGATGGAGGTGACCACAGGCTGGTGAGACTTTGGGGGGTCTCTGCTCTTTTTTTTTAACAAAGGGGGCCCCAGCAAGCACTGTAGGTCTGACGTTGCTAGCATTTGAATATGGGTGTCTTCTGCCGACTTCTGCAGTGACAGCAGAGGGAAGAATTCCTAGTGCTTTCCCACACAATGTAGGGCGGTATTTAATATGTAGGAGTACACAAGAAATTCTCTAAGGAGCACTAGCTTCTCTGCTATTGTTGGCTGTTGCCAAAAGTACTGTTTTCAGGGTATGTGTCTCTTTCTTTCCTTCTGAATTTCACATATAGGAGGGCATGTTTTTTGCAAAAGTTGTAGGTAACTCCTCTTGTTAGGACTCTTGTTTTAGATGTCTTTAGGCCCTTGTTAATATTCAGTGTAATAAATACAGATTTTTTTCTTTTTTTTTTTTACTTCTCCACTGCTAGAATTCAGTGTGACAGCAGATAGTGTGTGGACTTTTTAGAAAAGCAGGAGGCTAAAATTTAGCTACTGGGTTGGTAATGCATTTAGTTTTCAGTTCTGTTCTTAAACCTGTCCTGTGATACCCAGTTTTTATTGGTGCTGCTAATGAAATTCTTATCTCCTGGTCCTATTACATGTGGCACAAAGTGTTGTAGGAATCTTGTTGATACATTCAAATTGGGTTGATCTAGAATAGCGTTCATGGCTTATGGGAGACGGTACCTTTCTAAGAATGTCTGTGTTGGGGGGCTTTGTGAAGTAGAAAATAATAGCTTACAAATAGCTGAATAGCTTATTAACAGAAACAACGCAACTTGCATTTTATCTGTCATGAACTTGAGCTTTGCGTGTTTAGTAGTAAAAAGTCAAAATGCAGTCGGCTTTGAACAGCGTGTATGTCTACAGTAAGCAGCAGTCGGGACTTAGTGCTCCCGGACAGGGACAACTCTTGCAAAAATAAACTGATTTGAAGTTGCATTGCAAAAGGCACAATCGTGTATGTCCAAGTTTATTAGGTTTTTTTAAAATTATTTCTTAAAGTCATGCTGAGTAGGGACAAATGGCCTGTCTCTCTTGCCAAGCTCTTTCCCCTCCTAAAGACAATATTGGATTCAGCTTCCGGACTGAGATGTTATCTGCTTAAAAGGAAGTGAACTAAAGTAACAAAAATGCATCAGTCTGAAATTAGCAGGCTGCTTCTGGGAGCAATTTCAGATTTTTGTCAGGCCTCCTTACCAGGGACAAGAAGCAGCTACTAGTGTTTCGCTCTGCTGCTGTTCAAACCAAAAGGGATTCAACTGCCTTCTGAAACTTTCCTTTATTGCACAACTGACCGTACGAAAGGGGCTTGACCAAATAACAGGGTTAAAGGCTACTCTTGCCACTGTTTGTTCTCAGTCTTAAGTGGCTGTAGCAGTATCTTTGTTGTTCAAGTCAACAATAAGTATTTACGCTCACCTGCACATCATTTTGGGGTTCAGTTTTTTCACAGCCGTTACTTTTGAAAAGTTTTTAAGTGCTGCAGGGAAAATGTTGGCTGAACTTCCACATGAAAATCAGCAGGGAGTCTTCTAGTGGCTGTTTCTTGTAAAATTCCTCGGACTGTGTTTGGGCTCATTTTCCCATGTATAAAAAGAATAGTTTAAAACATTTTTGTGGTTTTGCAAGCAGGGGAAACTAATGTGCAGCACCATCTGGAGGACAGAGCTAGGACTGTGTACTTCAACCAGGAACGCTAACAAGGATCTTTTATTCTGCTTTGGGGTGGCAAAGAGCCCAGGAGCGAGGGACTTGGACAGTGGTGAAGCCTGTTTGTGAAAACTGTGAGGATTTTCAGCTGCTGCATTGTCTCCTTCATTCAGTTCTCATAGCCCCTTTTTTTCTAGAATATTAATGGAAGGACTGAGGGAGTGAGGCTGGAGTAGTTCTCACTAATGCTTTTTCTGTTATCTTAACAGTCGTGAGACATTCGATTTTGATGACGACTGTGATAGCTTAACGTGGGAGGAGAATGAGGAAACGTTGCTTCTTTGGGAAGACTTCACGAACTGCAATCCTTCAATTGACCTCCAAGGAGAGGTGAGTTTATTATTTTCTCAAACTATTCTCTGCAGAAACTGTATCCCTCAGCTGCTCTTTTAGCAATTTGAGCCTTCGGATATTTGACTGGTGATCTAGTTTGCCACACAAACTTGCTTTGATTTTAAAATCCTCTTAGTGCTTTCTCTCTATGGTTGCTTTTCAGTCTGTGCAATCAGTTTATTTGCCAAACTTCACTTCTTCTGCTCCTTCAAACAGAGCATTTAAAAGTATCAGACGAGTGTCAAAAGATCTAATGCATCTAGCTGTTATAAGAGCATCACATAATCTGTCACCCTAAGCAGTTGTTTATCTAAAGCCCTGTATCTTCCACACAGCATCTCACTTTCTCTGTAGATTATCATTCTCACTTTAATTGTCAAAATAGTATACCCAGTGTGGGGGATGGTATTGCACAGTTATTGTAGTGGGGAGAAAAATAGACTCAGTATGGTCAGTGGAAGATGTTAAAGTACATCCAGCCTGTCACAAACAAAGAAGCTGTGGATGCAGGACTGTGTAAGGCCCCAGGGATCTTCTGAACCTGAGAGTCTTGTGCTTCCATCTTCCCAGTCATTAGGAATCTTCTGGCGTTGGTGGGTAACAAACAACTTGCTCGTAATCCTTAAGATCCCACGCAAAGGAAGCTAATGGCTGCACGCTGCCTCAGTCAGTGGCTCCTGACCCTTTTTAAACAGGCCTAAAGAGAGAATGAAATGGCAAGGTCTGGCTTTGTGCGGGTAGTCTTAAATGCGATGCTGTTATTTCATTACTGAGTAGCACGACAGCAGTAGGTAAGAAATAATTCTGCCTCCTTCCATCATCGCTGTAGTGTAAAGGTGCTGAGGCAGCAGTCTCCTGAATATTGTCTTGTGTTGACTGCCAGGGGTGTGTTAATTTACATCTTCCCATTTGTGTATCATCTGGCATACTCTGAAACTGCGGAGATTACTCAGAAGTGCTAGGACTGCAGAAAGCAGCATACTGAGCTACATGTCGTCTTTTGAGCAGGGAGAGTGGCAGAGCGATAATGTGTAGCCATGTGCTGGAATTAGTGACAGATTTATTTGCATATATACCCATGTGTGCATGTATAAGCGTAGCCATCAGAGGAATATTGCCGAACTCAGACCTTCCGTGCGAAAACTCTAAAGGTTTTAAGAAGCTTAAATCCTTCTAAATGAAAATTATACAAGGAAAGGGTAGATTTGTCTTGTAGATGGAGATTCAGAATAAAGACTGCTCCGTCTGTGCCTGGTCTTTAACATAGTGCTTTACATGCCTGAATCTTCCTTCCACTGGCTTTATTCCTTTCAAGTTTGTACGCGGTGCCCTAGCCACCTTCTTTTATGACCTTCCTCCTTAAAGCGCTTCTGCATATAAAAGGATAAGTGGAATGATTCTTGTAAGTGTAGGCTGGTTAGTCTGACGCTGATACCAGGGGTGATCCTGATAAAGCTGCCAGAGATGTGGCCAAAGGATGGAAATGTAATTAATACTCATCAGTGCAGTTGCATTAAATTGATAACTTTTTTTTCTGGAAAAGGAAAGGAGGTAATAAAATGAGAGAGAGAACAATGACATTGTTTTAGTCTCTTTGACAGCATGAAATAGTGCTATATGTTTTGTAGCCCGGACTGTACTGACAATCCAAAGCAACGATGATACGGGAGCTGTTGTCTGGCAGGATGTTTCCTTTGGGACAGCATGTGTTCTTAGGTGTGACATTTTCATCCGTAGTGTGCTGGAGCGAGCTCGCTTTATCTAGCAGTTAAGTAAAGAATTTCAATAGGAAACAATACATGCAGAGCATGTGTGTGAGGTAATGGAGACTGAAAGGACTGGAGAGTAATAATATGGAATTAGAAAATGTGAATTGCAGTGCGAAGCTGTGAGCAGTGGTGTGGTCAATGCAAGGAAAAATTGTTTCATGGCTGGAAAGCAATTACAATCTATCTAAGCATGATCAGACTGTGAAAGGTTCAGGAAAATCCATGGGGTTTGTTCTTTGGCATGGATCAGGTATCTGTGTTTAATTGCTGCACCCTCAGTCTGTAGGTTCCTTGATCAGAGACTTTATCTTGTGTGTACAAAGCCATGGTCATGTTTCCTGGTACGCCAGCTTAAAGAAACAGAGTATTGCTTGTCTGTGTAAAAATGTGTTAAAAAAAAAAAAAAAATAAAAATCTTTGCATGAAAGAGCATAATAACCTGCATTTCTGAGTGAGGTTAAATAAGAAAATCTTTGGTCTGCTACTGAATTCCTTGTTAGTTTCTTGTTAATTCTTTGAGTCCTCCTTTCCCCCGCAGGAAGAAAACCTGGGAAACTTGATCCACGAAACAGAGTCTTTCTTTAAAACGAGAGACAAGGAATACCAAGAGACAATAGGGCAGATAGAGGTAAGGGAGTTGTTTGTGACAATATAAATTGTTTCTAATGGACAAAAATATGTGCAGTGTTCTGGTCCGGTACACCCACAGAGGGGAGGTGGAACGTCTATATATCTAAGAATGCAAAGGTGTTTTCCTTTGACATACCCTCGGGATTTTGTCTAAATACCATTCCCTATACAGCGCTGTTATTGAGTAAGCATAAATCTGTAGCTGGTGGAGAGAGAACCTTCAAAACAGAGAGAATAAAAACACACTATTAGTCTTTTTTTCCCCTAATGTCTTGTGTATCCACTGTCACACTGGGAAGTGTGTGGCCTCGGAGGTTGCCAGACACAACAGCTGTAGCTTCTCGAAGTCTTTGCTCTGCCTAGAATATGCTTTCATTAATTACTGCGTGTTGACAAACAAGATGCCAAGCAGCAGAAAAAAAAGTTGAGGGCTGTTTAAAAACAGTGTTGAGCTCTGATTAAAATACATTTCATAAGCGGATGAATACATTGGCAGTATACAGCACTGAAGGTATATAGTGCGGGTGCTTTGGATTGCAGCTTTAGCATCCCCACTGGTATGTAAAATTGAGTGAGGCTGGGAGAAGCTGCCAGCAACTCACCTTAGGCTGATTATTTTCTCTTACTTCTTGCAGCTGGAATTGGCCACGGCCAAGAGTGACATGAATCGCCACCTTCATGAATATATGGAAATGTGTAGTATGAAAAGGGGCCTGGATGTACAAATGGAAACCTGTCGGAGGCTTATCAAAGGCTCGGCTGACAGGTAATAAGATATTACCATTCTGCCTGGGGTGCTTCAAGAACTTAATTTGCTCTTGTTTCCTGCCAAGTTGTTTTAAAGGCAATAGTATCATTTTGTCCTAAAGCTGTGTCCTTTAGATAATCCTGTTTTGTTCAGGGTTGTATATCAGGCTTAAAAGGAACCCTGTAACAGTGTATAAGTTCCTACACACAGTAACACTTTACAGGATTCGACACATGTTGGTAAAAACAGGGATGTCACTGATAGGACTGGCGGTATACATGGATTTACCTCTTTTCTAACTGGGACGGACACTTAGTCTTAGTGCCACAGACCTAGAACTCTTAAAACAAACCCACCCCCAAATTAAATCCAGACTATGGGCTTGTATGAAGAACTTCATTTTTAGTCTTCTTGTGTGTTAAAAACCTGTTTACATACTGCGAAGGATTTTTCTTGTCTCTTGCTCGCCCCCAGTACGCATCCTGGCTTAAAGGAATAAGAGGAGAAACTTTTTTTGAGTTTTCAAGACTGTCTGCATCATGGATGAGGAGTCTCTGTAGGATGTTCATGGGACTTAGTTTCCATTTCCCCATCCGTAAACCCAGGGCAGCCTTTGTGCTTGTGTAGGGGGTGGCAGGGGTGGGGTGGCAGCACACGGGATGCTGAAGTTTACTGCTGATATTTACTGTAAACCCAAAGTTTAATGTTAATAAAGGATATTTTAAATTATTTTGGGAAGTGAAAGGAACCATTTTCTTTAAAGGTTTTTTTTTCTTCTGTCAATGTTGTTTAATTTTTTGTCTAAACTTTTCCTACAGAAATTCTCCATCTCCCAGCTCTGTAGCCAGTAGTGACTCAGGAAACACAGATGAAATTCAGGATGAGTTGGACAGAGAGACGGATGTGGAGCCCATGGTCAGCTGATACGTAGTTGGAGCATTCCAGTGAAAGGGAAGATACAAGAAAAGATTAAAAAACAATATGCTGATGGGGGGAAAAAAAAAAAGACTTGTAAGCCCTTGCACAGGGTTTCTAAGGACTCATTCCTACACGCATCCCCACCCCACCCAAGGATTGGTGCTGTAAATTTCTATTGTTATACAAATCATAAACGCAGAGTCCTGTAAGAAAACATGGTGTTTTAATTGTGCCTTTGCCCCAAGCTGAGCCACTTTGAGCTCCAGTGGAATACTAATAGCAGGTGTTTTTATAAAATATATTATTTAAAAAAAAAAAACAATCTGGTAGCAGCAGAGAATGGTGCTGCAAAGGCTCTGGGTACTTCAATAAGCTTATGGTTTTATTGAACTGCTGCACTGATTGGCAAAAGGAACGCTGGCAAAATGAGAAGCGAACCCAAGACAATTATGGTACAATTACCAATGTCTGGCACAAAAAAGAACGCCTTCAAATTGAACTGTAAACATTTAAAAATAATAGCGGGTTTAGAGACAGCTTTTAGGATTAAGCAGCTATACAATATTAAAAGGAATTTCTTCATTCCATCTTTGTTGGGTGAAGGAGCCTTTGAGATGTGTACAAGCTTTCTGCTCGACTCCAGAATCTGAAGCAGCAGGTCTCAGCTCGGTGGCAAAGCAGGGGGACAAAGGAGGGTTCTGTGGGGTGGGACTATCACTGATAAACTACTATGCAAAAAAAAAAAAAGCTCGCCTTATTTATATGGAATGTTTGGTCCCTGCTGGGCTACAGTTATCTCTTGGGGAAAGGAAAGCTAAAAACACATTTGCACATGTTACTTCTCTGTAGAGCTTCTTTTGAGGAGGAATGTGGTATTACAATGCCTTTGTTTCCCAGTGATTGGATTAAGAGGGGAATCAGCCCTTCAGTTCTCGTTGGTTTGTGTTTTCTTTTTTCAGGGTTGGTGTTGGTTTTTTGTTTTGTTTTTTTTAAACCATAGCATTTGCAGATTTTACTTTGCTGACAGGGAGATAACTCCATTTTATGCTGCTTTCATGATGTTTAGAGTGGGATAGTTGAAGCGTTGGGATAAACTGACATGCGGTGGTATAGACATAGGCTTGAGACACGACACTGGGAGAGTTCCAGACCACTGTTCTTCAGAAAAGCTGAACATCGGAAAATACTGTAATCCTTTTTAGGGCGTAGTAAAATGAATCCCAAACTACTGCTGCCCTAGAATTAGGGAAGAAGAGCCATGTGCTTTCTCTGTGAGAAAGTGAGAAGACCGAGGCTTTGTCGATCTTTCTGTATTTTTACACAGGAGAAAGCAGCATCAAAAGTCAGCTCCCTTGGTGGTATTTGAGGAAACTCTGGCATCATCAAGCTGTTCACGGTTATTAGTGGGAATTGTAGCACTTCAGCCAGGTAAAAACAGGGTATAAACCTCAGCCAATAATTCTTTCATTGTTTTTTAGACCAAGATTGACAATGTAGTTAATACTGCCTAAAGGTAACTGTGTAGTTAACTAGCAGTTGCAAGACTTGGAGTAAATACCAAATGTGGGGTTTTTTCCTGCCAGGAAGCTTAGAAACTGCTATGTAGGAGCAGTGCTAGGGCTGGACAGGGAAATTCCCAATTTAAGCACCCCTCAGTGTTATGTAAAGGTAAGCCGGCCAATCTTTTTAGTTTCCTGAGTATTGTTTCCAAGCCTCTCTTGAGTATTGATCTGAAATCAGCGGCGCTGCACTGTAAGTGTACAGCCAGTATAGATCACTGTTGCTGTCTTCCAGAAAGCAGCAGTGTCTCAGCGAAGGGTGCGTTCCTGGGCAGAAACACCTCCCCACCTTGCGCAGCCCTGCAGAGGGGCAGGACCTCAGAGGGCTCCTGCTCCTGCTGTAACGGCGGGTACGGTAATGTCTTCTCAACCTGAGTTTCCTGCGTTGCTGCCCTGGAGTTCCCTCGCTGTTCAGATCCATCTCTTGCTTGGATGCGATGGTGCTTTTAGGCCGCATGAAACAAATGAGCTCCCTGTGTTTTTCAGAGCGGGGAGGAGTACAGCTGGGCCACCTGGATCCACGGTGTGGAGGTGTCAGGAGGCCACACTCCACAGTTGATGGCTTCTGTCTGAGACAACAGATCCAAGGATATTCCTGTGGTTTCCTTACGGATTGAAATACTCAGTGCAGTTATTCACAGAGTAGCTAGCAATCCCTTGGTTCTTGTGGTGTGGGTTAGGGGCTTTTTCAAAGCCTGTTTCATCATGTAGATGTAGATAGCTTTTTCTGTGGAAAAGAAACCTTATTCCAAAGTGCTCATTCCTATTATTTCTTAGGTGGCCAAAGTGGTAAAGGGTCATGTTCACTAGGGCTGCAAGTTGGGGGGTGGGTGGGTAGGGGCAAGAGATGTGGTATTTTTTCGAGGGGGCTGGGACTGCATGTTTTCAATAAAGTACTTTTAAGGTTTTCAAGCCTGTATGAACTTCAGCTGCTAATACGTCGTTTCTCACGAGGCTGAGAAAGGATCTGCCAAAGCTGAATGTCTGTAATGCTTTAGTGACTTTGGCAGAGGCGTTAAGCAATCTACTTGCACAGCGAGTCAGCCTCCTCCGAGGCTGTCGTTCAGCTCTCCTCAGTTATGAAATGCTCTTTGGTACTGGAGGAACCGAGCAATTCTAACGGCCGTCCAGGTTAGCTGCTCGTTTGGTTTTTTGTTTTCTTTGAAACTCAGTGTCCTAGTAGGAAAAAGGCTGAGTGTTCTTGAAAACTAGTAGCTGGTGTGTTGAGGGCAGGAAAGAATATCCTCAGTTTGACAGTGAGAGCCAAGTGAGGAAGCAGAAATGTAGCTGTCGGAACAAGCTAGCTACGGTTTATCTCATAGCCATAATGATGAGGAGCATCTGTAATAGGGCTGCGTTTGTTGGTAAGTGTAAGGGATGTCTATAGTAGAGGGTATAGAAATAATGTGTACGATGGTGATGTGTGTGACGGTAAATTACCATGGTTGTTGGTGTCTGTTTCTTATAACCATATGTAATCCATTTTTAAAGAAGAAAAGGTGTTTTCTTACTCGGGATTGGGGTTTTATTTTCATTTAGGCCGTATAGGACTTGGTGGATCAACCTCTCGGGAGTTACGAGGGTTGGTCCTTGATAGCTTCCCTAGGAGGTCTTTGGTTTAGTTTCAAGCAATGCTGCTGATTTAGCTGACAGTGGTCCTCTTCTGTTTGCGTATAACCACTCTGTAGAAACCAGATCAAAAGCTGGCCAGAAAAAAATTGTGAAAATGCTGGAAATGATTTTGGTGACCTCTTTCGTTTTCCTTTGTAAAGCTGTAAATACTTTATTTTTGTTTTCTATTCTTAATGCGGTGTCATATTGACACTTTTTTAGACTTACAATCAGAAAATCCTCCTCATTGTTTCTCATTTTTTAAAAGGGGAGTTCAAGGAAGCAAATTTTTTTGCTTATTCACAGTGTAATAATAGATCAAATTCCTAAAATGGGTTTGTACAAAAAATGTTTTCAGTAAACAAATGGCAGTTGCTTTTGTGGATGCATGTTGTTCAAAAATGTCCAAAGAATAATGTGGTACCAACATTTTTTCAAAGACTTAGTAATTATCGTATTAGTTCACATGATGAAAAAAACAAAATTCTTTAAAAAAAAAAAAAAGAAAAAAAGGCGTCTGGGGGAATGTAATGAAACTCATCTAAGTTAAATGTGTAATCTATTTATAAAAAACACAGTATATATTCTATTTTTATTAGAGGTTTTTAAAGTGCAAACAGAATTCTGTTAGCAAATGCGATTATTCCCTTGTAAAGTATGTTCTGCTCTGATGGGACTCCAAAATTCTCCAATGGTTTCAAGCGACAGGAGGGAAACAATCTCACCGGTACGGCTGTGAAGTGCTCACCCATCGCTTCCTCGGGGCATGAGAGGGGGAAAGCAAAACAGGTTAACAGCGTTTCTGCAACTGCAGAATCATTGCTGTTTCCCCTGGTTTGTTTTTTTTTTCTTCTGCTGCTGGAGAGGGTCAGGACCTCCCTATGCTGCCCTAAAAACCGGGGCTGATTGCAGCACAGTAGTCTTCAAATCTGCCCCAAAGTGGGTTTTGTGTTCTCCCTGGTTGGGAGATAAATTATCTTTGTCTGCACCAGTATAAATTGGAATTAAGTCGATGAAACAAAATAATAGATCAGAATTGTGCCTGAATAGAGAGCTAAAGCTGCTTCTAATATGGGATGATTTATTTTTTTTTGCGTAACCATCCCTGCCAGCAAAAACACGAGTGGGGTCATTGGTCCAAGGCTGGCTGAGGAAAAGCCGCGGCGATCGGTGGGTGCTCACAGCTTTGCCGCAGTGCCGCGGTCTCTGCGAAGCAGCTATTTCCGTACGTTTCCCTTGGCTCTGGAAAGAACATGGGAAAATATTTGTGTTGGAGCGTGTGAGGAAGAGAATTGCAATACTGGGAAGTGTCTGATTGTGTGTCACGTTTGAGAGTGCTTCATTTTAGAGCTCAATGTTTAAAGCACGACTGATCACAGCAAAATTAAGCAAGAATAGTGCTTCCATGGTGTAATAATACCCTGATGAGGATTTTCCACATGTTGCTTTGGGACTTCTGGGGTTGTTTTTTTTTTTTTTTATTCTTTTGCACTGGTCCAGGGCTTGGTTGCAGGGGAACACGCAGGTTTTAAAAATGTTTGCCTTCAGTGTTAAGTCACCCAAATGCTTGATTTTTTTTTTTTTATATTTTTGTTTAAGCTTTTAGTAGAACGTAACTTCTGTCAGTTTGAGTTTTAAATGAGAAATCGCCAATCATGGCGACACCTAATATCTTGGTGTTAATAATGCGGGTTTTAGAGGTGAACTACAAACACTACCTGCCAAATTCCTAATTCGGTCCCTTGCCAACCCGTTTACGGAGAGGGGAGCACTGGAGGCTGGAACTCATGTCTTTGGCAGAGTAGTGAAGAAACACTTGATTATTTTTTTTGTCTGTTTCTGTGTGTAGTTCAGTGTGTCTTAAGACCCTTCCGCACCTGCGGGAGCCTTTCAAAGCTTCTCTTATGAAGAAGCAACAAATTGTCTTTAAGAGGTGGGTATTTGATGCTTCTAGAAATCACAGTTCCCTCCTAATTTGAGGCACTCCAACAGTGAAGCACGTCTGTAAGCAAAGGTGGTGCTCATAGGTCTGGCTGGCTCCGTCTTTGGAGGAAATAATGACGTTTAAGCTTAAAACAAACCCCGGGGGGGCTTCAGACCTGGGTCATGTCCATGGCAGAGCACCCCAGAACCGCCGTGCCACAAAGCCAATGCCCAGGGATGGTCAGCTGCTAAAGCTGACCGTCCCTGCACAGATTTCATCTGAAATCCGAAAATTTCTTTATTAGAGAGTGATGAGGATGATTAAAAGCTTGGTCACTAGACACTTCTTGTGTAACGTGGTTTCACCAAAAGAGACACGCAATTCAGTCCTTAAAACACCTTACCTGCGGCTAAAGTGTATGTAGCTAAGTTCTGCCAAAAATGATTATTTATTATTTAATGTGTTTAAGTGGAGGGTATTGATGACTCTTTCCCCATGCTGTGTCACTTCTTGTCAGTTCCTCTTAGGTCATGTAAGAATTTTTTATACACATTAAGACAGACTACTGATCAGTGTGGAAATGAACCTGTTTACCGTACTGTTGTAAATATTGTGCTTTATGTTCTGTATATTAGCTTCTTTTAAAGAAAAAGACTGAACTGATGATGCTATTTGATCTCTGGTGAGGAAAGGACGAAGGATGAACCAGCTCCCAAGCTTGCTCCGGAGTCGAGATATAAATCAATTTCCTCTGTGGCTGAAAGTCTGTCCTGGGAATTTGCAAGCAGCCCGAATGGTACATGCGCTCACTGGCGGTGGATTTCGGACCATCAAAGGCTTCGGAAATCTAATCCACTTTAGCGGGGGCACCGAGGAACACCCGCAGCGAGAGCCAGCAGCGTTCGCCCTCCTCTGTGTTCCACCAGATTATCTTCATTTCCTTTTTTTAGTGCCAAAAACCAACCCCACCGCCCCTTTCCAGGTCTGCTCTTCAGCTCCCATCCTGCCTCCGTCTGTCTGTCCTCGGCCCCGCTGCCCCTCCGGAGTACTTCATCCTTCATCACTCGCCCCACGGGCTTCTCTGCGTGCGGGAGCTTGTCGATGAAAACGGGTTACAGTCGTTCTCTGGTTACAAGGAAAAAAAAAAAAACCAACCCTATAAAATAAATACCTAACTCCTGGTTAAAGTCTGTGTGGTTTAATTCTTGGGTGGGAAAAAACGTCTTTAAAGCAAAAGCTGCTTGTGTGTTTGGATCTGAGGAGGGTGAGGAACCCTCCTCTCCCCCTGGAGCTGTAGGTGATTTGGGGTGAAAAGCTGAGATATTAGGTGCCCCTAAAAATTAAGGTTTTTCACCTGCTGCTCCTTAAAATCCTTTCTGCAAATAAAAATACCCCATGTGAAAACGCCCCCTTGGCCATTTTTTAACCATTTTGGGTCAAAATCCCCTTTATTTTTCAATTTTTCCATTCCCGAAGGGCCCCAGCGGGCCCCTTCGGCTCGTTTCTCCCTTCCTACGCCGCTCCGCGCCCGGACCCGCCGCCGCCGCCTCCTTCGGGACGGGTCGGGCTTTGTTCGTTGTGGTTTTTTTTTTTTTTTTTTAAAATTTCTTTTTTATTAATTATTTTTAGCTCCTTCCAGGGCCGCGCCCCCTCCCACGTGCCGCGCCGCGCGCCCTCCCCATTGGCCGGGCGCAACCACCGCCGCGGGGGGGGGACGGGGGACAGTGGGGGGACACCCCACTCCCTCCCCACGGTGGGGGGGGGACGCGCCCCGCACCCCCACGCACAGATTGCGAGGGGGAGGAGGGGCCCGCTCCGGGAGCCACCCGCTTCCCTCCCTCTTTATTATATTTTTAATTTAATACCGGGTTTTGTGGGGCTGTCTCACCACCCCCCCCACCCCCCCCGTGCGCGGAGGGGCGGGTGGGCGCGGCCGCGGGGCGGGCGGCGCGGCGGGGCCGGGATGTGGCGGGCGCTGCGCGTGCTGCGGGGCGGCGGGTGAGTGCCGGGGGGGGGGGGGGGGGGAACCCTCCCCTGAGGGGGGGACGCGGGAACGGGGGGACGCGACCCCACAGCACCGACCCCCCCCCCCCGGAACCCCCCTTCTCGCGGCATTCCCGGGCGGGGCGCAGCGCCGGGACCCCTTCGCTCTGCGTTGCCTCCCTTTCCTTCACCCCCTTCACCACACAGCGCAGCCGCTTCCTCCCCTCCTTTGCCTTTTTTTTCCCCCCTTTTTGCCTCTTTTTTGAGGGGGCGGTGTTGCTGAGGCGGGGGGGGGGTGTGTGTCGAAGCTCGGGCGGGCTCGGGGAACGCTGCCAAGGTCCATGGGGTGGCCGGGGCGGGCAGAGAGCGCCAGCCCGGCTTTTGCCCCCGCGCCCTGGACTTTGCCAAGAGTTGGCGACGCGTTGGGCTGGTGGAACAATCTGGAGCGATTGGGAGCTCGCCCTGTCCACAGTCCCGGAAAAATTCCTTTTCCAGCACCTTTTGCGTAGCGAGGAGAAGGGACGGTTGGTTGGGCCATACCGCTCCCCGCTGGGGCGTCGTGGCCCACGGGGCGGGATGGGGCGCGGGCGCGGGGCCGGGGCGCGCGTGGCTGCTTGGCACAGGCCTTAAGCGATACAACACGTGTTGCGTGGAGGCAACGGGGAAACCGGGAAGGATTTCAGCCTCTCTTTTTCTCCTCTCGCAGGTGGAGATGGCGGCACCACTCAGCCATCGAGGTGACCAACGAGCCCATCCTCGAGTTTAAGCCGGGGAGCCCGGAGCGAGCAGCGCTTCAGAAGGTACCGCTGCAGGGGATCGGGCTTTTTTCGGAGGGCTTTAAGGTCCCAGTTTGTGCTTCTGGTGCTGCCCGGCAGCCCCAGGCTCTTTCCCCCATCCTGCCCAGCCCAGCTCCTTCCCTTCGGGGACAGTTGGAGTTGTAACTCCTGTCCCCGTCCCTCCCTCCCGCGGGTACCCCGTGCCCAGGGGACAGAAGGGAGCCCGTCACCGGGTTTCCCTTTGCCCGTGGGGCTGGCGGGGGAGGATGGATGGAGTTGGGGGGCATCTGGTGGAGGTCTGGGGGTGCAGCTCCCACCGTGCTGCTCTCCTCCTCTCGCTTAGGCGCTCGCTGACCTGAAGGGCAAGACAGAAGCCATCCCGTGCGTGATCGGGGGAGAGGAGGTGTGGACGCCGACGGTGCGGTACCAGCTGTCGGTGAGTTTGGGGGAAACCCCGTGTTTAACAAGAGAAAACAGAGCAGAGGGGCGTACCCGGCAGGAGAGAGAAGGGCGCTCCGTCAGACTGATAACTATGGAGGCTTTTCTTCTTTTTTTCAGCCATTTAACCATGCGCACAAGGTGGCCAAGTACTGCTATGCCGACAAGGTGAGCGCACCTCACTGCCCTCCCTGGCATTGTTTTTGGGGGGAGGCGGCAGCATTTTGCCTGGGTTTAGCGAGCCTTGTCTCACGGCGGGGTCGCGAGGCTTGCAGCGTGACGCGCTTTGAGCGTGCCGATGTCTGGAGGACGTGCGAATCGCTGCTCAGGTTGTGAGCAGGGAGGCTCCGGGGACGGCTGTTGGCTTTCCAATTCCCAAGGATCCTGGAGCAGATCGGTACCGGGAGCTGCACATTTGGGGTTGCGATGGGAAGGTGGCTGCTGTGGTTTGTGCCTGGGGGTGGATGGCCCCTCGCTTTCCCTCTGACCTGGTGGTGGAGAGGCGGTGGGTTCCTCCTTGCTGCCTTTCCCCTTTTCTTCCGCAGGAGCTCATTAACAAAGCCATTAACGCTGCCTTGGCAGCGAGGAAGGAATGGGACCTGAGACCTGTCCAGGACCGGGCGCAGATCTTCCTGAAGGCAGCTGACATGCTGAGCGGCCCGAGGCGAGCGGAGGTGCTGGCCAAAACCATGATCGGGCAGGTAAGGGCGATGCGGGATTGACCCTGCGGGATAGCTGGGGCGAACGGGAGGGAATTTGGGGAGTCGCAGTCGGGGAAGCAGGGCAGGAAGAGCTGCCACGGAATTTTGTGGTGGTGGGAACGGCTGTAACGTTAGAAGCGCCTGTGCTGCGAGGGGATGCAGACTGATCCTTGCCTCTGCTGAGAAGGGAGGGAGGAGAGGCTGGGAGTCCTTGGGCTTCATGGGAACAGGATCAACTGATGCGGCGGGCTGTGATTTTCAGGGTTTCCCCTTGCGAAACGACCCAGCAGCCCTGGCTATGCCCAGGGAGGCACTAAAGGGCTGGGGGGGGGAAACACGGGTGGACGTGATGTGCCCTGGCAGAGGCACGGGCCACCTTTGCCTCTGCTCAGTGCACAGGAGACGTGGCAGGACGGGGGCTTGCAGCAGGCCGCAGCTTTCAGAAGCGAGCACGTGGTCTGCGTGAGAGAGGCCACACGCAAACCGCGCCTGGATGTGCCGTGTCGCACCACTGCAGCTCACGGCTGCTGCATTCACCCTCCCGCCACCCTCCTCTGAGTGCTTTTATTAGACACGACCTCTCCCGGCAGGGTAAAACAGTCATCCAGGCGGAAATCGATGCTGCTGCGGAGCTGATCGACTTCTTCCGATTCAATGCCAAGTACGCCCTGGAGCTGGAGCACAGCCAGCCCCTCAGCGTGGATGTCAGCACCAACAGCATGGTCTACCGGGGGCTGGAGGTGAGGAGAAGGGCTGGGGCTGTCCCCCTGCTTCTGGAGCTCCCTTTTTTTGCCCCAAACTGTGGCGTCACACCACGGCGAGAGGAGGCACCACTTTTCCACCGGTCCCTCTCCTCTCCTGCTGGCAGGGTTTCGTGGCAGCAGTCTCTCCTTTCAACTTCACAGCCATCGGTGGCAACCTGGCAGGGGCTCCGGCGTTGATGGTGAGTGTCATGGTGGGATTTAAGGGATGGAGAAGGGCTGGAAGGGGGACCCGGTCTCTCCGAGGCTGCGGTTTGCCTGGTCTGGGATCCACAAGAAGCGAATTTGGCCTCCCTGGTTCTCTGGTGCTGTTCAACAGTGTCCTGCTTCTGTTGGTCCTCTTGAATGCAGTCAGCTGCTGTGCAATTAGACTCGGATGTCTTTAATTACAAGCAGGCGTTCTCGTGGCTGGATTTTAGACCTGTCCACAGGTGTGATGGGAGAAGTGTTGGAAAAGGAATAAACTGCCCAAACCTGCTCTTCTGGGGTTTTTATTCTGAAGCAAGGTGTCTTTCCTCTCCTGGGCTGGGTGTTGGCTGGAGAGAAGGTCGTGGTGCTGTGGGAAGGAGGGGAGACAACAAATAGAGCGGGGTTTTGTTTTCCTGTGTGGTGCTTGCTCCGTGAATGGGGCTTCAGGGTGCTGTCGCGACATGGAAGTGTGATTAGTTCGTAATCACTCAGGTTCGTCTTGGATGATGCTTTTTTGGGTACAGTGAGTGTGTTAGGGCGAAGGTGGGAGAGAGCAGGTCGTGGCCCTGGTGTTTGGCGCTGAACTGGGACACCCGAGATCCTGACACACATGAAAGATGGTCCAAAAAGTCAAATTAGCGGTAAACAGCATTTCTGTATGAGTTCCACCCCAAGGTGCCCATCGAGCACGGGGAGCACCTGCCTTTGCAGGGGGATTTTGGGGAGATACTGTAATAATTTGATGAATTTGGGCCAGGATTAATTTATTGTTGTACTGGAAAACCTCCACATGGTTGTCCTAAGCTCTTTACTGATTAGGCTCACATTTCCAAAGACGGTCCCTCCAGCGGCAGTGTCCTGTGTTGGAGGTGGAAGAGGCTGTGATAAGGGAGAGCACCCAAGCTTTTAATTTGGGGATATCACATTTTAAAGCCATATTCAAGGCAAAGCACTTGAACCCGTCAGTTTTGTAGGGGAGGAGTGAGGAGAAGGAAGAAAGAGGGTGAAGCTAAGGTGGAGCTGGGGAGGTTTTTGGGGGAGGGAGGTGCGTTCCTCCAACCCCAGGATTTGAGGAAAGTCCTCGGCTTTGGGGCGTTGGGTGATAAACTCGTCCCAGAGTGGATGAACCCTGCTGGGCTGGGGCAAGCCCGTGCTGGCAGGTCTGGGTGAACTGTTTTGGGCATCTTGAGGTGTGTCCACCTCTCCCTCCTCAGGTGTGGTGAGAAATTCCCACCGGGCTGCTGCCGTGCCATGAAATCCCTCTGCTCTCCTGGGGCAAAACGGAGCAGGGCATCAGCAGGTGACTTGAAAAGCTGAGCCGCAGGTGGTACCTGGAATTAAATTTAGGAGAAAATGGTGCTTAATAAGTGGATATTAATTAGAGCCCCTGTGTTTTAGTCACCACAGTGCGCTTCCCAGGGGATTAAACATTGCTCTTGCCTAAATAGCTGGAGGGATCACCGCGGTTAATGCCATTGCAGTGTCGGGAGTGGGGATTTCCTCAGGATCGGAGCAGTCACTGCACCGCACCGGTATCTGGGCTGCCGGGCATCCCGTCTCCGACCGTGGCCCCAGTTAGATTTCCCAGTTGCTTGGAGGTTATTTTGCAGAGTGTGGTTTACTTTTCTCACCGTTTGGAGTGGAAGGATTAGGTGGGAGGGCCCAGGAAAGAGCTTTTCCCTGCACCGCGAGTCCCTGGAAAGCAGGTGCCTGGTGGAGACAGTGCCCGAAAAATCCCCCTCCGGGGCTGTGACCCTGTTGCACGGTCACGTGCGGTGGGGGCCCGGCAGTGTGACAGTGACGCAGGGGAGGTCACTGGGCCCCCCCGTGGCCCCGCGGCTGCGCGCGGAGCCGAAGGGAGGAGAGGGGCACGGAGCCAAAGGGGTGGGGTGCCGCTGCCGGCGTGTTAGCGCTGCGTTTTCCAGCCAATTGTGCTGTTTGCTGGCGCACGATTAAATCCGGGCGTGAGGTTTTATTTCACCGCTTTGGCTGGCACAAGCGCCTGCTGGGCCGTGCGCTCAAACGCGGTGGCAGCGAGCGACAGCGCTCGCAGTGCCGTCGGTGCATTGCTCAGCGGCGCAGTCCCGTTCCCCAAGACGTAAACCAGATCCGTGTTCCACGGCTCCTCTTTAGGGACTGCAAAACTCTGCGTCCCCGGCAAGGGAGGGTGAGAAGGGCGGCACAGCGACACGGTGGTGTGAAAGGGGAGGATTTTTGTGTTTTCAGCTGACCAGGGCAATCACGCTCCTTTTCAAAACCAATGCCCAATGCTTGAGGTTAAAGGTGGGTGTTGCTCACCGGTCGCTGCGATCCCATCCGCTGCAGGCTGCGGGACAGGTTCACCAGAGCGTGTAAGCCTTGCACACCTGTGTTTGGGCTGAAGCCTTTCCTCGTGTGCTGACTTTCTCCTCTCCCCCAGGGAAACGTGGTCCTGTGGAAGCCCAGCGACACTGCCCTGCTCTCCAGCTACGCTGTCTACAAAATCCTCCTCGAAGCTGGGCTCCCTCCAAACGTCGTGCAGTTCGTGCCGTCGGATGGGCCCGTGTTTGGAGACACCGTCACGAGCTCCGAGCACTTCTGCGGGCTCAATTTCACTGGCAGCGTGCCGTATGTCGGGGCGGGAGCGGCAGGGGGGAGAGGGGCGAGGAGCTGCTGGCTGAGAGGATGCTGTGTTCTCCGTCTGCCTGTCCTTTGAACACATAGGACAGCGTTGAGTAGGGTAGCAGGCAGACAACTGGCCATCCTTACCAGATGTAATTAAGGTCGGGTTTTAAAACTGATTAAAAAAGTGTCTAATTGGGCTTTCTTGTGACAGGGAGTACGTTTAAGAGCAGGGTGTTTCTGTTGCTAAAGCCAAGGCGCAGAGAATAGATGAAGTTGCCTGTGCCACTACCCAGTCTCCCGGGGATGCTGTGATTTGGCTTAACGAACCGCACTGCGCTGGCAGAGCGAAGCCAACTCCAGGTAGATTTGCAAACGCGTGCTCTGCCTGCGTGTCGGGGTGTGTTAGTGACGCTGAGGGCCCCAGCAGCCCGTAACAGGCTATTAAACCCGGGCACCCCGCTCCACCGGCGAAGGACATGGTCTGATGAGCATCGTGCTTTAAAGGTGGGAAGCTCATAAATTAGTATTAGCGGCTGGGCCTCCTGGTGGGAGGTTATTAGCATTTTTATTGTTTTGCAGCCAAGGGGTTTGTCACAGTAAGGACTGGAAGGAAGGGGGGGGAAAGGAGAAGAACAGAAACTTGTGCTGAGCACTGGCGCCTGTGTCTTCCCTGTGGCACTGCAACAGTTTCTTATTCTTAACACTGGGGGGATGTTGTGTGGTGCCATTGCTTTGACACCTAGGGTCTCGTTCTCAGCTAACATCTCCTCTTCTGCTTGCAGGGCATCCCTTCCGGGGAAGGATGCCGGGGTTTGCTGGGGTCCCCTCCAGCAGGACATGTCACCCACATGTCCGTTTTCCAAGTGTCACCGCTTGTTCAAAGGCAAGAGTGCACTAACCAGCTCCTCCTTTCCCTTCCAGGACTTTCAAGCGGCTCTGGAAGCAGGTATCCCAAAACCTGGATCGCTACCGCAATTTCCCACGCCTGGCTGGAGGTAATGTACACCTTTTTGCAGGGGGGGGGGAGACCATGCACGGGTGGGGGGGTTCAGTTTCTCCCGTGCTCGGGGAGAAACTAAAGTGCTGGCCAGGATTCCTCTCCCTGTGAGAAGTGAACAAATGACACAGTAAACTGCGTGTGGTCCCCTGCTCTGTGGCAGAAGCGTAAAAGCTCGTCCATCCGGGTGCGCTGGAGGCGCTTGCAGCACCAGCTCCCGCCGGCACTGGGGGGGCTTTTATGGGGGCAGCTGGCACCTGGGCAGGAGGCAGCGACACTCTGGCATCGCAGGGCTTCCACGCAAAGTTTGGGAACTCGGGCCAATCCCCTTTCCATCAGTTTTTGTAAGCCTGCTCCAGCTCTGGGGTTGTGCTCCCCGGGGTGATGGCACTGTCCCTGTTCCCCGAGGAACCGTGGCCCAGGCAGGATGAGCGCTGACCAAGCCCCTTGCGAGGGACCTGGCCGTAGCTTGTGCTTTTTGGAGGCGGCACAGCCCTGACAAATCCTTACTTGCCCATTTTCCTCCCGTCTCCGGCACCAGAGTGCGGCGGGAAGAACTTCCACCTGGTGCACAGCTCGGCCGACGTGGCCAGCGTGGTGAACGGGACCCTGCGCTCGGCCTTCGAGTACGGCGGCCAAAAATGCTCGGCTTGCTCCCGCCTCTACGCCCCGGACTCGCTGTGGCCCCAGATCAAAGAGAAACTGCTGGAGGAGCACGGGAAGATCAAAGTGGGAGACGTGAGTGGAGCTGCCGGGCTGCTGAAGGGCTTTGTGGCTCAGCGGGTGGTTGATGGGATTAGAGACTGCGGTAACTGGCTACTAATTCCTATTGAACCGAGCTTTTTATCCACTGGTTCTCCCCACCACCACCCCTCCATCCTCCCCCCTCCCTTCATCTTTTTTTTTTAGTGATTAGAAATTAACTTGTAGCCAGCGTCTGCAGGAAGGATCGTGTAAGTCGCTGAATACTGCAGACTAATTGAAAAGGGGTAGCTTGCGCCCTCGAACAGAGGTGTGTTTGGAGCGGGGGGAAGTGTTATTTGGGGAATTTCAGCTCTTCCTGATTTCAGCATTAGGTTTGTGGCACAGCGTGTACTTACACTGCCTCCTTTCTGGCTTCCCGCAGCCTGCCCAGGACTTTGGCACGTTTTTCTCGGCGGTGATTGATGACAAGGTGAGCTCCCCTCTCCTGTTTCTACTAGTGCAAGAAGGGAACACCACCAGGCTTTCCTTAAGTGTTAGGTTAAATCTTTTTATTGCTTACAGCAAAGTACGAACATCAGTAATTAGTCAGAGCTGATTATCAGCTCTCTTTTGCTTCCTCCTGTAGTATTGCACACCTTAGTCACCGCCCCTCTTGAAAAGTGGGTTATTTTGCTGAGAAGTTCTCTCACACTTCAGTGTGAGAGATGTTCAGTGCCCGGGACTGTATTTCCAGCTCCCAGCCCTCCTTCCGGGCTGGAAGAGCAGCATAGCCCTGACAGGGATTGCCCAAACCTCCTTTTAGATGCAACCCCCCCCCCCACCAAACACACACTCTTTTATTATTTCTTTTTCACAGTCTTTTGCGCGGATAAAGAAATGGATTGAGCACGCCAAGAAGTCGTCTAGCCTCACCATCCTGGCAGGCGGCGGCTGCGACGACAGCGTTGGGTACTTCATTGAGCCTTGCATCGTGGAGAGCAAAGACCCGCAGGATCCCATCATGAAGGAGGTGAGAGCAGCTTGCGGGGAGGTGGCGGGAGCGGTGCGAGAGGGGCTGCAGGTCCCCGCCCTGAGCTCTCTGGTGTGTACTCTGATGGGTTGTACAGTAGGTTGGTGCAGGGGTGTTCCCCTTCGTCACTGTTGTAGCTGATCCGGTGCTGAATTGAGTGCACCCTCAGCAAGTTTGCCGATGACACCAAGCTGTGTGGCGAGGCAGACACGCTGGAGGGGGGGGATGCCATCCAGAGGGACCTGGACAGGCTGGAGAGGTGGGCCCGTGCCAACCTCATGCAGTTCAACAAGGCCAAGTGCAGGGTCCTACATCTGGGTCGGGGCAATGCCAAGCACAAATCCAGGCTGGGCGGGGAATGGCTGGAGAGCAGCCCTGAGGAGAAGGACCTGGGGGTGATGATTGATGAGAAGCTCAACATGAGCTGGCAGTGTGCGATCGCAGCCCAGAAGGCCAACCGTATCCTGGGCTGCATCAGAAGAAGTGTGGCCAGCAGGGCAAGGGGGGGGATTCTGCCCCTCTACTCCGCTCTCATGAGACCCCACCTGGAGTACTGCCTCCAGCTCTGGAGTCCCAACATAGGAAGGACACAGAGCTGTTGGAGCGCATCCAGAGGAGGGCCCGGAGATGCTGCGAGGGCTGAGCCCCTCTGCGGGGAAGACAGGCTGGGAGAGGGGGGGGTTCAGCCTGGAGAGGAGAAGGCTCCGCGGAGACCTCAGAGCCCCTTCCAGTGCCTAAAGGGGCTCCAGGAGAGCTGGGGGGGACTCTGGGTCAGGGAGGGGAGCCATGGGATGAGGGGAATGGTTTTACACTGACAGAGGGGAGATTGAGATGGGATATTAGGAAGAAATGTTTCACTGTGCGGGCGGTGAGCCCCTGGCGCAGGCTCTGCACCCGAGAAGCTGTGGCTGCCCCATCCCTGGAGGTGTCCAAGGCCGGGTTGGACGGGGCTGGGAGCACCCTGGGCTGGTGGGAGGTGTCCCTGCCCGGGGCAGGGGGTGGAACGGGATGGTCTTCAAGGTCCCTTCCAACCCAAACCATTCTATGATTCTATGAAGCACCCACCGCTTATTTTTTGGAGGCTGTCCCCGCTGAGTGCTTTTTTTTCCTTTTGTTTTCTTTTTTTTTTTTCTCTTTTTTCTTTTTTGGCTGTACAGGAAATTTTTGGCCCGGTTCTGACAGTGTACGTCTACCCAGAGAAGCGGTACAAGGAGGTGCTGGAGCTCATCGACACCACGACGCCCTATGGCCTCACGGGGGCACTCTTCGCCCAGGAGAAGTAAGTGCCAAAATCCGCACTGCCTTGCGGCATCCCCAGCCAGCAAAGATGCTTTTCCCCTTCTGGTGCGGGTGAGCCACGTAACTCCCTTCCCTCCGGATCCCCACGCTGTGCAGTGAGGAGGAAAGACAGCGTTTCCCACAAAGCTTACGCTGCTTTTAGCCCTCCTTCTGCTAAAGGCAGAAGGGGATGCAGCTAAGGTGGTTTTTCAGCCCGAAAGTGCTTTTTTTGGTGCAAAACCGAATGGCGACATTTGGAGCGTACAGGAGGATGCACCCCCCAACCCTCTCAAGCAGGAGGAGGGCCAAGAGCAGCATAACCCCAAAGAGGGACCATCCTTAAGTTATAATCGCCTTCACTTTGTAACAATAAAACTTAAAAAGAGAAATAAACTAAAAGGAAACAAAATCGGGATAACTTAAGTGAATTCTAAGTATGCACAACCTGTTTCAGTGTGTGTTAAACAACGTGCAGTCCTGGAAATGCGCGCAAAGAAATGCAGACGTGCTTTTTGCACGGTTTTAATTGCTGTAGAAGGGAAGGGGTCTTGGCGCAAGTTTTTGCTGTTGCGTTGTGGTCGCAGCCATTTCTGTCCCTCCTTAGGAGGATCATCGACGAAGCCAGGAACCTTCTGCGCAACGCGGCCGGCAATTTCTACATCAACGATAAGTCGACAGGCGCCGTCGTGGCTCAGCAGCCCTTCGGAGGCTCCCGCATCTCAGGTGAGACAAAAAAACTCCTGGCTGGAGACAGCACTTCCCGCACGGCCGTGTGCTGAGCTGTATCCCCCTCCAGGTAAGTCCCCTGGCCTCTACCTTGCGGTCACCGGTGCTCACTTTCCTCCCGAAACAGGCACCAATGACAAACCTGGTGGCCCCCACTACATCCTGCGCTGGACGTCTCCCCAGGCCGTCAAAGAAACGCACGTGCCCCTCACGGACTGGCGCTACGCCTACATGCAGTGATGCCTTCTCCCCGGCCCCGCACCGGTACTACTGATCCTCAACGCACAGTGTGGCTTTGCAGCTGCAACCTTAAAAAAAAAAGCACTTAAATCTACTGATCTTTAACCCGACGAGCTTAGGTTTTATTTTTAAAGAAAAAAATTCTATTATTAAATTGTTAACTCAAAAAAAAGAAAAAAGTCCTTGTGGTTTTCTTAGTCGTGTAAACATGCTTAGTTAATGAATTAAGGGGTGTCTGGAGATGTGGTTGCAGAAGCACAGGTGGACCCCGGGTTCCCTTTTCCTCCCATTTTTGTCCATCCAGTGCGGTTCCCTCTCAACAGGGCTGAGCGCGCTGGAATTAAAGCAGGAGATGGGCCGTGAGAGGCTGTCCCCGTAAAAAGCATGGTCCTTCCCGTCCCTGTCCCCAGCGCCTCCGTTACCCCGGCAGAGCGGGAGCTGCACCGGCAGAAACCACTGGGAGGTGAGGGAAGGTGAGGCGTGGGAAGCTGGCCTTGGTTTAAACCAGAGAGGGATGCGGTGGGAGCCCTGAGCCGTATTTTCTCCCCGATCCCAAGCAAGAGCAGAGCCTCCCGCACCCCCAAAAGGTTTTTGCTGCAGGAAGAGACCTTGGCAGAAGGAGCGTTGTGCCAGGAGAGGGCGGCTGCGAGGGCACTGCTGCTTGGAAAGACGTTTAAACGCTTTATTTGACCCCTCTGAAGCCACGGGCTGGGGTGACCTGCGACATTACCCTGCAAATGGTCTCGGGGTGTGCTCAGGTGTCAGAAGCAGCAACACCCGGCTTGGTTCCCTCGTTTCATCGCCCGTGGCAAGGCCAGGCTGCCGCCGGTGCTTCCTTGGACGGCTGCTGGAACGAGGCAGAAAGATTTTTTTTTTTAAGAGATGTTTCAATAATAGAAAAGTTCCTGCGCAAGCTGTTTAGGCGGATGCGGCATCCCTCACCCCCCCAGAGGGAATTTAAGTATTAGCAGGAGGTGCTGGGCAGCAACAGGAGGTCTGCAATAATTGGGACAAGACGCATTTCCCACCCTGTTGTGCTCTGCCCAGGAGCCCCCTCCCGGCCCGGGGAGCCGCTCTCTGACACGGGCCCATCTCTGAGGCTCTGCGAGCTGCCAAATTAAGAAGTTAAATTAGTTCTGACCTTTGCGGTCCCGGGTTGCCGTGACCCGCGCAGGCTCCGCCACACCGTCAGCGGCGTCTCCCTGGCCCGGTCCTGCAATGCAAACAGGAAAAGGGATCTTAAGCCACAACGCCTTGCATCCTTCCAGGATCATTTCTAATTTAAAAACGTATACGTCTGTAACACCTACAATTAATAACTGTTCAATTATCAGGATTTGCAGATAGTGTGGCTAACCCTGTTAAGGCTCTTGTAATAAGCATTAAGTATTGATCTTGTCCGTGCCTGGGCTGGTATTTAGCATGCAGGTCATGGCCGAGTTGCATTAATACCTGTGAATCCTGGGTTAACTGAGAAAATTTGCAATAAAATAAATGACAAAAAAAACCCCTTTGTGTTCTTTTATGGCTCACTTCTTCAAATTGTTGCCAAATAAAGAGCAAGACTGAGCACGCTTCCAGTACCTTTAGTGCATGCAGTGTGCTAAGAAAAGACAGGCACAATAAGGCACTGCCCCAAAATGCTGCCTCTGCTGTTGCTGTTCATCCTTGCAGCTCTCTCCAGTTTTGGAACCCAACCGCAGGTACTCTCCTCCAGGCTGCGGCGCCCAGCGCCAACCAAGCCTCGTGTATATTAATTAGTTCTTAAGAAAAACCACCTCTCTGCTCTCACCCTTAGCTGCTAACGCCTTTCCCAGCTGCTGTGCAGGACACCCGGGCTGCCACAGCTCTGCCTCTGCACACACCCTCGCACTGCAAACCGCCCCCCAAAAATGCACAGCCTTTTGGCTGCCCTTCTCCCCACGGGTTCATCCCAGAGAGGGGGGAACAAACCAAACCCACACAAAATAAAAATACCCCAGCTTTGTATTTTTTGCTAGAACCAAGACGCTCCCCTTGTGTGCGGATGAGAGAGGCTGGAACAATCGCGTAGGCGCCTGAGTCGCTATCACCCGGGTTACTACAAACCAGCCTCTTGCTGCAGATACTGGGAGGGCACGCGGGATCCCAGTCCAGCTCCAAAAACCCCCCAGTCCCACAGCAGGAAGGAGAGGATCGGCCCCACCGCCGCTTCAGGGATGGGCTCTGAACCCCTGGAGATTGTCCAGGTGGGACCGCAGCGATGTCCGGGTCAGCCAAGTCACCTCCTGCTGCCCGGCTGGGGATAAGCTCCCCCCAAAACGTCCCCAACCCTTTCCAGAGCGGCCCATCAGCTCGTTTAAATCTCATTAAGGGCTCTGCCTCGCACCCCGTTGCCGGAGCAGGAGAGCCACGGCCAAGGTGCCGGGTGCTCCTTCAAGCCGCCGCCTTTGACTCACGCCTTTTATGACTTAAGGCCAGAGTGTCAAGTGGATTTTTTTAGCCTTAACTCTGAATTTCATGGCTTTTGTGACTTTAAATCAGTCCCCTAATGCTATTTAAACAGTTGGTTTTTTGAAGCTGATGATAAACGCTTTGGTAGGTGTTTGGGAGAGGCGGGGGCTTTCGCGGCAGCCCCCCCCCCCTTGCCCTCCCCGGGCACACCCCCGCCTGCTGGGATGCTCCTGGACCACTCTGCCTTCCACCGGGACGGGGAAAACAAATCTGCAGGGAGGGGTGGGGAAAGGGATGGGGGAAAGGGATGGGGAAGAGGGATGGGGGAAAGGGATGGGGGAAAGGGATGGGGGAAAGGGATGGGGAAGAGGGATGGGGGAAGGGATGGGGAAAGGGATGGGGGAAAGGGATGGGGGAAAGGGATGGGGGGAAGGGATGGGGAAAGGGATGGGGAAGAGGGATGGGGAAGAGGGATGGGGAAGAGGGATGGGAGAAAGGGATGGGGAAAGGGATGGGGAAGAGGGATGGGGAAGAAGGATGGGGAAAAGGGATGGGAAAAGAGAGGGATGGGGGAAAGGGATAGGGAAAGAGAGGGATGGGGGAAAGGGATGGGGAAGAGGAATGGGAAAGAGGGATGGGGGAAAGGGATGGGGAGGAGGGATGGGGGAAAGGGACGGGGGAAAGGGATAGGGAAGAGGGATGGGGAGGGTGTAGGGGCTCTGTATAATCCCACGGTGCCCAATAAAGGGAGGCAACAGGTTTGGAGCACCTCTGGTAGGGATTCAGTGCCATTCCCACGCGCAACCGGAGCTGGCCTGGCTCTCTGCAGTCCCCAGCGTGTCCCGAAGTGCTCGGCTATCTGTGCTGGGAGCCGGGAGGGAAGCTGAGCCAGGCTCTCTAGGAAGTGGCAGATTTTCCCCTCCGATAACACGCAGCTCCATCTGCTTCCCGTTAGCGGCCCCGGCTGAGGCTAATTGGCAGATCAAACCCTCCGATGTCCCGCGTTAGGTACGTCGTTAGGAGAGTCCGGAGCGAGTACGACGCTTCTTGGCCGGAGCCCAAAGGCCTTTCCCCGCCACCCTGGGCTGCGCAGGGGTGCTAATGCAAACCACCCACAGCAGCCCAGGAGCCGCGGGGGGGGATGAACGGGAGGTGAGAGGGCCACGGCTCTGCTTTAAAGCAAAGCGATGCAGGAAACCGAAGCAGGTTGGACCTGGTTCATCCGTGGGGGGACAAATGGGCCAGGCAGGGGATGGGCAACACGCGCTGCCGCAGGGAGACCAGCGCAGCAACAGACACCACCTTTTTTTTTTTAGCACCGCGCAGGGATGCTTCTGGCTTTCTGGGTGGTTTAAAAAGTCCCCAGACTGACCAGGGGAGGCAGTGACTATGATGATGCAATTGCTGGCCTGTCAGCTTTGCTGATTTCGTTTTTTTCTTTTTTTTTTAAAAAAAAAAAAGGAAAGGTTTAACGCTCTAAGGGTAATATTTGTGATTCCCCAACTCTTAACACACCCACGGGAATGGCTGCAATTCAGGACTGGGCACAGGACTGGTGAACCTCGGCACCGCACCCCGAGGCCGAAGGGGATACCCTGTGGCCTCGGCACACGCACAGCCCCCGAGCACAAAAACTGACCCACAGAGGCGGTGCTCCATCGCATTTGGCTTAACGGGGGTTGGAGGAGAGCCCTTAACCTCCCCCTGAGGAGTCAATAAATGAGGTTTAAACGCTTGCGCTGGGCAGCAGGTTGCAGCCAGCGGAAATATTGCACCAAATAACACTTTGCCGCTCTACGTGGCAGGACGCATCGGTGTCCCTGCACAGCTCGGGGTCCCCACACAGCCCCGGGGGGGGGTGCATGGTGAAATCGGGGTGCCGCTTCACAGCACGCACGCCTGGAAGGCACTGGGGCTCGGGTGGCCGTCCTGCTTTGCAAACTCCCACCACCGCTTCCCAACACCAACATCTCCCCCTGCCCTACACCCTGGGACGCCACGGCAGCACACGTCAGCCCAATTTAGGAACAGATTCTCACGGAGGAGGACTCTCCGCTCTTACCTTACATGATCCGACCCCCACAAACGCACATCCCCCCCGAAGGCAGATCCCGCACCCCTTCTGCAGAGGGGCACAGCCCCAGAGCACTGCAGACCTTTGCTCTCCCCTTTCCCACCCCAGGATTTTGGGCTCCTTTTTCCTGGCGCTGCCCTGCTGCTGCCCCCCCCGGCTGGAGCCCCGTTACGGCCCATCCACAGGCTGCAGCTGGCTGGGGGGGCTGCTGCCCCCTCCTGTGCCCCTCTTTGCAGCAAACTGGTTCGGGGGAGACCGTTAAGGCTCCCGCCCTTTCCCAGTCTGCCTGATCTTCTCCCCAAAATCCCATACATGGTGTCTGAGGGGCAGATTTGCTGCCCAGCCAGTGTTTCAGGCTGGAGAGACAGTACCAAAAGCAACCCAGGAGGCTGCTTTTACCTTTTGCTGGTGCCGAGGGTGCATTGAGCAAATGTTTTTAACTCTCTATGTGGGGGTTTCACCTCGGTTCCCAAGGAGAGGCCAGAAGAAACTCACTACATGGATGCTGTGGGGGTCAGAGGGCCGGGGAAGGATGCAGGGAAGGGCCAGGGATGATTGCAGGACAAATATGTTTTACCTTTAAAGCTGGGCCCAAGCCAAACCCCAGCTTTACAAAGCCCCTTAAGCTCTGCTGATTGGAAAACGTAAAGCTGAGGACCCTCCAGACCCCACAGCGCCCCATGTCCCCCACCGTGGGCAGCCGGGCCTTGCAGGCAGGGATGCTGCTGTTTACAGGGTGCATCTCCTGCCCCGTACAGAGGCAGCAACCACTGAATCAGCTCCCCCCCCCCCAAAACATGCTCCCTTCCCTCCCCATGCAGGGTTTTATGGTCCCGGGGCAGTAACAGCCTGGCATCACCTATTCCACCTCTGGGTGGGGGGATTTGGTTTTTTTTGGGCACAGCTCGTGTCTTTCTATTTTTCCATCCCTTGAAAAAAAGGATGATGAGGAGAAAAGAGACACAGGGGTGAGGGCATGGCAAGGGAGGGGAAAAACCGCTCTGCAGGGCAGTGCCAGAAATCCCAAGAAGACAGTTTTCTAGGGGGATGGAGCCCCCCCCGGCCTTTTTTTTCCCCCTCTCTTTCTGCCTTACATTATTTCTCCCTTCTTGCCATTTACGCCTGAGGCTTCACCGCCCCTGCCTCTCCCATGCTTTGTGGCTTTGGGAGAGCCGAGAAATCCTTGGGGGTCCGGGGAGGAGATGTTTGCAGTACAAGGACTTAGCGGCAGATGGTGGTCTTTATCCCATTCTCTGCAGATGGGGAAAAACCAGTGGCCCCCACAGCTCCCACCGGGCTGCGAGACTGGGGTCGCTCGTCTGTGGGAGCCGGGGACTGGGAGCCTGTGGGCCCCGGGACTGGGAGGAGCAGCCATGGGCTGGGTTGGGGGACGAGAGGATGGGTTTAAAGTGGCGGGGAGAAAGGAGAGAGCCGCAGGGTTCAGCTCGAGAGCCGGACTTTCCCACAGTGCGGCTGGGAGAAAGCGAGGAAAGAAACACCGACCGGCAAGAAGGGGGAGAGGGTTTGAGTACGTCGGCCCCGTTCAACAAACAAACAGTGGTTTTAAGGGCTGTAGCAAGTGCCTGGGCTCCCCGTCCCCTCCAAAAATGCTGCAAAATTACCGAGAGTCTTCTAATATTTAGCATTTTTTGCTAAAGCCCCAGGTCCTGCAGTCATGAGAATACAGCGGGATGTCAGCTTCCAGCTAAAATAAATAAAGAGGGGATTCGCGTCCCTCAGGCTAACACAGCAAAGCTGGAAGATGTGACTTCCCCTCCTTGGGGCTGGAAGAAAATCCTGGAAAGCAAATAAAGGTGCTGGGAGGCAGCAAGCCCCCCCCCCATCTCCTTTGCACCACCATGTTGCTCACGGAGCAATTAAAAATTGCGGGATACATGCCTCCGGAGGAGAGCGCCCTCCTTCCCAGGGCATCTGAGGACACCTGGTTCCCTTTCTCCCAGGCTTGGGTGCCTCTTCCCCGACCCCCAGAGACACGGGTTGGCCTCGGGGCACGTCAGTGAGAGCTCTGCAGATTTTTTGGGGGCGGGAGTGGGATCATACCTAGCCCTGAGTTTCTCAGTTTACCCCAGGGAGGGCTTGTCTGGGAGCTTGAATTATTTTGGAGCCAGGCTGCTTGAGAAGAGGAACAGGTGAAGGCGGCCGGCGCGGCCGCCAGCGGAGCCCGGCTCGGCGTCTCTCTCCTCCTCCGGCTCTCCGGGGAAGCCCCCCCACAAGAGATAAATTACTCGCTGTTGTCTGACAGCCTTGAGGTTGGCTCGAAAGGCGAATAAACGGGGTTTCTGGCAGCAGCGGGGAACCGCAGCAAAGTTGGCCCAGGGCGGCTTGGGATTAAGAGCAAACTTTTGCATCTGCCAAGCGGTTCCCTCGCAGCCCTTCCCCTGCCAGCTGCAGCCTCCGCGGCCTCCAGACACCCCCCCCCCCCCTCCTTTTGCGTGGTGAAATCAGCCCCCCCCGAGGGATGGGGAGAGGCTGGGGGCAGGATGAGGCGCAGCCGGAGGGTTCGCACAACCTCAGCCCCGAGGGACCGGACCCGACGGGAGGGACGGTGCGAGAGCTCCCCGATCAGCCCGTCCAAAGGCTGGACCCTGCCCTGCGGCAGGGAGGGAGAGCTCGCCGTCCCTTTCACCTTGGGTGCAGGCACCGTCCTGCCAACAGCGATATCCCCACGTCTGGCCACCAAATGCCACAGCAGCATCATCCTCACGCCCCTCCAGGACTGAAGCAAAGCATCAGTCTCATCCCCATGGCCACAGGGACGGATGGTTTTCCCTTGAATCACCATTTCTTCACACCCGGAGGCCAACTGCACCCGTAGTCTCTCTCCTGGAGGGGGTTTATCCCCTAAATCCTGCTCCTGTCCCTACAACCTATCCCCCCCCACCCAGGCTCAGCAGCAGCCCCTGCACAGCGATCCACCCTCCCGACTTCGCAGCGCATCCCCCCCCCCTCCCCGGCCCTGCATTTGGGTGCTTAAAATGTATCTGCAGTACCATCTCAGCTGCTATTTTTCATCCTTCAGCGATAAGGCATCTGCATGTACACAGCACCCAGAAAATTACTTACAAACAGCAGCTTCCTCCTGCAGAATTCCCCCCCCCCCCCCCCCCACCCCCCACTCCCCCCGTACCAATTATTAATATTATCACAGAGGCAGCACCGCTCTGGTGTTGTTTTTGTTTGAGATTTTTCTCCCCCGCTCCACCCTTTGGGTTTTTTTTACCCCCACCCTGCGTCATGATCGCCGATTTGAGATCACAAACCTGACATTTCGGTGCCTGTTTCACAATGCCAGGCGGGCAAAACTGCCGGGGACAATTGATTCTCCCCGCATCGTCTACCGGTGCCATCCAAAACATTTAATCAACGCGAGATCAACCCTTCCGGCAGCTCCCCGCTCACTTTTTTCCCAGCCTGTGAAAATATGTGACACCCCAAAAATGAGGGATGCCACGGGCAGGGGTTGGAGCTGGGTGGGAGCATCCCTGCTCCAGGAGGGTGGGAAAGGGAAGGGGGTCAGCCCGGAGCAGACCGAGTGATGGGGTCTGTGGGGAAACTGGTGTCTCATCCATGGACAAACTGGTGTCCACTGGGATGGCTGTGGGACCAGTCTGCCTCTCCTCCAGCATCACATCTGCAGCCCAGTGAGGGGGAACCAACGCAAGCAAAGGGCATCCCAGCCTGGTGCCTGCCTAAGTGTGCATGGTGGAGCCTGGGGGACTGTAGGGAACAGAATTAATTTGACTTTGGGCGCTGAGAGAGATTTGCTGGGTCAGAATTTCCCTGCGCTTCAGAGGGAGCACCCTGGTCCTTAGGCGCCAGAGCTGGGTGCTCAGACGAGGTCTCTGCCACCAGGATGGGTGCGGTGAGTGCATTTATAGCTGGCTCCGTACCCACAGAGCTATCCTAAACCCCTTCCCACACCGGGATGTTGCCATCCCATTTAGTGGATGGGGACGTTGAGGTATACAGTGGCAGGAGCGAACCTGGGAAATACCTAACCCCCATCGCAAACAACGAAGCTGCAATTGGGCTTCCCAGTCCTCCACTCCCACTGCCGGCCCGCAGACAGTGGCGGGCACGCGAGGGGGCTCTGGGAAGAGGGTAAAAGCCAAAAAGCTGGGGCAGAGATTGCTACGCATTGATGGCACCCCCCCATGATGTGCCATTTCTTCCTTGCACATCCCCCAGGCTTGTATCCCCTGCTCCTCTGCACCCAGACAAACTCCTCGGCGTGCCGTGGTGGAGCAAATTGGGGGGGGGGGGACAGGGGTGGCAGTCGTGGTGGGGGCACGTGGCTTCGAACAAAACCCGTTGCACTGCAATAAAACCCACCGCACAGCAATAAAACCCGCCGCACCTCAATTCACGGGGAGGGGGGGGGAAACGCAGAGGCGGGGAGGGGAGCGGCAAAGTGACGCCCGTCCCCCAAGAATGTGTGTCCCCCTCCCTCTCCTCCTGGCCCTAATCCGGGGGTGGCAGCGGGATGCCTGGAGACAGCTGTGCCTGCCCCCCGCCGCCCTGACATCACCCACCGGCTATGAAGGCGCTTGCCTTGGCCAAGGGGTCCTTCTCCAAGCGTTTGGGGGGGGCTGTGGGGGTGGGGGGAGGGGAAGAGACGCCCGCACTCCCATTAACCCTCTGCTTGCGGAGGAGGAGGCTCGAGCCTCCGCTTGCAAAACGGGTCCAGGTAGCGGTTTGGGCTCCCGAGGAGAAACGCTTGTGCAAAGCGTGCAAAGCAGGGTCGCTCCTGCGTGCAAACCCCGATGCTGGGACAAAGGCGGTGTCACACCACGCTGCCGTAACCCTCCGAGCACTGCCGTAACCCTCTGAGCGCTGCCATCTGGAAATACAGAAAAAGGAAAGGCCCCAGACCACCGGTATGGCGGAATAGCCCCAATTTCCCCCCCAGCTGCCCAGAATCCAGCCGTGAGCTTTGTTTTCTCAGCCCCGAGTCTTTGCCGCTGGTGCCTCAAAGCAGGGAACAAAAATAGGTGGAAGGAGGGAAGGAAGCGAGCGAGCTCCAGCTGGCTGCACCAGACAGAGCCCCAGAAATGCGCCCGCTCCCCTCGTCCCTGTTGCCTTTGCTGCTCTTAACTCTGTGGTTGCTGCTGCTTAGGGGTTATACACCAATACTGTCCAGCAAAACGAACTGCGCTCTGGCTGCACCTGAAAAGGATGGTGGCATCAGAGGAGCTGTGCTGGCATCCTCTGCTCCATCTACCATCATTCCCTCGCTCCCCATCACTCCTCTGGGTTTGTACCTTAGCACCTCTGCAGCCGGTTACTGTCACCGTTTTCCTGCACACTTGATGGGTTTGCTAGAAGATTTTAGATTACACACCAGGGCACAGCTACCTGTACAGATACTGAGAATGCCACTGGGATAGTCCTGGCGTTAAATGGGAAGGCAGCTTTCCATAGCAGGCTGATCGGCACCCGAAATTCGCTGCAACGTATGGTGGAGAAGAGGGTTTCCTTCAGTATTTCCTACGACCCAGGACACCAAAACCTTCCCCTGAGCTGTTGCTGATGGCTGGAGGGTGACCAGAAGTGACCCACCTGGGCATGATGTTCAAGCCCCGGGGAGATGCTGCTTCCCATCCCCTCCTCTTTCGTCCTCTGTCTCTGGCCGGGACTGGTCCCAGCGTGCTGCTGGGCTTGCAAGGGGGGATAGGATGTCAGCCGGCTGCGCCCTTGAAAACGCGATCCCCTTTGGGCTGATCTGCCTGATGTTTGCACTGGAACCATCAATCAGTGCAGGAGACACGATCATATTTTACAGCCAGAGTTGCTTGTGAAACTCAAGCTCGGCATGGCAGCCACTGCTCTGCTCGCTCGGACAAGAAAGGCAAAGCCTGGGCGCGTCTTTAACCCCTTGTGATGGATCCTTCGAGCTGCAATTCTGCAGCAGCCTCAGCTATTCTGCACGCGTGGTTTCTTCCCCCCTCTATCCTCAGCATCTGATGCTGCAGATGCAGCACAAGGTGTTGTTTAATGAGACTGCAAACTCTCCTTACGCTCCCGAGATGTTCTGCCCAAGCAGAGAAGCAGGGATGCACAGAGACGCTCCTTCCCAACCTATTCACAGCCCACAGCTACACACTCCCCCAGACTTGCTAAAAACAGACGATAGCATAAAACACACGCAGGTCTGCACGCGCTCCTCAGCTCCCACGATACCCAGCCCTGACTGCAGGGCCTGAGATACTCCCAACACGGTCGCACACCTGCAGCTAAAATACATATCGCACACGTCGCTCCTCCTCTGCGCACAAACGCAAGCGGACCTCTACCCTGGAAATGCTGCTCTTTGTGAAATTCCCAGCAGCAATGCTGCTGCTACGAAGCTCAAATCAAAGCAACGCTCAGACAGCCCAGCTCTGGCTCCAGAATGTTTATCCCGGTGTCCGATCCCTTTGTTTCCCCTCTCCCTGGGGAGCTTGTTCCGTGGGCATCGTCCCACTGTGCGATGCTGTTCTCCGGGAATTGCTCCGGTGGCTTCGGTTACGCTTGCCCAGGAACAAAGCGGCTCTCTCCGACGGGCGAGCATCCTCCCCGCAGGGGGAAGAGGAGCATTGCTATTGAGACCAGCAGTATTCGGGAGGTCTCGGGGATGCTTTTACAGCCCAGCCATGCCAGGCTGATGGATCGCTGATTGGAAATTAGATTTCCGAACTGGAAGCAGTTGTAAGCATTGGAGAAACGGCAGCTCCCACCGGGAATGAAAGCATGCGAGGGGAGGACACGGCTGAGGTGGAGACGAGTCCCCGGGAACAGTTAGGGACAGCCACAGGCAGAGACGCTGGGCGCCCACTCCGCATGGCGCAGGCTCCCCGCACCGGGCACTGGCTGTCGTGCCACTCAAGAGCAGCTTTGAGCAACCAAAAGCAGAGCTTGAAGTATACGTATATACGCAGGGAGGGCAGTAATCAGCTGAACTGAATTTTTGATGGGGTGGCTGGGACGAGGGGGTGCACCAAGCATGCTGAAGATCTGTCCTGCACAGACCCATCCCTCCTTCAGCACAAGGACCCCCGTACTGCGAAGCTCGAGGGTACCAAGGTCTCTTGGCACGGCCCTGCCTGCCCTTCTCGAGATGCCAAAGGCATCTGAGATTTGCAGCCCCTGCCCGCGCCAGCTCCTGCAGCCGCTGTATTCGCAATGAGATCTCGCTAGCAAACGGCAGATTATAAATGAATAAATCTGTCGAAGGAAGAAATTGAACGCACACCGAGGAGCCGGGCTGGAAGCAGTTTCCACGCTATCAAAAATAGGAACTGGCTGATTAAATCAGGCCTGATTTCCAAGAAGCTGACTCCAGGACTGTGCGGTCTTGCGCCCAAACATGCCAGGGACTTGCAAAGTCACAAGTTTGTGGCTTGGGGAGCTGAGGGGTGAAGTGACGGTGGGGGGAATTAGGGGGAACCCTGACACTGACCTACTCGTGACTTGGAGGAGCCGGGAAACGAGGGCTTTCATTTACATCAACAATAAAATATTGTGGGCTATGGCCAAGCTGCTGCTCCCTGCCCCATCCCACAGCTTTTGAGTGCCGTCCTGCTCTCCACCTTGCATAGGGCTGAAGAGGGGAGTTTAACATGGAGTAGGTAAATAGCTCTTGGAGCAGGATTTCTTGTTCCCTGTTGAGGGGCAGAGACTGACTGAATACGGAAGGAGAAAAGAATGAAGAAAGAGGTGAAATAATTGCCTTTTCCTTCTGCTTTGGTTACTGAAATGGGAACTGCCTGGCTTTTTTTTTCCCAGCTGGTGTGCTTTGAGCCCCTCAGAGGACATAGGTGCCCACTGAGCCCCTGGATTCCAACTAGGACGTGATCCGTGTCAAGCAACATAGCTTGGGATCTGCTCCCTAAGCCCATTCCTGGACCAAAACTCCCTGCTGGCTCTGAGCATCCTCGGCCCCAAACGATATGGTAGCAGGGCTGATTTACTACTGCCCAGGCTGCGGGGAAGGCGATAATTCCTCGGTAACACCTGCATTTACGGTCTGCTCGGCCGGGCTGCCTCCCCCACTTGTCAGCTCCTTTTAACCGCAGCTGATAACTTGTCAGAGGCTCTTGACATTGTTTTTTCCCCGAGCTGGTCAATGTGGTGAGCAGCTGCGTGCAGGGAAAGTCTCATCTTTCTGCTCCAGCCAGGGAGAGCCCGCCCGTAACCTCTCCACCTCCCCGTTTTTCATTACGAACACTAAGACTTTGGCACCACTTCAGACTCTCCCTCCTGTCCCAGGGTGGGGGGGAAGCCAGCTGCGATGCCTTCTCACAGCCTGGGAAAATAGTTCAGGGCTCCGCTTTTCCCTGAGAGCCCTGAAATTCAAGTGGCCAGCGCTCGCGCTCCCCCCTCCCTCCTCCATCCTTCTCCCCTTCCCTTTCCCTCCCCTTTTCCCACCCTAACCCACATAGCCCTTGTTTAAAATTAAGCACTCTTCCTCCCTCATTAGTGGCGAGATGAGGCCACCCAGCCCATACCGTACAAGGAGCCTCAGCGCCTTATACATCCCGTACCTATTTTCCCTAGAAATATCAACCCATTCCTTCCCCACCCCATTATTTTAGGGACAGTAATACCAACCATTCCAAGATAGTCCTTAAAATTATACTCCCCTTTTCCATTTCACTGCAACTGTACCTGTATGGTGAGGTTGAGGGCATTACTGCTGCTGGGCATACGTTCCTATACCTCTTCAAGGTTGCAACTCCCAGAAAAAGAGCCCACATCTACAGACCTCTGAGACCTTCCAATTAATAATTAAGTCTATCAATGCATCTCTGTCTGAAGTAGTATCATCCTGTTCCCCCATGGCAGCTGAAAACATGATTTATCCCTGTTTTACAGGTGAGGAATCGAGGTCCACAGGGATTTCACAGGTTCCCAGTACAATATAGTAGGGCCAATGGACAAGAACTGAATTCTGCAGCTACCCAGGACCGCTATTTCAGTAAGTTTATCCCTGATTTACCACTGAGAAACTCCCGCAACACATCACAGCCAGCGATTTCTGTCGTTTTGGGCAGGAAACCATGGTGCCAACCCACCTATTTCCCCAGCAGGGAGTCGAGGGACAGCCAGGGCTGCCGTTTTCAAACTGGATTCCCCAGTTTTGCAAATATTTGGCACCACGCCCAGGCAATGGGTGCTTGTGTGCCAAAAAAAAAAGGCCATGCAAACGGACTATCTACGCAGTAGAGACCTTTGAAACATCTGTCAGCACCTCCAGGTGATGCCTTGCTATGTCCACCTTTATGCAAAATAGTACTTTAATGCTACGTGGCAAACACAGGACCCAGTTCTCTCCTGACGCTGTTGATACTCCTGCAAAATGCCACCGAATCAGAGTAGTGATGGTTTACACCCATTTTGTACTACAGAAAGCTGTAGCACGAGATTCAGTCAATAGCCAGCGTATGGAAATGAAGCCTCTTCATGCAGATACGGCATTAATTCCTGCCCAGGGTGCACTTAGCATCAAGAAAGAAGGGTGGCTGCATCCCATCAGTGAGGACAGCTGGACAGAGGGCATAGCTTGAGCAATTTGGGAAGGAACTGCGAGTGTTAACAACACACGTTTTACTAAGATAACGCATCTCTTCTTCCTCCTATTTTCTCTTTTTTTTTTTATTCTACAGGAGGGAGGTGGCTGCTCGAGAGGCCGGGGGTCTCTCCAGGTCTGAACCTTCTCTCCAGCGGGGACTGCTGGTGGAAGCTTCGGATGTGCATCTCAATCCCATGTGGCGGATGATTTGGATTAGCGATTTGTCACAACCCCCTCAACTCATCAGGTTTCAATGATGGGAAAGACACACAGATGTAAAATCTCACTCGTATGGCTTTGATTCGAGGTTGGATTGACAACCATGCTGAGCTTGGGTTTTGATTCAGGTTCAGACACAGCTGAGAGCTGTTATCCCAGAATTGTGACCCAACACAATCAATAAATTTGGTGGCGGGGACAGAAATGGGCAGGAAGATTTTCAGATCAGGAAATCCAAACTTCAAGACAAAGCCGGAGCTCCTCAGAGAGCCTAGCACCAGACTCCGTCTCCATTTGCCAACCATCACTCAAACCAAAGAGTTTGGCCCAAAAAAAACAAGCGTAAGAGGCTCACAGATGTTGCGTTGAACCTGGTTTCTGTTCTCTCCCCTTCCCAGTGCAGTCAGATGAGTTTCAAGGATTTGGGGGAAATGAGATCTTGTACCTTTTCCTCCAAAGGGAGGATGTCAGTGCCCCCAAAACACCCGGGTTGGGCTGGATGCCTCCTTCTCCCACCTCCTGGCAGGGCTCCCGAGGGCAGGGCCGCAGCGGTGGTACCCTGTTTGGGAGGCTCCCGTTCTGCCTAATCACCGCAATAGGAGGAGGCAGCTTTTAACAGCTGTGAAATGCTACAGGGATTGGAGCAGTGATGCTCTCGCCAGCTCCCTCTCCCACCCCTGACAGTGTTAAGTCATTTATTTATTAACTTCTCCCCTCTCCTTCCTTCTGTCTGCCTGATGCTGGGGGTAGGCAGAAAGGGGACAAGACCGAGGGGGCTGGATGCCATCGAACCCACCCAGAAAGGAGGAATCCACTCACAATTTTGACATGTTCAACACACAAAACCCCAGATGACCAAGTTTATCCCCCCTTTCCCTACACAGTTTACCTGCTAGGGAGGCGTGAAAAAGCTAGCAGGATGCCGTGAAGGCCAGTGGGCTTGGCTTGGCTTGGGAGACGGGGTTTGGAGAAGGTTTACGTTCCTCTTCATTGCATTTAATTACATTTACATCACAGCAGCAGAGATGGAAGAAGCCACCAATGACCTGAGGCTCATCCCCTGCTCTTGTCAGAGGAGAAGTCTTTACACCGGGCACACGTGGGTGGTTTTCCCAGAGGGGTCCTCGATGATGGAGACGACCCTTTCTCTCGCAGCCAGCCCTTCTCCCTGCGGACAGGGGAGAGAAGTTGGGTTAGAAAAGGGAAATTACCAGTTCGGGGAGATAGAAACAAAGGGTTCCACTTGTGACTTGCAAACAGTACCAAAGCAAATGTTTCTGTTTCTCACAGTTTTTGGCTGGGAGGGTTTTCCAGCCCAACGTCCCACCTGAGGCAGGGCTGTGGCCAGCAGCAGTTCAGGCCAGCCATGGCTTTCCCCATGCTGAGTCTTGGTTGCTCGCATCTAAGAACACCCAATTGCCTGTTTTGGATTGACCTCTCCACCGTGGAGGGACAGGAGCAGAGAGGGCTTAGCTGCCGCGAAGACAACACGAACTTCAGGCAAGTTTACTCCTACTCATGAGACCTTGGGGTCTCGTATTCCCCCGTTTTACACCAATTTCATCTCAGGGTGACTCCAATAGCTGTTGCATGTTAACCTCAAGGAAGGCAGAAATCAAGCCATCAAGTGGCCCTGCCCCTGTGTATTTGGGTCTCTCCATCCCGAGGAGTGTGTTTTCCCAGCCCTGTGCACCTGGAGTACGGAGGATGGAGTAGGACGCGATGGGAAAAATGACAAACAAAGCAGAACAGCACATCTGACGCCCTGTGAATTAATCAGAGAGCAGGGCCAGCATGCTGGGCAAACAAGACCTGGAATTGCGTCTCTAACCTTGATTAAATTAGAAAGCTCTCCAACTAATACAAACGCCCCTCGGTAAACAAGGGAACAGGGGCTAATGAAGTGGATAAGAAGCAACTTGACAAGTGACGGGGCTGGTGAGGGAGGGGCAGGGAGGGAGTAAAGCAGGGCCAGAGATTTAGAAAGGAGAAAAGAGAGGAGGGAGGCACAGATAGCCAGAAATGGGGAGAAGAGAGGGATGGAGGGGGAAAAGGGGAAGGTGATTTCCTTCCAAAATGTTTCCCTAAGAAGCCAACACACAAAGAAAGTGTCTCTTTTCTGTTAAAAGAGATGCAAACATTGGAAAGTCAAAAGACACCAGCAAAGGCACTGCCAAGGCGTGGGATTCCAGCAGTAGTGCCTTCCCACCGTCCCAGTGCCTGTTCAAAGGCGTGAGAGAGCCTCAAGGCTGCGATACAGCCGTCCTCCAAACCAGCACGACCGTGCCCATTCCTCGACAGCCAGCTCTAGACTGATTTTGTTGTTTTAGTGGGCTCAAAACAGGTGCCAACAGACCGCACTCGACTGAGATGTCAATTCAAACTCGGTAGCCGCAATTTTGCAAACAGGCACACATGGCTTTGCTCCCCTGCCAATGTCGGGCTCCGTCCCTACGCACACCCCATCAACGGGTTCATGTGCTGCTTCTCCCTACCACCCTGTTCCTTATGCGTAGACCCTCCTCACTCCCTCATTAAGCAACACGTCTCATTTAGTTAGGATGAAAATTACGGGACCAGCTCTGGGGGAAAGCAGGAATGACCTGACTGAAGGCACTGGAGATGCATCAGCGTCAAGGGATGGGACAACAGAACTCCCCCAGCCCCTTCTTCTTCCATTTTGGGAGCATTTACTCTCCATCCCCAGACATAATGAATAATATAAACATTGCTGAGACCCTCATCCCTCCTCACAACTCCCCGGCATCCAGGCCAAACCTTATCTGAAGAAGTACCACCCAGCTACAACAAAACCTTGTAGAAAGCCCTCAACTGACTACGCAGCCAGGAGTGAAAAAAGGAGCAGCCAGGCTGGGGGAAGAAGAGGCAAAGCGGTCTGGGATTAGTTTGGGGTAAGTATATCTCCATGCCGGGTGTATGGCAGAGGTTCTGCGAAGGGGTGAGGGGTTTTCTATAGGGGCTGTGGCTATAGAGAGGACGGTGTGGTGCTGAAGCACGGCAGAGCTCAGCCGCTGGCAAATGCACATTGCCAGCAACAGAGCACAGCCAACGCTAAGCAGGCATCCCGTAAGCTGGCTGCTTTGCCCAGAGGCTGGGAAAGGGATTTGGGGTAAGATAAGATAAAGTAGTTCCTTTCCTAACACCTTGCCTAGCATCAGGAGAGCCGGCGCAGAGAGGCAATGTCCACCGAAGGCTGTGAAACGATGCTGAACCGCATCCGCTCACATTTATCCCTCTGTCTCCTGTCCCTTCTCGTTCACGCGTCCTCCACCTTTTCCTAGTTAAAAAGAGTTGTGTTGCTTTTTTCATTGTTTTTCTTCTTTCTTTCTTTCTTTTCTTTCTTTCTTCAGTGCATGGCAAACCAGGCGGCAGAGCAAGTTGATTCCCACCCCTCCCAACCTCCGCTATGCCAGCGAATTTCCAATTTTCAGCTAATATCAAGGTCGTGACAGAAAGCGCAGAGGCCCTGGTAGGACATAATGGCAGAAGAATTGTAAATGTTGCTTTTAGTGAATGCAGAATGAGGAAGGGCCAAGGAGGGGAAATTTTCCATTCAGCGCCGGCCTCTGAAAAGCGAATACATTTTCTCCTCCAGTGTGTCGCATTAGATTTCCAGAGGTGCTCGGCACCAGGTACATGTCATTAGTAACAGTTTGCGTGGTAATGAATCCTTTTATTTCTCTTCCACACAGCTCATGAATACATAAAGAGGCTGGTTTTAGTCGCATCTGGTTCAGCTGCAGGAGCCTCACATAACTTAATTTCGCATCCTCTTCAGTAGGGTTGCAAACCCAGCTGGGGCCAGCCTTAAAGGCGCAGGGAGGTTTTCAAAAAAAAGTAAGTAAAATTGAGGCTCAGAGGTGAGGCTTTTCTTGGAGGTGCCTCGGAGCTTGCTCCGTTCCCTGCTGGCCTTCCTAGAGATGGGGCATCCTTTGTTTTAACACAGAGGAAGGGATGCGCTTGAGTTCGGCCAAAAGTTTGCCTGTTTGGGGCAACAGTGGGTACATCTGTCTGTAACGTATGGTGGACGGGGCTAGCCTGTGTGCCTCATGCTTTTGGCAGAAAAAAAAGCCTCCCTTCTTTGCCCTGGGAGGATGGAGCTGATGCCCGTGTCTGCAGGTAGTCGGGTCTTTCCCGAAGTTAAAAACTTGCAGCCAGGAATTACGACTGCATTAACAGCTTTGTTCTGCAGGCGAGGAAGCGCTGCCAGCACTCCACCGGCGTAATTGCTGTGCTTCCCCTTCTGAAGTTTTATCTTTCCTAATTACAATTAATTGCTTTGCAATTTTAATAATAATAATAATAATAATAATAATAATAATAATAATAATAATAATAATAATAATAATAATAATACTCTCACGCTTTTGACTCTCTGCACCCACCCTTCAGGGCCGGGGCTGCAAAGCGCTGCTACAGGAGCTGTCGAACGGTGACAGCAAGAGTGAAAGCGCCTGTGGAGCGCGGCTGGAGAACAAATTAAGCCCAAACCTTCTCCAGCACCCAGGAAACCCAGCCGAGGCCAGACCTGCACAATGTCTCGTTCACAGAGAGCCTGGCTGACCTCCCTCCTGCCATGCCTAGATGGCAACTGGAGCTCACGAGCATTCCTTCAAAGCTATTTTTCTAACAAGGTATCATCTGCAGTGCGGGTAGACTCCTAGTGAGGAATAAGATGCTGGGAAGACACCAGACATTCAGATGTCCAGTGGAGCTACAACAGGAGTGAATCTATGATTCTGCGTCCAGTGGAACTACAACAGGAGTCAGCTGAAGCCACTGGTGAACTTAAGCCAGCCATTTAAATTGAAAGTTTGAGAAGACCGTGGCTCTAGACAGCATTAGACAGTTCCCAGGCTAGGCACAGTGCTGCAGAACAAACCACGATTAACCAGGGGCTTCACCTGAATGATGAAGTGAAACCCATCGTGTCCTGGTGTTATCAGACCTCATGGGTGCAGCAGGGCTCAGCTGGACCTCTTCCAGGAGTGGCAATGCTCTTGAGAAGTTTTGGGAAGTCACTTATATATCGAGAGCCGAGCTCTGCAGCGGTGTCACCTCTCTGTGACAATGTTGGGCTGAGATGTGTGCTGCGTGTGTGAAAATCTGGCTGGGGACTGGTTAACGAATAACTGCTCTCTGCCAGCATCTGGGGCTGGATGTGGACGGGCTTTTCCCACATTCCAATCACAAGGTGCCTGCTGGCTCCCTGGGAGCAGCCATACCTCCATCAATAGAGACACATATTGGTTTTATTTGGGTTAAAAGGCATGTGAAAACACATATATGAAGTATTCTTCTTGGTATAAATGTGAAGCTTGAGCCCAGGACTGGAGAGATCCATTCGTCTGCAGCTTTGGTTAAAAGAACAAACTCCCAGTGAAATAAAAAGGCAGAACTGTGGAAAGTTGATAAAAGACCAAACCCGAGCGCTAAGGCAGCCCACAGCCCACGCCAGGGCTGTGCTTGCGAACTTGGGAAATGGAGCTACCACGGGGGACTCACTGCTTTGTGTGCTGGAGCTTTTCCTGTAACTCATTTCCCACCACTGATTCGCAGTTCCCCTTGCCGATACGAGCGGGAAGGATGCACGAGCAGGACCCTGTGTGGTCCATCCTAATCCCACCATCCCGCTCTCTTTTCTTCCCCCTGCCAGACCCCTTCTGTCTTCTGCTTTAGGAGATGGGGAAGAATGAAGAAAAAAGCAAGGTGTCTCTTGAACTCATCTACAGTTTGGGGTTTTTTATTTATTTAGGGGCACAACTCCCTCTGTGCTGCCCTGCAGCATCTCTGCAGACACTGGGCTTGGGGAAAACAGGGCAGGTTCTTTGGGATGTATTTAAATCCAGAGCACCTTCACTGAAGTCAGAGTATTCAGTGTTTTGTTTTGACCTGGGCAGTTAATAAGAGATCGGAACCTGCCTCTTCTTCACATTGCAGGTGACAGGGGAAGGTGACATTGTGGCTGTGAAATTAAGTCAGGTGTAACTCAGGTGCTGCTCACGATGTAAAAAAGAAACAGAGCACATATGGCTGCAGGGGAGATTGCTGGAGCTCCCTCTGGCTCTGTCCAGTGATGGTGGGGGCTCAGCTGAGGCCACACCAGCTCAGTTCAGCTGTGACCTCGGCCTGAACCTCAGTCCCAGCGGGACAGCAAACCCGGTCCTCCCCCCCAGCCCCGAGGAGCTATTGCAAACGATGCCCCCAGTGCACTTGGCACACCATATTTTGTTGCTGGAGTGTAAAACAAGCAGGTCCAACTTCTGTTAAAATCTTTTTCTTTACCAAATTAATAATAATTGCTCAGCTGAAATTATTGATGGCATTAAAAAAACCCCAATACTCCGCACTTTTTTCTGCTTATATATTTTTCTAAACGAAAATAGATACATTTGTTATTAAATATAAAGAATTACTAGATTTTCTAGATTAAGATGGGAAAATTTAAATGAATATGTCAATATCATTAATTTTTTTTTTATAATGGGGGGAGTGTAAATAATTTCTTTGCCAATCCTAGCATCCTTTGCCGGGTTGCTCCAGCCACAGGTAACTGGATTTCGAGTATTCACACTGAACAAGTCTCAGCTCCTCCTTATTTGCAGGCACCCAAAACACCGAACACCACCATTTCCTCGTGGGCATCCAATTGATGAAAGATTATCCCCCCCCACCCCCCCACCCCCTGACGTGCTGTTGTGCTAAACACAGATCACAGAGTGTGAATTTGCTGGAAGAAACCTATACCACTGGCACTTGTGATTTTAGGGGTAAAAAAATCTCAGAAACGTGAATCAAGGTCAAGAAGCCTCTAAGCACCAGAGGCCGGAACTATCACAGCGAGCTCCCCATTCCCCGTGGAGATGCTGCAGTTGGAGACACAGTTTTGGAGAGAGGGAAGGATGGAAATCACAAAGAAAAGTTATTGCATCGCACCTGAAGCACTGAAGAGGTGTTTGGTGAGAAAGCTGCCCGCACCGGAGCTCAGCTGCTTGGCTGCTGGTGGGAATTACCAGGGGAGGACCGAGGAAAGAGGACAAACTCCGTGCATGAGGTTTCTCAAGAATGCTCTCCGCAACACAACCACGCACAAAAAGCCACAAACATTTGAACTTAAAGAGCTGGTCACGCCCACCACGTGGCCAATATTCAGCATTACCCCACTTCACACCAAGTCTTCGTGCAAACAGTTTTAAATTGAGCCAGGCCACACAACAAAGCCAACAGGACCCCTCCCAGCCCCATCCTCCCGGTTTGTTATCCCGACAGCCACAATACATCAGGAAAAAATGTACCTCCATCAATTGCACACTGCAGCAAAGGCTGCACCAGCTAATTTCAAGGTACTTTTGATAAGTGCTGCAAACCTAATGGTGACTCTTCCAACACAGGACCAGTTTTTTACTGTTTTTTTCCTCCTCCTCAGCTAAGGAACAGTGCTGCCAAACCTTTGGGCTTAATGACAATGACTTTCACCTGTGCAATACAGGTGTTTCCATCAGCAGGCTGCAAAGGCATTTCTAAAGGACCCCACTTTCCTCCGCAGCTACAGAACATGCATAAACGTATTATACATTTGTCAGCCCAAGATATTCGCTGGCATGCTAGGTAAAAATTTGACCACGGCACACACCCACCTACTGAAATATTCCTCTGACCCATTTTATAGAGGAATTAAAAAAGGACCAATGTGATACAGATCTACCAAAGCACCGGACAACATCACTAATTTTCAGGCACAGCTCATTCTCCTGATCCACTAATGGCCTTTAATTTAAGTATACGCTAAATAAGAGTGCGGGTTAGGCAAGAGGACAAATTCCAGCCTCACACCCACCCCACACACCATCAGGAGGCGTCCAGGTGTGATGCTACAAGCCCCCAGCAGTCAGCATCGCTATAAATCAGGATGGGTTGGTGACATCTTGAAAGAGGCACCCTACCTTTAGCTACTTGAGTATGAAATTTTACCCAAAATGATCATCCTAAGGCTTCAGAGCCGGGTGTCCGGTTCTTATTCTGGTCCCCACAGTGGGTTTTCTTGAATAGTGCGTAGGGGAAAAGAAATCAGGGCATCGCTTTGGCACAAAAAGTATTCCACATGGGTAAACCCGGTTGAAGGAAACCAGCAGAGAGTTTGGTACTGCTCCTTCGCCGGGGCTCCTGGCAACCAGGCGAGTGTCGAGGCCACTCTGCCCGCCCTCCTCTCCCCACCCATGTCCACCTACTCCTGCAAACTTCCCCGTTGTTATTGCTTTTCTTCTCCCTCCCCCTCCACGGGCAAGCGCCTGGGTCACAATTTCTCTGATTCGCCTTGTATCTCCCGCTATAAAAAGAGAACATAATGGAAAAATAATTAAAAAATAAAAGAGAGGAATAAAAAACATCATTTTAAGGGAGAAAGGGGAGGGGGGCCAGGAGATCTGCGGCGCTAGTAGATAACCAGCAGATGTGATTTTTGCAGATAAGCGTAGTAATTTAGATAAATCTGGAGGCTTTAGAGCCTTTCGCTTGCGTTCCTTTTCTTTCTGTCTGATTTTTTTTTCAATTTTATCTTGCAAGTCAAGAGGAGGGGGAGTGAGAAGGAGGGAGAGGGGGGGAAGCTTAATCTTTGGGTAGTTTTTCTTTTCTTTTTAATGTGTTTTTCCCCAGAAGGTGGGATAATGCGAGCCGCTCTCCCCCCCATGCACATAGACACACACACACACACACATATGCACACAGAAGCTGGGGCTATGTTTTTTAAAAGCGGCGGACAAAAATCAAAATATTTGAAAATGTATTTCATGGTAATTATGTCATATTTCATGGACTGATGCCACTACTGAAAGAGAGCCTGAATGCCTTAATTTGTATAGAAATTGTAATCATTTGTTCATTTCAAGGTGAAAATTGCATTTTTTAATTTAAATTGTATCCTGCGTGATAGTCTATTATCTAGTAAAATTGTCTCCATGTCTGAATGCCTTATATGCAGCTGCAATGCTTGTTACAAATCCAGTTATATTCATAAAAGCTTTGTCGACGTCTCGGGAAATGTGAACAGTTTCTTGTGGGTTTCTTCTCTCTCTTTTTTTCTTTTTTCCCCTCTTCCCTCCCATTCTCATCCTCCCTCCCCTTCCCCCCTTAGTCCTTTTTTTTTTTTTCCCCAGTTGAAATAAACCCATATCTACTATTAATAATAATTAGCCTGGGTATATACAAAAGACAATTCTGTGTGGAATAGGGTGAGGGACGTGCAGAAAGCATTCAGGATTCCTGCTTATTTATTTATTTCTCGGCGAGCCACCTCGACGTTGCAATATTGCTGGGGAATAAGGGACGAGAGAAGGGGAAGGACAAGATAAAGGAAGGCAATGAGATGAGGGGTGAGGCTTTGTGCTGTGAATAAAACTCGGCCAGAGCCCCGAAGGATGGCACGGGCAGGCAGGGGCAGAGACACTCGCACTGACATAAGAGACTTAAGTCACTTCAGTGTTTCGGAGATTTGGGAGCTCACTTTGCTTCCAGCCCCTGGTTTTGAGAAAGCCCTAATATTTTATATATTGTGACACGTCCTATCCTACAGCGAGACAACCTGGTCTCTCCCGGTGTCTGCTTTGATCCCCAGCGTGATTTAAGGATGCCCAGAGTCTGCTGGAGGGGAAACAGAGTCTGAGAAGTTAACGGTGATGTCCAAGATCCCCCGAAGCACTGGCAAAAGGCCAGATCTCCCACTCGCTTGTCTTCTGCCGTGCTCACTGCACATTCGAGCTCCCTTGCTGTTTTGCGAGAGGGAACTCGGATAGAGGGAATCACAGCCGCCCTTCTGGGCACCCACGCAGCCCTCCGCGGAGAGGAAGCCTTCTGCCCCATCCTCTGACCTCTCCCGGGAAGGTGGAGATGGATGAGCCTGCATCTCAGCCTCCTCGCCTTCCCCTCCTGCTCCAGCCAAAGAGCCGCGGACACCCCCATCTCGCAGCACCCAGCCGTTCTGGGAAAGCTCAACACCAAAAAAAAGAGTCAGCGTGGAGTAGAACCACTGGAAATACTGTTCCAAGGGTGCACAGCTTTAGGGGGTGAACTTAGAGGAATGTTACAGGAATGCAGGATGAGCTCACTGGAGAGTGTAAATCAGCAAAACCAGTTAAAATTCTGGGCTGGTTTGCACCAGGTGAGAATGTGGTCTGGCCGGGACAGGATATTAATTATATTAATCCTTAAAAAAGAAAGAAATCGGCCTCACAAGGAAATCCTTTTTCAGTCATTTAATTCCCTTTCATACACCTCTCCCTGCTCAGAATACCCTGATTTTATGCAGGTCCACAGCCTATTATAATAAACTTCTCTACACCTGTTCTGAAAAGAAATTGCTCATGAAATGCTGCAAAGCTAAAGGCTGCTGAGCCAAATTTGCTGGCACAGTCGCCGTCTGACAGTAGCTACAACCACTGAGATGAGCAACAATGGCTCTAAACACAGGTCATGAGACGGGGCTGACCTCTGAGCCAGGCAAACATCCCCAGAGGATTAAAACTCGGAAAGTGTGGGGGGGTGGAGGGTGGTACCAAAATGCTGTTAGCGCAGCGGTTCATGCAGGGATGCATTCGGTTAGGCATGCTTTACGTGCGTGTCTGGGTGTCTTAGGATTTTTGCAATCATGCCTTTGGCAGCTTCGTTCGTAATCTCCCCGTTTCATCAGAGAGATTTGGCGGGTGTAAACAGCTAAAATACCTGTAGGTGAAATACAAGGTGGACCCTGCGTCCAAGGGGCTGTTGTAGGGCAGGCGGCACCACTCATGGAAAGCAATGGAGCTGGCGAGAAGCAGGTATAAGATAGATAGCATGTCTGTCCTCCCAGCCGCATCAACTGTCCTCCCAAAAAAGATGTTTCAATGCACTCACCGTCCCCTCCGCCTTGCTATCCGACAGGTTGCATTGGCTACACGCAAGACATCTGAATTCATTTCACTGGGGACTTACAGCAGTGTTCGAGCCAGAGGGGAAAGGCTGATATTTTCCAGTGAGTTCCTGCCGTAAGCGGGACCCAGCGGGCACAGGATGCACAGCGCTTCCCAGAATATGAAGGCACTGATGCCACTTGGAGCTGAGCAAGAGTCACAAGCAAGTTCTAAAAGTCTGGGTGCACGGCTTTAAAGAGGAGGGACCAGTGCCTGGGGAGGAAGATAGGTGCTCGGGCATACCGTCCCAGTTTCCCTGGGGACTTTCCTAAATTAGGCATCACCTGCACATTTTCATGGTCCCCGGATCATACTTTCAGAATGTATTTTCAGCATCAATACAAAACAGAATACTAACGCCCCCCAAAACCTCTCACAGCTTTCACACCCTGCGGGGCTGGGCTCTCTGCCTCCCTTTTCTCTGATCTTTGTCACACCGCAGTTGAGATTTGGGGACTGGTCAGGTGAGACATGAACTAGGCTCAGGCACTTAAAACAACGTGATCCTGCATAAGTCACTCAACCTTCATCCGTCTGTAAAACAGCTTTCGAAACCACTATGTTACAGCGATGCTGATGTTAACGTGATGGTAGAGAGGAAAGATTAAAGCTGGTTTACACAACTTTTCCTGAAACATTTTTGGTTTTATAATAAGGAACTTTTCCAAATTATTTTAATTATTCAGTTTTTGATAAAGAGAAAGGAAGAGAATCTTCCGTTTCTAAAAAAAAGGGTTTTAAATCTCAGGTTAGAAAGGCAAAAGTGTTTTGCTTCGCCTCCAGGTTGTTCTTCTCTTTTCTTGCACGCCTTTTAAAATGAAAAAGAAACAGAAAAGTGGAATCAACCTCAAGATTTCAAACATTTTTATCTGTTCCTCATATTTCCTCTGAGAAAAATATTTGTGTTACTGTAAACACATTCAGCTTTTTTTTGAGTAATTCATAAGAAAAGTGCTAGTTACCTTGCCAAGTGCTTCTGCCCCCCCCAAACGACAAACCATTGAGAGATATATATGTTCTCTGTGTCTCTGCTTGGAGTCCCACTGTCCTGCGCTTTCTCCAGCTGCTACACACACAGCGCCAGGGGAATATGCAGCGAGGGGTTAAGGGGAGGCTGCAGTGAGCGCATGGGCGATGGCTCAGGTCGCAGAGGGGTTTGCTGGAAGCCGGAGTGTGTATGAAACCCACATTAAAAAAAACAAACCAGAAACAAGATAAAAAACAGAGCAGGAAAGGCACCCAGAGTTACACCCCACTGGGGCAGAGGAACAGCCCCTCTCACGCAAAGCACCGGCGGCCGTACGCAGCACCCGGGGTCAAGTCCAACAACACGGCACCGAGACGGACACGACGCAGTGACCGGGGTCAGCACCGCATCCCCAGCCTGCAGGATGCGACTCGTTTGCAAAAGTTAGCAGCCGGTGTCAAATTGACTTGAATTTGATTCATCACCGGCTTATCGGCAGATTAAAGTTGACGACAGCTTAGAGCCATAATTGACCGGTGATAGTTGTAGCAGGAGCTGTATCGGCCTGAGCAGCTCCCTCGTGGGCTAGCTTGCGCCCTTGATGTCTTTCAGAGGGCAACAGATCGACTCTGGCAAGGCCTGGGAAATATCCTGCGCTCCTCAGATAAGGTTTGAGTCGCTAGGAGAGAGGACGAGGAGCTCAGGGAACAGTTGAGGGCAGTGTTGAAACGCCTGCCACTACAGGGCCGGCGGCAAGGGAGCCTGAACGTGACCATTGCGGGAGCAAAGTCATTTCTGGGAGGGCTGGCGAGGATGCACAAAGCTGGTACTTCCCAGCAGCAGGCCAGCACAGGTTTAAAAACAGGGACGTGGCTAGAAATAACGTTGTGCTGGTTTAGGGCTCCTGGAAAATGATGGTCCCGTCCTCTACAAACCCTTCCATATGTGAACGCACAGTGTGGCTGGCTTGGCCACCGCCAGAACGTGCCGGCTCCAAGGTAAAAATCAAGTGCTGCTGGTGAGTGCAGATCTAAGGCGGGAAGGGGGGTTCGGTGCGAGTAAAATTTGCAGACGCCGAATATAATTCCCTTAGGATGCAGACAGGAAGCTGGGGCTAACGCTCCTGCTCTGATGGCTGAAGTTGGTTACGGTTCTTACACAAAGGTGAGCCTCTCCGTTTCACAATTATCACAAAAAAAGGGGTTTCCTGACAGCACGGTGCCCTTGGCATCATGCGAAAGCAGCGGTTTCCAACCTTTTCCCCATTTGGAGATCTGTAATATTTTCCAGGGGTCCCCCTCGAGGTCCTGATAGCGCACCAAAACTTCAGCCTGCGCAGCCCCGGCATGCCCAGAGCTGCCCCAGCCCTGGGCAAGGCACCCCCCAGCCCCCTGCCCCGAAGCTGGGCCAGCCCTTGCCTCACGTGTCCCCCATGTTCCCATTTTCCTCCCAAATGTGAATTTGGGCAGGAAAATGGCAGCGGGAGCAGGCGTGGAGTCACACCCACGCTTTACCTGCACTAGGACAGGCTCCGCTGCCCAGCGTTTCTTTTTCTAGGACTGGAGGAGGCTTTTCTCTCTCAGTGAGGGAGGCTGATTTTCTTAGCAAAAAGGCTTTTCCTCGCCCTGATAGCAAGGAAAGCTGTCACCAGGGTTTCTGTATCCCATCTAACCCTAAGGTAGCTTTGCCAGGCACTAGGAACAGCTTCAGAGTCCCGTTGTGCCCAGGGGACCGCAGACAACACCTCACAACTCCCAGTGAAGGTCTCTGCCTAAACCCAGTGCTCTGCATAGCTCAGTATTTCTTCAAAGACGTAGTACCAAGGGGAGCAGGATGGTGTTGAGAAAGGATCTCAGCGGGTGCTTGATACGGGACTAACTCTGACGCTAGCTGCGACCAGCGGTGTGCGCGTGAGGTGAGGAACGCCGGTGCGAGCAGAGTTTGCAAACGCTAAAGCCCTCGTTCCCCCACTGAGCCTTCTCGCGCCGGTGGGAGACTCCAGGCTGGCAAATTGCTGCCTCTTTTGCTCACAAAAGACAAACGCGTGAGCAGCATCTCCTCACACAGTTGCTACGTCTTATCTAACGGTGATCTCATCTGGGTTTGGGAAGCCAGTTAGCTCCTGTGGACTGATCCCTCTGCTCAGAGGCAACCAGAAAGAAACACCAGCGACTAATTAGGCGAGTTTCTGCGTGCGGATATGTGTCCAGCACGACTTGGATGAAGATCAACTTATTTTACGGAGAGCCAAAACGTCTTCAGATGGGAATAGCTTTTGAATTCAGTGCTTTGTTTAAAGGCAAAATGCTTTATTACCAATTGCCGAAGCCCCGAGCCATGTATTCCTCTGTAGACTTTCAAAATATTTTTCCGCTTGTTGATGCTGCGCTTTGGCCTTTAACGAAAGCCAGGTGCCTGCAGAGCTGGGAGTTAACACGGCAGCCCGGTCCCAACCTGGCCTGCGCAGCCTGCCTTCCCCTGCCCGCGCAGGAGCTTGCTGAAAATGAATGCATAAAGAAACGGTTGTATTTAGAACAGGCCAGGTAATTGTTCTTCCCTTGTGAAAAGTCACAGTGAAATTAAATGTTTTATTTATTTATGTAGCTTTTCCACGTTCGCATTAACGAATGGAGCGCATGATTTTTCCTTTTTAGCGAAAACATCTGTAGTTTGTATGTGTGTGTGAATATTTTTCATTTACCAGCTTTTCCCCTTGTGCTTGGCACGCTGCAGAGCGAGTTAAGCAAACAAGCCACCCAAAGACACTTTTAATCCTTTTTTTTTTTTTTTAATGTATAACAGTTATGCCTGAGTTACAGAGAGACACCTACAGGCAGCAGGTAGTTAAAGCAAATACCAGTTTCTCTTTCTACTATACTACTCCATATAGCTGAATAAATTATGGTGCGATTATATATATACACACGCACGCACGCAGGCACACACGCGCACGCACACATACTCACACACAGGCATACACATGGAGCAAAATGGCTATGAGTCAAACACAGAAGCAACATATCCGCAGTTACTAGGAATAAGGAATGTCCTATAGTGCTATGTAGATACTCCCCAGGTGGGTATATGGAGGTGTTAGGGATGACGGGTTAGAAGCATTAAATACACAAAGTCTCTGAGCGACAGGAGCCAATCTGCTGAGTTACTGGACACAGTGAGGAAATGTCCATTTTGTGGTCTCAGGACGGCGCTGAGAGGTGAAGGCAGGGGCGCAGGAGGGGCGTGGGGAGGTAAAAGAAATCCACTCGGTGTTTTTCCTTTCCCCCAAGGATGTCAGTTCTTGTCTGCAGGCATGGAAGAAACATCAACCTGAGAGAACGTCTCTGGAGTGTGTCCCTTCTCTTGGTGGTTTGTTTGGATGAGGTGCAGGACGATTTTTGGGATTCCCAGGCACCCTTACAGTCACCAGTAGTTGAGTATCTGCTCAGTCCCCATTTGGTCTGCTTCGAGCAACTGCGACCGCACGTTCTTCAGGGTCCTGCTGTCCAACGCTTGTCTGCTGCCGACTGCTACTCTTCCACGCGTGGTTTTGTTTCGCCTTCAAGGCACCTCCCTCTGTTCTGTCCCCCTCTCCCGGTCCCACCCTACCCCCTGAGTTTGTCTCTTTTCAGCAGAACTGAGGTTGGCAACCCATAAAACAAAACAAAACAAAAAAATACTTTGACTTTCATACATGAACGTACCTTAAAACAAAACAAAGAAACCAAAAAAATCCCCAAATCAAACCCATCCCACCCCAAAGATTCTGGAATGTATTTTGAAAACACACGATAGGCAAATTTCTACAGTTCATCCCCCCACCCCCTTTTTTTTTTTTTTTTAACTAGCACGGCACTCACTGTGTTTTTAGTATAAAAAAATGTCAACTTTCTATAAACATACAGCACATGACCAAATTTCCAACTAATGTACAAAGTGCGACCACGAGGGAAAGGTCAGAGAATAGCTATTTGCGCTAGCATGGGGCGTTTTTCATATTCCTCTAAGAACTCTATTTACAGCAGTGCCCGGGTGTTCACGGACTTTCTGGTGAAGGTAATTGGAAATAGGTTTCTACAGTGCTCCCTCTTTTTAATACTTTTTACTTTCGGGGTCCTGCACTCTGCGCTGAGCTCAGCTGAAGTCCTCCTTGACAACACGCTCGTGGCGAGGACCAACTGCCCACTGTCGAGGGATGCTTGGGAGACGCGTGTGCATGCATGGGAGAATAGATAACGGCGGGGAGAAGAGAGCTGATAGGTCTTTGTGAGCAGGAGCAGCGGACAAGCAATTCTCGTGGCAAACTGAAACTTCCCTTCTAGTTTAGCAGGCAGCTAGGAATGCATTTGGTCAGAAACTTCAGTATAAGGAACAAGGGATTGCAACTGCCTGGGGTGGATACGGGGCCAACAACCACCATCTGCAAACTCCATCTTCCAGTGGCAAGGAGGATGTAGATCGGAAGGTGTTCCCAGGCTGGATGATTATCAGCATTTGGCCTCTTAAATGCTACTAAATATGGCAGGCAAGAAAATCGCGTGCTCTGTTGTTTTAGCAGTTGGCTCAGAATGATACTGAGACACAGGAGCAAATTCAAACAGGTGCTTCAGTCATTAACCCCTACGCCGGTGTCTGTCACCGAGACACCCTTGCTCTCACCCTCAATCCCTCAGTTCAGGTGGGGCTGAAGGTTATTCTTGTTGGGAATGACATTTAAGCCAGGACTGGAATTCAAACGGGATTTCTTCCTTGTATCAGCTCTAAAGCGTAAACAACACAAACCAGCATCTTTTGTCGCTTTCTGAGATCTCGAACTGGTGCTAAGCAGGGAGACTGCTTCTGATAATGTGACTGGTCCAAGGCTCCCCAGTCACCTCAAGGAAATTGGTACCTTTGGCCTCACCTATTCATCCAGCTGTAGGTGCTATATATTGCCCTGAGAAAGGATGCGAAGAATGCATGCTTCAAGTGCTTCAAAAGCTTTGTGATCTAAGGAAAGTCTTTCGCAACTAGAGGGAAGCTTGATGTGTGACACAGCTGGACAAGCAGAGGCTGATTTGGGATCTCTGGACCATAAATGACAGCAGTACAGCATCTGGATGCAGATGTTGTGCCGCACAGAGCTTCTGCACAGAAACATGCATGTGAGCGTGTGAGGGGCAGAGCAGCCAAGCTGGTGTATTAATATGCTTTTAGGAATGTAGAGCGGGCTCTGTCACAGCCATAAAGCAAAGCTGATGAAAGCCATATGTGGGTCTGATAGGATGCTGAGCAACGTAAGAAGCAAAACTCTGCTTTGGTCAGAACAGGTACTTGTCCACATGGCTCGAGAGAAAGAAGCTTGGTGGTTCATGATAAATTATGTTGGGGCAAGGCAGGGGATAGATTCCCCAGAAAAATGTTGTTTCAGCTGCAAAAACAAGATCAGATTATTTGAGAAGGATGGAAGAAGCAGCAGGAAAAGAAGAGAGCACAAGAGAAGTGTCTCCTTTAACAACCTAGGAGCATACGCTAGACCAGAACTCATCTGACCACATGGTCCCCCGTTATCACCAGTGGACAAAAGCAGACGTTCATTATCCTAAAGTAGACATATAAAATAGTAAGTGTATATAAACGCTAACAGTCTGTAGATGACTTTAAGTACTGCCTGTTGCCATTGGACTTTACACATCAGCTACTAGCTGGCACAGATTCTGTGCATCAGGGTGGTTATCTCAGCGGCAGCTTTCCTTCTCCTCTCCGGGTCAAATTTCAGCACGTTCTTGAAGTGAGCTCCCTCAACACAGGAAGGTGAGGGGAAAAAAGTCTATAATAGTAGTCATCTGCTTATGAATGATCAAGGATCAGCAGCAGCAGCAAAAGGGAAACTATTTAAAAATGCATGCGGGTCATGACTTAGCAATAACCTCCTATTGTTGGCTGCTTTTATCTGAGCAGTGTGACGAGCAGAATCTTGAGCTGATACGAAAGCGAGAGCACTGGCTGCTACAGAAAAGTGGGGTGATAAATCCAGAGAACAAGATCTGGCTTAGAGACAGAAAGGCTCCACCACCAAAATGAAATGCAGAGGGAAGGGACTGAGAGATTGAGTTGCACAGAATAGGACACGAAATGAGAGGAGTGGGGGAAGAGCCGGGAGGATGGACAGGGGCAAGCATTTCCCCTGGCAGCTAGAGGATAAAGAATGCCATTGGTTAAGGTAAATCTTTTCCTGCAGTACAAATAGGTGTAATGTTGCAGCTGAGAGCACCTTTGCTTCCTAGCTGCTGTTAGAAAGACTCTTCAGGTCATCTCCTCTCTGACTCCACGGCTACATCCGTCCCTCAGCGAGAGGCAGCTGTGGGAAAGCACCTTCAGAACAAGCACCATTTTCTTTCAGGTGGTCCTTTACTTGTAGAAGAACCTGGCTTTGCATACTAACCCCTCCAAGCAGGCAGCTAACGAACACCTCTGACTCTTCCCTCTCTTGTCTTTGCTCTCATGGCCAGCTTCTCTCCTGCTGACTGAAAGAAGGGCCACAGACAGTCCTCGCCCTTCTCGACTGGATGGGCAAAAGCTCCAACGTGATCGGGTGTATCTGATGCCCTTCCTCTGTGCGTGCAAGGCCAGCGTTCGCTATCACATCTCCTGCTGCTATCTGATGCCCATGTCTTTTCAGTCATAATCAGGTCTAAATTGGTCCCTAAGAGGAAAAGCGAATGTTGTTCGTGCCTGTGCCCATAATCTCCAGTCCTCATGCAGCAATTTACATTTACACTTTCCAAAGGTCCGAGGCTGGAAGGACTCACATCCTGCCCCTGCTTAGCAGCAACCCGGCCTGCCTCGGCCCTGCTTTGGGAAGCCATCAGTGGGAACAGAAGGGTAGTGTGGGGTGGGGAAATTTGCTGTCACTTTAATATATGTTTTCCTGGTTTTGTTTGTCTTTGTGGTTTGATTCTGTTGTTTTTTTTTTTAACAAGTTCTTATATTTGGTCCATAGGTCTTCTGTGGTCCCGAATGATATCACCCTTAATGATCGGCTTGGTTATTCCTTCCTATACAACATTCACCAAATTTACAGCAATGGAAAGAAAAGGAAACAAAATGAAACATTTCTTTTTTTTTTTTTTTTACAAAGAAAAAAGGATCAATTTGGCTTTGACTATGCCAACTACCTAGATCAATGGAAAGTCCTTAATTGTGGGCAAAATGCCATGGCCAGGTAGGTTAGAGGGAGGGCATGAACTCGGGGTTAATAAATGTACCCAACCCGTTGTCTCTGGCCACAGGAGGAGTCAGGTCACAGAGGCCAGGCTTGCCTCTGAGAAGAGTGCTCTGGGAGGAGCTGGATACTTGGAGAGCCCTCCCCCTCTTTCCCGTCTCCTTCACAGCTCAAGTTGGTGCAAGGTGGAAGGGAATTGGGAAGGAGCAGGGTCCGGGTACAGGTAGATCCCTGGAAGGCTGGTGGTGTTTTCTCCAGTGGTACCAAGTTGCTGGAGTGGGTTGTTGGCACAGTCGGACTCTTCAGTATGCTTGGCCTGTCTCTACTGGTAGGAGGCCCAGAACGGCTGAATGTTCTCCCAGCTTCATCCTACGCTGTGTAGACAGACTCACGTTCTTGGCCAAATAATCAACAGCGGCTGAAGACGAGGGGAAAAAAAAGGAGGATGAGAAAACAGCACAATGTTAGCATTCAGTGGAAATGAGGCTTTCAGCATCAAAGGGCATGTAACCAACAGACCTCGCAGACCGGTTCTTACAAAGAGAGGCCCAATGCAGCAGTTGTCACAGACACGAGGGTCCTGCTGCACTCCTTGGAAAGAGTGCAAACAGATGATGGTCCTGCCAGAAACATCTAGGTAGGTCTCCACGGACCTACTGAAAAGAGCTAAAATTCTACTTCTGCTATGGAAAATGGTGTTTCCAGGGGAGCTGCCTGAGGACAAGCCTGAGCAGAAAGCCAGCAGGATAAGCTTTCCAGCCTCACCTCCCTCTATCATCTCATGGTGGCAAAGCCAACTCCTGCACTTAATGATGCCGGTGTAAATGATTCCGGAGATTTCAGTGGAAGCTCACCAAGTCTGGATAGGGCTTGAATCTGACTCATCCACTGTGTGCTGACTCATCTCCGCGAGCTCTGCTGCCTGTCTTCATCCACCCTTCCTAAGGGCTTTGCTTATCTGCATCTGGGTGAGAAACAGCCACAACTCCTGAGGCGATGCTTGACCCTGTATCCCAGCTCGCCTGACTGCCCCATGGTCTGAGGGGGAAGAGGACTGGGGCAGGATGGTGACATTGCTCATTAGCTGAGCTTCAGTCAAAGTCTCTCCCTTTCACTAGCTTTAATGTCTCAAATTAGATTAATACGGAGCTGGCAGGAGATGTACAATCGGTGCCAATGAGTAAACAAATTTCAGCCATCAACGTCTTGTCAGATGCCTGCCCCAGAGGAGGTCCCTTCCAGACACAAATTCTTATTAGACTTGTCATATCTATTAGAATTCCTTTCACGCTTCTGCGTTCCATCACCGGCATCATTAACACAGCTCCGGCCTTTGGGAACCGCAAGGACCACATTAATCTGGCATCTCTGCTCCTCACCGGCTGGGACAGCACAGGCTGTGCAAGCATTGGCAGGCTGGCATGCTGGAAGCGAGCAGGCTCGGCACAGGCTGCGTTATCCGGGGCCGAAGTGAGGCCTGCCGGGGAGCACGGCTTCTGCAGGTGGCACGGTCTGAAAGGAGCTGAGTTAAGCAAGTGGAGCTGGCACGCTGGCTGGCACTCCTCAGGGACTGGGATCCTGGAGCAGCTCAACTTGAGCACTGGGCTCTGTAACGTGTTATGGTGCCTCTAGCTTCAAGTGGGCTGTACACAAGCTTAGACCCCAAGCTACAGCTCTTTCACAGAATCACCAGGGTTGGAAGGGACCTCTGGAGATCATCTAAGTCCAACCCCCCTGCCACAGCAGGAACACCTCCAGCAGTGGCACAGGACGGCGTCCAGGCGGGTTTGAATGTCTCCAGAGTGGGAGACTCCCCCACCTCTCTGGGCAGCCTGTTCCAGTGCTCTGCCACCCGCAAAGGAAAGAAGTTCCTCCCATGTTAAGATGGAACTTCCTATGGTCAAGTTTGTGCCCGTTACCTCTTGTTCTAAGGTTCAAGAACTTCTTGTTCAAGGTTACCTCTTGTTTCCAGACCTTATCAGCTTGGTCCCCTGGTATTTCAGGTAACCACATTAAATAATGTCTTTGAGAGGCTGTAGATAAAGAACAAATTCACTCCTTGGATATGCTCTGTGTGTGTGTGTGGTTGTGCCTCTGTGTGTGTTGCCACCTGTGCTCTGGCTGAATTCAGATGGGTGCTTGGGAAAGGAGGGAGGTGAACGGTTGGAACCGGTCATCCTGCTCTGGGCAGCACCCAGCAAAATGGAAATTTGATGGCAATCCCATCCTTGCGAAAAAAACACGCTAAACTCTCAATATTGCTTTTTGTGCCAGTGGGAAGAGTTCAGAGGCACCAGCGTATCCCACACCAGAAGTCAAAGACATGGTTTGTTGGTTTAATACAATAGAGGCCAAAAGAAAACCAGAAACCTACCAAAACTACTCTGGGTGTTTATTTACTTATGTGAGAGAGAAAGTGTACCCAGTTTTGTGTTTCTAAAACAGAGAATAAGGAGGAGAGAAGTGGGGAGAGAGAGAGATTCTCTGCAGGCCGGGTCCAAAGTCTATCAAAGCTACAGAGCTCTTATTTAGAAGCCCTGGTTACGTCGTCTATTGTACAGAGCCTGCTCCCAGCATAGCAACCCCCCCATTTTTATCATATCAGTACTCACTAAAAAGAGTTTTGATATTTTTTTGCTGCATCATAGAAGGAAGAAACATATGATCTGAACTGAACATCAATAAATAATGATCTTGTGGAGGGCACCTCACACCAATCGGCATTTAAACAGCATTTGAAAAAAAGCAGTGAAGAATTAGAAAGCAGGAGGAATTAGAAGTATCAGCTAAATACAACATGCACTGAGAAAGACAAGAAAAAACGTTGTTATATCAAGGTCAACTTCATGTAAATGATTGCTCTAACAGGACTAATTACCAATGAAAACTGTTTCCTTGCATAGAGATTATTGTAAATGGGGCTGATTCTAAGAAAGGTTTATAGTGAAGTGGTGACAAGTGGACTTATAAATTGCCTGTACAGAGCTGTAAATACAAATATCTATACACATCTGTGCACACATGCAGGATTTGCTGCTTAACTTAGATCCCACCGTAGAACAGCTACAGTCGGTTTGTGCTGCATCTGCCATGCGGCACGGCACCGGCTTTGGCTGTCAGACCTGCCGTCACACTGGCGGTGACTCCTGCTCCCAACACTGGGAAGCAGTGGCACTGTGGATGGTGTGTGATGGTTTCTCACCTACCTTCCTTGCCCCAGCAGAAAGAATGCCTTCGTGACTAGCTACCTGCACGTCTCTGGGTATAGGGCGCGTCTGGACTAACTCTGCTGGCCGTGCAAGACTTGCTGCTGGGCACAGGTCCGTTGGCAGCCTGGACTCTCGTGACTATTAACAGGAAAACATTCCTGTTCTGAGCCGAGCCCAGTGGGCTCTAAACTGGGCTTTTAAATTTAATGGGTGTCTAGCAGAAAACAGGGAGCCCTGCGACAGAAATCAGGAAAGGGGGTCAAATAAAACAACGTAAATAGGGCTGCATGAGCAGCTTTTCATCAGCGTAAGGAGAGGCCCAAGTAAAAAATTCCTGCAGCAAACCAAGACAAACCCTTCTTTCTCTTTCCTTCTCCTTTGCTGGTCTCTCTCTCTCTCAGAAAATGTAGCTCGTCCTCCTTATTTTATTTTTTACACACACGGGTGTGACTAACGTCTTGCCCAAGGGAATCTTTATTGGAAATACATGGTATTGGAATTTGTTTAAGATTTTTATCAATAGCACGTGTGTCCAGCCTCACATCCAGAAGCGAGGGGAAGGTCAAGGGGTCACAGATCAAACTCCCGAAAAACAAAAAAAGGAGGGGTGGGGGGAAGCTGCTATTGATCCCGTCTGCCGCCACAGCCGGTTCTCATTTAGCTGTAGAAGTTAAAGACATTAAAGGGCTGTGACGGAGAGGGGAATAAAAAGCCACAGCCAAATGGAAGGAAAGGTCACTGAGGACAAGCTATGGGCAAGCAGGAGCGCTCCTGGAGGAAGAGGATGCACCTTTAACCCTCCACGGATCACTCTCTCACAACACCACACTTATTATTAGTTTAACACCGGCAGGTGAGCCCTTTGCCAGGCTCACTGTTTTTTTTTGTGACCCAACCATTCTGAAGGAGAAATGGACCCTCCCAGGATCCCTCTGCCTTTCGGGTCTGAGGTTTGGGTTCAGGATTACGCGTTGGCTTAACGTATTTTATAGCAGAACCTCTGGGCATGGACCCAGCCCTTACCTTACAGAGGGCAGGGGAGGAAGCGACACATACAGTTTTGCATCACTAAAGGACTGCATTAACATCCCAGCTTGCCTTTGGCTGAGCAGGATGAACACATTGTAGGGCTTCTGGAGAGCAAGAATTGGAGAAGGGAAAGGAGAGAGGTCTGGAAGTTGTCCTTTTCTAATAGAAATGTTTTACATAAAATATTTCAATTGGGACTTTTGAATTGGACTGCAAGGGTGTTGAGGAGGCTGTGTGGAGCAATTTCCATCTGTGTCTGGTGAGTAGATTCCTGTTTTCTCTCTAGATGGACAGATTTCCATGGGAATCCCTTCCAATACAATATCCATACCTTCTTACAGTCTCTCCCTCTCTTCTCCTGTTCCCTATGCAGGGGGAATACAATCAGTGCACTTACTTTGTCCATACTGTCCATATTGGTAGCCAGCCACTGGGTCCACACTGTAACTGGTGGTGCTGTAGGTGGGAGGACAGTAGGACTGGGAAGTCGGGAGGCTGTCCACGGACTTGATGGAGTCGCTCCGCTGGCTGCAGCTGGCAGAGATGGAGTTGGTGGTGTCCAAGCCACCGTGAAGGGGAGAGATGGAGAAGTCAGCCTGGGGTTGTGGAGGAACCCCACTGGGGTTGCTCAGGATGCTCATCACCTGGAGAAACACAGGAGACAACACGTCGATGTCTGGAGGAGAAAGGGTACGTGTGCAGCTGCCTTCATGCATACCAGGGAGAAACAGTCTACATATAATGGTGCTCTATCAGTATAATATACGATATCAATACAGGTTTGGCCAGACTGGAGAATGAAGGCCTGCTTCCACCAAATAACAACACACAGACCCCACAGTTGGCTCCTCTGTCTCTAATGCTTTATTTGAAAGACCTTGATAGGGATAATTGAGAAGTTCCTTCAGAGCACACTCAATCTTTGTTCCTTCTTTGCTGACCTGCCAACAACGTTAGCTGTGCTGTTCAGAACGAACACTGGAGAAAGGAATAAACTTGGGAACTTGGGACTAACCTGCTCAGCACGCACTGCCATGAACTAGCAACCCCTCCCTTCCTACGCACAGCCCTCACAGAAGAGGAGACACATACAACTGGTAGCAAAAATCTACATTTTCCGAAAGGGATGCTGAAGACAGCCCCTTCCTTTGGAAGTCTGAGTGGGGCTTGGTTTGCAAATGTCCCTAACCAAACCAGATGCAAACCCTTTCTGGCTTTGATACAGATTCAGCTTTAGGGACTGAAATGTCAAAGTTTTCTTTACCCTCAAATGTTAAAGGATAACAGGTCCTGGTTCGGCTCATTTGAGTGTAGTGCTTGGTTTGAAAATGTAATTACATTTGCACACAAGCAATCTTCCTGCTTTGAGACCTGAAACAGATGAACTTTTTTTTTTTCTTCTTTTGCAGCAAAAATGCCAGATTTGTTCCTGCGGGTGAGTTTGGGGTAAGCCGCTGCCTACAGGCCTTCACACAAGGACCCTGATCCTGCTAGCGCTTTAATGCAATTGCCTTCTGCAATCAGCAAAATTACCCCCGGGCTGCCAAGTTAAGAGTGTAAAGAGTTTGCAGAAGCGGGGCCGTGGCGAGGGAAGGAAGGGAACTCCTGATGCCTCTTGGTTGATCTCCGCAGCTGCCGCAGGCGTGCCTTGCCGTATTTGTGCTGGGGAAGGGCGGGGGGAGAGGGGACAGCCAGTCACCTCGGGGGGCCAGGCCAGCGCTCAGATGCCGAGCGGCTGAAAATCTCCGAATTTAGCATAACCTTATTGACATCAATTAAAGTGGCAAATTGGAAATATTTGGAGCCTGGCAAGTGGTAAAATGAGCCCTTTATCCCCCACCAGCGGCCTGGTGAGCTATTGTGCGGAGGATACATTCTCTGGAAGGACACAAGAGGGGTTGTATAGAGCGGCGTCTCCCCTTCCTGCTCACCCCGACACCTTCTCCATCCCCTCCTCCATCACCTTCCTGCCGGCACAGGGGCTTAGGCTGAATGACCGGCTACGCGCTGGCCTTTGCTTTCTAAAGCTTCTCCTCCCCCCGGAAGGACTCCGGAGTCCTGCTAAGACGTTTTCTCTTGATGTGATGCCACCTCCCGACTCAGCAAGCCTGAGATCCTTCCCAGGCATTTGTCTGGGAGAGAAATTCGGGAACAGGGGTGGCTGGACCCCTGCAGAGGGGGAGGTGGTGGGGAGGTACTGGGGAGGGGGTTAGTTAAAAAGCCTGGAAAATCAATCTAACCCCAACTACTGGGTTTGTCTGCAGTGTGGTACAGAGACACGGGAACGAGCTTTGAACAAGCTAAGTGTAAGCAGCACAGTGGCAGCAGCATATTGCTCAGACAGGGTTCATTTACCCTCTCCTCCTTCAAGGTTTTTAGCCTGCCCTGAGCTTAGAGTTTGCTACTGGTCCCCAAAAGTTAAACCTAGCTTAGCTGTCTCTACACCATGGGGCAGAGCTGAAATTACCTCCAGCTCTCCAGACCCTCCAGGCACAGCTTCTTAATCACAGTGATTAAGCCTCGAGGTATCTGGATAAAGTTGTTCAGCCATAACGCTGTGCAAAATGTGCCCGTGGAACTCCCTGCCCCATGACAGCCCGAAGAAAGAAAGAAGAAAGGAAATTGCATTTAAATATGCAAGACAGAGTGGATTAATACGAGAATAAGGCTGTCATGCTTTTCTGCGTGGATGTAATGTAAACCTCTGCCTCAAGGCTTATGCAGCAGGGAAATCATGGGAGTGCAGCCTGAAGGTGGGTTTTCCAGCTGCAAAGTTATTTGTAACCTTCCACTAAAGCCGGGTCATGAACTTTGATCTGGCTCAGCTATGAATCCTCCTCTGCCCCTCGATCTCGCCGGCTGCAGGCAGACCTCAGAGCTTCAGCATCGCCTTAGCTGTAGGTGTTACACTCTGCGCCTCTTTGCCCTGACGGATATCCAGGACACTTGCATATACAGCAGCCAAGAGACATTATTGGATTTCATTCGCAAGCAGAATCAGATGTTTAAAACAATAAACATCCTTCTTGTATGCGCGAAAACACAGCCATATGAATGATGAGTTATTTTTGGAAAGCTCCAGCTCGGGCAGCACAAAGCCGCCCGGTTTCGTCGCTCCCCTCCTGAGCTGTCCAGGTCCGGCAGTGCTGCCTGACGGCGGCCGCGCCGCCCGCGCCGCCGAGCCCTGCAGGCGCAGAAAAGCAATCGTGCGCTATAAAATGAAGGGCAAGTGGAACCACTCACAAACCAGAGGGTTTTCTAGTGCACTCCCTCCTGGCCATCTCCCCAAAAGGGTCAGCTGCTTTATATTACTCAGAGAAAATAACAGGCTCTTAAAGCAAGCAGAAGTCATATTAACACTTCCGCTAAGGCCCTTTCAAAAAGAAAGGGGGATGTAAAGCAACGTTGGTAAATGAAACCCAGATTCACACTCTTCAAATTCAGAGGAGCTGAGACCGGAGAAGACACTTGCACAAATCCTACTAAAGACAGTAATTGGTTTTAATCAGTCAGAATCAGGACTGATTTCTAATCCCAGCTCTGCTACCGACTCACAAGGGCTTGTGCAAGTCACTTAAGCTAGAACTCAACTCAACTAACCCTAGCCATGCAAAGTTAAGTTTCTAGTCTCTGCTAATCCTCTAGAATCCCTCTACAGAGATTGACACTTCTGAAGGACAATCCATCCCACCCTAAGACCCCTTTCTGAAAAAGATGGGCTGGATTTCCCTCTGGAAATCCGTGGTGAAACATAAGGACGCCAATATTTCATCATGAGGATGCCAGGGTGGATAATGGACAGGTAACTGTGCGGAGGTTGGAGAGGGGAGGTGCTGGAAGGTGGCTGCAAGATGCACGTCCCTGCTGGATGCTCCCAGGGAGGCAGGGTGGCTGAGTGCTGCAGATGAACCCTGAGAGAGGCCGTAGGGCTCAGCTGAGCCAGGAGCCCCAAAGATCTCCGTGTCCTCTTCAGCAACGCTGACCGTGGGAAGTGTCTGCCTTTTCCAGGCATGCTGAGAGCAATTTGGGGCTGAGCTCCCCTGAGACTCTGTTTGCACAGGTTTATCAGAGGACAGCATCCGATCTTCCCCACCCCAGGACACGAAGGTGTTAGAAATAACAAGACTGAACCGGAGATTTCTATTCCCTCTTTGCTAGGCAGCCACCCAGCATGGATAACCCTACTGCCTCGGCAGGCCCACGTTATCTGACTTCTTGTTTCAGCTGGATAAACTCATTTTCCAGGCAACTTTTGAACTTAGGAAAGTCTGGGGCATCTGGAGAAATCCCCTCCTCAAGAATGCAAAGTTCTTTTACCTTTTCTTTTTGACCTTGCTTTCTTATAATTTATTACTTCTTGGTGCATTATCATCACTAACTAAAAATCAATACCCACTTCACATCTGTAAGGTTTTATCTGGAGGGAAATCTGCTACCTGTCAATCACAGTGATTGACAGCCTTCCCTTTCCCCTCCCTCTCATCGGTTGTCTCCCTCCCTTTCCCCATCTCCTTTCCCTTTGCTGCTGTCCCAAATCAGTCACAGGCGTGGCGTGGGCTCGCACTTCGGGGTAAGTCAATAACAGCCATGGTGCTAAGAGCCTTCGGCCTTGTTTCTACCCTTTCCGGAGGTCATTTGTCATGGGGGAGAGGGGGTAGGGGTCTTGATGTGTTGGGGAGACCAAGGTTAATGCACAAAGACCCTCCTGGATGAAAGAGCCAGCCCCCCTCCTCGCCTCCTGCTGCTGCCTCCCTCCTCACCCTCATCTCTGCAGCTCCCCCCTGCTCCCCCCCGGGACGTTTCATCACTCTCTCCCTTACTTTAAAAGAAGGGGAGTTAAAAAAATGTAATTAATTCCCTCCATTTCTGAGCTGGCCCTCAGGGCCTCTGGCCGTGGAAACTGTAGCAGGGGAAATGTGCACCCTTTATGATAAACGAATGCGGCTTTGGAAAGGGAAGTGCAATTAGGGCCTTCAATCTGTGCAATCAGGCCTTCAGATTTTAGGTTTGGGGGTTGGAGGGGACGGACGGTTGGGTGTGTTGGGGGGGCAGGAGGGGCTTAGGGAGCAGCCAAGTGATCGGGAGAGATACCGCTTAGATAGAGAAGGGTGTGAATGCATCAGGGAGGGGAGAAGGAGGGTAGCAGATAAGTTTCAGGACAAAACCTTGCCCCTGGGGACCTCGCTGCTGCACCTCGCAGGTCTCTGTGGTCAAGAGCTCTATGGGACATACCAGGGGAGCCCAGGCCATGCCAGACAGGCTATACATCCTCTGAGGCCCTACGCCTTCTGCCCTGCATTATCAGTTTGCTTTAGGCTTGCTAAGATACCCAGCCAGCAGAGACATCAGGCCCCGGACACAGCAGGCTTTATATCTACGCTCAGGGATGCTACACTGCCCCGTGATCAGGAGGAAGGACACAGAGGCGTTGTAAAGAGATCAAACCCAAGCAAACAAAACGATGGGCAGGCAGGAGCCTGCGGACAGCATTTTCCAGAGTGACCCCTGATTCTGTAATGTCTCCATTTCTGGACACCCAATTTGACACAGCGCAAAGCGTCCAAAATCAGAGGCAGCCTTAGAAAAATGCTGCATTTAGAAACTGCTGAGCCTGGCTAAGTTCTGAATAAAGGGAAGACATAATGATCTGCAACTAGCTGAAGGGTGTTAACTCCAGAGAAGCTGCCAGGTGGTCCCAAAGGAATGCAAACTGGATACCAGGCAGAAACCGAAAAGGGTAAAACAGGGGAAGGGTCTCCTGGCAGTGGGTTCTATTTCTGAGGCTGCGGTACTGCTTTTCGAGGAATGGGTAGAAATCCTCTCTCTTTGGGAAAGGCTGGAAATGTGATCAACTGGAATATTTGATACTAGATCAGGCGAAAAACACACTAGGAAATTCTCTGTTGTGAAGCGCGTTTGTAGGCTGAAATCTCTGTTTCAGCTTCTGTGGTGTCAACATTTACACCACTTCCTAGGGAATGGCAAGTCTGACAGGGCTCTGATGGCCGCGCTGGGAAACATGCTGGATCTTTCGGATTTACTAATGACATGGCCCAAGCTAACAATTTGCTCCGAGTTCCTCCATGAGGGTTTGGTCTGTCTGCCATTTGTGGTTGGTTCAGCTTCTGCTCTGGGTAGGTCGTGCTCTGTCCTCCAAGACTGTTCTTAGCTACTTGGTGAGGACCCAGTTTAATCTTTTCCATCTTTATTTTGCAGCCTGTTCAGCTAATCTTTTCCTTCTCTCTTGCGGAAGGCAACCCTTCCTCATATTAATGTTTTTGATCTCTGTGGATTCATTTTCACTTGGTGGGAAGAGTCGATTATTCTATACATACATTAAATGGAAACAAAATGAAGAGGTGACTGTGGGACTACTGAAAGCCAAAGAAAGAGTTGGGAGGAGATAAATACAGTTTCCCAAAGATCTTCACTTTAAAGGAGGATAAATATATGCAAGTATGCCCCTAGGTAGGACTAAAATGACTTATGTAGCAATCGCTAACACTGCACTCACAAAACCAAGCAATTAATTTCGAGCATTTTCTAAATCACTAGACCCAGCTGAATTGTATCCCAATATGCCAAACCAACCCAGTCAGTGCACCCATTAAATTTGATTTTGCAATCAGGCCAAGGATCCAGACAGTGTTTCACACTTCTTGCACCGAGAAAATGTCTGGTCTGGGTAACTGCAGCCCCTTGCATCTAATGTCACTTCCAACTAAATTTTGGAGCCCCCGGAGCAAATTTCACATTAGCCTTCCTGAGGGGTAACTTCACTGACTTCGAGCACAGTCCCGATTCACACTGCTATAAATGAGCAGGTGACTTAACTCTCTACATCTATTCCGTTGTGGGTTCAAGTTTAAGAAACCTGATGCTCCACTGCCCCAGCTTTACCTCATCTAGCCAGGTATTTATAATCCACCCATCAGCATGTTACTAGTGCTACAGAGAACAGTGTTATGAATACGAGCTAACACGATCTCACAAGTCCTGCCTGCAACAGGAGGACTCCAGGGCTGACATGGCTGCTGCGGTATAGCAGTAACGTCTCATTTTTGTAACCTTCCCCACTCCATTGGAAACTATATGGAGGCCAGTGAAATGCCTTTCCCAAGGCCACAAGAAGTGTGTCAGAAGCAGAGCCAGGAACAGAACACAACGTGCCTGAATCCTTTCTGGTGTGTATGGGACAGATCATACCAGATCCCTTCAAAGCGGTCAGAAACGGTTACTGTGGACCTGTGCTTGAAAAGTGGTACAGTTTGGCAGTGAACAATAAACCCAGAAATATCATCAATGCCTTTCAGTGACTTAAAACATCTGAAGGATGTTTCAGCGCCATAGGGGAGTGGTCTAGGACACAGCGGGTGGAATGGAGATGAGTGTTTGTGTCCTAAAATGACCCTGTTCACTTGACGGATGAAGAACTGCCACACAGTCATGATGGAAAGGGCTTGGGGAGATGCTGGGGATGAGATGGAGCTGGGGATGCAATGGTGAGCTGCAGCAAAGCAGACCGATGCAGGCTGCACAAGGGGAGGATTAGAAAAAAAGGCGATGGGAAGTTATTACCTGATTGTTCAAGGCTATGGTGAGGTTCCACCTGGAGCACTGCATCTTGTTTTGGGCACCCTGCTTCTGTAGAGATGTACAAATTATGGAGAAGGTCTAAAGAAAAGTTTCTAAGCTATACAAAAGAATGGGAAGGTCTTAAGCTATAAGGGTAAGAGAAAACGCTTAAGTCTGGATGGTCTGGGAAAGAGGAGTGAGCTCTTCTTGCAATGGAAATACCGTAAGGAAATCGGAAGCACCACGGGGTTATACATCCAATAAGGGCTATGAGGAATCCTGCAGAAGTGTAATTTGGAGGGGAAGGGTGGAGGCAACACTGTGAATGGGAATTACATTAAAAACTGCTTGATCTAGAAACATGATCCACTATCCCCGGCAGTAGGGCACCAAACTCTACTATCACTTAGATAAAAGCAGATGGCACAGTTTTTAGTAGTCTGGATAACCAGAGAGAAAACAAAAAGACATGCCATGATAGTACAGGCTGTTTAAAGTAAAGGAGTGTCCCAGTTCTATAGGCATCAATTTCACTAACAAGCAAAATCAAGAGACATGGGCTCACCCCTTCCAGAAACGGGAGAGACTCAAGCCAAAAGGCTAACTATTGCCTTGCCATCTTGCAACTGTCAAAGGGGTCTGATTTTCATGCACTGCTGAGTATCTCCCCTCTGAAAATGGGCAGTTTGTGCTTTACTAACCATTGACATCCTCATTCACCTTGTGCTATCTAAGCATGAGGTGTTTTTCCTGAATAAATTGGAATTGCTAGGACATTTTATATAGAATAACCAAAAGAAGGCCAATGTTTCCTAAATGTGCCGGTCGGCAAACTGAGCCACCCCACCCTCCTAATTTCCAGGCAGTAGACTGCATTAACAGAAGTTACCGCAAGCAAACTCTACCCTGATGCTGTTTTCCCCATGAATACGTTTCTCTGTGAAGGCCAAGGAAATACACCGGAAAGTTTCCATGGAAAAAAATCCCTTTGTTGAGATACGGAGCATCTCAGGGCAACTTTACACAGGGTATTAATTGCAGGAATATGAATCTTGCTTGTGGCATTTTGGAACTCACAAAGTCACCTGGGATGAGAAAGCAGAAAGGCACAACCATGGAACCCTGGAATTCCTAAACATTTCCAAACCAGCAGAAGGACTTTGGCTTTGGAAATGGGCTGGGCTTGTGTCTTTTCTCTGCACCTATTTGTCCGTTCTTGGGTAAGCTCAGACATGCTGATGGCAAGCGGGGAACGAAAAGGTTTTGGGTCTTGGTGAGACAAAACTACCAAGAAATAAACAAACACACCCCAAGGTTTCCTGCTAAATCAGCCCTAAATCTGTTGCTGTGCATCTGCCTGATGTGGATAATGGCAGGGTGGGGGGATCACACAGCACAGCTAAGTCCCAGGCAAATTAAAACTGTTTTATAAACTTCTGTTATTCCTCTCTTCAGCAGCCCCGTGCCAACAGAGACTAACAAAGACAAACCAAAATTCACAGAAAGGTCTCCTCTTCCCCTCCTCCCTTTCCATTTCTCTCCTTCTTTTTTTTTTTTTTTTTTTTTCATTTCTCAGCTAAGCTGATCTGTGCTCGCTCACTATCACAACCCCCCGCGGACACTGGTAATGGAGTGCGGGTGCTGACTTACTGCTTCGAAACAAGATTTCCTGAGATCCTTTGAGTCCGCTCCATGCCCCCCCTCGCCTGCTTTTCTCTCTCTGTCTCTCTCTTTTTGGAGAGTGGAGGGGAGCCTCTATAAATGTGAAAGGAGCTACACTACAAAGAATCCCCCGAGTGGCATATCCCAGCCCCAGGCGAAGCTGCTTGGTGCACTGATAGTCCTTCGTATCTGCTCTAGGACTCCTCTTTCTCTTCCCCTCCCTCTTTCTCTGATCAATCAAGGGCTGTAATCAGTTAAGGTCCAGCTTAACTGCAGTGTAAGATACACCAGTTAAGCAAAGCCAATGCCTCCAGGGTTCCTATCGTAAATACGGAGAGGTCATGGGGAGATGAAATAACCCTGATAAGTTCAGCAAGTGCAGGGCTAGCTAGGCTCGCACCAAACATTTAATAACTTGAGCTGGCAAAAGAATGGAAGAAAGGGAAAATCAGAAGCGCTTCCTATTGCCAGCTCCTCTGCTGCTTGTTTGCTTGCTCTCTCAGTTCCCTGCTTTCCCGGGGAGGGGGGGGGCTTGGTGCATTTTTTAAGGTGAGGTTTCTCTTCTCAGCTCATCCTATTGAATGCACAACCCAAACCGCGGTCCTTTCTGGGAGCGCCTCAGCTCAGTTTGGATCTTCTGAGACTGCCACAGGGATGAATTTTTAAGGTCAGGACCTCTTTTTCCCTCACCCGTAGGAAAAGCACAGCTCCTCAACCCAAGGAAATGCCTTTTGGAGCCCTACATAGTGCCATGTGCTGTTCCTTCGGACTTCTCCCTGCTGCTAGGGAGCACTGTGGTATTTTCAAAGACAGTGAGCTGCTTGCTTTTGCCAAATGTGAACCCCAAAACCCTCATGGGATCTGAACTTGAGGATAATGGAGCTGCATCCACCAAGGTGCCAAATCCACTGGTGTGGAGGCATAAGTGTAAACAAATAGGAGAAAAAAAGAAGAGAAGAAAGTGGGGATCCTTGCTGAAAACACTGGCTTTGATAGAGGATTACTCTTGCAGCTAAGATGTTCTAGCTCAACAACCTCTTTCCGTGTTTTGCTCCATAGTAAGGCTTTTTCTTTCCCTCCAGAAACATCCGTTCTCAGAGATGGTCCAGGGAAAAATAAGCCCTTTGTATTCATTATTTGTAATCACCTTTACACTAAGTTCATGCTGTGCTGGATCTAAACAGCTTATAGTTTCATAATGCACTTCTTGAAGAGGAGGCTGGGGACACCTGGACTGTCGAGAGGACCTTCCTGTGCAGGACAAGCTACTGTCTGCTTCCATTTCTGAAACCTCAGAGCTCATTTCTGCTCCTCAGATGTGAGAAATCTGGCAGGATTCGGTCACCATCAAATCCACACCCAAATTCTACCTGGTCTTAATCCTGAACTCATGACTCCAGCTGAACACTACCTGAGGTTTGTATCCAAATACCACTGCATCGGCTCCCATCTAATTGGGCACTGGCCCACTAGGCATTACAGACAGGGAAAAAAACCATGTAGGATTTATTAAAAACGATGCAGACACACAAAGAGCAGAACAAAATCTTTAACCAGAAGCGATAAGGAAGCCCTACAGGATTTGAGTTTAGATAAGTATCCCTCTTTGAGTCCTCCAGCTCTTAAAAAGCTATTTGGACTGAAGTTTTCCTGTGGTGTTATAGGTGCTTACTTAAGCAGGGGATGAGATTAATTCTTCCTTGGGTATTTTGGCACTCCTGCACCTGGGGTCTGCCGAGGAGCAGCACAAACCTCAATAAGTTTGCAATTATTATTTGAGTAGCCATCACAAACAGGGCAAGTCTTCGAACAATAAAGCATAAAAGTAGAAGCTCCCGGGCTAACACATCATTAACTGCACTTCCTTCTTATTTGTCTAGCACAATTTTACTTTGGCTATGTCTGAAGGTACTCCAAACTAAAATTTTTTTTAGAATTATAATACGAAGTGATTTCGAGTATCAGAGTAGCAAAATGCCTATCTTTAAACCTTGCTTTTCTTATGAACATCATTTACTGCCTTGAACTAAGTGATTTTTAAGGAGAAAAGGATACGCTGATGAAAGGTAGCTGTCTGCTGGCAAAGCTATGTCTGTGCCAAAGGGAAGGGTCTTACCTCATTAAAATTAAACCTCTTCCAAACGAAAACAGCAATACATTTACTAAGTGGGTATGTCAACCAGCTCATAGCCTGCACTCCTGTACAAACACAAGCAAAGAACTTTACACATTAACCCCACAACTCCTGGCTGAGCTACGAGCTCTCTTTTATGAAAATATCTTGATCAAAAGCCTCCAAAAAATGGCAAATCCTCTAACTTGCTGAGTAGAGTTGTGCCCCTTGCCTGTCCTCCTCACCACAAGAGTGCAGGTATCACATCCTTGTATTACTCAAGCAGAGTTTTTAAGGCATCTCCTGCGTGCAGAAGTTTAAAAGCATACGAACCACTGCTGATCCAGAGATAAATGGTGGAAAAGGGATTAGAGATACTTAGCGGAGGAGAGGGAAGACTCAGGAAGGGCTGATTATTTTAAAGATATGACTATTTAAAGATAATGATTGCATAAATTTAATTAATGCATTTTCATGCTGCAAATGGCCGTTTTGTAATTAATGTATCTGGCCTCGCTAAGCATGGGAGATCACATCTCCCAGCCCCCCCTCCCTTCTCAATTCCCCCCTCCGCCTCTCGTTTAATGAAAGACAGAAAGCAGATGACAGAAACAATTTGTCAGCCAGTACGGGTGTCAGATGCCTAATTGGTTGCGCTGAGTTAGTGGAAAGTAAAGGGGGAGAGGGTCGAGGCTGGGGGGGCTCTTTCCTCTTTATCCGAGGCTTCAGGGTGGGTGTCTATATTGGTGGGGGGGAGCGAGGGGGCGAAAGTGTTTCTTGTTAATTGATGGAGATTAGGACACAGATTGGCTGTGGCAGGGACTGGGCAGTGACAAGAAGGGGACAGGAGAGGCTGGTTAACACCCGTGCAAACAAGCTGCCATATCTCACAACACGTTAAGTCCCGGCAGCATTGACAACATCAATGGTTATCTCCCGCGCTCCCCGCTCCCGCTGCACCCCAGTACCCCCGGTCACGACTGCTGGGGGAAGAGCTTAGTGAACGGATCAGCGGCCCTGGGCACAGCTCTCCTCCATTTGGTTCGCATCGTCCAGCTTAGAGAGGAATCGGGATCTTGGCAGAAAGTTCGGGACCCTGGGGAAAGGGTGCTGCGTGTGGGAGGATGCAGGGCTGAGGCCACGGGCAAAGCAGAGAGACTGAAGCCCAAAAACCAGACCGCTGCCTGGGTCTTACTTGCCCTAAGCCCTGCCCTTGGTTCAGACCACTGTGTCAATGTCAGCACCTAAGAGATCCCCAGAAAATCTGTGTGTCCTGTCTCCTCCTCTCCCTGCCCCACTATGAAACTGTCTTAAAAACTGCAAGATTAAGCAAAACTGGAGTTAACATATGTACCAGCTGGTGTCTGAGCTTTGTGGGTGCATTTGGGTCACCGGTAATAAAGCCCCCATCTGATTAATTCTCCCCTGGTCATTATGTGGAGAGGAAAACCTCCTGTCCACACAAAAAGGCCTGGGAGTCTGGAGCTTTCTATATGAGGGAGCTGACCCCCTCAACTCCAGCAAGAGCTGAGCATCCCCCAAGAAAGCAGCAGGACCAAGCATGTGCTATCCAAAGTCACACCTACGTAAAAAGCACAAATGTGTCTTATTTCTGCAACATTCTTTTTTCTTCAACGATTTCTGTGACCTGCTTTAATGTATTTATCGTCAGCACTAGGCAGAGCGGGGCTGCCACCTCTCACCTTACAAGTGGAAAAATGAGCCCAATAAAGGCTAAAACTTGAGACGGTGCAGAAGTTTATGGGGGGAGCAGGAATTTGAACATCCCAAAGTCAAAGTTGATGTCCTCGTTCCAGGCTGCCTTGTAATAAGTTAAGCACAGAAATGAGGGGAACTTCAAAACATTAGCACCATATGATGCTGTTTAATATATCTATAGGCCTTTCCCTGGAAGATATAACAAAATTTTACAAAGGTGGGAACAGGTTTGCCTGCTCTGTTTCACTGCCACGCACAAAAAAGGTGATGGGTAGAGAGGCATGGGGAGAAAGAGCTAAGAATAGAAAATGTTGAGCTTCCATGCTGGGCTCTGATCACATTTAAACATGCCGACTACATAATGAAAATACTACTAAGCTTCTGCATTATATTACAGGTCCCTCTATAAAAGGTTTACAAAGGGTCGACAGGTGATGAATAAATGTTATGAAAAAGATAAACAACATTTTCTTTTTGATGAAAGAAAGCCTTTCAAATAGCATAAGTGAAAATGGAAAGGAAATGGGTGAGGGATGCAAGTGCAAATACAAACTTTTGATCGAAAGATCAAAATGAAGTAAACCACTGCAATTTGTAACAAAAAGATATTGAAAATAAAATGTCCAGTTGCAACATTTTTGTCCCTTTGCTTATAAAGAGAGAAAAATAAACTCTCCAGAGAGAGTTGAATGAAATTAAACCATTTTGCTCTTTCCAAAATGTCCCAGCAACCCGTCCCCTCACCCGTAGTGATCTCAGTTTTCCTTTCCACTGCAGGGTGAGCATGTTACAGACACACCACAGCACTTGGCAATTTATAACAGAAGCCATTCCTAGTGCTACTTATTTGTGTTGCAATGACACAGAAGTGCTGCAGTGAAGGAGCATGTCCCACTGCACAAGACCCGGCACAAAAAAAAGAAACAAAATCCAAAAGCCCCAAAGCGCTGGATATTTCAGATTTGGAGACTGGAAATCTCCCCTCAGGCCTGGCTCTCTTTCTACTCCCATCCCAAGAATGCAAACCTAGAAGAAAAAGAAAGAGGGGGAAGGCACCAGATTCCTGAATCTCTTCTCCTGCAAAGTCAAGAGAGTGGAAGCCAAGTCTGGTCCAACCCTAAGAAGGAAAAAAAAACAAAGGGCCTAAGGTGCTGCAGATAAAAGGGAGGAATGGAAATCATCCAATTAATCCCTTCCAAAAATTCACCATGCACAGGCACTGAAGAAGTACTCAGTGTCTACTCCGTCCATAAACACAACCCACACACCCCCTGCCACACAGTCCTTCAGACTCTCATACACACCGAGCTTTTTCCTTCTGGTTTGCAAAACGTGAGTGGGAATCGTTGAGCTCTGCTGGGGAGGAATATAGTCTATTGTGTATTAAACAAATGCTAAATGATTACAAGCACCATATTGGCTGAGAAAAATAGCAGGCTGCGGTGAGTTGTGCCTGTCACGTCACTGCTCCTGCTTGGCAAATAAGTTCTAATGCACAATTGGTATTTATTAGATGACATACAACAACTGTCTCATTAAATCAGGGCTTGAGCGCAGGCCGGAAGTCTTAATTTAAAGTGTCACCAGCTATTGAAATCAGATGGTTTAGGCAGGAGTGGAGTGAAGGGAAGGGAAGGGAAAAAAAAAGGGGCCTAAAGAAGTAGGAAACAGTCACTGGTCCTAACCCACCTTTTGAAATGGGTTGCAATTTCTATGCTGGTGTGGGCACTGGTTCAAAAAAATATTTGTTCTGCATTTGCTTTCTCTACGTGCACTTTCAAATTCTCCCCCTAATAAACGGTTGGGCACCTTTCTGTGTGTTTTAAATGCAGCGTCGAAAGCAAAGGTTAATGCTGGAGATTGCATTCCAATTGAAAACGCGGCAACCGGTAAATTTGGTTTGTTTAGAGTGGAAATGCTTGAACTGCTGTAGATGGGTGGCGGGGGCGAGAGCGTGGGGAGAGGGGGGTGGGAGATGCTCCCTGCGCCCTGGCTCCTCTCCGGACAAAATTAAATTTCAAAGTTTAATGAGTTGCGAAGGGCGCTGGATTAAAAAGCCTGGTCCCTGTGCTGCCAAAACTGAAGCAGTGCGATGAAGAGAGAGAGAGAGAGAGAGAAAAAAAATCCCACCAAACCCAAAACGTCAGGGAACAGAGCAAGTGAAAAATGTCAGGGCAAATTGCTCTTGACAGTGTTAATATCTGCACCTCATAGCAATAATTACATGTAAATAAATAGTGAAATAGCTCTCAGCTGGAGTCTGTACTCTGAGTGCAGATGCCACTAACAGCCAGCTGGGGACCTTTCGCTCTTCGACTGCCGTTTTCCCCCCTTTCTTCCCTCCCTCCCCTCGTTTCATCTATGCCAGAGCTGAGAGAGCAATTGCTAGAGACTGCAGATCTGTTCACAGCCCTCCCCCCTTTCTCATGGCACCGCGTTCGCTCCCTCTTCATATCACCTTCCCAGCCAGGGGCTGCTGTCGGCTGTCAGGGAAAAGTACGTTCCTTTTAGCCCCTTGCCAGGGGAAAACAAGCTTTACTGGATTCACGTCTGGCTGTTGCGTGAGTAAAGCTGAGGGGATGGGAATGGCGTGGCTGACTATCCTTCTATCTCTGTGGGCTCCTAAAAATGTCAGGAGGGATGGAGCTATCTGTTTCAAGCACTGGGATTATGTTCTTCTTATCACCAAGGTTGTCTATATTTCAAAAGGACACCAGAGAACACATGGCTTGGCATCAGGATGCAAAAAGATGCTTCATTTCCACAGGAGACACGTATCCCACTGCTATCAGTAGCATCCACAGAGATTTATAAGCCTGAGCCGGTGCCTCCAACCCTTGCTCAAGCACAAAATGCACTTCTACAAACCCACATCGTTCCTCCCAAGGGCCTCACTGCAAAACCGCCACGGCCCAAGCAAGGAGGGAAAAAAAAGCTACTGCACCATCAGCATCACTGCTGAAGGTGGGCTGGAATCAAAGAGCACCTTTCCTGGTTCCCCAGGCTCTGGGGATTCAACGGCAGCCTAAGAAATCACGAATGACACAGGGGGAGTGAATATCAATCGACGATTCACCATCACTTCCAGTACGAGCTCTTGAATGAACGTAGTAGGGGCGAAATCCAAAGTGAATGAAGCAGTGCTTCACTCGGTGGAGAGTCAACCTGTGGGACTCCTTGCCACAAGAAGCAATGGATGCTAAGCTGCGTGGACTGAAGAGGAGACTGGATAAGTACTTGGAAGAAAGGTCCACTAAGGCTTACCAGAAAAACCACCTTTCTTAAGGAAATCCCCTGAGCTGAAAATAGTGAGAGGCCAGGAAAGTGCCCTGTTCTTGATCCTCATGAGGAGTCTGCTTACGGTCGCTATGGGAGAGGAGCCACTGTGGTAGGCAGAGCTTGGCCCCAGCCATTCTGATTGTCACCAAGCTCTTGGCAGCCCTGAGGGAAAGCTTCCCATCGTCTCCCAGGCACTCAGCTAATAAGGCCAAACGGCTGCGGGCGTCTGAGTTGGGGGCGGAGAAAGGGAGGATTCTAAAGGACTGAAAATAAACATACAACTGCATACAAATATGGAATTACTACATACAGAGCACTTCTACAGAGAAGGCCTTTTGGGCTAGCAAAGGGCCTTGACAGAGTCTCGGGTTCCTACCTTATATTTAAGCAGGATAAAACCCCTGTGCCTCCATTCTTGGCCTTGGAGATAACAACCTTCCCCGTGGTACCGTGAGAAGAAACACATCCCAGGATGATGAGATGCTCAGATATTACGATGAAAGTCTTAGATAAAGTTAAGCTCATTATTTTAGCCCTATTCTCTTCCACTTGGTCGATTTATCTCTCTGTGCCCTCAGTTTAGCTCCCAGCCCTACAAGTCTGGGTCGAATTGTGAGCCAAAGGGCTCTGCTAACCATCTAGCAGACCTGTGATGCTTACTCCCGAATGAAGCTGGCGTGTGCCCGGCCCTGCTGCCAAAAGATGCCATGCTCTCACACCGACACAGCTTATTAGCCACTCCCTAATCAGCATCACTCCGGGGCCAAAGCACTAGACCAAAGCAAATAAAATAAAAAAAAAATAACCTGCCACTGATAGGAGGGAGACGTTCCTACTGCACCACAGCCTTGTGTAAGGGAGAAAAGCTTTGAGGCCTTTCCTTTCGGCTAATGAAATTCACAACAACACCCCACACTGCACTGAGCAACAAACACAGCTCCATTATTTGGAAAACAAATATGTTCTTTAGAGCTTCCTGGTTGTCAAACACCTTTTTGTTTAGCTCAACAACTAATCCACTTATCGGAGGATAAAGCTGCCAGTGAATCACCAGTATGATAAAAGCATGCACAAAATTAGCAAAAATTTGCCTATGGCTCCTGCACGTTCAACAAACACCAGCTAAGAGAAAAATGATTCCTTTTTTTTTTTTTTTTTTAATAACTGAGATCCCCAGGAGAGATTCTGTCAGATAGCAGCTTTTATTTTGCTTGCAGTTTTTTTTTTTTTTCCTCTCTCTCTCTTCCCATATAACCCAAGCATTGAGGCTGGGAGATGCTGGGAGCTGATATGAGATCCACGGAAATTGGCAGTATTTGAATAAGCAAGAGATGCAGCCAGGCAAAATTTTAATAAGTTGGGAGGTTTTTTTTTTTTAAAAAAAAAAAAATTAGTGCTCAGGCATTGGCTGCTTCCCTAGGACCTCAGCACTGCCGGATGCTTTGCTGCTCATGAGGTTGTAACACCTATAGGATGCTGGATTTGTCCTTCCCTGCTCTTCATTGCGCTGTGTAGCCCTTTGTGATTGTAAACTCTCCACATTCCTGCATGGCGAATACACCCTAACTCTCCCCGTTACACGGTTACACGGACGGGGAAAGCACTGCAGACAAGAGTAAGTAGTTTGCCAGGGCTGGGTGACCCTGCAAGTAAGCAGCAGGGGACACGAGTCTCATGACTTCCAGTCCTCTGCTGCCACAGACATTAAACCACCTTCCCTGTCCTGAGCTCTTCCACCTTCCCTGTCCTGAGCTCTTCCACTGAGACTTTCGGCAGGACCTTGCAGAGCATTAACTGGGTAAATGGGATCTACCTGCTCTCTGAAATTCACTCAGCTACATAAACCTTGGGAATTTCTCCAGTGTGGACGTGTGCAGAGATGTTCTGGTGAGATTTCCAGCATTTCTGGACAGAGTTATAAACCCGTGTGTGTGAAAGATGGAATGAGAGAGAGAAAAAGGGAAAGATAACTCCTTCAGCTTGGACTCTAGCAAAAGACTTGTTCCACTAAAGACAAAATAAATATCTCCATAGTCCATGGCATCAACAAAGAGTGATTCAGCTTTTCTGAGGTCTGACTCATTTTCTGAAGATCCCTGTCTCTCTGCAGTCATCATACAGAGCATGTAAGACTGAGCTCCAAATGGAAGCGTGTTAGTCAAGAGGAATGAATTTGGGTGATATTCTCTCTTTGTTACCTTTAAATGACGACAGTCTGAAATGGAGAATCACCACAGCGTGAATATGCTGCCTTCAAGATTACTAAAATCATGCTACCAGAGTTGTTAGTGGTCAGGAACCAACACAAGCTGACTGACACACTTAGCAGCAGCCAGACTTTGCACCACACAGAGCTCACAAACCTCGTCAGAGCCCACCTCCAAAGGCTCAAATCAGCTCAGATGATGAGGATGCTCCCTTGATCCCAAATCCTTATTTTCCTGGACCGTATCAACCTCAGCTGGACATTTGCATCACTGTAGATTAGCAAGAAGACGCGGTTAGTTCAGAACTGCAGCAGAGCAGCCAAGCTAGAACTGGGGTCTTTGAAGGTTTCTGGCTGTACTTTCTAAGCACACATCTTTAACTTGAAAGTACTGTTGGTGCAACAAGTGCTGGAGGTGAAGATTTGTGACTGTTCCAGGCCACAGTCCCATTGCAAGAGCCTGAATGGAGAGAGCCTAATGCATTCCAATATTCTCCTCTTTCCCCCCCAACCTTGCCTAGGTTTGAACAGGACCACAGCACATGATGATGGGAGCATTTAGGGGAGCTGGGAATTAATCAAGAGGCACCCACCTGTCAGGCTGGTATCTGGAACTAAACGGAAACACTTGCTAGTGCTTGACCTCTCGCCCTCCAGACAAGCCTGCTGCTCTTGAGTGGTTTGAGAAACCTTCTTCCAGGGACCACAGCTCTGAGACCCCGGGTGAAATAAAGCAAGGGGAGCAGGCAAGGAGAGACATGGGAGCCGGGTTATGAGTGGTGGGGGAAGGAGGAAGAGGCCGTACCTGATGGAGCTGATGGGGGGGAATGGCAATCTTCTGGCATGGCTGTGGGAATGTAGCTGGAGAGCTGGTGTAATGACGTGGACGTGATGGGAAAAAACAGAGCACACAATGGGTTGGCCAACAGGCCAAGAGCAAGAGCTGTCTGAGGCTCAGTGCTGTAGGTAAAAGACACTGGAGATATTTAAAGCCAAATATCCCCATGACTTTCTGTATATCCCCCGGATGGGGTTTGTGTTGGGTGAGATACATTTGATACATCGGTGCGTGCTGATTAGCAGTCCAGCACATGTTTCAGTGTTAAATCATCTTTTCTTGTAGTTAATGGAGGCCAAAACTCTGTGCTCACAGCCATTCAAACAGTGAAACCTAAGGCAATGCTAACTCTGCTAAACAGCAGAAGAAAGCCCTGCATGCATGCCAAGGGATTTTGAAATACCAATCTTAAGGTACAGGATTAAGATCTTAATTTTTAAAGAGATGTGGGTCACTTGCTCTTTAAAATGCATGAACAGATTCTAAGCTGATGTAAAATGGCTCAGCCTCTCTGGTAGCACTGACCTCAGACTCAGATGATGTGATCAGAAAGATGCAACCCTAGTTCTGACTCTCAGATTTTCAGTTTTAGGACTTCTGGCGTGTCTGTGTAAGCAGCTGTGACAAGGGAAAAGACAAATACTTCAGGAAAACTAGCCCTCTCCACCTACCACAATACTGAAGAGAGAACACTACAGAACAAGATCTGAGCCAACAGTGCAAAGGGGTTGGGACATCCTATAAGTTCCCATATTTTAATAAGCCCAAGTCAGTTTGCCAGTCCAAAAGGCATCTGTTACACCTGCTTCCTCCTCATCTGAAATAAAAACCCCTCCTTTCCTTGGCAGCAGAAGTCACTGAAGCATTGAAGTTACTGAGAGCCTTAAGTCTTGTCTGTGAGAAAACTAAATAGTGGGGGTTCAGTTCCACCAACGTCCCCTGGAGCTGGAACACAGACCCTAAAATTCTTTGCATGAAAGATGCCACTTTATAGATGAGCATAGAAATGAGGTAGGGAAAGGGGAATGGACATTCATGGGAGCGTGGCAGAGACTGAAAGCTGAGGAAGCAGCTCGGAGTGAGGAATTTATTTGCTTTCTGAGTTATAATGAGCCTCTGGCCTAGGGATGAGAGCATAAGGACAGAAGCGGCTGCTACAGAAACCAATAAAACATTTTCTGCAACTGGTCCCTGCTTTTTTTTTCTCCATTGCTCCAAGCAACGATGACTAAAAGCCCCAGGGAGAGCTCAAAGCCTCTGGTGGTGTACAGAAATGTGCATACCCTTGGGCTAAAAACCTGGAGCTACAGATTCTGCAGTGAGCAATGCTAGTTATGGAGTCTCATATGTAGGCAAGATCAAGAAACAGAGCATGGATCCAGCCAAGGATGCAAAAATGTCTGGGACGCAGCAAGTAGCTAAACTGAACACCCTAGGAACACCAGCCCTATCTGGCGCTGAAACCACCTTGCTCCCTAGGAGAGCAGAAAGCACCGTGAAACCATGCCACAAACTAAGGAGGAGCAAATTCCTTTAGAAGCAGGCAGAACCTTGACCCTTTTTCACTCCAATACCAGTGACCACCTCCAGCCCAGCTCTCCTGCATCACTGACCTGCTCTCACTGCTGCTGCTCAGTTTTAGGGAGCCCTGTGCCCCCTCGAGAAGCGGCTCCCAGGCAGCCTCAGCATCGCCTCTTCCTTGCTGCAGCACGCAAGGCTCACGGCAGGAGTTGGTGCCCACCACAAATTACTTATTACACCGGGATGGCTCCTGCCCTGTCTGCCGGGCCGGAGTAGGGCACAGAGATGCTATTAGCAGCACAGGTAGCCCAGGGCTTCATTAGAGCTGGCAGACCCATGCTCCTGACAGAGCAGCTGAATCCGGTGTTGGCTTTTAGGGTCGGGGAGACCCCATGTGGCTCCTAATTCGGGGCTGGATTTGTGCTCAGCTGCGCACTCTAATCGCTAATTAAAGGTTTGCCATCATCCTTCAGCAGCTGTTAGTGTCCTACAGGTCGATCCCCAAGCAACACTCTGCTGAGCCAGAGCCACCGATTGGAAAGTTCATTGGATGGGCAGTGTCCAACCCCCTCCCCAATACACCCGGGGTTTTATTTCCTCATCAGAAAAGGGTTACAACATCAGACAATGCTCTGCTTTGCACCACCTTTGCTTCTCCCCTTCTTGCAGTCAGCCCCCAAATATTTCTTGCTTTTCCCCCCCTCTCGTTCATTCTTTTTTCTTTCTTTTCTTCCTTTTTTTTTTTTTTAACGAAAAAATGTTATTTTGTGCCTCCTGAGTCTTGCCGGCTGGGCTCGGCGTCTGTATCAGCTGGAGGAGCTTATGAGCCTCGTCTCCTCGGATTTAGACTGAAATTTTGATTTTCTGCCGCGCTCAGATAATGTGGAAATCCTGTTCCCCGATATTTACTGTTTATCAGCGCAGCACAGCGCAGTTCTGGGGGGAAGGGAATCTCTCCCTCCGTGTGTCCCCTCTTGCTCCCCTCCACCCCCCATCCTGCATGCTAATGGAGTTTGACTTCGGAGCAGACGCTACAACAATAGCCTAATTATGGCGAGCGGAGGGGAAGAGAAACTCCCTGGCAAAGAGGTTCTGCATCACTGGGACGAACTCTGATCCCTGTCCCCATCACCGCAGCCAGCCAAAGCACAGGGCTGGTCTCATCCTGCCAGGGATCACTAAGCCACCTACCCCTCTCTAGGCCCACTCCTAAGCCAAGCTTTGTCACCTCAGGCAGTCCCCAGGTCCCCTCCAGCTTTACGAAGTTGAGGATGGGGAAGCACAGGAGCACGGTGAGCTAAGCCATGTCTGCTTTCCCCCAGCTCCTCGCCTGGATTAAGCGGTCCTGTCTCGCGCGTCCAAGCCAGGTTGCCTTCAGCATCACAGTCTATGAGGCCACCTCCCTGTCCCTTTCACATCGCGTTTGCCCTGGAAGGAACCCATGTGTTTGGGGACACCCCCCCCGACAGCCCAGCTACAAGCACAGTCCCCTTCCAAGGCGTGTATCCTGCTCCCACATGTGCCGACACGCACGCCAAGTCCTGCATCCTCCAGTGAGGATTAGTGTTGCTGAGCCCTTGCAAACTCATTCCTGCAAGCAAGCCGGAGGCGAGAAAGGAAAGGAGGGGGACGCTTCCCTGTGTAAGTGACATGAACTAGGCAAGAAAAATAAAACAATAATAAAAAAATCTGGGGCTCAGCAGCAGGGGAACAGCTCTAAGGACCACTTAAGTGGCCAGCGGTGCATAATGCCTTGCTATTAATGAGGCCTGCTGCCGATCCCTAAAAGGATTGGCTATTGTCAGATAACGTTCGGGGCTTTCTCTCTCCCCCCAGCCCCTTGCGGGGAAGGCAGGCATTTCCCTGTGGTTGGGATTGAGCTGAATAATGTCCCGGCCACCTGCAAATGCGCTGGGCTTTCTCTGCAACTGCATAATTAGAGGCGGCATTGGGGTAAGGCGGCAGGGTAACGCAGCATGTAGAAAGGAGGGAAAGAAAACTGGGAAAATGAGGGGGGGGGTTATTAAATAAAAAATAAAAAAAGCAGGGGAAAGGAATGGAAAAGGAGACAGGAAACATGATAAAGCTCAGCCAGGCGCTCTCTGCTCGGCTGTTCTCTGTACAGCTTGGCTGTTGGCTGGCTCTTCTGGTTTAAAGTGACTCCGCTTCTTATGGAAACGGAGAGGCGGTATTAAAAAAAAAAAAAAACCAAGACACAGAGAGCTTCCTTATCTCATGGAGACAGTTGTCAGGAATCACTTTGACTGAGTCGTTTTGTCTCCATGCTTTTTTTCGCTGTCAAGCAGGCCTCAGGACATGGATCAAAGGAGAGGCGCCGAGCGCTCGCTGAAACTTCTGATCCCTTCTCGGTACAGACGCGCGAGTGGCAGACAGCTCTCCTCCACATCAAATGGAAGGAGAGAGGAGAGGGAGGAAGAAGGGAAGGGAGAGGGAGAAGAAAAGCTGGGAGAGAGACAGAGAGAGAGGAGGCTGTGAGGGGCTCTCTGCTGCTCCGGATCTCAGAGGAAAGACAGACAACAGCAGCCTTTGCTTTCCCTCTTCCCCATTCCCTGTTGGGAGCATCCCCCCACCAGCCGGAAGGATCTGGGGGGAATGCAGCAGTGCAGATATTTCCCCCAAACTAACAGGTGAGCTCCCCACGGGGCCTGCCTCAACCCAGGCTGGGCCCCATGCATCATCGGCGGGTCCCAAACCAAGTTTTGCACTGAAGCAAGAGTCGTGGTGAGATTTCCCACCAGCGTGGGCCGCTCAGACATCCCCGTTTCAGCTCTGCACTGGTTTGGTGGGTGAATTCCTACCCCAAAACAACCCCCTCGGTGTCAGCCTTGCCTCTTTCCCTCCAATCTCTTAAGCCAGTCCCTGTGATTTTCCTATATCTGCTTGGCAAGCAGCTCCCCACCCTTTTCCCTATGTGGCTCACGATTCCCTTTCAGGTACTTATTCCCTGAAATAAGATCCCCCTCATCTCCAAACTGGATAGGCTTAAGGGCTGACTCCAGCTTACTGCGGCAAGCTAAGACCCTCTGCACCTTTGATCAATTTACTGCTCACACACCCCAGACCCCGCTAGGATTTCTGATCTTCAGCCCGCGCTGTAAATTGATCTCGTGCACGCCTGTCTGACGGAGGCAAGAAGCAGCATCTTGCAGCAGGAGGCCTTGCTGCATCTTCCCTCGCATCCACCCCTGTGCGAGCTGGAAACCCCCGCGTGGCATGCCCCTCCCAACCTGACAGCCCCCCATTATTGATCTGTTGCACATGCAGCTATATCTCCTCTCCTTTGCACTTCCCACGCTCCCCGTATTCTACAGAAGCCCTGGCACAGCCCTGTAACACCAAACTGCCAAAGCGCATATTACACAGCCATATACTGCTCCCCGCTCCGCACACAGTGCATCAAGAAAGCCAGCGAGATGAATGCTGTGCAAGCTGACGCAATACCCAAACTCCCTTCCACCTCTCACAAAAGACCAGCACAGCATCCATTTAGGGTATGTCTTCCCCATGAGCCTCTCCTGATGCTTCGGGGCCTAACAGCTCTTCTGAGCAGCCCTCCAGGATGCTCCAGAGATGGAGACAACCCCCCCAGCCCTCCCTGTCCTCTCAGCCCCACACGTCCTGCTTGCAACCTTTGCTCCAAGATGCTACAACACATCCGTCAGTGATCCCAGCAGCTGGCTGGCTTTGGGATGGGAGCGAATGCAAGCTTCCGCCATCATTAGCACACGTAGAAGTGAACAGAAAATAAACTGTATTGAATAATGACCCCTGTGAAAATGTATCCATCAGCTCTGGGAAAGCTGGAGGTCACGGCATACTCCTCTAACATGGAACTATGTGAGCAACGCACAATCCTACGTCCATCTTCAGCGCAGTGTTTCCTGAGCTGGGGCAGATTGAGGCTCCCAAGGAGAGCGACAGACCTGCGTATACCTGCAATACCCTCTCCCACCTCCTCTTCCAGCACGCTATCTTTGTTGTTCTGTTCCACTCACTGAAGTTAATACACTTTCCACAACCCCTCTTTCTGGAAAAAAAAAGAGGGGGGCAGGTTGGGTACAGTGCCTGATCCATCGCAAAGTACGTTGCTGCAGATTTTTCCTATCGTAGATGGCTTTTCACAGCCAGGGCACAGCTGGAGTACAGCTGTTACACCGTTGCTAGATTTTAACAGGCACACACAATGCATGGGCACACACACTGGTGTGCGCGCACAGAATGTGCACGCAGGACATCGATGCCCTTGTGCATACAGGCGTGCAAAAGCACGCGTGCATGCCCCTGCCTCTGAATCCTAATTATTCCTTTTATTGCATTCCTCCCTTTTAAGCATTCCCTCTATCTCGCATCCCTCGTTCCAGGGCTGCCTTTCCCTGCTGTGGTCCCTTGATTCCTTCCGCAGCTCAGCACCAGCTCCCCAGTCCCTGGGTTATTGCAGCTCTTCGAGCCATGCGGCGAAACACTCGCCTCTGAGTGCCAGAGGTCGCTCAGAAATGCCTGTCACCAGGCTGGATGCTGTATTAATTGCTAATCTCTCATTTTCTCTATCTGCCCTGCCTGCCTTGTCTCGAGTTCCCTTATTAATCATAAAGCAGGGCAAATCCTGCATTTCAATTCTCCAAGTCTGTGTCTCCCAGCCAAGTCCCTCTTACCCTCCCTGGTGTGGAAAAGAGACAGGACCCAGAGGAGAGGTGTTTCAGAGTATTTCACCAGTCCTGTCCGGATTTCAGCAGGAATTACAGCCCCTGCGATGCCTGTTCCACCCACCCGGCTTCAGCTTTGCTCCCATCACCCCATAAGCGGGTAGCGAGGTCTGGGTGGGAAGGGATATTTAACGATTTTTGGGTACAGATTTCCGTGTTTTAGCCCTGGGTGTCTTAAATACGTGCTCCCTGCTCTGACGTCTGGGGCCTTATCAGACACTTTCACACCTCCCTGAATTTCTTCTTCCTGCTGTCATTGGTCTTGTCATTCTCCTCGGGTCTTTCCTCCTGTATTTCTTCTCTTATTTTCTCCTTATTCCCCTTTCTCCCCAATTTGTCTGCTCTTGATACTTGAATTTACAAATAGTGCAGCACCACAGGGGCTGATCCTGGACCCACCAGATGTAATGACAAAGCTCCTATCGAATTCAAGGCTCAGGAAACAACTGTTTGCTCTGAAATCCTTCAGTGTTTCTAATATTTTAGTATCTCAGTAATACACACAGAGAACAATGTCTGGAGTGGAAATCACATAGGAATAAATGCAGTCAGTGCTACCCAGAGCGTTAGAGTTAGGGTTAAGGCAGTAAGATGCTGCCTTATTTGTTTCTAATCAGTTTTCAATGGGACCTGAGCATCCAAATCAATCGAGGAAAGCTATGAAACCTCACAATTGACAGAAACCATTTTAACCCCTCAGACATGAATTTCCCCCTTCCCACCCTACTCCTTCACTCGCAGAAACAGAGTCATTAGGAATCAGGCAAATAAATACATATCCATTTTCACACGAGAAAAATGTTCCATTCTCCCCTTTTCCCGTTGCTGGGAGCAGAGGCGTCTAATTGACAAGAGCAGATGGGCTTTGTTTGGTTAAATAAAAAAAAAAAAAAAAAGTAAGAAACTTTAGGGGAAAAACTACCAGCTTTCCTGGGACACGTAGGTTAAAAGTTTAGAGAGATGGAGCTGCATTTGACACCGAGCAAGGGAAAACGCCAACGCAGTCTCAGCAGAGCCAGTTTCTCCCAGAGAGAAACCTGGAGCTTCCCGTGCCCCCTTTCCATCCCCCTGACGAAAAAAAAAGGACACGGATTTTAGCACATGTTCACCTCCTCCTCCAAAAATCCTGCGTGCAATCTGCCACAAGGTCATGGGGAGGCTGAAGATGGCTCACTGAGAAAGAAACAGGGTGTGAGGGATAATTGTGACTCCGAAAAGGGACAGCAGCCACTTTCTGAAGGGCAGATACTTCGTTTGAGGGAATCATGGTCCTCTAGAGAGATGGGGCTGCAGGGGGAATGCAGAGGAGGCAGCGTGGGGGGAAGAGGACAGATACCACATGAAAAAAAAAAAAAAATGGAGTGGAAAGGGAGGTTAGGAGAAAGGGAAAGGAGTGATAGAAAAAGGAGGTAGAGGAACCCAGGAGGCAAGGTTAAAGAAAAACCCTCGTGTGGGGTGGCACCCAAGAGCAGCAGAGGTTAAAGAATATTAGAAGAACATGTTCCTACACTAAGATAAGCCGGAGAAATGAATCCTTATCCGTCCAAAACCAACCCTTTAAAATTCGAGCGAGAGAAGGGTCTCCTTTCAGGGAAACGGGGAATCCTTAATGCTTCCTCCCTCAGCAACTGTAATGCCAGGATGTTCCCAATCTGCTTTGAGGGATGGAAAGATTAAGAATAATAAAAAAATTGCAATAAAATATGTGTGAACGAGGGGGTAATTGTGGACAAATGCAGCATTCAAATTCATTTTTCAGCTCTTTTACACACCATTTCAATCTTATTTTCTGCTTGTTAATGAGATCTTGTTGGTTGGGGTGGGCACGGCTGCCCAGTATCGCTTGGGTAATTGCACATAATTTTCTCTCTACTAGTGATTTGCATCAGATTTTTTTTTTCTAATTCTTTGCTATTTAAACCCCCTCCTCCCTTTCCCCCTCCCCCCCCCAAATCTCACCCTCTCCTCCCACTCTTTCTTCCCCTCCCCTTCTCCTGGCCCAGCAAGACTCATTTTGAATGCTTATTATAGGCACAGTGTCTCCGACAAAAAAAAAAAAAAAAAAAAAAAAAAAAAGAGGAAAAAAAAAGGAACCAGACAGAAGGGATCCGTGTCACTGAAGGAAGGAGCGCTGTCTCACTGGAGCCAGACACTGCGATGCCTGCTCCCCTCTCGCCAGCTAACATTGTGTCCTTCCCAATTGCCAGTTTTCCCCACCCAAAAAAAAAAAAGGGCTCAGCTGGCTCTTCTCACGCTTCTGCCAGGATCAGTGTGCTCCTGACAGGGATTCAGATGATCTCTAATCCCACCCCAGTGAGGCCGAGGAAAATGTTACCCTGGACGGTGGAAGAGAGCGTGGCCCTGGGATGATGTCAGGAAAAACAACACCGTGCTACAGTTGCACAGACTAAGAAGGTCCCTGAGTTTAGAGTGTAAATTTGTGGGCAGAGCCTGACCTGTGCCTCAAGTGTCCCTCCAGGAACACTATCAAGAAATGGTGATAAACTAGAAATTGTAAAATCTGACTCCAGGCTTCAGATACTGCCATTACACTCAGAATGAATTTGCTCATGGAGCAAAAAAAAGCCATCAAAATCCCTGAGAAAATTAAAGCAATAAATACGAGATGGTGAACAAGTTTCTCTTGGCTCTTCGTATTTCTGGAATTGTCTTAATCTCTGGGTGATCCTGTGGGTTTGTTAAAAGATTCAAAGGTCTCAGAAACAACATGTTATGAAAGTATAGGAAGCGCCTGACTTAACTATACCTTAATACGTTCTCCAGCTACACAGGAGCCGTCTGCAACAAACTAATGGTCTTTTGCTTTTGAATAACCCCCTGCAAGACCTCAACCGTGCTGCAGTGAATGGTCAGACACATTTAAGATACAGGCCTGGATCTAAAAGGGCAGCAGAAATTTTAGGAGGCGAAGCAGTGGACAAAATCTTCCTAAAAAACTTGAAGACATTTTAAAAGGAGTAAGAGATGTGTTAAGAGATGAAAGCAGCCCAGAATACAATATGACCCTACTTTGCTGTTTGAAAAGCACCCAGGGAATTTCCTATCATTGCAAATGGCAGAGGCGCAGTCAAATGTGTCTCTCACTTTTCTCTTTATGTTGACATGTATTGTACTGCTTAATTCACTTAATTTCCTCCCACCTCAGCCCGCACTGCAGCATACACATTTCTGGAAGGACTCTCAGACGCTGATCAGGATGTAACTCGACTTAATACTGAGTTTACCATTACATTGAGCTGTTTTGTCAGAAGCCTTGCCCCAGCCACGGTGAGGGGCAATACTCAGCTCGCACAGGCCTGAACTTCAAAACAGATGCAAAGTTTGTTCCTGATGCCAGCGTGAAGCATGACCTGGCTAAGGATGTCTTGGTGCCTGGCCTTGTTCTAGTTGAGGTTGATAGGTATTCTCAAATAGATGGGAAATGATTCCTCTGTGGGACGAAAACGAGTTGGAAATATTTACAATGTATTCATGAAATCCCACCCACCCCCGCTCACACTCGGTTTACAACCCACTCTTGTGAGAAATGATGAGACCGAAGCTCCAGGGCCAGAAATCACTCTGTATGACTGCAAACTGGTTACTCACTCTTCATATTTAATTTTGCTTTGGGTCTCTACATCTTTGCTAAGTGTTGGCACGGGCATTCATGACAGCCCAGGGGCAGTTATGAGCTACTGAGTCAGCCCAGCTGAATCTGTGACAGCTGCTGCTAACCCACCCATGCCACCTTTGGGGAGTGATGGGGACCTCACTGCTGCATGTTCTGTCTACCCGGTACTGAGCTGCTTTCTGACCATCCGTGACTGCTGCAGCCACCCAGTGCATCCTGACAGATGCAAGGTGACTCATCTGGCTGCAGCTGGCCAGCCTGGAAAGTTCGTTTTCTCAAACACGTAACACCCAGAGCAAGATCTTTCTCCTACAAAGGATGTCCCAGCACAAAACCATCACAAATCACTGCTCAGGTTACCCTGAGGACTCTCACTAAGGTCTAGGAAGGAGTATGACATGAGAGATCATGCTAGGTAGTGGTTTAATCACATGTGACCATCCTTTGCACAACCAAGTTGGTGTTCTTGTATGAAGTATCACAAAAAACATCAGCATGGGATGAAGTAGCTGAAGATGACAATTCCCAGCTGACCTCTCACTCCTTGGCAGTCTCAGGCCTGGAATAGAGGCAGAACGGCCTCTACACTAGGAAAACTGCATGGGAAATGCTCTAGAGATCCAGCAGCAGAGCTGGACAGGCGCAAGGCTTTGTGTGCTACAGGCTGGAAAACAAGCAAGAAACGTGGCCATTTCCCATGTGAAGTCCGGGTAAAACTTTCAGCAGCGTCTGCTCTTTCTGTCAGGAGGGGGAGGACTAAAGTGCGTGTGTGCGTGGGGGGACCGAGCCCGCAGAGGCCAAACGTAATCCCCTTTTCTCTGTTGTGAGAATGGAAATGCCATGCTTCTCCTCTAGAATTTCAGCTGCCAGCAACAAGCCTGTCTGGTGGATTCTGGCTGGGACACCCAATCCCGGGGTAACTGGATAGCGTACCGAGCGGCAGCAAATGCTGGGAGCTCTCGGCCAGGCTGGCCCCCACCTCCTTGTCTAAACTGCAAAGAAATCTCCCTCCTGCTGCTGCTAAGGGATGAAACCAGAGAACTGTCTGTTTGCAGCTCAGACAAATTGCCATCATTTTAAGTTCCCCATTTTTTTTTCTATCTCCTGAACTCCCTCCTTCCCTGTAGTTGATACTTATCCCTGCAGAGAGCAACCAGATACCACAGATAGCTAGACAGGAGGATGAGAGGGTTGGGGTGCAATGGGTTTTACCTGTAATGTCTTGGAATAGCTGAATTATACACAAGTAAGTTACGCAGAGCATCCTATATTGAGACCTCACAAAGCTTCTACCCACCCTGCTATGTAAAAGAGGGCGCTTCTGCGAGTTTCCATTTATGCTATTAGGAGTATTTCTTGCATCCTTCCACTAGGAACAGCAGAGCGCTTAGAAAGGCAGGAAGGTAGCAAGATAAGTAAATATAAAGCAGTCACAAAATAACCAGGGTTAGCCTTTCTATGCACAAAAGAAATAGAAGAATTTATATGCTGATAGCTTGGCCCTCACATGATTAAAAGCATTAGGAAAATGGGAATCTCCCCTTCTTGGGGGTGCAAAGCTCTCTTTTTTTCAGGACTGCCAGATAATGTATCCTCTCTTTCCCATACAAAGGGCTTATTGGCTCAGGACTCTATCTTCCCCTAGCCTGAGCCTGGGGGCAGGGTAATTTGGGATAGGGATAAGCATAGAAAAAGCATTGGTCTGGTCATTTCAATGAGCCTCTGATTTAGTGAGCGGGACTAGTAAGTAGATGATGAAGCTACAGAAATGGAAATTGCATGATGGACTTGTATATGTCTAGTGCTTGTGCAGCTTATCACGGGGATCTCCTCCTTAACTTATTCTATGGTGCTAAATTGCACTTGTGATAATCTGAATTAATCACGTGCCCCGGACCATCTAACCTGCAGTCTGCCTTTGAATTCCATATTATTTGCTCATCTCCCAAGCCCAGTGCTATTAGAAATCCCTTGTCAGAAAGATGTCTCCCTATTTCCCCCACAAATTACACTGTTTGAGGCAATATTCAGCCTCATGCCAGTCACACTTTTACATTTTCTATCTTATGACCATTCAAAGCTAGAAGTGAGATTTTTATACCATTTCAGAGAAGCTGCAAAATTTCCCTCTTTCCATTGACACTCAATGTTTGTTTTCACACTTGAGAGATCACAAGCTATTGGACCTTAAAATCTATATACCTCTCTGATGTCCCTCCTTATTGGACTCCTCTCTAAACAGTTGTAGCCTTTTCATTTCAGATGCCTACCTAATTTCTCCTTGTAGTTTTAAATTATTTTGCCCTTCCTGACTTAAATAGTGTTACTGGCCACTCTGAAACAACTGCTGTAGTGCACTTCATATGTCTCCATATTTCGCAAGTGGCTGAGAACAAAAGTAAAACATATTTGGTACCCCTCCAGGATGCCAGGCACCACATGAATACAAGTCCTTGCAACTTAATTTTCAGCATACAGTATGTGCTGCGTTCCACGTAAAAATAAACATGCAGTTCAAAAACAGATTACATCAAGTAAATCAAAGAGAAGGTTAAAGGCTCTATCTAATGAGGTGACAGAAAATTAGAATTCTTATCTCAGGATAGTGGTAGAGAGAGTGGGCTGTATTCTCAGGTGGTGAACATCCTGGCATCTCCACTGACTTCAGTGGAGCCCACCGGCTGGGGAACGGAAGTCTCCTCCCCTAACACACACATCGCACAAACTCTGCTCTCTCTAGACCTGCCAATGATGGAGGCTTTAACCTCTCTACTCTGCTGAGGCTTGCTTCTCTGTCACACGCAGCACTGAAAAGCCCCGCACACAACTGGCAGCAATCGGATCAAACCTGGGACAGGGCCGTTTGGAAGGCAGCTGGGCTGAGGCTTGGAGCACAGATCCCCGAGACAGGTCATGAGCTCAGGCAGGGATTTTAAAATCAAGGGTGTATTACATGGGGAGGCCATGGCTGTTGCCTGGTAAACTTAAAACACGCACACTCCATTCTTTTACATGAACAGATGCATGTGAAACGTACCTTTCCCCCTTTAAAGCTTACCTACACCTCTTATTCTGACCTTGTAGAAAGCACCAGCAGAATTGTTTACATGGCAATTAGTTTCTCAAAACTAAATCCCAGATCTACATCCCTGTATTTTGAGGAAGCTCAGATCCATGGCACTTTCATAAGTAAGGACTTTCAATGTTCAGCCAGACTTGGACAAGCTGACTTCAGCTAATCTCTAAATCAGTCACCCACAAATCATGGACTACTTCTAAAGAAAGCCTGCAAAAAGTAACTAAAAAGGTCAAGCATGCTGTCATTAGGCTAAAATCCACAATCGAAGGGCCCACACCTGCACTGGAATTTTTTTGGAGGGCTGAGAAGACAAACACCGATGCTCTAGGTCCTGGTGTTTGCGATTAGAGTGTGCTAACCTGAATATGGGAACTAACAGGATACAAATGCTCTGGCAGTACAGTGCTGAGTTCAGGATAGAGATACTGCCAATAAACAAATTAACTAATTGCTTTAACTAGGCTGCCTCCAAGAATTCGTGACAATAACTCTCTTGTTAACCACAATGCACTGTGATACCCTGAAGCTTGCCCTGCTCTCAGAAGATCTGGACCAGCCAAATACTCTCAGCCAAAGAAAGAGAATGGAAGCGGGTCACATACCTGTGGAGAGAGGCCATTGCTGACAGGATTCATGTGGTTGGCAGGAGCTGCAGCATTCATGAAACTGTCCGAGTAGCTGGAGAAGCTGTGTCGGGCCCCATAGGCAGAGCCGGTGTCAGCAGCGGCGGCTGCAGCAAGCCCTCCCTGGTGCATGGTGGATGGCGGCAGGGGCTGGGGTCTGTGGACAGTGCTTCCCCCATCTGTGGAGACAGCGTTCAGAGGTAAACAGTTGCGGGGTGTTACAGCTGGGACTGTGCAAAGCATGGATCGACGGTTTGGCTATCCTGACCTCAGCTTCTGGGTCCCACTATCTCTGTGCTCCATGTGAACACAAGCATATCATGTGACAGTTTACATGTACAAAATATGCAAACCTGGGATGAAATATCTGAGTTTTCTCTTAATATTCCCCCAGACCGAAGCTGTAAATTCCTTTGTAAAGGCCAAGGCCAAAGCCAAATGGAATTAACAACACTCCTTCCACTGAACCCCTGTATGGAGTTTTATCCAGAACGAAGGACAGCCTATATGATACTCACTTTATACTGATGTGCTCGTCATTTCAAAGCTGAACAGAAGACCTACAGTCATGAGACCCATTGACACAGCAGAAAGAACCATGAGACAGAGGACAAAACTGCGCAGTTTCCATTGACTTGAGGAAAAACCTGGTCTTCCCAACTAAAGGAAAACCACCTATGTATTACAAGATCCTTAGTGGGATGTCATGAACCAGAAAGGGAAGGGACGATGGGATGATGTAGGACAAGAGAAGAGGAACTGCACGGGTGAATGGGTGCTCACCTTGGGAAATGGTGGTTGTTGGGTAGGTAGAGTCTGGCAGCTGGTACGGAGGGAGAGTCGGCATTCCTGTCGGCGGGAAGCCGCCTGGCAGCAGATGATTGAATGCTGCAAGTTGATTCGCTCCTGCCTGTTTGCGCCACCTCGCTCTTCGGTTGCTGAACCACACCTGATGGGGAGAGGAAAGACCATGTGTGACTCACTCTGAGCTGCCATCCCATCTCACCTGGGTTGCTGATAGAAACACATCCTGAATTACAGCACTGGCCAAAAATAGGTTCAAGTTGCTGCCTGACACAGACTTTGAGAGTAGTCACCTCTGTTCCTCAGTTTCCTTTCTCCCAGATAACAGTACTACTACCGCCCTGTCTCCTGGGTGAAGATACATGCATTTAAAATTGTTAAAAATACTACTAATAGTAGGGAGGGTGCTATCAGCAGCAGGGTGAGATGAAGAGGAATAATTTAGTTTGTGTATTCCAAGAGAGTCCATACCAAATAGATGCATTGCTACCACCTGGCCATTCTGCCTTGTTATCTGACAACTATGTGAATTATGCTGAAGGATTAAGTACCATAATAGCAACACGGCTGCACTGTTAGGAGGGATAAATAGACAGATTAGCATCATGGTTTCTATGTTAGACAAGCTAAATAGATAGAACCAGACCGGAGGGAATAGAGGGTTTTCTTAGCTTCTCTGTACTGCAGCAAATCACAGTTGTCTGTATGCTAAGACATGCTCTCCTTGCAAGAGGCACTGCAGTGTGCACTAGAATTGTACTGCAGCCAATTTAAATCTCTGTGTATTAAAATAAACCCAGTATTAATGCATGTGCAAAGCTGGGCTCATGTTTCCTACAGTGCTAGTTTACCTGTAAGACTCAAGGGGAGATTTTTCTAAAGGCATTTGTCTGCTCTGATATGTTTTATCGTGGGCAACCTCCCTTCTGCATAGTGGAAAGGGCTTCTCAAGCTGTCGCTTGGGCTTGGTTTACTTCATTTAATCAGAGAGGCTCTCAGGCCCGATCCCTGTTTGGGGTTCAGAAGTACGCGGATAAGCTTTCAAGCCAGATGAGAATGCAGCTGCTGGACTTTGTGAGGCCTAAAGGGCTAGAAAACACGATTAAATTTCACAGCAACAAGAAAAAATGGAGGAAAAATCAAGAGTGTAAAGCATTCCAGGGAAAAAAAAATCCTCCATCAGGCTTTCAAGCTGCCCAATGTCAGATCAGAATCTGGGGTTACGAGGGTTTGAAGCACTGCTGTCCAAACTGTCCCCAGATTTTGTGAACCAAAACAAAACTCCCTGCCCCAAATATAGCAGAACCTTAGTCTGATGCGCTCTGCGCTTCAGACGTGACTCAAATCTCAAAGTGGGTGTCTTTCTCTGGCCTTTAAATCGAGTCCCCCTGTAAACAGTCGCTTGCTAGTTTGCCTTTTTCTTCTTGACACCTGTGGGTATGTATAATTCACTCAGCATGAGAAGGCAACGTGTTTTCACTGAGAGCTGCTTATTTAATGGAGTGTTGGCTCTCAGTCCACGTGCACTGCAGTGGTGCTTGCTGCAAAAGCAAGCCTACACTGAAATTCCCACACAAATTTCTGTGAGGTTCTCTGGATCACAGTCTATTTATTTTTTTTTCTATGTATTACTCATCTACTACTGCACTGTGGAAACAGTTTGATTAAAACCTGCTAATGATAGTTGTGTGTGACCTGATGATGATGGCTAGGAAGGACCTAGTCCTGGGCAGTCCTTCACTTCACGCTGTTATTTACATCCATGTACAGTGAAAACAAAAAAAAAACCCACATTTTCATTGGAAAAGCTGGTCTAAATTAACCTCCCTGCAATGTATACAGTGCTGATGTCAGGTCCTTGGCACCAAACGTGCCTTTTTACAGACCTGTTCCTACTGCACTGCACTACTGGCTGAAGCAGCATAACCTCTTAGCACCTTCCAGAAGTGTGACAGAAATAGGTCAGCTTACATCCGATCTGCATTGATCTACAAAGTCCATGCAGGTCAGAATCTCTGTGTCCATTTTTGGCACCAAAAGGCACTAGCAAAATCTAGGACAGAGTTAAGGAGAGAGAAGTGAATGAACATTAAGGTCCATAGCACTTTACAACTCTTTTATACAGTCCAATTTGTGGCACAGTTTCTAGGAGCAGTGAGCAACACAAATGAATAAATAACCTTTCGTTTGCCCTGGTCATACAAAGAGGACGATCCTGTCCTCTTCTCATGCATGCATGTATGTGTAATTCATGCTTTGAATTAGGGATATGGAACTTGGCTCCTCCTCTCTTATCATTTGGTTCCATTTTCACAGTTAAGGACATAAAAACTGTCAAAATATTTCTGATAGCTGAACATAAAGAGATAAATCACCTTCTCTCTTCAGAGAAAAAGACTGGAAGGTCTCCCACTCCAAAGAAAGATGTCAGTGCTAAGGATAGCATATAAAACTCAAACACCTGAAGAGAAAACATAACCAAACAGCTATGAATCCAAAAATTGTGAGGGAAAAGGAAATTGAGCTCCAAGAAAGTAAAAGCCACTCCAGTGATTTCTGACACTTTCCCAACACTGCAAAGGGTGGGAAAGTTCCTTTTTTATAACCAAGAGCCAGATGCTGGCAAATCCACTCAGGATTAGAAGTTCAGAAGAAACATGTGGAATGAGATGGTCTAGCAGGGGACACATTTCTCCAACAACATGCCCATAAGCACTCAGCTCCACTGTGGTGGTTTGTCGGTTCACTTGGCTAACTTATGATCAAAACACAACTTTGAAAAGATTTGTGTTGTCTTGTTACACCACGTGAGGTTATTGTCCGTGCACCAATACGCATGTTTGCATCCACTGTTCGGAATTAAAATTCACACATGCGTGTACGTCTCCTCGCACCTTGCTTCTCCACATCCAGTCAAGGGTATGTAGTTCCTTTATTTTTAAAGGAAGATAAAAGGATAGTCTGGATCCTTTTGCAATCAGGTAGAGTTGACCAAAAAGGCCTGCACATGGGCCATTCTTGAGGTGTCTTGCATACTCGGGTCTACAATGTGCATGGGCTTGTGAAGAAAGGAAAGGTAACTTTCACGACAGTGGACTATCACCAGAAAAAGAGAGTGAGTTCTTAATTATGCTACAGGCTCCTTCTGTGACTTCAGGAAAGCTATTGCTGTTCTGATTTGAAGTCAGTGGAAACATTGCTGCATTCAACAGATTTTGATCTTACACACCCCACGCATCAGATCACCACCTCTAAATTGAGGATAAACCCCACATTTTCCTATATTTTTAGTTTATTTCAACAATCAGCCATCTGAGATAGAGGCTCTCTTTTAACTGCCAGTAGACACCATACCCAGCGCAGCAAGATCTCTGTCTTGGCTGGAGAAGCATAGCAAAACAAATAATAAATAATCATAATAGTAAATACACATGCACCAAATGAGATTCACAACTGCATGCTTAAACGTAGTGCTTCCTAACAGAGCCTGGCTGGAGAATCCAGCCACAAATACACTGAAACCTTCCACAAAGAAATTGATAGGATTTATCTTCCCGTGCAGAGGAAGGGACATTTCATGGCCCAAACAGGTTGATTCTGCCCCTTATTTATAACCCACAGAAAAAAAAAGAAGATACATTCCAGCTAATGACGTTAGCAATTCTTTCCCTTCCCCCGCCTTAAAGGTGGCTCAGGCCTTTATGCTTATAAATCATTTTATTGGTAGTTAAAATATAGAGGCTAGAGCATCTAACTGTAATGCGAGGCGCACTTCAAAGGGAACCTGCTTTCATTTCACAACAGTTAAGGTTTTATCAGCCACTAAAGATTCCCCCTGCCAGAGGATCCTGTTACACCATGTTAAGCCTGGGGTGAAGGCTATGGCTGCTAAAACCTGACTGCTGGGAAGAAGATGAGGAAGAGGAGGAAGTTTTGAAGCTGCTGGTCTGCCTATGGAGACATTGTTCTAGAGGCTGCTGCGGCTGGATCCACGATTAGAGTTTTACGCTGGGACAAACGTAGCCAGCACTTGGGAAAAGGCCTGCGTAAAGAACCCAACAGCAGAAACAACAGCATGTCAGAAACCTGCATTTTCTTAAAAAGACAAGTTCTTTGTGATCATTTGTCTGTGCACAGCAAAGAGATCTCGCACTGCGTAAACGTGCTGCTTTCCGAGGGTATGGAAGTATAATATAGGCCACTGAAGACAACAGTTTGTACCTGCTAAAGACATTTGGGGCTTTTGTCCCTGTGAATTATCTTCCATAGAACGTATTAAGTAGACAGGACATGCATTACAGAAACTGCTTAGCTCAGCTGAGGGGAAGCAGGTAGATACAGGATAGTCCTCATGGAAAATAACTTAAAAGAAGATATCCAAGCAGGTTCTTCAGGTTCTAGTCATGCCCAGGATCCAGGTAAAACCAGAGTCCCTCACAGTGCTGTGCTGCATGTACTTTGCTCAGTAAGCGAGTACGCTGCTGCAAGGATCCTGAACACTAGATGTTCACCACAGAGTGTACTCAATCTGTTACCTTCACCATCCTCTTCACAGATGGGAGAGGGAGGCACGGCGAGACTAAGAAACCTCTCCAATTCATCACTGTCTGCCTCGCAGAACCAGCTGATTTCAGAAGAGCCCATCCTCCCGGCCAGATTGGGTTTGGGGCAAAGGTTAGCACTGGTTCTTATTTAATCTGAACGCCTGCACCCAGCCCTGCCAACGGCCGGCCTGAGATGTCCCAGACACTTGTTCTCAACCAGCAGAGAAGGGCTGCAGAGACAGCTGCCTGCCAGGATGGGGCTGGACTGAATTATCCCCGCAGCCGCCGAGATATGGGTCAGCTCCCACAATTTGTCAGACAAGGAGAGGAAAGGAAGGTCAAAAAGAGCCTCCTGTGGGAAAGAAAGCCTGTTGTGTTCCTGCTCAGCCTAATCAGGACTTGATGTTGGAGAAAGATAGATGGGATAAACGAGCTGATAAATGGAAACAGGGATGGAAAAGCCAAGTTGTGCCTTTGCTTTCCAGCAGAATGGAAGAGATGCAACATGTGTTTGCTTTCACAGGCCCAAGAGGTTGCAGAAACCAGGTGGAATAGAATCATAGGGCCATTTATGGCCCAAGCACACCAAAAAAATTCCACCAAAGTCAGATGAGGTTCCTCCCCAGGTTGCATACAGGCAACTGCCAGATCGGCTCCTCTTCAGGTTCTCCTTTGAACGAGGGCAGAACCCTGCAGTGCCTTGGCCACGCTAGTGATAAATGCTACAAATCCTGGGCTTCCCAGGAGGCTGCGGCAGGAGGCTTTTAGAGGGGAACTCTAGCCGCAACGGCGATGAGAGACGGGGGTAGTTATTGCTCCATCCAAACACTGCCTTTCAGATGGTGCTGAGAGTCAGCCCTCCCAGACTGGGAAGGGCTGAGATGTTACAGTGAGTTGGGATCCTGCAAGTCCCTACAACAGTTTAGTGATGATCACGCTTCCTCGGCCAGGTGCTGAGAAGTGTGAAAAACAGACATCAGAGACATACAAGCATCATTGAGGCTACTGAGATAATTCTTTACAGGACAAGAAAAAACGTGCACTGATTTTAGGCACGTAGATTTTTATCTGGGTGTGCAGGGATACAGCTGTATCTAGTGACATTTTTGTTCAGTGCACAAAATGTTGAGCCTCTGTCACTTGTGGGTGATATGGTTAAGATAAATATTAAACAATGTTAGTGGAGCAGAACAAATGACTCTTCACAAATGAGATTATCCAATGAATTTAGCCTATATTTCTCCTGGCATACCCCAGTTCCTGAAGGTGTTAGCTATTTATAACAATCTATTGAAGAATTTCAACAAACAGTTTGTGGTATGTGGATTTTTTTTGCAAAACACTTTTTTTTTTTTTTAATCAAAACCAAACCATTGTTAGCAGTGAAATATTTGTGACATTGATTACTTTATTCTTGCAATATTCTTTTTAATCTTTGAGTGGCCGTCTAAGAATTAATCATGTCACAAACACTTCCTCAACCAAAAGGCCATCTCTACCTTTAAATGATCATCACAGTATGAACACTTCATAAATGCTAATGGATTTCATACTCCAGACGGGGAAGCAGGAGAAATGGGATAAATCTGTCCACTTCCACACTGAGACATCCTAAGCCCAGGTTTGAACTCATGGCTTCACAGCTCCAACTCCAACCCTGCCGAGTGATGCATCTTTACTTAACTTTTAACTAAACTTTAACTAAAACTTTACTTTTACTGTAATAAAAGTTAATAATATATCCAGATTAAAAAGTATTATCATTGAATGAAATAGCTATTGGATACTGAATGATTGTTTGCAAATGCTGTGTTTTCCAGCTCTACATCTTACAGACTGTGCTTCTCAGTGATTATTTCAGTTGTCAGAGGAAGTTCTGTTAAAATAAAATAAAATTTAAAACAAAACCTCTGTTTTGCTTATCTGTTTATCTCTGAGGATGCATGGGACTTGTGGAAGCTAAAAGACATTAGGATGAGCTCACTGCTGTCAGAAAGCAGCTGCAAGGTAGTGTATTTTATGAAGTGCTTTCTCTCCACTTGAACACTTGCTTCTTGGAAGGCAAGTCTGAACGGTGTTAGAGTTGCATTTAAACATTTTCGAACAGGCTTTGATGTTCACACCTCACTGAGGTGAATGAGATGTTGGGGAGTAGATTTTCTGCTGCTATTGTTAGGCTAGAGATAGGCTGGGCTTTAACAGCAAACCAGCAGCACATCCATTCCCACTATCAATTTTTTTTTTTTGCAAAAGAAAAAACTATAAGCTTTTAAAAACAGCTTAAGTGCTACATGAAGTGGCTCAAGGATTAAAACACCCTGGTGAACCTTCCTCCTGATTATTATAAACATTTTCTGTTGTTGACCAAACAGAATCTATTTAATTGGTGTCCCAGTAAAAAGAAATCCTCCTTAGCTGGGGAGATTGAGAACAGACGAGAGCCACGCGTGCTGGCTGCTTGACGCCACGGCACACTTGCTCACTTTACCAGGTACACACTGGGTGGTGGCTCTGCCAGAATCAGAGGTTCAGCATAAGGCATATGAGCAAAGCATATGAGAAACATTTTGGTACACACTCTCGTTGGACTGGAAATTTTGTGATAAAGGTTCTTCTCATAAAACCTCTGGGAGGCCCTATTTGTTTTTAATACAATGGGACAGACACTCCACTGCTATAAATCAGTGCAACTTCACTGACTTCCATTTAAACCAGCTGAGTGCGCAATGTTATACACAAGCGCTTCACGCAAGGAACTGGGATCTCGTTCATTGCTTTGGCCTCTGGGCCCTCTTTCCTTTGTAAGAAAATCAAATCATTACCACATTGTTTAGGGGATCCCTTTTTCAGCTTGTGACCATGAGGCTGGCAGTCCTGCTCCTTGGTCCAAAGCAGACCAAGGAAAGCAGAATAGGACAAACAATCAAAAACTCAGTTCTGGGTTTTGCATCTCAACACAAAAATCCATAGTTTTATCTAAAAATCACATTTTACTGAACTGAATGGATTCCTCCATCTGCAGAAGCCAGCAAGTTCAAAGGATCCCTTTCTGACACACATTTCTGTGTTGCATACAGATTCCCTGCCCCACACATAGAAAACAAGCCGGACTTGTCAAATTATGCTGCAAGTCCTGAAGTTTATATGCATTCCTGTTGATTTCAACCAATGCTTTGCCAGAAGGACTACAGGATTAGGCTTATCATTTTCATCTTCAGTAAAGTGTAATATACTTAACGAAATAGAGCTGACTCTCTCCAGCAAGATGCCCTTAGGCTTACATAGCTGGGACTATGTCCCCTGTCAGTGGGACATTTCTATTTCCAAGGGGGCTGGTTACTGTAATTCTACTACGAATACCAAAAATGCTGACGCTTTTCTAAGAAAACCCTTAGATACAGACAAAGAATGTGCTTGCAATTTTAAGAGATCATCTCTGGCTCTTCCAAAGTTCAGGGGGAAAAAGACTTGCCATTGCAGTTTGGAGACCTGGAAACTTACTTTACAGTTTGTTTTTGTTTATAATTTATGTGACTAGTAAATAGATTGAGGGCTTATTTGCACCATATTAGCTGGGGCAAGCATGCTATAGGTTACTCTTTTCTTTAATCCAATTGCATTTCTGTTTCTAGTTCAGGCTGGAGAGATGCGAAAGAACAGCAGCAATGCTGTGAGACATTGAGCACAGATTCACTAAGCAAACAGAAATTAACGTTGTAAGACAGCAGCTGACCTCTCTCTCTCTCATTAGCAACATCCTTCTGCAACCAGATCTCCATGAGACATGAGGGGGAAGCATCTGGACCCTCCTCACCATCTCGGCTGCATTCAGCTCTCGCTGGCTTTACCTTGCAGAGCTGCTTCTTTAATGCTGGCTGGAACAGCGCGCTACCCTCGCCCCGACCTCTCCTGGGAGCTGGATGCTGCTTGGCATCACACTGCTGGTCTCTCGACGTGCCTGGGCACACGCACCGGCAGTGCCACCGCGGTTCTCACGGACCGGCTGCTGCAGTGCCAGGGGCTGTTCTTGCCGTGGGCCGTCTATCCGGACGCTCTGGTGTGCGAGAGCACGGCTGGCCCCATGCCGTGGAAAACGAGCGTGCCAAGCCAGCCTCTGCCAACGAGAGCCCCAACTGCCGGCTCCTCTGCACAGCCTCTCAGTGCCCCGGCTGCTGCCAAAAACACAGGGCAGCTGTTGTGTCATAACCTCATCGCAGCTCTCTTCACAAGAAATGTAAACTAGTCGGACCCTCAGGAAGAAAGAAAACATTCTCAGCTGACCCTTAAGGGAGGGGGATTGCCTCAGAAGAGCCAGTTTGGACACATCTCAAAGAGTTTGGGAAGCAAAACACCAGGCAAACAGCATTAGGCTCCAGCAGCTTTGCATGACTCAAGTTAATGCCCAGAGCTGGGGGAGACCTGCTTACCGCCATACCATCCCTCCATATAATACCTTCAACTTCAAAAAGCACCATCTCAAGGAACAGGATAGACCTTTGACCACAGTGACAGCTGGTGAAAGAGCACTGAGTTCCCCACTAGCCCACAACACAGACATTTGAGAAGTTCCTGAGAAATCCATGTATTTTCTGGAAACTAGACTGCAGAGTACTGCTGGTTAATGATGGTTTTCAGCTTCTTTGCACTGAAAACAGAATTGCTTTGTGAAAAATTTCAAGCAAAATTGAATGGAATTTCTTTTCTGGCGCCCCATTTGGTATGTCTGAGCCGCTGCAGCACGATCTAGAATATGGCTGTTTGTTTACTACAGTTTGGAACTGTGTCATAAAATACATATTGTCTGAGTAGCCTAGAAATGCACCAAGATTTCAGAGACAGAATTGCTCTGAGCCTTTTTATTAAATGAAACATCCATTTTCTCCCAGGCAGAAATCACAATGGTATCCATCATAAAATTGATCAATAAAGCACTGGGTTGCGACTCCTGCTGTCTAGTTTAATTTTGTTATTGAAATAACGGTTTCTCAGTGCATGGAATTTCCTGGGGATTAGTAACAGACATCAGCATCACAACGCACCCACCCCTTCGCGCTTCTTATTTATTTTCAGAAAGCACCCACTGCCCAAACCGTAGGAACCAGGATTAACGTACTTGCTAGCGGTATGCACACTTATACCCAGCTGCCTGGGTATGACCATCTGAATCACCCACAGGTGATGCTGAGAAGCAAAACCCGCCATCTATTTTTTGGGAACAATTTTGGTAGGTTTCTGGGAAAGCCTTTTGAGATAATACTTTGGAGCCTGCCACATCTGACTCATTATAGCACCAGGAAAAATGGAGATGGGCTGCTTGCGTGGGAACCTATGCACCGAGGTCTGTTTGCGAAAAACATTTTCAGTGCAGAAATTTCTAAGTGACTTGGAACTGCGGTGCTGACCTAAGGAAAATTTGGGCATATGGACTGCTTTGTTTTACCTTATATTTCATTTCTTTCTGTTGGTATTGTTCAAGTAAAAAATGGAAATAAGCATAGGGTTTGTTGGTAACCAGCCTTAAAAACAAAACACATTTGGGCAAACATCCACAAATGGGATCGTCTAGAAGAAGGATTAGTTTTAACTCCCTAGACCCATGATTGATGGTGTTTCTTTTGACATTAGCAATTAGCAAAATTAGCATACCTGGTGTTTCTTTTGACATTAGCATTGCTTTGAGAAGTCATTTCTACACCTAGACAAGAATTTCCTGACAAAACTATTTTCCTGTTGAAAAACAGTGTATTGACAAAGCTAAACTGTTTATGAGAAAAGGGTTGTTCTGAAAAATGTCCCTTCTCTAGAAATACCAGGCAGAAAAGTTTCAAAATTATCACAGAATCCCATTTAGGGTTTTTTTTCCATATAAAAACTTTGACATCATCAGTTAGATAATTGCAAAAAATGGTGTAAAAACCCAAAATACATTCAAGATCAAAATCAAAGCTTCCATTAAATTAGCTAAGTGAATTGCTTAGCTGTTAGACTTAATTTTTAAATCCGTGAAGGCTTGGCATTCAACAGCTTGTTTTCTGGAAGGGTGGAAACAGGAGCTTGCAGATGGGCAAGAATTTGTTCAGCACAGGACAATTAGTGTGGACACATGAGTCAAGACATTGCCTTGCACAAAAACAAGGCAGTGGGAATTTCCACTGGTGGCCTCTCTGGGCATGGGTTTGGCACTGTAATCCTGAGCCTTCCAGCAATCCACAGCAGTCTTGTCCCTGGCTATGCTCAATTTGGGATTAACCTTTTAACGGCTCGTACCTTTCGGTGTGTTGAAGGCTGAATGCTGGAATCCTGCATCTCAAGCACACAGACACTGCAGTGACCTTGCAAAAATATTGCTCACCCTCCCGTGATCTTCCTAGCAGATGAGAAACCGGATCTTGGAACTGCTCCCCACCACCACCCCCTCTTGTTGTTCAGCTTGTGAATTTTATTAGCTGTCAACGTGTCAAACTTCCACTTAGCTGGACAGCTGCGTGACCAGCCAGACTCTAAGGCCTGCCAATAAAGTTTAACAGAGCTATCAGCTTTTCACGTGGAAGAGATTATGGTACGCGAATGTTCAGGTATCAGAGAAAACGAATGAGACTTAGGTAAGTTCACCTTTCACATGGTAAAGCACAGAGGTGAGGAGAAGGAAGCAAAGAGATGGACAGGCCTCCTTGGTTTTGTTCAGCGCTCATACGGTGATTAGCAAAATGGGATTCTAGTGCAGGGGTGTTGTGTATACACAGTAGAATAAGAAAGTCTGATAGCAACACCGGAGCTGTGATTCAGAGACCTGGGCGCGATCCAGCTACACAGCAGACAAGATCCAGGCAAGAAGTCCAGAAGGTGGCTGAAGCAAAACACTGAGGCGCAGCAAAGACTGCTCTCGAGTTTCTTTTGTGACTATGGGTCACAAAATACTTTTCATACGTCTGCCTCCCATTTTACATGTTAACATGATAAGCTTTTGGGGACAAGATAGATGGGTAGATGTTGGCATGGCCCTTAACATCCAGAAACCCTGATCTCAGCTGGCCCTGCTGTTATAACAGCCATCTCTAATTCAAAGCATGTCTCTTGGCCTTAAAAACTCTGTTGAGACAGGAGTAAGACTATAAGGTGGTAGAAGATTCCCTGCTGGATGGGTACATGTGTGGATGTATGTGTGTGTGGCTTTTTTTTTTTTTTTTTTTCCACAAGAACTTGATTGACTAATGTTTGTAGGTCCCGAGAGCCAGTAAAAGATCTGCTCTGATATCCAGAAAATTTTACAAGGGGCGGCAGGCTTAAAAGTGGTGGGAAGAAGCTGACTCTGCCAGGATGTCGGAATGAGAAAGCCATCAGGAATGTGCCTCGGAGAACAGCTGCTACTAGAGCCCTGGCAGGAACCTCCATGCAAGCTGCCTGGGAGCAAGTAGGGGGATTTGGAGATCACAGCTTGAGATGAGGGAAAGGTTCTCTTTATTTATTTATTTAGCTTTCCCTTTCTGTTTTTGCCTCCCTCCTTTCTCCCAAGCCTTGTCACAGTGAGGTCAGAGTGCCTTGGAAAAGAGAGAACCTGCCTCTGGTTTTTGCACTCCCTGGCACTTCAGGGCTTGTCCCTTCCTCCCCAGCATGCCCACATCACGGCTCATGCAACACAGGTTTCTCTCACCCCATAAAAAGGTGTTATCTAAACTCTGTTCTCCCTTGAAACTCCTTTTTTTCCATCTGTTTGCCACAAAAACATCTCATTTTATTGCCTCCTTAACATCTTATGTCCATCTACAACAAGCAAGACCAATTAGAAACAGAATATGCAAAACAAAAATGAGGGAATTTAAACTTTCCAACTTTTGGTAGCTTAGTCGCCTAAATTAGCCGCTTTCCCAGGCTCCATCTATCTATGAACCTTCATGGCTAGCAAGTTAACACTATTACTGTTGAATACTCTGGCACGGTCTCTTGGCTACGATCAAAACTAGAACGAGTTTCAAATTTGCTAGATTTCCTTTTTGCAGTCTCCACAGCCAAACCTTGAGGGACGGTGGACTCAAGAAAATCCAGTACCTCTCAAGAGAAAGCTGGAGGGAGGTGAGAGGGCATCTGCTGCAGCACTGCAACTGGCTTAGCACTTCTTCGGGAAAGAAGGCTCATGGGAAAAGTCCTTAACCAGTGGATGTCCCAGGTGTGGGGGAAATGTCCATTCCCAGACAGCTGGGAGAAAACAGCAAAAACTTTTGGCAGTTTTGGCTTCTGAGCGAGCACATCAAGCTCATTATCCTGAGAACTGCAGAGCAAAAAAAAAGCCTGTTTTGTTTCAGAGGAGCTGGTTAATTGACTGACTGTTTCCCTGTCACAAGCCTGGAGTACTCTTTCGCTCCTCTCTCAGTGCCCGCAATTCAACTCTCGGCTGCGCGCACAGAGACCCCTGTGCTTAGCCTGAAACCTAATCGCGCTGGCCGCACGGAGGACGGACTGCTGGGGTCTCCATTTCACTTCTTTAACCCAGCACAATCCCCAATCCCTCCCCCTTTCCTTCCCGTTCCCCAAGGGACTCTATTATACCTCCCGATCTGTTCACACTCCTTATCCCTCTGCGTGTTTGCACACACTGCTGACCCAGCCTTTATCTGGAAGACATAAGGGTCTCTGTGTGGAGTTCCCACAAGGGCTATTAATCGTGTAGATGTCAGAGTCCCCCGGCTCCAAACCCTCCCTTCCTGCTCCTCCCCTCTTCTTCCCTCCCCCCGCCCTTTTTGTGCTCTCTGGAGATTGGGGAAAAAAAAGTTTTATGAAAATTCACACACAGAACTTGCAAACTGTGCAAAATATGATCCGCTCCCCTGGGCAAGGTTGGTAAATGGTGTGATTTCTCCTAAAACACCAAATACAAACACACACACACACCGCTTCCTCCTAGGCAAATGGAGGAATTTTCTCCAAGAGAAAACAGAGAGCTAAATGCTTTGCCAAGTTAGGGAAAGTTTGGCTCCTGGTCCCAACCTGGATGGAAACCCTCCAGCTGGTACCTCTGCAACCAGCCAAATCCAAATGGCATATCCGCAAATCCATGGGAACGTGGGAATCTGCAGAATGGGATTTAAGTCTCAGATCCTTGGTGGATGTGGCTCCAGAGAAGAACTGCATCCATGTTACCACCTTTCAACGCCCCCTGTGCTACCACCTCCTTTCCCAAGGTAAACATGAAGCTGAGCCACCAGGCTGACTTGCCACGCGCTGGCTCGAGTCCTTACCTGAACTCGGGCCTCGGTGAGCTTGGTTCTCTGAGCTAGCTCCTCTCGTGTGTAGATGTCTGGGTAGTGGGTTCTCTCAAAGGCCTTCTCCAGCTCCTCCAGCTGCTCAGCGGTGAAAGTGGTTCGACTGCGACGTTGCTTGCGCTTCAAAGGCAGATCCGGTTCGGATTCAACATCAGAGCCTTCGTCCAGCCTGTTACCTGGGGTGGGAAAGAAATGGGAGATGAGGTTTGCGTGGTTAAAAAGCCATAGGGAGAAAGGCTGTTGGAAGAGTTAAGCAGCCCAGCAAAGAAATCTCAGTTCTACTCCGATGGTGTCCATTGAAACAAATACTCCATCCATGTACAATACATCTGCCAGTTTTATGCTAGTAGTTATCCTGTAGTTTCCTGCTATTATTTTTTCCCATGTTGTAAAAAGACAATTTGTGAAAATCGGAACTCTTTGCAGGAAAGGGATGGTTCGAAGTCCACTATTCAAATTGTTACAGTGAAAGAACTTCCAGTTGTTGACTTATTTCAAGAAGTTACCATTTTTTATTAGAAATGACTGTTTCAGAGTTGCACTTTTTACACTGAAAACATGTAGAAGCTGAAATGGGCAGATAAAAAATTCAATACATGATCCTTTGACTTTTGCAGCCTAATTTCCTCTTGTGTTTTGTCAAGTATCAGTGTCTGACACTTCAATTTTTTTAAACCACCTTAGGAAGAAAAAAATAAATACTAGGAATTTTTACAGCTGGGAAAAACCTTTCCAACTCCACTTCACCTCTGCCCACAGGAGCAGTTCTTCGCTTAACTTCCCCAGTTTCAGCAGGAGTTTTGCACAAGGCCAGACTCCTACAGCATTAAGATGCCATGAAAGTCCTTTACCAGTGTCTAATTGGTCACTTACTTCCTTCCCCTGCACTTGCCCTGGGCCTCTGCTTTTTCCTTCTCCCTGCCTTGAACCCAACACCACATCTATTGCCTCCTGAGGCACTCACCAAACCTGAGTAAGTATAGCTGGAATAAGTAAGCCCAGTTTTGCTCTTTTTTTTTTGGCCTGGAGACAAAGCAGAAGGCACTACACTGATATTCACCAAGTCTACAGTCAGACCCGGTGGATTTTAGAGAGGACACACCAAGAACAGCATTAGCTGTGACTCCAGCGTTCGCCAGAGGCCTCTCATGGAGCAAAGCTTGGGTTTCAAAGATGCGCCATGTGCAGGTTATCGGTTCCATGCAGTGCAGATGTTGATGTATGGAGGATCTCAGCCAGGCCAAAACTTTATGTCTGCCTTTGGGACAGTGAAAAATGTGCCACTGGTTCATGGCAGCAGAGAAGGAAGAATATGATATATGAAACCTTTCAGCTAGGTGAGAGATCTGGCCTCTGTCACCTTTTCCTCCTTTGTCATGAAAATAGGAGACTCATTAAATGTGCACTCATTTTTTTCCCTACCAAACTTCACTGCTATCTTTCAGAATAACTGCACAGACAGACTGAGAGGCAGAATCTGCTTAAACACTGTGCTCACAAAGAAATGTTTTTTATTTTGAGTAAACCTTTGTTAATTTAGGATTAAAGCAGGATTTACATATGCTCATCTTGACGATAAAGTTCCCTAAAGTTACTAACAGTGTTTTTCAGCCCTCTCTTTTTGTTCAGCTCATATACTATCATCATCCAAAAATCTGCCTTTTTCTTTTCAGAGCTGGGAACAGCAGCTGTGACTTCCCCGACAGCTGCTCAAGAGTGGTGGCAGTTTGAGGAGTATGAGGCAAGTATCCCATCGGAGCTCACTTGTTTATACTGAGATCACCACAAAATGCCAGTGCGTTCAGCTTGCTGCAATACAAAAATGCTTTTATGTCTTGGGGCTTCACAGGGAGGATGCGGTGTCAGAACTCAGCTAACTACAGTCATGCTGGAGTCAGAGAAACTCTGCTGCAGAGGAGCGGATGGCTTGTTTTGGGGACAAACGCATCACCTTAAGAGGCTTTCCCTTCTTCTAGCTCTGGCTTACCAACACGTAGGGTCTTTACAAATATTCATCTTTTTAAACCAAGAACCCTTCATTCCTCACTGAATTCAGTGAGAAATTCACTGTTAACTTCAGAGGAGCAGCATCTATCCCACATTTGAAAGGCAGTTTCACTGTACACAGCAGAAATTTGTAACAAAACTAGCTTTTTGGTTATGTCTGTTTCCAGGGAAGGTCTACAGTCACAAGTGGTGTAAAAGGAACATCTGTACTTGAAACTAACAGCCCTCCACATCTGGGTGCCAGATGATTCGGGGCAGGTAGAAGCACATCTGGACCTTGGGGTACCATGCTGTGCAAAAGCACATCTGGAAACCTATAGCATATAGTAAATTTAAGTTAATCACTTAAGTCACCAACTATTATTGGTTTAATTAGTTAGTATCTTTTCTGGAAATACTTGATATGAAAAAAAATAAGGATAGAGGTGTGTTTTGGTCCAGGATGTGAGAGGGCCAGTGTGAGGAAGGGGAAAGAAAATATACTAATTTAAATGTCATTTAACTCTGCAGCTGAGCATATTTCTTTATAGTAAATACGCATTTCTGTAAAGTTAGTAATCATGCTTAGTAGCAACTTTCAGCCTGTGAGCTCTTTAGCACAGGAATTGTCATTTGCAGCGCGTCTCACTCCTGGCACAACAAAGCCTCAACCTGCTTGGCAAGTACTGTGGTGACAGCAATGTCAAAATGACTTTTTTAAGATCTTACTCTTCTCTTGGCCACTTGATAGCAATGCTGCAACATCTATCTACAGTTCATCCGCTTGCTTGGTCCAACTGCTTACACAGTACACAACAAACCTGGGACCCAGTATCTCCCCAAGTGAGGAAAAAAAGTCTAGAAAAGGATCTGTAACATGTTTCATCTCCCACACTTCACTTTGCTCACTTTTTTTGCTGCAAAAACCTAGAAGGCAAAACAGCCAAACTTTCTTCAATGGCTTTATGCTCCTAATTAAGAATCCTTGATTTGGTCACAAAGTTTTGAGATAGGACAACTGATGGTCATGAGTAACAACCTGGCCTACTCACAGCAGCACCAGCAACTGTGCTGACCATCATGCTGGCTACAGGGGTAAAAGGGTGTAGAGCCAAACTTTGCAATATAAACTGATGTAACACTTTCTATCTGCAAGTCTCCAAACAGCTCCCGACTGGTATTATCTCCATTTTACAACCGTGGCAGGGATGGCGGAAGTCACCCACCTACAGTCACCCTGTGAGTCAGGAGCAAAGCTGGGAAAAGAAGCCACAGCTCCTCGTGCCAAGTCCAAGGCTCCAACAACCCGACTACAAAGACAAAACCAAGAGAGCAAGAAAAATCCCAGGGTAAGTCTGGAACCAGCTGGTCTTAGTACGATGCAGCTGCTGCTGTCAGACACAGATTCATTAAATAATACAGAAAGTCCTTCAGCTGAGACAGACTCCAGTAGGAGCCTATTATCTAATGCAGCCCCTATTATCAGGGGACAGTCTCCCTTTACCTGCCTAAGATGCAACTCGAGGATCTAACAGGTCTAACAGCTGAAGCCTGCTGGTCAAATGGTTTCGTTGCCATAAACTCCACAAAGTTTCTGTGCAATGAGAAGTTTTACAAAATTGCAAGAGTAACTCAAGGAGACTCCCTCCCTCGGCAAGTCCACGGGGATTCACTCAAAACTTGAATGCTTCATTTTTTGTGACACATCCCTGTGAAAAATGGATGCGTAGTGCTGCCAGCAGCATGAGCAGGGGGTGAATCCCAGTTTGCAGCCTCCAGCACAACGGGGCTATTGCTGTAGAAATAATCATTAGCATGCGCTGGTAGCATTTTCCACTTACTCAGCACGGACAGCAATGAACACCCTGTAAATACAAAGGTGTAGAAATATCTAGCAGCAGCTTCTTGTGTGGCTTACCAATCACTAGTTGTGATGAAGGATGGGAAACAGCTAGCTGTCCGATATGCAGCTCCCCTAGGATATCATACTGGCTAAAGATTGACAGAAAGGAACAGAATGGAGAGGTGAATGGAGGGAAAAAATCTCATGGGAAGACAAGTCAGAGAAAAGGAAAAACTAAGAGAAAAGCGTGCATATTACAGGACACACACTGATCCCACTATATATATATATTTTATTTTTTTTTTTACAGCAATTCCGTCTTTATTATTTAGTGTAACTGCTCCGTAGCTTGGAAAGAAAAAACCCAAACTGCTCAAATCTCTCTGCTTTGCAATACTCTTAGAAATAAGGAGACATAGGCTTCATTATGGGAATGAAAGCAAGTTTGCCAGTGTGAAAACTCCTCTGTTCATGGAGGGCTATTCAAAAGTACAGGCACCTTCTTGGAGCAAAGATACAACATGGCTCGTGCAAGGGGGGAGAGAAGACCATGTGAAGGGACTCGCTGAATGTTTGCCGGGATCAGGGTCAAGTCCCACATCTTCAGGGAGGATGAGCTGGCGAAAACTGAATAAATCAAAATGATTCTTTCTCCCCATGGAAATGAGTGTGGCCAGAGCACGTGCGCAGGTGTGTGTACAGGATGGCATAGGAAAGGTGACAAGCACAGGCCTGGGCTTGTCCTGGGATCCATTCTAGCATGAGGAAATGTGTAAATTATGGCCCACAAACTCACATTCCTGAATAATGCTGCTGATTCAGGTTGGGGTACAATTAGCAAGGGCCAGGCAGAGCTCTCTGGACGGGTTTGAAAGGAATAGAAGTGGACTGGACCTTGAGGAAAGGAACAAGAAAGACATTCCATAATTATGGACTGGATGTGTCCTCCCTCTCCCTGTTCCCTTCACTCCTCTATTTCCCTTCCTCCCCCTCTGCCTTTCTCCTCTCCGCCTCCATTCACTACTTCTGGGTGCCTCTTAGCCCTGGAGTTAAATTAATCAACAGGATTAGGTGGAATCGGCCACAACAAGACCCTCCAGGCTCAGACTGAGCCCTTGATGCTCTACAAGGACCTGCTGCCTTGTCCTGAAGCACCTTGGTGCCGTCTGGAAGGATTGGCAGACAGGACCAGACATGAAAACGCATTCATTAAAGTGGGGATCGGATTTTGTTAGAGGGGAAAGGGGAGCTGCACATTCTCTCCTTCAGTATTTCTCATCTCATTTCCTTTCTCTCTTCCTCTGTTGCTTCCAGCTGCACCAGCCTAAAAATTAAATGTGTGTTGGAGGGGAGAGATGAAGAGGGGGAAGGGAATGGTTTTGTGAACGGCTTAGCTATAACTGCACCTTTTGTGCTGCAACTGGCTTTAGCAAACTCACCCAGACACTGCTGGAGCAACAGTGGTGCTCCATGAAACCAGATCTGGAGGTGACTGGCTGGGAAGCTAATGCAGCCACAGAGGAACTTGGCTTTAACAGCCTGAGAAAGGTAAGAAAAATCTCACTGTGAAGGTACCAGCAAGATCTGAGCACCCCCACGTTACAGCCCCACACCAGGTCCCCCCCTTCTTCACAACGTTCTCCATCACCAAAGCTGTCATGCTTGGTGGCCCCAACAGCTACCGCTGCATAAATGTATGTATGCGTTTTTCCAGTCCCATACATACCTGAACTTCAGGTACATAAGATAACTTCAGGTTATTTTATGCTGGAGGACAATTTAAGAGTCTCTCTATGACCTTGCAAAGGACAGGCTTCACCTGCCACGTGATGCTTTTACTGCCTGACATTGCCTTAATAAATGGAGCCACATTGCCATGAGACAATGAGGATGTACCCATCTCACAGGTGAAAACATCTCCCGATTGTGGGTACCTTGTCACAAGGACCTGAAATAATAAGATATATTATAGCTGAGATCCTTGCCACGGACCTCAGCTATAGGACAGGAAGGGTGGGACTGGACACCTCACACTTTCTACCCCCCCAAAAGGATGTGGGATGAACAAGGATGGCCAAAATGCAGCTGTTTATTCACAGAGCATGTCCCCAGTGCTGGACCCTGCAGTCAACAGCTTCAGAAGCAAGAGCCGAAACTCTCCCTGACTTCTTAGCATCTGCCTTTCCCTCTGGCAGAAAGCAAACAAAACCCATCAAAATGCAAACAAGACTATGAAAAGCCTGAGAGAAGGGCGACACGGTGCCAGCGTCACAAGCACAGAATTGTATTGCCTTGATTTTTCTTTCTAACACAAAAACCAGAACACCCTTTCCTCTCTCTTCTTGGAAAATTATGACGTCCCGAGTTCACAATGAGAGAGAGAAGCATGTGTGCAGAGAATAACCCCCGCTCACCTCCAAACCTGTTCAACAGCAGGTGGGACTGCAAAGGGGGACAGAGGTGTTTCAAATTCATCTCTCGCCCCTCTTTCCCTGTCCAAGCACTACCCCAGACACAAAAGCCAATAATCAACACAGCACATACAATAAAGCTTGGGTTTCCCCCTCCCTCCCCTTTCCAACCTGTAAACTCCCCATTCTCCAGCATTTGCTCGTGCCTGCACAGCTGTATTACAGTTTAACATAGTTTAGAGGTCTGTGGTGTGGAGCAGAGGCAGAAAACGAATCACATAATAGTTGATATGCGTTTTAATCAAGTAATTCGGCCCAAGCAGAATGATAGTGCCTGTTGGTGGGGTGCCCTTGAATACCAAACAGACCGGGTAGCAGGCCTAGGAAAATGAAAAAGTCATTTACAGCTCAGCTGGGGACTGCAGTGTTCAGCAAAGCATTAGTGTGGGGGCCTTAGGAGATAAAGGTTTGGGGTTTTTTTTCTTTCTTTTTTTATTTTTTTTATTCAGGCATTGAACTGGCCAGCTGTAACCAAACCGCAGACTGAGGTAATGTCCATTATGGGCTTTACAACCTGGAAATAATACTCACAGTGGAGCTGATGCTCTTGAAGAGGGAGGCAGAGACACTGTGTGTGTCTGTCTGTCTGGGAGGAATATAGAAAAGGGTGGGGGTGTCAAAGAGAGAGGTGTTTCTCAGCTGGATAATTCCCTCATCATGTCAAGATCTCTACTGAATGAGGGAGATCATATGTGGAAGGAGAAGTTGTAGGCAGGAGGGAGAAAGGAAAACTGAAGGTTTAATGGATGAAAAGGAAGCGTATGCAAAAGGTATCCAAGTGCGTGTGCCTCCTCATGCATGGGTGACAGGACACAGCCAGTTGGCAGGATGACCATGGTGAGAACCACACAACCTGTTCTGGCTTGGAATGAGAGACCCGATGATTTCTCAATGTCTGAATCCCAAAGATTCACCTGGGAGGAGCCCTCACATTCACATGCTGGGCTTGAAGCCTCAAAGGTGGTGCAACGTGTTAAGTTTTACCTGGTTCTAGCCATCCTACTGCCCTGAGCACTCGCCCCAAACTTACTTACTCCCAGCTCTGCCAGAATTTGCCTCCCAACTCATAGATTGGCTTTGGGACCTTAAGAAAACTCTTATACAGGAGTATCTCACCTGGCACTTGACCACGAAATACATACATGCCTCTAAACAAAAGAATATAAACTTCTCTTTGGTTAGAGTGCCAGTTTGGGATGCACAGAGGTCCAAAAATCACCTCCATTTTCCACTCTAAAAATCCCTACATCTCCTTGAATCAGTACTCTACCCTTCTCAGCTCAGTGCTAGCCAGGTTCATAGGCACAACTACAAGTGGAGCACTTCAAGATTTTGGAAAGACAAAGCTAGAAAGACCCTGTTTTCCTTGGAACTGTTATCCATCACCAAAAGCCTCTCGCCAATATGAGGACTTGCACTGAGTGAAGACATATCCAACATCTCTCTCTGCATTCCTCTCTCTATCAGTTGCAGCCATTCCAGATAACTCTGTTCACGTTGGGAACCTACCTTTGCCTTGAAGCTGGAAGCTAAACTAGATGAAGGCTTTTCCAAGCCCACAAAGAAGAAGGAATTGCATCCCTAACCAGATGCTCTTTCATAATCCATGCCACGCACATAGACCAAGCAAACTCCTTTGCAGACGTACACCAGTGCAGTTCTGGTAAAAGCCAAGAAGCTGTACTCATTTATCTTGGTGGAGGGATCTGGCCCCGGAGGCTCCATCTACTCTGCATGTGAAAGTAGTAAGAGACATCAGGGCCCCAGCAAATCCTAACGCAAATCAGGGTCTGGCAGTGTAGGTACCAGCTGCAGTGCCCCCACGCAAAGACACATGGTCACAAAAAACACAGCATATTCTGTTTCTTGCAAGTAGTGAACAAAACCAAATCATCCAGAACATTTGGAGGAAGATAGGGAGGGCAAAAGAGAGCCTACGTCTTCAACAGCCTTTGTTAATTCCCAGCACTGGCCTGAACATAAACAGATGGAATATCCATCAACTCCAGTCGTCTTTTCTTTTCTTTCAACTTTTTTCTAGTTCTCGCCTCCCTGCCCCCTCCACCCCTAACACTCTTTCTTCTGGCTTTTGTTTGGCCTTTTAAAGAACCCCGAGGTAATGAGGCCTGCCCCAACTCCCCAGCACATCTGTGAAGTCCATAAAAGGCCCCTTTTTCACTTCAATATTCATAGCCGCGTGCTTGTGACAGGCGCAGGATCCAGCGGAGGGCTGCACGAGAGGGGCTGAAGGGGCTTGCTGGCTCCTCCACTTCAGTTGAAACGATGTAGTTAGAGGGGCATCAATAGTGCTCCCAAAATTGGGAAGCAAAAGGAGACCAGCTGGGACACAGGGGGAATAAAGAGGCAGGGAGAAGAAAAGGTCTGCTCACTTTCTCTGGAATTTTCCCTTTTTTGCTTTCTTCCCTTTTCAGGTTCATGTCTCCAGTTCTCTGAAAAGAATTTCTCATAGACATGGGGAAGTTGATGGAGCAGCACAAACATGTCCCACTGAAGGGTCTGAGCTGCACAGGAGAACTGGGCATAGGTGCCCAGGATGCCGGAATCCTGCTAGCATTAAGGATGCGAGATCTGATCCTTTGATAACCACCCTGACTTACAACTCAAAGAAGCAGGCAAGCCCAAGGCAGATTACCCGGCCTGCAGTGTACGAAGCCAGGCGCCTTATCCAGGCAAGGACTAGTGTGCATATGCTACCTGGGGTAGAAAAAACAGTAGGTGACTGATCAAAGGGTAAAATTAAATGCCCATGTTGGTACTCCGAGTTTTGTTTCAGCACTGTTCCTGGCAGAGCTAATTAGCTCTCACCTGGGGCAGCAACATGGCATGGCCCCAAGCAAACATGCAGCCTTTCCCCAGTGCTCAGCTTGAGTCCCTGACTCTCACCCACTAAGTTCATGCCATACCTCAACTGGGTTGAAGCTTCAGCTAGCGGCCAAAGAGACGCGAGGAAACCTTGGTGATGCCCAGCTTGCTGTAATCCCACTCTTTGTGCTCCAGCCGTGCTCATTTTCCCCCAGCAGCAAGTGTACATAAGATCACTGCCACTACAGTAAGGGGGTGAACCTCCGGGAGGCTGTTACACCAGTTTGCCTCCTCATTCTGAGCACAATGCAATATCTAACTGCTTCCCACGTGCATTACGACCACCATCCAAGGGCGCCTGGAGGTACAAATACCGTAACAGAAAAAGACACTGTACTCTTCAAACACCTTTGTGAAAAGAACACTCAGATTCACAGGAGAGAGACTCGGATGACAGCGAGATGACAGGCATCTCTGGGCCATTTTTCCCCATATATCTCGGTTCTCATATTGAGAAACCTGTGTGCTTGTATCCCAGACCCAATCCCCCATCTTTAATCTATTTGAGTACTTTTTACTTAGTAATTTTCCCAAAGCTGACTGAGCAGAAGCACCATAGCTATGTCTCAGATGCTGGTGATACCTATGCAAAAGTTACCTTTCTCCAGATCTGGGCTGGAATCCGCTTGGTGTAACATGTTCATCAGCACGCCATGTATGCACAGACATGGCATCTCAGATGTCTAGCATCCTAGCGAGGCACACAAATCCAGGTTTCACAGTTTCTCGTCTGTGACAACCTCTGCTCCCCCTGGCTTTGTCCCAGCACGGCTCCGCTCATGTACTTGAAGTACTGCCACCCCTTCTGTTCCAGTTCTGGGCCCCACGCACTCTGCCAGCACATCTCAATCTTGGCCGATAGCTGCCTTGCTATTCTTACCCTGGGGTCCCTGCACAGCTCTATCATTGCTCCTCCATCCCAATTTGCAACACCCTCTTTTATTTTCATCCTAAACCCCTATATAGCTCTGCCAACGGCCCTTAATCTTGTCCTGTAGTTCCTCTGCTGTTCCAGCCCTGGGCCTCCCTGGCTGGATACATCAAGTTAAAGACCTTTCAATATAAGACTCTTTCAGGAAAGATAAACAAATTTAACCTCATAAACCTTTCCCAATCCTGAAAAACCAGCCTGTGAGAATGAGGCACCAGAGACCACTTAACCACACATGAGAAACACATTCCTCCTGCTGTTTGCAAGCCCTGCTTCATTTATCTGAATGTCAGACAGACTGCCTGAAGCCAAGAGGTGTGCGAGAGCGGGCACGAGCAACCACTTCACTTCCTTTACTTTGTCCTCTACCGTGTCTGTGAAAACAGAGGGATGCAGCAAAAGTCATTAAGGCAGTTGTCCTTGGAGAACGTCTGATTCTTTTTCCCCTCTTCTGCTTCCTCCCCTGTCCTGTGTCCTTATGCTTTTTATTTTTATATATACACACACACATATGTATGTGTATTTATATATATACACACACACATATGTATGTGTATACATATATACACACACACAACCTCTCTTGCTTCACTGCTACTTCCACTTGCTTTCGTGCTCTCTCTACTGCACTACTGCTGGCTCCTCCGTCTTTCTCTCCTTATTTATGCCCCTCCCCTGCCTACTTTTCTCCCAACACACACAAACACTCACAGCTTTACATTAATTTCAGCCCATGGAATAAAAACCAAAGTACGTGACTGTAAAGAGCTCCGGGAGAAAGGATCCGCAAGCAGAGCGTGCCCCTCATCAAGCTGGCCAACAGCAACTCCGGCTGCCGCTGAAAATGTGTTGAGAAGCTGGACTGTGACATTCGCCTGCAATTGAACCCCTCTGCTTGTCTCTGCTCCTCTCTGCTAGCTGAGCCGGGAGAAGAAAGAGAAGAAAGAAAAGTATAGGGAGGAGAGAATGCAAGTGACAGAAAGAAGGATTGAATGAAGGAGTGAAAAGAAAGAAAGATATCCCTGCGCCGCTTGGTCCTTTATCAGCCCTGTCATCTGGTGCAGGGCCCTGTTCGCATTGTCTCACCTTGGACAAAACAAAAAGGCGTTTTTGTGCAGATTCCTTTAGAGCTGCCAGAGCCCGCACCTTAGGGGGTCGCTAAAGGCTGAATGTGCAGCTGACAGCCCTGCGCAGCCCGATGTGATATCAATAAACTCCGACACGTCAACTCTTCAGCACAGCTCATGTGGAAGGTACGGCTTGAATATTAAAACCCCCAGCGGCCGGGAAATAAGCTTGGGGTGGAGAGGGGGGAGGAGGTGGCTCAGAGCAAGACGAGGTCGACGAGCGAGGGGGCTGCGCTAGCACAAGCTAGGGGCAAGGCAGCTAAAAAAGAGACACCATTACAGATCTGCTACCTGCTGTCTCAGTAACTGCTCAGTGTCTTTTTGCTTTTATTCTTGACCACCAGTGAGGACAAGAGGCATGCAGGCTTGTACGATGGCTTCCGCTACAGGTCCTGGGACAGTGATTCTCTTCAAGAACCAAACTGGACAGGAGCCCAACAGCCAAACCAGAACCTGTGCTTACCTGCTCGATACTACGTCCCATCTCCTACTGGGTGGACATTTGCTTCAGAGCAGGCATAGTGTATGCATAAGCAAGCAAATACACTATCTCTTCACACGCTGTTGGTTATTATATGATGGTGCTCAAAGGCATCCATCAGTGACAAAGCCTCAGCTGTGCTGCCAGCAAAACTTCCAGGCCAGAGTGACAAGCCAGGCAACAGAAGTGCCTGTTTTGCGGATGGGACACTGAAGCCCAGTACCAATTTTTTTGCCACTTCTGACACCGTAACAAGGTGCTTTCCCAAAAGAGTAGGCCCAGCATTGTGACAGAAGTACTGGTGAACTTTAGGTTCCAGACGGAACATGCCCAGCTGAAATAAAAGAGGCAGCTCACTCCATGAGAACTGAACTGTGTTACGCTCAGAGCCATGTCAGGCTCTCTGAAGGCTACATAACAGCTTCCATTTCCACTCAGATCACAGCTCCGAAGTTCTATTTTTGCAGTAAAGGTTAGAACATGCTTTGCCCAAATTAAATACTCGGAGTCTCAGATGCCAATTCCTCTAAAGGGGTGAGGGGAAGCCAATCCCACCACCAGAGCAGAGCTGGGCTGAACACGTCCTTTAGCCCTGAAGAAGACAGGACACAACTGTCCCATGAGGCCACAATCAGAACAGAAGTTTCAAAGTCTCCAGCCCTACAGAGGATTTTTTTTCAGGAGGTAGATAGCTATATATGCATGATATTCTGTGGGCTTTATCTGCCAAGTATTTCTCAGGATACATGACTTCATTCTTTAGGTATTTTAAAATGTAACAAAGGATCTTTCAGGAGTTTGCGATGATCTCTTTTCCTCTTGGATTGTGATCCTGTGAGGCACCTGTCCCCCGAGAGACACAGCATAAGCTGAAACCTTTCACAACTACTTCTTGCTTAGGAATTCAAGATGAGAAGCAAAGTCAAAAACATTTCCCACCATCATTAAACCAGAAGGATGTGTGCGGCAGAGCTCTGCTCTTACCAGACAGAGAGACTGAATATGGGCAGAAGAATGTTTTAGTCTGTCAGTCACAGATGGGAACAGGTATTTCTGCCACTAAATCTATTCTGGTTAGAACGAGGCAGATCTTTAGTTTCTGAGTTTGGCACTCAAATCCCCCAAATGCAGGGAGGTGAGAGTTTTTCAGGATAGCCTTAAATAATTTCTGTTTGACTGGGCTGTTTGGGTTTTTTTAAATAAAGAATCAAAAGACTTTAATCTAAGGTAGTAGAAACATTTCAGCTGACCTGAAATGAAAAATCTTGCTTTGTTTTCAAATTATTTGATTAGAATTTTTTCCATTAAGAAGTAGCTTCATTTCAAGCGTTGGGATTTGAGAACATTGAAAAGCTCTTGTATTTATTTTTTTTATTCCCCTCCCACGTGTGGCCAATGGCTCTGGGATCTTTGTAGAGCCCTCTGCTCTTGCTTTAATTCAGTTTTGACCATGTGTCCTTTGCCAGTCACAGAAATCAAGAGAGCCAAGAGTTGGTACTGTGTTGTTTAGAGATGTGATGTCTCTAACACCAAACTGTTGGTTCCCCCATGACTACTACTGTGCAAAAGGGAGAAGATTTGCGTGCCTGGCTCTCTGGGACCTGCACAGACACATGCAGTCTTCTGTGGCTTGAGCTAATTTCTGACAGTCAGGCCAGCAAGGTGGCAGGCATGTGAAAAATAGCTCATGAGCAACATGTAAGACTGGCACTAGCAGCTAACAAAAACAGATTCTGAGCAAAATCAGCAAATAAAATAGATACTAACAACTCTCACACGAAAGAAAAAAGTCAGAAACCCAAAGAAACCTACTTGAAAACCAAGCAGTGAAGTGTCACAACAAGAAAATTCTCACCCTCAGCTTGAATGGACAGAGCAAGTGCACAAAGTGTCACAGGAAAAATATTTTTCCAGCTACTGATGAGCCCACATGAGAATCACTCACCCTTCAAGGGGCCCAGTAATATGTAAGTTAGTTCCACGCCATGTACAGTTTTGAAAGCTGAGCACTGACCATGCAAAAGCCTAACTCCTTTCATCCACCCCTCTTCCCAACCAAATTTTACAGACCAGAGAAAATTAGCTGGAATGTTTAATGAACCTTTTGATATTCATACTTCTTCGGCTAGTAAATAATTTCATTCTGCACGCTGAGGACATTCAGGGTGCAGGCATGGAGATTTTCCTCTTGGGATAGGGTAAGTTGGCTTAGCTAAATTAAGAAATTACCTCCCCCTGAAATTTGAAACACTTCAAAAATGCAGTTGTCTGAATTGTCCAGATTCTCTGTGTTTCAGAGTGTGAAACAGTATTAACTGTTATTTGTAGTTCTGTAGTTCTACAGCCCATAACTAGGGTTAGGCGGGGGGGTTGCACTGTACTGAAGCAAACATGGACAAACGGTGGCAGGAGGACAAGAGGAGGGAACTAGATGGTAGAAATTCACTTTTACTGGTCTGAGTCAATACTGGAAATAAAATTTGGATGTCCTGACTCCCAGGTAGCTGCTGAGTCCACTGGCTGATCCCTTATAGATTATAATGCCCCCCCCAAAAAAAAAATCATGACTTGGTCTGATTCTTTGCACGTTTCCAGATGTGCTGCACAACTCCTATATCACGTCCCAAACGCCTGGTTAGGTGAAAACATACCTTTTTGCAAGACACCACTCCGCTAAATATCACCAGCAGCTCTAACACATTATTCAAGTAATTGATTAGCCCGCCTTTCTTACTTCAACACTTTCCTCCATGCCTAAGGATTCCCATTTCAAACTTCGAAAATCCCAGAGAAAACAAGCTCTCGGGCGCACAAGTTTGCTGGACAACCCCAGAGCTGCTAGCAGCAGTAACAAGGCAGACCCCGCTACTAACCAGCAAGCAGAGCATTCAGATGCCATCTAGCAAATCCAACAGGTCGGCAACAGTTTAAAATCAAAGGTGCCATTTGAAAACTTGAGTGTTAATTTGTTTTAATGGATGTTTTCTAAACAGCAGAACAGACAAGCCAACATCAGAACAACTTTCTCCACAATGCAGAATTAACTATGCAGGAGGACAGTCAGAAGAGCGAGTAACAGACCTAGCCTTGAAGCCTTGGTAAAACACAAGCCGAAGAGCTGGACCGTACTGCCTGGATAATAATTTTAACCCTGGGTGTGCTGTGGTTTCAGTGGGGAGAAACCCCACCGGGATATTCAAGCATTGGGCTCCGATTGGCAGCAGCGGGAGCCGAGCCCCGTTCTGGGAATGGCAGGGCTGCCCCAGGTCACGTAGCCACTGGTCCACTCCCCACTGCGAGGGGCCCCAGCGCTGGATATTTGCAACCGGCTTTAGCGTCACAGTGGGAGCTGGAGAGGACTTACCAGCCCTTTGTGATGGATACGCTTTTCGGTCCAATGCTGCCAGCACTATCGCTATTAGAAATGCCACCAGAATACAGGATAGATTTTCCACTCCCTTCTCATCCATTATCTTATCTGTCTGTATTGTCCCCTGTTTGGTATTGGGCTCGGGGACAGCTGACACACAGAGACACAACTCAAGAAGTTCCAGCAAGCCTTGAACCTCGTTGCACGGGCCATGACTGGGTCTTTTAAAGGCACGCTTTGCACACTGTGTCTCTGCGATCTGCATGAGATGCTGATATTTCTGGGAAAAACTTTTAAAGTGTGGCGCATGCCCCGCACCTACTTAGTATTAGGTGGAGACAACCATCTCAAACCAGCAGAGATTGAGTACTCCCTTTGTACCTATGAACAATCTTTCCCTCGCATTGATTCTTAAAGATTTTGCCTTGCACTGACTCCATGGGAGCTTTGTCATGGTAGGTGGTGTACAGAGCCGTGAAAGCACATGGTAGTACCTGGTCCACAAGCGAATACCAGCAAAATCCAGCATATATACATTTCAACAGCTGGGTCAAAAACATTCACAGTTCGTTTTAGTTAAGGTCATAACAACTGGCCACAGTCAGTCCTAGAAAACCTGTAGAAACGGCACAGATTTTTCTTTGCTAGGAGCACAATCTAACATTTATATTATTTTATATTCTTGCAGAATTTCACCTGGAGGTGAATTTCATTCCCAGAGGGCAAAAGAGTTTCTCTTCCAAAAACTGAAGTTTCCATCACAAATATGTACAAACTTAGAGTGGATGCATATTTTTATATATTAAAAAATTAAACAATATTTATAAAAATAAGAATTTTTAGGCACAGAAATAACAATATCTAGATTTAAAATATTTTCTTAGTCAATAGCAATGCTATGTTAAAATTTGTAGCATAAACATTTGTTATCAATTTTTTTACAATGTTAACATTGTAGCATAACATTTGTTATCAATTTTCACAAAACCTAACTTACTTTCTTTAAATTTTAATCCATTCTAAACACTTGGACTTCAAAGTTTTTGTTGATGGTACTCAAGATATTTCCCAAACCTGCACAATGTCACCCTCTGCTGACGCATTCAAATAGAAGTTTTTATAACAAAAGAGATAAATGGTCAATTTAATCCAGTATCCTGCCCCTGACAGCTCCCGATGCTGGATACTTCCTGATGGAGACATAGGCTACTCTGTAATTATCTCCTGCACCATTACTCCTGTTGAGTGAAGGGTAATCTTCCGAGTACCAATTAATTCGTGGCTGACTTGTGCAAAAACCTGGATTGCTTTTTTCATTAAAAATGTTAATGTCATTTAAAATAACATAAAAATAGTTATTCGGTATGTAGGATCACACTGGGGTGGTACCCAAAAGTTCAGCTGCTATCTAAGACTTGAGCCTGAAAACCTGGGCTGGAAGATGACTCCCAAGAACTGCAGAGAAATCAACATTTGAAAGACTTTTACGTAAATGAAGGGGGGGGGGGGGGGACAAACCACAAACACTTCATTACTTGCCAGCAAAATTCTGCTACAAAAACTGAAAGTCCGAGAGGAGTTAGACGCTATCTAAATAAGGTCATGAATAACTATTCTTTATTAGAAAACCTTTTATATTCATGAGACAAGGCCTGAGTCCCCTTACTGATCTTCATCCCTCCTCAGCTCACTATGCAGAGGTGCTCACTTAATTGTTTTAACAGTTTGTCTTTTGACACGCACACAAAAAAACCCACCAGATTTAGCACTGGTCTCATAGCACTCCCTAAGCCCTGTTCTGTAAGCTTTAATTTGAGATGGAAATTACACCCAAATGCTTTCATCTGGTACTTACTGGGTGCAAACGGCAAGGTACATTTAAATAGAGCAATACATGACTTACTACCAAAGGTAGCGCACCTAAATAAAGATGTTGAAAAGCACAGTAAAGGCTAACAAACTGTATACCAATAATATACGGGCCGCCTTCTGTGCTTACATATTCTGTGCACGATACCTAAGGTTCTGGACAGACATGGAGAACAGAAACAGGGCTGGGGTAAGTCACAAAAGGGATAAATACAAATTACAGGTGTGTGAACGAAATTGCGCCTCTAAGGTTCTTTGTGACTTCTAAGTGCCATTGACAGAGGCATTTATAGCACTCCTCTTGTGTCCTGCCGTAGTGTTGAGCCAGTGGGCTCTGTGCCGATGCCTTATAACAGAGAAGTGGGATCTATCCTAATAAGTGTTCTGGAGTTAGGAGTTGGAAAGCCTTGCTGCAAGGTAGCTGTCACTTATCAGGTGTGCAGTGAATGTAGGCAGAGAGATACAGGGAACTACATGCCTGATGGGTTGACAAATGATGGGTGAGTTTGCTTCTTAACCTAAAAATTGTCAGTAGACTGAGAAGAAAGAAAGTGGAAATGACTGAAGGCAAGAAGTGTACTTTCATCAATATGCTAGTACCTCGAAATAAAACAGGAGGAGGGGAAAAAAAAAAAAAAGGGAAAAGTCTGGAAGTCCTTGGGGATGAGATCATCTGTCACCACAGGCCAGCAGAGCCATCGTGAAATAAATAAATTGTCTGGATTGTCTGCAAGGGTGACTACAAGTCAGTGACATTGATCCACTTGTCCATCTGGATGAAAACTTGTTTGTGGGCAGACCCCTCACTCTATGAAAAGTGCCTCCTATGGCTCCTTCTGCCCATCATTGCTCTCTCCTTTCCCTAAGTCAGAGATAATGAAGTTACAGAGCTTGCTAAGAAGGCAAGGAGGGTTTTTTTCCCCTAACCCTTCAGCTTCCGCTGAAACAAACCCAACAACAACTCAGCTGGTCTTCCTCTATTATTTTTGTTGGAGAGACGCCCCCCAGCCCCTCCCTCCCTATGGATCTGCTGCTAATGAGACTCATGTAAGTTTGTTGTACACCTGCCAAATTTTGGGATGGGACCAGGAGCCAGCTCGCGTGGTGGTTGTTTTTCCTGGACGAGACAGCCTGCAAGGGCAGGCAGGAACACAGCAGTACCTAAATGCTGGGGCTGGAAAACACAGCAGTAACTGCACTGCACCCCACCGCTGTGGTGGGAGAAGGAGTGGGAATAAAAGGGATGAAGAAGAAGGATGGAAGAGCACATGAATATTAGCACTTAGTGAGGAACGCCCTTGGAGAGTATTAAAAAGCAAACCCAGCCCCTGTGATGTGCTTTGGGGAGAGAAGCAGAGACTGAACCTAATGCAGTATTTACTGTGTGCTGCTTTTATTGCAAAGCACAGACATTTGGGCTGCGGTGGTGCCCGGGGCTGTACAGATATATGAGCACAGCAGCATATGAAGGGAAGGAAAGCCCAGAAAGGACTAAACCGACACACCAGCAAACTCAGACACCACCAGCAGCACTGCCTGGAGACAGATGGCAATTCCAGCACCAACTGCAAGAAGGGCTCTGACCTTGTGGAGGATGTAGCAGGTCGCTGGGTCCCCACGGGCTGCTGGAATAGGACCCATGCTGTGTCTGGCCAGCTGTTCTGATCACCGGACTGCACTGCTTTGTGTGGGCTGACTGCAGCAAGGCTCCTCCGATGACTCACCACACCACAGCCACCCTGCCAGGCCAGCCATGGCCTCCCTGACTAACTGCCCACAGCAGGGCTGCCCTGACTGGCTACCTGCCCGCGTTCGGGCTCTCTTGACTGATTAACCGCCCAAATCAGGGCTGACTGACCCTGCCACAGCCACTCTGCTGGACAGACAGACCGACTAACTGCCAGCCCTACCCAGACCACAGCCTGCCAAGCCCAAGGAGCAGAGCAATGCCACCAACCCGCCTCAGCCCACAGCTGCACCCCAGCTGCCTCTCCTCAGCAGCCCCGGTCCCCTCAGGTGAGGGGGTGTGCTCCCATTGGCTCCCTGCCCTGCAAGCCCGCCCCCTGCGGGTAGCCCGGCCAATCAGGGCTGGGCAGGCACCTGGGCGTGGTGGAAGGTGCTGGAAGCAGGAGGTACCTCAGGTGCCCGGTGGTCATTACCACAGGGACACGATGGCTGTGCCCTCAAGGACTCGGTGCCCAGGGTGGCCTGAAGAAGGGCTAAGGGGATAAAAAAAACTCCATTTTCCCTCAGCTGAAAGAAGGTAGGGCCCTACCTTAGCTTCTCCCCAGCCTGAAGGCAGGAAGGGGGTTGGGAGCACCTGAGGCGTCCATTTGCTATGAGGGAACAGAGGATGGCTCTGCATGCTGGCCCCTCGGCGTACCTGACCTGGAGGGTGATGACGAACAGGCCATGGCATATTGATTATACCCATGTTATAGCATCTTACCTGTGCTGTTTCACTGAGAGGGAAGTTTGGTTTGCGTGTGTAACCTGTGGCCTCTGGGCTGCTGCTCACATCGCAGTGGGATCGGGGGGGGGGTACAGGCAGCCATGAGCTGATGGCAGCTTGAGGGGAGCACACCAGGTAAAAAACCAGGGCATTTCTTGGCATAAATTACAGCTAATCAGGTCTTATCATTCTGAGAATGAGTAGTGTCTCCACAATATGCTGTTAATTTCAGAGAGTTTCAGAGAGTTCAGTTAGGTAGAACAGGCTTAGCTGCAAAGTAAAATTACTGAGCGGAAAGTTAGTTCTGTTTTATGTCAAACCAGGACAAAGTTTTTGGGGAAAGGCAGTTTAAGGGATTGATCTCACAGATTTGGGAAGTGATTCACAAGGGGTGAAAGAAGCAGGAAAGGAGAGGCTGGGAGTGCAGGGAGCAAGGACAGACAGTTATTATCTGGGTAGATTACAGAGGTCCTTACGCAGAAAGAGCAGGATTTAGATGTGGCCCTGAAGAGAGAGAGAGATGCTGTCATGAGGGCTCAAGGAGAAGATGGATTTTAGCAGAATAACTTTGAATAGCCAAGAAGCCAGGGAGGAAGAAACTCAACAGCAAGAAAAAAAAAAGATTTAGTAGGTCATCTCCTGCACGTGTCAGTCAGCACAAGGCTGTTCTTTCCAGTAAGAATTTTTCCTCCAGAAGTTGATAGTTCAGTTTAAGTCCTAGCTCTTTCTCTAGTGTCCAAATGCCAGAAGAGAGGGAAATCCAGGCAGTCCGACTTCACTAACCACTAAGTCCTAAAATCTTTCTTCTTTTTTTTTTTTCCCCCTGTCCCTATTTCTTTTGATTCAGACAAAACTCCCTCTGAAGTTGAGTGGACCAAATACGAGGGCATTTACTCAAAGCTCAATTCAGATGTCACTGGGGGTAAATCTCCATAATGCCAGCTGGCGCTTGCTTGAGTGAGCAATCATTACTCTCTAAGTCGGCCGCTCAGTAAAACCTGAACCGGGCCCGCAGGAGGTGTAGTGGTAAAGGGGCAAGCCTGATATTGAGGGAAATGGCGTTCAGAGCATCATAAACTTTTATTTAATTAAAGACGAACTGTTTAGTGTCTGTGTTTGCAGGCACGGATCGCAGCACAGTCCCCAGGGTGAGGCAGTTTGCAGATACTGTGGTAATAAGGCCAGCCAAGCAGCTTTCTCCATAAATTGTACCAAGTCAGCTCCGTTCATGTCACGGCATCCCGATCTGGTCCATTGAGCTGTCTGCAGAGAGCTTTAATCGTAATTTACAGAGGCTAAGTGCCTAGTAGTGGACCGGTTTAAAAATCACAGGCTCTGTTGAAATTAGCGGTCCGCTGGTTTAGAATGGTTAAAAATATGTCTCACAGGCTGCTAGGAACTGAGTGAGATGTCCTTGATCTTTTTTTTTTCACTCTGCAGGCAGGACCTCGTGGTTATTTCTTCCAGCTTAAACAGTATAGGACACATTAAAACAGAACAAAGCAAAAAAGCCCGAACCGAAAACCTCGATGGTAGGAGGGGGGGAAAAGTTAGCGAGAACTCAATGAAGGCAACAGCCGTTTCTTCCCGCCTCAGGTCTGATTCAATCAGGTCTTTCAAAAGAAACTCCTGTCACCACAAACTGCCTTTTCATGCCAGATTCCTCCGGCTCCCCCTCTCTGCCCCATCCCAGCGACTTCCAACAGCACCGATCAATCTCCAAGCGACACCCTGCTCCCCCCCTCCCAGCTGCCTCCAGCCACCGCCGTTCCCAAGCAAAAGGCAGCTTCACCCAGGAAGGTGGTGGAAAAAATGTGGACAAATTTCTGATTTGCAACACTCTGGGAATGGGTTTATTGCCATTGTTTGAGTGCAAATGTATAAATAAAGCAAAACGAAGATTCCAGGGTGAGTCCGATGAAAAGCAGAAAACAAGAAATTTTATGGCCATAAGTGGCGTGGGCTAATGGTGATTTTTGAGGCACTGGACCATGGTAGTTACTTAGCTAAATGATTGCTGTGAAACCGGGCAAGAGGCTTATTTCTTAATTACTGTTACATATTATGTCAAGCTGACACTTCAAGGCGTGCTCAGGCACTGATAAAGTTAGCCAAAAAAAAAAACCAAACCCCAACCAAAACACCCTTACCATTCTGAGAGGCTGTTTTTAAAGCGTGTTACTTGGGGGTCACGGCTGGCGCTGGGAGAAGGCAAGGCTGGCCCCCAAAAGGGGTGCAGCAGGCTCGCTCTCTGCATACCTCTAGATCCATAGGGTAGGGCAGGAGTGGATAAAAATCTCTGGGAACCTGGCAGCCTTTCAGCTGGCTGAGCAGGAAAGCTATAGGGAACTGGAAGGAGCCAAGAGAACCAGTGGCACTAGGACAGAGGAAGGGGACAGTGCCTGCTGTCTGGCTGTTCAGAAAAAGCAAGAGGCAGATTTTTCTCTTGGTCGCACAGAGCCAGCCCACCATTTTCGGAGCCCAGGCACTATAACCGGGAGCATAATTCAGCCCCAAAGAGGTGCACGCGTGGGATAGACCACAGAGTAAGGCAAAGTACCGTATGGCCCCTGTCTCAACGCAGCTCCTCTGATTTCTAGTGGCCACAGAGCTGACTGGGCTTCTGCGCAAAGCACTCCAGTGTCCTGCCAGGATGCCAACCCCCTCCTTCCTTTGCGGGTCCAGATATTTGAATTCAGTTTCCCTGGGGCCACCTCTTCGCTGCTGTGCCCTGAGAGCAGTTGCTGGCAACCGCTTCTCTTTTGATCGCTTTGCCCCGCTGTAACATCGTGGGTAACGTGGAGCATGAGCAATCAAGCTGCTAATTCCCTACTCCCAGATCTATCTGTCTAGCCATCATCAATTCCATTATACATATGCTTTGATCATATATAGCCCATATGTAAAAATCTCACTTGGAGGTAGCTGGAATTGACAGTTCCCTATATATCCCATTGGCTTACAGTCCCACAGACTGTAGCTCTGTTACTTAACAAAATAAATATATAAATATAGAGTTCCCAAGATCCTGTCCTCTCCCTCACTCTTTGCCCAGTGCACCAGGAGGTATACAAATCCTAAACAAAAGCATGGTCTCTGCACTAAAATCTTGTAACCTGAGCACACAGTTTTGTTCATGTATTTTCTTCCCAGTTCAGACCAGTGGACTCCAGCAGAAGAGAGAGAAATTACACATTTCAATAATAGGCTTACCACTGGCTTGGACTGGATATTAAAAAACACTAGAGAATCTTGAGCTAGGAGAGGTGGACAGAGCATCACAGTCCTACATGATCCCTGTTTTTAATTTGATTTAATCGGCCAAATCAACACCTCTATCTCCACATGACCCTTCAATTTGTGGTAGGCAAAATCCAGACACTAGATTTGCAGCTAGGTCAGTTTTACACTATGTAAGCTGATTATACCCTACATTAAAAAAAACTCAAAACACAACAAACCTCACAGTGCAGGAATGCTAATGGCAAAATATATTCACAGATTATTTAATAACCCAAACTGCATAATTGCCACAAGTAAGCTTGTCCTGAAGTGTTTAACTTATATTTTGTGAGCAGAAAATTCTTCTCCCTGAAAAAAGAATGGAAAATGAAAAGTCCTCACTGAGACTCCTTCTCAGATTGAGAAATTTCATTCCCTTGGAATTAGTTTCTGTCCTCAAACCTCCTCTGAACAAATGTAATTATTTGTAAATCGTGGGACTTGCTTTGCAGCTAGCTGGCCATGCTCCCGAAAATGCATTGGTTGCCCATTGATGTTGGAAAACAAGTAAGGGCACTCTTTCAAAACTTTGGGAAAAGGAAAAAGGAAAAAAAAAAGAATACAAAAAGTCAGGCTTCTTTTTTTTTCTTTTCCTTTCAGCTCTTTGGAATAATTTGCCTTCAAGAGCCCTGGATTTGCTCCAGTATATTTGAGGTAGGAAACATGCAGAGGTTTAATTCTTTATTGACTCCATCAGGTTCAGGTTACATGTTGGGGTATAAAATTATAAACAAATGGACGGCATTTACATTTCTGAAGTGTTTCCAGTCCCCTCACCCTCTCGCCCCTCTGAAAGGTACATCAGAAGCAGTGCCGCCTGGGTAAAGGGAGCCAGGTGGCTTCACCGATAAACAAGACATCCTTTCTGCCCTCTTCCTAGCAATGGGCTGCTCTCTCCCTCGGGTCCCTGGCTCGAGTCCAAACTGAAATCCTACATGCACTGAGTAGGTCAGTCTCAGCTGAGCCCCGAGGAAATCAGACTTGTGTCCCAAACCCAGAGGTCTGAGCAATTATAATTTTGTAGTCCTGGTAATGTGGAGAATAAGCTCTAAGTTGCCTGGTTTTGTGAGCAGGGCAGCCCTAATCGGGATTAAAGAGAAGGTGTCAAAGAAACAGGACAGGAATATGCCCAGTAATTTTTACTGCAGCCCTCTTTGCTACTGCCACTGCTTTTTCTGGGGGAACATTGATTCAGACCAGCTTGGTGAACAGCCCCAGAGGTGTTTTCTCCCTCTATTGAAAAGAATTGCCATCACTTGCTCTCTTGTCATATTTGTGACTGGGAAGTGAGGAAACGGAAATTGTAGTAGCACAACTCTAATCGAGGCTTATGGTTCCTGGCGAGAGGAGGGACAAAGTCACACCGGCACCACCGATGTCACTTTTTGTTCAAATGCGTTCCTAGTAGACAATCCTGCCCAACCCTCCAAGCCCCCCGCAAAGATCAGAGGCTTGAATGGCAAGAACATGCAGGCAACTGGAGGAAATGCTGGAATCAAAGCCAGCCAAGCCCTGTACAAATCACCAACAACGTGAGTTTTCCCTTGATATCACTTTTTGGCATTAGTAGTCAGAAGTGCAGCACTTCTCATGCCAACATATAACACATATAACCCTTGATCATGAAACAGTAACGATGCCGCTTTGCAATTAAGATCAACATGCTCCTTACACATCACTGCATGACTGCAAAGGCAGTGCAAGTTGTAGCAAGGGCTCCTTTGAAGATCCAGACCGACATGTAACTAGCGCAAGAAGCAAGAAAAGGAGTATGACTGCAACAGGGCAGTTTTACATGAGGCAGACTCTTAAATACCCCAAATGGCAACAGCCTTAAATCTAAGTAGACTTAAGGGACCGATAATTGTTATGAGTGATCCCCCTGGAGCCTTGACAGATACATCATCTTTGCTATTTCTGAGACGTGGTGAAGTGCTAGTCCAGAGTTGGTTCACATTCACCTACTGAATTATTAACAGCAGCTCTTGCTGCACTTAGATGTTTCTTAAACATCCTTCAGCTTCAGGAGATGTTTAGCTAAACCAGAGCAGCAGTGATATGTGTTATTATTGCAAGAATGGGACAGCTCGGTCATTTTGGTTTCCCAGTATGCTAAGCACTGAATGAATGCACAGTAAGAGACTGCCTTTGGTTGGACAAGACAGAGGTGGGAACAGAAACAGAGCCACAAAGAGGTGAAGCAGCTTGATCAAAGGCAAAGCAACCCAGTGGCAGAGCCAGATTTAAGAGTTCAGAGCCACAATTCAGTTCCATATTCTTTAGACAAAACAGACAGCACATACAAAGCAGGGCCAGGTTGCACGTTTGCAGGTTGACTAAACTGGTGGTGGTGAAATAAAAATCAGATTTTTTAAAAAAAACAGCTTCTAGATTTAACAGATGCAGTTCCTTATTTGATGCAAGTTAAAGTAGGTCCATCAAATTCAATGGTTTACGACAGAATCTCTCCGTTAAACCTTGTGTGCGAGAACAGCTCTGCTACAATGAGTACATAAGGAGATCCTGCACCCTGGGGAATGCTTATTGCTAACTGAGCTAATGACCCCTTTTTCAGCTGTTGAGCTCTGTAGGAGATGGTAGTGGAAGTATCTTCTTAATCGTGTCTGCGTTTCATGCTGTGAGGCTACTCACATGTATAAAGTTAAATATGGACATAAGTAATTGCAGATTTGGGACATGAGACAATGAGGACCAAATTTTCAGTGGCTAAGCCTAAGCCTCCAAAACTGCATGCCTTAAATTGGGAGATGCGGTTATGAATGATCATGTTTTCATATGCCCCAGAGCTCTGAAATACACACAAACGTATTTTGCATGCACCAACCTAAGTTCTGAGCAATGAAACCCAGACCAAAAATGTATGGATATGGGGGCAGAAGTAACTGATCCCTTCTCTGATCCAAATGAGGAATCTGCTATGAAATATCCTGTTTTCCTTGCAGGTAAGGAACGTATTTCTAGATCTGTCCTCATGAGATTTCTTAGATGTATCGGTATGGACAATTTTTATCAACATAATTGGGCAGAGAGGGGAAATAATTTGCCAAATAATCGAAATGCTACACCTAGAAGTGTATTAAAAAATTGGAGATGCAGAGCTTGTGGTGCACAGACCCCAAATACCAAAAGCCCCTCCTCAAATCCAGAGTCAGCGATGTGCTCAATTTACAAAATTTCATGAACTGAAGGTATTTTACGTTAATTGAGAATTTGACCCAGTGAGTGGGTTGAGCCTCAGCACAGAGACGATTTGTGAAGACAGAGGAGGCTGCGATGGAGTGGGGAATTCTGTGAGACACAGATTCAGTTCCTTCTTTAACTCTCAGCTCCCAATGGGACATGGAGTGACATACCTATCTAGCCTGTGCTTTAATATCCTTACCTATAAAAATACCAATCATATTGCCCTTCTTCTGGGCTATGGTGACCCAAAATCCAGTAATGATGTGCTGGTGAGTGTATGACATATGTGTTCCCAGATAGATTTTCCAGCTGGTCACATTCCACTGTGACCTTTTAAAACATTTTTCTTGCTGCTACAAAATATGAAATGCCTGTTACTGAGTGGAATAAACCAACGAACATCTATTCAGTGCTTGCTTGCAAATGAAAAAAAAAAAAAAAACACCCACAACATTCAGAAGAGATACAAGTGCTCACAGGAGCCTTTAAATATATATTTTTTTGGTTAACTGTGATCTTGCCTGTAGCTCTTTATGGCACTTTTAAAGCATCAAAGCTCAGATTTGTTATATTGAACCTGGAAAGCTTCAAAAAGTTTTTGTAAATTAAAATTTTAAAAAAAAAAAAAAAAGAAGATACCAAAAGCTATGAAGTGGTATTTTTCAGATGGGAATGTGCTTTGATTTCAGTGGTTAATGCAAATAATACTCTCTCCTCCTCCTCCTTCCCCCTGCACCCCCAACAGAGTTTTCAGTGCTGCAGACAGAAGGTGGGGAAAAACAAATATGACATAAATTGTCTTGGTAAACAAGTAAATAGTGTCACTTAACTCGTCCCCCTATGACTCCTTGCTGGAACTCGGAATTAGTTTATGGCAGGGTTCTGTCAAAAGGCCCCCCTCCCTGGAAACAGAGGTGAGACCTCAAAAGCCATTGTCTCTTTAGTTAATTAATTAAGGTAATATTGAGTAGAGCTTTGCTTCTAAGTTCAAGGAACCCAGCTGGGGGCAGCAGCCTCTTGTTTGATGCCATGAATACGAAGGAATGAGCTCCGGGCCCTGCATTAAAATCCAAAATCATTTAAAACATGCCAGGCAGGAGGTGATGGGGGGAAGGAGCTGGCGGAGAGAGCCCAGTTTACAGAGCTTTACAGCAGGGTCCAGCCTTCTTCAAACAACTACGGGGGGTCACTTTGCATTTTACACCACCGCCAGCTAAGTGACGACGAGTTCCTCGGTTCATGACTCTTGTCTTTCAAGCCTAAGACAGGAGGAGGCTGTTTAAGGTTTGCACAGCAGATTTCTTTCCCCGCGCAGCCTCCTTTGGCTGGGGAATGCTTCTTACCGGTGCCTGGCCCAATCCCTATAAATGTCGAATTGGTCAATTTTGCTTACATGGGGAATCCTCTCACAGACATGGGATGGGATGACTCATTTGGATAAAGTCGCCCACAAACGTAAGCTTTTGCAGGCCTAAGCTGGAAATGTGTTTTATTTCCAAGTAGCATCTAGTTGTTTGCTCTGTGAGCTGATTTGCCTCTAAAGTAAAAAAAGAAAAAGCCAAATCTCCAGGTCCATATTCAATCTTTGGGTAAAACTCCTGCAGATACCATGGGAATTTGCCTTCCTAAAACCACCGGGTTTTGAAGAAAAAAAGCCGTGGATGGGGCTCTGCTTAGCAATTTTTACACAAGGTTCCAGTTTTGGCTTTGCTGCTGATACGCCATGTGAACCTGGGCAAGCTGCTTCATTTCGGTTATCCCCCGGCACTTTTCCACGCCGCAAGCTGGCTCTGTCTGTGCATCCGTACACCGCCTAATGCAACGGCTGCAAATCTCAGTCCGGGCCCTTAAAGCAAATAATATTCATCCATCCCATTCGCAAAGCAAGGCATGATGCCCTACCTCGGTCCCTACCCTCATTCCGCAGGCTCCCCATGCGTAAACACGGATCTATTTCTTTCGCTTTTCCTATAAAACGGGAACTAACAAGCTGACGGGTGCGGGATTTAATGCCTGGAGATTGCACGATCTTTGTGGCTTTGAACCTCTCTTTTTCCCCTCATCCCCATATGCTGTGTATTAACGTCTGCCGCTGTGTTAAGTCTAATTTAGTTTGGTATCTTCTCAGGGGAGAGGTTGGCTCTCATCTGTACGTGGCTGCTGAGCGCCAGGCACACCAGTGGCACTGTATAAATAACAGTGATCATAAATAGCTGACAACACCTGCTGGTTTTGAATCGGCAACAAGTGATAATCCTGCGAGCAGCTAAATGGGACTTTGGGATTGCGGGTATTGGCCTGGTTAACTGGCTCCTTGGTTTGATTATGTGTTTGTGTTTTCCCATTTCTTTTTTGCCTTTGAAATGCCTCAGGGAGCCACTATGGGAACAGGAATGACCCAAAATCTGTTGGTCTTTCATCGCATCAGCTCCTCATCTGTTTCTTTTTTTCCTCTCCCTGGCCCCATTTGCAATGCTTTCGGGCAAATGTACCTTATGGAAACCCCAAAAGGAAATAATAAAAATATTCCTGCACTTGAGGGGCTGTAAAAGGGTCCCCTATCCTGCAAAAACCTGGTACCATCAGTAGGTCCATTTACTTGTATCAGTAAAAGCAAACGTGGATTCATTTGCTTGAAGGGTCAGAGGCCTAACTAATTCTAGCATGGGACCAAATTGCCATGCTTCTCCGCAAACGATTCCTACAAACAGGGCTTGGGATCGGGTACGTGTGTAGGTTTCTTCTGGAGTGGGGGAGCTTGTCGGAGGCAATAAGATGCTGTCACTGTGTGCATGCATCCCCTTGTGGAAAGCATCACCGATGGGGATGCTCATCTCATACTAAAGTCCTCCTTGGGTTTGCGAAGAGTTAAATGGCAAAACCGGCACCAAACCCACCTATCGGGTTCCTACAGTTCCCTGCAAACTAGCGCCCTAGCTAATCAAGCAGGTATTTCCCTAACTGGGAAACACTTCTGGTTTGATTGTTATTTTTCTTCTTTTGCTCAGTGTTTCTTCTCCTCGCTGATGCTGGTTTGGATTTTTTTTTTTTTAAATAGATTAGTTTTGCCCTTGTGGCTCCGTCTCCATTCAGGTCACCTCTCCAGGAGCAAGTCTCCTTTGGAAAGCACTAAGTACAGGTTAGGAGGGTCATAAGTCGTATAACCCCCTTGGGGAAGTTTGGCTTTAGCCAGCCATGAAATAGCAACTCTTCCGCTGCAGAGGGGAAGGTGAGGCTGGGGAAAGGGGGGTAATTTTATTATTATTATCATCGCTTGACCTCCCAACCCAGGGCTCGGAGCTGTCTCTCTTTAAGGAGGCTGCAAACAGGCTCTGCAAACACCAGAGACCCGCTAGACCGATCCATCATATCAGCCGCCAAAACGCTCTCACAGCGGCTGCGGCAGCTGGGCAGAGATGCTCCCACCTCAGAGGGATCCCCTTGATGTGACAACAGGGACAGAGGGGACCCGCAAACACCCAGGTTTGGGATGTGAAGGCGAGGACCGAGGTGTTTGCGTGCGCTGAAAGATCTCTGCGTTCAGGTTTACAGCTTGCCTGGGCTATTTGTTGCAGTCTGCGCCTTTAGAAGTTATTTCAAGGGCCAAAGTGATAAAAAACTCGCTCTTTCCCGATTTTTTTTCTACGATCCAAGCAATGAAATACCCCGAGATCATAAAGCTAAAACACAGTTAACTGCAAACACACATTAATACCGCTTCTCCCCTTCCAAGGCTTTTAAAAACTTTTCTGAATTAACCTTAGCGAAGGCGGAAAATGTCTGAAAGAGGCGAAGGGCAGGAACGAGGCGCTGGTACAGGTCATTGCAGTTTTATGGGAGAAATCGAAGCTGCTCGGTATTACCCAAATTTACCCAAACGCCGCTCGACCCCTTCCCCTCTGGCCGCGACACAGAGTCTGGAGCTGGAAGCGGTCAATGAAAGCGAGGGGACACACAGCAGCAGGTTTGGGCATTAATTTGAGGACTTTTCCAGGCACCCATTGCTGGGTTTGCCGTCCCCTGCCCGTCACCATGGGATGCTCCCCACCACCGCGTCCTGACAGCGCAAGGCCGATATCCCGGGGAAAGAAAAAAAAAAAGATAAAATAAAATAAATCCATCAAAGCCTATTAGTTAAATTGCTCTGTGCAAACCTAATTGACCACGAGGGATCTCCTAGACAAGCAGGCCGTAAATCGCGATTTTAACAGCGGCAGGGGGAAGGAAAGAGGAGGAGGGGGGAAAGAGAGAGAGGGAAGAAAGTTTGCGTTTGCTGGGGATCATTTCAGGCGACTGCCTGGCTGGAGGCTGCGGAGAAAGGAGGGCTGATCTGCAGCATATGGTGCAAAGAGCCAGTGCTGGGGGTGGAAGAATAAAAACCCCGAAGGCCGCAGATCCTAAGGAGCTATTTATTCCTCCCCCTGCAGATGTACATTAATGCAGGAGGAGTAGGGGGAGCAGATCTTTGGGTTGGAGAAAGAGAAACAGCGCTCCTTCCTTTTAACATGCTGTTGTCTGGCTTGATCTTGTCACTCCAAAGGGACCCATTCAGAGGTATTCATGCATCTGCCTCGGGGGGACAATGGGACCTTAGTTTATAAACTGTCTGTCCAGTTGCCTGCGGCCTTTAGTCCTTTTGTTTTCGCTTCTCTTAATAAACTTTTTGGGGGAGTTCATCAATACGCTTGAATAGCTGATGTTCTCATTCTCAGAGAGGGGAATAACAGAAGGTCTCGAAGGTTTTTTTTTTTTTTTAATAGGGGTGGGGGTGGTTTTTTTTCCCCCTTAAAGGAGAACAGAGGCTTGAAAAGCATCAGAATAAACCCTTTAAAAAAAAAAATCTGAATCAACCCCAAACAAAACCTCTATTCAAAAGAGACGGAGAAATGCGCAACATTTAATTGTCCCCCCCGAAAGCAATTTTTGTCCTGCCGACAGAATTAAGACGATCTCCGACTAATTTTACAGCTCTCAAAATATTTTGGGTAGGGGAATTGGGAAGGAATTTCAGAGACCAGGCTCATTTCCAGGGGATTTAGGGCTGAAAGCTGGCTCTAACCTTTCCCCCTCCGTTCCCCCCCCAACTCTCCCTTCCCCCGGCAATTGCAAAAAAAAAAAAAAAAATCACAGCCCAGCAGATATATTTTTCCCCTCACACACTCCCAAATCACAGGGAACGTCCCCAAACCGAAGTCGCTCGCCCGGCCCGGCCCCTCCGGCAGCCCGCGGTGCCCTCCCCTCCCCCGGCTACAAAGCCGAGCCCAGAGGCGAAGGGGGGGTCGGAGATGCCCCTATTTCTAAGGCACAGCCCCCTCCCCGTGCCGGCTCCCTCTCTCCTCCCTTGATTTCTCTTTTAAGGCATTTATTTTCCTGGCAGCCCCTTTCTCCCGCCCCGCAAAGCCGAGGGAGCCCGGCTGCAGCCCGGCGCGGAGGCGATGCTCGGCTGCCCCCCTCCCCACCTCTCCTTCCCGAGGCAGCCCCCCACCAACCGCTCTCCCCAGTGACTCCAGTTCAGCGTTTTAAGGCCCTAATGAGTGTTGACAAGTTTAATGAGTTTGTTTTAAAGAGGAAAAAACTGGTCAAGTCGAGATTTCCGAGTCAAATCCATTAGGAGATCCCATTCAAACCCCTCCTGACAGCTCAGCCGCTCTCACACTTCACCAGCCAGCGCAGGGCCGGGCTGCTGTGCGAACCCGATCCCCCTGCCCCACAGCGGGAACCCCCCCTGCCCGGGATGCGGCGAGCCGGGGCTGTCATTACCCGGGGAGAGCAGCTCGTCCCCGCTGCCTCTCGCAGGGACGGACCCCGGGTTGCCCGGGATGGAGGATTCCCCCCTCCGCCCCGAGGGGCTACCCCCTGAAGAGGATGGAGGGGGCTCATCACCTCCCCGCGAGGGGGTAGGGAACCCCCTAAACCCACCCTGCGGAGCAAGGACCGAGAGAAGCCGGCAGCGAAACGGGACCGTCCAGCCACGCAATAACCTCGCGTTTCTATAGGAAATGGCATTAAACGCCCCGCTGTCCACGTCCCCCCCTCCTTCCCTCTCTCTTTCTGTCTCCCCCCAACCTTCATATAAGCAAACAGCCCTGTGAAGCCGAGGTGGAGGTCACGTTAAGTCATGCAGTCTGACTTGGTGAACTTTGAGCTGGGTGATTAGGAGGGGGGTTCTCCTTTTTCAATTTCTCCACTTCCTAGGTCTCTCCATTGTTCCAATTCCAAACAGCTGCTGGTGCTAATCTTTCGGTTATTTGCAATCAGGAGGAAGAAATACCCACACCCTAGAGTGCTCCGATATTAGCCTTGCCAGTGGAGTAAAGAGACCACTGGAAGCTGCGGAGATGGAGGAAAACAAAACAGACCCAAGTTATTGAACTCAGTTTGACTCTGAGCCTTTCAGGTACCTCTCAATCCCAAAATCCGTGCCGGCAGAAAGCCATGGAAATCAGGCTTACAGGTACCACCACATCACATAAGGCCAGACCTGATTTTTTTTTCCAAAGGTTAAACTCTTCCATCCACTCAAAGTCTGGCCAGGGCGGGAGGGGAGGGGGGGGGAAATACCAACCGAGGGCGAGCTGCGAGGAAAAGAAACGACCACAAAAGCCCAGTTGGAGGCAAACCTGGAGAGCTACGCCCAGGAGGGTTTTGCTCGAGCTGGCTCTGAAGGATTCTTTTTTTTTTTTTTTAAGCTATTATTAAGAAGGGATGGAGAAACTAAAGACTTGAAGGAACCTGCAGTTTCCCTTGCGCAAAAGAAACCGTCCTACTTATGTAAGTGGAGGTGGTGATGCACGGCAGTGCCCTGCCCCATGCGGGCGCGTAGGAGATGCCCTTCTAACGCATTTATTCCCCTAATAAACAGGGCGATGGGTGCCGGGTAACGATGGGTGCCTACCTTGAGGCATCCCGAAGGAGAGAGGGCAATGGCCCCTCGCTTTCTAGGCAGCACAAACAGCGCACTAACAGCTCAAATCTTTGCCAAGAGCCTTAAAAATGGAGCTCCTAAAATTGCTGGGGTGGCCCCACACGTGTCCAGGCCGGGAATAAACCGTCGTTTTCTCGGGGGTTTATTAATATGCTGCCCTGGCTCTGCCGGGGGGGAACCCATTAGGCCTTGATAGTCTTACACAGCCCCTGCCTGGCCCGCAGCCCTCTCACCAGCAACGCGAAGCCTTTATTGGTTTACTTAGGTGTTAATCCCTTAACAATCAAGTTGTCTGACCATGGAGCCCCGTCTCTATTCTTGTTTACATCTAATTACGGGGCTGAAATGCCACTTCCCTTCCCAACCTTCCCCCTCATCCCCACCCCCACCCCCCCCAAGCCTTCCAACCAACTTTCATTTCACCCCCTTTAAGCAGGTAAAGCCCCTTCTCCCGGGGAAGCAATTGAAGATAATTACAGCAGCGGTGGCTCGGCAGCATCTCGGGCTGGGAAAAAGGAAGCTGGCTGCGGGAGAAAGGGGTCTGGGCCCCAAAAAACCGCCGCCTCCCCCCCAGCACAGCCCACCTTTGGAGATGGCGTGGCCCTTCTTTCGCCCATCCACCTTCCCTTACCCCGGCGGAGACCCTACCCCCGGTCCCCAAGATCTGCAGATGAAAGGAAGAGCTCTCCCATCTCGGTGTCACAAGCATCTCAGAGCTTCCCTTAATTCAATTAAACCTCGTAACTCCAGGAAACCAGCGGAGATCCACCTAAAGCAAGCCAGTAGCCGGGACTAACAAAGGACCTTTCTTTCCAGAGGGTGTAGGGACCCCGCTGGCCCATGTGTCATCCATACCCGGCGACTCCTGCCTCTTCGGGGTTAACGATTCAGACACCACTGCGAGCTCTGGGACTGCAACTTGGCTTAGATAGCGTCTCAGCCCTGGGGCAATTCCTCTAAATCAATTTTCAAAACAATCAGTTTAGGGGCTTTTAATTAAGCTTTAAACCAGTGGTTAAAAATAGCAGTTTACTTCTTTGGGATGCAAACTAGGCTAGCGTAAAAATAAATCAGAGAGACGGGCCCGCTGCCTTTTGGGATTCAGGGAAACGTAGATTATATACGTCCCAAGATTACGAGGATTTTTTTTGTTTTTTTTTTCTTTCTTTCTTCTGACGCGCGGAAACAAACCCTACAATGCTTAATACTTATTCTCTCTCACAGCAGCTGCTCTTTCCCTGCCAGGCAGTGAACTGTCCGTAGGACCGCAAAGCCGGCGGATGCCGCGCAGCTTTCCCAAAGCAAAGCAAAATTTCCGCGAGGAAACCTCGCCACCCCGATCCTAGGTCAGCATCCCGCTGCCAACAGCAGGTTCACCGCCTTTTTCTATAGATCATGAAGAGGAAAAACAAAAATTAAAATAAAATAAAATAAACTATCCAGCCAGCCCCTCAGCCCGGAGATGGGAGCGCTGCAAACCCAGCCCGCACTCTCCGCAAAGATGAATTTCGCTTAAGAGATGAATTTAGGCTCCTTTTGTGCCTTTGTAGTTTAAATCGGATCCTCCAGGTTCTTCCCACCTCCCCGCCACCCTCTTCCTTTGTTTAATACTTTTGTGATTACAGCAAAAGGGATGCTCGCAGGGCCCAGCCCGAAACACACGCTCCACACCTTTAAATCCCTTAAGCTGGAGCAGGTTTTTGGCTCCCCAGCCTCGGCCGGGAAGCAGATGCTTAAACGCAGCTCTTGCACCAAAAGCAGCTCTTTAAAGGGACCACTGCGTTAGGTTGATTAAAGAGTAATTAAGGGCGGTGGGACTCCTTTGGTACCGCTTCTAGGACTCTCCGTACCCGGAGGATTTCTCCCTAGGTGATCCAGATAAATTACAGATAGGGCTGAAATAACTTTTGTCCACGACGGGCCGGGATGAGCCTGGACCGCAAATCCCTGCTCAGCAGTGGCTAATGAGGCAGTCATGCAAAACGCAGCCAGTTAAACCTGAAAAGCAGCGGCGTGGGGTGACTTCTTCTCCCTGCCAGACTCGCGGGGGGCTTCGCAGGCAGTTTTTTTGCCCCCCCCCCCCCCCCAATAGCTCGCAGCCCCTGATTCATATCCCCTTCTTGCGGGGCCGAGCCCGAGGAGCAAGTGTGGCTCCTTGGCCAAACGCGCAGCCGAGACCTTGACCCAGTTTATTCCCAGTTTGCGAACAAAAACGGGGGCCGGCCACCGGGCTTTTGCCCCGTCTCCGTGCTGCAGCAGCGGGGGTGGGGAGGATTTCCCCATGCCCCCCAAAGTTTGGGGGGGAAGATTAGCTTGGGGGTACCACCAGCTTGGGAAGAGATGCTGCGACCAGCCCGGGGAGCATGCACAGGTCGGTGGGGTGGGGACCCTGCACCATCCTGTCCGTGTCCCCAATAAGAAGGGCTTGGGTTTCTCCTCTGCCAGCGGGAGGAAAGACCCGAATTCCCCGTGGGGAAGGTGGAGAAGAGCTTTAAAAAAAAATAAAATCTCACGACGAGAAAAGAAACACAGGCAAACAAGGGGAAAAATAATAACAGGGGGTCGGAGAGCGAGTGGGAGCTTTCCCCGATCAACCTGCTCTTGGGTGGGGAGGGAGAAAAACCTTTCCCCAGTTGGATTGATTTCCTCCAAAACTCTCTCCTTGCCGTTCCGCGCTACTTTCAAGGACTTTCTGCCGCTGCTTTTCCTCCGCTCCTTCCCTGAGCATCCTCCCCCCCCCACCCCCGCCTCTCCCGCAAGCGCCTTCCCCCCCTTTAGATCTCAGCGTGTTTGCTCTTGACTTCATCCACTAAGTCAATAGTTTGGAGATGCCCTCATCCTCAGAGGCCCGAGCCCCCGTGTCCCCTCCCTGTTTTCTCCTGCGGATAATGGCAGCCTTTTGTCGTGTAATCAAGCTCCCAAGGGGTTGGGAGACAGATATAGATTCTTGGCATTTGTCGGTGAAAATGAAAGCTGGATTAGGCAGAGGCGGCTGCACACTCCATGGTAAAGGACAACAACTATTCCCCCATTGAAAGTCCCATTCTGGTTTGGTTATTTTATCTTTAAAAGTTGTTTGTATTTCTAAAGTGGCTATTGATGCACTTAGAAAGTGTAGCAAGCTGTAAAGCCTCGCTTCAAATGAAAGGCGGACAAAAAAAAAGAGGAGGTTAAGGGGAGAAAACAGAGTGAGAAAAAATACCGTCAGAAAAGGAGGGGGGAGAGAGGAGGGGAGGTGGCAAAAGAGTTAAAAAGATCAAATTCAGCCTGGGTAAAGTTTAAAATCGTAGAGAAAAGTCACGAAGTCACAGCAGCCGGGAGAGGAGCGAGGGCGCGGGGGTCTGAGCTCTGCCTTTTCCCTTCCCTGCCCGTTTGGCTGCCTCGCAGGGAAAAAATAATGACAATATTTAGGTTTCCCTCCTGCGCATTGAGATGATGGGGGGGGGGGGTTGGGGGGGGTCGTTGACGGGGATATTTTTTTCTCCGCGGGGGACACTTGACTCTTTGCAGCTGAACTCTAAACCCGACCAGCTTTTTGGTCTGTGCTAAGGTTATTTTATTCTTTAGCAATTGATCACAACCACCACCCTATTTTTCTCCTTGACAGAGGTTTACTGAGATGCTCTTTGCCAAGCAGAAACGGGGAAGGTTGTCTATCTCTGCACTATGAACCTTTGAGCGTTTTCCCTTGAGAAGCACGAGATTTTGACATTATAAATATATAATTTTCCCCAAAAAAATCACTTGGGTTTAACCATCTTGGATCCCCTCGTCCTTTAGATGCGTCTTAATCTGGGGCTGTACCGTCTCTCCCTCTTTACATACCCTCCTCCCAGTGAATAGAAGGTGGCAAGAACTGGGTTATTTTGTTTGTTTGTTTAAAAAAACCCATTTGTTAAAACCCCCAAACTTTTCTCCTCCTTTTGCCGGAGTTTCAGGAATGGAAATTGCAGCTTACCCGCTGCGAGCATATTCAGCCACACGCACAAGGGAGGGTTTGTGGCTGGAAGGAGATTAAGGGGAAAACTCCAGGAAAAAGAAACAGAGCAACAAGGTACAAACCAAATATTCACATTCTAGGAAAAAAAAAAAAAAAAAAAAAAAAGCTTCAAATAGCTCAATTTGCTGCTATTTAGCATCAAACAGGCATCTTCTCCAGAAGTGGTGAAAAAAATTAAAAAGAATTAAGTTACTGCACAGAAATAACGAATCTCTCTGGAAAACGCCTGCCTTTTACTAAATATGCGGGTCTATACATGAGCATATATATAGTCCTTTAAAATCACCAGCAGCTCCGGCTATCTGCCCTCTCTTGGATAATTTACACCATACAAAGGTTGGGGGCTATTAATCCCGTCCCCCCCCCAGCCCCCATTCCTATTCATGTCAATGTTTCTTTCTTTTTCCGAGCAATCAAATGTGCCGGAGACAATTGTAGCGAATTTAAACATGACTGTCCCCTGAATATCCCTCAACATCGAAGTGTCCTTTGTACCTTCACCCTCTCCTTTTAAAGACGTTTATACATTTTAAAATGCAAAATAATGCAGCCAGTGGATCTTTATTAAAGCGCAAGACGAGGGTCTGGTTGGATTGATTTTTTCACGAGAGAGAAAAAAAAAAATCTTCACGAAGTTGTTTAACAGTGGGAAGTTTCACGGACGATTTAAGGACCCTTCTTCTAACTTTAAGCAAGGCGAAAATCACCCGAGTATTTTTAACTCCACTTGGAGGGGAGTTGCTCGAAAGCAGCTTCTCGTTGAGCAATCCTGTCGAGTCAACTTTCCTCCCTCTCCTTTAATTCCCAATAAAAATGCAAATCAATTCGTCCCCATAATGGGAACGAAAAAATAAATAAATAAATTACAGAATTGCGGTCGCTCCGGACTTTCCCCTCCACTTGAGATTTGGACGCAAATGGAAATGGCAGGAATAGAATGGAAATTCCCTTGGAAAATAGGAAAATAACATATTTTTTTTTTTTCCGGACCCCTTCCCCTTTCCCTCCCCTGGGTTTGGGGACCGCAGTTTCATAACTGGCTTCCCCCCCATCGCCACCACCACTCCTCTCTCCCTCTTTTAAAGATGCCACCAGGTCACTTTGATCCGCGATCTTTAGGGTCTCCGGACAAAGAAGGCAGTGAAGGCTGAAGGCTGCCGGCTGTCCCCCCGCCAGCTGCCCGCACCTCGCCCGGGAGGGAGCCGCGCCGGCAGCCCTGCCCTCAGCCCCGCTCCCCAGGGTCAGGCAGAGTGCTGCCTTCCAATTTTAGCAACAACAACAACCAAAAAAAAAAAAAAAACCCAACCCACCAAACAAGAGAAGAGTGAAAACCAACAAGGGTTTTTCCTCCCTCTTCCAGGGAGAGCGGAGCGAGCGAGCCCGGGGGCAGGGGACAGCCAACTCGGAAGGGAAGAGCGGGTGTAAAAATAGTTTGTGCTTTCCCTGCCTCCGCCGAGCCCCCCCGAAACCTCCCTCCGGGCTGCGGGGAGTTCCTCCGTGGGGCTGCGGGGCGTCGCTCCGTGGGCCTGCGGGGAGTTCCCCCGTGGGGCTGCGGGGCGTCCCTCCGTGCCGTCCCCGCGCCCCCCCAGCCCACCTCCGGCGGGGCAAGGCAGCGGGGCGGGCGCCCAGCCATAGGAAAGGCAGCCCCCTCATTGAACCTCAGCTTTTTTTTTCCCCCACAAAAAAAAAAGACTTTTTTTTTTTTTTTTTTTGGAAGTTGACAGGTGGAGGTGCAAGGGGAGCATCCCTCGAGTGGGATGCTGTGGAGGGGAGGGAAACCCTCCATTTCCAGCGCGACCCCCTCGCCTCACTTGCCCTCTCTCCAAGCAGACTTGACTAGTCTTTTTTAATTATTTTTAATATATATACAATCTTTTAATTTTAAACAAGCACTTTTTCTCATCTTCCTCGACTCAAACCCAAACCCAAACCCAAACCCCTCCAGGAGCCCCAGCGCGGCGTGGCCCGGCCAGGACCGCAGCCGCGCACAAAATGGATGAGCTAAGATGTCTCCCCAGCCGCAGACTTCATGAATGAGCGACCCCCTTCCCCTCTCCCTCCCCATCTCCGGCTATAGATTGATAGATATAGATATATTTCATGAATGAGCCGAGGGTCCTCCCCGCCTACCCCCCTGCCTTGGCTATCCCTGCAGAGCCTATAAACAGCAACGGCCCTTTACAACAATTCATCACAGGACCCAGAGCCATCCAAGCAAGTAATATGTAGCCTCAGATCTAGTATGTCCCACAAGACAGAGCGCCTGCTAATTAATAGACAGTGATTCCTGCAAGCAGCCCTAGCAGTCTGTAATATGATGAACTTCCTTTGTACCGGTGTCACCACAAATGTTTCTGATAAGGAAAAGCATCCAAGGATCAAAGACTATAAGCTTCTCAATTTCCTCAAGCTGCCTCTACTTTTCCTCACCTACTTTTTCTTTTTCTTCCCCCCCCCCCTCCCTCTCCCCTTCCCAGCCCCTCCAAGGAGGTGCAATCCTCCCTCTCCCTTCCGACAGCCCTGAGGTCCACTCAAGTGCAGGGGTCAGTCCTAGACCGTGCCCCCCAAAATATCATCATCATCATCTCTTGCACCTTCGTATTCTGCCTTAAAAAAAAAAAAAAAAAAAAAAAAAGCTCCGATTCTGGTTCTCGCCCTCTCCCGCACCTCCTCATCTCTTCCCCACTTCTCCCCAACTCCGGATGACAAATGTCTTTATAAACAGGCATTAGCTGACATCTAATTTCTTTTGTGGCAAGATCATGCAAAGTGCGAGCGCCCAGGCGAGCTCTCCCGAGCGGGTACCAGCCCCGGATCGGTATGAGCCGGGAAGGAGCGTGTTTTTGGGGAAGGGGGAAGATGCCGGCAGACTCGGGGGGGAGGGAAGATGCAGCAAACCCACCGCCGGGCACGCCGGCAAAGCCGCATCCCCATCCCAACCTCTCCTCCCTCCGTGAGCCGCACCTGCGCTTCCCAACTCCTTAATTTCTTTTTTTTTTTTTTGGAGGGGGAGGGGGTGTGTGTGATTGGGGAGGAGGAGACAAGGAGCCCCCCAAAAAAACCCAGCCCCCGAGGGCTCTGGTTGCTCCACCTGCATCTCCAGCTCTCCGGGGTGGGGGAAGCGGTGCCCAACCGGGCAGGAGGAACTCCCAGCCGGGGAACGCGGGGGTTCCCCCTCCCCGTGCCCCCCTCCCCGGCTCGGAGCTCTCCTCTGCTTCCCGACCTGGGACACCCCCAGCATCTCCTCGCTCCAAAAAAAAAAAAAAAAAAAAAAAAAGCCCAAATCAGACTGAAGTTCAGATTAAATTAAAAAAAAAAAAAAAATCAAAACCCAGTGGTGGAGAGAAGACTAATGTGGCAGCTGATTGAAATGGGCTTTTTTTTTTTTTTTTTAAGAATAGTCTCTATAAATATATAATATCTCCAAAGCTCAGGTCTTAACAGGGTCCCTTATTTGCTTATTTCTTTTGTAGCAAACGTAATTTTCAGAAAGATACTTCCCCCCCCCCCCCGCCTTACCCTAATGCTCGAGTAAGTACCTTACAGCTTTAAGGCTAGTGTTATATGTGCTTTAAAATCCTGCCATGTAAATTCCCCTGAAAAATTTGGAAAGCTTCTCGGGGGGGCCTGGAGGGAGGGGGGGGGGGGGGATTGGAAGAGGGGGAGGGGGAGAAAGGGGAGGTTAATCCGGGTTTAATGCTATGATGCAGTCACAGGACCAGGGCTAGGCTGATTGTGTTATCTCTTCCCAACATTTGGGTCTCCCATATTTCACCCAGCCAAATAGCTGCGAGAAAAAAGTGCGTATGGAGGCACTCCTGACGCCTCAGGAAAATATGTTATTAATATCTAAATAACTTCCCAATACTGTCTCTAAATCTCCCCTTCACCACTCCAGATGATGAATTCGTTTGAAGTGTTCTCCCGTCTCATCTTTTCAGTGTCTCTCTCTGTCTCCGTTTTTTTATAACCAGGCTTATTTCAAACTGGTAAATATCTAATTCCTTTAACCACACTGCAGACACGTCTCTCCCCTCTTATATACAATTCTCATTTGGAGACTTCCATATATACATGGCTCTATAAAAGAGAATAAGCCCCAACACAGCCTTAAACTACTTCTTTAAATTATTTGGGGGTTAAGAGCGGTTTTTTGGGGGGGGATCTGTTTGTTTCCGAACAACCCCTGCGCACACCTGGATCACACATTTGCCTCACAGCCTTCCTGCCGCTTAATTCAATCTCTGCCTCCTCTCTCCTACCCCAATTACGGGCGAAACCTCGGATTAGAAATAGACCTTACAGCTTCCTTCCTCTTCTCTATCACGGCATCCATCTCCCCCGCATCGCCAAATATCTACTTCCTATCCCTCCCAGTATAATGTAATCTACCATCCACCTTCAAATTATAGATTATAACGTCTAGAACGTATTTCCTTTCCCTTCCGAGCTGAACCCCGGGCACCCCACCTGCCAGCCAGCGCTCCTGATACCAATATTTGCTTTATATTTTCCCCGGTCTATAATTGAACCTATTCTTCTCCTCCAAAGGAAGGGGGGGGGGGGGGGGAGGTGATGTAGAAAAAGAAAAACCACAAACAAACCCTGGATCACAAACATCTCCCTTATATTATTTCACTTCCTACTGTATAATTGAACCTCTCTCCCCGCATCCTTGTCTTAAGTTTGTTTTTTAAAACGTCTTGTATTAGATTATACTCGTTTATTCCCCCTTCCAACCTTATCTCTCCTCCTCTCTTCTCTCCTTCCCGTCACACTTGATTTAGGAAGGAGTTTATCTTGCAAACATTTGCCTACTTTGTTTATGTAGACCAGGTTCTGCAGCTACTTGTTCCCAAAAGCCACTGTTTGCCTTTGTAATTGTTATCTGTGTTTATTGTTGTACCTCATTTGTCTCAGCTTTTTTTGTGACATGTAAGCTCCGTGTGTGCTCACATCCAGCCCCCCCTTCCCTTCTCCCTCTGCCTGCTTTTTTTTTTCCCTCTCCTTTTCCCTCCTCTTTCTCCCTGAAATATGCACAGAATAACTCAGCCTAAAGCCAATGAATTGCTTGACACTACCCTATCTCTTTCCTGCCCCCCATTATTAGAGCTGATCCCACTCGCAACACTCACAAATCCCGCCTGGTCTCTGTTTGATTAGATTGCCAACCTTTCGTAATCCCTTGATTTGATGAAGTGTCTATTCTCCCCCCCCCCCCCCCCCCCCCCACATCTCCCTTCTAAACATACATTTACAGAGAAAGCGCTTGTTGGTTTTAAATCGATGCAGATTGTTTGCTGATAAATTGACTCCATATCCCCTCTCCCCCCCCCAGCTTGGGAAACAAAGCCCCTTTCCAGGTGTGGGTGGGTGGCTGTCCCCCCTCTTTCTCCCAGTCCTTTCCCTCCCCCGAGCCTAATTAAATTTGGCAGGACCTTATACACCCAGTCCAAACAGTTTCCTTCTCTCCAGCCCCCCAAAAAACTCTCCATAAACGGCACTGACTGCGACCAAATTAAATTGTTATCACCTCCAAGTGTTCAAATACCCCAACTGCTGTTCACACCTGTACGCGTTTCCCACCCCTAATAAAAATCCCCCCCTCTGCTGTCCCCGGCTTTCTCACTCGGGTTTCCCCATCCCGTGCAGTATTTCCACGCTGCCGCGGGGAGGGGGTGGATATCGAAGCAAAATCCATCGGTGGAAGGAACTCCGTGCAATAAAGCGGAGTTCAGAGGAAATAAAGGGGAGGTGGAAATTAATTAAAAATCCGCGGTTTCACCCCAGGTCTCCCCGATGGGTCCCCCGCTGCCCCCTACCCTGCGAGCACCGCCCAAGCCCTAAGCATCCTCCGCGGGCATCCTGCCCTGCATCCCGGAGCGCTCCGGGGGGCAGGACCGGCTGCCCCCACCCGTGGCCGTGGGGTGACGCTCCGATCTTCCCAGTGAGGGCAGATCACCTTCCCCATAACCCCAGCGACCCCCCCCCTCCCCCCGCTTCATCCACGTCTGGTTGCAATTAATACCCCACCAGGATGAGCCCCCCCCTCATATTAAAAGCTGAGCATCTTCCCCAGCACCTCCTTAAATTTGGGGTTCCCCAAAGGCCGTCCCCCGCCTCCATCCCCACCGAGCACCTCGGATCTGCGAGAGAACAGCGCATCGCCCACGCGTGACCCTCCCTAATAAACCCCACCAGTCATAATAAATAACAACAACCAAAAATAATAATAACTCGGTCTTAACAAGGATAAAAAAAAAAAAAAATAAAAAAAATAAAGTGAAGCTTCATGAATATATGCCCAGGGCTAGCTGGAGTGAGCCGTTTAAAGATGAAAGTGCAAAGAAATAAAGGCTCAATTTAATCTGCCTTAAAACCCTTCAACTTAACGTTTGTGCTGGGAACTCAGAGAGTGAGTACTGATTGGGGATAAATACATTTCTTAGCATGCCTTGGAGCTATTACACCCTTCTCCAACACAGCTCCCTATTCAACAGCCACAGTTTTCATTACCAGCTCTAATAAGTCTTAACATTATTAAATGCCAAGCAGACGATAGAAAGAAACAGGCGCAGGGTGGAAGCTTTCTTTAACACTTAAAAAGAGAGAGCATTTAGGGCTGTCTTCCTCCGGCTCCCCGCAAGGAGAACCCGCAAATGGAGCAAAGGCGTTTGTCAAGACGAAAAAGGCAAAACAAAGTTTTCCCCCGCCCCCCCCCCCCCCCCATCCGCAATAATAATAAAAATGCATTTTTTAAAAAAAAAAGAAAAAGAAAAAAAAAAAAAGCAAAACCCAAACCCACGCAGTCAAAGCAGAGCTGGGGAACAAGTGTCAGGAGTGCGTTAGTGTTTTTATTTTATTGCAGACCTCCTAGGAAAATTGGTAGGGTGGTGGGGGAGAGGTCTCCAAAGAGTAGTTTTATTTCCGAGCAAAAAACTAAAAGCAAAAACACACAGCGCGCACTCACCGCCTCCGAGTATTTTACAAGTTGAACCATCAATTACCTTAATTGGGGCCATTAAAACTTTTCCAGACGTGAAAATATACATTGACGGCGGTAATTTTTATTTTTTTTTTCTCCTTAAATGATTATTTTTTGATTGCACTCGATCTTGTGGCGATCGCGGCAGCGCTCGGACGGCGCCGGATCCAACCCGCTGCCAAACCGCCGCGGCTGCGGTTGATACTCCCCCGCGCAAAACCCCAAATCAAAGCCTTTTGGGCGATTTCGCCGCAAATCTACGGAGTGAGGGCGCGATTGTAGGGGAGGGGAAAAAAAAAAAAAATAAAAAAATACTGTTAAATGGGGATTTATCTCAAGGGATGGGAGAGGGAGCGGAGCCTGCGCGCTCGGAGGTAACGCGGCGCTCCGCGGGCTCCGGCATCAGGAATTTGCCCAAATTAGCACTCGATTCAAAACGGGCTGGTTTCATAAAGAAACGGGGGCTCGTGTTTTATTTGTCCGCAATATTACCCATGAAGGAAGAAGAGAACGTTTTGTTTTGCTTATTGACACGCACTTCTGCATATTATTAAGGAATAAAAAGCCTCCAGCTCCTTCACTCTTTTTTATTTTGGGGGTCGTGATGGGGAAAACACGCACGGACAAGGGAAAAGAAAATCATTCCGCAGTTTAAAAATTATATATATATATTTTTTTTTTTCCGAACGACGAGGCGCGAATAAAATAAATCTTAAAACCAAACACCCCCCCCCCCCCCCAATTACAAACACCCCAAAGTGATGGGGGGGAGCTTTTCGAGGACACAATAGCCCCGATTTGCAAATGAGCATCGCCTCTTTCCAAATCACAAGCAACATTTTGCAACGTCCAACGGCTATCCTTTTTCCAACAGACGGTCCTATAATATTACAAAACTATCTAACAGCAGGGAGTTTTGAATAATTTATCTCCCTTTCTTCCCTTCCTTGGCCCTTTGTCCAAACTTTTTCTCCTCCTTGCAGAATTTTGAATGAGAATAGACAAGCCCTCCCTCCCCCATCCCTTTACTCCATTTTAAGGCAGCCTAGGGTTTTCCCCCTTTCCCCCCCCTCTTTCTTTTTTTTTTTCCCCTTTTTCTTTTTTTTTTTTTCTTCTTCTTCTACTGTTTGCTTTTGTGGTCAGGAATCTTTTGCTTATAAAGCTTCAATAGACTTGAAGGTCTTTGTAAGTGAAGTTCATCTTCAAGGTTGGAAAAAAAAAAAAAAAAAAAAGGATCGTACCCTTAAAGAAACCCCTTTTGTGCACCTTCATTTAAAACTCCCAGTAACGTTTGATGGTGACATGGAGAAGCTTTTTTTCTGCCCCAAATTCACTTCACTTCAATATTTCCCCACTCACCCACATTGTCCCAAAACGGGGAAAACTTTGTAGCTAGTGAGAAACTTTGTAAGCGATCCCCATTGCTTCCCACACCCAGACTGGGGACCCTCTCTGTACAGAAAATACCTCTCACCCTCCTCCCTCTTGGCCCGACACCGACGATATCGCAGATCCCCCAAAACTCCGACTGACTCAACCCCGACAGGCCTGGGCCATCACCATTTTGCCATCAATTTTGGAAAAAAAAAATAGCAAACCCCGATTTCCTGAAGCTCAACCCCAAGACTTCTGTAATTGCCGTTTCCCCCCCCAAAAAAAGTGCTGAGCTCTGCGATGCAAGGAAATAATTTTCTGCCTAAACCAATATAGCAGCTCCTCCCTCCCGTTGCTTAAAACTTCCCCATCTTTGCAAACGCGCTCATTGATAAACCTCAATTATGCCCCCTAAAAATGCCATCTTTCCTCCTTTGGGGGGGGGAAGAGGAATCATCACCCACACCGAGCTTGTCAAAAATCAAATTACAAGCACTGCAATGGCCGGCTCTGGCCGTGCCTCATCCCTCACCCCACATATACAGCACAGGAGCTTTAAAAAGTTTGATTTTTCCTCCCATGAGAGGAAAGCGCCGACTGTGGGAGACGATAAGAGGGCCCCCTGCTCTCCCCCACCCCCAGCCTGGCCTCAAGCCTTTCATCAGAACTGCCAGATTTATTTTTCCTGATTTTATTTAGGGGTGCAGACCCCCCATTTCCTCCGATCCAAAGACCTCCCCATCTCCCCTCGGCACTGGTGGCTCTGTGGCAGCCCCAGCGCAGCGCCGATCCCGGCTTCTCTAATTGATATTGATTGGCCAAATCGGTCAACTGTCAGCCAGAGTTTCAGGGGACCACTTAGAGAGCAGGAGAGAAATCTGTTTAACAAATTCATTTAGGAATCAGAGATGCCTCCCCCCAGCCATCTCCTTTCCCCCTTTATAAATAATTGATCCAGAGCAAAACACCGACAACTCTTCCTCCTGGGAAAGCATCCTCCGCCCCCGGGGCTGGGTACCACCTTCCCCTCCCAGGGCCCTGCATCACACCCTCAGCTCTGCCATCAGTCGTTTACGGAAAGGACAAACGCCAAGAGGCTCTGGAGCCATCCCCTGTCTTACTCTTGGTAGGAACGGACGTGTCCCCTCTCCTAAATGTCCCCTCTAGCCCGACCCCGGGGCATGCACGGCCACCTTTACCTTTGTCGCCCAGGATGCCGTCTATGCTGTGCTTGGCCTTCTTCTCTCCGTCTTCCTCCTTCTTGTCGCAGTCCTCCTCTTCCTCTTTCTTCCCGAATTTGATGCGTAGCACACGGCTAATCGAACTCACTAAACCTCAGACAGTCAAAGACAAAAAGGCAAGTATAAGCTGCCTGGGAAAGCAAGGTGGGAGCCAGCCGGGAAAACCCGAGCTGGGGCTGCACGGCTCGGGCAGGAGGCCTTGTGCACACACATGAAGGGCATCTGCACCCCCTTTTCCCAGGGGTGCGCACCTGCACAATCCTCCGTGCCCTCTGAAACGGCCCTGGGTTCACCCCCACCATCACACCGAGCTGAACGCCCAAAGTTGGACGTGCTCGTCACCGTCCCCCTGAGACACCCGGCACGAGCAGCACCCGGTTGTGCGCAACGCCCCATGGAGTATCGCAGCTGGTGCCACACGCCGGGGTGCGCACCCCCAGAGTTGCCACCTGCTCTGTAACGGGCAAAAGGCACCCCAATACCCAGCTTTCACCCCAGCCAAAAATGAGACCCTCAGCCTGGATTCAGACCTGGAGTCCATCCTGGATCTCACTTTTGGGGGCAGAGGTGCCCTGCAGAGAAGGCTCAGCGCCCCCCAAAACAGAGGGGAACTCACAGCCGGGCCCAAAAAGCTCACACATCCCCGCAGACCCGATATTGGGGTGCGGAGCTGCTTTCCACTGGTGGTGGGGATCCCCGGCCTGTGGAAATGCTGCTCTGCAGCCCCCAGTGAGCAAACAAATCCCAACAGGGCAACCGGGGTCACCTTTAACCCTGGATTTGGGGTTTGCCTCCGTGCGTGCTCCCTCCACGCTGGGAGCCGCCCTGCTTATATGGGAGTTGGAATAAGTTGGGAAAACTGGTTTGTTTGTGTTTGTTTTGCCAGCAGACCACAGCGCGGCCAGGGCACAAACCCCCCTCGCCTGCTCTTTATTTGCTGCTGTGGGTTTGCTTGGGGTGATTTTTTTTTCTCCCCCCTCCTCTATCAAAGCAAAGGCTGAGAGGATATTTATAGCCCCTGGAAACATTTTTTTTTTTTTTTTTTTTGTAGTGAAGATAATAATTTCCCTCCATCTTCCTGTGGGTATTGGGGTGTCTTTCTTGCCAAGCTGTCTTCTCACCTGAGGGCACGGTGCTCCGGTCGCAGTGCCCATCCTTCAGGAGCCTGTCTCGGATCTCCCAGCTAAACATCCCGGGGTTTTCCCGTTTGTATTCCTCGATTTTCTTCTCCACGTCGGGAGTCGCAACCTGCTTTTGTGATCAAGGGACACCGGTGCGTGCCCGCGTGTGCAGAGAGAGGGAAAGGGAGAGAAAAAACGCTTTTAATTGAAAAGAGAAGCTGTTCAGCTCAGTTCAATCCTCCTTGCCCTGGCTGCTTTGGGGAAAGGGATTTGAAGGGAGAAAAGGAAGAAAATAAAGCTGGGGAAAGGCCCTCCTCTCCTAAATGTTGGCCACCCTAAAAGTAGAGTCTCTGGGGGCCAAGGAGATCAGCCGGGATGGGTTTATCCTGAGCCCCGAGGGAGAAGGAGGCAGGGAGAGGGTGCAGGGGATGCTTTTTTGGGGGTGCTATGTGCGCTCATCGATTTATTATTCCCTGAAACACCCGACTCGCCTCCTCCCCGCACACCGAGGCCGAAGCAAACGCTTGAACGCGCGCCACTTGTTGCACATGGGGGGGGGAGAAAAAAAAAATCACTTTAATTTATTCATAGCCTTCAACTCTGCACCGATTTCTACCCATCTGAGCCTGCAAAGTGCAGCTTTATTAAAGCTCCTTCCTTTCCTCCCCCCTTTCCCTGCGTGTCCCCCTGAAAAAAACTTATACCCCCCCCAAATAAATCTTAATTTTTTATTTATTTTATTTATTTATTTATTTTTTTAACAGAAGGAGGGTGGTTTAGCGTGGCTCCCACATTGCACTCACCCTGGGCTTGCTGCCTCCGATGGCCCCGGGACGGATGGAGCCCGTCTCCTGGTACCTGCAGAGGATTTTGGAGACGCAACCGTGGGAGACTCGCAACTGCCGGGAGATCACGCAGGGCCGGATCCCGTGGTGAGCCATCTCCACGATTTTATGACGGATGTGGTTGGGCAGTGGTCGGCCGTTGATGAAAACCCCTCCGAGCTGGTTCACCCTGCCCTGGCCCAGCGGGGTGGAAACTGGAGAGCAAGGCGGGAGGTGGGGGGGGGGGGGGAGAGGAGGGGTGTGGGGGGGGAAGGGAGCCGTCCAAACAAAACAAGGAGGGGGGAAAAAGTTAAAAGAGGGGAAAAAATCCAGCAAAACCGGGCGCATCCCTCCCCACACCTCCAGCTTCTTTCCCAGTATGTGAAATTTTAAAAGAAGGGAGAAACCTATCTGCCGTCCCCTGGCCTCGGTATTTATCTCCGCATCACGGGGAAGACTTTTCCCATCGATAGAGGGAAGATAAAATTAGCCCATGACCCGCACGCCCGTCACCCGAGGCTCTCCGAGGCAGCCGCTACGTTTGTGTCTAACAGACACAGTTTTGGCATTTCACACTTACGTTTTTAATCACAGCCGACGTTTTCATAGGGAAAAATTTAAAACCGCATCGCAAAGCTCCCCAAAAGTTCATATTTCCCCCAAAAAAGCGCACTCCACTTCTTGCTTCAAATTACGGGGCAAACAAACTTTTGGAAATAACCTCTTTAAATACCCTGGAGGACCTTTTTTGCTGTTGGTTGGGGTTTTTTGTTTGTTTGTTTGTTTTGGTTTGGTTTGTTTTTTTTTTTTTTGTGGTTTTGGTGGGGTTTTGTCCAGCGGTTTGGGAAGGTGCGGAGCAAGCGCGGATCCCCCGCGGCCGCACCGCTTCCCCGACACCTTGCGCCGCGCATCCCCTGCCGGAGCGGGAGACCAGCGGCTCCTTAATTCCCCCTCCCCAATTTGTTTAATATCTCGCAATGTAGATCTTGCAGATTAATACGATTTCACAGGCTGGAAATTAAAAAAAAAAAAAAAGGGGGGGGGGAAGAACTCAGCTGGGTAATTTGCAGAAAGGCTGGAGGGGGTGAGGGACAGGGAAGGCGAGGGGGGTGATTTTTCTCTTTATACAAAGAAAAGTCGATTCCAGAAATTGCCTCGCGATTTAACAAGAATCATGCACCACTAATTCCAAGTCACTTGGCCAGCACTCCCTGGATATATCATTATCGACAGATAACACTCGAGTGGCCAATTTTACATTCAAGAGGTACTAAAACCGCCGGCCGCTCTCTCTTTTCATTATTCCCAGTCATGTTGTGCAAATATTGTTGTAATCCTTTGATCCTTTCCCTTGCCGTCTGTTTTACTTCATTTGCTACAGAAAAGCACTTCAACAAATCCCCCCAGCTTGTATGTTTTGCAGCCTGCGTGGTTTTCCACAGGTTTGAGTTTCGCCACTTGATCACGGTCCGGATGAAATTTTCCTGTTTAATAAATGCGGGGAGAGGGGTCCCGCTCTAATTTTGCCTTTTTTTTTCTTTCTTTCTTTCTTTTTTTTTTTTTTTTCGGTGCCTAGAAATAATAACCCCGTAGCACAAAGAAAAAGCAGACGATGGGGAAAGTTGATGCGCTACGAGGTGAGGATGACACTTAGCGAGGTGACAGCTACAAAGTCCCCCCCACTTTTCCCCTCGCCAGCCCCAGCCAAGGACATCTCGGCTGCCCGCAGACAGCTGATGCTCCTACCTTAGGGTTTTTTTTTTTTCTTATTTCCCCCCCGAAAAAGTTCAAAACAATCAATTTGGTTGGTTTTCCCCATCTTTTCGGGGACTTTAAAATCGTCGGGACGTTTTCGGGTTTTTAAAACAAACAAAAAAAACCCCAAACCAAAACAACATTAAACCATGAGAAACTCCCCCCCAAAAAAATCTACGGGGTGCCTGAAACTACTTTAAATAGAGGGGGGGGGACAAAATAAAATATGCAAAGCCCGGTAATTTCGCGGGGACGGAGAGGCTACAGCGGGAAGGAAGGAGCTAAATATCGGGCAGAAGTTGGATGCTCAGGTCGGGAACCCCCACCCCGGCTCCAAAGTTTAGCTGCATCCCCACCCGGAGCAGCCCAGCCCGCCCCCCCCCCCTCCTTTCCTTCCCCCCCGGGTTATACCGAGGTGCTGGGGGGAAGGAGCGGTTTAAAGAGGTGCTTTCCCAGACCTACCTTCCAAGGGGAAGCCTGTGCGAGGGTAGTTTTGTCCCGGAGCCGGGCGCATCATCCGAGGCACCGTCCCGGGCAGAGCTGCCATGGTAAAGGGAGGGGAGAGGGGGATTCGGGGCGGCCGAGCGGGTCCGGTCCAAACCCAGGGGGGGGCACCCCTTGGCCCCGGGAGAGCCGGGGCGGGGGGGACTGCGGGGTCGCCTCTCCTCGGAGCCGAAGCGCTTCTCTCTTCCAGCCCGCGGCTGCAAAACAAGGGAGAAAACTTTGCTCCAAGGGAAAAAAAAAAAAAAAAGTATATATATATATAAAAAAAAAATAATAAGTAATAATAAAAACGGGGGGGGGGGTGGGGAAAAAAGGGAGGGGGGGGAGATCACCCACCAGAAATTCCTCTTAAAGTTTTAGGGCTATGTCACAACCGGCCTGAGCGGGCGCTCCGGAGGAATGTAACCGAGACTGCCGGGAGAAGCAGACACATCCAAAGTTGCCTCGGTGCTGGGCTGGGCTTAGGGCTGGGGGGGGCGAGGGGGGGGAGCGAGCCGAGCTTCCCCCCTTATTTTGTTGTTGCTTTTCTTTTTTCTTTTTCTTTTTTTTTTTTTTTTAAGTGGTTTGTGCCTGTCGCTTAAGGGATGCTGGTGATGGGGGGGGGGGGGGTGAGGGGTGGCTGGGAGGAGGAGAAGGCGGGGAGGGCGGGGGGGGGGGGGGCGGAATGTCAGATGGAGGGTTTGGAAGTTGTTAAAGTTGGGGCCGTGGGGAGGACGAGCGAGCTGTGATAGGCTCCGGCTCCTTTCTTTTATTCCTGCCCGGGGAAGGGGGTACCACGGCGGGGCCGAGGGACCAATAAGAGGCAGCAGCTTCCCAACGCGCAGGCAAAGCCTTATTTCTTTCTTTTTTTTTTTTTTTTTTTTAAGATGTTATTATTCATTACTAGGCTTGGCTTCCTTTTGACGGAAAGCTGGGGTCCTCCTCTCCCGGTTTGAAAATATATTGGGGTGAAAGGAGCGAGGAGAAAGTTTAGGAAAGGGTGGGGTTTTTTTGTTTTGCCTTTTTTTTTTTTTTTCTTTTTTTTCCTAAGAAAGTTGGGCGCACCTAGAGCATCCGTGCGGGTCCCAGCGGGGTAAGGCCGGCCGGGGCGGGGGTGCTGATCCCGTCCCGGGGCGGGGAAGGGGGGGGGGGGGGGGGGGGCTGCAGCATGGATTAAAAAAAAAACTCCTTTCCCCAGCCCCCAGGTAGCTCCCTACGCACCTCTTTCATTAACATTACATCTTTAATTAAGAGACAGGCTCCGGGCTGCCCAGCTGGTACATTTTTTTTTTTTTAGGGGGGGGGCGGTGGTGGTGCTGCAGCTTCGGGGAGCAACTCCGGCGCTCCCCGCAGCTCTCCCGCGAACTGCCCGCTCGCTCGCTCGTTGACCCGGGACGGGCTGAACAAATAGCCAATGTTTTCCCCCCAAAATAGGAGCGGGGCAGGAATCCTCCTCGCAGCGGGGCATGACGCCAGGGCTCACGAACCCTTTTGTTTGCAGCTGTAAAAGGACTTGCCGTGCAAACCGCTGGAAACTTCTCTTCCCCCTCCCTTAAAAGCATCCGGGGGGGGGGGGGGAATAAAGAAGCCAGCGACACTTCTGACCCGTCTGCACCCAAAATGTGGTCCCTAAATCTCCTCCCTCTCCCCCCCCCCCCCCCCCGAAGGCATCAACCCTAATCCTCCCCCCCCCCTTCTCCCGGTGCTGGATTTTGCTTTGAAATTAAAGCCCTGGCCGGACCCCTCTCAGTCCGGCCACATCTTCATCGCTCACCCTCTTCCTCCCGCAGCCGCAAAGCTCAGCCTAAACCCGCACCCGCTTTGCTGCGCGGCCCCGATTTGGTTTTTCTCACGTTTCCACGCCTAAAATTCGCCCAAACCCCCGCAAAAAAACCCACGGGACGGGGTGGGGGGATAAAAACCGCAACGTTGAAATCCTTTCCAAGGTGTCAGATTGCTCCCGAAGTCTCCAAATCTCAGCGTAGCCCCGACTTTGGGGCTCCAGCAAACGAAAATAAAGAGGCTTTCCTCCCCTCCGCCCCAAACCCGCCAATTCCCGAAGTTTTAGGCAGAAAAATAACGGGCAGAGCTGAGCGGGACCAGCTCGGAGCCCCTCGCAGCCCCTTCTTCAACCGCATTCCTCCAGCGCGGCAGTAATTCAATTATTTGCCTTTCATTTGCTTAGATGGGGGGGAAGAGCCTGGGAATAAAGTTGAAAATTAAATGTTTCTGCTCTCCCAGCACCGGGGGAAGATTAAACTAAAGAACCCGAGCCCGGAGTCCCTGCCTTCCCCGCCGCTCTAGGGTTACCTCGCCGGCAGAAAAATCTCTCACATCAAACACAGCATTTGTTTTCCCTCGTCCCCCCTCCCATCCCCCTCGAATTGGGGTAAGATTTGACACTTTCAGGCAAAAAAAAACCCCAAAACTTCACTTTCTCCTCCAGCACTTGCTGCCAGCTCCGGGCAGCTACTAAGTAAAGAGCTACCTTCTTTTTTTCCCCCCCATTTATTTTTATTTAAGCAATGCGGTGGCATGTGGCAGCAGCCCCTGATTTTGTTTCGCGGGGCGGGGGGGGGACAAGGGACTGTCACAGCCGGGGGAGGGAGGGGGGACACTCCTGCTGGAAAGCAATTTCACAAATCATTTTTCTGACAATTAAGGAGTGTGCAGGGGTGAAATGGCGATTTCACATGCAGATCTGGGGGCCGGGGGTGTTACCTGCACACCCAAGCAGAGAGTTGAGAAAGGGGGAACCCCATTTTTAATTTTTTTTTTTAACCCCCCCCCCTTTTTTTTTTTTTTTGCCCGCTGCTCTGCTTCATTACCCATGTTCACAAAAGAGAGACCCCTTCTTTTCTCTCCTGGGAGCAGCGAGCAATAGATTAAAACAAGCATCAATCAGGAAAGGAGCAAGTAACTGCTTAAAGGAACAGGGGCAGAATTCCTCCCCGCTTTCCCCTTTCCCTGCGCATCTCCATGGTTTCCTAAGGTATGTTTCTGGTTGATAAATGCCGTATATCGCTATTCCCTTTGGAGAAACGGCTTGTAAATCAGCACTGAAAGCCAACTCATAAGCAGAAGGGAATGGGGTTGGCTTTTTTTTTTTTTTTTTTTTTTTTTTTTAATTATTTTTTAGGAGCATCTCTCGCCCCCAGCATCCATCCCCTGCATCCTCCGGGAGAGGAAGGGGATTCTCAAGTGCGAGGTGTTAGACGTCTCCTTGGAGGGGTCTAACACCACCAGGCTGGGAGAAAAAAGGCTGTATATCCAATTCTTGACTCGAAAAAGATGCACACAGGTTAGCTAAGCTTGCCTAGAAAAATCACCGGGGCAGAAGCGCTGCACTGGAGGTGAGCAGCCCCAATCATCAATTATTATCAATTATAATTCTCATCAAAAGAAAGTCCTACTCTTTTTTTTTTTCGTGATGCCATCCCATTTCTAGAGTGATGTGGGTCTAGAAATGAGAAATCTCCTTAGAAGATAAGCCAGACGCGTCTCATCTGGTCAACTAAAACCTGAAGAATTTGATCACGATTTTATTTCCCTCCCCACCCCCAAGTAGGATGCAAAAAAAAAAAAAAAAAACCGCCCGGGGATGAATTATTTAATGAAAAGTTGCTACCTTCTGCAATTACAAGAAGATTACTAATGTGGGAAGGTTTTCCATTTGAGATCCCGGAGTAATAAGCATTATTTTTTTAAGCGATTATCCAATAAATCTCTCTTTAAAGGGCGATAAATCCACCTTGAAAACCGAGGATTTTAAAAAAAATATTTCTGAGGGACTTCCGCATTTTTTAGAATGACCATTGAAATGTCGTGAAAGGAAGAGTAACACATTCAGCCTGAAGTGTTTGTTTTTTCAGAAAACCCAGAAAGGAGAGAATAAAATATTTGCAGCAAAGGCAGGCTCAAGAAAAACGGGCTGCTTGATTAAAAAGGTGGCTGAGAGCTGGAAAAGCAGCTCCTGGTCCAGGACCAGGGAAGCCAAGTCTACGTGTCCTCGCCATCACCAAATAAATTTAATTTTTCTTATTTGCATTAAAGCCCAGAAGCTGCCAAACGAAGCAGATGGGATTTGGGCACAGACATTTGGTGCTTGATCCCACTCAAGCCTCTTGCAACATCCCCAACCCGCTGATGCAGAAGTGCCCTCCCAACGTCCCAGGAGACCCCAAGTGTCCCCGGGTATCAGAGGTCCTTGGGCAAAGCAGCCCCTCAAAGCGGGCTGGAGGCAAAAAACCCAAACTGCCTTTCTTGCTAAGATCTGCTCTTAGTTGCAGGTGGGTGAGAAGCAAAGACAGGGTAGGGAAGGGAAATTTAAGGTCTTTGCTTGGTTCTCCAGCTCCAGAGCATGGCTCTCAAGTTGCAAGGAGAACATCATGCTGGCGTCCAGTTCTCCTGCTTCCTGCTCTTTCTTGGGGGAACACAGCTCTGCTTATTTGCCAGAGCTGCTCTTACCTTCATTGCTAAAGAGGGGAAAGAAGTTCCATGCAGTCAGACCATGGGGTTTTTGAAACCCTAAAGCAGGGAGAAGACAGTTTCTACTTCCAGGACTATTTCTAAAGCAAGTTTGCACTTTTTTTTTTTTAATGCAGAGTGCTCCTGCACCGTCACCACAGACCCTACAGCTTTGCAAGGAACCAGGTTAGCCACGCTGTTAATTTGTGCATGTAACGAATTCATTTGGTCAACCCCCTCCCAGGAAAGGCAAGACCCAAGCCCAAGACTAAAACTCCTCCAGCTCTGCTCCCCGTCAAGATACCGAACAAAAGGCAGAGTGTCACAACACCACCGGGTCCTTGGATCTGTCTCTCCACTGGGTCAGGTTTAATTTGCCCAGAGTGCAGTATTAATAGGATGTAAGCTGCGCCCTTGAACAATTACCTTATCAAAGCATAACATCTATGGAATGAGCAAAGTATTTTCATTAAACAAATCAAAATAATAAGGCTGGCAATGGCCTTGTTCATTCTTTGAACCTATAAGTGGCTTTAGAGATATTCAACAGTACCGCACCAACTTCTATTCCGCTGGTAGTCCCTGCTTAGTTTTTCTAAAGAAGATTAACTACTCCTTGCTAAAAGGCTCAGTTCTACTTTTGTCAGGGTGCACAGACTAATTGGGTTTTCCCTGTATACAACGGGATTCCTGTACTCCCACTACCAGCCTCGCCTCCCATTTCATGTGGCTTTTCAAGATGGGGAGAATACTTTCCTCCGTGCATTTGATTTGTTCAGTGTTATGGATTAGAAATAACACACTAAAATACGAACCTGACCATGCTGGGAGAGCGATCACATTGAGATGCTGCTGGAGCAGAATGAGGGTACAGGCAAGAGGGGATTTTCCTAATTTGTACCTTCCTGGAATTTAGCAAATAATGTATTTGCAAGGGAACAGGCTGCTGGAGAAGGTGGCATGGGACACAGCTGGTCCCAGGGGAAAAACAGTGATGCTGAGCACCCAGAGGCCAACGTGCTTTAAGGAGACAGAGGACAGCCTGAGAGCAAAGGGGATGGTGACTTTAGGGTGCTTTTCTTTTCGGGACGCTCAGCTCCAGGCATGCTAAAGATGGATTTACAAGAGAGAGAGGAGCACCTGCCCTCAAATAATTCAAGCTGCCTCCACACTGGATATAGATCCAAATCCCTTGTTATCTGGCTCATAACTCACCTGTTCCCAGATTAGTCCCACTCCAGCACTTGGGGCCAGAACATTTCTCACCCCCATAAAGACATCACTCTTCCTTCCTTACACTGAGGGGGTAAGGAAAGTACACCCAGATGCCTGTACGTAACAGCCCAGCTACTGTCCATGCTTCCACAGCTGCCTGAACTCTCTGGGAGCTGAAGCTACCACAGCTCCCATGCTTTATGTAGGCAAGGGGGACATCGAGCTTGAGGAAGCCCTTGGAGAGCCAAAGCCGAGCACAGGGCTCGTACCTCACGGCCTGGTCTGGCCCCGGGAGGCTGCCAGCACAGAGGAGACCATGGTGGCAGCAGCAAGAAGCAGCCCTGGAAGAAGTCAGGAGCACAGAGGGGAGAAAACACAAAGGGTTTGGTTTGGTCTTTCTTGAAGTGTAGGGAATCAGATGGAGCCAAGCTGCATATTTGTCTGGGTGAATTAAAAGCACAATCCTCTCTTCCCAGAGGGAGCAGTTGCTTCATATTTATACATTTAGTCTTACAGGTGTAAAATAGCTCCCCTTTATGCTTATATAATAATTTTTTCATTTGAATTTCAAGGCTTTATTCCCTTCTTTGGATTCAAGTCTCCTACCTGAGCCTGATGCTCCGTATTGCCATTAATTCCTTCATCACAGAAATGAATTCCATTTAATTCTCTACAGCAGTTGTTAAGGTAGATCAAAAAGTGCATTTGCAAAGGTTTCTTCCCCTTCTCCCTTATAGTTTCCAGCTCACCTGTGTCCTGAAAAGACTTGAATTTGAAGCCATAGCACTATACACCCCCAGTTCCTCTCATTGCAGAGGAGAGTGGGATGAACAGGAGAAGTCTTTTTCTCCCCTGACAGTTCACAGCTGGGGGATTTCAGCCTGACTGGGTTTATTAGGGTTAATTATTGATACCAGCTGCAGATACAGCTTACCTGTTCCACTAGGTGAGTTATAATTAGGCAAAGCCTGGCCCCAAGTGAGTTGGAAAGCTAAGATGAGCACAACCCAGGATTTCCAAGAGGAAAAAGGCAAGGAAATAGAAAGATTTAAGGAAAAACTTCACCAAACATATTTTTAGCAACACCAGACCCTATCTCAGAGGCACCATTTAAGCATAAGGTGACTGTAACCCTGCAGTACCCTGAAACCAGCACGTTTTTACAGCATACTGGGTGGAAACACAGCCAGAACAACTCAGTGAAGCCAACACATTGATAAAAATCAAGCAATAACAATAGTGTAAGACTCACACAGACCATATCAGCCTTCAGGAATAATTACATAATTTTATCAGGCTTGTTGCTGTAGCTCCAACATTACTCAAATTAGTTACTCAGAACCCCCTCATTTAAAGCAGCTTGGCATCTCAATGTAAAACCTGCTTCTTATTCCCGTCCCAGTTTAGGTCAGGCATTTCGCTTTAGCACTGTGTAAGCAGAGCGGCTTTGTTGGCAGCTATAACATTGCACAAGTGCATTGCTACAGCGATAAAAAAAGACAATAAGATAGCAAGAAACCCTCTTCAAATGCTTAATTACAGCATCGAGAATTAAAAAAGCCACAGCACATCTTCACAACTTAACTATAGCCAACTAACCTCAGGATTCTACATAGCAAAAGAACATCATAGCATTGTTGTGCTTAAATAGTTGATGGTATGGAGTAAAACACATACTAAGGGCTGGAAACTGGGATGCTGCCCAGGTGTAGGGAAGAGAATAGGAGGAGCCATGGATTTTTATAGTGCTGGAGCCCTCTTGAGCCCAGTGCATAGGAGGGGGCACAGCACACCTGGGCTGGATGAGTTCCACCTGGGATTGCCTGTGGAGTTGGTTGGGGAGATGCTGGGAGTTTGACTCAATTGCTTTGGGGCTTTGCAAAGAGTGCAAGTAGATGAACAAGGCTCTTGGGCAGCGCTTAATATAATTCTTAAACTTATTTTTAAGGCTACTAGAAAGCTTAGAACATGGTGTATGCAAAGCAGCAGAAGTGATCAAAGTGTGCAAGCTCTGGAAAGCTTCATTTTTTTTTTTCTGGGCTGGTTTCTACAGTGTCAAAGTGTGCCATTGTTTACGTTTTTTCTTTTAAAAGTTGGTGACTTTGTAATTTTGCTGTTTGTGTTCTTGATCTCTGAGCTCAAGACAGACCTTATATAACAAATCTGTTAAAGTAGTTTAAAAAGATTAGTATTTCTTTCAAAAGAAATGTATTTTGTGTTGTTGTTATGAATTTAATGTGGCTGAACTGGCTGTTTATTGCTGTGCCCTTCTAGGGGTGGCTGAGGTTAGTGGTGGGAGGGCAGCTCAGGTGAAGGAATAGACTGTAGTCAGTGACCTTGCAGTGAGTAAGGTAGTAGCAAGGAAAGTTAGAGCTCTACAGGCAGTTTCAGACAGGCTGGAAGGGCTTTTTCTGCCCTGAGCCCTGTGCTGGGGGAGAGAAGCTTGGGAGAGGGTATTCCTGAGCATCAGCAATGCGGATAAAGATGGGGATGCAGGAATAAACTGAGCTTCCTGGGAATATTTCTTATGCTAGTTATATATTTTTCATGTTCATCTAAAAATCACTGGGTGAGTAGTGTGAGTCAAAACCAAGCGGGTTTTAAACCAATGCAAGTTGTTGCTAACCATGATTTGTTTCTAAGGAGGCTGGTTTGCAAACCAGCAGGAGAGAGAGTCCTTCTTGTTGAGCGACTTGGCTTTATCCTTAAACTAGCTAGTTTAATTCTTCCTTTTGCTGTAGATTTCTTTATTTAACTTTGATGGGACCTTTTACTAAAGGCAGGGTATTATTTCTGTTATCTCCTTGCTGTCTTGTGCATGAGCTCTGTAGGGCAATGATGGTTTGCAGAGCCTCCCAGGGGCTGCGAAGAGTTGTAATTCTGCAGTTTCTCTGGTGCGATTTGCATGTGGCTATGCCTCTCTTCCTGATAAGCCAGTTTGAATTTTGGATGCTTCCAGTGCTGAGGAAGAGAGAAACAACAAGCACAGGGGAAGAAAAGGTTAAACGCTACCGAACAAACCTCCAATTCCCCTCTTTCATTCCCACCAGGTAGCTTCTAATTACTCCAAGAGGAAAAAGGTCAGGAGGTGGGAGGAGGCTGCCACAATAGGGAGGAAAATGTTTTATTAGCTACTAAGTGAAGGGGTCCCACCCCCTGCCCAGGAGTACCCCTGCACCCCGCTACTCTCTGCAGGTTTAAGACTCTCAGTAATGCTGAGCTGTTTCTTGTAGGTGATACCTTTGATGGCCAGGTACTTCTTTAAGTGGGGGGAAAAAAAGTCCCTCTATTGGTTGGTTCTATATAACTTTAATGCTAGGTAGTGATTTCCATATCAATTTAGATTAATGTAATGCCATTAGCTTGGGCAATATTGCACGGAGAAGAGCAGTTCTCTCCACTTTGGAGATCTTGGAGCTGCATTTGGTTGTATTAATGGTGTACATAGAGCTTGAAACCATGGCTCTATCTCCATCTCTGCCTGGAAACGCTTGGGATGAGGGATTATTTTCTTCTCATGCGGGCAGTAGCGGTATGTCCTGCTTCTGTAAGATACTTTCTCTCAGTGCTACTGTAAGATCTTGCTATATTTGAGATGAAGCTGTTTGCTTTTCTAATGTGAGACTCCGTAGTGTTTTGTCTTCCTTTTAAAATGTACTTTTCTAGCCATTTTTTCTCATCCCATGATAGTGATTACACCAATTCACAGTGAGACAAAACATTAAAGGGGGAAAAAAAAAATCCCAGTCTAAGAAATGCATAATTTTTTTGTCTGAAGGAGATAAGTCTTCAGAAACACAGAAAGAAATTTGCACGCGGCTCAGCCTCGTAGTGCTTAATCTCATGCAATAATCGCTGCTGCTTGGGTTGGCAGAAGAATAATTAAACAGATATTAAAATTGCAATCGGCTGTCACTGAAATCTAATAGGAACCCTGGGTGATCAACATCTGAACCGCTGTGTAGGGGAGAGAAGTCAAGGGGAGCTTTCTCTGGGTGGGTTCTCTCCATCCCTGGTGCAAGAACCTGGAGTTGGAGAGTGGTGGTGGGGTTTGCACTGGTGCAAGGTCTGCAGCTGTAGAGTCCATGGGAGCAACCGGTAGGACAAAACCTCTTAAACCATCTGAGGTCCATGTAGATCAGTGGTTTGCTTGTGTGTAGCCAAACACGGACGCAAGGTCTCTGATCTGTGTTGCGCTGCTGTACCACAGCGCATCGAAGATGCTCTTGACTTAGTTGAGTCTGCTGCTGAGATGTCAACTGTGTACAAAGTCCACAAGATCCTTTGCAGACTGGCTTTGAGTCTGAAAAAGTGTTTGAAAACAGCAAGAGAGGGAACGTTATATTTAACATTAAGGAAGCGAAGGATAGACTTCAGCTCAGAGGAGCCCCTTGGTGTGCAGCTCGTGGGGGCTTGTTTTAATTTGGTGCTGACTTTTAAACATAATTTCTTTTAGTTGAGACCAGCTCCAGGGCCTGAGATGAAAGACAATCTGGTCACTAATGTGCCATAAAGTTGGGGAAAAAAAATCCACTGAAAACCCCAGTAAATAAGGCAGAAGGGTATTTTTTTCCCCAAGAGTCAATTTTAATTTCCTGAATTTTCATTAGAAAGGAGGGGAGAGGTTTATTCTTTCCTCTTAATTCCTCTCCATAATCAATTGTTTTGCTTTACTGTTTGACATAGGTGACAAACTGTTGAAAGTAAGTAATTTGATTGTTTTTCTTTCAATATACTTAAGTATTTGAAGAGTGACCTCCTGTTTCTGGCACCATTACAGCCTATAGAGATGTCCATCCCTGCACTGGGAGAAGTAACACCGGGCACGGTAATACCTGACTTCTTGGACAGCAGTGGTGCAGGATCAGGTCCCCATAACACAAACATGGGAGGAGATTTTGATCTGAATTATTTTGGCCAAAATCCAAAGTAACCCGTTGACTTCAGTGCAGTTACTCTGGCTGGATGGATGCCCGGTGTAATGGAAGGCAGGGTTGAGGGCCCCCCTCCTAAAAGCAGATATTTAACATTCACAAGTTACTTCTCAGCATTAAGAAAAACAAATTAACAAGACTCCAAAAGGATTTCTTCTCCTGTAACAGTAAAATTGCTATTTCCCCCCCTCCCGTTTGTTCCTTAAAACTAAAATCTTTCTGTCTTCAAGCCACTCTTCTAGTTTTTTGGATTTTTTTTTTTTGAAGCTATTACCTGTATAATTTTTTAAGCCCACGGTTATATTAGCCTTGGATGATGCAGTATCTGTAAAAGAAGGGTCTTTGGCTCTAACACACTGGCTGCACTTGACTGTTTCCTATTGATAGGAGATAGAGCAGCATGGAAAATAGCCTGCGCAAGGCCAGGTAAAAGGAAGTTGGTAAGTCTGCTCAGCATATAAAACCACCCGTTCCTTTATCATAATCCATAGACCCACTTTCCTAACATCACCTCCACTCTTCCGGGGAGAGGTAGAGCTATCTTCCCAGGCTGGAGAGAGCTAGATAGTAGACGAGCCGCACACTTATCGCCCAGCGCAGCGGGCGTAATGGGAACCGAAAATTGCTCTAAAATAAAGTTGCTGGGGAATTAACTTCTAAAGGGTGGAAATCCTTGGAGGAAGGGGGGGTGGGATCTGTAGAGAATTAAAATTAGGCTTGTGCTTGGTCTTGCCCTCTTCCTGGGGAGCTGAAAGCCTCACGTTGGCCAAGTTGTGGGTTTTTCGGTTTGTTTTGTTTTTTTTTTCCCCCCCCTGAAGACTTAAATCTTTTGTGCAGTAGCTCTGATGGATCAGATGCATTCCTAATGAAGGTGAGAAAAGCGGTGTGATGCAAAGCTATATCCCAATGCTTTGGAGTGTGTCTTTGGGCTGACCTTGCTGGGCTGTGCCAACGCCGAAAGCACCCAGCACCTCACTGCGTTCGTCTTTGCTGTCCAGCAAGGCTGGCTGAGCTGAAACCATAGCGCAGCTTCAAGCTGAGCCTTCTGAAAGTGGGTCCCGGACTTTGGTGAAACCACCTAGACCTCGCATGGGCGCTGGAGACCTTTGCCAAGAGCCCTGCCTTCTCTCCATGCTGGCTCAGCAGAGCGTTGTGCCTCTGTCCCTGCTCAGTCAGCAGATGTGGATGCCTCCAGGGTGTCCTCTGACATTCACAGGGTTTAAGCTGGGTTTAGAGCAATTTTGCTGGAGCAGGGGAGGGAGCCCCGCTGGAGGTAGGTAGGTGTTTTGTGGCTGTGAGGCACGAAGGAAGGAGTGTTGCTGGGAGGAGGCGGTCGTGGAGGCACATCAGGGGCAGTCAGGATAGCCAGCTGCTCCCTGTAAATCTAGTTTTTTTTCCTCCCCAAGTTTTTAAGTCTAGAAAGCAGAGTTGCTTTGGTATCGGTTGGCCTGGCTCTATTGCAGTCAGAAGCTGACAGTCCAGCATTTCGTCTCCTTTTCTTCCCAAGACCAGGCTTGGAAATAAGTCTGCACCCTGAAGTGCAGTTTTAATTCGCCCTGCCTCCCTGGAAAGACACTTTCCTGAATGCAACAAGACCTATTGGGTCAAAGAACAATGGTTAGGGAAAAAAAAGAATAATTTGGAAGTGTATTTACCATATTGTAAACCCAAAGGGGTCTCTGGATAGAGGTGGTTTCAGCATGGGAGTCACTGTGATGCTCCTTTCCCCTACAATAGCAGTTGCCCAGCTCCATCAAAGCCAAAAGACATTGTTATAACCAATGCATTGAGAGCGAGATAGAAAATAAATTGCTAATAAAAACTCTAGGGGAGGCCCTGTGAATGGGAATGGAAATAGAGCCTGGCACATGTTTTTATTGACTTCAATGGCATTGCACCATGTTGTCCCCACACTTGCTTTTGGTGATAAATTACAGTGCATTTCTGACAGGGGTGGAATGATTAAGCTCAGATGTCTTATTAAGATCTCTCCTTTCCAAAATGTCATGTTGCCTTGATGTTTAAAGGTCTCTGTTGTGCAACAAACACGGCATTGTGGCGAGCAGCAGGCTTGCTGGTGCGGGCAGGCAGGACCCATGCGGTCCCGCTGGGAAGCGTGTGGAAGGGGAGGATTGGCAGCTCCCCTCTTGCAGCTGGGCTCTTGACTGCTGGGGTCCCAACCCCACCGATATCCCTGAGAAGAGGAATGGGATGAGCAATGTGGGGTCTGAGGTGAAATTTGCTGCTGTCTCCTGTGCCAACTCACCCACTGGTGCCTTCAAATATACCCCCTAAATGCTCAAAGCAGGTTTGCTGCCCCTCACTGTTTAATATGACCGGACACATCATCTCCAGCCTGATGTCCTTGCCCTGTCCCATATTGCTACCCGAGGGATGCGCGTACCTGGAGCTGCAGCTCATGCCGGACCAATGCATGGCCTGAGAGCTGTGCCCTCAGACACAACTCTCCATCGGGGGATGGAGGAGTGTTTGAAAGTCTCCTTGAGCCTCCTGCCCCTAAGGCCACCCCTTTGCAGAGCCTGGGACAGCTGTAGGCTGCCATGTTCTTGCTGCTGCTCATTGAGCAGTGAAGATGGCGCTCCAGTTTAAGTACCCCTGCGGCATTAAGAATATATTGGTGGCCTTTTAATGCTACAAGCTTAGCATGTGGTGAAGCATGTGGGCACATCAGGAGCTCGGCAGCAAAGTGTGTTCAAAAGAGCTGTGCAGAGAGCAGAGGAGGCTGGTGGCTTGGTTGCCCTCCTGGCCAAGGTGCCCTTGGCCCTGTTTGCCCACCTACAGGGAGGAGGGGGTTTGGGAGCCCTTGGGGAGAAGGTGGTTATCGCATGGAGGTCACTAGTGTGTCCCCTTCATCCTGCAGCAGTGACGAGCTGTGCTCAGCAGCAGAGCCTGTGCACCACCAGAGCTGCGGAGGGATGCTCGCCTTCCCTTCCTCAGAGGGAAGACCTTCGCTCAGCTCTGCCCGAAGTTTGCCAAACCTGCTTCCCCCATCTCTCACCTCTGCCGTCTTCGAGGGGGAGCAGAATCGGTGCGGAGCAGAGCATTGCATCCGCTGGTCCTCAAGGGCGCTGGTCCCCGGCATGGTGCCCGGCGCTCCATCAGCAGATGCCTGCTGCCACCCCGTGGCCTCGGCCGGGAAGTTTCGGGGAGCGATGCCCTCCTGCCTTCGTCCCCGCCATCCTCCTCCTCCTGGGCAGCTCCAGGCTGGACCTGGGTCAATCACGGACCATCCCTGGGACACAGAGGTCCGGGGATTGCTGGCTCTGTCTTCCCAGGTGCAGGGAGTCCATAGCAGTGAACAAGGAGATGTTTTGGGGAAATTGGATTTCACTGAGTGCTTGGAAGCTTTGGAGCAGGGTTGGTCTGTGTGAGTCGGGTTTAGAGCTGAACTGTTTGGGGGTCCCGTATCAACAACTCCTTGAAGGCTTATTCTTGCACTTTGGATCCAGGTGATTCCTTCAGTCTGGAAAACCTGAGGGGGGGAACCAGGGAGGAAAGAAACCTGATGCTTTCTATTTTTTTTTTTTTTTCCTAAAAGTGTAGGGTGATTTGGAGGCTTCATTGTCTCCTGAGAGGTTGAACTTTTCCTTCTGTCTTTGTCGTGTCTGTCTCCTCCACCTGCAGTCTTGGGGGCCTTTCCATGTATTTAATGGGATCTTTAGGCTGCCCCAGAAACAAGTTTAGCGGAGAGAGGATTTAGGCTGACTGCCTGTGGGACTGGGAAGCAACTGCTCTTCAGTTAGGCTACTGCAATAAGGATGTGTGAATAACCTGGTGACAAGGTTTTCTCCTCCCCCCAAAGATTTTGGGGGGTTGGTTTGAGTCTATTTCTGTTCTGTGGGTTTTTTTTGAGGGGGGTGTGTGTGTACTTGAGCACATGTTGCCTCTTAGTTTTGCTTTTAAAGCAGGTGCTCGTGCATTTTGCTGAATTAAATCTTGACTTAAATTTGACAGAAGGAAACCTCAATGCTTTTTCTGCTTCTCAGTTTGATGCAATGAACTAAACACAGTGGTACAGATTAGAGGGTGGGAGGGCCAGGACCTCCCCTGGTCCTGGTTCCTCTCCTGATGCATGCCAAAATCAGCTTTGAGGGGCTCTGTGTGGGTGCTGGGTGCCACGGCATCAGGTGGTCGCCCTTCTCTCCACCTCGGCTTGTAAATCAGGAGCTGAGAGTGCAGCAGGTCCGCAGACAAGCCGCGAGCTTGGCTCACGTGCCGTGGGAAGTCACTCATTTCCTGCCCTGGGCTCTCCGGGGAGAGAAGCTGCTCTTTGACAAGCTCCTTAATTAGCCAGAAAGTTGGGTCATAACCACTGCTGTGTCTCCCCTTGTCATGGTTAGACTCCAGGGTGTGTGAAAAATTGAACCAGTACAATGAGCGTTTAGAGGAGCTCATGTTAATTTTAGAGAATGAAAGGAGGAATTTTTTTTTTTTTCCCCCTGTTGATAATGATTTTTCAATACCCTCAAGGAAAGGAAGAGAAAGGGGTCTCTTTCGAAAAGGCTTTAAAAACGTGTCCCTCCGCAGCGCTGGTGGTTTGGGAGGGAGGCACTTGGCTCCTGGGCTGGTGCAACAGGCTCCTGCATGGGATGTCTGGGGCTGTCGGAGCTTGGGCTTTGCTTGCTCGGTGTCAGGGCAATGCAGTGGAGCCAAAAGCATTTTGTTTAACCCTTCTTTTTCCCTTGGTAGCCCAGAAGTGGTACTTTTAAATTGTGAGCAGTGGGCATGACACAGGATGGTTTGGGCAAGCTTTTGGCTTGGGGTCAAGGTGAGCAGCTTCCTGCAGACCGTGATGCTTGGTGAAGCGATTCCTATTTTGATCCCACAGGCTTTCCCCACCACCACCGCCACTGGCATTTTGTAAAGTACAAGGCATGCTTTCCTTGTGGCCAAGAGTTTGTTGGCAAACCTGAGGACTCATTGAAGTCCGTTCTGGTCTAGCACAGAGCAGTTAGGACTATAACAGGGTGGATTTCCAAGACAATCATCCAGTCTTGACCAGGGACTTGCTTTTTATCTTTTTCTTAAGCTGTCTTTTGCTGTGCTTGAATCTGAAGCTCCTTAAGACTGTAGAAGAAGCTTGAGGTCACTGAGCCCTTCATGGGATAGGGAGATGGCCCCTCTTGCACTTTGCAGTGTCCTTGGTACATCCCCTGGTCATTATCGCTGATGTCCTTAGGTGCTAAAACATGGTCCTGGTTGCTCAGACCCTTCCTGTGGTGCCTGATAGACTGGATGGGTTGACACCCGCGTGCAATGGAGACGGGCCGGGGCTGCTTTGCAGACCGCGGGATGCAGGATGCCACAAGGATTGCTCTGCGTTCTCTAATGTTGTCGTTACTGGAGTATCTAATTGCAGGATATGATCATAGGATCATAGAATGGTTTAGGTTGGAAGGGACCTTGAAGATCATCGAGTTCCAACCCCCCTGCCCTGGGCAGGGACACCTCCCACCAGCCCAGGTTGCCCAAGGCCACGTCCAGCCTGGCCTTGAACACCTCCAGGGACGGGGCTTCAACAACCTCTCTGGGCAACCTGTTCCAGTGCCTTACCACCCTTAAAGTGAAAAATGATGGTGAGAAAAGGTGTTTAAGCATGCTTTAAATACTCTCAGTTAACTTAGGTATGCGTGAAAGCCCTGAGAAGGGGGTGTCTTAGGGTCAGGGTTTAGTATTTTGTGTGTGAATGAGATCTGTCACTTTCCTCTGGTACCAGTTGCCTTGTGGAGCTGGAGGATGCTGGACTTGGTGCAATTAGCAATGTTGAAGCCTCAGATCCCTCCTCTCAGAGCGCAGAGCTCCTGGTTTTGATGGGCTACATGCCACTTAAATCCTCAGTCCTTTTGGCATCCTTGTCTGGGATCCCTGGACAGCATGTTGTGTGGCCTTGACTCTTCCCAGACCCTGTGTCTAGGTAACGAAGCCTTGATACGAAGACTTAACGAGCCACTACTGGGTGCTGAGTGTACTTGTGGCCTCTAGCAGGAGCTCCAAGCAGGGTTGGCGTGTGCATCAGTGTCTAACGTACTTGCACAGAAGGGAGATGAGGCTGGGAAAGACCTGCCAGAGGTGTCACCCTCTGCAAAGTGAAGAACTGAGTGTCGTGGGACCTGTTTTTCCAGCTTAGCTGCATTACTGTTAGCACAGACAGCTGTGGGAAGGGTTGAAGTGCTGCAGGTTGGTTGTAACCCTGCGCTGTTACTGGATGATTTGGAAAAACAGACCCATTCTTTCTCAGGGCCTTTATAGCCACAGAAGGAGGCAAAGCACGATGCATGACCAAGCTTTTATTCCTCTTACCCCCAAACCCCTTCTTAAACTATCTTAGCCAAGTTATTTTTGGAGTTTGTACCTCTTTTAGCTGCTATAATGTTCAAAGCTTGTTTATACAACAAGAGCAATTAAAATAATGGTAAGAGTTGTGCCCAGTTTTTCTGTCAAAGGAGTGGGAGTCCAGAAAAATCTATATTCATTCAAAAAATACTGATTACACGGAGGGTTTCAGACACAGTGAACACAGCCCTGCAGTGTTTCAAAGCTGAAAGCCTGTGCCAAGCTGCTGAAGGTGAATGAGCCAGGTAGAGTGAGGCTGTCTCATCGCATTTCGCAGTTATTGGCTTACCCTGCCCTGGGCATTCTGCCATCCCTCTCTGCATCACCCAGCTCATGTTCCTTCCGTCTCCAGAGCTGTCGAGCTACTGCGAGCACGTCCCGCCTGCCCTTGCGTCTCTCTGGGTCAGATTCGGGTCAAGGTTAGGTTTGAACTTTCCAGATTTGTGGTTGACCTCCACCAGCTAACAGGATTGCTTAAAGCAAAGTCCACATACCAAGAGGTGAAATGTTGCTGGTTTCTCTTTGCTTTTGGAATTTTATATGAGTGGGAGTAGCTGGGATGGAGTGTGCTGGAGAGCATCACTTCTCTGGCATAGCAGAGCTCTTCAGTGCTGCAATGAAGGCACCAACATGCAGGAGTCATCAAAACTGATGGCGAGAAGGTACTTACACTAAGACACTGATTTTTAGCTTTTTTTTTTTTTTTTTTTAAAGCAAGTGCAAAATAAGGCACATAGCAAAGCGAGGAAGCAGCTTTGGTGTGGTGTAGAGCACTTAAGATCAATATAGATATATCAGCTATGGCTGAGAGCTGAGGGTGTCTCCAGAAAGTCTGGGTTGGTTAGAGGAGGTGCAGGTTCATTGCTCCAACCTCTTCTGGAGTCAATGGGTTCCCCAATGCCACTGTTAATGCAGCAAACATCAGACCCAGAAGGTCTTATGTAGACAACTGGTCTTCGTTAACCTTCCTTAATGGGGTTGGAGCAGGAGGAATGCTGCCTTGTGATGGGGTTCTTCTCTCTTCCTTCGTATGGAGACACCTAAAAACACTAAAAATGGGTGGGAAGTCCATGCTGGTGCTGTGAAAGCAAGTCATACCTACATCTTCATCATGCAGGTTCTGGGTACGGTCACCTGGCTTCAGGAGGCTTCTGTGCATGAAAAGGCAGATGAAGTGCCCCTTAAGGCTTTCCATTTTTTTTAAGAAGGTGATTATAGTACATAGGAAAAGGGAATTCAGCTCATCTGGGTAGATCTTTTCCTGTATTAAGGTATAGGGAAAAAAAATGAATTAAAAGGGTGAAATTTTTTGCCTAATCTCCCAGTGGCAACGGAGGAAACATCTCATTGTGGGTAAGCGTTAGGAATGGAAACAGACTAAGTGTCCATTTACCACATGCACTGTGGATGAAAAGCCCTAATCTGGGCATTTCTCTTCTCTGAAGGCTGTTCCACGCGAGAGCACTCTGCTCAGGGGGGTAGTTTGGGAAGAGAAATGTAAGGAATAGTAATGAAATGGGACTGGCTTCCAAGGGCAAAGCTCCTCTCAAATGATATCTGTATGTGCATCTCTTCTCCTGCCTGGTCTTGCTAGAAACCTCGCTTCAGAGCTGGCGCTGTGCATTCAAATGATGACTTTGTCTTTTCAAATCCTGTTATGAAATGTCCTGAACAGTGGAGAGATGTCAAAGGCTGAAGTTTCACCCCATACCCCTTCCCCAGACTGACTTCAAACACTTCTCCATGATGGTCACAAGATGATAATTGATTTAAACCCTTCATTCCCACTTGACCTCTTAATGAAAGTCAAATCATGAGTCCCCACAACATGCTTGCAGACCAATGCCACCGGACCCACAAGTGCTGTAGCACAGGAAACCTGGCTTGTGCTCATTGCTTTCTAAAAGGCCAAATTTCAGCAACTTTGATGCAGTTGAGATGTTTGATCTAGCGTGTTCAGGAGCTGTGTCCTTCAGTGTCTTTCTGTTGCTTTTTAGATGGGTTGCCCTGTGTGCAGTGAAGAAATTGCATATGTGTTGGGGGAAAAGCTCCTCAAAGCTTGTAGCAAGCCACCTGTGTGGATGTACAGGTAAGGAAGGAGTAAATGAGGGTGGACGTGCAAGGGGGTGGGTGGTGGTGGCTCTGATGTAAAAGCTGGGATGGAGGAAGGGCAGCTTCTCCACCAGGAGAAGCAGAGCACCAAGATGAGTCAAAGAGTGAGCGCTTTGAGCTAAGACTTAAGTGACTGGGAGAGAGCCAGCTTCCTTGGGGCAGGGGCTGAGGGAAGCTGGTGGATGAGCTCCATTTCAGTGGGTCAGGAGATGCCTTGCTGGTGTGTTATCTCCACTGCTTGCCATCAACCAACTGCCTTGGGGGTTAGATGTTGCTGGAGATGCAGAACTTGTCGCCTTGGGCAGCTCCATGAAAGAACGCGCATCAAGGTGCTGCTGCTTTTGGAGGAGACCTGAAGAGTCCTGTGTCTGCGTACCAGGTGGCTCCAAATCACTGCAACGCACAAAGCCCTGATATGCTCTGATCTGCCGCAATGCTTGGCATCATCAAAGCACCAGGCAGGCGCTGGGAAGCTGGCTACCTCCTGAGCTGGGCTTTTGTAGAGGGTGGGTGCTTTGTGAGCTTCTCATTGCCTGTGCTGTTGGGGAAAAACATCTGCAAGGACTTTATCAGCTGGGCTGGGAAATGTCCATCTTGTGTTGCTCCTGCTGCTTGTTGCATCCTGCTTGTAGCATCTCTGCAGGATGGAGTGGGGGGAAACACGGTGCTCCTGGGGCAGCTGCATTTCTGCTGTGGGGCAGGGAGGTTCCCATCTGCAGCTCAAATCCTGCAGGGGAACCAGAAAAGTGCTTTGTGGTCCTTCTGAATAACTGGAAGTGTATTTATAGCCAGCCCCAGGATGTTTACTGCTAATGAGATGCACACAAGGCTTCAATCATATGAGTCAGTGTTGGCATTCTTTGCTCATCTGATCCGTGTTTGTTGCTGTTGGTGGCATGCAAGGGCTTAAACAAGGGGAAAAACCCTCTGGGCTGCATCTTTGGTGGAGCTGGTGGTCTAAATAGACAGAATAAAATGCCTTGGGGGGTGTAATGGAGGTGCACAAGAGGGAAAGACTTGTGCCAGGTTGCAGAGGATGGGACTGGGTGCAGGATGGATGCATGGGGGGCGCTGTGTTCATCATCTCTCCTCCTTGCTGTCAGAAATGTGTGGAGGTAGCAAAGTGCAGCGTGGGGGTCTCCGAGGATGTGTCGCTGGGAGGTTCATGTGGATTCGGTTAGGGGCGTGAAATAGCGATGCTGGTAAAAGTGCTCCTGTGCCATTTATCTCTGTCTGGATGGAGGGGTGTGGGAGATGGGTGAAGCCAGCTGACAGCCCTGCTTGGTAGCTGTAATACGGGAGTGAATAATGACAAGTGAAATCCCACCTAACATACAGCCCTGTTCTCCTCCAGCTCCCCACACGCATTTCTCCACTCAATCCTGTCCTCTGCTTAGCACCTGCGACACCTCCAGCCCTGGAAAGAGGGGCTGGGGGTGTTTGTCAGCTGCTGTGAGAAATGCCCTTCATTCCTACTCAGAGCTCCTGTTCCCGGGCAGAGTCATTTGTTTCTCCAACAGAGGATTTTTTGGTAGGTCTCCTGTGCCAAGATTATGTCAAAAGGGAGGTAGGGGAGCAGGCGAATTTGGAAGACAGATGTCTCACCTGCTATGTCATGTTAGTGTCAAGGCACAGAGATCAGTGTGAATGGATATTAAGCTGGGAAACACAAGGAGGGGGGAGAAAAATAAGGTGCAGACATAAAGAAAAGGCGCTTTCACACTGTCTGCTTGTTTGATGCAGAAGGCTTGGAGAGGCTCTGCAGCGGCTTACAAACACTGCATGCTGGGCTGCTGTCTGGGTCTTCATTTATTGTGATTTAGTATGATAAGGGTCACTTGAAGGCAGGAAGCAGCATCGCTGCTTGAGGATGGGTGTCTTCTGCCAAGCATGAGTGGTCTGGCAAGGTGATGAGCTTCTGGTGAGCAATATCCTTTGTGTTCATCCAGCCTGGCCAGGAGGAGTGAAGGTCAGGGCTGGCCGAACACGAGAAACTGAGCTAAGTAGGGACACTTGCACTGAAAGTGAGAGGTGGCGAGGGCTGGTGGGTGGGTGGATGTACCTCTGCCTCATAAGAAGGAGCATCCTCCACCTGCAGTCCCACAGCATGTATCTGAGTGGGTTTATTCACATGTCCCTCGTGTTCTGAGGCAGACTAACAACGTGTTGCCTCTCTCTAATCCCTAGCAGGCAACCAGGGGATGTGCATTTGTGCTCTGAGTAACATCTTTGGCTGTTGGGTATGGAGGTGGGCAGAGGTTTGGGATATCCTATTTTTAGGGGGTACAGATGGCACAGGGGGCTCTTAGGTTGAGAAAACCAAACCCTCAACAAGAAATACTCAAATTCCCTTTGGGTTTAACAGTGACCATTCTTTAACTGCTACCTGTGCCTTACGCAAGGAAAGGACAAAAACCTTCATTTCCCTCTTGCTATTCCTGTCCTTTGTGTTCGGCTTTGCTTGGTTCCTGCTGGACAGTTTGTGAAGCCTTGGTGCTCTCCTTCAAGGGCTCTGGGCAGATGGAGCATGTCTAAACCTACATAAACACCACCTGCAGGATCCAGAGAGCAGCTGTCTCCTTCTGTCAGCAGAAGCACCTCTTGAACAGCTCCAACAAGCAGAGTAAATCATCAAACGTCTGCCAAGTGGACTGAAATCGGGTTAAAAGGCAAGATACAGGCTTAAGGGTAGGTGGTGGCAGGGATCCTGTGGTAGGCACTGCTTCTAACCATGTGCTTTGGAGGTGATGAGGCATAGGGAGGAAGATGTTTTGAGCTAAGAAGGTAAGCTTTGGAGAAGCCCAGGGCAGGGCTGAGCAGAGAGTCTGGGTCCTGGGTCTCTGACTCTTCCGAAGTGCAGGGCTGCTTGACTTGGCGTCTTTTGTGGAGCTCTTGTACAACTGATCCCCAGTGAAACAGGCTCTAGCCCAAATTATTTTCATCAGAGTCTTGTGCATGCTGTGTGGAGCAGCCTCCACTGACATGGAAGGGAAGGCTTATGTCCTGTCCTGGGAGACTCTGAGGCTCAGTTTGGGGAATCAAGCTTGAACAACTTTGAGGTACTGCAGTGAGAACATCAAACACCAGTTCAAAACGTCTTGGGTAGAAAACCAGCTGGAGCTGGGCTAGGACAGTCAAACGAGTTGAGACTAGCTGGTGTACAAAGGTCACATTTGTGGCTTTTTTCTCTCTCTGATCTGTTGCTGGACCACAAAAACTTCTGAGAAGTTCGCCCCTAATCAGCATGCTGCCTGTTGAACGAACAGCCGTTGAGTCCACGTGTTTCCACCGACTCGTGTTGCGCAGCCTCTGGCTAAGGGATGTGGGAGACAAACATCTATCAAGTGAAACAGTTTCTATTTCAGCCTTGGAGGTAGCTGTGATCCGCTCCAAGTCATGGCCAGGGATGCTTGGCAAGCACACGGCCACTGAAATGAAGAAGTCTGTCATGGTTAAGCATTGTGGGTGCTATGTTGCCGCTTGAAATGTCATTGAGTCTGGAGGAGTTGACAGCAGAAGCTGTCAACAAGGTGCCTTCAGACTGAGCGTAAGTTTACTTCGTATCCATGAACACTAATGATGTGAAGAGCAGAAGCTGTAGCCATATTCCTGTCTGGTCTGTGGTCGCACTCTGGAAAGAAGCTAATTTATCTGTGTGTTAGAAGTTATATACGTAAATGAGAACAACTCGAGTCATTGTTTGGCTCTAATTTCTTTAAGCCATGATTCAGTAACTAAGTACACATCCTTAGTTCTAAGCAGCGCTATTTGTGAGCTTATTTGCAGGACTGGGGCAGAAAACCTGTCTAAAACCTGCTGCAGTGATGTCGCAGCACTGATTCGTGCTCGGGCGCTCACTAGCTAGGGACAAACACAAGACTGATACTGAAAGCCTGAGGTGTAGCCGTTTATATTCAGGTAGGCTTATCAATGCCACAAGACCTGCTCTTTGCATAAATTCTTGTTTCTGTGTGAGTGCTTCAGTAGCCAGAGATTCTGAAGAGAGTCTTGTGTTGCTGCTTATCCTGTGGGACAGACTTGCACGGGCCAGTTGGTGATAAAAGCTTCGTGCCAGTGACCGGATATAGATCACGCATGTCATGAGGGGACGCCATGTGATGAGGAGAAATGGCTCCATAGGAAAAGGTTGTCCCCCTTGTTACTCAAGGCTATAAAAAGTTGCCCTGACCCAGGTTTTTCCTTGCGTGTAGCCTCAGGTCTGGTGTCTGGCCTGGATAAATGGAGCTTGCATGTGCATAAGGGTAAGGAAGAGGAATAATTAGCGATCTGAAGATATTTATAATGACTTTGCTCTTCATCTCCTCTCCCTGCAGCCATGCATGTGACCCAGCCTCTGCACTGGATAGACTTGTTATTGTAGTGCCTTGGTCATGGTGGATGCTGCTGACACATGATAGAAAGATGTCAGGGAGACCATCAAAGCTGGCTTTTCACAGGGAGCCCTTGTCTGCATGGAGTCCTTTGGGCTGACATGAAATGAACTGGGGACAGCAGGGGGGAAGCCTTAAATGAACAAGATAAATTAGAAAGCCTTCCGGTTATTAGATAAAATAGTGCAGTAGAAGAAAAAACCACAAACACAGGGGCCTTTGCTAGATGATGAGGTGGGTTATTAGCCTGGCACGTGCACGGGGCTGCACGTGATGGGGTGTGGAGGGACAGCAGAAGCTGTGCCTTGCAAGTACTTGGGGCATAAGCAGATAGGTGAAGCCCCTCTGCCCATGAGGTTTTAGGCAAAGCCCTTCCCTTGGAGAGAAAACGCTGGGCATGGACGGCTGGGTTAAACCCCTAAAATTCAAACATACCTCTAAGTATGGCCTCATGTGGCTCCAGGAGACCTCATTTTATTTTTTAGGACCATGTTTTCCAGATGGGTGCTGGAATCTCTGCTTTTCCTTCCTGCACTGGGCAGCTCTGCATATTTTTCTCTGCAGCTCAGCAGCAGTCAGTAATGTCTGCCTCAAGTCCACCCAAATAAACAGAAAGACTTATTTCTATCACGTCCCAGCACATCGCAGCTTTCTGGCCTATTTCTGACCCCTTCCCCAGGGCCAGATCTCTTTGCTGTGCATTGCTTAAGTTTCATATCCAGGCAATAAAATAATTTTCCCCTTAAAAAAAGAAAAAGGCAAAAATGGGGAGAAAGGTGTCTTTGTATCTCCCGTTCAGTTGGAGAGCATGAGATGCCCCCACCTCCTGGATACCTGCGTGAGGCTTTTTATCGCAGCGCGCTGTTACACATACAGCTGGTGGAGATCAGCGGTTGCAGGGATGATAAGAAACTGAAGTCTCAGGGGCTGTAAATTATAGCTGTGCTTGCAAACTTGCTGGCTGGTGAGGCGGCATACTCGAATATGTGAACTGGAACCAGGCAGATTTATGCCACAGACGGAGGGTGCCAGATTTGCTCGGTTTTGCTCCTGTGCCACTGAGGCATGCCTAGCCGCAGGAGAACAGCTATTCAACAACTCCCTGGCCTTTAAATTTCCAAGGTCAGCCATGTGGCGCCACCCTTGCTTGAATCTTGCTTTCACTTGGGTGCTTAGTGATAAATGTCAAGCGAAGGAGCTGCCAGCTGTGCATATGGGCAGGAAGGCTTTGTCCAGCTCAGGAAAATCCTTCCTGAAGGTGCTCAAGATATAGGGTGTAGTCATCCTTGTATGGGAGACCCTTTCCTTTGGTTAGGAGCAGAGTTGCATTGCTTTATAGGGAAAAGTGTAGGGAAAAGCTATCTATTCACACAGGCATTTGAATCCTGTTTTCTTTTTTTTCTTTTTTTTTTTTTTTTTTTAATGAGTGCCCTGCTGCTGTAGCTCCTGTGTAAGCACTGGGTACCTCTGCTTGGAGGAAGACCTCAGTAAAGAAAGCAGAAGTCTAACACAGGCACTAGATGGATCACTCGAGAAGAGCTAGCTGGATAAGATGCGCTCCAAACAAGTTATTCCTTACAGGCAGGAGCGGTGAGGCAACGCAGCTGCCGGTTTCCGTATGCGTGAAACTCTCTAACCTTTGGAATATGTAGCTTAGTTAAATATAATACTGCTAGCATCACTTTCCCAGTCTGTAACATGCTTTTTCATCTCTTCAAACAATCTTGCATTAAAGGCACACCAGGAGGCACGCATCCTCCCTGGGGGAGGCTGGGAAGTTCTCAGAGCTATCTCAGATACCAGCGTTAGAAGCCTATAAATAGATGCTTGGGCTCCTTCTGAAATGTACCATGGACATAAATGATGCTGGACCGTATCCGACAGTGATTCTCCTGATCTGTCCCATCGCTGATGGGGGGTTGCAGTCAATGCTACAGTAGAAGCTGCTGGTCCCAGGACCTTATGGATGTCAAGTCAGGTCTCCATAATCCTCAGGAAAAGTTTGCCTCTTAAAAGCTTTGGGTTGATAATAAAGATTGATGTTGGCTGAAGATCTACTGCGGAGGGGTTTTAGAGGTCTGGGTGTCTAGATCTGGCACTGGAGTTGCTCATCTGACAGTTAGGCGTCTGGTAGCCAAATGGTAGGTGGGACATCGGAGAGGACTATTTTAACAAGATGAGGTGACACTCTTGATATATCCTGTACGTTGATCTCAGAGCAAAGAAATAGCACAACAGTCGTCTGACCACCTACCCTTGAATAACCCGCAGTACTCTTTGACCTAAAGGAGGGGATGTGGATTTCTTTGCTTCCGAAAACATCGACTTGGCTCCCACAGCTTGTGTTCAGCCAGCTCAGTGCAAATGGGACACATCCCACACGAGGCAGGTGTGTCCTTAGGAAAAGTCAACAGCGCTGTCTGCTGTCCTGCTAAAGCTCTTGTGTTGCAAACAGCTCAGGACTAAAGAAAGAAGCTACGGTATTTGGCTCTGCTGCTCTCTTCCCCATCTGTGTGCCCTCGTCTTCTAGGAAATGCAACTGGACCTAAAACTTGTCCCTAGGCTTGGTTTAAAAATCACTTCATTGCAGTGTTGAGAAGAGCTATTGCCTTCCTCAGGGTTTCTTCTGAAATTAGGAGCGAAGTCTGCGTAGACACTTAAGGAAGTGCAAAAGGGGCTTAGAGGAGCATCTCTTCTCCCTCCTGGTCCTCTTTCGACGACAGTCCCTGTTCCTCCTGGCTTGCTGGAGCAGACCAAGATGCTCTTTCCACCAGTGCATCCTAGCTGGGGTCAAGATGTCTGTGTAGCCTTGGCTAAGGGGTGATCTTGTCTGTAGCAGCTTATCTGAGGTCTCTTCTCTAGGCTGCCCTGGAGAGTCTTCTGCTTCTCTTCCCTAGTGACCCCCTCTGCACTGGGCACTACAAGCACAGAGAAATGTCACAAAAGATCATGTACCTGCCCCGACCTGCTGCTCTGCCAGAGCCTGCTTCAAGGCTTGATTTCCACTGGAGCTCCCCATCAAGCCAGGAAAGAAGATCCAGCATGACCACTGCTTTCAAGATGACCAATAACTTGATATTTTGGTCAATTCCTAGCCCTGGCGGTTAAAAAGAGAAAGGGTGTGGGGAGACATGGCCTTTAGAAATTTCCAGACAAGAGTGGCTGGAGGCTTTTCCCTGTCTTGCTTCCCCAGTATGTTGTGTGATTTCCCTCCCCGCAACTATTCCATGTCCTCTCGTGTTGCACAGAGATGCCCTTTGATTCTCATCTGGCTGTCCCTTATCAATTTGCTAAGCTGCATTTTATTCTAAGCTTCCAGTTCCTTGTATTTTAACTTTTAGTGCTTGTTTTCCTTTTAGAGAACATCTGCTACAAAGTTGTGTTTATTCTTCCCTCTCATGACAGCTTTGGAAGATGAGTATAAGGGGTTAACTGTTTTCTGGCTGCTTAAAAATGAAAATACATAGAGAAATTAGCAGTAAGGTACATCGCACCGAGGAGGAGGAGTATTCCTGCATGCTCACTTAACAGCAGCAAGTATTATCTTGTTCCTAAACATGGTTTTGAGTGGGTTGATAGGAAGAATATGTCACTGAGTAAGCACTGAGCCTTGTCAAATAGTGATTTCCAATACAAGCTACATGATGGCAGACTAAGGCAAGCTATTGCCTGTGAAAAAGCTTATTAGTATGCCGTGAAGTGCTCTTTCTGACAACTTCTAGGCTGAACCGGGCTCTTGAGAGGGAGGAAATCGCATAATGCACTGTGCATGGGGTCTCCTGGTCCTCTAAATCAGTCTTGCCCTGCTAGAGCCAAGGGTCAGATCATAAATCGGCCAAAATCCACTGAAGTTATAGTTTTTTTGGGTTTGTTTTTTTTTTTTTTTTTTTTTTACAGCTGTACTCTGCCCTTTCCTTTGTATGTGGGATGAATAGCATTAAGAAATGAGTGTCCTCCATCGCAGAGTGGAAGAGGGAGTAAAGGTGGTGGTGTGACCCAGGGTTTGGGAGCTGTGGTGGGACACAAAAATTACTGTGTGGCTTAAAAGATTTTTGGCAATATAGCTTTATGGCCCAACATGAACCTCAAGGGTGTCCTTCTGTACCTTCAAGTTTTTCCTGTGGAAACATGCAATCCTTTACGGCGGCAGTAATAAAACTTAGAAAAAACACTGACTATAGTAAGATTGAAAGAAAACTTCTGAAGGACCCAAGCTGCAAAAAAAGTAGGAAAAACTACAGGTAGAAGAGCAAAAAATTGCCACGTATCCTCTGGTCTCGTGTTGCTTAAAAATGGAAATAGTGGGAGGGGGGGGAGAAATCCCCTTTTTAGTGTTTGCACTCAAGCGAGGAGCCACTAGATGGCAAGAATACCCCGCCAGCAGTTGGCAGCTGGGCTGCACTGTGGTGGTGAATTTTGGGAAGATCCTGAGCCCCATTTGATGTGAGAGTGTCTCTTCCCCTCCAGCATCTTCTCTGAGTGCATCCAGCACATTGATGTGACATTTCGCTCAGTGTTGTTGCATTTTTGGTGTCTCTAACACGCGTGGGAGGTCCGAGGCAGTGTTTTTACCCCTCTGCTTGATCAAATACTTACCTGGGCAGGGAGAAATCTTCATCTGATGCTGCGCTTTGTCACAGCCACTGACAAAAAAGCTCTTTGGATGAAGATGCTGAGATCCTGCAGGCTTGTTGTCAGTGCTGCAGCAGGTAGAAGCTGCAGTGATGGACAAATGGTCCATCACTTGGTCAGTGGTCACAGAAAACTTTAAAACCTCTTTTCATGCTTACTCTTGGGGCTACCTGATTATTTCTCCTTTCCTCCTTTCACTATTGTTTCTGTCTTAGGGAAGATCCTCCATTTAAATCACAAATGCCACACTGCTAATGAATCTGGTCCTGATAAATGCTACAGGAGCATCTGGGGAAAGATGCAGGTCAAGCTCTGCTTTAGGATCCTGACCCATCTGCAGGAGAGCTCCTGACTGAGCTGGGCTGGCTTTATCCAGTCATATGCCCTGTTTATGAAGTCTAATTACCCCGAGGGAGGAAAAGAGCATCAGCCCAGGTCTTCCAGCCTTGTCTGCTGGTTCCAAAATCTCCATGGCAGAGTGCTTCAGCCCAGGGCTGAGCGGTACAAAAGTACCTGTGGTTTGGTTAAAAGACACTTTGATCTTGGTAGTTTTTTATCTAGGACCTGTGTTACTCTGGGGACAGGATCTCAAGCATGTGGTAAACCACAGCCGGTATCTGCTTCCCTCTGGAAGGGGGACTTGTGGCTTCATTTTTCCCTGATGCCCCTTGCAAGAAGGTGCTCTGTAGCCTGCCCTGAGGGCATGTCCCACGCTGGCTCCCGCTCCTGCACTTCCCGATGTCCCCGGGGAGACACAGGGATGCTCAGAGTTCGCTCTTCCTTTTCAGGACCAGTGAGAGTAATTGAATTTTCAGGCATCTCCTCTTCAAGGCACATTCATTTTTCACTGAGGGCAAGCACTGATGTGTGGAAGGGGATGATGTGGGTTTATGTGTTTATAAACTACTGAAGACATCTCCGATCAGCGCTGCGTGCTTTTTATTTGCCATAAATTCCCGCTACTGCAACACTTTATTGCACCATAAGCAGATAGGTGGCTGCCCCTTTTACAACCCTTAAAACACCACGTTTCTCACCGGCTCTTGGTCTTTGTCCTTTTACGCACCTCCGAGGAATGGAAACGGAGGTGCTCACTTAAAGCGACTTTGGCCAAGTGCTAATAAATGGCAACTGAGAGTCACCTTTGAGGGTTTAGACTTGAATTGGGGGTGTGTGGAGAAGGCAATGGGCTGCTCTACATGGAGGTGACAAATATCTGCATTGCTGAACTGCTTTGCCATCCTTCGTGTTGGCTGCAGGGGATGAGGGCATTGTGGAACTCACGGGGCACCAGGGCTGGGAGGATGGAAGCAAAGCAGCTATGTTTTGGGGGGCTCCAGGGCTGACAGCGGGTTGTGGTACCTATGGGGAGCAAACTGGAGGTTTGACCTTCCCTGTGCCATGAGCAAGAGGTCTGCCCTTGACTGTCACTTGTCCATCAGGGGCTCTGCTTAGCTGCTGGGCATCCAGCTGATGCTAAATTACCTCTGCAAGCAGCAGCTCACTGGTGAGTGCAGAAAGGCTGCAGGTATGGATTTAGACTTCTTCTGCAACTGATCTCTGAAGTCCGGTACTCGCTTTTAATGATTTCTCTGGCAGCCGCTGTTAGAGCTCTCGTTCGAGAGCCTGCTTCTCTCAGTGCTGCGCTCGGGAGTTCATTATCTCACTCAAGGGCAATGACTGAGACGAGGGAGTCAGCGGTGGGGGGCCTTGTGAGATGGAAACTGTGTGTGCTTGTTAACTTCTACATCCTCATAGCAACCATCTGCTTCACACTGTAGAGGCCATGGTGCCCCCCAAATTGATGCTCATCCAGGACTGCCCAGGGCCTGGTGGTGGTTTCTGCAGGACACGGTCCATGGCTGTTATCAGTGGGCGCTGTTCTCCTGTTCTTCTTTTTATTCTTGCTTTGGGAAGGGGGAGCTAGAATACCTGGTGAACATCTCACCTGCCCCGTGTTTTGGTGGGCGAAGGGCTCTGTAGCCATCCCTGGGACGCAGCCAGCAAGCTGGGAGCATGGAGACTGAGCAGTGCATGGGTGCCTTGGCCTGAAGGCAGCCCCTGGATGCTCTTTAGAGAGAGGAGAACCACTTTTGGGATCGTGTTGGGACTCCTTCTCTGGTTTCTAATAGTGGGAAGGAAGGAGAGGTGGCTGCTTGTGCAGGCTGCAGCCCAGGAGGGGTCAGCACAGCCCAAGGATTGGGAGGGGAGCAGGCAGGGGATGCCCGGGCAAGGGAACGGGGAGAGGGCGACCACAGATGGTGCTCTGCACCACCATCACTCAGTGCATCCCTGGTACCAACCTCAGCACTGGGGCAGCCTTGGGGACCACGTCGGTGCCTTGGGTGTACCTGTTAGCATGGTTAAGATAAGCACTATCAGCTTTCCCTGGGGACCTCCCGTGTGCGTTTGGCCCCACAATGAAATAATTCACGATGGGCAAAGATGGTGATTAATAGCAGAGGGGGTGTGGGGTAGGTTGGTGATAGGGATGCTCGGCTGCTGGCTGATATTACTGTCAAACTACCTGGTGTATGGGTTTCAAAATGCCGCTGCCTTCTAGCATCGTGGCTGTGGCACCAGTGCCATTAATTACTAATTACTGGGGAGTCCTCAGCTGCCCTAGATCTCTTCTTGTGGTGCTGCCTGCCCCAGACAGCGCTTCCCTCTGCCAAGCTCCAGCAAGGCTTCAGGATGCAAATCCCCATCCCCGAAGCATCCAGCAGCCGGAGAGGGCTGGGAGGGAGATGTCTCCCATCTGTCCGCACCCTCCTCTGTCCTTCCATGGGCTGGAGGGGTTGAGCACAAAGGTGGCTCTTTTTTTCCCCTCTCCTGCAGGAATGGGATGTGGCAGTGCTGAGTTCAGGGCCTGAACAGATGGCTTAGACCATGCCAGACCTTCGCACGGGCACTGGCTGGCGAGGGCAGGGGAGTGACACAAACCAGTTGCTAGTTAGTAATTAAGCGGCGAACCGTGCTGAAAGCAGGAGGCTGCGGCAGATGATGGGGATGGGGTGGGGGGGGTGGGGTTGGACAAACGGATGGTGCCTCTGGGGAAGATGCAGATCAGGTGTTTGCAGCCTCCGCTGATAAACCAGACCTGGGTTTTGCTGCTCCCCATGCTCCTCCTGTCCTTGCTGGGCGTTTGCTCAAGCAGCCAATTTTTAGGAGCTCAGTCTGGGCCCCTTGCATGGGGCTTGAGCACAGGAGCTGGGGGCTGGTTTGGAGCAAGCACCCTCCTGCTGTGGCATCCGTCCTTGCTCCAGGATTGTGTGTGAGGGTTGTCAGCAGCACAGAAGGAGTTTTCCTTCTTTTTGGCGAAGTGAAACCCTGAAGGCCACATCTCAGAATAGGAAATGAGTAAGTATCTCCAGATTTGGCCCTTCAGATGGGGGTATGGCCATTGCACGCTGCCTTAGTGGTGGAGGAAAGTGTCAGAGGCATTTTTGCCCATGTGCAGACTCCCCTGCGGAGGTCTTTTGGCACCTGGGTAGATCTCTGAGAGATACGTGTTAGCCTGTCAGGGTGGAGATGGAAACTTCTGTCTTCCTCGCATCCTGGTGTGATGCATTTGGAAATATCGCACCCGTCCATTTTTCCCCTCCGATTCCAGCAAAGAATTTTTCCCCTCCGATTCATTTGCAAAGAAGGATAACGACCACTCCGAGGATGGTTCTTCCTGGTTTGGGTACTCAGGGATGGAGCCAGCAATGGAGGAGAGGGGGTTGTAGCAGTGACCGGGTACCCCAACACACCCTGAGCATCCACTCAGACCTTTTTGATGAGCGGTGGGGATGCAGAGCCGCATCCTTCCCCTGCAAAACTTTTCAGGCTAACCTGGAGCCAGCTCAGCTTTTCTTCCGCTCCTCGGGTTTCGGTTCTGCTGACCTTCCCCGAGAGGCAACTTTGCACCTTCCCTGCAGCACAGCAAGGAAAAACAAAGCGGAAGGGTTGGTGCAGAGAAAGCAAAATGAAAAAAAGGCTGTAAAGCAGAAGTGACTGGAGTGCTGAGGTGGCTCTGAGCACGTCTTGCTGCCAGTTAAGGGGCAGAAGTGCCTAATGCATTTGGACAGGGCTGGTGATGCTCGTGCTGCTGGTGGCTGTGGGGGCCCCCTCCTACAGCTCTGCCCCAGCCAAAATTTACTTCTCTGAGTCCAGCATTAACTTTACCAGGGAGCCCAGGCAGTTCCCGGTGTTCCCAGCTTTCGGAAGTCTTAGCTGCCCCCGCAACCCAGCAGGCGAGGGGTTAGGGAGCAGCCCGTGAGCCCCCAAAGGATTAGATGAGGTTTCCAGGTCCCATTTACTGCGCCAAGTCAGGGACTCCCCGTCTTTTGGGGTTCCTGAGATGCAAAGCCTCGTACCCATTGCTCTCCTGCGTCTCAGTGTCTGTTTCTGGCCTTTTTGCCTTGGGATTCTGTGGCCAGAGTTTGACCAGGCTTTCTTTGGGGTAGTAGCAGACCACAAAAGTGCCAAGTTCATTTTTTTTCCCCTGTCGCCTGTAGTTGCTTTATTCTGGAGCCACAAAAACCAAGGATCTCTCCGCAGCTGATGCATTTGCACAGTCAGTTAATCCAGTCAGTGCTGGAGGTCTGCGGTAACAGCCTAGAGTGACATATTTAAGCTAAAAAAACAGTGACTTCGGGGCTCTGCTCTCCTGATCCCGATCCGGGCTTGCCTCCCCACCCGACTGCTAAATCACAGCGAGGTACTGTGACTTCCTGGGGATGCTGGAAGCAAACGGGGCCCGTTGCTCTCTGCCATCCACCTGGCTCACCCCGCATCATCCCGCATCTCATCTCCCTGCATATGCTCGCCCCAAATCTTGGCCCAAAATTCATGTTTATGGAAGCAGCTGCTGGCTGCAGGCTTCTCCCTGCCTGTCCTGGCGGGGAATTGCCCGTCTGCTGCCGTGCTTTACCCGTCCAAATAACCCTTGCAAGCAGCTGGACGCTGCAATGCATCATTTTTTTTTAGCTCGCTGACCCCTTTTCCGAGCTGGATGCTCTGGGAAGAAGGTGGGGAAAGTGGAAAACTTCCCCTGCTCCATAGTGGAAGTGGAGGGTTGGTGGCTCAAAGGACTCGGGATGGCTGCAAACATTTCAGCTTGCGGGGAGCTGGGCTGTTAGGCGGCTCTTTCCACGTTTCTCCTGTTTATTATCTTTAAAGCCAATGTTCTGGAGAGCTATGTTTCTTGCCTGATGCGGATTAAGGTATTTGCGGCACCCGGTGATGATAGACTGGCTTAAACAGCCCGGTGCCCTTGCGTTGCTGATGGAAACATCAAGGCAGACAGGCCCCTGCTAATGAGCCACCCTGCCCTAACGAGCTCATGTTTACAGGCTGGGGAAAGGAAAAAGTCAGAAACTACAGCCATGCATCATGAAGACATGATTCTCTTTTATTAAGGGCTGGTTTTATTGCGGGTGCGTTTCCCAGCCATCCCGACCTGCTATTTCAGCCCTCGTCTATCATCCCAAACGAGGAAGGGAGGGGGGGGAAAAAAAAAAAGAAAACAATTAGCTGGAAACGAAATACTTGTGATGGCTGCATTTTAATTACAAATAAAAAGCTCTCCAAACAGGCCTATCATGCAGAAATAAAAAATTTCGGATGCTTGGCTTGGTGCAGATGCTTTTCTTTGTGCAAATGGCTGTTATGGCTTCATTTCTGTTTATTTGGTTGCACAGAAAAGGGGGGAGAGCAGCTGCATAGCAACCCGGGAGCTCTCCTCGCAGCACATCTGGTGCCGGTGTGGCTGTATCCTCCCCTCGACTGGATGTCGGGCTGGGGGGCTCTGGGGGTGCAAATTGAGGGGGTCAAAGCTGATGTGGGGAGTGGGAGCTTGGGCATCCAATTGCCCAGGTGCATCTCCCTTGCTGCTGGAGACAAGCCCCTGGCAGGGCTGCGGGATTCATCCTGCACAGGCGAGGAGGGTAGTAATGAAAATTAAACAGGGTGAGTAGCTGGGTACCGGAGAGATGCTGCCTTGTTGGTAAAAGTGCATCCTTCTGGCAGTAGGTACCAAAAGTGGGTACAACAGGCAGAGTGCTCCCCCGGGGCTGGTGCTTGTATCCATAGGGCATCATTTTCCCAAGGCAGAGCACAGAAGGGTGCCCTTTCCAATCCGGGCAAGCCTGGAATTTGGAGCCCATGAAAAATTATTACAACCCACAGCAGCACGGAGTCAAACCCCCTCAAATTTAACAGGAATCTGGTTTGTAGATGGAGCTGGCAGCGCCGATTTGGTGTTTCGGGTGTCCGGGACACTCTCCATGTGTGTTACTTGCCTATGTCTGTGGAAGTATTTTTAATGAGGAGGTGTCAATTAGGGGGTTTGTAGTGCTGGTGCGATGTTGCCAGGCTGGAGGGGAGTGAAGTGTGAGTGTCGCGTGTGATCGCTGCTGGGGATGCCGGCGTCTCGCATCCGTGTCCACGTGGAACAGCGCAAGGAGGGACGGCGGGACAGGGTACCCCAATAGCAGGGATGGAGGTGGCTGCATCACCCGAAGCATCCTCCATCCTCAGTGGTGGATGGTTGGGGTGGGATCCATGTATGGTAAATCCTCCGGGATGGTCCGCATCCAAGCGGAGCGGCTGGAAAGGCCGGGCCAGAGGCTTTGCAGCTGCGAATTGATAGCACATACTGGGGCTCGCAGAAAATTTCAGCCTCAAATGAAATGTGATTAATTCACTGCAAATTCACCCGACGGAACATCAGGAGGGTTTCCCTTTAACCTCGCTGACTTCTTGGGTTTCACGTTGATTTGCTGGCAGGGAATTGGAAAAGAGAAAAAAGGGAGAATACTTCTTTTTTTATTTTACCTGCTTGATGCAAAATTGGACCCGTGGTGAGAAGGATATGGATCTTTTAGGACTGTTTGTTCCCCTTGGGAGTGAAAACAGTGCTGCTTTGTGACGGAAATGATATTTTGGTAAAGTTTCTTCTTTTTTAGGAGGGGAAAAAAAGGAAAAGAGGCTTTATTGTCACCAAACCAAGTGCAAACCTGTTTTCAGCCTGAGGTTTTTAATTCTCCCTGTGAATATTTTGATTGTTTCTCTACCACATGCTGTAAAAAAGCCACTTCGCCGTCATTTCATCCTGCTCTGAGAGAGGGAGGTGTAAACCTGGATGCCTCCCACTGAAACCGAGGGGGGGGGGGTGGCATGAAACCGACGTAAACCTTTTTATTGAAGGTTTAAACAAAAAAAAAACCCCAACAAACAACCAAAAACCAGCAGCAGAGTTGGGAAGCCTCAGCCATGAGCAAAATGACGGATCGAATTTGCGTGTCACTGAGATTCAGTGAACTGCTATTGTGTTGATTTTTCTAAAGATCCGCAGCCATCAGAGAAATGCAACATAATTGCTGCCCTGTTTATCGACGGCGGGCACTGAAAATCCATCGCCGCAGCAGATTAACCCCCTCGCCACCAAAATGTGGCCGAGCTGACACGTTCTTTCCTCCACCTCCGATGGCTTTTAGCTCTCAAACCGCACCGGGATGTTATTGCCCGCAGCATCCAGTCACTCAGCTCCTTCCTGATACGGAAGGTATCTCTATTGATTTATAATTATAATAATTTTCTCTTTTTTTTTTTGGCTTTCCAGCTGCTTTCTTAGCAGCTGTCAGGTATTGATAGGTATTGCAATAAATACAATGTCCCCGCCACATCCTCCAACATCTTCTTCCTCCCCCCAGGAGAGGAAGAGGAGAAGAGCTCCCTAAGCGCATGCTGTTGGGAAGGGAAACCCAGGACCTGGCTGAGCTGCTGCAGGCTTGGGTTTTCCATGGGATGGCTGGGATGGAGCCAGTGTCCCCCCCCTCCCGGGACCCTTCCCGGAGCCTCGCTGGCTCTTGGCACGGGCCCTAAGCCCTTTATCAGCCGTGGCCAGTCTGAGCGCCTTCGAGCTCGGCTGCATCGCCAGCTGATGCCAAGGCTGGCGTCTCGCCTCCTGCCCACAGATAAGGCAGGGGAGTGGGATGGAGGGGGTGAAAAATCCTCCTGTGCCCAGAGCTGAGGGTTTTAGGTAGCAGGTAGGTGGAGGTGGCATGAAAAGGTCCATGCTGGGCATGCAAAATGCCCGCAGGAGCTGGAGGAGTTGGAGGTGATGGAGCTAAGGGTTTTTTCTGTGGGGCGTGATCCCTGGGCTATGACCTGGGTCTGAGCAGCAGCTAGAACCACATGACTGGGAGCTTTTCTGCTGCAAGCATCACATTCACCTCGTGTAGCTTGCCAGCAAATTTTCTTGCACCATATTTGTGCTGTGAGCTGTATAGAGGGGCTGCCAGTGCCGCTTAGAGGGAGGGTTTCTTGCTGCCAGTGCCTCCTAACCAGTAATGACATCTTTAAAATCCCTCGCTGAAACTAAGCTGGACTATACCTGGCACGTGTGGCAATGGCAGCTGCATCAGGGATCTGCTTGGGGTGTCTGGTGGGGTTGGTGGCTCTGGACCAGCCATGAAGGTGGAGGATGCAGCTCACTGCAGGCACGTGAGTCCCTGAGACCTCTCTGGTTTTATGTTTGAGCTGCTTCTTTTTCCTGGAGCTGGTGCTGGGCACAGCCCTGGGCAGCCCCAATGACATTTGCAAGCAAAGTGTGGTGGGGAAGGGACCGCAGCATCCCTGCACCGTTAACCGGGGATGGCAGCATTAACCAGGGACCGCAGCATTCCCGCAGCACTAACCAAGCTGCCTTTTCTGAGCTGTTTTGGAGGGAGACAACCCCTCGCTCAGACTTCTCTTGGTCACCCCATCCCTGCATGGCTGATATGCTTCGCTGCTCCCATCTGCCCTGGACCGCTCGCAGGATGGATGATCCTCGTGCTTGGCTCTGATGGGCAATAGTGGAAGAGGCTGGATGGTCTTCCTGGCCACCCGTGTGCGAGGGGGAGTCTGTTTCATCTCCTCTTAGCCTGGCGAGGATGTTTCTGGCATGATGCGGTCTTTCGGTTAGAGACGTCATAAATTAAGCAGAGATTTAGTGAATCAACAACAACAACAGGCTGGGAGGATTCTGAGATCCTGAACTGGAGGGACCTGAGGGACAGGCTTCATCTTGGCTTGAGATGGGACAATTGGTTGGGAGATCCCTTGGCCACAGAGCAATTAAGCATCCTGTACGGCTGCAATGCCTGCTGTCTCCCTGGGGTCGGATCCAGGATGACCTGTGTCCTCCTGTCCCTCATCCTTGATGGGGCTTGGTGAGGTGCCTTGTTCCCCCGTGATGAGTTAAGGGGCTTTCAGGGGGTGAGGGATGCTCTCACGGGCAGGGTTTGGGTGATGCCCGTGCAGCGATCCACGAGAGATGCATTGCCACTTGTTCCCCAAGCAGGGGCTGCAAGCTGGGACTGAACTAAATACGAAATTGAAACACCTGGGGAACGCAGGCAGGCGGACCTGGCCCCGGCACAAACACTGTGCCTCCTCGCCAGGCCGCTTGTTTCGGGGCAAAAAGGCGATTTCTGCCAAAAACCGAGCCTGGCATTCAGGAGGTTCGAACTGAGCAAATGGCGTTGATACGAAGCAACTTGAGCATCACTCAAAATCTTTCCTTTCAGAAAACAGTGACGAACTAAAAGGTTATTTGCCCTGATGGGAACTGAGGTATTTTTGGGGCAATGGCCTGGCATTGTCCCCAAACCAAACCCTCACCCTCTCTTGGTGCCCAGGGTGTGTTGTAGCAGAGCAGTGAACCAAAATAGCTGGTATCATGATAAATCAGGTTTTATTTAGCTAGATGGTGGCTTCTTGAGAGATAGCATCTCCCTAGATTGCCTCGGGGCAAGGGGTTTCACCTCAGGCTTGGCGCCTCTAAGGGACCTGGGGATATTTTCAATAAGGCAGCTGAGAAGATCCCAGCCGCTGCTTTTCTCCTTGAAATCACTGCCCAGGGCCTTGTGGTTTTGGTTGAAAACCAGCTGAAAAACATAAACACCCCTGTTCCCCTTCTGCAGCTTGAGGAGTTTTCCCTTCTCCCCCTCTTTGGCTCTTCTGTAAATAAAAATGGGCTTTATTGATTTTATTTCAGTAAAAGAAAAATAATTTGCCTTTGGCCTGAGCTCGCAGGACGCTAAACTCCATCTAGGAGTGTGGTTTTGGGTTTTTTTTTCCCTCTTTTATAGTGTTTCTGATCTGTGTTTATGATGCCAGCGCTGACACATCCTAAACTACAGCGTGGCTATAACCTCCGGAAAAACTCCCGGCGGGATTGAAATAGTGGCTGGCAAATGTTCCTTCCTTGCTGGAGCTTGTGAATCAAAAACCATCAACGGCTTAAGCAAAGGCTTGTGCCGGGGAGGGAGAACTTATGCCAGAGTCGATGCATATTTTATCACCGTGCTTATTCACTCGCAGCCCTTCTCCCTTCGAACGCTGTGCGGGTTTTAATTAAATAGTCATTGGTGAGGCTGTTATTCTAGCTTGGAAGGCCTCCAAATGGCCGTGTTTTTTCCCCAAAATGATCACAAGGGGATGTGCTCCCATCCCCCCTGTCCTCGCCAAGATTCGTCTTCCGCAAATACCGCTAATTACGTTTGTCTGGCCGGCCGCCGGCTCTCCGATAGCATCTTTCATTAGCACTGACCTCTCCGCGCTCGCAAGGAGCTGGCTGACGTTCCCGGAGTGGTGCTTTGTGGATCTCGCCAAGAACCGTCCCTTTGGCACCGGGCAAGCAGGTCTGGGTCTTGCAAGCGATGGTGTCATGTGGAGCCCTGGCTCGTTAGTGTCTGCTTTCAAATGAGGTTACGAAGCTTGGGTGCAGCTCCCTGTCTATGCAACCCAAAGCCGAGAAAGGCTGAGGTTGGTGCCTCCAGGATCTGCTCTACCACAGAGGTTGCCAGTGGCCGCGTGTGGGTGGTCAGCTTGGATTGGGTGCAGGAGGGGTGAAGAAATGAGTGGGAGAGGACAGGGCATCGCTTCTTGGCTTTAAACACCTCATGGAGGCTCTCCTGATGGCAACGCAACCCATAGCAGCATAGATGTTGCTGTAGGCAACTCTCCATGGGGTCTAGGAGAAAGCACGGCCAGGAGCTGAGAGGTCCCACCTCCTGTATCAGCACCTAGAGATGCTGCGATGGGTCTTTCCCTTCCCTTGGCTTTAAATTCCCACCCAGCTCCTCAACCACCATCACGACTTTGCTCCTGCTTGTCAGGAACGAGATACTTAATTTGTCAGTTCGCTACGCTTAATATTTCTTTCATGTATCGCGTCGGTTTTAAATGCAAAACATGTCTGGATAAGCTCACTTTTTTGCTTTTTGGGGTTTTTTTTCCACCCTGCTGCAGTCGACACATTGAAGGTAGCTGTGTTTAACTAATAAAAAAGATTTTAAAATGCTGGTTTTGCACTTCTTTAATTGACTTCCAATTTCCATTCACATGCAGCCTGGCACATCGCAAAGGAAAAAAGAGTGCCGAGCAAATAAGAAATGCGTCACTCGCTGGTTTTTTACCATAATCAAAAATGTAAAAATTAAGAATCTGAATCAATGTACATTAAACTACGTAATTGCCTAAATAAATGTGGCGGGGGTAGATAATGGGTCTTCCTGATTAGAAGAAAATATCAAATTTAGTGCAAAGGTTATAGTTGGTTGCAAAGTAGCGCAGTTTAGCAGTTGCACCCTTCTTTTGGGGGACAAACCAAGCAGGAGGACTCAGAGGGTGGCGGTGGGTCCAGGCCCTGGTGGAAGGATGAAGGAGCTGAGAGCATCTTTGACGGAATTATAGGGATGGAAGAATTGGTAGTGGATGGTGGAAACTGGATTTCCCAACTCTCACCAGCCCCGTGGTGGTTGTGTTTTCTCTTCCAGCACCCGGTCCTGGTGGCCCCCACCTGGTGATGTCGCTTGCAACGACTGATCTTGCAGCAAGGGAAGAGGCTCCCAAGAGCAGGACCCTCCAGGTAAACCCTTAGCCCAGAAGGGTTTATTGCAGCCTTTTGATATTTATCATTACTTGAACTTGCTCGAGGTGGTTTGTTAGCTCCATGGGGCACGCTGCGGAGTTTTACTAGGATGCCCCATGTGCCTCCCACCCCTTTTCCCTCTAAATTGTGGCTGCTCTGCCAACCCGATCAGCAAAAATAAATAATAACCCGATGTTGCAAGTGGCACTGAAACTGCTCAATGGTCTTATGGTCATCCCGAGAACTGCAAGCCCACAGTTTGAAGCCGCTGCCCGTCGGTAGAGACACAGAGGTGGGTGTCTGGAAGTGTTGGAAATGAATGGTTGGGATCCGGCAGTGGTGGCAGGAGTCGGCTGTTGCCACCGCCCCTTCTAGCCCTCCAAAGGCTCCTCCCCTGCGCTGGTATTTGGGAGCAAAAAAAAAAAAAAATCATCCAGGTCTAAGTGTCGGTTTGCATTTGTCCTTTCCCCTTCACTTTCTCTTAACCTCAGCCAAAAGTCATTTTGCCATCAACCACAGGATCGCCGCATGCTTTTTGCTCCAAACCTGGTTGTCCTTCCCTGCAGAACAAGCAGTGCTCCGGCACGGGATGTCCCCAAGGCTTTTAATCTCCAAAATGCCTCCCCAGGCGAATTGTGTTAATATTGGAGAGTGCAGGAGCGGGGGGAGAGCTGCCCGCCCGCGGTCGTTGCTATTCATCGCTCACCGTCACGCTGGGGAATGAGGAAAAGCTGCTGGGTTTTGACGTTGCAGCCTGGCAGCAAGGAGTTAACGGAAAGGTGAAATATTAAGTGGAAGCAAAGAGGCACCCTGAGAAGGGCAGGATCCCAGGAAAGCTTTTCTGTGGATGAAAGGAAAGGGTGCCACCTGGAAGGGCTCCAGCTGCCCGGCTCCCACCCAGCCTGTGCGTCCTCTGCTCCCCGGCGCCCAGCCTGCCGTGGCAGGGGTGCCGAAGGGCAAGAAACTGGGATGATGATGGGGACAAAAAACTTTTGCAGGTTGCAAAGGGGGTGGGCTGCTCCGGTGAAGCAGCAGGTATCTGGGGTTTGCTGGGGGAGAAGTAGAAATGTGTTGGAGCATGCATGAACCCATCTTGTTGAACTTGCTGCTCTGAGCCCCGGCTATGGAGTTAGCTAAATAACAAGGGTTTAAATAATAACGATGATGATGATAAGGAGTTTTTTTGACTCGTAGGGTTTATCACCCCAAGCATCCCAGCACAGAGATGCTGGTGATGCACAGTGATGCACACCCTGGTCCTTCTGAGGTAGGAAGAGGTGGTCCCGGGGGTGGTGAAAGAGATGGACCATGGTAGCTTTTAGCATGAGGAGAGGATGCATCACCCACCCTCCATCAGCAGAAGCAACGTGCTACAGCTAATGAGTAAACCTCAATTAATGTAGCCTCTCAAGGTGTCCTAACACGGGTGGATGACACTGACCTTCGTAGGAAGCCCTTGAAGGCAGAAACGAGAGGTCTCCAGGCAGTAACTGAGAGAAATAATACATACTTTTGTGAGCACTTTAAGAGAACATTAACCTAAGCTCTCCTAAACCACCTGAGCAGCAAGGTGTAAATAGTGATACCATGGGCTGCTCCAGCACCATCTCTTATCTCCAAGTGCTTCAAGTGCATCCGTGACTTCGTGCTCATGACCTGCTGCCACCAAGGAGGCAGGTACGGGAGGGTTTTGTCTGTCTGGGAGCTGTTTTTGTCCGTCTGGGGCTGACAGATGACGGATGACAAGCCATTTGAGGGGAAGAAAATGCAATTACCCAAAGTAGGTTCTTGGCAGGACACAGAGACGGCAGAGTGAGGTTGGTGAAACCCAGGGAAAAGGGGATGAAAGACCGGCTGCTCACATCCAGGGCCCTGGTTTGCTTTTGGTTGCCTCCTCAGAGATGTTGTTTGTGCAGTAATTAGCGATGTAAAACATGCATCGGCCTCTTTGTTCCCATTAGGCTTGGCTACGGCTTGAAATGATGCACAACAGTAGCCCGTGGTTAATTTTACCAAATGTTCACTTTAATTTCATTTAAGACCAGCTGTCTATAAATCTATAGCGTCTATTTACCTCAGGTGCATATAAATATATATATATAACCCCGAGGAGAAGGAAACAGATAACAAGGCACTGGTAGGAACAGTGCACTCTCTGGCCCCCACCCTCCAGCCCCAGGGTGACGTGTACGGTCAAGCCTGAAGGTTCAATGTTGGCTTAATGCCGATGGAGCTGACCTTTGGGTCATACCTCCTTAGGTATCAAACCTGCCTGCTGTGTTCCTCCACCCTAAAATCCCCCGTGTGTTGCGTGTCCAGGTCAATATTAAACACCCGGTGTGTAAAGCAGCTACTTATTGGGCAGCGCACAGGTGGGAGCCTGCAGCAAGCTGTGGTTTATCTGCATCCGAGCAAGCACACCTATGTTTAAATACCTCTAAGCAAACAAGTCCACCCAGCTCCTGCTTTGCTCTTCCTTGTGTCTTCAAGGCTGGGTTTACCGGCAGTATCCAAGGGCAGTTTGTCTCCTTTCTTAGTTACGGGGACTGGGAGGATGCCTGCTTAATGGTAGGTACGGGTAACGTTGCCCTGGTAGTGTTGGTCCCATGCTATGTCGTCTAGTATGGGCTGGTGGCTTCTTCTACCAGCTTTCACCATCATGTCACATCTGAGACACCACCACTGCTGCGTGAGACCCTAGCATGGGTCCCTCAAACCTGTGTTTGTGGTGTCCCTCCCTCCGGCAGAACCAGGATGGCCGGGAGAAGGCTGCCACGGGGCGATGGGAAGGGCTGCAGCACTTTGGTCCCAAAGCGTGGTGAGATATGGTCAGCCAGGAAACGTATGTGGAAGTGCCGGCTGATGCAGTGGACCAGACTGCCCACCACGGCACACTGGAAGCCAGAGAGGTCAGGCATGGCATAGGTGGCACACTTATACCATAGCTTGGCCTTGGCGCTGCAGCGGTAGACATCAATGCCTGTGCTGCGGTGAAGATCAAAGCGGTAGATAAAGCCATTGGTGCTCACCATCTCGGTCGTCCTGTCCTTGCCACCACCAGCCGGGCTGACCATCCAGCTGTCTGAGCGGGCGGCATAACGCAGCAGCACGTAGCGCAAGGTGCCGCCCGTCACGTAGATCTCCCCGTCGCACACTGTGGCCGTGTGGGCCACAGCGAAGGTGTCATGGGGCAGGGGTGCAGTGAAGGTCCAGCGGTTCTGCCGGGGGTCGTAGCGCTCCACTGTGTAGAGGCACTCACCGCCGATGGCGTAGAGATGGCCGTCCAAGGCTACGAGCTTGCAGTGTGGCCGTGCTTGGTTCAGGGGACAGATCTCCTTCCAGATGTTGGTCAGGGGGTCATAGCAGAAGACACGGTTGGAGGGTCTCTGTGTCCGGCCTGTGCCCTCACAGCCGGCCACCACAAAGAGGTAGTTGAACATGCTGCACATGGCACACCCCCGGGAGACCACCTCCGGTGGCACGTGGCAGAGGTGATGCCAGCAGTCCCTTCCGTCATCGTAGTAGCAGAGGCGGCTGGTGTGGAAGCTGGGCTCCTGCACGCTGATGTCCGCCACGGCCACGCACATCTTCCCCTTCATCCTCCGCCGCAGGATGAGCTCCCGCTCGCCGGCATTGAGGCGGCCGTAGATGGAGGGTGTCCTCAGCACCTGCAGATAGTTGTCGCTCATCAGCTTGTAGGCAGCCTCCTGGAGGTCACCAAGCTTCTGTGCCTTGGCTGTGCAGAGGACCTCGTAGCAGTTCCCCAGGTCCAGGTGGGCGGGTGGTGGCATTTGTAAGCGGTCAGCACTGGCTGCCAGCCCTGGCTGGGGGCTTGCAGGTGGTGTGCTGGCTGGCATCATGACCCCAAAACCCTCCATGGGCAGCTGGAGGTGAGGGCTGTCAGCGATCTGGAGGATGCTGTCCTTTCGGCCAGGAGATGGTGGCTCAGGGGAGATCTCCAAGCTCTGTGTAGGTGGTAGAACTATGGAGGAGGAGGTGGTGGGATCAAGCATTCCCAAAGTTGGGTCCAGCCCCTGGGTTGCAAAGCTCTGCAGCTCTTCATTGACCCGCTCTGAGCTGCGGCACTGGGATGTTTCCGGGGGGATGTAGGGGAGAGACCTCTTCTTCAACACCGACTGGGAAATGGACTGGATGTAGTAGTCGTAGACTTTGCCTTTGAGGCCAGGGACTGGCTGCCTGGCCCCGTCCTTCACCTGCCGCTCGGCGATGTAGTTCTCCTCCACCTGGATCTTTGCGACGGAGGAGAAAGAGTAGGAGGCATCCGACTCTGCGTTGCTTGCTGTCATGGTTAGACCCAGGTCCGAGATGACGCTGAGGGTCTGGATCGTCCCCCTGCACCCCTCGGCCTCCTGGCTCATGCCTCTGCCGGCCAAATCCTGCTTTGTGCTTTGTGCGCATCCGTCATCTGCCGTCTGGGCATTAGCAATCCTGGGGGAAAGCCCAGCGCCCTCCTCCCGGCGGCTGCTCAGTGTTTCGGCTGCATCCCAAAGGTCATAAGAGCTCAGCTTGCTTCCTGGCTCACTTCCTGGCTCACTTCCCCTCTTGTTTCGTGGCTTGCTTGCCAGCTTACATCCTGGCTCGCTTCCGAGCTCACTTCCCGGCTTGTTTCCTAGCTCACTTCCTGGCTCACTTCCCAGACCGCTTCCCAGCTCGATTCCTGGTTCGGTTCCTGGCTTGCTTCCCAACTTACTTCCCAGCTTGCTTCCCAGCTCACTTCCTCTCCCGGCCATCCCCGCTCTCTCGCAAATCAGCCCCGGACCTGAAACCATCTCCTCTCCTTCCTCCTCCTCCCCCCTTGGCAGAGTTCGATCCCCCCGGTCAGGTGTGCACCGTGTCCCGGAGACGCTCACTTGACCGCTCGCTTGTCCATCCCCACCATCCCTCCTCTCCTCCCCAACAAACACCCTCCTCTGTCGCAGACCCGCCACGCTGTCCCCGTCCCCATCCCTGTCCCGAGCTATGTTTTCCCTCTGCTCTCCTCCCGCGTCGGCCGGCGGGATTTTGCCCCCAGCAAGCGAGCGGGACTTATAAAACCTGTACGCCAAAGTCAGGAGGAGCAGAGCGGCGGCGGAGAAGACGAGCTTGCCGGCCAGCTGCATGTCGGACTGCCAGGGCAGGGTTACCCGCTGGGGCATTTTTCCATGCCGGGAATGTGGAGAAGCCGATTAATGATTGCCGAGTGAGCCCGGAGCGTGGAGCTGAAGGTTTGGGGCAAGGTGACTTTGAGCGGGCAAAGCTGGCAGGAGGTTTCCAGACACGCTTTGCATGTTTGGGCTGGGCTGGGCTCCGGGGAAAAGGTGCAGCCCAGAGCTGGCGGCACAGAGCCGGCTTTATTAGCCTGGTAAACAGAGAGGCTCAGAGGAAAGCAAAAGGAAGCACAAAGGGAGGAAAAGAATCTCCTCTGAGTAGCCCGATGGTGCTGCCGCCTCGTTTCTTTTGCCGTTTAAAAGGGATCGTGCAATGGAAGGGTAAAATAAGTTGTTTTGTCCAGGAAAGGTCTCTCATCCCTGGGTGCAGGCGCGGGGAAGGGAGGGAGAAGCAGCCTGGTGCTGGGCAGACCTTTGGTCTGACACGGAGCAGCTGCTCCGCGACAGAGGCGGGTGACTAATTCGGTAGCCTTCGTTTGCGGCACACTAGCTAACGAAGGGTGACGGGAAATAGCCCGAAAACGTCTGGGGTCTCTTTGGGACCAGCTTGGAAGTGGCAGGGGAATTAAGAGCCGGTGGAAAAGGAGTTGATGGCTTTGGGAGGGGGGAAAAATCTGACACCGAAGAGCAAATAAAGGCAGGAGTGAAACTGCTGCTGGTGACCACCGCATTCAAAGAGCTGCATCTGTGTGCATGGGGAGAGGGGTGAACAAAAGCATTGGGACCAGGAAGACGCAGTGCTGCATGTAGGATGTCCGTGGGGATTGGAGTCGCTGTGGGGAAACTGAGGCATGGAGGATGCCAGACAGTGTCACGTTTGCTTCTTTCTCCCCCTGGAAAGATGTCGGCGATGTGTCTGGTTCTCATCTGAATTTCAAAGATTTAGGGGAACTGTCGTCCCCATCATCCCCGAGGCAGCTGGGTCCCCACGCCTAAACCATGGCGCGGGGGGATTGGAGAGGAGGGGGCCTGGGGAATAGGAGGGGGCCTGGGGAATGGCATCCGTCTGCAACCGCTGCTAAGCGAGCTGAATTCAAAGGGATAAAATTAATTTCCTTTTCCCCGAGGGGAATGTCTTGCATGCTGAGAGACGCATAAAGAAACGAGGCCCTATGAGGCGGCACAGAAACAGCCAAAATATGGGTGGGGGTGGGCGGCTGCTCCTGTTTGCATGCAGGGACTTGCTCCTCGCTGGCTTGGTCCTGATCAGGTGGGATTTGCCAGAGAAACGAGCCCAGGGGATGCTAAAACCACTCCTTGTATGAGGTGTGGGTGCGATGGGTCCTGACTGCTTGGGCCAGTGTGGTGGGATGAGGTCTTGCCGTGGGTCTTCAGTGGGTGGTGGGTGCTCCTGAGCTCATGCCCAGTGTCCGCAGCCTCCCAAACCACAGCCCATACAGCAGCTGATCTTCACCAGCACCAGCTCAGGCACTGCCTTCTGCGATGGGGAGGAGCACTGGGACCTCCTTGGGGCACATTTCCCCACCGTCACCACCAGCTGCAAGCACTGAGATGACCTCCCTGCCAATGCTGAGATGCTGCTTTTCGCCTGATAGCTTCGCATGGAGATGTGGTGGTGCCAAAGGGGACGGGGGTGGTTGTATATGTGCCACTAGACCTGCCACGGGCGCTCGTTAGGTGGAGGACCACGTGCTAAAGGGTGCAATATTCATACATATATAGGAAGAGAATGGCTTGGCAGTTGGGGACCCCTGTGCACGTCCTTGCTTTGAATAGGGAGAGACCTCCAGCAGCTTTTGGGGGGGCTGTTTGGGAGGTTGTCACCTTGTATGGGTGCAGCAAGGAAGAGGCTGGAGGAATAAGGACATTTAGATTAAGAGCTGGACTCCTGCATCCTGCTTGGTTGCAACTTGAGCTTGGACCAGGGGCCAAAGCATCACCAGCCAAATCCCACCCAGCTGCTCCCCTCCATCCTATTTGGCATGGGCACCCAAAAAATCCATCACTGAGCTGGAGGGCGGGGGCGCTTGGTCTGGCCAAAACCTCAGGGAAGGCATATCCCGCCTGTCTGCAAATGTGGAGGGTCCCGAACTGGGGTAACGGGGACATGCATGGAGGCTGGGCACGTGTTTTGGGGCTCGGCTCGTTGGCAAAGGTTCTGGTCACCTGTGTGTGGCCGTGACCCTGGGTTTCTTCATCTCTCACTGCTGCAGTTTTTAATCTGCCGGTAGATCCGCAAAGATCCTCGTGTTTGTGAGCTGGGATGTATGAATTATGCATGTGCTTGGTGGCCCTGTGAACCTGGCCACGGCAGTGCCTGTGCCTGGTAATGAGGTGGGGGAGGCAGGGGAAGCACCGAGCAAAGCCCACCGCCACTCCCGCCGGCATTCCCAGCCCTGTCGAGCCCGAGCATCCCTAGTTTTGTAATCCCCACCTTAACATCCCAAAGGGCTGAGGGCTTGGATGAGCCCCGTGCCAGGCTGAGCGTGGTTATCCTCATCATCAGTGGGGTTTCATGGACCTTGGGAGGGAGAAACATGGAGTGCAGGGGGAAGTGAGGGGTTTTTTGGCAGGCAGCGTGCTCTGGGTGCTGTTGCCTTCACAAATGGCAGGATGGGAGGACCAGAGCTCAACCACCGAGCTTGAGCTGCGAGGGCTGATGTGGGGAAGGAGGAGCCCCATGGCAAAAATGCAGGTCCACCGTAGAAATGTATATTTACCTATGCCTTGCGGTAAGGAGGACGAGCGGCAGCGTACGGGAGCAGGGGATGTGGCCGTGGCGTCTCCGAGCAGCGGTGACGTCTCGGCACTTGTGACTCTAATTGAATGTAATTGCCTCCTCCAAATTTTGCTAAAACCTTTTCAAAGTCCCCTGAAATTAGGGAACATCGATAACGCCGCTCCTTGGGGTTTTCAGCTCGCGTCATCCCTAAGAAGCGCGATTAATTTTTTACAAGCTAATCATATCTCTTAGGCAGGTTGTCAGCCACGGATCTGTCATCTCTCATCAATAATGAAACAACCTGAGCAGCTCTTTTCCCTTCCAGCCTCCTGCATTATTCACTGCCAGGTCCTCAAACAACGGGGTGTGTGGTGGGGGGGGCAGCCAGGGATTTAATTGATGTCCTTAGTAATTACCTGTAGGAAGGTGGATGGGGATGGGGAGGCAGGGCTGGTAGGTGAAGGATGAGAGGAGGCAGAAGGTGAAGGCAGGGTCCAGCACGCCATGGGAGGCTTTCTTTGGAACACTGCTTTGGTGAGGTGGCATCTCTCCGTGGCCCGTGTCGCCTTGGGGGCCCTTTGGGAAAGCAGGCAGCATCCCTGCCCAAAATGAGGAAAGACTCCCTTGTCCCCTCGGTCATCACTTTGCCTGTGCTGGTGCTGAGAAGGTTCCGTCCTGTAGCCTGCTCCATCACCATGGGAAAGAGCTAAGCATCCCGAATACACAAAGAGGGGTGGATTTGGGATGTGGGACCTCCGATCCCATCGGTCCTCTCCCAGCCGCTGGATGGGGAGGTCACGTCATTCTTGAGATGGAACCAAGCTGAGCTGGTTGATGGTGGCACTGCCTCTCTAATGCTCCTCATGTCCATGGTTCCGGGCTAAAATCACCCCATTTGCATTTAAATGGAGGTTTGGGAGTCTGTAAATCCCCATTTTTCGAGCGAGAGGGCCTAATGGTTGTTTAATCACATTGGGATGAGGCCCCTGGAGCATCTCTGATCCAGCAAGGAGGGCGAGAAGCATCCATGCTGTGGTGGTGGGGGGGGCTCTCCTGCCTGCTTGGAGAGCATGAGGGTAAACCAAATTATGCAGATTTCCCTAAAAAAATAAAGAGTCCCTTAAAATATAAAGATTGATCTAAAAATTGAAGGTTCCTTTCTCGCCCGGGGAGGTGCAATGGGCTGGAGCAGTGACAGCGGCTGGGGAGGGAGCAGGGGTTCGGGCAGCTGGGCTGAAGGGATACGGATGCTCGGATGCTGTTGCTTCGGGATGAAAGCAGAACCACTGATCCTCCTACATCCCAGTCAGCCCCAGTCTGTCCCCACATAGCTGCCAGCCCAAATTATTGCGTATGGAAAGAAACTCCTGAGCCGCCGCGTGTTTGTTCAGCTCCTTTGAGGCCAGGAAGTCGCTCGCAGCGAGGTTGGCAACAGAGCGTGGTAGGGACTGAATCTGCTTAATAATAATTAATCATAATAGTAATAATAATGCTTAGCACTCGTACGGGGCTTTGGAAAGATGAAGCACCACATGGCTGCTGGCTAATCCTCTAGGATTAAGAGTTCCTGGAGGAAAAGGCAGGGGAGAGCCCTATCCTCAGGCTCTTCTCCCCTCACATCCACTCCCCAGGGATCCTGGCCTGGGGCTGGATGCTCTCAGGGCACCACGGGGAGGGAAAGCAGCCCGGTAAACCACCGGCATCCCCCAGCACTGGGCAGGATTGAGGCAAAACCCACCTGTTTTTTGCAAAGAGCCATCCTGCAGCAGGATTAGCACTGTACCGGGATGTGCCCGGCGGCACGGGGTACCGTAGGAATGGCCAGGATCTGGCCATGCTGCACCTTTATCTGTTTCCATAGTGACAATCAGCCCAGAGGGACAGGGAGGGTGGCATGGACCAAACGTGGGCGCAGCGCTTTAAACTCAGCTGGTGCCTCCGCGCCGGTGCTGCCCGATGGGACGCGTGCTGCCCGCTCATGTGTGAGCGCTGACATTTGGGGTTGGGAGCCGTCTGTCACTAGAGATTGACCGTCCAGCCTGGGACAAGCGTTGTGCACGGCGCCCGCCTTCCAGCAAAGCTGATTTGCCCCAACCAAGGTCCCGGGGTATAAGGCCAGTGGCCTGTGGCTTTTGGGCTCCCAGTGTCATCATCCGCGTGTAGGAATCGTCCCCAATGTCCCTCATGCTGGGGACATGTGCGGTCCCTACCCTGGGGAGCTGAGACCTGGAGCAGCTCAGTGCAGTGGGAATGGTGTAAATGGTTTTTTTTCCGGGGGAAATCTGGCTGTTGCATAATAGACACCCCCACCGAGACCTTGCAAAGCCTCCAGGTACCCCAAAATGGTTCTGGGTACCCCAGCACAAGGCAAAACATTGAGCACAGCCTTCTACCAGGGGAGATTTTTCTTTTTCCTTTTAATTAAATCGTCTGAGGAAGCCAAGACACAGACAGAAAGAGACCGAGACTGTAAATAGTATAGAAAAAAAAAAAAAAAAAAAAAGAGAGCAAGAGAACCGATTGACGGAGGTGTAAATGCCAGGTGGAGCCGTACGGAGGAAGAGGAGGAGGAGGAAGAGGCAGGCGAAGCTTCACGTTAGCTCCAGGATCACTGTTAGGGTGAGCGCCAAAACTAGTCTGAAGCCGCAGTGGCTGGTAAGTGAACCTAGGCAGGAGGAGAAAAGGGATGGAGTTTAGGGAGCTGCGTCTCGCCGCTTGGGTTCAAACTAGGATGGAGTCACCACATTTTTTTGGAGGGGACCCCCCTCCTGAACTTGCTATGGAGCTTGTGCTGGGCGGGCAGCAGGTCAGGGATGCTGTTGAGAGCAGCCGCAGGGCCCCACAAGGACATCCCTGCTGCCAAGGGCTTGGGGCGATGCAAGGAGAGATGTTCAAGGACTTGGGGCGATGCAAGGAGATGCTCAAGGGCTCGGGGCAGCGCAAGGAGAGATTCTTTCTGCATGGTCCTTCCCCCCCCGGGGGGTTTTGGGTTGAAATACCGGTGCCACCACTACTCACCGTTGGAGTCCTCTGTTCCTCTGGGAATATTTGGGTTTTCTAACAGGAAAGAAATAGCAGAGAGACAGTTTTATTGGGGGGGAGGAGGCGGGGGAGATGAGTGAGGATTTATGGAGGGAGGGGTGACCCCCCATGGTGCCACCATACCAAAAACGATGAGCCGGGTGTGGGTGTCGGTGGAGCCCAAGGGGTTCTGGGCGGTGCAGCGGTACATGGAGCCGTTGAGCTCGGCCGGCACCCGCTCCAGCACCAGCTCCTTGCCATCGTGCTCGGCGCTGCCGTCGAGGAGCCGGCTCCCCACCCGGGTCCAGGTGAAGAGGGGCTCGGGGAAGACTTCATTCTGTGGGGAGAGGGGGGGCTGTGAGATGGGTGTAGGGGATGAGCAAACCCTATCTCGCACCTGGTGCAAGGATGGGGTACAACCCAAATGCTCAGGGGTGCACCAATGTAGGGACCATGATATGCAACCCAAGGCCACCAAGCCAGCCCCATAAAGTGCTGGTGTGGATGCAAGGTTGTCTGTTGGCATGGCATCACCCCACAGCAACGGGGATGGATGGGGATGCTGACCTGGAAGCCCTGCACCAAGATCCGCACGGTGTCTCCAACACGGGCTCTCGTCGGGGTCATCGTGATCTTCGGGCCCTTGGGAGCAACTGCAAGGGAAGGGGACAAGAAGGGACATCAGCCGAGTGAGGGGTTGCCGGTGCTGGTGAGCGCCCTTGGCCAGGGTTAATGATGGTTTGATGAACAATCGTGGCGAGGGGGCGGCAGTGTGTGCCAGCCGATGGGGCTGATGGCTGAGTGATTGATGGACAAGCTGACGGCCGTCCAAATGACTGATAGACAGGTAGGCAAGGACCCCACAGGCGGATGAACGGGAAGATTGATAGGTGACTGTAACAGGATGCATTGGTGGTGAAGGACATATTTCCTAATCGAGCCCCTCTCTGCTCAGAAACAGGGGTCAAGAGGGGTCAGGCTGGTTTGAAGCCATGGAGATGGACACCTCAGAAAAGCGTCCCCAGGACAAGGTGGCCTCGGTGAGTCATGCACAAGCGCTGTTAGCATGGGAGACAGCCACAAAGCCTTGCTGGCACAAAAATGCCAAGGACAGCCCTGTAAAGAGGAGGGGACCCCTTTTCCCACAGCAGACTTGGGGTGCCCTTGCCTGGTGCGTTGCAGGGAGAAGCAGTGATGCAACCAGCCATGGTGGGATGACACCACACCAGGTCTGCTCTTTGCTCCCAGCTGGGTCAGGGTTGTGTGGATGTTCTTCTTGGGCCATGGGTGGGATGGGACAGTCCCAGGAGGTGCCTGGGCTTTGCATGGAACAAGCCTTTTGCAGGTTCAAGGGGAAAAATGGGCAGGAGGGAGGTTGTGCTTTGCCGAAAGCTTTGTATATCCAAGCGCCGCCCTGGATGGGAGACGCTGAGACTGGCCATCACCACAGCACGACACAAAGGGACAAACAGCCACCAGAAAACACATTGGTATGCGCCGGGGGATGCTCACCCTCAGAAAGGGCATCCACGCCCCAGGATGCTCTGCATGGACATGTGCCAGAGACCACGGGTGTGCACCTGGACTGCAGTATCCATGCAGGATCTGGCCCTCTGGTGTTAAAGCAGGAGTGATGGGCTGCAGGTGATTACACCATGCTATGGTCTGTACTGAAAGAACTCTTTCTGTACTGAAGCAAATGGTTTGTCTTGGTTTCAATGCGGCTCTTATTGAGAGTATATATAGTGTCTATATACTATTTATAGATAGGGAGGGGATTAATGGGGGGGGATCTGCTGTGAGTATGCCAAAGAACCGAGTGTGGATGGTGGTGGGGGGATGCCCAGTGAGGTGCATAGGCTGGAGGCATCTTAGGGGACGAGGAGAGCCATGGATTTGCGGGGGGGCCTGTGTGGGGTGAGCTTTGCCGTTACAGGTATTGGAGCTACTGGGGATGAAGCAGCAAGCCTCAAAGTCTTGGCCTCATTGGGGAAGCCCAGAGAGTGGACACCGAAGCTGCAGAAAATGTGAAAATGCAGGACTTAAGTTATTTTTTGGCCAATTGTATGCTGGGAGAGTGCTTTAATTCTCAGTGGGGAGGAACAGATAATGGAGGGCCATCTATTAGCAAGAGAGCTGCTGCCCTTCTTGTTGACTGCCAACCTCCTGTTGACCTCCTCATTGCTGCCAACCTCCCACTAATTGAGGTGGTTGATGAGCTGAAGGAAAAGAAACGGAGAACCAGCGCTGAGAGGCTTGTGCACACTGAAGCCCGCGCCAAAGACGGGTGGAAAGCCAACGAGGCGAAGCTCTCCAGGAGATGGTGCATCATTGCTGACGCAGGGAGCCAAGTGCCCTACTTGGCCAGGAGCAAAGCCCAGTCTTCTCCACCCGGCTCAAGCGGAGAAAGGCTAGAGCAGCCTGCTCAGGAGGGTGCCCCGAAGCTGGGGCAACCCTGGTGGAGAGCTCAGCCTCTTCTGATAGGCAACCAGGAGAAGGTAGTGGAGCCGCAGCCTAACCTGGGGGCAAGTTGATCAGCCAAGGTGGGGCAGAAGTGAGGGGCCCCACTACCTGCTCTCCTCACCAGCTCCCACAGTCACTTGGGGAGCTTCTGCTTTCCTAGGGTGCTGGGCATGCTGGAAGTGAATGGGGCAGCCCCAGCTGCAGTCTCACCACCCCATTGCAGCTGGGGCCTCACCAGCCCCACAGGCTGCCCCTGCGCAGGGGCCAACCTGGCCTCTCCCTAGCAATCCCCACTGGGATGAGTTGGGTGGTGATGGCCAACAAAGGTGATGGCATGTCCTCAGGTCTCCTGAGATGGAGGCGACATCACTATGGGGTGAAGGTGCTCCCCCCACCCCAACACGACCCCAGTCCAGGGGAGCTCCTCCATCCCAGCCCCCTCCCAGAGTTACACCCCATAGGAGGTAACATTAAGGGGCTACCAAGTTCCCCACCTGCCCTGCAGGAAACCAAGGCAAAGATCCACCACACACCCAGTCCCCCAACAAGGCCCCCACCCCCGGCTTTAATACCCCTCTCCCTGCTCATGCCTACACCCAGCACAGCCCTGGCTCCCCCTCCAAACCAGCCCGTTGTTGTCCCCCCTGCCCCGGTCCTATGCCTCCCCCCTATATGCAAACACCCATCCCCTTCTCATAGAGGGGCCTTCTCCCAGCACATCCCCCCGCCCCCGCCCCCCAAATCTAGGGCTGTGCCCACATTACCCTCTGCCACTGACATCGCTGCCTTGCTCTGATACCCCAGTAAGCTCAATTCCCCCCTTACCAGCCCCACGCATCCCCCCAAACCCCCACAGCATGATTCAACAGCCCCCTCCCAACCCCAGCCCTATACCAACCCAACAAACCTCACCCTACAGCGTCCCACACGGGTGGAGGGGCCCTCTGCACCCCTCTCTGCAGGGCCAGGGCTCACTCCCCTTTACGGGGCACGCTGAGGCTGTGAGGACTTGGGGGGGGCAGCAGCCCCACAGATTCTTTCCTTACCTCCCCCATGCACGAGGGGCTCTGCACCCCACAGGACAACCCCCCCCCTGCCAAGCACCCCTATTGCTAGCACCCAGCTGGGGTTCAGGCCCCCAAAACTGCCCTTGACCTCCTCCCCCCTGCACCCTGTCCCGTTCCACACAGCCCCTCCGTGCTCTGTCTCCCCTACAACACACAGAAAACCTCGTCTTTTGCCTGATGAACCCCCCCAAAACCTGCTGCCCTCAACCCTGCTTTTCGGGGAGCCCCGGCATCACTCCCTCCTGTCACCATGCAGCCCTATATGCCATCCCACCGTTACCCATAAGCGCCTGGAAACCCCCAAAAGAAAAGCAAAAGTGCAAAAAGTAAAAAAAAAAAAAGCCAAAAAGGCAAAAAAAGAAGCAAAAAAAAAATGCAAAAGAAAGCAAAAAAAAAGGCAAAAAAAATTTACAAAATAAAAAGTGCAAAAAATTGCAAAAAATTGCAAAAAAGCCAAGAAATCCCCCCAAACCCAGCCACGGCGGCCGCGCTTACCGAGCGTCACCTCGGACTGCATGGGCATGGAGAGCGCCGGGTGCTTCACCTCGCAGCTGAAGAGCGCCTCGTTGTCGATTTGGGGGTTCAGGGTCCAGGTGAGGGTGGCCCGCGCCTCCACCGTCCCGTCGCTCACAGGCGCGTGTGTGTGACGGAAATAGTAGATGGGCTCCGCCACGTGCACCCACCGCGGGAATTCCCGGCTCACCACTGTTTCAGGGATGGTTTCGGTGACGGGACCCCGCTCGGCCGCCAACCCCCGCGGGGGGTCCGCCGTGGCCAGGGGTCGCCCGCCTCCCACCTCTCCTTCGGCCGCCAGTGATTTTGGCACCTTGGTGTCATCCAGGTCACGGTGAAGGAGGTTACGGGGTGCCCAGCTCCCGGCGCCGGCCGGCGGCTCCGGCAGTGGGGTGGCCTCGATGGGCTCCCCGTCCCGCTTGAAGTACACCTGCGTGAGGACAAAAGGGAAGGTGAGCCCAGTGGGGACAGCCACCACCCTGGACATCCTCAGCATCCCATCCCCTTGGGTAGCTTTGCACTCGGCTCCTTCCCAAGGTCCCCATGGAAAGATGCTGCAGGGCAAGATTTGGGTAGCAGGCAGCTGTTTGCCTTATTTTGCCTCCAAAAGCAGCACATACATATTATATATTTTTAATATTTATCTATTTTAATGCTTGCTTCATATATATATATACACGAAAGATTAGAGATGCTGGGGGCTCACCAGCGGGGCGGGCTTGCCACCAGAGACCACGCACACCAGGGTGAAGTTCTGTGCCTGGTAGCGGCTGAAGGGCGCCGGCGTGTCAGCAGCAAGCACCGAGATGGACGTCGGAGGAGCTGCCGCGGAGCAGAGCCGGGGCGTTAGCACAGTGTCCTCGACACCCACCCATCTCCATCCCCATCCCCATCCTGGTCCCCATCCTCATCCCTGTCCTCATCCCTGTCCCCATCCCCATCTCCATGCCTATCCCCATCCCTGTCCCCATCCCCATCCCTGTCCCCATCCCCGTGCCCATCCTCATCCCTGTCCCCATCTTCATCCCCGTCCTCATCCCTGTCCCTGTCCCCATCCCCGACCCCATCCCCATCCCTGTGCCAATCCTCATCCCTGTCCCCATCTTCATCACCGTCCTCATCCCTGCCTCTGTCCCCACCCCCATCCTCACCCCCACCCCTGTCCCCATCCCCATCCCTGTCGCCATCCCCATCCTGGTCCTCATCCCTGTCCCTGTCCTCATCCTCATCCTCAGCCCCATCCCCGACCCCATCCTCATCCCCATCCCTTTCCCCCTCCTCATCCCCGTCCTCATCCCTGTCCCCGTCCTTGTCCCCATCCCCGTCCCCATCCCTGGGTATGGGAAAATGAGCATTTGGTTGTCACCCCATCCCAAGACCCCGCAGCTGGTTCCCCTCCGGTCCCACCCAGCGGGGGGCTGCACTCACCCATCACATTGAGGAATATGTTCCCGGAGGCCAGGACCACTTTCTCCCGCGTGGCTCGGTCATAAATCCCCACGTGACACTCGTAGGGACCGTTGTCCGAAATGCGGACCTCGGGGAGGCTGGGGAGGAGAGAGGGGGCTTACTGCTTGCTCCCCGCTCCACCCCAAACCCGTTTTCCTGGGGGATGCAGCAGTCATCGCCCGGATATCAAGGCGTCAGATGGGGTTGCTTTTCGCTGGTGATGAGGATCAATAAACTATTAATAACTGCAAAGGCTGCAGGAGAGAGCTGTGTAATGCGGTTTAGCAGCTGGAGTTTACCGGCACTGACAGCTCCTCGGGAGGGTAAGTAATTGCATTATTGAAAGGAGAAGCATACGGGAGGTAAAGGCACCGCCGAGAGCAAAAACCCGCGAAGCGTGGACATTAAACGCCTGCAAAACGCCGATGTAAAAGGCTCAGCGCCGGACGTTACAGACCGCTTGGGCGATGCAACGGCTGTAGCAAAGCGCGGCGGATAAAAAGCATCACAAGCCCAAACTCCAAGCAAATCCAGAACATGCTTCGATCGATACATTATCTAGATTCTTTATATATATATACACACACACACATCAGAGGAGCTTTCGGGGAGCAGAGCCGGGGCGTTAGCACGGTGTTCTCGACACCTACCCATCTCCATCCCTGTCCCCGTCCTCATCCTCATCCTCATCCTTATCCTCATCCTCATCTCCACCCCCCTCCCTCTTCTCATCCCCATATCCATCCCCATCCCCATCCTCATCCCCATTTATATATATATACATTAAAAAAATAATACATTTATTAGAGACGTGCGAAAGGATCGGTGCTGCTGGAGGTGGAAATGCTTCCACCGGCTGCACAGGAGCTGCTTTGCTGACTGGCAGCGTCCCACTGTGGCGATGAGGACGGGGGCAATTCCCACACCGAGCACCTGGAAAGCCACCCTCCAGCCTAACCCCCCCCCCCCCTGCTTTTCCAGACAAACACAGGGGTGCGCCTTGCGGAGCTTCCCCAGCCTGGGGGGGGGGAGGAAATCCGGCACTGCTTTGCTGGATCCTTTCCGAAAGCCCCTGGCCATCTTCCCGCACCTCCTCCTCGCCGTGCGAGCCCCCCGCCAGCACAAACAAGCCCCCGTCGAAGCGAACAGTCGCTTGGCAGCTCCTTTTAATGGCTGCGATGCTTTCAACTAAGCCTTCACCATCTGTTCCAGCCTCTAATTACCCACGCACCGAGCGGGAAATCATCCACACCCTTCGTTAGTGGCACACAGGAGCGGTGCTGGCAGTTTCGGTCCCTACCAAGTTGGGGACCCTCTTCATCCCAGCGGCTGCCCCTCACCGTGAAGGACAAACCCTTTGGGTTTGTGCATGGATTTGGGTGTAAAATAGTCCTAATCGGGTTGGTTTGATGCTTCTGCCATCGGCAGGGACCAAAGAGAGGGGACCCCCCCAGCCCTGCAAAGCCAAAACACTGCACGTCATGTCCTTAGCGTCCTCTAAGCATAGTGCAAATAAGGAAAAAAATTATATAGATATTCATAAAGCAGTGCCTTCCTCGACGAGGGTGGGATTTTAATCAGAGGAGGGGAAAAAAAATCCAGGGTTGGATATCTCCCGGCTTTGCTCTTCACATCTGAGCGGGCGGCGTTCAAAGCCGGTATGAAAAGAAGCAGCCCCGGCAGCCCTCTGCGCCGCGCAGATAAGAGCCGCGCCGCCCAGGATAACGTTCCATGGGACAGCATCGACGTGACCGTGCCATTAAAAAGATTTTTTTAAAAAAACACACCAAACGGTGAAAATACAGAAGGGTAAAGTGAAAGGGAGAGAAAACCTGAGCGGAAACGGCTCTAAAGCAACTGACCCGTCACCAAACCCTTCCCAATATTGCTCCATTTCTTCACCAGAGCCCAAAATAAGGCAGGACAGCCCCCCCCCCCCGTCAAAATAAAGCATCAAGCCAACAATTCAGAAAACAAGCTCTTTTCATACCCTCCAAGAAACATCTCCTTTCTCCCCAGGCATGTTGCTGTTTTCCTCTGAAAACAACCGCGTGAAAACACTTTTACCGCGAACATCCCCGGCTCCACGGACGATTTGCTGGCGCCGTGCTGACGATTACCAATGCTTTTAAGTGCTTGGTCCTAGGGCGGCGAAATTTTCTGCTCCCAAATTCTATTAGTTCTACAATATGCGGTGAAAGGAAGAAAAACGGAGGTTTCTGAGCCCAAAAAAAAAGCCTCTGCTTTGCCTCGCTGGGACAGTGCAATGCCCTTGTCCCTTGCTCAAGGGATGCTCATGGTCGGGATGTCCTGCTCCGTGCATGGGGGATGTTTAATTCCCCGATTTTCACGGTGCTCCCTGCTAGAGGAGAGCAATGGCTAAATGCAGCACCGTGCAAAACTGCTGGGTTTATGGCAGGAAAGCAAGGGTGTTGAGTTAGGGAATGTGTAATCTGTTTGTGAAGCCGCCAAAACCTCCTCTAGACAATAATTACTCGTGTCAGAAATTTGTACAACATCCGAGCGAGCGGCAGAGCGGAGCCTGTGATACCTGGGGGAACAAAACTCAGCGAATGGAGCAGCTCCTGAGCACCTCCTGAACATCCCCCTGAGCAACCTCTGATCGTCGCCTGAGCATTCTCCTGAGCATCTCTTGACCTTTCTGAGCATCACCTGAGCATCCTTTGAGGATCCCCTGACCCTCCTGAGCATCCTCTGAGCATCTTTCTGAACATCCCGTAAGCATTCCCCCCTGAGCATCCTCTGAGCATCCTTTGAGGATCCCCTGACCCTCCTGAGCATCCTCTGAGCATCTTTCTGAACACCCCGTAAGCATCCCCCCTGAGCATCCCCTGACCCTCCTGCGCAACCTCTGAGCATCCCAAGCCTCTCCCAAGCCTCCCTTGAGCAAGCCCTGTGCATTCTCCTGAGCATCCTGAGCACCCTGAGCATTCCCCTGAGCATCCCAACCCTCCTGAGCACCCTCTGAGCAACCCCTGAGCATCTCCTGAACATCCCCCTGAGCAACCTCTGATCATCGCCTGAGCACCCCCTGAGCATCATCTGAGCAACCTGAGTATCCCCCGACCCTCCTGAGCGTCCTCTGAGCAACCCCTAAGCATCTCCTGAACATCTCCATGAGCCAACTCTGATCATTGCCCTGAGCATCCTCCTGAGCAACCCTTGAGGATCCTGAGCAATTCCTGAGCATCCCAAACACCTCCTGACCCTTCTGAGGATCCTTGGAGCATGGCCCTGAGCAACCCTTGATCATCTTCCCTCCAGCCCTCCTTTCCTGCTTCTTTTCTCCACTCTATATTCACATTTATTCCCATGCAGCCATCTAACACAATTGCTCGTGCTTACAATAAAACATAGCTCTGAGCGTAGCAGAAAAATCAGCAGAAAAACACCAAAAATTCAGATTCCAAAGAATTAGACAGAATTTCATGCTCATCCGATGGGACAAGCCACGCCAAGCCCTTTCCAACCCATACACAGACATTTGCAGGTGCAAAGCGTCACATCACCTTGAGGAAACGACTCTCTTTTCCCCACCATTCACAGAATTTTTATTACCCCACGCTGGGAAAAAACGAGCTTTGAAATCCGATTGGCAAATTCTAATTTAAAAAGGAAACACAGGAAAAAAAATAATGAAAAATGACTACTTCACCCCAGCCTCTTTGCCTTGAATTAAGTCTCCCCCTGACATTTTTTTTTCAGGCTCCAGTTTTGTTTTTACAACACCGGCAATAAAGCAAGTGTGTAATTAGTAATAAAGCTGACACTCCTGCAAGTGATTTCGCACTTGGAAGAAAAGCAAAGACAAGCTTCCACGCTGCCTGTGTTTTATATATATACACACATGCACACACACATATATATAATTTGTTTTCCCAAGCCTTGTTTTTCTCTGCCCATTTTCACCCCTGGAAATCTCCGCCAACATCACCTTTTCCCTAGGGACAAGCAGGACCACAGGGACAGACCTCGGGTATTCAGTGATGGTGCGTTCCGGGACAATAATCTCTTTGCCATGCAATGAATCCCCACTGACAGCCAAAGAGGACACGTTGAGTATTGCCATAATACGCTCAATTGCCCCAAAATGGGGAAAAAAAAATTCCTAAGAATAGGCATTAAAAAGCAGTCGACGTGTCAAAGGAGGCGATATCAGGGTGACTTACCGCACGGTGGACTGGTAGACCAGATCCTCCCTCTTCCGATAATTCTCCATGTGCGAGAAATTGGTGGAGAACATGGCATCGAAGGTGAAGATCTTCTGCTTGATGGTGCCACCATCGGTCACCTATAAGTAAAAAAAAAACATATATGAGACACCCGTGGTCACTTCTGCAAATGCACAAGAAGTTTGCACCCACTTTTTAATTGCTTGTAAGATTATCATTTGTAACATATTCATTTTTGATATATTTATTTTCAACTTTTTGATTAAGATTCAACAAATATTAGTTCTTTATTATGAGCCTGCTGAGGTTAAAAGCAAAACCCACACCTTTCTATCTGGTTATGGCATCACCATCTCCTATCTCCAGCTGCTCGCCGGGGTTGTAATTTTTAAGTGGAAAAAGGCTCTTTTGGGGACTGGGGAGGACTCATTTCTTCCCTGTGTCCCCCAGTGCCTTCAGATTTATCTGTCTCCCCCTCTTGTGAGCAGCAAAGTTTAGTACAAAATTCAGGAGGAAAAGGCAGACGAACGCAATGCCGATGGGAGATGGACATTTTGGGGCTAGAACAGCTCAGGTCGATCCATTGGAGGGTGAGAATAGTTGTGGGTTGTTTTTTTTTTAAAGGCCAGGCACAGGAGAAGGGGATTTTGGGGATTAACCGCCCCCAAACCAGCATCTCTCGGGAGGAGAGACCCCACTCTCCCCACCCAACACTTCTCTTCCCGCTTGGGCAAAACTCAACTTTCATTCCAGATTGTCTCTTCCCCCGCCCCCCCCCCCCCCCCCCTTTTTTTTTTATGGCAAAAAAGGAAACAAGAAAAAAAAAAGCTGTCACTAAAACCACCTCTTCAAATTTATTAGCCGAGGCTGAGGCTTTTATTGCAAAGAAAATACACGCTGGCACGGATGTGGGGTAAGGAACTGCAAGAAGAATTATCGGAGTTGTAAATCTCCAGTCTTGGGAACGAGGGGAAGTTTTCAAGGACACGTCTGATTTTTCCCGACTTTTATTTACGCCCCGGGGTGGGTTTGGGGAGAAACCTCGGAGCTGCTTCCGCATCGAGCAGCTCTACGCGGAGCAGCAGAAAGGGTTTTCCAGGGATTATTCTGGGGACGCAAGAGAGGATGGGGACGCTCAGCGCAAGGGGATGGGGAGCGGTGGAGGCGATGCCCGTGGACCAGGAGTTTGCAGCTACAGGTTCCCCCCAACCCCCTCTCACATCTGGACAGATGTGGGCAAAGCAGGCAAGCATCGAGCTAGATCCGAGGATGGGAATGGGAAAAATGCAGCTCTAAGCATCTCTCACGCAGGGCGTTCGCTGCCCCCCCCCCCCCCCGGGACCCCTCACGTCCCCCGCGGATGCACGGCAAGGGAAGATGCCACAGCCCGGTCGCATCCTCGGGGGATTACAGGCAGCTAATAGGCTCCGATGAAAAGGCGCATAGAAAATAGTCTCTCTCCAGGGATTAGACCTACTTTCAGCCTTTTATCTGCACCCTGGGGTCAATTTTTTTTGGAGAGGAGCTACATATAAAGTTGTCGGTGAACCCACGGAGGGCAGGGAGGGAGGACAGGAGCAGCCAAGCCCAACGCTTCTTTGCTGGGGAGAAAAAGGATGATAATTTGGCAGCATCCGACAGCGATTGCCCCAAATTATGTGCCCACACCAAGGAGCGGAAGGAAAAGGGGCATGGGGAGAGGAAAATGCACATTTAAGGCACCGGAGCCGAGCTCAGGCAGCCCAAGGCTGCCTGCTGCATTATTTATAAACCCCAGTAAAAATCTTATTCCTGACAAAAACCCGGCGATTGCCACTGCGCAGGGAGACATTAACCTCCTGCTCCTTCCCGCTGGCGGAGAGGCGGCCCCCTCCTGCCTCTCCCCCCGTCGCTCTCACCTCGCTGGTGACCCGGTGGTTTGCTGTCCCCAAAATATGCTGGCACCATTAATATTGCCGGAGCCTGTCACCGGGATGCTCGGTGGGTTAGATAAGCATCGGGGAGTGATGGATGGGGGACCGAGGGGATGGGGGCGAGGGATTTTGGAGGCCAAAGTGGGTTGATAAAGGACAGGAGGTCCCTGTAGCATCCTGGGACACGGGGCATCACCCCAGGAGGGTGGGGGGTGTTGGGCTCTGGTCCAGACTCCTTCAACCACCCTCATCCTGGAGTGGAATTTACACCCTTTGTCCAAGCAAATGCAAGAAGCACTTGCGACAGCGAGAGGGAAAACACCCTAAAGGGGCTGCAAGGGGTGACTGCAACGCTTAGCATCCTCGGAGGGTCGCACCAGGATTTGCAGCATCCCATGTCACCACCCACGGGGGTGCTGGTGGAGGAGAAGCTCACCATGAGCCGGCAGTGTGCGATCACAGCCCAGCGAGCCCCCGGCACCCCGGGCTGCATCCCCAGCAGCATGGCCAGCGGGCGAGGGGGGACTGTGCCCCTCTGCTGCGCTCTGGGGAGCCCCCCCTGCAGCGCTGCCTCCAGCTCGGGGGGGCCCAACAGCAGAAGGACACGGAGCTGTTGGAGTGGGGCCAGAGGAGGCCACAAAAATGCTGCGAGGGCTGAGCCCCTCTGCGGGGAGGACAGGCTGGGAGAGGGGGGGTTCAGCCTGGAGAGGAGAAGGCTCCGCGGAGACCTCAGAGCCCCTTCCAGTGCCTAAAGGGGCTCCAGGAGAGCTGGGGAGGGACTCTGGGTCTGGGAGGGGAGCGATGGGATGAGGGGGAACGGTTTGACACTGAAAAAAATTAGATTTAGGTGAGACATTGGGAAGAAATTTTTCACTGTGGGGTTGGTGAGCCCTTGGCGCAGGCTGCCCCGAGAAGCTGTGGCTGCCCCATCCCTGGAGGTGTCCAAGGCCGGGTTGGACGGGGCTGGGAGCACCCTGGGCTGGGGGGAGGTGTCCCTGCCCAGGGCAGGGGGGTGGAATGAGATGGTCTTTAAGGTTCCTTCCAACCCAAACCATTCTGTGAGTTTATGTTGCAGCTGCTGGGAGAAATGCATCATGCTGGAAACCCCCCTTTTTAGCTTTTTTCCTGTTTCCCTCCCCAGCTCGCTCAAGCGTCTGCATTTAGCTCAGCTGGCTGAAATCCCTCCTCTCACCCTGAGCTTGCTGGACCGATTGGTCCTACCTCGCTTGGAGCCACCCAAACCACCACCAGCAGCAAATTTGGCTTCCAAAAATACAGACTAGTTGATTTCTTTGCCCAAACCCGGATGGTTTGATCCCAGGATGAGCACCGCGACCCATCTCCATCCCCCAAAGGGCAGCACCCGTGCTGGTACCCCTCTCCAGCATCGCTAAACCACATGCGCGATGGACTTGATATTGTAAGAGGGTCATGCAATTTTGGGAGGCGCAGCCCGGGCTCCCCGCTGCCTTCCCGAAGCCGGCGCGATGCCCTTGCCCGGCAGTAATAGAGAGCTCAATAAACTGTGCTGATGCTTGTGACCTTCTCTCCCCGCCTGAGCATGAGGAATTAAGAGAGTTCCCCATCCTGACATTTAAATTATCGTCTCCGAGGCGCAGAGACGACCCAGCTGGCGTGTAGATGAATGGCACGAGTCAGACCTCTTGCTGTTACCGGCCCAAGATCTCTCCATCAGCAGCTTTGCTCAGATTTTAGAGAATTTCTCTGCAGCCATAAAACTCGAGTTTTTTCCCTAAAGGGGAGAGGGTTTATAAATCGGAGGCATGACCCACCGCAAATTGGGTTGGCTTGAAGATTTGGAGGGGGCTGTGGATTTCTGGGAGATGCTTTCCAGGTAAAAAGCGGCACCCCGGTGCCTCCAGCCCGGCTCTTCCCGAGCATCCCCAAACCAGCATCCCCAAATTTGCCAAGGCTCTGGGCTTTCCCAGCAGCACCGTACGGTGTAAGAAGGGCTTACAACAGCCTCAGCACGTTGGGTGCCCTTCGCTTGGCTCCTCCACCCCGTCTTCCCCCTCTCCTGGAGCCGACGCTGCTGCGAGCAGTGACTTTATCACTGTCACCAGCAACATTTCCCGCTCGGAGCCACCGCGGGAGCCGCCGGCTGGGGCTGTAATGTCTCATTTCTCCTAATGGGCAGTGGCAGAGGAAGGCCCTGCGGGGACCACATTTTGTCACCATCGATCAGATGACTCCGAGCGGCGCCGCCAACATCTGTAATGCATCGGCCCCTGCTTGCCACAGCCGTGGGTTTTGGAGCCCAAGGCATTTGCCGGCCAGGGACTGGCCCAACGAGCCCCTCGACGGAGCAAAACGCTTTGCAATGCCCACGCAGCAGCCAGGGAGCTTAAAAACAAGAGCTGCTGCGTGAAGGATGGGGAGAACGGTTTGCAGAAGGGATGATGGGGACCCATGGGCTCCTGGTGAATGTCCCCTCTCCTGCAAAGGCCACCTTGATGGGTGCTATGGAGAGAAGTGCTCATGCATGGGTGCTACAATGAGCAATGCCCATATGCCATGGGTGCTACGGAGAGCAATGCCCGTGCATGATGGGTGCTACGAGAGCACGACCCATGTATGATGGGTGCTACGAGAGCAATGCCCGTGTGCCATGGGTGCTACGAGAGCAATGCCCATGCGCCATGGGTGCTACGAGAGCAATGCCCGTGTGCCATGGGTGCTATGGAGACCACTGCCCGTGTATGATGGGTGCTACGGAGAGCACTGCCCACACACCGCAGGCGCTACAGAGAGCAACGCCCGTGCACCGGCTGCAACACCAGCCCCGGCTCTGAGTTATCCTCCTTCTTGCTAATTAGATGGAGCATGAAACTCTAATTAATTGAGACACAGCGACTCCCCTCCGGACCCAAGGGGTCGCCTCCATCCCCAGCTCTCACTGCCGTACATCCCCAGGCCAAGCCCCCAGTCCCTGCCGAGCAGAGGGATGGTGAGCGTGGGAGCGCTGCTCTCTGCCGGGGAATCATGCCCGGCCCTCGCCTGCCACCAAAAACCTGCAAAACACTTTTTTTTTTTTTTTTTTGCAATTACCATCATCTCATCCGAGCCCCCGGCTGTGTGTACAGGCTGGCTGCTGCCTGCTTCCCTCGCCGCTGCCAGCTGGCCATACAGAGCCAGAACACAGACTCAGAGGCTTTTCCCTCCCTCTCCTGCTTCTGTATTATTTTTTTATTATTATTTATTTATTTTTTAGAGCTCTGCACTGCTGCAAAAAGTAATTTTCTCCCTCCCCAGCCCTCGCCGTGGCGTGGCAGTGACCATACTAATCAGGTCTCCGGCGCGACCCCCGGGACGCCTGCGATGGGAGCCAGCTAACAGCTTGACAGCTCCGCGTCTTCCCGGACTCATTACAAGCTCGTTTGCAAGGATTGCCACCACCCACGTCTCCTCCGAGGGTTTCTGGGCACTCGCCTAACGTGCAAGGTGTTCGGACCCATGTTTGTACATGTTCTCGAGCAAATCACACCTTCTGGAGATGAATTTACGGTGGAGGGGGGTGGTTGGGTATTAATTAACACCTCTGCAGACAGTGCATGTTCTTGTTTATGCCGTGAAAAATCCCCCTTTGCTCATCCCAGGTCTCCTCAGGTCTTCTGCATTTCAAGTGACCCGGAGCTGCGGCTCACCCCGAGGGGTTTCCTGACCCCAGAAACACGTTGTCCCTTGCTGCCACCCCTGCTTGCTGTCCCTGGGCCATGGGGCTCCCGCGGAGCTGCTGGAGAGGGGGCCTGGGGGAGGCCGGTTTGCAGAGTGGTGCTTCTCGGGGTGGGGGGTTACCTGCCTTCCCCATGGTAAGGAGCCCCTTTACGCCTCACAGCACACACCCCAACGGGTTATGCATCCACTCCATGGGTCACGCACGCTCTCGACAAGTTACACACCCCAATGGGTTATGCACGCACCCCATACCCCATGAGTTATGCACACGCCTGATGGGTTATGCACACTCCCGATGAGTGATGCACGCGTCCCATGGGTTATGCATGCTCCTGACGGGTTACGCGTGCTCCCCAATGGGTTATGCAGCCACCCCAATGGGTTATACGTGTTCCTGATGAGGTATGCCTGCATCCCATGGGTTATGCATGCACCCCATTGGGTTATACCCACTCACGACAGGTTATGCACACGCTTTGACTGGTTACGCATGCACCCTGATGGGTTATGCACACACCTCGACGGGTTGTGCGCACACTCCATGGGTTATGCACGCACCCCGATGGGTTAGGCGCACTCCTGATGAGCCATGCACGCACCCCACAGGTTATGCATGCTCCTGATGGGTTACACATGCACCCCAGTGGGTTATCCAGCCACCCCGATGGGTTATACACGCTCCCGACAGGTTATGCGCACACTTTGATGGGTTATGAGTGCACCCTGATAGGTGATGCTCTTGATGAGTTACGCATGCACCCCATGGGTTATGGATGCACCCCGATGGGTTACGCACACTCCTGTTGCATGCACCTGTTGGGTTACACACGCACCTCGATGGGTTATGCACACACTCCATGGGTTGTGCATGCTCCCCATGGGTTATGGATGCGGTCCGATGGGTTATGCACACTCCTGATGAGTGACGCACGCATCCCATGGGTTATGCATGCTCCTGATGGGTTATGCATGCACCCCAACGGGTTAGCAGCCACCCCAATGGGTTACACAAGCTCCCAACAAGTTGTGCACACACTTCAACAGATTATGGATGCACCCTGATGGGTTACGCACGCTCCTGACAGGTTATGCATGCACCCTGTTGGGTTATGAATGCACCTCGATGGGTTATGCGCACACTGCATGGGTTATGCGTGCTCCTGACAGGTTATGCACGCTCCCCATGGGTTATGCACGTTCCCAACGGGTTATGCGCCCACCCCAACACGTTATGCACCCACCCCATGGGTCATGCATGCTCCCCAGTGCGTTAAGCACCTACCCTATGGTTTTGCACATTCCTGACAGGTTATGCACCCACCCCGCGAGTCTTGCATGCACCCCATTGGGTTATACGCACTCACGACAGGTTATGCACACACCTCGATGGGTTATGCACACTCCCGATGAGTTACACACGCACCCCATGGGTTACGCACCCACCCTGCACCCTGATGGGTTATGCATGCTCCCAATGAGTCATGCACGCCCCTCCATGGGTTATGCGCCCACACCGCAGGTTACGCACCCAGCCTGACGGGTTATGCACCAACCTGATGCCCTACACCCAACTGCTGCCATTGAGTTTGCTGCCACACTCCCCCTCTCTTGCCTTCCCCCCGCCGCAACTCGACGCGTGCCCCTGGCGCAGCTCTGCATCCTTAAACTCAACGGGCTCGCTCTGCTCCCTCTAAAATAAACCAAGGGAAACGGGAGCCCCAGCGAGTCCCCACACCACCGCACTCCACCGCTCCAGTGCCGCGCACACAGATGCTGTCAGGATGATTTACAAACGGTATAAATATAACTCTGCAGCCCCAGCATCTCCACCCCGGCTCGCCCGAGACCATCCGTCACCTCCTGCATCACAGAGCTGTGACTGGGGGCTTGGGCAGCTGCGAAAGTCTATGAGTGAGACAAGATGGGGAGGGGGGGGGAGGAGAAAAACCCCTAAAATAAGGGGGGAATTTTGGAAATCCCGAGATGCTCTATGAAAAAGCCAACTTGCCAAATGCAGGAAGCTCCCTGGGAAAGGAGAAAAAGGGAAAGGGGGGGTAAAAAAACTGGAAGAAAGGGGGATTTGCAGTGATAAAAATAAAAGCTGGGTTATTTTTTCCCCTCCCTCTCTTTCCGTGGTTTCTTGGAGCGTAATTTGCTCGGCCGCCCCGGCGCGTCATCCTCTCGCTGAGGGCTCCAGCATCCCTCAGTGCAGGGGGGATTATGCAAATCCAGCCCCAGCTCGCGAGAAAGTGGGTTAATCCAATATTACCGAGTGGAAACGGGAAGGAAAAACCTGGTGGAGATGGCAGTGCCGGCAGAAGGAGCACCATGCAAAAAGCCTCCTCCCCCCCCAAAAAAGGGGGAGATGAAGCCAACTACAAGAATTTAGGGTTCGGGTCAGTTTTTGGTTTATATGTTGCTATTTCTCTGCTTGCATTCCCTACACATCTAAATACACATATTTATTGCAAACAGCCAGCACTCGATCAAAATACTCCTGTGCACGCACCACGCTCTGGCAACTGAATATATATCAGTCCAGAGAGCACCTTTTCCTATTTATAAACCTGCCTGGATGCGAAGCAGAGCTTTAAGGCAGAGATGCTCCTTGTTCAGGGAGCAGAAACAAGACAGTAAAACCAAGAAAAAATATCTTACAGCAAAGGGCGGCTGCTTCATCTGAGGCCACCAGCCAAATTAGCTCTTTCTTTACCTCCTCCGTGAGCAAACATGCAAGCAAAGAGCTGAGTTTTTTCCCCGTCCTGGAAAACTTTTGAGTTTTCTCTGATCAAACCACTGGGGGGGTTTTATTTGCGTTTGGCAGCTTACCCTGAAATTCCCCAGAAAAAGCCCAAAATACTGCTCTGGACTATTATATTTGAGGCTGGATCCAGGCTCGGTGTAGATGGGAGTGATGCTGGTAGGGGGGAAAGCTACAGCCTCCAAATGCCCCCTCCCCAAATAAAACCTGATGCTGTAAGTTCTTGCTTTGCTCCAGACCAGCATCCTACAGCCACGAGTATTTTGGGAACAGGGATGGGAAGGGGAAAGGTTTTTGGGGGAGGCTTGAAGAGCCCAGTGTGAAGTGCCCAGCGCTGTTCCCCAAGCCCCGAACACCCTCAATTTTGCATAATTTCCTCTGCAGCACAAAAACCACCCTCTTTTTTTTGCATAATTTCACACCCAACATGAAAATCTTCTTTGCGCAGCAGTGCCAACCCGAACACCCGGCTCCCAAACCCCAACCGCCACCGACCCTGGGTGCAAAGCCCCCAGCACCGAACCGAGCCTGCCAACCCTAAATCCACCTGGAAAACATAACAAAACACCTGGAGAAAGCTGCACTGAGCCCTCAGGATGATTGCAAAGCCATTTTACATCTCTTCCCCCCACCCCCAGGTTTTCAAAGGCCATCCTGCCCGCCTGCTTCGCCGAATCAATATTCCCATCAGTGAGAGCGCCGTCTGCCTTTCTCTCCGCCATCCAGCCTTGACCTTCTGTTGTACAGGAGAAAAGCAGCCGGGTGGCTTCGTGTCCCCGTCCCCAAGGGCAGGGAAGAGGCACCGGCGCTGCTTACCCGGTACCAGACGATTTCCCGCATCTTCCCATCCGTCTTGAAGTTGCATTTCAAGGTGACGGCATCTCCCACCACCACGGGCGGCAGCGGCTCGATGCTGACCGTCAGGTAGGCTGGAAAAGTTAAAAAAACAAACAAGGAGAAAAAGAGATGTGAGCTGCTGGAGAAGGATGGGGCAAGGGGTTAAAATATTGTTCTCAAATGCTTTTATGGTATTAATAGCTCTGCCATGGGCAGCAAACACTGGCTGCATCCCACATAGAGATAACCCACAGGCAAGCCCCTCAGCGTGGCATCTTGCCCCCTTGCAGCGATGAATTTCAGCTGCTCCCAAAGCACCCAAAAAGCACCAGCTGGGGAAAATCCTTCCCCACCTTATTTACCAGCTTATGGCACGAAAATGCCAGGACCGACCGTTTCGCTGCTTCTCTCCTCAGCTTTGCGAAACTGCCCGCGTTTGCCCAGAGAAATCCCGGGCGCCCAGATTTTGAGGCTTGCCCGGATTCATACACCAAGTCCTGATCCCACCGGCCACCTTTCCCCACCTGCAAATGGAAGCCAATCCTTCCTATGAAGAAATCGGCTTTGACTTTGTCTCCACCATCATCTACCCCACCTCGGTTCTCTCCCCATCGCAGACCAAGTTCCTCCACTCAGGCTTGCTTTCAAACCCTCTAAATTACTCATTTCTTATGGGAACGGGTCCAACAGATTCATCAGAAGACGTGCAAAGCCCAACCTGTGGCTTTCCAGCCCAGCCTTGGCCAACAGCCTTCCTCTTCCCCATCTCCCCCATAGCTGGACGGAGGATCTGTCCTCGGAGCAGAGGGAAAATCAGAGCACGGGTGGCTCCGTCTGGCCGTTTTCTGCCCGTTTCCCCTCGATTTGCTGCAAAACTATTGCCAGAGCACGGAGCAGCCAGGGTCAGGAGGGCAGGCGATTGCATTTCAATTTTATTTTCCTCTATTTCCTCTGGCTGCTGAAAGACGCCAGACTGACAGCCCGGCAGAGATGAGCCTTTCTCGAGCATCCTTGCCCTGACTGCACCCCTTTGACACCACCTCCAACCAGGGCACCCCAAAACAGCCCTTAATCCCCTGTGAAATATTTTTTTTTTTGCCTTTAAATTATTGCTCGCATCGGGTGGAAAAGCAACACTGAAAAACCCCAGAGCGCCTGGAAAAAAAAAAAAAAAGGGAGCAGGTTTGGAAACGGGGCTGCGGAAACAGAGACTCCTTTCGCAGAAGATTTTCCCCCCCTGAGAGAGGGGAAGGTGATTTGATGCGTCCCGCAGCCGGCGACCCGAGGCTCGCAGCGCTTGTAAAACCAGTTGCTGGTGTTTTCGCAATAAATCTCGGCCGTGACCTGCGGGAGAGCACGCTGCGCACGCACGTGCCTGCTGCGACAGCGAGGCAGCGTGGCCCGGCATATTGAGTATGGGGCTGTAAAATTCAAGAAACCCTCTTTGCGCAGCTTTTTTTTTTTGTTTTTTTTGGTGGGAGGGCGGGGGGAGCTGCAAAAGCAGGTTGGCTGCTGCAATCGCCTGGTTGCAAGGCGATTTGGAAAAAAAGGGGATTTGTTTGGGGGGTGGTGGTGAGTACTGGAGAGCACTTTGCAGCATCGCGCAGCATGGGAGGCAGCGGTGCTGAGCAGGGACCAGGGGGCTAAATTAAGGGCTGTTTTCAGATGGTTTTTAATATTGCACCTTTGCAATATTGCAAATTGCAGCCCGACGCCTCTCTCCTTGCTGCCGACGACCCAAATCCCCGCCAGCAGCCACGCTCGTTCGGGGCCGGCTTCTTTCCAGCCTCTCTCCTCGCCTGGACAGGGTTTATTTTAGCAGGTTAAAGCAGGGATTAATTCCTTGCGGCTGCCAACGCAGCGCGCCGTCCCCTCAAATTCGGGGCTTTGCAGATGTAGAGAGGCAGGGATGGGAGAGGGAGGAAGAGGAGGAGGAGGGACAGAAGGAAGGTCAGGCGAGGTATCGTGGCGGGTGCCCCGATTCCTTCCCGCTTTGCTTTTGACGTTTCCAAAAGCGAGATGAGCAACAGGCACAAAAGCAAAGGGAGGGGGATGAGCAAACGTTTTGCAGCGCAGTGGCATCTGCCCAAAGGAAAATTGGGGACAGATCTGCGCCGGGGACGAAGGCTCCACGGCCGCGGGAAAGGCTCTGCCTCTTCATCAACCGGCGTTGGGAGCCGCCGGCTGAGATTACATCTCCCTCCTGCCCCCGGCGCGGATCAACGGGGCGATTAAATAAAGCCGGCGGCAGAACCGACGGGTGACAAAGGCAGAGCTAAGATTGCATTTTCCCTCGCAGCCGCGAATTATTGAGATACAGCAGTTCCCAGCTCAGAACCGCAGCATCTCCGATGGTTTTCCATCCCTCTCCCCGTGGCATCGTGTTTCAAACCCTGTGCAGGGCAATGGGAACCTGAAGCATCCCCGTCCCGGTCCAGCCAGGCGTTTTGGCAGTGCTTCGACCGTCTCCTGATGGTTGGTGGCTTTTTAAAGTCAAAAATGGCCAAACTTGGGGTGGCCCCAACCACCCACCTCTGCTCACGTGCAGCAAATACATTGGCACAAGGATTTACCTGAGAAAATTCCCCTGTGGATACATCCCTGACCCGCATCTTCTAGATGGCTCAAAAAAGCGAAAATAGGCGTTTTTTTTTCTATTATTATTATTATTTTTGCTCTGCTCCCTCCACATGCTGCAAAACCACTTTTAGACATCAGCCAGGCTACAGCCCACCAGCTCCCACCTCTGCGCCCCGTAATTCGGATTCGGCTGTGTTGGGAGAACATCAGGTCCTTCAAAATACCAGAGCATAACCATGGGATGCTCCCGCGCTTCTCCTCCAGAGCAGATCCCGCGTGGCAAAGCCGAAGACCTGGAGCTTTGTGATTTATTGCACCGGTGCTGGTGGGGGGGACAGGGACTGCTGATGCCAGAGCCCCAGCGATGCCTGGAAGGGGAGGGAGGGCAAAAAAACCTCCCACCCACTCAAAGAGCATCAGGTGCCCAAATTCAGAGCCAAATCACCTCAGAAGATGGGGAAAAGGAGGAGGGAAGGAGCACAAGCAAGAGGAACAGAGAGAAACAGATGTGTGGTCCCCGGAGGAGCTGGCTCCCAAAATGCTAAGGATGCGTGTAGAGGGGAGGGAAAAGCGGGGATAATAAAGCCAGGTGTTGAAAAATAAAGCAGGAATCCAGATGGAGCCATCCAAAACCTGCTGTTTTGCTGCGGTTGACGTGCAAATCTCATCCCTCGTCCCCCTCCTTCCCTTTGCTTTCTAACAGCAGAGGATGGTGAAGTGTCACCGGTCCTCAAAATCCCTGGTTTTGTCCCTTTTTTGGATTTGCTGGGGAGAAGAAGCCAGTGGTGATAGGTATCGCTGAATTTTAAGGACTTTAAAGAGGGCCGAGCACCAGATTTGCACCTCCAAAGGAGGAGCCAAACCCAACATCTCCATCACCCTCCACGTTATCAGCATCCCAAAGGCAGCTCTGAACCCCAAAGCTCCTCTCCTTCCCCTTTGCTCTTTTTAAATAAGACATATTTCATACTGAAAGCTGTGCCGGGCCACCCTCTGATTAGATTCTGACCTATGGAAATTCAGCCCTCTGATTAGATCGCATCCCCGGGGAGAAAAGAGTATTTTTGCTAGTGAGCAGTGGGAATTCTTGCGACATCCAGTTTAAGGGGAGAAAAAAAAAAAAAAAAAAAAAAAGGGAGGGGGAAGGGAGAGATAAATGAAATGTCCTTTTAAATCAGGAGTGACACATTAATAAAAGGAGCACATTGTAACATGCTCAGCGCTTTCAATTACAAAATAGCTGCGAGGGAGGAGGCAGGTTTCACCCCGGCCGTGCAAGCGGAGGACGCGGCCGGATGCTTCCACCGCGGCACCGGCAGAAAGCGCCGTTTCTGCCCCGTTTGAGCATCCCACGGGGGATTTTCGCACGTGAGACCATCTGATCGCCCCATGGAAATCTCTTGGGGTGCAGCACGCGTGGCTGAACCCCCCCCCACCGCCAAGAGGCTGAGGTTCCCCCTGTCCTGTTGAGGAGAGGGAGTGAGAGAGACACTGGTGGGGCGGCTGGCAGCCACCCAAGGGCCACCCAGCACCACACCCCTGGGTGCTCTTAAAAACCTCAGGGGGATGGAGCGCGTCCCAGCACCGCGAAGCAACTCCTCCACGTCTTCACCACGTGCCTGATATTTTTAAAGCTACACCTAAACTAAATATTAATTTATTAATACTGACCGGCGCTCCTGCTCCCTGATTTCTCACCTTCCAGTGCTTTCCGACAAGCTAACCTCAAACCGCTGATAGGCTTTACCCCTTCGGGACATGTCCCCAAGGTTCAGCCTGTCCCCATCCTTGCATTTGGGGACGGCCAAGCGGCGTTTCCAGGGATCAGAGCGGAGCGACGCGTGGGGATGGAGTCGGAGGAGAGGCCACGTGGGGACGCAGCTGCCCCATCTGCCCCCGCCGTGTTCCCCCCATCCTTCAGGTGCTGACATGTCCCCCTCGGTGCAGGCGACAGGGAGAGATAATATTAACACATCATCATTTTAATCAGCCCGTGATTAGTGGGGCTCATACATAATTCACACCAATTCCTCCACCGCCTTCCGGCACTCACTTTTCTGAGCTGGGGCCGGGACAGCATTTTGGGGTGCAAACACAAGGAGCGAGGGGGGGGGAAAAGGGACCGGGACCCCCCCTAATCAGCGCAGGGCTGATTTTCGTCATTTTCCAGAATTTAAGGCATTTGCTGCTGGAGGAGATGCTTCATCTCTCGCAAAAGAGCCGACTGGGATGCTTGGAGGATTCCAAACCGCCCCCCCAAAAAAGCAGGGAGCAATCCTGCTGCCCGTTCTCAGCCGGAGGAAGACGATGGCTGGCACAAGGGGCACCGGCGTGCAAGGGTTCACGGCCGTGCGTGACGCCCCGGGGACAGGGATGTCACCCGCCACACGCCGGGGCTGAGGAGCATTAAGCAAACGCGCTTTGACTCGCAGCACTTTGCAACATCTTGTTCATTAAAGATTAAACGCCAGCAGTTGCTCCCATTCCTGCGAGCACAGCAAATACCATCTTCCCCCCTCCCCAGCTCCAGCGATGCCTTATTTATGATATTCCAGGACAATTTACAATTATAATGTGTAGCTGCCTCTTCGTGCTAACCCAGGAGGGCCGCAAGGGGCACGAACTGGCGAAGGATTTGCACCTGTCCCAATCCAGAGCGGCCAAATTTTGCTGAATCTTGAGGTTTTCCTCCTAGAAAGCTGCTGCATTGATTTTTATTTATTTTTTTTTTTTAAATGGAGGAGTAAGTGTTTTAACACAGGTTTAGCGAGTGGAATGGGATGTGACAGATGGAGTCAGCATCGCACTTCCAAAGGAGATGGCCCTTTTGCACAGGAAGAAAAGGGTTGGGGGAAGCCCGTTTGTGTTTCTCAAGGCACGAACTGCTTGAATTTTGGTTGAATTTTCAGCTTGTCCTGCAAGAAACCCAAAAGCTGAGCAACAGCAGGGCTGAGCATCCCCAAACCCACCGCTGCCCACTCAAAAACTGGGCTGGCTTTTGCGAAACGGGACTGTTCCGTGAAATAAAACCACCAAACCCGGCATCACCCGCCAGCGAGGAAGAGCCCTGCTGGCAGAGAGCAAATTGTATTAATACTGTGTAAATAGGATATTAACAGGCCAACCAAACAATTAAGAGCCGGTAATTAAAATTCATCTTCCTTCACACCGCGGTGAATTAAAGTACGAACATTTAATTAGATGCCTCTTACCTCACCTATTTGCATAAGTGGGAGGAAACACTTTGCAGCTGTACCTCTAATTATTCTTTACGGGGGTTGCCGGACCAGCCCCTAAATCCTTAGGTATTGCAGAACCAGGGAGAATACATACAGAATATATACGGAGTAGGTGTAGAATACGCTTTGGTACTTTTTTCTCTAACTAAATAAGATGCAATAGGCACGTTGGACCCGACAGATCCTACGGATGTGTCTTGTTAGCTCTTTGTAATGTAAATCAATAATTTTAATCAATACATTGATTGAGCGTGGCCGGTTTGGCCTTTCGACCCCTTTTAAATCAAGATTAACTGAGAAAACCACTTCATCGGGGCTGCTGGGAACAGACAGGCCCTAAGGGGTCTGCTGTGGTTAGGATTTAATGATCAAAATCTGTCACACCTCTACAAAATGATGGGGTTTTTAAGCTTTACTGGTCAAAATTTATCACCACGTCCCAATCCATGGCTTTTTGCTTAGTTTTGGAGGGGTATAATGCAAAAAACAAAACCAACTTTCAACGATTTCAATGGTGGTGACAAAATCCAGTTGAGATGGGACTTTTGAGCACTGCCCGCAGCTTTCCCTTTTTCCTTAAATCCTGGATTCCTCCTGAAAAAAATATCCTAGCCAGAAAGAAAAAGAAATATAGCCTAATTTTGTGCCATGCTGTCACTTGTGTGCAGCCGTCTCAGCATCCTGGAGAGCATCTTCAACACTGCGCAGTCACGTAAGGGCTTCCCAAAGAGTTATATCAATATGTCTTAAAAAAAATCAATTTTTAGACCAGTTTTGCCCTCATTATGAACACTACAGTCATTTTTACATTCTTAAGGGCAGAGATTGGCTCTTACATACCAGCGCCTATAGCTAAGCCCTGGTATGGTGCGGCAACACCGCAGGCTGCAGAGAAATGAAGAGCGAAGCTCAAAATGGATCGCACTGGGCTAAAACCATGTTACAAATGCTTTGGCTCAGTGGGGTTTTCATGCACATCAGCACAACTTCGGTACGGTAAATGACCTCAGATACAGAAAGGGAGAGCTTGGGCCACTTTGGGCATGCAAATGCAATGGACGATTTGGGTTGTGGGAGCCTCGGGATACTGCGGTGTCTCCTTCTCCTTCTCCAACACATCTCCCATCACTTCTCTATCTCCTCCTTCCAGCGTTTCCACCGTTCCCTCTCCTGTAACTCTTTTATCAATTACTCAAGCACCAGCTCTATCCATCACCAAGCACGGGCTAATAAAATCGATGTAAACGCCAGATTTTTACAAGCCTGTCGCCACCTTTGGTGCGTTTCTCCTGACAAACAAATCTGCGGCAGACAGAGCCATCCGTATCAGCTCTGTGGCTCGGGCACGGACTGAAACAAAACCCGCTTTAACGTCTTCATCGCACCTTTTCTAAGTGAAGGCTCATTGGGAAGGCCGTTCCAGCTCATCGGAGCACAAGATGAGAAAGCCCATTTCTAGCTCCGCTTCTTTTTACTTGCAGCGCCAAGTTAGTGCTTGTACTACATCTCCGTCAAGGCGTTTGCCCGAAATCCTCGGGAAATCAGTCCTTCCAGCAAAGAGATCGAAGTTTTGAGGCAAAACAGCCAGAGCAAGCCCATGCCCTGCTACAAACACCCAGGATGAGCATCATTTGGATGCTCAATGGATCCCTCAACCTAAAAATCAGGTGATTTTCCAGAAAGAAACTCAGAGTTGCAACATTGGTGGCATAAATCCTGAAGTCATGAAGCCAAGGTCTTCATCCTGCCCACCCCAAGAGATGTGAGCCACTGCGAAGCCAAACCCACCGCCTACAAAACGAGAGATGCTCCAGATGGTGAAGTGTAAATCTGGGGGTGAATGCAAGAGAAAGGAGGTTTGGAGGAAAGCAACAGGCATTGGACAACTGGGAGCAGTTTTGGGGGTACCTTACTGGGATGAATGGGAAATATCTTCCATTTGGGTAACATTTCAACACCCTCAAAGCTGAAGACTAACGTCATTCCTAAATGAACGTTTCTCTACAGGCACACACATGAAGAAAGACCAGAAACCCAACTAAAACCAACAGCCACTCAGCAAACAACCAGCCAACCCCAAAACCTCATAAATCAGCCCCAAAAAAGAGCAGCCAACGTGAAGAAGATGGGTCTCACCACCCCACACAGATTATCAGCAGGGTTGCGCTTGCTGCATTGATAAGTCTTCTTGATATATCGTATTTTATTAGCTGCTCCCAGACCCCCCTGCACAGGCTGGGAAGCCATGTACATAAATTATAGACTGAATATTTATCTCCAGCCGCCGCGCAGACGTGAAGTATGTTTAGCAGCATTTACTCTAGCGCAGTAAAGTTTTATTTATAATTTCTCCCCCCCACGCTTGCCAGCGTGCTCAGCGCATCGCTGTAAAGCCAACGGCTGACGTCGTACGCCTCCATCTCCTAACGATGCTGGAGGGGGGGGGGGAGGAAAGGGGGGCGGGGAGGAGGATATTTTACTACCGCATCTTCACACTACTGATATTGCCATTAAAATGTAATGCTTTAGCGCAGCGCTGAAGCACCGGGCTGCGGTTTATAGCTGCTAAAATTGGTGGCTGTGACCTGTGATAGGTCGTTGGGTTTGGTTTTTTTTGGAATAGGAGGATGTTTGTCATCATTACGTTGCTCATCAGTCTTGTTCCTTTATCCCCATTTACAGGTTATTTAAGGATTTGGCCATCCTGACTGCTTTTTTGGGTTTTCAGAGTCCTAAATGAGGTCTTGTACCAGGAGCGGAGGGAAACCGAGTCCGGCAGAGCTGAATTCCCCCCAAAACTCGGTGGCATCACTGATTCAGAGCAATGGCTTTGCTGGCACCTCTTGGTCTCTCCCCAGCTGTGCAAGCAGCTGCCGGTGCCAAAATGCAGCCCAAAACGCGCCTGGGTCAACCTGGGCCTCAGATGCCCCATTTTTTAAATGGAGATCTTGCTCTTCATTTGCATGTATGCATATATGCAAATAGGGGCTGATTGCCTGCAGCGCAGCCTGCCATTCACGCTGTTTGATAAACCCCGCACCAACTATTTAAGGCAGAGTCCTCTAAACCAACTGCACCCCAATATTATTCCCGCCCCATGAGCTAAAGCCAACAGATTTTGGCAAAACGAGGTGCAACGGGCGGGAGATGTCACCCACCCCCGCGCACACTGCGTTGCGCCGGCTCTAAGTGTGCATCCCGCCCTTCCCACCCCAAATTTCTACTTCCCCAATTAAGCAAGTCCTATTCCTGCAGGATTTCGTGCTCTCCTGCGGATTTCCTCCACGGCAGCTGGCTTTCCCTCAAAGCTTTCCACTCAAAACTGCTGCCACCCCCCCAACCTCAACTGCAGAGCAATAATTCCCTCCCGCGTGCCACTTCTGCTAATAACTCCCAGGAGAGATTTGCTTTCTCCTTTTTCTAATAGCGCCTCATTGCAGATCCTAATTAACCTCACGACCTGCTAAAAAACCCCAATTCTTTCTTATTTTACCCCGGTATCGCTTTACCAGCTCTCCCCCATGCTGCACCGCGCAATGCGGACCGCTTCTCCCCCAAGTGCGGTAATTGCATGTATTTCCACGGAGACTTGCGGCGGGGTCTTGACTCTCCCCAGCAAATCCCGAGCATCCCCGGGATGAGAAATTTTCCTACAATCCCACTTTTGCAGAGCGGGAGCCATCACCGGCCACCAAATTCAATGCAACGCCTCCGAGATGGTGCGGCATCCCCCAAAAAACCTTGCAATAGAGCACCGTACCTCCCCAACGCCTGGGCACGACGCGGGTTAACACTGGAGGTCAGGATGCCCAGGTATCCGGCTACCTTAGCAGCCTCCGCAGGGCTTGTGCAGCCTAAAAATTCCCACCCCCTCTGCTTTTTCGTTATTTTTAATCAAGCGGCATCACGGCGAGGGCGGCGGGATCTCCTAAGCTCCAGCAACTCCCCCCCCTCCCCTTCCCCAGTGCAGATGTGGGGTTTAATCTGGAATTAAGTGTGGCAGGAGAAGGAGATACCGTATTGTAATCCCGCTCTGCAAAGGATCGGAAACGGGTTTCCCCCCCTCCCCGCCACCAGCAAACAGCCAGATCCCCTTTTCCAGCACCAGGCTCGGCTTTTCATCCCGACACAGAAGAGATTCCCCCCATCAGCCGGATCCCTTCTGGCATCTCTCTCAGCGTTGGCATCCGGAAGACGCAACATTTGGATGCTGCCCCCGAGCGTGGGGGGTTACGGAAAACCTCACCTGGGATAAAGGGTCTCACCTCCAGCCAGCGCCGAAAGCGCTGCCGAGCAAAAACCATCCCGGAGATGCAATTCAGGAGGGGAAAAAAAAAAAAAAAAAAGCAAATTATTTGTATCCAGCCTGGTTTGTCAGAGCTCCAAACTGAACCTGATGGATTAGATACAGATGTTGAAACCTGGGAAAAAAAGATGCTGAGTCCCTGGCAAAGCCTGAGCCGCTTCTTGGGCGAACTGGGGAAGGACCTGGCGGCAGCAGCCGATGGTCATGCCGCTGCTTCACCCTCTGTCCGGGTGAGGATTACGCCACCAGCAGCTAATTATTTGAAACCACCGCTCGTGGCGTTAATCTAGGCTGGAGCATAATCCCAGCCAGCGTTAATTAGCAGAGCTGGAAGCCGCAAGGAGCTGCTCGGAGGGTGCTTTTTGGAGCGAGTTGGGCTCTGTGCCTCAGTTTCCCCACTTAGACGGGGGAAAGCGAGACCCTTTACAAACCCATCTGAGATCCAGCGAAAATCCCATCCCGGGGTAACCATGAAGGGTTATCAGAGATGCTGCTCCTCAGAAAAATAAGCAGTTTTGAATTTTCCCCATGTGGAACCCCCAAATCCTCCCTAAACCTTCTCTTCTTCCAGCTTTGGCAGGACATACACAGGCTTGGGGAGGGCAGAAAGGGGGGGAAATAATTAATGTCACCAAAGAAATTAAGTACGAAGATTTAGGTTTAGATGCTGCCGTCGAGTTTCCCACCAAGTTAAGAGTCGCAGCAAGGTGCTGGCAGGGTTTTGCCACGCCGAGGTAGCCCAGGAGAAGGAGGTGACCATGACCCAGATGATGAATTTGCTTATTTATTTCTCTATTTGCAGGAAATCCAATTATCCCATATTTCTGATTGGTGACAAATGAGGCAGCCATCGATTCTCCCCCTCCCTCCCCGGGTGTCTGCCGTGAGCGATCTCTGCCCGCACCATCGATTCCTGTGCCGTGTAACTGGAAAGAGATTATTATTATTATTATTATTATTAATATTTCTTTTCCTTATTCCTTCTGAACAACTTCTCCAAAGGCACAACCTTAGGCAGAGCAAGGGGGAAAATAAAGCCTGGTGCCGTGCAGAAGTCCTAAGAGCTGCAAAATCCTCTTTTTTTTTGCAATTTAGAGTGGGATGCTCAGCTTTTTACCCCCAAAACGACCTTGGGGGAGCCTGGGGCAGCTGGATTGGCACTGTCGTTAGCTGAGTTGGGTGACAAAAAGCAGCCAAAGCCACCTTATTCCTCTCCTCCACCGCTGCAAAACCCTCTGCACTGGCACTGGGAGCGCCCCGCAGGCAGCCGGTGTCTTCTACTGGTTGTGTATGGGGGAAAGGGGATGGAGGGAGGGACAGAAGGATGGAGAGAGGGATGGAAGGAGTGACGGAGGGAGGGATGAAGGAAGGGATAGAGGGAAAAATAGAGGGATGGAGGGACGGAGGGATGGACAGAAGAATAGAGGGAGACATGGAGAGATGAAGGAAGCGACAGATGAAAGAACAGAGGGACAGAGATGAAGGGAGGGACGGAGCAACACAGGGATGGGTGGAGGGAGGGATGAAGGAATGAAGGGAGGGATGGAGGGACGGACAGACGGATGGGCTGACGGGACAGACACCCGCATATCCTACATTGTAACAGACACAACCGACAGTGATTTCCAGCTCTGGGCTTTGGCACCGGCCCAGAGACGCCCCTTCACGCGCTCCCAGGCACTGATTTGGCCGAGGCGGGGGGCAGCCGCATCCCCACCTCCCCCTCATCACCCCGCACGGGCTTTTTGCCCTTTCCCTCGGTACGTCCCCCCTGACTCAGCCTCCATCCACTGCCTTTTCTCCTCCGTTTCCACTACCCCTCTGCGCTGTACAAAGCAGTATTGCTAATTTGAAGCTACCCTCTTCTCCCCGATTTACGCTCCGTGATTAATAATCCCTTTGCTCTCCCAGTAATGCCGCGCTGCTAATAAGATTAAAACATATCTCCCTCTTACAGCACCGATTCATAACGCTGATTTACCGTTACTTCGCTGCTCTTACGGAGAGGATGCACATGGCTGTTACCTTAATCCCTATCCATCTCCGCACCATTGAGAAATAACTGCTAATTAATACCTTTCTGTCTCCCAACTGCTTCCAGATATGCCTGGCTATCTATATTTGTCTGGCTTTTTGCTGCTGATCTCAAAGGTTGATATAGCAAACTCCCAGCCCTGCTCGCTCCTTTAGCTCTGCAAAGGGGATTTTTGGGGGTCTTTTCCCCCAAAACAGCCACATTCCGCAGGTTTTCCCAGCCTGGGCTCAATCTCCCTGAGACGGAGCAAAGCTGAAAAAGGAGGGGAGGCTTTTCTGAGCATCTTTTCATGGGGATGTGCTCATCTCCACCCATGACTCAAACCCCTCCATGGGATGACATCTCCCCGTGACTCCACTTTTCCCGTGGCCATCCCCTATTCCTGCATCCACCAGCTATGTCTGCGGCACGGCTCCACAGCCCCAACTCGGTTTGGATACTGAGCGCCTTTAGATGAACAAATCAGCCCCACTTGTCACCCCATTGCATATTTTCCTCCTCTGCCAGGAGCCCCTGGACTGGCCCTACAGCCAAGCCAAGCAGTCGGATGCTGTGGGAACAACAGCGACGGCAGCCAGAGCTTGGGAGGGAAGGGGGGGGGAAAAAAAACCAACAGAGCCTCTGATCTGATGAATGTGGCAGGGGAGGCCGATGCTCTGCTTTTAATAAAACATAACGAAGCGTAGGATCATAAAATATTTCCTTTAATTCAGTGCTCCCGCGAGGGTGGGTAATAGAGGCTGGGTAATGCGGTAGGCTTTCCTCGCGGCTCGCCGGGGGGGGGGAGAGCACTGCTGGGGTTGTTAAACAGCCCATTTGCAAGGCTGTAAGTGCTCTCCTTCCCATCCCCGTCCCATTTTGTGGGGCAGAAAGAGGAGGGGGCTGCGCATGCCCCCATACAGCCAAAGCGCATCCCTCCTGCTGCGCGTTTCGGGGGGTCCCCAGCTCCCAAAGCCGCATCGCTTCGCCCTGCCGGGACAGCCTTTCCGGGGTGGAAAAAGGTCAAAAAGCAAATCAAGGAGGGCTGTTCAACTCCCATCCTCATCCTCAGCAAGTACACGGGGGTCCGAGCACGTGTGTGGTGCATATATATAAAAATGTGTATATATACACATCTCTGAGGCGGTGTGGCGTAAGCGATTAACATTCCCGCGTTAAAAATCTCTCTGCATCTGCTTTGTCCTACACCCGGCACTAAATATAACCATTCAATATGCTCTCTTCCCTTCACCAGGGAGATAACATTGTTTAAATAAGCCCTTTCAATTTTAAAGAGCCGGGTTGTTTTCTCGCGGCGGGGCGCTTTTAGCAGATCAGGAGGCGGAGGAGGCATGGTCCACGCAAACAAACCCAGGGGCGCGAGCATCCCTGACATCCAAGTGCCCAAATCCTGCCCCCTCCAAATCATTTCCCACCAGGAAGCCGCCCAGATGCGATTTCCCCGCTCTAAAATAAATAAATAATATATTAAAGCCACATTTCTAGGAGCAGAAGGGTTTAATTTGGAAAGCGGGCTCGCCTGCACTTCCTCAAGCGTCGCTCTGCTCCCACGCCGCTGCTATTATTACAGCAGCGTAAATTCGCTCTCCGTCAGGAGGAAACCCAACTATCTCCAGCCAGTTTGCATACATCAACTGCTTGCAAAGAACTTCCTTAGAGAAGCGAAAAGACAAAAAAAAAGAAAAAAAAGCCATAATAACGCAATAAGACGCAAGCGTAGCTTAAAAAGAGCCACCTCGGCCAGCACTTATGGAAAATATCTCATCATCAAGTTGCAAGGAGAAGACGGCCCGAGCGGAGATAGAGTGCTGGAGGTTCTTCTCCATGAGTGATGGTCTGTCTGGAAGCCGAACCAGCAGCGTTATCACCCAGCCTTGTTCCTGCTGGTGATACATCTTTTGCATCCTTTCTGGAGCGGTATCTACCCATTATACGGTGCTTCTGCATCAGCAGATGTAGTCTGTTATTCATCCTACATGGAAAAAACTCCACTCCCCAGCAGCTTGCTGGATATATTTTGGGGTGCCGGGCACGGTGAAATTGCCCAAATCCTCCCACCCTACTCTGAGTCACCTACATCCTTCTGCAATGCAACTTGGCAGGTATATCTTTAGGAGAAAAGCAAGAAAACCAGCCAAATTCAACCACCGGCTCTTGGGATGCTCTCAGTGCTTCAAGCAGGGCATGGGGGTGGGATGGCAAAGCCTGTGTGTGTGGTCCCCTTCTTCTAATAGCTTGTGCAGAAGCTAAATCCACAGGGAATGGGGCTTTTCTGGGCTTACAATACGAGAAACATGCTTGATGGAGCGGAAGAAATATCTCAGATCACGGTACATCAAGGGACTGCTCGAATTCAGGCTGGGAATCTCCCTAAGCGTGACTTAGAGCCAACTTTTGAACGCCATCTCAGAAGGTGCAAAGCTGGGATGGAAACCTAAATCACCTGGCCATTAAAAACCCCTTCCAGACTGTCTCCAACCAAACCAAGGATTTATTTTTTTTTTTCCCCCCAGAAGGAAAGACGCAGACAACAACCAACTTGTGATGAAGAAGGTGCTCATCTCTACAAGAGGGCCCACTGGGGTACAGGGAGCTCAGCTTACCCACATCCCCCCCACTGCAAAATTGGGGTGATCCTGGTGCTTTTGGTGATAACCTACTGAGCTGGAGCCTCTTCCTCCCACTCCTGCTGTTATGGTCCATCTCAGCCCACTGTGAGGAGCCAGCAGCTCCCAAAGCCATTGCTGGGTGCCTGTGACAATGACAACCACCAACCAAAATCACCCCTTTCATCATCTTCCTCTTCTCAAGCCTTACCAGCACCAAGAACAAAACTCACCCTGGGGATAAGCCAGATGTTCTCCCCAGCACGAGTGCCATCAAAAACAACGTTGCTACCAGCAAATCCAGGGTTATCCATGAAACGCATCCCCGAAAAAAGCATTTCCACGGATAGCAGACCACCTAGGAGTGAACCCGAGTGCCACTCACCACGTCCCTCCTGCCACCCTGCATCCCACCCATCACTTTGCTCCCACGGGGAGACACAAACCCCCATCACGGAGCATCTCTGGATCGCTCCAGCCTGTCCCCGTCGCTGCGGAACCCTTTGCAAAGAAACAAATAGGTATAAATACACGAGCAAAGCAGGCGCATCCCAATGGACGGGTCTCCGGCTCCCATTTTCCCTGTCCTGGGCAGATAGGATGCAGCATCAGGATTTATCTGCAAGCACTGGGAGGCGGAGCGGGGCTGGAATAACCGCTGCTAATCCCCTTCGCCCTCCCCTCTGAAGTATATTGTTGAAGGCATTATATAAACAGGAAATTATTCAGAGGTTTGGGCAGGAGAGGAACTAAATCCCTACCTCCCCTGCTCCATTTTGCAATGCCGGCAGCCCTCCGAGACACCCGATCTCCCAGCCAAGAAGGATTTTGCAGATGGAGATGCGCTCCCAGCACCAGGAGAGACAAAATGTGTGGTCTGGAGGCCGGGAAGGGCTCGGCGATGCCACGTTTCCACCTCCACAGCTCCTTTCCATTGGGTTGCAATATCCCTCTGCTGGGAAATGTGGGTTTTTTTCTGATGTTCCCCAAACCTTGGAGTCCAGGGCTAAACCCCGGCAAAGCCAGCAGCCAAAATTCCCCCTCAAGGTGGTCTCCAGCAGGCAGGGCTTTGCTGTGGATTCAGCCCAGTGCTGGAAAAACCTCCTTCCCTGCTTCAAACCTCACTCGCTGGGGCTGTCCGGACCCTATTAATGATAGTTTTGCTTCTAGACTACACAAGTGCTAATTGCATTTCAAAGGACCGGCTCCAGCGCTGGCTTCTGCCAGCTAACACAGGCGTACCCCAGGCGATAACCCTGCGAGATGGCAGGGATGCAGCAAGGAGGGTCACCCCGAAAGGGCTCGAGGGTCACCCCGCTACACAAGCACATCGGGAGGGCTCTGACACACTGTTGAGGGGGGATGAACCCCATTTCTCAGCCATCCGAGAGTGAAAACGGGCAGGGCACGCACCTCCCCTCATCCAAATGGCTCCGCAGACCCTAAAAATCTAAATTGATATAATAACTCCATAGAGGGAACCAACAGCGGTGGGTTATTGTCCCTGCGCTTTGCTATGAGCCCGTCTGCCCTCAGCACTTGCGGTGAATCCAGTCCCAAAAGCGTTGAAAACAAGCCTGTGATTGACGGTTTATTTTCCGAAGGAGACGCGGTGTGGGGGGGAAAAAGTGGGAAGGAGATAATGCTGGGGAGAGATAATGTGAGCGCCAGTGATTAGTTAAAAACAAGCCCATCAGTAGTCCAAGTGCCTCGGCAGAAAGCAAACAAAAGGGCAAAGAGAGCAGCTTGGCAAGGGAACAAAACCAGCCACATCAGCTGCATCCTCCCCGCTCGCTCTCCGGCTCTTTCCAGCGGGATTTATGAGCCGGGGAAGTTTGCAAAGCGAGAGCTGCACCTCCTGCCTCCGAAAAATAGGCATTTGGGGGCTCCTTCCCTTGATTTTCCTCTTCGCCGATGTCTGAGCAAAAAGACTGACTTGGCATCACTGAAAACAAGGTTTTCTCTTAGAAAATAGGGGGAAAAACCCCAAAGCACTGAGGAAATCCCATCACGGGCAGGTCCCAAGTGAGGTGATGCTTTGTCCGCCCTGTACGTGGTCCCAGGCAGGTCCCGGCCATCTCCATCCTTGCCAGGGTGAGGTTTCGGCTCCATCCCCGCTTCCCTGGAAGGCTTTTCCCTCGGCAAGTGCTGCAGGAGCCTTAGCAGGAGCCTTAGCAGGATCCTTGCCCCTGTCTCAGCCTAATTCCCAAGCCATTAGCGCGTTTGGATTAAATAAAACCTGCTCTTATCCTGACACTGTGGAGAGCTTTTCATCAGCAAATCTTAAAGCACTTGGCGAAAGGAGCAAGGCCAGCGCCGGTCAAGCGTTCCCAGTCAAGGACTTTCTGATGCAAAAGACCATTTCTGCAATGACAACCAAGGAAAAAAAAAATGCAGGTGGGGCGCGTGCAGCCCTGAAACTTCTCCACGGGAAGCGGGGGCTTGTGAGAGTGTGGCTGAGGTGACGTCTGGATGCTCCACAAAACCCCGGGGATGCAAGGAGCTGCATTTCCACGTTACTCAAGCCTGGACACAACGCCCAGGGTAGAGCTTGCCTGGAAGTGCTCGGTGGCATCAGAGAAGCCCCTGGGCATATAGGAGGGCTGCGATGTATAGAGTGTTTAGCATGTTGCATAGAGCATGCAGCACATCGCATACAGCACATGGCACCTTGCATTTAGCCCATAGCACGTAGGCACCTTGCATGTAGCATGTAGCACCTTGCATTTAGCACGTAGCTTATAGAGCGTCACACCTTGCATTCAGCACGTAGCACCTCGCGTTTAGCACGCAGCACCTTGCATTTAGCATGCAGCACCCTGCATTCAGCACGCAGCACCTTGCATTCAGCACGCATCACATAGCATGGTTGGTGGTTGGACTCGATGATCGTCATGGTCCCTTCCAACCTAAATGATCCTATGATCCTGCGTAGCACTTTGCATTTAAGCACGTAGCACGCCGCATTTAGTGCGTCGCACATTGCATTTCGCATATAGCACATAGCATGTCGCGTATTGCATTTAGCATGTAGCATATAGCGTTTAGCATATAGCACATCACACATAGCATTCAGCATATAGCACATAGCCCATCGCATATAGCATGTAGTGCATCGCATACAGCGTTTACCATAGAGCACGTAGCCCACTGCATATAGCGTTTCGCATAGAGCACGTAGCGCATCACATATAGCGTTTATCACACTGCATATAGCTGCTGAGCCAGGACCTCTAACACAAGACCTTATTTCAGGACAGAGAAGAGCAACATCCCCAACCCAAACCCTGCAGCATCCTTAGGCTTTTTTTTTTTGACGGAGGGGTGTGTGCGTGCGCGCGCTAATAACACCAAGGGACTGCTTCTTTCAGCAAGGGAATTTGGGAGGTAAATACTCCAAAACTGAGCTCTGACACACGAGGGGGAGCTTTGGAAATGCTCAGGGGCAGTCAGGGACCAGCCATGATTTAATGCATGAGGGTTTCCGCAGAGAAACGAAGCCCGGAGTACCGCCGCATCCCGAAGACGCTTATTAGCTCGAAAAGGTACGAGGCGAGGGGAAGATACTTGCCTGCGTTAAAGCTTCTTTAAAGAGCTTTGGATTCAAACTGGCAGCTCTAAACCACTACAAAACGCAGCTGGTGGGAAAGAGAAAAATTGGGCTAATTGGGGAAGGGCAATTAGCGCGGTTAGGAGGATTTTCGGAAGGGGCTTCGGCTGCCTGCGTGGCCTGGATTCACCCGGAGAGCAAAGCACGGGCTTCACGGAACAGCGGAATTCATGGAAATAGTAGGAAAGGACTAAAAAAAGCCGTGACCCTGAGCTGAATGCAAAATTTGCCGGGGAAAAGCACGAGTAGAAAAGGATGGAGGGAGCGGGGGATGGCTTTCCAGGTCAGCGCCGCGAGTTTGCAGGTGAATTAGAGCAGGTTTGGCTCCCACGTGGCGCAGAGGATGCTCCTCCTTTCCCTGTCACTCCCCCCCCCCCACCCCCCAGCACGCAAACTCCCACCAAAACCCTCTTTTCTTTAAATGAGCTCAGCAGAGACACGAGCAGGTGGCTGCCATCACCCCGGTAAAAGCCACGCACCGTTATTTTCCTACCAAAAGGAGAAAAATGAGCTTTTCCAGGCTCGCAAGGAGGGGCCGCCCCAGGGGCTTGCATGCAAGCTGGGAAAATCCCTGCGAGGAAAAGCCTCAGGGTGTCCCTGAGAATGGAGAAATTCAGCTTGCTGATAAAAATGATAACCGTAAAGGCATTTTTTTCTAAGCTGGTTTTTGGCGTGGAGGAGCGGCACAGGGATAGCCCTAAGGGCAGGTCCCCGCAAAGCCCAGCCCCAGCAAACCTGCCCTTTTGGGGCAAAGCCCAGAAACCCCATAAGCAGCTTCAAATCAGGAGCTACGCTTCAATTTTCCCCCTTTTTCCCCATTGCAGGAGGTGCCATGGGTGGCAATGCAGAAGCTGAAGCAAACCGCTCAGATAAGGACTATATAAATATCTCGCCGCGATCAAAACTTGACATATTTAGCCCTCCCTTTCATGTTTGCAAAACACAGCTCTGATTTTACACGGCTGTAAAACAAACCCCGACGAACAGTTTATGGGCACATATTTCAGGCGACAAGCTGAGCGCCGGCTAATCAGCCAGCCTTGATTTCGGCGATGCCAAGAAGCCATCGCCCTGCTTGCAGATGGGGCTTTCCAAAATCCAAGGGGGAGGATGATGAGACCCTGGGGCTACGGCTCCATCCTCATGCGTGGTCCAGCCATTCGCCTCCTCCGCGCGCCCTCATTTTTTCATCTTGACGGCTCCTTAACCCACTTAGCCCTGCCCTAGGCAGCTTTTTTTTTTTTTTTTTTCTGGCCAAGAGGAGAAATTGAGCTTGTTAGAAGGACAAAAAGCTGTATTACAAGGGGTGATGCTCCCCGGAGGGACGTAAAACACATCGGGAAGGATCCAGCCGACCTACCGCGCAGTGAGGAAGCAAGCAGCTTCGTTCGGGGAAATAAAAGGGCTTTTCATTACGAGGCAACAGGAACCCCCCAAAATGCTCCCAGCGAAGACACAGATGCTTTGCAGGACGGGAAGCGCTTCTGATGGATCCCCGGTGCTCTCCTCCGTGCCGGCAGCGAGACCTTTTGTTCCTCCTGGATGCGGCAGCGATGGGGGCAGCTGCCCACCAAGCCGGCACCGTGCGGTATGTAAGGTGACAACAAAAAGAGGCGAGATTCCCCAAAAAATGGCTTCGGAGGTGTACGGAAGACGTCGAGAGCTTGTAGGGAAGAGCAGTGGGAGTTTGCGTGTTGGGTACGTGCCCCCCTCTGCATCTTCCCAGGTGATGCAGCCGGATCCTGCTTGATCCCATGCGAGCGAAGCATCGGGATGGGGAGGGCACGGACCTCTGTGGGCACGTCCTCCCTCACCGCCACAACGCCGGCGGCTCCAGCCAAGGATGCTGTCAGCCACGGAAAAGCCATCTGCCCGCTGCAATTTCGGGAGGAGCACTCGGCCTCCGCAGCCTCCCGCTGTCCGGAGCGAAGGGAGGCACCAGGATGGGTGCACCCACCCCAGAGCCAGGCTTTTTATAATGGTTTTTAGCTGTTTGCTGAAAAAGCGGACAGCAAAGTGGCTTTTTTGGGGGGGGGGGAGGACAGCATTTCTCCACCGAGGGCTTGGAGATCCTTAAAGCAGCCAATCCTCAGGATATGGGAAAGCAGCAAAGTCCCAGCGTGGTTTTAAGAGCCAAAACACGGCTCGTGGATGTCCAAACCCAAGCGCTGCCCAGGGAACCTGCTGCACGCCGGCAGATCCTCCTCCCGCATCGCTTTATAACCCACAACCCCCTCCCTCGCCGGGGCTGCCGGCTTCCTCTAGACCCACCACAAAACAACTTTTACCTCTTTTTCTCCCCTCCAAACACGCATTTCAAACACAGGTTTTCCCATACCCACCCGCCTGCTCTCCCAAATCAGCAGCAGAACAACAATTGCCCAGTTTGCAGCGATAAAATGTAAGAGAAAGGAAGGAAAAATGATCCATGTGCTGGTGATGGACAGCTTGCCGCTGGGGAAAAGCCGGGAGGACAAATTGTTCCTTGAAAATTATCTACCCGTGACCTTAAAACTGTGGCGGAGGGGAGATCCAGGTGGGAGGCAGGACTGGATTTGGCACAAGTTTCCCCCTCCCGACGCACTGCCCTGAGCCGTGTGGGTTTTATTATCGACCGCGTGTTCGGCAGCACGGTGCCGGCGGGGTGCTCGGGATGCACGGAGCAAAGCGGGGAAGGGGGGGGGGGGGGCAGAAAAAGCAGCAGCCGCAGCCCGGCAGTGCATAAAACCCATCAGAGGGATGGCAAAGAGGGATGCGGGAGACGCATGATGCCTTCCCACCCCCGGTGCAGCCAAATCCAAGCTGGGCCCCGGCTAATCGCAACGGTCCGTGGTCCCCCAGGGATGATTTTGGAGCTGCTCACGATGCCGGGGGAAGAATCGGCTCTTTTGTGTCAACCTCTCCCCCCTGCTCAACCCCGCAGAGCGCGGCCACTGCTCCCCCTCCCCGCGCCCTGCAGCGGTTGACGGCGGCTTTCTGGAGAGGAAAAAGTACATTATAAATAAAATAAAAATTAAAATAAATAAAATAAAATAAAGGCGATATCGAGCAAGCTCTGCTCATCCCTCCATCACTCAAGCGCTCGGTAGAGCCTCCGGAGAGCAGCCGGGTCTCGCTGTGCTCATTAAAGAGCAGCCACCTGAGACCCCACAGGGGGGTGACTTGGAGGGGGGGGGACACAGAATGCAGGGAGGGGGACGTGTGGGGAAAAGGGGGGGTAAAAAAGAGGAAGACTGCATTCAAAGGCAGAGGAGATTAAATTGCACGGGTACCCCTCAGTCTCTGGGATGTGGGGAGGGCAAAGTTTCCCGCCCCGCTAATTTTCACCTCCTGGGAGCCCCGCTTTTGGGGACCGGGGGAGGGGGGGGGTTCTTATTAAAGCCTCCACAGAGCAAAGCGGGGAGTCAAGGTGTTCATTTAGTAGCTCAGCGAGCTGCAAACCCCCGGGATAGTGGGGATTTGGGGGGGGGGGAGGGGGCTGCTTCTCCCTGCTGGGTACCCCCTCTCTCCCATCTGTAGAGACTGGGCCCCCCCCTGCATGCCCAAGGGCTGGGGTGTCCCTGGCTGCTGCAACCCCCCCCCAAAAAGCCATAGTTCATGGGGGTCCCCAAGGCACAGACCCCCCCTGTACAGAGCCGGTGCTGGGACTCGCAGCCGGAACCCCAGTACGGAGCGGCAGGGAAAGGGGGGATGCAGGTCCCCCCCCCCCACCCCCAGCGATGCTGGCTCAGGGGCGAGGGACGAGCATCCCCCCCATCTTCCCACCCTGTCCCCCAGCACCACTGCCCAATTACCACGTCCAAAACAGGTGCCCTATCCATCGGTGCCCGATTAACAGCTGCCCCATTAACGGGTCCAACACTGGCACGCTGCTAACGGGTTCCAAACCAGTTCCCTGTTGGGGGGTGCCCCATTAAGGGCTGCACGTGCCCTATTACCGGCTCCAAAACCAGTGTGCTATTAACGGGTCCAAACTGGGGGCCTGTCCACCTTCCCCCCCATCACCCCCCGAGCCCTGGGGGGGGGTGCGGAGCCCGGAGCCGCCGCACGCTTACGGGGGTGCGGATGGGCACCCCATTATTTCAGCCACCGGAGGGGGCGGGGGGGGGGGGGGGGGGGGATGTCCCTTGTTCCCGGGGTGGAGAGGGGGGTGGTTTTGGGGGGGGGAAAGAAGGACACTCACCCAGCGCCAGCTCGAGCAGGTCCCAGAGCAGCAGGCAGAGGGGCAGGGGGCTCATGGTCCGCATGATGCCCGCGGGGGGGGCAGCCCCATGGGGGCTCACCGCTGCCCCAGCGCGCTGGCCGGGGGGCAGGCGGGCATCGCGATAGGAGGGGGGGGGGGCTCAGCCCGGTTCCCGTGTCCCCCCCCCGCCGCCGCCGCCACTGCTCCCGCCGCGCTGCCGCCCTAAAGCCGATTTATTGCAGCGGGAGCGGAGCGAACTGGCGGCTGCCCGCCCCCGGTCCCCCCCCCCCCGCGGCTGAGCCCGCCCCGGCCCGGCCCCCAGCCCGGCCCCCGGGAGGCGCTGGAGAGGGGGGGAGCACTGTACGGGGGTGCGGGAGGGAGCGGTGTATGGGGGGTGGGGGGATGCGGAGAGGGAGAAGGGGATGCCCGGTCCGGGAAAGGGGGAGGGAAGGAGCGGTATATGGCGGGGGGGGGGGGATGCAGAGAGGGATGCAGGATGGAGAAGGGGATGCCCGGTCCGGGAAAGGGCGAGGGAGGGAGCGGTATATGGGGGGGGGGGGGGGGGGGGGGGGAGATGCAGAGAGGGATGCAGGATGAAGAAGGGGATGCCCGGTCCGGGATGGAGCGGGGGTGGAGGGTTGCGCGGTGTATGGGGGGGTGAGGCGGTATATAGAGGGGATGCTAGGTGTATTGGGAGGGGGCGCAGGAAGGGGGGAGCAGTATATGGAGGTGGAGAAGGGGATGCACAGTCCAGGACGGGGGGGTTGCAGGAGGCGTTGTGCGGTGTATGGGGGGGTAAAGCTGTATATGGAGGGGGTATGCGGTGTATTGGGGGGGGCGAGAGGGCGCAGGAGGAGGGGGACACTGTGTGGGGGGTGCAGGAGGAGGTGGGCGGCTGAGGGAGGGGGTGCGGGAAGGGATGTGAGGCGTTTTGGAGGGTGCAGAAGGGGAAGGGCCGTTTAGGGAGGGAGTGCAAGGAAGGGAGGGGTACAGGAGGGCATGTGCCATCCAGGCAGGGGGGCATGGTCCGGGCGGGGCAGGGAGCATTGGAGGGATGCTGGATGCAGGCAGGGATGCGGGGTGCAGGCAGGGATGGGGGATGCAGGCAGGGATGCGGGGTGCAGGCAGGGATGGGGGATGCAGGCAGGAATGGGGGGTGCAGGCAGGGATGGGGGGTGCAGGCAGGGCAGTGGGGTGCAGGCAGGGATGGAGGATGTAGGCAGGGATGGGGGGTGCAGGCAGGGATGCGGGGTGCAGGCAGGGATGTGGGGATGCAGGCAGGGATGGGGGGGTGCAGGCAGGGATGCGGGGGGCAGACAGGGATGGGGGATGCAGGCAGGGATGCGGGGTGCAGGCAGGGATGGAGGATGCAGGCAGGGATGCGGGGTGCAGGCAGGGATGCAGGGTGCAGGCAGGGATGGAGGATGTAGGCAGGGATGGGGGATGCAGGCAGGGATGCGGGGTGCAGGCAGGGATGCAGGGTGCAGGCAGGGATGGGGGATGTAGGCAGGGATGGGGGGTGCAGGCAGGGATATGGGATGCAGGCAGGGATGCGGGGTGCAGGCAGGGATGGGGGGTGCAGGCAGGGATGCGGGGGGCAGACAGGGATGGGGGATGCAGGCAGGGATGCGGGGTGCAGGCAGGGCGGTGGGGTGCAGGCAGGGATGGGCGGTGCAGCTGCAGGTAGGCAGTGGGACCCCCAGGGCAGCAGTTTCCATCAAACCCCTCCTCCTTCAGCAATCCCCCTCTCTCTGCAGCCCCCTGCAGCAGGATCCAGCCCTGGAGCCATTCAGTCCCCCCCCAAAACCCCACTCAGGCAGGGGATGCACACCCCTCCATGGCCCTGCCTCACAGACGACCTTGTTTTCCTCCAACTCCCCAGATTTAATTAGTTCCTGGACACCGGGGAAGGTGCAAGTATTATTTATGAAGAGCCCAGGTAGGGAGCGGGATGGCCTGGGGCTTGCAGACAGCCACGGCAGAAGAAGAGATTAGGGGGTTGGAGGAAGCTTTTCCTCGAGGTTGGAGGCCTCTTTCTGTTGCTATTCCACATTAGAAGAAACATTTCCCCAGAACATACTTCTTTTCTTTGCAAAATCAGCTTTTTTTTTTTTTTTTTTTTTGCTATTGCTTTTGATTTTTTTTCCCATCCCATGCGGTCACGCTGTCTCCCCAACAGCTTTTCTGACAGCCCTTGAGCACAGATTAACTCTACCCCTCATTTCCAGCAGCACAAAGCCAGACCTATGCGAAAATAAACCAACAACCAACTCCAACACCCTTTATGGGGGCTTATATTTACAGAAAAAGCATCAGGGCAAAAGGCTTCCCTGGGATGGGATGGGGAACGATCTCTGTGCTGAGACTCAGCACAACCAGTGACACCAGTCTAATGAAAACTGGTGGGTTATGGTTTGCTTCTTAAATAACCACCCTGAAAGAAATCAGGCTCTGCATAGATCAGTAAAAAAAAAATTAAATAAAATCAATTAGTTGCTGAAATTCCTTTGAGTGAGCTGGATTTTCTCTCCCTTCTCCCTCTGCTTTTCATCCGCTGGGAAAAGCCGCGGCTCGTTCTTGCATGGAGATGTCTAGAAATCAAAATCTCGCTTTATTTGATGGCGGGTTTGATAGACCCCTGAGAGACATCGCCTTTTCTTTACTCTCCCAGGAATATAATAGCCAGGGTAGGAAGAACCAGCAGCGCTCGAGGGGGCCGTATCCCGACAAACCCAGCGAACCCTAAAAAACCTTCAGCCTAACTAGCCGGCCCCGAGGTAAAGCCGAGTTCAGCCAAGCCAAGCGCGCTGCCGTTGTTTGAAAGCCGCTCTGCCGGGTTAACAGCCCGCACTCGACCCAAATGGTGCTGTCAGCTTCTGTAAGAACGGCTCCTCCGAGATGCCTCTGCTGAAACGCCGTTTTTCCTCTCTTCGCTTTGCCGTGCTGAGCCGCAAACCCCCGGCTCCATCACTCCCCATCCCCTTTTTCACTCCCATCCCGAGCAAGCAGGAGTAACCCTATTTCAATTTTTCCCAAGGAGGTGCACGGAGCAATTTTTTCCACCCTCGGATGCAATAACGCATAGGTGAGGCACTTTAAGGAGGCAAAGATTTTAGGCTGGGGAGTGGAGAAGGGTCGGTCAGATAAAAGCAATGCAGAGGCGATGTCTAATAGCTGCACTCGGACATACCTCCTCGCAAAAATAAAAATTAAAGTAAAAATACTGTGCCTTTTCAACCTGAATTTTACTCCCTTGCAGCTCCGGCTCTGCCTTTTGGCTGCACAACCTTCCCCCAGAGCAAAAGCGATGACCCGGTGAGAGAAGCATAAACTAAATATCCCGAAACATTTAGAGCAGGACTTGTTTTCCTGTGGCAAAGCATCTTTGGCAGCCTCCAGATTTCATATTCGAGCGCAGGAAAACCCAGAGAGAAGCACGCGGGCCCATCAGCCGGATCCCGGGACATTGAAGGAGACAGTAAGTGATGTAAATTGTTGGATAAAAATATTGCCGTTTGTATTGGGTGTCTGGCTCAGTAGGGTTTCGCCTGGGTTTTAATTTCGTGTGAATACAGCGGCTGGTGAAAGCTACTGGGTTGACAGCCCCGGAGGCTCCGGTCCCCTGGAAAGGCATGAAATGAGCTGAGCCGATGGGGTGTGATGCTCCTTCCCCGGCCAAACGCGGCCATCTGGCCCGTGATGGGGCTTCTTCCATTGTTTTGGTTTTTTTTTTTAATAAATAAGGGTTTCCTCGCAGTCCCATCCCATTGCAAAAAGCTGGATCGCTTCCTCAAGGCATCACACCCCCTCAAAAACATCGCTATTTTGGGATGGAGCTGTCGTCCTCCAGCCCCGTCCTTCCCATCCTCATGCGGGATGGATTCAGCCTGGAAAATTAGGTCCAAAGCCTCATCCCCGACATCCTTTGGGAGCAGTTTAAATTCAGGGCAGAGTGTTGTGGGCGAGTCTCCTCCGTTTGTCCTCGGTGACCCCGATTCGGCACAAAAAAAGGCTCCAAAAAGGCAAAATTTCTCAGCTCCTCTCTCCTGACCTTTCCAGATGAAGCCCGTGTACTAATTAGCCGAGTAATAACGTGGCGAGGATGCGATTCCTCATTAGCTTTTGAGAGATTCCCAGCTACATGACTGATATGCATCTACAAGAAAATTAACTCAGGCGCGAGGGCTCCGTAATCAAGATTAATGAGGAAAGAGGCAAAGAGCAGCATGCGGCTCCCCCTGCCCTTCGCAGGGAGACCTGAGCCCCTCCCAAAATGGGGCAAATCCCAAACTGGAGGGACACTGGTGGAGAAAGTCTCAGTTGAGCCTGGAATAACCCAAATTTTTGCCGTAGGTGGGAAATTTCTATGTAACACATTCAGGGTCTCAGCCGGTCCCTAACGCCTGGCTCCCGCACCATCCCCAGTGCTGGGAAATGCTTGTTTGGAGCTGAAAGAAGAAGTTAATTTATGTGGTAAAGGGTGAGATGGAGAGTGCTCATCTCTGGTCCTCCATCTGCAAAGCTCCGTTGTTTATGAGCTAAAGTGACATCAATTCACCCCAAGAGCGTCAGCATCCTTTGGCGTCCCAGCGCCCGGTCTCGGCCGCATCCCGCTCTCCCTATCGCAAAGCCATCGGGAGGGAGAGGAGATATTTCCCATGTTGTTTGGAGAGCAAAATCTCACCTTCTCCCATCCTCTTTCCCGATATGAGCCATGACGCAAAGGGGTAATTAGCCGCAGATCATTCCCATTAGTGTTACCCTTGGCTAATTACCCCATGGAAAAACATACCCCGCCACGGCATTCCCAAACCCCAGTTCATCCCTTTCTGCATCCCTCGACGGCTTGAAACCTGGGGCAAAAATTAAATCAAGTCACAGGTGCCCGACTTCAAATAATCCATTTTTTTCTCCTCGCAAGCATGTTTCCAACAAAAATAGAAACGCCGGCAGTCAAAAAGCAAAAAAACCATCGTCATGGGATGACCCAACACGTCACGTTTAACCCAAAACATTTTCCTTCGCCGCAGTAGCCCGAGGTCTGGCTTTTCCTACCCGGAACATCCATTTTTTTTAACAATAAAAAGCCATTGTAAAAAGGAAACAACCAAGTTTCCAAAATGCGGCTTTGCTGGCATTCCCTGCCAGAAGTTTTTCTTAGCAAAGCAGCTGGAGCCAAAGCGCCGGTTCCCTGGTTAAAAAAATCTCATCGCATTTATTTTTAGCATACCATTAAGTGCTGAATGCCCTCGACTGAGCCCGCTCCGGCCAGGTAATGTGAAGCATCCGAGCCCTGCGATGCAGGCAGGAATTAAAGCGATTTTTTCAATGCTTTTCTCCTCCCTTGACAAGCTGAGCGGTGGAAAACCACGAGGAGCAAAAGAGCACCATCATATTCGCGAAGGGCTTTTCATAGCGCGCACGCCGTAATTAGTAAACTATAATTAATACGCTCCAGCATCGGCGCAGAAGGGCAGGAGCAAACCCCAGAGTCCCCGAACCCACAGCCTAAATGCACGTAAATGTGCTTTTAGCCCCAAATCTCTCAAAAAATAAGCTATTATTCAACCCGGCCTCTTGCTTCAGCTCCACCGTGCGTTGACTAAATCCCAGGGCTGGTGTTTGGGGCCATAATTATTCCATTATTATTTATCATAATAATTATAAAACCATGCCAGTGGCGAATACATTTTAGAAATCTTTATTTCATTCACCTATGCACCAAAATGGGATCCTATAACTAAATATATGATCACACAAGAGGGAGAAACAGCCCTTCTATACGGGCAAAATTCCGAATGTAAGTCCCCATATGTTCAGCCCTGTCCTTCCCCCGAGCCCGTGAGTCAATATCAAGGCTGGATTTGCTGTTTTCCACCAAAATGAAGATCTGGGGGAGTGAAGGAAACTTCATTTTTTAAAAACACTGCAGTATTTCATGGCTGTAAGTTACTCAGGGAGGGGGTTTGGGCTTGAATGTCATGTTTCTAGAAAAATGGGGAGTATTTTGAAAGGATTAGTGTGGCCTTTCCCTCCCTCCCCGCAAATGGATGGTTTCAGTTTTTCAGCTGGAAAGAACATTTTGTTACAGAAATCCCTTCACTTCTGCCTTAAAAAAACCCACAAAATTGAAACATTTCAGCTGCCTTTGAGACCAAACTCCTCAGCTCCTCCTGTTTTTCCCCCAAACCCAAGATTTGCCAGAAAATTTAATATTTCCTTTCCATCCTAGAACAACCCTTCTCCCCCAAATTTTGCCCCTGAAATTATTTATGGTATTTGGGGGCTGTGCTTTGCGCAGTGTACCCAATGCTCCTGCAGTATCTTCAAGTTGGAAGGGGAAAAAAAAATTGCTTTAACATCAACCGCTATGGGAAATATTTTGCTTTTTTAATAGGATACTCATCCCAGAACCACCTCGATCAGCCCACAGTCCTAAATTCCCTCCAGAAACGCCCTCCAAGAAACATTTCCCATTGCTAAATGAATCCTCCTAGGAGCTACATAAATATAAAAGTGCACATGCTTCGATATATATATATATAAGACGTTGGAGAGTACGTCTTCGCAGCTGTATAAATAGGTTGATGACAGCCAAGGGGTGGATATAAATAAAATTAAAAGTTGCAGACACCCTTTCCACGGCGTTTTTCCCCCCACATCTTGCAGAGGGGATGGAAAATACCATCCGTCAGCCTCCCCAAACTTCATTTTCACACTAAAATGATGCTGTTTGCACACAGGTGGGTTAAATGGCCTCAAAAGCTGTTCAGGACCAGCCTCAGGGCTTTTTTGGGTTTGCTTTTTTTTTTGCTTAGGCTACTGAGGATTACATCCATTTCCACCTTCATCAAACTAATTGCCACTGAACAATGCTAGACACAGACAAAAACACTCCTTATTTTCCCCCTTTTCCCCCAGTAATCCCAGTTCCAAAACAACCCCCCCCCCTCAAAGCCCAACCGAGGGCCCCTCAGCCTTGAAAATGGGTTAAAAAAACATTAAGCAACAATTTTGGGATCTGTTTCTGATGCTGCCAACCATGCTGAACACTCGCTTCAACTTTTCCCCCTCCATGGGATGGGTAGAAAAACAGAAAATCGCCGTGAAAATGAACAAGTGGAGAAATAAGAGCAGAGAGAAACCATCACCTGCTTCCTCCATGTTTGGGAGAAGGGGCCAGGGGACCAAGCCACAGGGTGATGCCCAAAACCCTGCTGATTTTGGGGGCATCTCAACCCCGCGGTGGCCAATGGATGGGGCATAGCACAGATGTCACTGAGCAATAGGACGAGGGGGAACGGTTTTACAGTGAAAGAGGGGAGATTGAGATGAGGTATCAGGATGAAATTCTTGACTGTGAGGGTGGTGAGCCCCTGGCGCAGGTTGCCCAGAGAAGCTGTGGCTGCCCCATCCCTGGAGGTGTTCAAGGCCGGGTTGGACGGGGCTTGGAGCACCCTGGGCTGGTGGGAGGTGGCCCTGCCCATGGCAGGGGGGTAGAACTCGATGATCTTTAAGGTCCCTTCCAACCTAAACCATTCTATGATTCTATGTGTCCATCCCATTGGCTCCATCCCTCTTTCAGCCCTTGCAGTTCTGGGGCAAGCCCTCTCCCAGCACAAGCTTTCAGTGACCAAACCCAGAGCAACACTCCCTGCTCCATCAGCGGGTTGCAAGAAAACCACCCCAAAACCTCTGACTTTTGCAAAAAGAGCCGGCATGGATCCCTGCTGCCTCCTCGCAGAGCATCCCTCCAGTCAACAAATAACAGGGGGTTTGCAACAGAGCATACTTCTGGTCAACAAATAGCAGGGGTGTTGCAGCAGAGCACCCCCCAGCAAACAAATAATGTGGAGTTTGCAACGGAGCATCCCTCCGTTGAACAAAAAAAATGGGGGATTTGCAATGCAGCATCACCTTGGCGAACAAATAACCGGGGGTTTGCAATGGAGCATCCTCCCAGCAAACAAATAACAGAGGTTTGCAATGGAGCATCCCTCCGGTGAACAAATAGCAGAGGGGTTTCGAAGGAGCATCACCTTGGTGAACAAATAACGTGAGGTTTGCAGTGAAACATCCCTCCTCGAACAAATAACAGGGAGTTTGAAACAGAGCATCTCTCCTTGAACAAATAATGAAGGGTTTGCAATGGACCATCCCTCCAGCAAACAAATAACGGGGGGTTTGCAACGGAGCATCCCTCCTTGAACAAATAACAGGGGGCTTGCTTTGGAGCAGCCCTCCAGTGAACAAATAACGGGGAGTTTGCAACGGAGCATCACCTTGGCGAACAAATAATGGGGGTTTTGCAATGGAGCGTCACCTCGGTGAACAAATGACGGGGAGTTTGCAACGGAGCATCCCTCTGCTGAACAAATAGTGGGGGGTTTGCAATGGAGCATCGTCCCAGCAAACAAATAACAGGGGGGTTGCCAATGGAGCATGCCCCCGGTGAACAAACAACAAGGTGCTCACCAGCCGTATCCGACGCAAGGAGTGAGAAGAGGGAGGGAATACCCGTCCCTTCCCCCAAGGCTGAGCTTGTCGCTGTCTTTAGCGACTGGAACAAATCCGAAGTGTCGACCGAGACCGTGTTGAGCATTCAGGGAGACAAATGCCAGGCCCGGGAATAAAGATCGGCTGCTCCCGTTTATTTCCATAAGGCAATAATAACCTGCGCCTTTGCTTTATGAAGTCAAATTTGTTACGGCGGATGAGCTGTAAAAAATTGTGGAGTTTGGGGGGAGGAAAAAATAGAGGCTATAAATAAATTTGTAATTTTAACATGCATTACCATGTAATTGAGAGGGTAAAGGATGGAGCTGGCACTGGGTCGGAGCTACCTACAGCTTCCCATGGGGGTTTTCGGCTGAGCTACGCGCCCCTGGGGATGGATCCTGTCGAGTCTGATGGTGGCTTTGGCAGGGCATGGAGGATCCCAGAAAAAAGCAGAAAAAGGAGTAAATAATATTTCCTGGTTGCAACAAGGCACTGTGAGTGATTAGCAGGAAAGCAGAGCCAAACAGCCGAGCCTCAAAGCTCCCGCTCTGATAGGAAGGCAGATTTGGGATTTAAACATAGATATCTATAATTTGGGGGCTGAGGAATAATAGCAAATTTATCCTTGATATTCATTGAGGGCTCCCGGAGAGCAGTCTGTCCTCGGATGGATGCCGGGGGATTGATTCCCGCCTGGGGAGAAGGGCTTGAAGTGCTGGTGTGGGGATGTCAGGGATAAAATGGGACCAGTGGATGGATGCAGCATCCTCTGGGATGGAGACATGGTGGGGAGGAGGGACGGTGGCTCCCAAGAGTTTGCAAAGTCCCAGCCTGGTTTTGCAGAGCTGGCACTTGGCAGCTGCATAAAAAAATACTAAAATAGAAATCTCCTTCTCTTAACGGTCAGGGCCACTTTTGCGGGGGAAATTTTGAGTGCAAAACCAGAAAAACCCAGCTGCTCCTCCGTGCAATGGCAAAAAAACCCCAAAGCATTTTACCAGCCCCAAATCCAACCCGGGCAACGTGTTTCCAACCTCCAGCAGCTGCGGAAGACGGACAGACACAGAGGCAGAGGCACAACCACCTTTTAAAAGCAGAGGGCAGCTCCCCACCGACTCAGAGCTGCTGCACGTGGCCATAAACCATTGGGATTTTAATCTGTTTTGCTAAAATACATTTTGGAAGCATCTTCCTTGGCTGCACACCGGGGCTGCTCGCTTTGCAAACGGAGCGAGTGGCGACTCGAGGAGCGCGCGGACCTCCCTCCCATCACGCTGTCCTCCTGCCTATTACTTATTTTTGTCCGATATTGTATAGAGCCTTTTTTTCCTTCAGGTAGCAAAGATGCCAGGGTCAGCAGAACCTGGCCCCGCTGCTGTCTTGGGCGCGGAGATCTCTGTTATTTATTTACTGATGCCCGTCGTTATCGCTCGTTTGCAAAAGGCTGTCAGGTCTTTTCTGTGTCTGGTGCCTTGTTCCACCGTGCCTGAGCTCGCTTGTGTTTCGGGGGGCTGATCTGGGGCTTATCTAACACAGGTTGGGGGTTTATGGGATGTTAATAGGACTATATATATATTTATTTGCATGGAAAAATCACTTAATAAAAGGGCTGTGTCTTGGGGAACAACGTGGATTCATACCCTCAGCGGTGTTTCCTCCCCAAACGGGGAGCGGGCAGGGATGCTCATGGCAGCGGGAGCCTTTCCAGCCCTGCCTGTGTCCCCTTTCGACCTCGCCTCCTCCACGGATGCCCGAAACCTTGGGAAAAACCAAGGCTGGGAAGGCAGTGCTCACCGGGACCCAGTCAAATGCGATGAGACAGGTCCCCTCCAGCCCTCACCCGTCTCCCTGGCACGGCAGGAGCAGAGCGGGGGTGGCTGGCTCCCACCTCCCCCCTTCCCCATTTCCCAGCCCGTAGCAAGGCAAATACATCCCCCATACATCCCATGCAGCGGGATTTCCACGGCGGAGGGGCTCGCCTGGGGGCAATCCTGGCTGGCAGTGGGGCGAGTGGCTTTTTTTGACGCTTCTCATCACCCAACTCCACGGGAGCAAAGAGCAGTCGGTGCCTGTTTAAACAGAGACGCCGTCGGGTGCATCGCCTGCCTGTTTGCACTCCTGCAAAAGCAATATCACCCGAGCCTCTCTCGGCTGTCATCTCGTCTCACGTCTCTCAGCCGTGTCTCCTAAATTCTCTTCGCATCCCCCGGTAGGAGGTTTGCTTCCCTTCGCAGCGCACCTCCTGGCTTCCATAGCCTGAAGGGATTGCCCCAGCCGCCCAACCTGACCTTTGCCGGGATGAAAATTGTATTTTTTTTTTTTCCCCACCAAATTCACTGCAATCCCTCCGTACCTTTGCTCCAAGTCACCCTCTGTATTAACACCACCTACACCAGCGGCATCATCCAGACCTTCCTCCTCCTCCATCTCTTCCCGCATCCCTATACCCGCTTTGCTATCGCACAGCTTTACCTCCCCAGCCCATAAATCTGCAGGTTTGAAGCAACTATAAATTTTTTACGTATTGTCAGGGGAGCTCTTACAATGTCTGTATCACCTTGGGCACATAAGATGTTTCATGGAGCGGGGAGCATCCATCCATCCATCTCAGAAGAGAACGCGTGTTTTCTGCTCGAGATGCTGACTTTAAGCACTGTCCATCACCCAGCAAGAAATACAGATAACAAGCAACACACGCCAACGCAAACAGGTGAGATTTGGGCACTGGGGAAGTTTTCAGCCAGGTTTTCCATTTATTTCCACACGTTTGAGGCTCCTTCCCAAAGGTGTAAATGGGATTTGCTTGTTTACTTGCTTTTTCCCCCCAATATATTTACTTTCTGCCTTGGAAGAAAGATGAATTATGCAAGCTCTCCCAGCAGCCAGGTTAGCAAACACTACTGCAAGCAGAAGAGCAAAAAAACCCCCTCAGTTTTGACCCAAATTGAAGGCATGTAGGTCAATTCCTTGACATCCAGGTAAGCAGCATGAGGTTGTGATGGTGCTTGCAGCATTTCTTTAGCGCACGCCTTCCCGGTGGTGAGGGATGGGCAAGGGAAAGGGAAAGGATGTTTTTTGGCTCAAAAGCCTCAAAATGGGGGTTTTGAGATGACTGATCAAGCCGGCCCCAAATTTCAGGTTTTGGGCACAAGGAGGGACAAGGATCAGTGGCACAAGATGGGTTTCCTTAGGGAAAACCAGCTAAAACAAGCGCTCCAACAGCCCCGCTCCAGACCTGCTAAATAGCGTATGGGATGGCTCACTGCTTACTGAGACCGAAGCAAAAATGAAAATAAAAGTAAGTTTTTTGGGCAAGCCCAAAAGGGCTCAAGTAATTCATTGCTGCTGCACTGGAATATAGAAATTGCTGCCAAATTTGGGAAAAACAAACAAACAAACAAAAAACCTACATCCTCCCACCCTGGGGGCTGCCCATCGCCTTCACCTGCGGCAGATGCAAAAGCAGCCGGAGGATGAGCTCAGCTGCAAAGCGCTCGTGTGGCCGGCGTCAAAAATTCAGCGAGATGAATCACCCTCTGATCTCCAAGAGCATCCCATCACCACAGGTGCTCTTCTTCTTCATTAAGGCCATGTTAAGCAACTCGTTTTGAGCACAGCGTAGGTCTTTTGAGCTTAAAAACACGACCCCGACTGCTTTCTGCACAACCCGTCTACGCCTGCTCCGACTCCAGACGACTCCTTTGGGAGCCCCGGGATGGTTTTGCTGCTCGAGGTTTAGCAAAAAGGGGAAATAACGGAGGAAAAAGCAAGACCCTGACTCCTAGAGCAACCATGCCTATTTTACCTTCGGTATTTTTTAACGTGCCCTTCTGCGGTGGGTTTTCTCCCCCCTCCCACGGCTGCTTCACCTCCCAGCATCGCAAGCGAGATGCAGCAATGCGGCTTGTGTATCCTCCTAAAAGATATTTAATAAATATGCAAATCACTCCCCGCATCTCCTCGGGCAGGTGAGGTGCGCGAATGGGCTGTAGTTAAGTATTAAATCCACTCACCGCCAAGTACCTGGAGAAGAGCACAATAAACCAGAGGTGAAGTTTGCATGGAAAAAAAGGGTAAAGAAACGTATCTGATGGCGGCGGGGAAGCTTTTCTCATTGAAAAACAAATCCAATACACCATACCATAGCACCCACTGGTCAAAATTTAAGGGAACTGGAAGAGAAAACAGTTAAAACCACAGCAGAGAGTCTCGTTATGGACCAGATACGGGAAATTTTCCTTTTATCAAGTCAGGTTTTCCCCATTGGGTTTTTGCAGGGTTTCTCAGCCCCTGACTTCCAGGACTGCCGGCACCTGATTTCTCATCTTTACCCTATTCTGTATTTCCCAGGCCCATAATACCCTTCCTACCAGGCTCTCCTCTTGGATAAATAAGTCCAATCTTCACAATCGCTCTTCAGAGACCTTTTTTTCCAAGGCAGGCAGACTGTTATAAATGCTTCCCCTATGGAATAAATCGCTATTTTCCCCCCAGGCTAGCCAAAATAAATGCAACACTGAGCAAAACCTTGATAGGGGAACGGGCAGGCAAGCACATGTAGGTGTCTTATCGCTCCATGCTCTTGAGCATGCGGTGGTTTTCCTCTGTTTTTCACCCAAAAACTCCCAAACCCAAGGAAGGTTGTCATCCGTATAGACGGCAGGAAGAGGAGCACAGCTCAGATTTGAAGCCAGACTGTCAATTTACAGGATTATCCCATACAACATTGAAACCAGTTACCACGCTTGCTATTTTTGCCCTCTGAATCGCTCGCTAGGTTTGGGCAAGGGTTGGAAGAAAATGCTTCCACCAAACCCAGCATAAATGCTGGACTTTACGGCCCACAAAGTTTCCAAGTGTTACCCAAATGCCTTTTTATTCCCCGTTTCTTTGAAAGCCCCGAGCCTTCACCCTGCCAGCTACCCACCTGCACACAAACCCTGCCAGATGGCCCATCCCTGCCCGTCCTGGGAGAGCAGACCCGCATGGCCGTGCTCCTGCCAGATTGCTCCTATGGGAGCAAACCCTAAATAAAAAAAAAAAAAACAAAGCACCCATATCCTCTAGAAAATAATAGAGGTGGCGATGCTTTGCATGGGGATGGGAACACCTCTGCACATCAGAGCCAACAGCAATTTTGGAGAAGCCACGTTTTGCATCACACGGGGCAAGGAGACGAAAAACGACCTCGAAAAAGAGCCATACCCTTTCAAGAGATAAACAACGGGGCTGTCAAGACAGGAGGGGTTTGGTCGATTGGATGCACAGCTCGGCATCAGCTCCAACCATGGAGCTGGCAGCCAAATTTTGCAAGTGAAAATGTCTAGAGTTGACCTTAAATGATGCAGAAGAGCAGCCAGGTCCTGTGCATCTGCCCCACCAACCAGAGGAACAAGCAGTATTTTTTAATTTTTTTGCAGAGCAAAAAAAAAAAAACCCACAAACTTATTTTTCATAAAATTGTTTTAAAAAAATTATAATGAATAATAATTTTGGCACCGCGTGGAGCTTGCTTTCCTCCACTGGTCCTACTGAAACAACAGCCAGAGCACCACGTTCCCCGGTGCTTTTGAGCAAACCCAGCAATAATAAATCAAAGCCAAGCTGCCGCAACCCGCCGTGAAGCAACGAGGAGGCAAAAGGGAAAGAGCACGACCCAGCTCGCGTAGGGGGGAACAAGCCAAGAGGGGCCGGGAGCCAGCTGCTTTGCACAAGTGCAACCCCTCGCCTCCAGCTCAGAGAGGGAATTCTGCTTTTTAAGTAGGTTTTTTTTTGAGCCTTTACAGAGGAGACCTTGCCCTCCTCCAGCAGTTTTACAGCGAGCATCGTGCTCGGTGCATGTATCAATTCTGGACACATCCACAACCCTGCCCAGCGCACGACTATTTTCTTTGGAGACCCAACCTTGGGCCGTAATGGGCAGTTTTACGAGGAGGAAAAGCACCTTGAAGAATTTGCAGAAAACTCACTTTTAAGCAAGGAGGCATCTCGCTTTCCTTTTGCTTTCTCTATTTACGAGCTCTTTGGAGATTTGGCTAGACATCTGCTCGCAAAGAGGCGATGTTTGCGGATGTTGCAACATGATGGCAAGCAAAGAGTCACCGGCAACATCTGACCCGGATCCTTTCTGCTCCTTTACAGCAGCAACGGGATAATTTCAAAATGAACCTTCTCCCAAGAGGATTCACAATGAAAATAGTAGGGAGGGAAAACGTTACTACGGCCAGGAGAGGTGAAGATGAAAGACGAAGCAAAAAGCCAGAGAGAAGCAGTTGAATTTTAATGATATTTACTTTATTTATAAGGGGGAAAAAAAAAACCAAACCCAAAACCTTGGGCATTTGCATCAAAGTGCCTGGCTGTAACGCTGCCAGGAGAAGGCGGTTGGAAAAAGGCCACAAAAGGAGCTGCCCCTTTGCATTTCGGCTCTGCGCATGAGTTACGGTGCGATTCCCGAGGACGCTGGGCTTATCGTTCTCGATAAGCCTCTTTTTATAGGTCTGGCAGCGAGATGCGAGAAAGCAGTAATTAAATTTTCACGCGGAAGAAGGCTTCTGCTTCGCGACCGCGTTGGGAGAAGACAGCATAAAACGTCGGGGCGGGCCAATGACGGGGGAATTGCAATTGTATTCAGGGCAAGGCAATACTACTAGAAAAATGTAACACTTTTCAGCTCAAAAAGCAAGTGCAAGCCTGGGAGCACCTTTTGCCCTCCCATATTAGGCCAACTGTCACATTTCTACCCACTAAACACGCACAGAAACTCCAAGTTCACGTGTGGTACAAACTGATCCCAATGTACGTTAAGCAGAGAGACTTCTAGGTAAGTAGTAAAGCCATTGCATGCCTGGAAATCAGCTTGGAGATGTGGGTAGACGCAAAACGACCTTGACAATTGGTCTGCTGAAGATTGCCAACTCCTCTAGAGAGGCACGAGTCCATCAAGGACATGGGCAAGCAACAGGACACAGTGGCTCCAAGAAGTTCTCCCTGTAGTCAACCCACCAAAGCCACTACTTGCCTGAGCTTGCAATTTTGTGGGTGACCTCCACTGCGTTGCTTCCATGGTTGGTCCGGGTCCAGCCACCTCGCATCTCAGAGGAAATGCTTTTTACCAAGGCACAAAGCTGAAAAAGAAGTTGCCAAACACGAGGAGGCCAACATCAGAAGAGCAGCATGTCCTCCCAGGATGAAACCCAACACTGACAAAAGCCCATTAGCTCCAAAGAGATGAAAAGCAGGGAAGGAGAAGGGGTAATAAGCTATTTTCAGGTGGAAGATACAATGTGATGCCCTACTTAGGCAGGTGCTTCATCAGCCAGAGGAAAGGACTTGACACGTGTCTATTTTATGAGGTCTTTTACTCCATTCTGCTGAGTGCTTGGCTGTCTGGAGGCTCCAGACTTCCAGTCGTTAGAGGCAGTTATCTCTATGCAATTTAATTAAAGTCTAGTGTTTAATGACACAATGTGCTGCTAATTATTTTTCACTGGTTGTCAGGAGGCTTTTTTTTTTTTTTGGTGGTTGCAAAGCAAAATGTAATTACGGCAAAGAAAGCGCGGGGGTACTATCTTGAGGGCTTTTGGAAACAAAGAGCCCTGAGCGGGCAAGCGGTGGATCCAGCTTTGCTCAACGAGGAATAAGAACAAGAAATACTGTCTGGAGCAAAGAACCACCACACAGGGACAAGAAATGGGGACCTGAAGGACACCCCTGGCTTGGTCCACTCTTACATGGCCAACATGGCCACAGAGACCCATGAACAAGCCAGCCTGTGGATGCATCCTAAATTTCCATGTCTTCTTGGAGATGTGGTCTATGGAGGTGCCATACCAAGGCAGCAAGCAGGAGTTTTGGGGTGAAGTAGAGCCTACAGGATTCAAACAGGTTGGGGCACCCCGATTCATAGCATGAAAACGAGAGACAGTCTGAGTTTGTTCATGCAGGATGGGGCTCCTTGGATCAACACAGTAAAATACTGACTTTTCTCCTTGAAATAGTTTCCCACACAGCAAGTCAAGTCCCTCTTTCAAGCTGTCATTTTTTGGGAGGGAGACTCTGTTTGCATCTCAATCCATTTCTTCTTTCAAGCCAAATTATTCCCCCATTGGACCCTTCGTTGTTCGTAGGCTACCAAACATATTCACTGGCAATTTTAGCGCTCCGCAGTTTCGCCTCGTCAGCAGAAGAGGGATTTGGGAATCCTGTTTTCCCCTCGCTGCCTCCAAGCCTTTGTCTGCTGGGAGATTTCCCCTTTCTAAGCCTCAGTTTCCCTGTAAAGTCGAGATAATGACGCACATTTATTTTGCAAATTGCTTTGATCTCTACTGTTGAAGGGTGTTCTGCAAGACTTAATTACATGTGTCACCACCAGCCTTTGCTGCACACATTAAAGTATCTTAAGCCGCCTAGCAATGCAGAGCAGATCTGTGCAGAGAGAATTAAATGTGCAATATGCTCATCTGAGAGCAGAGTTTTGCAGTTTTGAAGAGGGCTGGGGAAGTTTTGCAGCTGATAAGTAGCTTTGAGAAACTCCCCATCATTTTTGCATATGTTATTATGGTTTTTTTTCCCTTCAATATTAAAATATATCTGCTCGGCACTGTGCTTAGAGTTGGCAGTGGGTCTAGAAGCAAAAGTTTCTTTCAGTAAGATGCAGGAAGACCCCATTTTGCTGTGAATAAACCCAACTTTTGAAAGCTAAAGCCCCACTGGAAATTGTTATTTTCTGGAGATCTTTGAAACGCCTACACGCTCGGATGGCACAAGCAGCGCACGGTGACACCCAATAATTACAGCTGGTCAAAACATGGAATTTCAATCCCAGGAGAAATTCTGACATCCTGAAATTTGCAGGTTTGTTCCAGCTGATGAAGAAGATATCATTGCAAATCTGCCCACGGATGCGGAGGGGCTTCTGTTTTGGAGCAGCGTCTCCGGAAAAGTCTGGGTGATGTTACAAAATGACTTTAATATTTTGTTAGCGTGTGATGCGATAGCGGCCGAGACATTAAAAGTGTTGCAAAAGCTTAAAATAGTCATTAAATACCCCAAAACTGGGTGGCTGGGGGGAAGAACCTGCAAGAAGCCAAGCTGGATGATGCATTTCCCCAGCAGCACGGCCTTGACGAGATGAATATTGCAAAGACATCCAAGATCATTTGCATCCTTCTGCCCACGACTTTCTCCTCATCAGCCATCTGCTACCCTTGAAGGGCTCGTGCTCTTTGGGGAGAGGTTTAGTTTCCAAAGCTGGAAACAGCAAGAGGAGCTGGAATGAGAGCAGCAAAGAGTCCAGGAGAAATTTGGAGGTCAAGGATTGAGCCAACACAACGTGCTCCAAACACCCTTTTCCTAGGGGCTCGCTGCTGCCTTTGCACCCACAACAGCAAAGGCAAAGAGAAAAGGAGGAAAAAGGCCCAAAATAATAATAATAAAAAAAAAACAAAAGGGGGGCAGGAAGAATGAGGAAGGGAAGAGAAGAGCAAAACACTTCCCAGGGAAAAGCATCCCATCCCCAGTTCCCACCAGCATGGCAGTGGGCAGGTTAGTGAGCGGCGGCGGCAAGGGCTGAGCAAGAGCCGCTGGCCCAATTATTTTGGGGAGAGGAGCGTGGCTTGAGAAACTCATTGCCATCCTTTGTGGATCTTTAATGAACCTTTAAACACGCCAAAAAAAAAAAAAAAAAAGAAATAAAATAAAACAAAGAGGAAAGGAAGTGAAAAGCTCTCATTAAGGCTTTTGGCAGATCTGATTAGTGGTTTTAGAGCCCTAAACAACCGTTTAATTGGTAAATCCTCCGGCAGCCAAGGAAAAGAAAGGGCCGGGCACAAAAGCGGACTGTTTTCCTTGTTGTTGGAGAACTGCTGCCTTCCTCCCCGGGGAGAGGGCAGGGTTGGGCGACAGCACTGCCAAGAAAAATCAAATATCCAACGGAAACTCCCCTCTTCATCCTTTAATCCCGCTCTCTCCATAAAGCGGTGCATCAACTTTGCATTTCTCCATCTCGCCTAACCGAGTTGCTTCATATCATCATAATAGTAATGACATCGAGCCGCGAGCAGGGACCTCACCTAAAAGCAGGTTTTTAGTGTTTGGGGTTAATTTGGGCTGATGCTGAAGGTTGTGGCTGCATCTCTGGCCACATCTGCAAACAGCCAACTGCGGCTCATTTCAGGTCTTGTTTCCAGCTCTGAGAAACTACAAAATAAAGTAAAATAATTAAAAAAAAACCAACAGGAGACATAAATAACCGACCCCCAGCTGGAAGCACGGCCAGGGCAAAGCCATCCTTCTGCACATCTCCGTTTGGAGATCACCGGTGCCTTTCTTCTCCGCTTGAGCTTTAGTAACCCAGAGAAGGCAAACTTCTCCGAGGCAGCTGAGCAAATCCCTCGTGCTGTGACTCATCACACAGACTGATTTAGCTGCTCTCCCCCACGCACACCGCGTACCCCGGCACGCTGTGAGCTCGCCCCGTTTCCCTATGACTCAGGATCCTTCCACATTTTGACGCTCCCTTCGCAACTCAGCTCTCCGCAGCCCCGTGCTGGCAGCAAAAGCCGTTCAAGGCAGCAGTGTGAAAGCCGGGGTGGTGGTTTTTTTCCCCCTGGAAAATTGGGGTTTGCAAGGGTGCACCCCATCCCCTTCCACCTCCCTGCAAAATCACTGCAAGGCTCCAACAGCATCCCATGCAGGGCGGTCCCCCACAGCGCGGGTATCACTGACTTTGACCTCTTATTTCCTCTATTCATCATCCTCTTTGCTATTTCAGCTTTGTTTCTCCATGTCCATCATTCACAGCCCTATTCCCGGCTCGGGCTGTGCCTCCCTGCAAGGGGCACGCCACCACCTCTATTAAAACCAGCTTTAGATTGGATGCCGCTTGCCCCAGCATCCCTAAAACCTGGGTACCCCCAGGTTTGCTGCTGGCCCGCATCCGACGGGAGCAGCAGCAAAGCACCACGGCTGAGCATCGCTCCGTGTTTCTACTCTTCCACTCACCCTGGGAATATTTCCATGCACACTGTGCTCCGGGGAATTTGGGAAGCCCAGCTCCTCCCTGGCTCCTGCAATTTCAGTGCCTCGCTGCCTTCCGTAACATTGCGCCGGGGATTAATTTGGCCCTGTGCCTTCATTTCCATCTTTGGCCTTGAATGTCCTTTGAGCTCCTTTTAAAAAAAGATTGATTAATAGGAAATTACTTCAAAGTCCTTTTAGCCAGCACCGGTTTTGACACCGACAAGGAAAGGATAGGATGATGGTGCCTGAGTCAAACATTTGCCAAATTAATTCTTCTGCTAGATATCGTTTTGGATTTTGAGTATTTTTTTAAAAATCCATCATGCAGTAATTCTCTAATTAGCTTGGCGTTGCTTGGGTGAGGACACACCAATCTGATTTATGACGAGGGAAAATATTTTAGGTAAATGCCTTTTTACACGCATCCCAACCTGAAGGGGAAAAAAAACCAAAACAACTCGGTGCAAGAGACCTCTGGAAGCTAAGAAATACCTCTTAAACTGCATGAGAGCATGGAGTTAGAGGGAATTTAGTCTTGGGTAGGTGAAAACAGGCAGGGATGGGGTGTGGGCAGGACGGGCAGCTGGCCACAGCCTGGGGAAATCGCATTAGGGCCGCTGCCGCTCCGCAGAACTGCTGCGAATGCATTAATGCTCCATTTAGGATCAGGGCCCATCGATCCCTCATCTCCGAATAACTAATTCAAGCACCCTGTGGGTTAATATAATTTCTCCACGCTTGGAAATCTTCCCATTACTGGCAGCTCTCTGCACCCCCATCCATGTGATGAAGGCATCAGGGGCTCAGCGCCCTCCGGGTCTGCATCGCTGCCCTTTACTCTTGGCAGAGCATTATCTCTGTGAAGGGCTCACCGCCAAAAATATTGAAGCCTCAAAACCCAGAGAGCCCAAACCACAGTTCCTGAGGACGCTGAATCAGCAGGATGCCTCTCCCCTGCAACACTTGCTCTCAATTTCGCTCAGGTTAATTAAAAGAGGGAAAAGATCCCATCTTCAGTGGTCTCAAATTTACGGTAACACAAGATCTGTCATCGCCCCAGCGCAAGTTAGTTGCTTTGCTCTTGCAAAAACCAAAAAAAACCCAAAATTTCCTGCAAAACTACTCCTCTCCTGCTTTTCCACATTGGCACCGTTAACCCTAACCCTTCCCCTTGGTTTGCTGGGGACAGATCATCCCGTGCCGGGAAAAGCCAACCCTACTCCACAACACACACTAAGTTGGCAGAAATCTCCCCAAAACTCTTACTTGCAGCATCCCGGCTGCTCGCTGCATGCCGAGGAGCTTCCCACTCCCGCAGCAATTCCTTTTCACTGGTGGGTGAAGCCTTTCCCACTTTATCAAGCACTTTGGCACGCAAGGCATTATATAACCCCACGATATTAAGATTTTTCCAGCCCCCATAGGATGCCTATAAATATCGAAAAGTGGGGGGAAATAATCCCATTGCAACCTGGTGATGGATAGATCCACCCACTGCACCCGCGTGCAGCTAAAACTCCCTGGGGGAAGAGAAAAGGGGGTCCGAGCTTGGCTTGAATTCAGCCCAGTACCTAAAAAAAGCCCTGCAGGGTTTCACTGCCACGGACTGGGTAAGGAGCAGCTCCCCAAAACTCTGCAAGCTTGGGGCTGGCTGCCTTTCCGCTCCCCAAGGTGAGGTTGCGTTGCCCACCCTGCTTAGGAGCTGAACCTCAAAAAAAAACCACCCAGAACCTTCCCATCCTTCTCAAATCCTCCTTCTAGAGCCAAAAAGCTGCTCTCTGAACCCAAAAAACCCCTTTCTGAACCAAAAAGCCTTGCTCCCAAGCCAAAAAGCCTCTTTCTAAAGCCAAAAAGTCTCGCTGCAAACCTAAAAGCCTCTTTCTGAACCCCAAAATCCTTGCTCCGAACACAACAAACCCTCCTTCCGAATCCAAAATCCTCACTCCAAACCCAATAAAAGCTTTCTGAAGACAAAAAGTCTCACTTCAAACCCAAAAGCCTCTTTCTGAACCCTAAAAAAACCTTTTTCTGAAGGCAAAAAGTCTTGCTCCAAACCCAAAAAGCCTCATCCCAGACCCAAGAAGCTTTTTTCTAAAGCCAAAAAGTCTCACTCCAAACCCAAACCCCTCTTTCTGAACCCAAAAAGTGTCACCCCAAATACAAAAAAAGTTCTTTCTGAACCCCGAAAGCCTCTCTCCAAACCCAAAAAACCTCCTTCTGAACCCCAAAAAGCCACATTCCAAACCCTCAAAGCCCCTTTCCAAACCCAAAAAGCCTCGCTCTGAACCCAAGAAACTTCTTTCTGAATCCAAAAGCCTCTTTCTGAACCCAAAAAGTGCCACTCCAAGCCCAAAAAGCCTCACTCCGAACCCCAAAAGCCTCTTTCTGAACCCAAAACCACCCCAGGGTTGGCATGCAAGTTAGTGGAGAGGCCATGAAAGAAAATGGGATGAATTTGGGGGAGAAAAAAAAAAAGATGGATTTGGCCTCCAGGATGGTAAGGGGAAAAGGAGGAGGATGCCAGGGAAAGCTTCAAAGCTAAATTTTGCATAAATCGGGGCTGAGATGAACCAAACCCGCAGGGATGCAGCGGAATATTGCTCTGTGGCGCGTGCCTTCAACCCGGACAGCAAAGTCGCATTTATCTCACCCTTCTCTCTGCATTTCTTCGGGATTCATTCGTTTCAGGTTGAAATCCCTGAATGGCCTTTTTCTCCCCTCCGACCCTTCCTGTCTCCTCCTAAACTGCTTTAATTTCCCAACAAGATTTATTCCAGCTACTTTGACTCCTGTTACTGATGATCCCGGCTCGGGAATCGCTCGCCGGAGGATTTGCTCTCTTTTCATTGCTCCACAAGCACAACGGGCAAAAGGGACTGGTAGAGGTGAAGAAATCCTGCAACCTTTAAAAAAAAAAACACCAAAAAAACCCCCAAAATCCCCTCTTTCCACAAATTCCCAACGTTCTCCCATCACCCAGACCTCAGAGGCGGTCGCGGTCATCCACCCTGCAGCAGTTTTCTCAATTTCCCTCCCCAATACCTGCTTTTGCGTATTATTTCTGGCAATGGAAAAGTGGTAAAAGCTGCTACTGGGTGGCAATTTGGGGTGAAAACTCCCATTTTTAAAGGCAAAGTGTTAAGCCAAGGAGGGGGTTCAAATACAGCCAGGCCTGGCAAATCCTGTTAATAGAGATCCAACCTTGTCTTTAATGGGATAATAAAAATAAAAAGCAGGGGGGGAAACATATAGGTGTTAGAGAGAAATTAGTCGGGTGGTGTAAATGTTGTGTTTAATCCAAATTTTGGGACAAATATGTCTCCACGTCACAAAATGCCGCTGGTTTCTGCTTCCTAAAGCCCATCTCTGCCCCAGGAGGATGAGACTAGGCAAGAGGTTTCTCTGCAGGATATTGATAAATGCTTCTGCCCTGAATCAGAGGAGAAATATATATATGTATTTAGAATCTCCAGAAAGTCTGACTACTGAAAGCTTTTAAAAAATGATCGGTTCGATCAATGCTGTGGCTTTAAGCATTTCATGCTTCCCCTCTCCCCCTTCCTTTTCTTTTTAATTTTTCCAAGGAAAAAAATCTCCACATTTTAAACACAGCTGCCCCAGAAAAAAATAATAAATCCTTCAATTTTTTTTTTTTCTCCTTTTTTCTGAAGTTTGACACCCCCCCCTCCCCCTCGACCTTCAGCCTCCGTCGCCCTCACGCTCCTCCTCTTCCTCCCCCCTCTGCAGCCGCCGGGGCGATGCTGAGCCCATTAGGGAGCCGCAAGCTGTAAATCATCCCGTTTCCAGCCCGCTGAAACGCCTGGTCAAAAAGGGGAAAGACTGATGGAAGTCTTATTTAAACATTTTGGAAGTCATTTGGGGGCGTTTAAGTCTTTCTTCATTTGCCGCCGGTCCCTCTCTGGCAAGCTGAGGGCCTGAAAGGAAGACGGATAGCCAAAATAAAACTTCTAATTGGCACCTTTTTCCCTGTCTTTGGGCCAATTTCGAGGCTTAATCATGATGAATAAGAAGGAGAGGTGGGCTGAGCGGGTGCCGGGCTGCGGGAGGAGGCGGCGGGACGGGAGTATCCCCTCTCCATCCCTTCTCCATCCTCATTTCCCGCATTTCCATCGGTGCCTGCTGCCTTTTATCTGCCCTGTTTCAGCGGGGATGCTGCATTTCGCTCCCGATCGCTATCTCCCGGGGAAGGCGATATCTCGCCGGGCAAGAGTCGAAGCCCGCAAGCGCCTTTGCAAAGTAAAAATCTGATTTTAAAAAAAAAAAAGTATTTTTATTTAACAAGTGCCAAGAGATTCGGCCAAGCAAGGACATTGCATCTCCATCCTCTGACCCAAAATCCCAAAGTGGCCATCCCTCGTTGGGATAATTTGATGCTTTGGGGTGGCTTTTACGGGGAAAAAAATGCAACATACCATTGCTTCCCAGGAGTTAAACCTCATGCAACGGATTTTCTGCATGGATTCAGGGTGGATTTCCTAAAAATAAGGCTTTCTGCAAGCTCATGGCAGCCTCCTCCAACACATGGCAGCACCCCACGCCCGCTTGCAAACCGCAGTCAGATTTATGAATATTCAGGTTATTTTGGCTATTTCCAGGCAAGGGGGACGCAACACTTCCCCAGCATCCTTGCAAAGGAGCCCAACATCCCACAGCTCCATCCCAAGAGCAGGGAAGAGGCAGCACGCTAAATATTTTGGGGCTAAAAAGCAAGAAAACAGGGCTGAAAGCTACAGGAGCTGTTCCACCTCAAAAATCCCATCTGTTGGGTTTGGTCTCAATTCCCCAGGGATGAGCCAAGGTAGGGATGTGATTTTGGGGCCGAGCATCACTCCCGGTCCCCAAAACCTCTTCAGCCAAGAGCAACATGCCCTTGGATGGCTTCAGTCCCCTCTTTATTTTTCTATGCCGTGCCATTGTTTTATTCATGGAGATTTGCATTGATTTTGCCATAAACCGCTATGAATTCTTCTCTGGGAGAAAAAAAAAATAATAATAAAAATAAATAACATTGATCTGCTTCCTCATTTGGCGCCAAGCTGTGAGAGCCCGTAACGGCTCACCGCAGGATTTATGCTGAGTTTGCAAGAGCTCAGCCGTTGTTTTTCATATATATATGTATATATATATAAAATACAACATATATATTTGCCTTTTTAAACCCTTTTTTATGAAAGTTGCTGCTGTGTTTGGAAGGTCCCATCTCTTCTGGCTTTGCAATGGGTTTGGATTTTTTTGTGTACCTCCCACCGCAGGCACCAAAGGGGCATTTCAGAGCCCTTTTATCCCAAATCGCATCATTCAAGCTCTTATCTCCAGCTCAGACAGACCAGTAACCTGATTTTTACTGGGATCCAGTGGTCCCTCCGCTCCCCCGTACCCTTGAAAGGAGTACAGCTTAACTCAACAACCATCCGCCTTGGCCAAACTGTGCAAGAACCAATGTTTTCGGGCAATGCAAGAAAATGCCCATTTCCCCTACCTACCCAAACACATGCTGCTATGGAGCCGGGCACAATAATCCATGCAAAATATTACAAAATCGGTCAGTTTTGGTCCGCTCTGGGTATGGGCAGCAGCTGGTGTAAATCCTCCTGGTTTGCATTGACTGCCAAAGAGCGACACCAATTTACACCCGCTGGGGGAATTAGCCACTCTATGTTTGCTGCCTGCCTTTGGCGGATCACAGTCCATCAATAAATATCAATAAATCCCAAATTAATAATAAATCAACAAAGCAGGCGTTAGTCCCACGGAGAGAAACTAGCTTTTACTTAATTTTGGATGGCAACAGGATGAACCAGAGTTGTTCTTCATGGTGCAAACCCACCTAGGAGTCGCTCCATGAGTAAAGGCAAAATATAAACCCAAAAAATGTGAATTTATCTCATGCAAAAAAAAAAAACATTAGGGCTGGGCACAGAGGAAAAAAAAACCTCAGGAGCTGGTTATCTTTTCTCTAGGGAGGATTTTTCCACCTTCCCCTTGCAGGGTGACCTGTATCGCTATAAATTCCTTGGGGTACCTGTAATCTCCTGTGTGCAGCAGGCAGCACAAAGAAATCCAGGGCTGGGGTTTCTTTTTTCGTCCGATGAGTAACACCTATCCTGAGCAGATAACCGCCAAGTTCAGAAACGCATGCCCCGTGAATGCGAAAATTGGATTTCACTGATGTCCTCAAAGAAAAAAAAAAAAAAAAAATCAAAGAAAAATCCAGATTTCCCCGTCTCTCCGGAGGAAAACTCCTCCGAAAGCGTCAGTTTAGGCTTTTCTGAAACGTCGGCTTCTGTATTTCAAAACCAAATTGAAGCCCATATGCTTCAAAGTGAGGGGAAATAAATAAATAAAGTGTTTAAGTTTTGGGGGAAAAAAAAAAAAGAAGAAAGATGAAACAAAGCATATCTGCTCTCTCCAGACCTTTCTTCCCCAAACATGACCCTGGCAAAACCAGCAGTATTTTTGCAATGTATTAGGATTTTTTTTTTTTTTTTTAAATTATAATTAAATGGAGGTGTCTCCTGTTAGACGTACCAATCCTCTGTCACCTTTATGCATGTCTGTCTCCAAGGCTGGATTTGACACAAATTGCCTGGGGACCCAAATGCATCTTTAGGAACCAGCTCCTTGATTTTGCAAATTATAATTCTAATATATTAACACACCCATGTGATGCTTTTGATAAATGGGACCTTCTCGCAGCGCCCGCATGAAGCAGGGGTGGCTCCAACAATGGGGACAAGCTCTGTCCCTTAATTTTTGATCTCACCTGTGTCACCCAACAATGGCCCCCAGTGCTGTCCACCACCAACAAATACAATTTTGGGGTGAGATATGGTATTTGTCCCGCTGGCAGGTACCTATTTCTCAGCCTGTCAGGTGCAAATGAGATCTTCATCGCAACCTTCTCCATGAGCATCTTCTGGCAAGATGTCACGGCCTTGGAAATGGGCACTGTGCTGCTGTGATGGCAGCATTTCTCCTGGCGGAGAGTCCCATGTTCTCCCCAGCTGCCATTCATAGCTGGAGTAGCTCAACCGGGTCCCACAACCCCCCCGGTGCTGACATTGGTGTCCTCCAAAAACTTGCAGATAACCCCAAACTCCTCAAGCTTTGACCAGCTCTGCTCCTCCATGACCTGGAGTTTGGGGACAGGACACCACTGCACCACAGGGTCCTTTACGGGAGGGGAACAGCTAAATTTCCCATGGTCCAAAAGAAATATTGCCACCAAATATCCCCAGGAAATGTCAAGGTGGATGTCTTGGCAATGCTCCTCCTCTTGAAGAACTCCAGGGACACAACAGAGACACGCAACTGCTTTTCGCTGCGTCCTCCTGGCCAGGCAGCACCAGCTTTCCTACGGGGCTGATTATCTCAGGGTGAGCGAGCAGAAGAGCCCTCCTGAAATGTTGATTGCAAAATCAATAGGCGTTTCATTTTAATTGAATTTCTGAGCTGGGCAGGAAAGCTGGAACCGCTTCCGCCTCTCTTCTTACACAGGGGCTGCGGTGTAGACAGACAAACGGACATCCCATCCCAGTAGACAAGCCAATGACTCAGGTCAATCCAGTGAGCTTAACGGCCCGTGGACTTGAGGGCAAGATGCTTTCAGCAATGAGAATAGCTTGGAATCACCCAAATCTCACTTTTTTTCTCCTATCCCACACAAACCACATCCTCTTGCTGTTGCAATCAGTGCCTGGACCCTCTGGATGAGCCTGACGCTGGTGGCAAGAAGAGGGAGAGCTGGGGCAACCCATGAGCTATAATTTATTTTTCTAAGATGTAGGGATGGGGATTACACAATACCGTGGATGCAGATGACCCAGGAGGCTCCAGTCAACAATATATCCCTTAAATAACCATCATAGAGTCACAGAATGGTTTGGGTTGGAAAGGACCTAAAAGCTCATCTAGTTCTACCCCCCTGCCATGGGCAGGGACACCTCCCACCAGCCCAGTTTGCTCCAAGCCCCGTCCAACCTGGCCTTGAACACCTCCAGGGACGGGGCAGCCACAGCTTCTTGGGGCAACCTGCGCCAGGGGCTCACCACCCCCACAGTGAAAAATTTCTTCCTAATATTTAATCTAAACCTGCCTTCTTCCAGTTTAAAGCCATTCCCCCTTGTCCCATCACTCCCCTCCCTGATCCAGAGTCCCTCTCCAGCTCTCCTGGAGCCCCTTTAGGCACTGAAAGGGGCTCTGCGGTCTCCGCGGAGCCTTCTCTTCTCCAGGCTGAACACCCTCAACTCTCTCAGCCTGTCCTCCCAGCAGAGGGGCTCCAATCGGATCAACTCCATGGGTTCCTCTGGCCCCGCTCTAAAAAGTTCATGTCTGTCTTCTGTTGGGGCTGCCTCTTGGCTCCAAAAGTTTCTGAGGAACTAGTCCTGCCTTTAGCCCTTGGTCATACCAAAGAGGTTTTTGGAGGGATGCTATTTTTGCTTTCCTCATACAACCCCCACAGAGCACCCACCAGCATGCCCAAGCACCACTGCTGAAGATATTACCCACTAAACCCCCTAATTTTCCTGCCTGCGTCTGCCTCCACGGACCGGCACGCAAAATTTCAGATGCACAAAGTTGATCGATACTGGCTTGTTCGACCACCCGTGTTAATTTGCAATTTGGATGCAGAAACCACTCGCATGTTGGCAGAAAAAAAGGGGAGCAGAAAGCAGGCGAGGAGCAGCCCCTGGTGCTTTGAAGGTTTGGGAGCGGCTGGAGAGATGTACACGGTGAGAAAGATCCCAACCAAATTCAACCTTAATTCAGGCTCTGGATTTAGCAAGGGCTTCTAAATGCTCCCATATTTTGTAGGAAGGCGTCACAGCTCTGCATCCCTCCATCCCTGCTCTAATACCCATCGGTTCAGCAGGACAAGGAAAACCAATGAGGAAAAAACTCAGGAGAAAGCAGCATTGCATCAATGCAGGCAAAAATGAGGTGCAAATCCCCCTTTTACTGTATTTTCTGTGTTCCCCACAGCACCAAACCCCGCATGCTGGTGCAAAACAGCTGCTCAATAGCAATTTTGAGGGAATGCGTATCACCCAAAGGGATATCATCCAACATCATCCTGTCTCTCTCCCCTTCCCAGGGCAAACACACCTCATCAGCACCTGCAAAAAGGATGACTTGGTTGGCTTTTTTTTTTTCTTTGCAGCTTCAGCCCTACAATCCCCCTTAATTCTTCCTAAAGGGAACCAATTTGCACAGCTGAGGTGTCCCATTTGGAAAAGCCAAATATCCACCCCCAGGCTTATAAAGCAATAGGAACACGCAGAGCTGGGAAAGGAGGCAAACAGACCCCAAAACAACATTTAGAAACTCCACTGAGCTACTGATGAGCACGAGCTGGTCCCCATCCCCATGGCAGTTTCTCCTGTAAAGGGCTATTTGTGGTCCAGGTCCCCAGGAGCATGGGGCATGGCTTTTGGAGCACCTCACCCCAATTTCTTCCCCTCCCCCTCCCCATTTTAGAAATTTGGGCAATTCACCAATAACTTCATCACTGCCAAAATAAGATTTTTGCAGCAAACTGGTCAAAAAATCCCAAATTCAACTGCTGCTGGGTATGGGAGACGCCAGGGCGATCACCACTGGTGCCAGGTGCTGACATGGCTGACCCCAAAACTCAAATCACCACAGGCGTTTTCTTGCTAAATGGCCTTTTTTGAAGGTATTTTGGAGCTTGAGTCCCCAAGGGACGCCCAATGAAAATGAATCCGAAACCAGGTCCCCCAGTCCAAAGGGACAGGCCCATGGAGGCACCTTAAAAAGGGTCCCCTATCCCCATGGGGACGGTGACGGACAGAGCCCATCCCTGCTGCAAAACCGCTTCACCCACAAAAAAACCCATAATATAATCACATTATAATTATAAGTTAATTAAAGCAGAAGAGATCAAAGCCACTTTAGACAGATTAATGATACGACAAGTGCCAGAAATTTTCCCCGGTTTATGCATCAACCGCATCGCCGGCGCTTTTTTTTTCCAGGCTCTGGTGCTTTTGTGCGTGTCGGGTCGCTCTTTCATTCCCCCCTCCCCGTCCCCCGCCTTTTTCCTTGCCTCTCTTGATGGATGAAGGATTTGAAGTCCTAACAGCTGCGGGGATTTGTGTGGGGAAGAGAGGCGACATTCAAAGGATTATCAAGTGAAAAAATCAACTCGCTTTAAAATAAATAAATAAAATTAAAAAACGGGAGGGTTGGAGAAATCACAGGCACACACAGAGAGATGTGTGTATACTTATTTTTATATATATTTAGTTATTTTTTATATATATATTAAAAAATAGATAGGTACCAAGAGAAAAAACAGGGAGGGCAAATTGAGGAATGAGCCATCATCCCACTAACTGGGGGGAAATGGGTTAGTTTTAGGGATGATGAGCGTGGCGGTGTACCAAAAAAAGGGGCATTTTCCAGCTTGTATCTCCTCACCCCTTCTTTTTTCTCTCTTGTCTGAAAGATTATGTTTCTCTCCTTTTTTTTCTTTTCCCCCATGGGATGTTCTTCTCTGTGTCAGGGTGGTGCGTGCGCCCAGGGGACCAGGGGGAGAATTGGGAGTAGGGGGTGTCTCTCAAAATCTCTTTTTCTCTCTGCTGTTGCCTCCAAGGACTGCATTTCCACAGGGAAAAGAAAACTCAAGCTCAGATGAAAAAAGGAAAAAAAAACACTCTACCAACTCCCCCAGACTGGCAGCCCAAATTAAATTCTCCTGGGGAGGGGAAAAAAAAACCAACAAATCAGCATGGAAAATGAAAGGAGAGCTGGAAAAATGCTCCAGTGCCCCCCAAAATGCCTCAGAGGGGGAGAAAAAGCAGCACCCCTCCCCCCCTAGAAATATTCCTACCCTTGTCCCCGAAGGACATCCCTCCATCATGGGATGGGCAAGTGCTGGGGGAAGCAGACTTCGGTAATTGCTGTCTCTAAATGTCTACAGGCAAGGGCCTGCCCGGGCAGCAAGAAGCTGATGTCAGGTTAGCAGTCTTTCACCGAGGTCATTTAAAAAGAAGAAAATGGCATTTACATGCGGTTTTAACTAAAAACTCATTCAGACGTGTCAGTTAAATTGGCTTTCTGGGAATTTCTTCCTCTTGGGTAAGAGCAGATTGAGTCCTGGTGTTCCTATAATAACTCCTCAAACCCATTTACATGTTTCAGCTGTTTCACACCTTTCCCATCATCAAAATAGACAAAAATACGTAAACTATAACTTTTGAACCACCGGTAATCTTGCAGATTTAATTCTGTCTCAAGGATGTTGCTGAGACAGGGGCTGAGCAACAGCCCAGGGGTTTTCGATGTGACCATACACCTTGATTGGCGTCATCATAAATCACTGCAAGCCATTTATTATTCCCCCAAATATTGTGAGCAGATGTGATGTCACCTCCACACACCTGTCAATCACACCTACATAATCAGAACAGTTGATTGACAGCTTGGGATAAGAGTGTAAACAGATACACTGCAGATAGCGCTTTCTAATATAAAAAAAAAAAACCACTTTATAGGTAAAGTGAACAAACAACACAATGGTTTTAAGACACGGGAAACAGGGAGCAACTTATTTGGCGAGATCCCCCTCCCAAAGCTGCTCCACATCCACCTCCACCCAAAAACGAGCCGGGTTTTGGCAATGAGTTGGGTCAAGGGACCAATATCTCATCAGGAACGGAAAACCCTCTGAGCTGCTCTTCTGGAAGTGGCTTTTCATCAAGGCGTCCAAATAACAAGTGTTACAGGGGATTTAGATATGGGATTTGTAGGTGTACTGTGGTCCATCACCATCAAGTCTTTAGATACGCAAAGATGCATTATTTATAGGCAGCTGGTGGCAATGGATGGGCTCCAAGGGAGAGGAACAAGCATCATCTCAACATCTCCTCAGTGCCAAGCCCTCTCTCCCAGCTCTTAACCCTTAGAAAGCATCATCAGAAGGAACACTACCCCAAAAAACCATGCACATCCAGCTCTGCCTTGCACAGTTCTCCATTGCTAGGTCACACACCAGCTAGAAGGACCCATAAAAGCGGCAATTGCAAATATTTTTTTTGCAATTGTTAACGCTTTGCATGGGGACATCATGTGAATGCAATACAACGGAATCCTTCTAAGGGGGAACATCAGCAGCCGATGCACCAGCTGCAGTCTAAGGCCCAGAAACTGGGGACTGAGGGGCTTGATGAAGCCACAGGGATGAGTACCGCACGTCCTCGCTCTGTAATTACAGTGTAGCTGCTTTAGAAACCAAGAATAAAAAGCAAAATTCCCAGATCTTGATGGTCTCCTGTCACCAGCAATTAGCTGTGAAATCTTCCAGCAAAGCAGGTCACCTTCACAATGATATTAAATAGCTTTTTTTTTTTTTTTTTTTTTTAAGGTCAGGACCCAGAAGGTTTGGGATTCAGCTTTCTCTGCCTGTCCAAACTTGGACATTAAGCAGTTTTTATTCAATACAGAATCACAGAATGGTTTGGGTTGGAAGGGACCTTAAAGATCATCTCATTCCACCACCCTGCCCTGGGCAGGGACACCTCCCCCCAGCCCAGGGTGCTCCAAGCCCCGTCCAACCCGGCCTTGGACACCTCCAGGGATGGGGCAGCCACAGCTTCTCGGGGCAACCTGGGACAGGGTCTCACCAACCCCACAGTGAAAAATTTCTTCCTAATGTCTAATCTAAATCTAATTTTTTCAGTGTAAAACCATTCCCCCTCATCCCATGGCTCCCCTCCCTGATCCAGAGTCCCCCCCAGCTTTCCTGGAGCCCCTTTAGGCACTGGAAGGGGCTCTGAGGTCTCCCCGGAGCCGTCTCTTCTCCAGGCTGAACACCCCCCCTCTCCCAGCCTGTCCTCCCCGCAGAGGGGCTCAGCCCTCGCAGCATCTCCGGGCCCTCCTCTGGCCCCGCTCCAACAGCTCCGTGTCCTTCTGCTGTTGGGACCCCCCGAGCTGGAGGCAGCGCTGCAGGGGGGGCTCCCCAGAGCGCAGCAGAGGGGCACAGTCCCCCCTCACCCGCTGGCCACGCTGCTGGGGATGCAGCCCGGGGTGCCGGGGGCTCGCTGGGCTGTGATCGCACACTGCCGGCTCACGGTCAGCTTCTCCTCCACCAGCACCCCCAGGTCCTTCTCCTCAGGGCTGCTCTCCAGCCGTTCCCCGCCCAGCCTGGATTTGTGCTTGGGATTGCCCCGACCCATGTGCAGGACCTTGCGCTTGGCTTGGTTGAACCTCATGAGGTTGGCACAGGCCCACCTTGCCAGCCTGTCCAGGTCCCTCTGGATGGCATCCCTTCCCTACAGCATGTTGACTGCTCCACACAGCTTAGTGTTGTCAGCAAAGTTGCTAAGGGAGCACTCCATCCCACTGTCCATGTAGCCAACAAAGATGTTAAAGAGCACAGGTCCCAGTACCGACTCCTGAGGAGCACCACTGGTCACTGGTCTCTGCTTGGACATCGAGCCATTGACCACAACTCTGAGTGTGACCGTCCAGCCAGTACCTTCTCCACTGAGAGGTCCATGTGTCAGATCCCTGTTCTCTCCCATTTAGAGACAAGGATATCATGGGGGACAGTGTACCTAAGACAGATAAATCCGACTTGTTCAACTCGCATTGCATCTGAGAGATGGGACCATCATGGTCTTCGATGGTCAGCATCCTCCGCTCCACCTGGGTGACGCTTGCATGACAAAGCTTCACTTAAATCCTTGGCACACGCCAGTTCGGCAGCAAAATAATCTTCTAAAGCCTCAAGTTTTGGTGCATCTCATCCTCAAAAGCTCCCACCCTGGGATTACTGGAAGGGTTTTCCTTGTGCCAAAACGCCCGGAGCTTCGAGATGACATTTCCCCGGCATAGAACAGCCAGAGAGAGGCAGATCCTCCCCGCCAAAAAAAGAAAACAAACCAGGGAATTAGCGGCTGTCGTGCAGATCATATTTTATATTTGTGTTCAGATAAACACGGATTTTGGCTCCCTGCCCAGGCCGGCGAAAGCTTTTATCTCCCGCGAAACACCAGGGACCGGGTGAACTTTAAAAAGAAAAAAAAAAAAAAACAAAAAAAAAAGCATCATTTCCCACCTCCTCCTGCCATCTCCCTCCTCCAGCCGGGGAGTGTTGTTGTATCTTTCACTGTAGCGAGTTCATTGCTTAAAAATACCATTTTCCCAGCTTTTATTCCCCCCCCCCAACCCTTCCCCAATTCCTCATGCTAATTTATGGAAATCAAACAGCGCCTGTTCCCAGCCAGGGATAATAAAGGAGAGGTATTAAAAGAGGGGGGAAGCACAGCAAAGGGGGGGCTGTAAATACTAATTGTTCTATGAGAAGAAGGCGGTTTATTTTCTTGCTAAAGGGAAGGTTATGTTTAATTAAATCGCCTTGTTCTCTGCTCTTAAATGAGCTCCAAGCCTCCATTATTGGGCAGAGGGAGGATGCTCCCGTGTGCCCTCCCTTCCCCGGGGACTGCGGTTGCGAGGGAGAAGCAGGGATGTGCTGGCCGCATCCTGCTTGCCCCAAGCACGTTGGGGCACGGGGGAGCACCCGTATGTGAAAGGGACTGATCTGGGTGCAAACTTGACGAAGAAGCACGCTTTGCTGGGAAACTCGAGCATCGCACACACTTAAGCGTCATGTGTCCCAAACGCGTCTTTCTTGGACCACACACCAGGATGCAGACGCACCCGAGGACCTCCTGGAAAGGAGCACACAGTCAAATTCAGCCAGGAATTGGAGAAAAAGCTCCTTTGCCAGCAAATTTGGAGAGATGCAGCCCACAAAAAACTGGAAATGCTCTGGAGAGCCCCGTTTACATGTTGCGGTTGCTGCATCCCTGCTCAACCCAGCATCACCACCACAGATGATGGTCCCTCCCCTCCCATCCTCCTCGAGTCCAGATTTCGGAGGGGTTTTATACCTTTTATTTTCTTCCAGGTAATTAAATACACGCCGCTTGGTGCTGCGAGGCATTCCCGCCCCCTCCGATAACATCTCGGATCGTTCAATTCTCATTGCTTCAATAATCCAGATCTAATTTGCCAGGAGCCCGGCGCCGAGTCTTTCGGCACTTCATTAGGGCGCGTGAGCAGCATTTCATTACCGCAACCCCCGCCACCAGCCCCAGAGAATTTCCCTTTGGAAAAATCCAACGTAAAAGCCGAATTTGCAATCCATGCAGTCCCCAGGGATCGGGCTCATTTCCCAAATAGATTTGCAGTTACATGGGGTGCAAAGTTTCCACTACCCAAATGCCGATTTATTCCTTCTCCCCCAGTTCAAGCTCATTCTAGCTTTTTCCGATGGGTCCAAAAATTAACACGCTTTCACAGGGGTAATTTTTACTTCCTGAAGCTTTATATGTTCATCCAGATCCAGCAACTGTTCCCGGAAATCTTGTATATTCCCACGGGCCAAGGGACCCTGTTTCATAATCCAAGTGCAGCTATTCCCCCCCTAATCTATTTGAACCAGGCTCTGTCGTGCATGAAAAAGGCTGAAAAACATCATTACGAGCATTTTCCTTCAGGAAAAACTCACCTTCAGGGTTTTTTTTAGGGTGAAAACCCAGGCAATTACACGGATAGCGTGTAATCTTAAGGGAGGGACTGCCCGGATTTGGGAGCATCAGGGAGGAGAGAAAGTAAAGTCAATCCCGTATATGAACTGATCATTATGGGGGTTTGGGGAGAAAATTAGGGTATGTTATCCTGCACATAATCCAATTACAGGGTATCCCCCACATGCCATAGATGCAGCTGATTTAAAGGCTCATGAGGGTGTTGGATAAAACAAGCCCCTGGTCCAGGTTCTTAAAGCATCTCCTTTCCGCAGGCGAAGGGACAGACGAGGCAAGGAGAAAGGAAGATGGAGCGATAGGAGGGAGGGGGGGGGGAGCGAGCACGAGCGCAGGCTGGAGTTATTTATAGGACGTGATTTTGTGCGGGAGGAGAGAGCGATGCCAAAAAGAGATGGTAAAAATAATCCCCGAGACAGGTGCCGCTGCCGTGGGGAGGAGGCTGCTGCCAGCGACAGCTTGGGGGAAGTGCAAGGTAAGAAGAAAAGGGGGAAAAATAATAAAATAATAATAATACTAAAAAAAAAAGATATTTGCATTTCTCTGCATCATGTCTCACCCGCGTACAGAGAAACCCCGTCCTTTGCAAAACTCTCGTGCCACAAAATTGGAGGCTGGACTTTACGGACTTCTCTTCTGGCTGTAAAATTGGGGCACACTGATGCCTCTGGGTCGGGTTTGGGGGAGCCGAGAGCTCCCCGAACCCCACATGAAGGACACTGCAGAGGATTAGACACAAGGCACAATGCCACCTGATTCCCAAGGGAACGGTAGGGAAAGTAACCCCCTGGATCCAACCACGATTCCCTGCGCGCTTTGCCCCATGAATGGAAACCTGAGTCCTGAAAACCATTTTCCACAGCTGAACTTCTACTAAATCCTGTATTATTAATAAAAATCTTCATTAACTTAACATGCAAAGTTCCTCCCCTTTCCATTGGGGGCAAAAAAAAAACCCAACCCCACATTATTTTAAGCAAAAGATCCATTTTTCCCAGTGTTTTGCCATCAGCAGCCCTCCTGGAGACATTCATGCTGCAGGTTTGACATGGGGAAGGGACCACCCCAGACCCATGTCTGTCCTTCCCCATCCCCACCTTGCATGGATGCAGCTGGCACCCAGATGGCTCTTGCTTTATATATATATGTATATATAAAAGTATATAAATATATATATAAAAATAGGAAAAGCCACCAGAAGCGAAGGAGGGGATTAATCACGCGACACGAGGAGGAGGGAGACAGCGCGCACTCCAGCTCCGAAGAGCCGCAATCGGATAATCAAGGCGAGCGCTGGCAGCGAAGTGGCATCTCGACGTCTTGTTATTCCTTCCGCGACCTCCTCCTCTCCCTCCCTCTTCCCTTTTTTTTCCTTTTTCCCCTGCACGAATCCATCTCCTCGCCCTTTTTTTCAGAGCAGCTTTCATCAACTTGTCACCCAGCGACAACAAGCCGGGCTGTGAGCGCAATGCGAAAAAAAAAACCCCAAACATCAGTAAGAAGAGGAAAAAAAATAGTAATAATCTAAACCCACCCAAAGCTTGATGATCCATCCCAAGAACATGAAACCTGGGAAGATATTCCAAAACTTGCTCTGTTTTTGGCTGGAGGAGTTGATGGCGGCTGCTCGCACCCAAGCGAGCAAAGGCAAGAGGAGACGCAAGCAAGAAGATGGGACAAGCCTTGCTGCAAGCACACGAATTGCGACACGCTCGTTCCTGGCTTGCATCGAAAAGAAAAAGCTCTAGCACATGCTGGGATGGAATTAATTTTGTTTAAAGTAGCTAAAAAGCTTTGATTTTATTTTCCTTTCCCTGTGTTCTGTTGGCCTGGGAAATGGAGAAGGATGAGGCCAGGAGGGATCTCCACCGTTGCTGGCGGCACGGTCCCACGCCTCGGCTGACAAGAGGAGGACAAATGAGAGCGTTTAGGCAGTAATTAGGCAGTAATGACCTACTTGGAGGTCTCTACCGTGCAGGAAATAACCTGAGCTGGGACTCGGGCGAAGCGAGCTTGAGTGTACTCAGCAATTTATCAGGTTATTGCCGGCTCGCGGGGAACCGGCGACTGAGTCATTAACCCCATTATGGACTTCTGCTTCTCACAGATGCCTATTTTAAATAAAAAGCCTTTTTAATAAAAACCACATGCTCAGCTCCTCCAAACTGGGAGCTGCTGGGCTCCTTTTACCTCTTATAGCAAAGCAAAGGGGCATCACCACGGGTGCTAGAGGATGCACAGACACCTTTGCAGAGCCAGCATGCAAAAAAAGGGGGTCTTTAGCCCCGAATTTCCAGCTCTTAGAGGTTTTCTTCATGCCTGGTGAATGTACCCACCCCCAAAGTAGAGCCTTTTGCAGTACTTAAGCATCTTCCCATCACTATATATAGATGCTCTTACTTAGACTGAAGGAATTGATTGTACTTTGGGGGGAAAAACCTCATCTTTGTCCAAGTTTCATATTTATATACTGCCAAGCTCATGCAATTTTAATGAGTGTTTTGGGACGCCGCCTGGGCTGGAGCAAAACTGCATGCCGCTTCCTCTTCAAATCCCTCCCTGCCAGGTACAGAGCTCACCTGGCTCCAAGAGACCCCCAAACCAAACTGGAGATGCTCAACAGGACCCCAGAAGCTGGTGAGGGCATTGGATGGGATCCCATCCTCCTGCGAAGGAGCTGGAAATAATATGAGCCATGCTCTGTGAGGTTTCTAGTAATCCTGGGATATTTTTTTAAATTTTTTTTTTTTGGCAGGGAAGGCTGCAAAGACAAACCCCCATGCTGTGACAGAAGCAAGCGTTTCCAAGCCTGGCACCAACAAAGCTTTGTTTCTGCTTTGGATCCAAGTTCAAGATTCTGCTTCCTTCCAGTTGACTTGCTCCTCACAAAGATGCCAGCGGGATACAGGCAGTTCACAAGCAGTAAGGGGAGCAGACCTTTCACGCATTGACTTTTTTGGCCCTCCTGGCATCCAACCAAAGGAGAAACCCAAGGTGCGCTTCACCTTCTCCACCCGAGATATCTTTAAATATTCACATCTTGGCCATGACCTTCACACTCTTAATAGTCAACCGGGAAAAAAGGAGATGTATGAGCAAGAAAGCAAAGAAAAAGGACATTAGCCCAAGTTAACAGCACCCTAAAGGCACTTATTTCTCTCTGCTGATCCTTAACGGAAAGTGCGTAACCTGTTCTGGTACCGATATCTTCACCGCAGGTACCTAAACCCAGACAAAGCGCATCTACCTCCCACAGCATCCCATCTCCCAAAGCTTCTGGCATCAGGTCCTCAAGGGGGTTTAATAGAGCATTGCCATTGGAGATACTCGCGGTGCAGAGCATCCTTAATTACCACTACGCCCCATTTACTCTCCGGGGTGGTATCATCTCTGCAGCGTCACCGCGATGCCTCATCACAGCGTTAACACGCTGTGACTTACACAACATCTGCTCCGCTGCGTTGCCGTGCTCCACGCCCGCGTATTAACGCAACCGATCCAGTCCTCAACCTGTCACGATGCCTTAAAATCAACGGCGGGACGACTCCGGGATGCACAAGGCAGCCTGCAAATGGCGTGAATAATTCATGCGCAAGATGCGGAGAGCGATGCGACACTGCCGGCGCGTGCAGCAGGGATCCCATGAGGTCCGGCAGCAGCGTCGGAGCAGAGCAGGATGAAAAGCACTTGGCAAATAGATCGGTTGCCAAAGAAGAAAGGAAGGAAAAGGTTAAATAACGATAAACAAATAAATATATATATTAAAGCAGGTTTTGGCTTGGTGAAGCATTCATGCTGGTTCCCAGAGGTGCATCCTCGTGTGTGGGTGCGATGCTCCGGGATGAGCAAAGCTTTCCCTTCACACAAGGAAATTGCTTTTATTTTTGTAGGATGATGAGCATTAGGTGCAGCATGGGGTGGTTTGCAAAAACAACCCAACAAACCCCACAAACAAGGGATGCTGCAGGGAGGAGAGAGCCAGCACAGGATGGGACAGGACCCCAGGCAGCACAAGCTCCGTACGGAGTAATTATTCTCCAAAAATACAACATTTCACCCCAAATATTTCCCCTCCCCGAAACCATTTAAATCCACGCAACGCCAAGTGGGTAAAGCAAACAGCCATGCAAATCCCTCGCACTTGAGACAGGAGGAAAACAGCCTCGAACAGGGCTTTGCCTCGTGCTGCTCATACTCAAGAGCCTCCCAATCTCATTTTAATTTATTTTTCCCCTGTTTCTTCAGCATATGCAATCAGGAAGGATGAATATAAAGTGTCATTAACGACCTGGATGCAGGCAGGGGCAGGGTCTCCATCACAGGCGGTACTTGGTGCTCCTGAAGCCTCTGACTCCATTAGTGGGTTTATCCTCAAATTACTGAGGATTATTTCTCCCCCTTCTTTCCTTCCCAGCTGCCAAATAAGAGGCCAAGCAGGAGAGGAAGACAAGCAAGGTCACCCAGGAGCCTTTCCAAGGGTTGAGCACTAAATCAACGTTCCTGAGCTCAGTTGCATGAAGCTTTTTTGGGATGCTGGGACTTTTGGGCAAAGCACAAGCTGGTAGATCATTGCATTACCCAACTGCATCTTTTTCAGTGCCTGCAACACTGTAAAGAATGCGGTTTCTGCTCTCTGAGCACCAGCAAACCTCTTTCTACTGGAAAAAAAGGAAAGGAGAAAGTTTTGTGGGGAAGATCCTGGCAGAGGATATGAGTGCATGGCTACCTCCTTGCCGTGAGCAGAAATGCCCCCAAATTGGAACATAAACAACAGGGCTGGGTGTGCAACCAGGAGCCAGCATCTCCCTGCAGCCTCACCAGGACGTTCACCATCAATGCTGCCAAGAAAGAGGGACCAAAAGGCCATGGACAAGCCACGGCACAGCTTTTGGGGTCGTGACAACCCTGGTGTCACCCAAAGCGTACTCAAAAAGAGGGGAGGGTGTTACTCCTGAGCCAACAGGTAAACCCAGACTTGCATCAAAGGACCACGATGGGTGATGGATTTGCATCGGTTAGAGGCACGCCAGCTCCCAGGCATGTTTCTGCTCATTCCCGATTTCAATTTCCTCCCATCACTGGCTTTGCTTTCCAAAGCAAATCATTTGCAACTACAAAGCTGCTCCATTTTGACAATTTCAGAACATAAAAACCTATTGCAATCACTCCGAAACGTCTTCAAAGCAGCGCTGCTGTCAGTCAATCACCCTTCTCTACCTCCACAAAAGCACTCCACAGGAAAAAAAAGGTTCATCCGAAACCACCGACAAAATTTAAGCTGCTCTTCTGTCTTCCAAATCAAAAGATCTTTTATGAAAACTGAACCGCTTATGAGCCTGTATTTGAGGTTTTGGCATTTTTTTATATCATTTCGCTCCGTAGCCAAACTTCTCCTTGTGACCACAAAGACTAGAAAAAACCTTACAGCTTAAAAATCCCCCAAAACCTAGGTTTTTTCCCTCTTGACCATGTGCCATGGCATCTCAGCTCTCTGCTCATGGGTTGGGGATGGAGGAGGAGGAAGGGGATGGAGGAGGAAGGGGATGGGAAACACTGGTCCAGGCATGCAGGTGTAAAACAGGCTGCAAGTGGAGCCAGTCACAATCTAGTCAATCTCTTTTTTTTTTGGTATGAAAAATTGTGTTAAGCTAAAATTTGCGCAGAATTGGGAACCCTCCACGCTTGTAATTACTTACTTTAATGTGCTGTTTGACAGCTCTCGTGATTACTGTGGTTTTAAGGCTCACGGCATCTCATCATCGCACGAGCGGCTCAGGCTTTGGGAAGAGAAATATGAATTTCTCCCCCTTGTGATTGCACAGAAAATCTTGGGAATTCAACCAAAATGTGCCCGAGCTGGAAGATAAACGGGGAGACCCTCCACGCGCTGCGATTCCTTCTCGTTATCTCCGAGCCCAGCTAATTCCCACCAAGCTGCCGCTAAACCATTTACTGCATGAAACGACGCATCCAAAGGGACTGTTTAGTTCTTTCCCCTCTAACCAGATTAGGCAAAGCAGCTCTTGGGCACGCCGGTAATCCCGGCCGGCGTTTGCCGGGGCCGGCACCTCCTGTGCTGAGCCAGTGACCCACAGCTGAGGACTCGCTCTGGTTTGGGAAAGGGATATTTAAAGTTAAGAAAAAAACACGCATCCCCAGCTCTGAACATTGAAGCCAAGAGAAGCTTTGTGATGTATTCAACGGGGCACCCAAACCCCAATTTCTCCAGCCACGTAGACAGCAGACCAAGCCACAGTGTCCATCACTTGGGTTCAACCCCTCCAAAGCCCCTTGAAAAACCTTTAATTCATTATTCCTTTTGCAGAGCACCAGAAAAAAAACCCATCGGGGGTCCGGCGAGGTGGAGCAGCGTGGAAATATCCATCTTTTCCCAAACCCCGAAGTATACAGCCCCAGCAGGACTGGCAAAGGCATTGTCTACTGCAATCCCTGTTCCCCCACCGCAGGCACGTGCGGACCTCCAGATAAAGACATTTTCATATTTAAAAGTCTCCTTTGCCTTGTCTGCACTTTCCCTACTGATAATGAAAATGTATTTACATTGGTGGATTTTAATTTAATGAAACGATGCTTCTTTCTCCCTCCCCTTAAAAGCCTGGTTCTTGCATTTATTTCCTGCCATCGCCTGGTAACACTTGAAGCGAGCAATTCAACCTGGGAATCGAGGACATTAGTATAAAACACTTAAACTGTAGGTAGGGGAAAAAAGCAGACAATAATAGAGGATTGTAAGTTATACGGTACGAGCAAGGGAGTGACGATAGAAATGCTCACGGTCAAGGGTGAGACGAGAAAAGCTGTCTATAAATTAACTCCACCTGTGTCTATATATACCTGTGCTGATCTAGCAGCGAGCAAAGTACACGGTGTTCTGGGGAAATGAAAGTGGAGGGAAGAAAAGAAAAGCGCAGAGGGTATAAATGGGATGGAAACAGGTCCGGCAGCAATCCTGACATTCTTCCCGTGTGTCTCCCAGCGCCGTGGGTTGGTGCAAGGAGTGGAAATAAGAGTGAGAAAATAGCTGTATAACGCAGATCTGCAAAAGCCGGTTTTACAGGTAAAGTAGACAGGGAGATGCTTCAGGCAAAATTGGCAGAAGATCTCCTGAAGCAATAAAATCGCACCCATTCCTGCTAACTTACACTTATTTTCCCTGCACAGCCTAAATTTAGGGTCTGCAGCACCCCATGGGGGACAAATATCCAGCACTGGAGCTGGGCAGCTCAAGCACTGGAAAAGCATCCCCATCCCATCCTCTCTGGGGGCCTGGAAGAAGGACAATTACACCAAAAAGCCAAGTTGTGGCTTGTGGGAGGTCAAGAAAGGACACACAGAAAATATAAAAAAAAGGACGGTTATCCTTTCAGAAAAAAAACAATTTTTATATCAAATTATCGCCCTTAAGCCAGGCTATGTAGTTTAGACATGTTTGGTAGCACGTCCCCAGTATAGCCAGTTCCACACCAGTATCCTGCTGTTCACTATACCAACTTTGCGGCTATTTTAGGGGAAAAAAACCCAAACCAGCCCGATTTCACTCAAGTCCTAAACGAGCACATCACGCCATAACACCTCCATTAGGCAGCTTACAAATCCCTCAAAACTACCCCATTAATTACTCTTTCCTCCCCATTTATTGAAGCCCTGTGACTTCTGCGGCAAACCCGCACCATTACATCGCTTCCCATTTACCTTGGCGCCCATTAGCAAAACGAATTAAGCTTTTAGCAGAGGCTCTAAATGGCACGACCGGTTCCCGCCCGTCTATCCCCCAGCATGTTTTGCATTTAGGAGGAACCTAAATTTACAGAAAATGCAGCATTTTCCTTCTTTGCAGCCCAATTCAAGCTTTTATTAAAAAAAAAAATAAAAGATTGGAGGTTGCATGGCATCTTCGTCTCCTTGCCCTGGGATGAGCTTCAGGGGAAAAATTCAGCTTTGCTCCACTGAACCTCACCCAGCACCAGTGTTTCACCCCTGTTCAAGGTAGCAGAAATGGGGCAAAAAGGGCCAATTTTAATTTTTTTTCCCCAAATCTGAGGGTTTTTTTGTACGCGTTGCAAGTACGAGCTGGTGCAACGCAGCACAACGGGCGCATGGGAGGCTGCACGCAGGATGCAGCCAAGGGGATGCGATGCGATGCATCCTCAGGGAGCAGACGCCAAGTAGCTTTTCCCACCTCCCAGATTAATGTCCTAATTACAGGGCCCACTAATTAAACCACTTCTTGAGCCAGAGGAAAGGCAAAGTAGAGCAGAGCCCAAAAACCAGGACACTGGTGTCATAGGGGGGACCCCAAAAAGCAGGTCTGGACGTCAAACATGCCCCCAGGGACATGGCCCCCATCTGATGCGTTTATCCCAATAGCTCGGAAAAGCTCCGGACCAGGCTGGGATATACGGAGCAGCTCAAGCAGATGACGCAAATTCCCCCTCGGTGGGACATACAGCCAGAGCCAAACCCATGGCAGCCAGGAAAGCCCACGAGATAAGGTCCAAAAACCCCCTTTCTGAAGGCCACCTTCTCCGAAAGACCCTACGCAGCACAGCCCCACCTGTGCCAAAAGACCTCATAAAACCAGAAAAATAAGTATCTCCTTCCTAAAAATCATCATTTCCAAAAAGGCTCAGACTTAAACGACATTAGGAACGTACCACGCTTCCTTCGGTGCAGGAGGTGAAGAGCTGGAAGATAAGTCCCAGGTTTTCTTCTCCAAAACCTGCAGCTCCAGGTGCAAGCCCACAACCGGACAAAGCAAACCGGTGAGGATTAGGCTCAGTGGAACTATTTTTTCCCCTCTAGTTTTGCAGTGAAAAAAGACTGAAAAAACCAGCAATGAGAACCCAAACAACCTCTTCAGCCCAGGAACCACCACAGGTACCACCCACTCCTGATGAGCTGCAGGTGATGCCCCACCTGAAGCAAATAAACTTCTGCCTCCCCACTTTGATCGGGCCCCAAAAATTAAGGGGAAATTGCCAAAATTAAAGGGAAACTGTAAAAAGCAACTGCTTCTCAGCAGGAGCAAACCCCTCCTTTCGCAAATGCCCCTTGGGGAAGGATTTCCAGCTCTGCTGAGGTCAAACCCAACACCTAAATCCAGCTCAGGTCGAGTTTATCTCCTCACCCCCCCCCCCCATTCTTGCCCTTCTTCTGCTGCAAAACTCTTCTCCCTCGTTGCATTTTAAAAAGATTAACTTTAAAAGGTTAGGGCAGCGGGAGCACGTGTTCAAGGTGCCCACCACAGCTCGAAAAGGGACAAATCTCCGTATCATGAGAATCTCAGTATTACCAAAATCTCAGTGTGATAAAGGGGAGGAGGGAAAGCGAAGAATTTTCTTGCAATTCATGGATTTTCCTCCTTGTGTTTCAACCTTATTTCAAAGCAATATATACCATGTTGCAACATTTTGCTGAAATCAAGACAAGGTTTTAGCAGAGCCCAGTCCACCCTCGGCACACCCAGTACTTTATTAATAGAGATTTTTATTATTTTTTTTGGCGTTTCCCCGGGCTGGCTCCGACTCGTGTCACTGCCTCGGTGACACCGATGCAAACAGGAGCGCGATGCTCGCGCGGTGCGATGGCTGGAAACAAATAGGTCAGGCTGTAAAACACAGACAGGCTGTCACCCAGGCACGGGGACTTGCTCCCACCGTCCTTGCTTCATCTCCCAGCGCCTGCAAACGGGCCGGATCCGGCCAAAATTTAGGCATTTATTCCTTGCTAATCACAGCAGCGACGTTAACATCGCCGCAGAGGTGCTTAAGTGCTTTGCTGGCTGGGTTCGAGCTGGATTTTTCCACATTTATGGGGCTTTTGGGAATCCGAGGGGTTTGGTTTTTTTTTCCTTGACTGTGTAATGGGGACATTACAGATGGGGTAAATATAGGGACAATTTAAAGTGAGTCATTACATGGAAAAAACCCTTGAAGTAAATAAATCCAGGGCTGGGGGATGAATCCAGCAGTGGGAGAGGCTCAGAGCAAGTAAGAGGGCTAAAAACAGGTTGTTTAGGGGCTAAGATACCCCCCAGCTACTAAATACACCCCAAAAATATGCTCATTTCACCCCGTTGCAGATCCCATCCCGCTGGGATTTGCGCTGCCCCATCTCAGGGCATCATAGACCTATATAGAGATAAAAATGTCCTTTTCCTATTACTTGCAGCTTTTCTCTTTCCCCCCTTCTCTGTTAAGGTCCTCGTGCCAAATTTACCCAGAAAACAGAAAAAAAAAGAGGTGTTCCCAAATAGGAATTATCACCCAGGGCAGGAGCCTCAGGGTTATTTTTTTCTCAGAGGGCTGGCCAACTGGTGAATGGAGTGGAGAACTTCAATATCCTGTTTTTTTTAACCCACAAAGAGTTAAGCCATCTCCACCAAGTCAGGGAGAGGGGGGAAAAAAAAAAAAAAAATCAAATAAAGCCATTACATCCCATCCCTGCCCTGCCGGGACAAGCCACCGTCGGGTAAATGGGGGAAAATTGCAAGAAGGTGCATAATGACCCCAAGTTATTTCTGAGCGATTATGGAGGATAACAGTTATTACAGGCAAGAGCGGGGAAGGTCAAACGGCCTGATCCTGGTGCAACACGGCCGTGCTGCTGTGCTTAACGTCACGCGGCTCTTTTTACAGGGAATGGGGGACTTTGAGCCTCTGAAAATAGGCCCCCCCGGCGAAGAGCAATTTTCTAAACCCGTGTTGGTGCAGGAAAAACCAAGCCTGGGTCACGCAAGGGGGAAAACTGCCTGAATTAGGGGTGTCTGGGGGCTTGTGGCGCTGGAAAAGTGCTACCATGGGCTGATGCTCTGCTACAGCACTCCCCGAGTGACCCTGGGCATGTCCCTTAGCCTCCACGCAACACCCGCCTCCAGCCGCTGCCGTAAAAATCACCATTTATTTTAACTAAAATCCCTTTTCTTGTAGAAGAACTCGGCAAAGACATCAGTTTTTTAACCTTTCCTCGGAGAAATAGCTGAAAAACCCACCGTAAGCAAGCCCGCAGAGCGAGATGTCAAGAGGATGCGGATATGGGACCAGGACGAGCAGGGAAATTAAGACAGACACAAAATTTGGGAGCACCAACGCCCCCATCCTCGCTCCTGCCAGTGACACATCTCATTTGACTCTCCCATGAGGGACACTAATTTTTATGGTGGAGCACACTCGTCTCCCTAGTATAGGAATAATTTAATTAACTTGGAGAAATGTAATTAATTTTAATTGTTCGCGATAATTCATTGTTTAATATGATATTAATAATTATTAAAAAAAAATCTTAATGCCCGGTAACTGGCCTATAATGTGCTAATTAAACTCTCATATAGGAAGCACTTAATTTAAAGCGTTGGGAAATTGTTTCTGGTCTCCAGAGCCAGCGACCCGAGAAGATGGAGGGAGGCAAGAAGGGAGGTAGGGCTGCGCCCAGCACCCCCCGAACCCCAAATCTACCTGCAGCCGTTGGGTTGGGTGGCGATGCACCTGGATATTCCCTTTTTGGGGGGGATTTTTGTCTTGCTGAAATTATCTGCGTGGGTTTCATCCCTCTTCTCCAGCAGCCCGCACTGCACCCCAAGAATGATGCTCTGTTGAACTTGGCAGGGCGGTAAACGCTCGTTTCCGTGTCCTCTGCTGTTCTCATAACCATCTTAAGTGCTTAAATATACAATTTCCATCAAGGAATTACATGCTGTTGGCAGCCTTTTAAACCAGGGAAAGGACCCCCCGTGGAACTGTTTGCTTTCTTGGAGTGGTATCATCTTCGGCGAAGGATTTGTCCTCTAATTGCACCATCTGTGCGTTGGGAAGATGCGGTTCCATCCCTGGTTTTGCTCTTTTTTTCCCCCCTTCTTTTTCTTTCTTTTTTTCTTCCCCTGCCTTGGAGAAAAGCTCCACAATTGCATGTCCCAAAGCCTCCCCCAGCCCAGGACTTGGCTGCTCAGACCCACCAGCCACCAGATTCCCGTTTTGGGGGAGTTTAGTGGGAAATGCACAACAGGTACCAAAGCAGAACCCAACAGGGTGTGGGACCCTGTTACATCAACTGTCCCCCCCTCCTTGCGCACATCCCTGGGGCACGATCCCCCCCTTCTCACAGCAAGACAGACCCACAAACCCGTAGGGATGCACCCCACAAAGCGAGACCATGATGCTCCCAAGCTGTGGGGCCAAAACGGGGACAGAAGCAGCAAATCCGGGGCGAGGAGGTGATGCCCATTTTGACATGGGTTTTTTTTACCTGTTAAGGGTTTGATTTCTGAACGTCCCTGGCAAAAAGAGCCTCGGGGAGGGGGGGGGGAAAGACACGCACATCTCTTGCTCTCCTGACGATGCTTCAGTCGCAGCGCAAAGCCTTTGCTAAAAATACCTCCGCTTGCTTTGATGAGGCAGGAGACAGCGGCTCCCTGCGCCTTCGGCAGCCGTCATTAGCAGCTCGCATCTGCCTGGCTGGCAGCAAACGGCTCCTTTTCCATGCGGAGGTGTTAAAAAAAAAAAAAATAAAAAAAAATTATATATATAATAAAATCAATAAACCCGGCGTCATTTGTTTTACTTGCCAGCCCCGGAGCAATGGGAGAGCTGCTGCAAAGCACCTGTTTGCTGCTTTCCCACCTCCCTCGCAGGTGGGTTTGGCACAGCTTGGGGAGGGGAAAAAAAAAAAAAAACCAGGAAAAAAAAAAAAAGAGAGCATGCAGGAGAGGAGAGAGCTGCCTCGGTGCGAAATAGCAGGGAACGGAGGTAAGCGACGGGAAATAAACCTCTTAAACCAAGTGGGGCGGTGGAAGAGCGGGGCCTCAGCGGCTCTGCGAGCTGGAAGATGCTGGTAGGCACCACCCAAGCCCCCATCTCTGCACGCACAGGGAGAGAAAAAAAATTAGATTTTATGAACTGGACCAGTCTTCAGCATCTCCCCAAGCAATCCACCATCCCATGTTGCAAACCATTAATTTATTGCAAGGACGGTTTTGGCAGAATGGATCCTCACGGATGGTCGCCTGGAGAAGACAGCAGCGGGCTGAGGACCAGCCGCCTGCAGAAGCCCATTGCCCCCCTCAACCATCCCGGCATTTCCCCATCCCTTCGGCACATCACCAGCAAGCGGCAATTAACACCCGAAGAAGAAGTAGTCTTGCTGTAATTAGTGTCATTTACTTAAAACGCTCGACCTTGAGGAGGTTTTGCATCGATCTCGGCTCAGGCGTTGGAGGATTTGATAGCAGCAACGTCTCCCATGTGCACGTAAAACCCCCTGTCTTGCTATCAACCCCATAAAACCATATTAAGCTACAAGAGTTGGGTCTGCAAATTAATTAGGGAGGTTTGTTTGGCTTGGGGAACAGGAGGAAAGTGGGAGCAGGCAACTGCTGGCCGGGCACCAGCTTTGCAAAGGGGACTCGGAGCCTTAATTACTCCTTTCCCTTAACCTCGTTGCACCTTGAGGTATTTTAACATCCCTGTTGCTGGCGGTGGGGATTGATTGATCGTCTCTCCTTTGGCATCCAGACCGGCTGATTAATGTAAAACTAACCAGTCGCTCCCAACCCTGGGGAATTAATCACTTAAATGTGGGAATTACTCAATAAACCGTTCAAACCCGCAATAAACCAAGCCATTAAAAATTAATCGCTTGACATCCCTGCCATGTAAACATAGCTAATAAGACCGGGGTAGGGAGTGGAGAGGGGCAAATGGTCCCCCATCACCCAGCTCCTGCGTTTCTCCATCTTTGCCTTAAAAACAGCATCAAAAAAGCCCAGCAGAGGACCGGTCTTTTCCAGCCACATTCGCAGACTCAACTGAGCCAAGGACCGACAGCTTAACGCCGAGGAACCGGCTTTGTCTCCCCCAGGAGAAAGGCGAGGGGTTTTTATTTTAAATCCCTTTCCTCCCATAATACATCTGACACTAATCAGGGTTCCAGCCCCACGGGAATCAATGATTAATGATGTTAAATATAGCAGGAGATTGCGAGGGTAAAATTAGGCGCCATGCATAAAACATCACAGCTCCTTGTTAGATAGTCAAATTAGACTAATGGTTTGATGTTCACGCGGGCTCTGGCCCTGTAATTATGAATGGACTGGCTAACCTCCTCCCCAGCTGCACGCCGCTTGGATGCTGGTGCTGAGAAATAGCCCGGGCTTGAGCCTTAATGAGAACACGGCGATCGTGATTAGTGCACATGGGCATGCAAGGATGGGGTGGAAGGTCGTCCTGGATATCCTGAAGGTCAAGGGTGTGGTAGGGGACAACACCATCCCACCGACTGGCTGTGTTGCATCCCTGAGGGTTTGCTGAAGCGTGTGGTCCTGTACCATGATGGGATGGTTGGGGTCAGCATCATTAAGGGTTTGCCATGGGGTCAGCATCGTTATGGGTTGGCTTTGCCCAGCAGCATGGCCATCAATCCAACATCCCTGAGGCTTGGGGTGAGGGTTTGCTGTGGTACATGGCCCCATATTGTGATGGGATGGTTGGGTTCAGCATCATCTTGGCCTCAGCACCGTCATGGGTTTGCCATGGGGTCAGCATTGTCATGGGTTGGGTTCACCCAGTGGCAAGGCCATCACTCCAATATTCCCCACCAGCATGGCAAGAGCTTTTTGCTGAGCATGATTTGCAAAAATACCCCACAAACTCCCCCAGCTCCCAGCCTTGCGGTTTTACGCCATCATCTTCCACCCTCCTGGTCACTAATTAGTTCCAAGCAAAGCTATTAAGGAGCCCAAAGCCAGAGAGAGAAGGAAGGGGAACGCAAAGCCGTCAACATATATAACCAGTTCCTCTAAAACCAGTGCAGAGAACACAAATCTGGCTGTAATTAATCTCATTATCTAGGAAAGAGAGAGACGCGGAGCGGTTGCGTGGCTTGAAAGGCTTGTCAAAAATGAGAGTACGGGAGGGATAAGCCTTTGTGAGAGTTTAAGCTCGGACAGCCACCAGCCTTAAAGCTGGTTTCAAGGGAGATCAGAGCGACAGGGAAATAAAGACGGGAGGAAACCAGCCTGGGGGAAGCAAATTCAATAACGTCTTATTCCACAGCCCTTTTGCTTAAGAAGCGAGACAAAAATAGCCCAAAAAGGCCAAAACAGCCGCTTACCACCACCACCACGCCGTTGCGTGCCCTGCGAAGCCCAAGCCAGCAGCCAGGCACGGGATGGCAGCATCTGCGCTCATCCTCCGACCCAAAGGGCCGCATCCTGCCGTGCCAGGACTGCATCCAGAGCATCCTTCAGGAGAGGTATTTTGAGGCAGCCAAAGGGGATGAGGTTGGATTCCACAGTGCAGAGCAGAGCTTGGAGCTGGCATCTGCCAACCTCTACTCCCCAAAACCATTAAAAACCAGTTAAATAGCCGTGGGGCAGCAGATGCGTCTGCCCTCCCCAGGCTTCAGTGCGCAGCAAGAGCCCCCCAGAAAACACCCTTTTTTGGGGGCAAACAGGAGAAAATTCCCCCTCCCGGCGCCAGAAGCGGCTGGCGGGGGAGAAAAAGCGCCCCGAAAGTTGCAGATGGCTATTTTGTGCTGTTTCGGAGATTGTCGATTGTTTGGAGAAGAGGAGATTATAGCCTGTCAGGCAACCTGAAACTGAGCCAGGCGGGATCTTTGCAGTCTTAAACCCCCTGAAAACGAGTCAGCAGATTAAAAAAAAAGCCCTTTTTTCCCTCCCCCAGCTGCAGAGAAGGGGGAGACGCAGCCCCAAACCCAATACTGCCTCTATCATCCCCGTGCTGGGGAATTAACGCCAGCCTCGATGAGCTTTTTCCTATTGCATCAGTGTCTTCATTTGCTCCTCCAGCGCTAATTGCAGAGGGCTGGAAGGGGACAAGGCCGCGATGCTCAGCCCTGGGTTCAACTTCCCATTAACCTCTGGCCTGAAGGTGGGTTAATAAGAAGCAGAAGGAAATATCAGGGGTGCGAGCCAGGCACGCTTCACCCCCAAACATGGGCAGAACACCACCAGTAGCAAAGGGCAAAGGACCTGGGTGCTCTCAAACTGGTTTTCCCCGCACCTCGAGCAGGATTTAACCTTCCCAAGGCTTCAAATCCCTGCCGAGGTGGTGCCTGCCCTGTTGCATCCCAACTCAGCCTGGGCACATCCTCACCCCCAGCTCTCCGTGCTTTCCCGGGGATTGCTTGCTTGTCATCCCCACCAGTATTTTAAACTCTCTTCCCTCCCCAAAAAATTCCCACCGCACGGCACGACCCAGTGTTGCCGGCAGCATCTTGCTCCGGCAAAGGCGTTGGGGGTTCGGTGCCGGCAGCGGATCAAAACGGCTTTGTCAAGGCGGCTGGGAAAGGACGTGTCCACTTGACAGATTGGGGTTTGTCAGAGGGGGGTTTTTGGCTAACAACCTGAAAATTGTCATTTTTGACAAGGACTTCAAAAAGCTCTGACACAAAGAGCGGTTAAGCCTTGTTTCTGCGAGAGGCTCCTACCAGAGCACTTTTTCCCTCGCCGCCCGCAGCCTGCAATCCTATTAGGATGGTTTACAGCCCCAAGCCAGGGATGATACCATGGTGAGTCACCTGGGACCCCCAAATCCGCACCCAAGGGGGTTATAACCCCCCCTTTCCTTTGCAAGGCATTGCGATCCCCATCCCACCCATTCCATCCTCCCCAGTCAGGAGCATCTCCATCCCCTCTCCCTCCCCCAAAGCTCTGCAGCCCTTTCCATCAGCAAAAGCAAAGCCACCGCCATTGCCACCGTGCTCCTTGGGGACGGCTACGTCCAACCTGACAAGGAACGGCAACCGATTGACTCTTATAAAGAGTCCAATAATCTCTGGGAGATTGCAGCTTTGATAAGCACTCCGCTGTGCAGCTGGGGTCAACTGCATTAGGAAAATGTAATTAGACTAATAAATTCTTGAGCTATTTTTTCCCTCCTCACCAGAGGTACGAGGAGCTCACCGAGCCTCATTAGCCGGGGAAGCCACGAGTCCTCATTACCATCCGGGAAGTACTTGGCTTGGGTGGATTTAAGACCTCGAATCCAGCAAACGGGGAGTTATCGCGAGGCTCTCCAGCCCAGTTCTCCGGCCCTACTGATCCCAGTTGTGACCATCCCCGAGTACGATGACCCATGTGGGGTTAAAGCGCAGGAGCTGGTCCTGTGTAGGATGCGACCAGCCCTGCTGCGCATCACCAAACATCTTTCCACCTCTTTGGGTGGGATTGCCAGGAGCCTGGGTCGCATCCTCGCCGGCAGCTCTCACCGGGAGCCACGCTGAAGGCGAGGGTTGGCTTCACCCTCCCTGTTGCCTCCCTTCCCCTTTCCCAAACCTCTGCCCATAGCAAAGCTCCCTGTCGCGGTTTAACCCCAGCTGGCAGCCAGAACCACGCAGCCGCTCACTCGCTCCCCTCATTTCGGATAGGGGAGAGCATCGGAAGCGTAAAAGTGAGAAAAAACTCATGGGTTGAGATACAGACAGTTTAATAAGCAAAGCAAAAGCTGCACCCGCAAGCAAAGCAAAACAAGGAATTCATCCCCTGCTTCCCATGGGCAGGCAGGAGTTTGGCCATCCCCAGGACAGCTGTGCTCCGGCACGCGGAACGGTGACTTGGGAAGACAAACGCCGTCACTCCAAACGTCCCCCGCCTTCCTCCTTCTTCCCCCAGCTTTATATACCGAGCATGACATACGGCATGGAATATCCCTTTGGCCAGTTGGGGTCAGCTGTCCTGCCTGCCTCTCCTCCCAGATTCTTGTGCCCCCCACCCCAGTCTCCTCGCTGGTGGGGCGGGTTGAGGAGCAGAAAAGGCCTTGAGCGCTCAGCACCAACCAAACCCACCAACGGGCTGTCACACTGTTCCCATCCCCCATCCAAACTGTAGCATTCCACCAGCTGCTAGCAAAAATATTGAAAAAATTAACTCCACCCCAGCTGAAACCATGACACTCCCCAAAGGCAGCAGCTACTTTTCAGCTCACCCAACTTCTCCTCTTGGCAACCTTTGCTGGCAGAGCCCTATCACCAGGAATAGCAACGCGTGCGGAGGTCCAGCTCTTGCAAACAATGATGCCTGATTAAGGCAGCTGCCTAATATCCTACCCTGGGAAGTGGAAACTCTTCCCAGCAGCTCCAGCTCCTGTTCAAACAAGACGTGAAGCATCTCAGGTCCAACTTTCCCTTCCCCACGTACCCACCAGGACAGTGGGTGGCAGCAGAAAGGTGTTCCACGGCAATTGCATCCTCTAAACGAGCAGCCAGGAGCAGGACAACCCTTGGGCTCTGCTCAACATCCCCGTATCGCTGCTAAAAAAGAACGCAAGATTAGACCGCACGAGTTGCATATGCTTTGGCTATCGCACCATCCTCCAGCCCTTCTCCCTGCATGGAAGGTACCGAAGCAACTGCTTCATAGAGACATCATGAATCAGCCTTTAATATAGCGTACGTTGCATTATTTTTAGCCGGGGACACAATTGCATTGTGCTTGTGCGCAGGAATCAGACCATGAAATTGGCTGGATGCAGACTAGTCGTGTTTGTCAGCATGAACGGGCAAACAAGCAGCTGAGCCGTGCCAGGGCGAAATGTTAAAAGCATTTAAGCGCCGTTTAATGGCACCTGATATTAGCAAGCCGGGCATTCAAAAAGACACGTGGTTATTAAACAGCATCCTCCGTGGCCGGCCCTGTTAGTCCCGGTCAAGTCAGAAGCGAGGGTTGCCCTAAAATTAACCTGCCGACCCAAATTCAGAGCCTGGCAGGGCGCCTATAGCAACTTTATGTTATAGAATGGCTATAGGAAAGGCAGCGCCACCCTCACAGCAAAATCATGTCAGCTACAAGTGCTCAGCCCCTAGCTCAGCAAACTGGGGCGTTGCAAGCAAGCATGGGAGCAAGAAAACCTCTTTTTTAGGATAATTTAAGCCCCTGGGGCTGGGTCACCCCCTTTGGGGTCGCAACCATTCCTCCATGTGCCACCAGGGTAATTAATAGTTGCTCGTTCCCAGTGATGCTGCAAGAGGCATCCCCCAGCCATAGGAGGGCTGGGGACAACACTAAAGCACGACAAAACATCTGAGATGATTGCAGAAACTTTGGTATCCTTATTTATTGGCTAAAAAGGCAAGAAATTGGGGTCCCTTCCCCGCCCCCTCCACGGTTTCGGAAGAAGAGGAGTCGGAAACCGAAACTCTGCTTGGAGGGCATGGAGCCAGGAGGACAAACAAACCCATCCAAGAGATCTGAAGAGGGCAATCACGGCTCTTCTCGCAGCCCAAATTGTTAGTTTAGCAAATTACTTTTGAACAGCCCGTGTTTTGACATCTCTCAAGTGTTTTGCTTCCCTTCCGCCCAACTCAAGGTGACAGTTTCCAAGCTCAAACACTCGGCCAGGAGCAAAATAAGAGCGCGGGAGCTTGGCTTCCCCTTGCTTTGAGAAGCAGCTGCTCAAGGCACCGAAAATGATGGGAACGGGGACAACTCCATCACCCCCCATCTCCATCCCTCCCCTCAGAGCCACTTCTGGGGCTGCAAAACCCACATTACCTGGGGCAGAAGAACCAGGGGAGCAAACCACAGGCACACAAGACAGGAACCCAGTTCTACCGCTGCTCTACACCCATTACTGCACTTAATTAAACTAAAACCAGCTGAAGTCATAACAGCTGGGGAGGGGTTGTCATTGGTGGTCAGGTGTCTCTAAAATAAAATTAATGGTGAGCGATAAAACCAGAGCCATCAGCTGAGGTTGTGCTGAAGATGCTCCTTCAATGCTTTATTCATGGCAGGAGTCAACTGGGAGCAGAGGTCGGGTCTGTCCCACTGTCACTTCATTAAGGTTCCGATACAAGTATCGCGCCGCAGAGGCAATTAGTGGGTGGGATTTATTTTGCCTGCAGCGGAGGATGCTCTGCTTACAGAGCACCTAGCTGAAAAATGAGGGGGGAAAAAAAATAAATAAATCAGGATTTAGTGTCCGGAGCCCCCGTTTCCATTTGTGACGCTCTCGCAGTGGATCTATACAGCAGCTTTGCTAAGCCCGAACCCAAACTCTGTTTCAAGCTTGGCAAGAGCTCATTTCCTTTGCTCTGTTCCTCTCTGCTGCTATATTTGATGTCTCTCACTCTCAGCTCCCCAGGGGCACAGCCCGGAGGAAAGCTTGCGAATGAACATGAATTTCTGGAGGTTTTTTTTTTATCATTGCTTCCAGGGATGGAGACGACTGCTCTCTGTGCCGGAGCCGTGTCGTTGGGCTTTGATACCGAAACCCGCAGCCCGGCGGGTCGCTAGCTCCCCTGCTCGCTTTATAAGCCGGAGACAAAGATGCCACGAGGGATGTTTTGCAGCTGAAATTCATCTGCGTTTGGCTGCCGGCGATGCCCGCGGCTGGTTTCACTGGCTATGGGCGGGAGGAGAGCACGCTTGCCCCATGCAAGCTGCGCTTGGCCTTGCCTTAACCCCGCCAGCGGGCACAAAAGCCAGCAAGAGCTGTGACAGCATCGAGCAAAGCTCCGGGTTCATCCCTCCGCGACGGGGATTTCGGTGTGCAGAGCGCAGGGACGTGCAAACGCCGGCGAGAGGGGTCAGCTTTTGTCAAAACCCTTTCCAGTCTGGTTCCCCGGCTCTGGTCCGCCGCAAAACCAGCCTCTGCTTTTGCTCCTCGCATCCCCCAAATTGTTTCTCACATTCCCCAAATTGCTCCTCGCACCCCCAAGTTCCTCCTCACGGCCCCCAAATTCCTCCTCACGCCCCCAAATCGCTCCTTGCAGTTTCCCACGGAGCAGCAATGCACCTCAGCACAGGGAACCCCCTCCTATTGCCCAGTGGGGAGACAAACTGAAAAATCATAGAATCATAAAATGGTTTAGGTTGGAAGAGACCTTGAAGACCATCGAGTTCCAAACCCCCTGCCCTGGGTAGGGACACCTCCAAGCTCCAAGTTTGGTTGCTCCAAGCCCCGTCCAACCTGGGGCTCCAGGGATGGGGCAGCCACAGCTTCTCGGGACAACCTGGGCCAGGGGCTCACCACCCTCACAGGGAAACATTTCTTCCTAATGTTTAATCTAAACCTGCCCTCTTCCAGTTTAAAGCCATTCCCCCTCGTCCCATCACTCCATGCCCTTGTAAAAAGTCCCTCCCCAGCTCTCCTGGAGCCCCTTGAGGCACTGGAAGGGGCTCTGAGGTCTCCGCGGAGCCTTCTCCTCCCCAGGCTGAACACCCCCCCTCTCCCAGCCTGTCCTCCCCGCAGAGGGGCTCAGCCCTCGCAGCATCTCCGGGCCCTCCTCTGGCCCCGCTCCAACAGCTCCGTGTCCTTCCTATGTTGGGGACTCCAGAGCTGGAAGGCAGAACTCCAGGTGGGGTCTCATGAGAGTGAAGTCAAGGGGCAGAATCCCCCCCTCGCCCTGATGGCCACACTTCTGATGCAGCCCAGGACACAGTTGGCCTTCTGGACTGATGGCTCATGTTGAGCTTCTCATCACTCAGCACCCCCAGGTCCTTCTCCTCAGGGCTGCTCTCCAGCCATTCCCTGCCCAGCCTGGATTTGTGCTTGGGATTGCCCCGACCCATGTGCAGGACCTTGCGCTTGACCTGGTTGAGCCTTGTGAGGTTGGCACGGGCCCACCTCTCCAGGCTGTCCAGGTCCCTCTGGATGGCATCCCTCCCCTCCAGTGTGTCTGCCTCGCCACACAGCTTGGTGTCATCGGCAAACTTGCTGAGGGTGCACTTGATCCCACTGTCCATGTCCCCAGCAAGGTGTAGGGATAGAAATCACTCCCCGTCGCTGCTAAATCTCCAGGAAGAAATGGCATCCTGGGGAATTTAAGCATCCCTGGGTGAGCTGCCGCCCAACTCCCGTCTGGTAACGAAACGAGGTGCAATGTGCCTGCCTCGGAGATGCCCCGGGCGGGGGAAAACCCTCACTTGCCGGGCTGAGGAGGCAGCCAGCGTTGAGATTATTACCTGCTGTTCGGTTGGGTTTAATCCTTCCAAATTGCTGAGGAAAAAAATTCCCTCGGAGGAATTAAGAGGGCACAAATATTGGCTGTTTGCCACAGGAGGCAACTCCGTCCCGCTGCTCGCTATCGGCGTGTCCCGTCCCATTCCCCCCACTTCAGCCGCTTTGTTTTCCTGAAGCTTTTTTGGGTTTTTTTATGTGCAAACCCCCCATAGTTTTTCCAAGCCCAAAAGATACAAATCCGGGCACGGCTCAACGTTTGCAGCAGCCAGCCGCACGTGCAAGGGAAAATAAGCCGGAGATGCAGCTGCATTTTGATATATCCCTTTTTTTTATTATTATTATTTTATATTTTTTTTTGGCTGCAGGGCAGCAAATCCCCCTGCAATACAGCTGCCTTTAGCATCCAGCCACCCACCTGCACCAGGCTCTGCCCCTTGGCACCCATCCTGGCTGCGTGCAAGCCTTTCCTCCTCACTTAAAGCCTTACAGGAGCATCCAGTTGCCCTGCTGGGGCATCGCATTTTGCTACCCAGCTCGTTTAGAGCAAGAGGTTGGAAAAACAGCCCCGCAGCCCATCTTTTTTTAAAGCAGGCAGCCATTTCCCTGCTGGGAGAGCGAGCAAAGAGCCGCAGCCGTTAACCCTCTGCTTCAATTAAGGGGGGTGTGGGGGGGTGAGGATTTGCACGTCCAACCCCGGCAGCTTCAATCACGGCAGATAAGGAAAAGGGATGAGCGAAGGACGCCGGCTCCTTGAGTTGTGTTGAAGGGAAAGCAGATTTCGGGGGTGAAGTGATGCTGGTGGGCACGGTTTGCAGGCTCTGGTCCCAATAGGTGCTGCATCCCGAGGGAGCGCAGAGCTGCAGCCGCATCCCGGCACCCCAAACCTCTTCCATCAGCCTGGAACAATTCATTCCCTGCATTTATCCACCCAAGCTGGCCTGGGAAAGCCATTCCCAGAAAGATTTTTCCCAGGATTTAGGGGCTGAAGTGATGCTGGTGGGCACGGTTTGCAAGCTGCGGTCCCAAAAGATTCCACATCCCGATGGAGCCCAGAACTGCAGCCGCATTGCACCACCCAAAACCTCCTCCAACAAGCTGGAGTAATTAATTCCCTACATTTATCCACCCCGGCTGGCCTGGGAGAGGCATTCCCAGTGGGATTTTGCCCAGGATTTAGGGGCTGAAGTGATGCTGGTGGGCACGGTTTGCAAGCTGCGGTCCCAAAAGGTGCCACATCCATCCCAATAGAGCCCAGAGCTGCAGCCGCATCCCAGCACCCAAAACCTCCTCCATCAGCCTGGAGCAATTAATTCCCTGCATTTATCCACCCCGGCTGGCCTAGGAAAGCCACTCCCAGTGGGATTTTGCCCAGGATTTAGGGGGTGCCCCTTCCATGCAGTCTCAAACGGGATTTTTCAAGCTGATATGGAAACCCATAACCTTATTTAAAAGTCACTTTTGCTTGTAATGGAGGCACTTACCCCTCGGATACATCATTCGCCTCGCATGGGTTTTATTGCCGGTAATAACTCCCGGGAAGTCCTCAACAGATGGAAATTTTATTTGGCTAATCATTGGCGTTTGAGTTACAGCGGGGAAGGCACCGGTGGGGGTGAACGGCGCTGGGGGCTGTGACCCCCTGAAGGAGCTGGACGAGGGTGTAAATCAGGGATGCTGCAACTTGCCCGACCCGGTTTTGATGCAATTGAGGATGAGGAAGAGAAAATGCAATTTCTTGCTGCCCAGCAGAGCCCCCACTGCAGGGAAAATAAGAAAAAAAAAAAAGAAGAGATCTTTTTTTATTATTTTTCGCCAGTTAAACTAATCTGAGCTCTTCTGCCTTCTTCCTGCCTGGGAGCGACAATCGCCAGCCGATTCATTTGTGTGTTATGGCCGTGGGATATATACATTTATATACGTAGAGGGGGAGGTAGTGCTGCATAAGCCTTTCTCACGCTGCTTTACATGTGTAACCGCTCCTCAGATATGCTTTTTTTAAAAAAAAAAATAAAAAAAAGAAGAGAAACCCAGCTGATTTCCATGTAAACCACCCCAAATCCCTGTTTCCCCGTGGGAAGCACGCCCGTGACTGTGTCCTTACACCACCGCGGCACAAACCCCGCGGCTGCCCCGAAAAGCAGGTTGGAGCCTCTGCTGATGCAAAGCCCGGCCCGAGGGAGGTTTAAGGGCTGGATCCTGAAGGATTTGCACTAAATTTGGTGAATTCTGGAGGAATGTATCCCAAATGGAGGTTTTTCATAAATATATGTAATTACAGATGTATATATACCGGCTCTGGGCTCCTCGCCCCAAGCAGGGTGGGGGAGAGGGAGCGGATGAAAGCCCGACCCAAGATTAAATTTATTGCTGTAATTAAGGTCTAATTAGTGCAAAGAGACCCTTGGAAATAAAGAGATGGGGTTGCAGCCCCCCAGAAGCAAAGGGATGGGGGGGGAAAGTGGAGCCACTCCTGCCCTAGAGCCTGGGGAGGGGGTATGCCGAAACCAATTTTTTTTTTTTTTAATATAATAATTATTATGATAAAAAAAAATATAATAAATATAACCAGAAAAGATAACAGCAAGCAAGGATTTTAATCCCTAAATTCCTCCTGTGCCCAGCAAGGGGGAAATATCACCCTTCAGTGGGTGCTGGAGGAAGAAGCATCCTCTGAGCGGGGAGGGAAACTGAGGCACATTTACACCGGGGGTGTACATGCACCGAACCCACCCTGCCGCCTCCGCTGTCTCCGTGCTGGGGGAAAGAGCAATGCCAGCACGGAGCCCGAGGGACTTCACCGCTTGCCGCAGCAAGAAAAACATTTACAGATCGGGTCTGGTTCGTCAAGTATTTATTTCGAAGCAAAGTGTGCTTTCAGCCTGCCCGGCCCCCACTTGTTGTGTTTGATGGAATAATTTCCGCGCTGAAAACCCTCCGGTCACAGCGCTTCCTCAGGACTTAATAACCAAACACCTTCAGAAAGACCTTAACTTCATCCTGTGGCAATATTATTCTCCTTCCCTGCATATATATATATATATTTATATATATATGTATACTTATAAAATATATAATGCATTATTTGAGCGCTCCTGAATCCAGGAGCAAGGAGCATTGACAGGGATGCAAACCCCCACCACCACCTTCTCCATCCCACCCCGGCTCCTGCACCCCACTTTTCTTGCAGCGATTTAATTGTTTTTCCTCTTTTAATTGCTCCTTTCAAGGCAGGTTTCTCATCCCAAGTCTCAGGCGAGCCCATCTTCAGAGCGGTCCTGCCTTTGGAGCTCAAAGCAAATCTCTCCTTTGCTCCTTTTCCCCCCCGGGCTCCCACGCTGCTTGTTATGATGATGATGATTATTATAAATTTATTTCTATTTTTTTTTTCCACCCGCAGCTTGTGAGGAGGAGGCGGGAGGGGGGAATCCAGGAGGAATCAAAAAGGCTTGATTAAAGGCGACAGAGGGGGATGATGGGCAGGGAGGAAGGCTTTGCTCTCATCTCCTGGGGAAGAAGCAGGAGGGAAAGCACAGCAAGGCTGCTTTCCCCTTCCAACCCCATGGTTGGACCATGTAACCCTCCTAGAAACCTCTCAGATTTGTTTTCCACACCAAAATATTGGGGGGGGGGGGAAGGAAATTTCTCCTCCCGTGGCTGTGACCGGCTCAGTCATCTCATAACCCGGCTTGTTCCCCACACAGGCTTGAAGGATGTCACAGGTCTGGCCACGCTTCTTCCCTTTGCAACGGGGCATTCAGTTAGCAGAGCAGATTCTTTAAGTAGGAGGAAAAAGCCACACAGATCCCATCAATCACAGCCCAACATCTCCCTGCTCTTTGCGCCATACCAACACGGCAACCCTGGGGGTTGCCACCAGGCACCTTTGAGCCATACCACCACAGCAACCCTGGGCAATGTCACCAGGGCGTCTTTGAGACAAACAACCACGACACGCTTGGCAGATGCTACCAGGGCACCTTTGACACATACCACCACGTCAACCCTGGGAAATGCCACCAGGGCACCTTGGAGACATATCATCACGGCACACTCGGGGGACATGCCGTCCCTGCAGCAGCTCTCCAAGGGAGTTGAGACCCCACCAAGCTCTGCCTACCTTTTCCCACAGCAAGAGCTTGTCCCGAGGGCCTACAGCCACGCTCCGAGCTGGTGGCCAAGCCACAATACTACTGCAAGACTTGCACCATGGAACATCCATGATCCCCTGCCCACCTACACCCAGTGCCATGTTCCCAAGGTGGAAAGCACGGCCATGCATAATTCATCCCCTGACCTTCAGCCAAGAGCACAACTGGAACATCCTTAATCCCCTGGCCGGGGAGAGCTGTGCTGGCCACCAGCCAGCCCAAACCAAGAGGAGCTTTTCAGTCACTCAGAGGGGCTTTAGGACAAGGCTGCTCATGAAGCCATCGCTCTCCACCCTCTTTGCAACACGGGTGAGGGCTGAAGACTATCGGCTGCCGGGGTCTGGGCAGGGCTTGGTGCCAACCGAAGGCAAGGGAGGAGGAGGAAGGTGGGAAAGCGTAACTCCAGCTGCATATGGATGGGCAAAGAGCTCGATTTGGGTGGAGGCTCCTGCATCCTCAGGGGTTAAAAGCATCGTGGAAGAAGCTCCCCATTGCCCATACCCGGCTTTGGCCACGCTGGCACAGCAAACGCCTCCTCTCGTTCTCCATGGACCATTGCAAAAGCAGCTGCAAGGACACTTGCATGTCAGGTGCGCCATATATGATGCATCCCCCCAGCACGAGGCTCACAAGCCTGTTTCTCCTGTTTTTTTCCAAAAGAAAAAACAAAACAAAACAACCCCCTCAAGCATTTCTAACCCTTCAAGGCAGCAAAAATCTCCATTTTAAGTCCAAACCCCTCCCAAGCTCTCCAAAACCAGGAGGGCTGCCCCAAGCCCCTTGCAGCAGCCCCCAGGCAACATCTTTCAGAGAATAAGCAAAAAATCTTTCCCAAACCAGAGCCCTGGGGGTTTATATATTCATTTTCGGTCGTCAAAGGGAGGCCTGTGCTTAATAGCATTTGCTGGGAGTTTGCAAACATGGCCTGCAACAAGCTCGCCGGCTGCCCCGGCACGTTAGCATCCGGGTGAGATAATGAGGCTGGAGGAAGGGATCGATACAGGGAATATCAAGAAGAAAAAAAAGTGAAACAGTAAATAAAAATAAAACTATAATAATAAGCAGCAGCAGCGTTGGGAAGATGAGCCTTGGGTACAGGACACCCATCCCCAGCTTGGGTGAGGGGGAGCGGGCTCAAGCCTTGCAAAAAGCATCTTCGAAAGGGTACCAGCGTAAAAATACTCGCATTTAATGCACTTTATGTTTAAAACAGAAAGGATTTGCTGCCCATGTGCGGGAGAAGGCGGTGGTCCTGCCCAGGCCTGCCCCTAAATGGGGTGGGATTGGGGTCGGACCATGCTTGGGTTAATAATGCGGCTCATTAAGGCAGCAGCAACGACCTGTCTTGGCTTCGTGGTTCCTGTCTCCTTTCCGGAGCAAAATACCCATTGTTAGCAGGCAGCAAGAGAAACACCCTCGTTAGCTAAAGGACATTAATTTGGAGGAAAAAAAATAAAATTCAAGGTGGTAGAGCAGCTTCCTAGTGCCATCGAGCCATGCATGGGGGAAAATCATCTGCAGCAGCAGCATCTCTGCTGTGCTTCGAAAGCAGCAGCACGGCTCGACGTGGCATCTTCATTTTGGGGTATTTTAAATGAAACTGTAGCTCAGGTGGCCGGTGAGCCTGTCAGGATGGTGTCTGGGCTCCCACAGATTGTTTTTATAATGCCCCTTTGCTAAACAAAGTGCATTACATACAGCATTGCAATAAACTATATATTTTTAACTGTGTAGTTGCAATCACATAGCACAAGAACTCCCTACCATGCCATGGGGTGACACTCCTTGAGAACCCGCTGTTTCCCCACACACCGACCCCAAAAGGTGGCAAAATTGCAAAGGAAAATAGGAAAAATTATGGGGCGAGGAAACAAAAAAAAACCCCAAACCACGAGCTCCTTGGCACCCTTCCTGCAGGCATCGCTGATGCTCGTGGCTGTGGATGCTGCATGGTTGGCCCAGAGACTTCACCACCCTCTCTGTGCTGTTTCACGCAGCTGAGACGGGGAGAAAACTTAATCAGGAAAGACTTTAAGGGCAAAGAAAGAAAAACCCAGGCAAAGCACATTTGATGGCTAATTAGAAAAATATTCAGAAATCGGTGCAAGGCGGATAATCTTCACTCCCCGGCAGCAGGAGCCGCGCCGTCCCATTTCAAGGTTGAGCGGTCGGGAATATCAATCTGATAATTGTAATGCTACAAATGAAAATCAAATTGAAGCCGGTTAGAGGATCGCATTATAAATTGATTTAGTCCTCGGACAAGTTTCCACCTCCCTGGCTCCGGGTTTCTCCGTTGAGGATGGAGAGAGCTCTGGGTACCAGAGATGCAGTTGATGGGGTACATCCTTCTGCCCATTTTTCCTCCATCCAGCACCATTTCTGGGGGGAAAAAAGGGCATTTTGGGACTTCCTATTGATTTCTGAGCATATGCAGCTCCAAGGGGGGTATATCAACCCCTTGGGATGCTGTCACTGAAGCAAGGGAAAGAATATATTTGCACTCAAAGCCAAACCAGGTTACAAAACACCGCAAGGCAACACACTGATTCCTATAGGATTTATTTCCATGCTCCCAAAATTTCCTTTCCTCCAGAAACCGCATGTACTCAGCTCCCAAAACCAGGGGATTTTGGTACCAAATAACCTCGATTCACAGTCAAAAAACGGCTATTTCAGCAAACCCCCTGTTTCAGCGCAGCCGGCACCCGCTGAGCGCTCCCATCGCTATTTCTGCATCTCCAAATGCCCCAATATATACAGATTCCTTCTTTATACAGGTAATAATATACATCATATTTATATATATATATTTATATAGATATTCACACGCAGACACACAGACGCCTTCGGCCAAAGAACCGCCACCTCCAAAGCCCGCAGGGAGGTCACCGTTCCCACCGTTAAAAATTCCCCCTCTCCCCGTGCACAAAGCTGGTTTTTGCAGGGGGGAAAAAAGCCCATTTTTCAGTTTTTTCTTCCTTAAAAAAACAATAAAATATGAAGGGTGATGCACCCAGGGCAGGACCACCCCCGGCAGCTTTTGGGTGGCTTTTTGAGGTAGGTGCCGGCTGGGTTTTTTTTGGGGGGGGGGGGTGTCCCGGGGTGCTATAGCATCAATGGGACCTGCCAGATGAGCAGGGTGCTGTCAGCATCGCCACCCCGGCGCGGCGATTCGGCGTTGAAGTTACGGTAACCCCGACCCCCCGAAACGATGGCCACCGAGGAAATCTCCTTGCGTGGGGTGTCCCGGGCGCAAGGTCGGCTCCGCACCCAGACGTCGGGGTCGTCGGCCATCTCGTAGATGGAGCCGTCCTCCTCGGTGTGTGCCGGCGTGCCGCCCACCGGCGCTTCCCGCACCGACAGCAGCTGCCCGGGGAGGTGAGAAGTGGATCGGAGGCGATATTGCAATAAAATCCCTTTTTTTCTCATTTCTCGAGGCGGGGGGCCATCCAACTCAGGGGCTTTCTCTTCCTCACCCTCTTCTTCCTCCTCCTGGTCGCCTTTTAGCACGTCGGGTGCCAAGGTGCTCAAAGCCACTGCCAAAAACTCCACGGGGCCACCATGCCCGTTGAGGGACACCATGCCTTTTCCTGTCACCCCCCCCAAAAAAAAAAAGAAAGAAAAAAAAGAAGAGAGGGGGTTTTACTAAAAATGAGCCCAAAAATCAGGTTGCATCCATGCAGGGAGGGTTTTGGTTTTGTTTTGTTTTTTTTTTTTTGGATTGCTCACCGGTGATTTTGGGGATGCCCTCCAAGCGGGGCACGGGCAGCAGCACGATGATGCCCTGGTCGGTGCCCACCCAGAGCGAACCCTGGCAGATGAGGAGGCTGGTGACACAGACGTGTTTTTGACCTGTGAGGGGGGGAAAAAAAAGAAAAAAAAGAAAAATAAAAGAGGGTGAGGGATAACTTCACATCATCATCTTCCCTGATAAGCCATCACCGGTGGATTTTTCACAGGGAACATACTCCAGAGCTCCCCCAAATCCAAGTGGCATCTTTGCACGAAGGTCTCCATGCCAGGAGAGTGCTACGAATATAAATAAATAAAAAGAGGAGGGGAAAAAAATAAATAAATAAGAGAGACTTCTAATGGCAAATGAATATTTTATCACCAGGACTTAGCGCTGCACAGCGTCAGACTCAGCGAAGCAATATATCTGCGGAGATGCAACTCCGGCTTCTCCGGGAGGACTTTATTAATGACCTGTCGAGTTAAAAAGGATGAGGGAGCGCGAGTTCAAAAATGCATTAATACCCAACGCTCACTCGCCCAGGAAGAAAAGGAAGTGATAAATATTTTAACATGCCCTGAAAAAAAAAAAAAAAAACAGAAGAAAAAGCGACTTACATGAGTATCTTGCTTATAACTAATTATGCAATTATGTCGCTCGGTAGCTGGAACAAGGGGGGAGACAACTGTGCAAGCCCAGAGTAGGTGAGAGCCGGGTGGGCGGACACGTCTGGGAGACGGTGCTGGATTGCGAGCTGGGGAAAACGGGGTGCACGGGGCAGTGCGGGGCGTGCAGGGATGCGTGCATGGGTGCGAGGATGCACACATGGGGGTGAAGATGGGCACATGGATGGACGCGTGGGGATGAAGATGGGCGCATGGATGCGTGCAAGGATGGACGCGTGGGGATGAAGATGAGCACAAGGATGCGTGCAAGGATGGACGCGTGGGGATGAAGATGGGCGAATGGATGCAGGCAAGGACACACACATGAGGGTGAAGATGGGCGAATGGATGCAGGCAAGGATACATGCATGAGGGTGAAGATGGGGGCAAGGATGCACGCATGGGGATGAAGATGGGTGCAAGGACGCACGCATGGGTGCAGCACAGTGCAAAGATGGGGTGCACAGATGCAGGCAAGGATGTATGGGTGCAAAGATGGGGTGCACAGCTGCCCACACATGTGCAAGGATGGGGTGCATGCATGAGAGCACAGGTGCAAAAATGGGATGCATGGATGCACGCATGGGGATGAAGATGGGTGCGAGGATGCACGCAGAGGGCAAAGACGGCTTATGTGGATGCACTCAAGAAGGCCCACAAGAGCAAAAGATGGTGTGCAAGGATGCACGGGTGCAAAAATGGGGTGCAAGGGTGGGGTGCGTGGATGCACACACGTGTGCAAGGGTGGGGTGTACAGCCAAGGTGCATGCACAGGAGCAGAGGTGCAAAGATGGGCTGCATGGATGCATGCACGAGTGCAAAGATGCCATCAATGAGGAGAGATGCCAGAGGTCCAAGCTCAAACCTTTACACCATTAACCAGGTAAATTCCTTACACAGTTTCTCTGCACAGCCACAAAGCAAAGCAACACGTCTACAGGACGATGCCCCAACTTGTCCATTAATTGCAATTAAGAGTCAGGAGGAAAAGGGAGCTCACCCGGCAGGACGAAGGTGGTCCTGGTGGCAATGTTGATCTCCTGCAGATGCTCCAGCGTCTCGGTGTGGAAGAGGCGGATGGAGGAGCCCGAGGAAAAGGCCATCCAGACCCCGCTGCCCGCCTTGATCATGTGCGTGACGCTGGCCTCCGCATCCGGGTGGGCCTCGAAGGTTTGCTGCCAAAAGGGGCATTGCGAAAAAGGCAATCAGAAGGGTCGCTCCTTAAAATTGCTGCGAGCTCGAGCGCTCTCCAGGAGATGCAAAGCTGCACGGGGAGGGGACGAGAGGGACTTTGAGGTCCCATCCCTCCTCCCCAGCTCCAGCTTGGGCAGAGGACACTGAAACCAACCCATCACCAAACCCTTCTTGGGGTTTTTTGGATGAGAACACAGCCTTTCCCACCCCTCCAGGTTGTTTTGTTTTTTGGTTTTTTTCCTTCTTTTAAAGACTCATTTGCCAGACAAGATGCATCTGGAAAACTTATCCCAAGACAGGATGAGACCTTCCTGCTTCTCTCCTACCCCCAAAATCAGCAATTAAAGGCTCAGCCTCCCTGCAAGAGCTATTTGGGGATCATGGACCAGTCCAGCTGCTTCCCAAGCTCCCTGCTGGAGCGTTTCGCTGTCAGACACAGGATGCAAACTGCAGAAAAAAACACCTTTTTTTTTTTTGTATTAAAAAATCACCCCTGCTGCAGATTTCCCCAAATAAAAACTCATAATAGCATTGACGGATTAAATCACTGGGAGAGAAACCTGCACGCAGCAACTTCACCTTCATGTCTCCTATGGCTCTGTAACATTTTTTTTTGCTTGAAAATTTGCTTTATATATTAAAAAAAAAAAAAAAAAAAAGAAAGAGGAGCGAGTATCAATCCCCTTCCCAGAGACAACCAGCACAGAGCATCCCCCCAAAAAGTTTGCCCAAATCAGGGGTGGATAGAGACTTTTAAGTGATCTCCCCCTTATTCCCCACCCCATGCGGGATTTATTCCCCGACGGTTTATTCCCATCACCGGTGCCATCCAGGCAGACCCAAGACCCTATAACACACCTCTCCATCAAATACTATTTACACCATCCCCCTCCTATTTTTTTTTTTCTCCCCCATCACTTTTCTTCTGCAAAAATTCCCACCCTGCTCCTGTCATAAATAAAATCAGAGACTGAAAACGAATCCAATCCCCGATGCATTATTCATCCCCAGCACCGCCGTTAGGCTGGATTTACGACAGCTAATACATGCAAACTAAGTTTGGGCACTAAATGTGAAAATTAAAGGTGGGAGAAAGGGTTTATTTATTTTTATTTTTTTTAAAAAAAAAAGGAACTATTCAGCATTCCCTGCTTATGCAGCTGCAGGAGCCGTCTCAGCACCCTCCTCCTGTGACCCAATGTCAGAGGGAAGGGACCCAAAAATGATGAAAAGCAGCAAAAAAAAAAAAAAAGGTTTTTTGGGGCATTGCTCAGGCAGGGATGTGCCCGTGCATCCTTTGGGGCTCAAACCAGCGTGACCTCCTCCAAAGCCATCCCCATGTCCCCCCACGGATGCAGCACGGGGAGGGGGTCCCGGCGATGCTCCCTACCTGGGCGCGGAGGCTGGTGGCATCGAGGACGGTGACCTGGTTGGCACAACTGGCCCAGAGGGTCTCATCCAGCGTCAGGAGGGCTCTCACGGGGCCGGTACCCACGGCCAGGCAGGTGGGCTGCTCCGCCGGGTCCCACAGCCCCCCTAGAGCAGAGATGCCAGGGTGAGGGGGGGGGCAAGAAGATGCTCAGCAAAAAAAGAAAGAAAAAAAACTGCTTTTGATGCAGTTTAAGCCACCCTAAACGGTTGCTGGGCTTGGCCGCAAACCCCTCGTGTCCCCCAGGGTACCTCTGAGCATCTTAATGCCACAACCCAAGGGAGCTCACACCCCCACCTTCAAGCACCCCCCCTCAAAGCCCCTTTGCCCCCGGAGCAAACAGCTTTTTAGCAGCAAACAGCCGGGCACCTGCAACACTTGGGCACGTTCCTCATTGGAAAAAGCCAAAAATCCCCCCCCTCTTTTTTTTTTTTTTTTTTTTTTAATTTTTCGCTCTTGAAGTGACACTCCAGAGGCGATTCATCCGGGGCCGATGTGGAGTGCCTCTGTGAACAGCATCCAATCTGGATTGGGATGAATTCGCCACCAGCGGTGGCTGAGCAGCTTCAATAGATAATTGCTCTCCTTTTCTTATTTCCAATGCCTTTTTTTTTTTTTTTTTTTTAATTAAACCCACAAGATCCGAGGGATAAAAGAGCCCTCCGGGTGCTCGGACCTCTGCTCCCATCAGCAGGAGTTTGCAACCGAGCTGCCTTTCAGCAAATCCTAATTTTCCTGTTAAATAAAGAAAAAAAAAAAAAAAAAGAGAGCGAGCGCTACTTTGGGGAAAGCTTTTTCCTTCCCAAAAAGACGGGGAGAAGATTAAAAAACCCACCCCGCAGCCCTGCCAGCGGCTCGCTGCCTTTGATGCGCATTGATGCAATCGAGATTAAATTAAAGCCACTTTATTAATTGGCTTGCAGGGTTGCTATAAGATGGGAAAGGGGATGCGGCAGCACCCCAAAATGCAATTTAAGTGGCTTTACCGGCTCCGGGCTGGCCTGGGTACTGCTCGCTGCAGGTTATCTCAGAGCGAGTGAGGGATTTTGTCCAAAAATAGGCCAATGCAGCGCATTATTTGAGGCTCTTTCCTACCCTCTAGCGATGAAGCAAAGGTATTTAACAGCCCAGGCGAGGAGTCCCCGGGGAGGAAGGCTTCGAGCAAGCTGCCGCCTTGTGCTGAGCCGCAGTCGGGGAAAATAAACCCCCCAAAATCAAGCTAATAAGGGAGGGAGGGGTCTTGCGTGACCGGGGTTTGGAGGGGATCGGCTTGGTTTATAGCACCAAAAAGTTGAGTCGGGTTTTTTTTGGAAGCCAAAAGCTCTAAGGGATCCTCGTGCCTCCCGGCGTCGGCCCCTCCGAGCAAACCCTTTGCTGCGGTGTCAGCCCCTCGCCAGGACTGTTTTCCATATATTTGTCCCCAAAAAACTCTTGCATTCATCCTGGTAAAATAGCAATTTTTTTTTTCTTTTTTTTCCCCCTTGGGGCGCAAGGGGGAAAATGAAATAATGTGGGGGGGAAAAAAGAATAAATAGAAAAATGGTGCTTTTATCACCGTTTTAGCGGCCAGCACATGTTGCTGGCTTGAAGAACCTCCTGCTCCTTGTTTTTTGGGGTGTCCCACCAAAAAGCCTCTTGGGAAGCACGCACGGCAGTGCCCTCACCGTTGCTCCTGGGGTAGGCGGCCACGGTCCCATCCTGCAACCCCGCGAACAGGTACTCGGGGCTGTGCTTCAAGCAGAGGACGGGTTGCATGCCCGGGCTTTTGCAGGTCAACAAGCACTGCGTCCCCGTGTCCACGCTGCCGTAGACCGCGATGCTGAGGAGGGAATGGGGGAGAGATGCAGGAGATCGTGCCGGTCCTCAAGGTTTGGTGCTGGTGATAGCACCCAAGGATGGATGTAGAAGATGGGGGCTCACCTGCCATCCCGCAACCCCAAGCACACGGTGGGATGCGGGGATGAGGAGGGCTGTTCAGTGGGCGGTTGGGGGTCCTGGGTACCCGCCGGTTCCCCTTCGCCCGCTTCAGGGATGTACTCCATGCACAGCACCGGTGAAGCCACCGGGAAGGACTTCACCGTCCGTGGCACGGCACGGTTGAGGGAGAAGATCTCCACCTGCCCCCCTGCGCCTTCCTGGCCCCCTCCAACCTGTGGGGACCAGAAAAACGGGTGTTAGCATCAGCCACCAGCGCTGGAGAGGGGGTTTGCAGCCAGTTTGACCCAAGCCCGGCAGGTTTTGCCCCATTTTTGGGGGTTGTTTTGCTCACCCAGAGGTAGCCCTGCGGCAGCGAGGTGCTGACAGCGGAGAAGCCCAGCAGCGAGGACTGCACGGGGTTGTGCACTGCGGCGCCGAGCTGGGGGAGACACCAGGGTATGGGGGGGCGGGCCCATAACACCCCCAAATTACCCCAACGTGGGCAGGGTATCGGTGCATGCCCCAAAAATCAGGAGCCAGCCAAAGCCCAGCTTGTATATTCAGTTTTCCCAGATGGACTACACCAATTTCTGCCTTCGCAACCAACATCGTCACCTCCATCCAGCCCACCCACCATGGAATTTTTGTCTTTATTCCCCCCAAAAAAGACGGATGTAAAGGGGAGGGAGGGGGGGTGGAGAAATGGTTTATTGTGGGGGGGTTGGAGAAGGTGTTGGCCATCACTCTTACCTGCAGATCAAGGGCCTTGGAGGAGAAGGCGGGCATGTGGCAGGAGAGGATGGGGCACCAGAAAGGAGCTTTGCTGCTCTTGTCTTCGTCGGGACAGAGCCAGCCTGGCTGGTTCTCTTCCCCTGTGGCAAGCAGAGGGGATCGAGGATGGCCGAGACACCCCTTAGCATCTCTGCCCTCCCTGACAGGACCCCAAAAGTCATAATTTGGGGTGGAGGGCTCTCATTTCCAACCCCAAACCCACCATCAGCTGCAAACCTGGGGCACATTTCACCCCTTTCCTTCAAACTATTGCAGCACGCAGCTAAGAAACTTCCTTGAGCAGTGGCAAAAAAAAGCCCCAAACCCCAAATAACATATATATAAGGGCAGGGGGTGGGAATACACCCTAATGTGTTTCTTCACATTAGGCTTTAATATGTTTTCATTTCTAACTCATGGATATAGGAATATCCCCTGGGCATTCCAGATTAAAACAAAACAAAACAAAAACACACACAAAAAAAAAAACCACCAAAAACCCCAACACAAACTGTTAAAAACAAGAGAATCAAAAATCATTCCAGCCAGAGGGAATCTGAGCATTCAAATAGGATTTAAAAAAATAATAATTTTTCTTTCTTCCATTAAACTTTTTAAATTCTTTTTTTTTCTGCAGCAGCTGGTGGAGTTAAATAGGAATAGGGACAGGGAAGTGGCAGGAGGGGCAGCTCCTCCCCTGCTTATTCATCCCATTTCATGGAAAACAGGTCAGCCCCAACATCATCAGCATGACAGCCAACGGAAACCCGTCACCACAGGACGCCGTCCTGGAGGTGCCTCCCGAGAGCAGCAAAACGCAAAGTATTTTGAACCAGAATTACCAATTCCCATCATTTCCAGCACGCAAACCCCCAAAATGTTCTCCATCACCTTGCTCGAAAATTTTTCCCCTGCCCCATTTCGCATCTGGATGCTTGGGGTGAAGCAAACCTCCCTTCTGCTTCCAAATTTGGCTTTTCAAAGCAAGGGTGATGGCAAGCAACGTGTTGCGGTGCTACTCACGCAGTCCTATCTTGGCCAAGTGCAGGCGGTTCACCCAGGAGATCTTGCTCAGGGGGTTTGGAGTGATGAAGACCACCATGACACTGATGGGGCGGCCAGACCTGTGTACGGAAAGCATCACCAGGTTGGTCTTCAGCCTCCTCCTCCTCCTCCCTGGGATGGGAAGAGCTCACCCATGACCTGCAAACTCACTTGTCTGGCTTCCCAGGCAGCAGGAGACGGAGGCGGCACTTGTTGGCAGAGTGGATCTCCTCCTCCTTCACCTTCATCATCCTCTGTAAGGCCAAGCACCAGTCCTGGGCCACCGTCATGTTCAGATTCTGGGGGAAAAGTCATAAATCATTGAAGTGCGTCCAAAACAAGCCTGAAGGGGGGATGACGTGTTCAGCGCATCCCCGAGGAACCACATGGTTATTGCAAAGCACCCAAGCTTGATTCTACCCAAATCATGTGTTTGACCATGTTTTGGCATACGGGTACCTGGTAGGTGCCATGCAAGGTGCTGATGAGAAGCGTGATCTGCTCCACCACCGCCAGGTCCTTCTGCAAGTCCTGCAGCTCCTGGAAGAGCCGTGGTGGCCCCAGGTAGACTTTATCTTGGGTGGAGAAATGGAGAAATGAGATCCATGGAGGATGCTCCATCCCACCCCACTGAAACCAACCCAACACCGGATCAAGGGATGGGTGCTCACTGTGCGAAGCCTGCCCGGCCGGCGCGTGCTTCTTGGCGCCAGCGTTGTGGATGACGACATTATCCTTGTCGTAGGTGCCGCTCTCCTGCCCCACCTCCACCACCTGCACCTGCGGGAGGGCCGTGCTCCACTTCACTACGTATTTGGGACCCAGGGGCACCAGGCTGCTAATTTCCAGCTGGCCTCTGCCAAGGGAGGATGCAAAAAATATCGTAAATAAATCAGCAGGCGCCGCGGCTCGCCCTGCAAGCCCTTGCAAAATGCATTTTGCATGCCAAGCCCCCTTGGCAACCCCACACCATGCACCGATGCATGCCTGCACCCCCAACCGTGGGGCACGCAACCACGGCAGACCACACTCGGCACCTACCCCGAGTTCACCGGCCTGGAAGAGGGGAAAAACCATTATAAAGAGGTGTTATGGGGAGCTCAAGGAGGGTTTTCCCCTTTGCAGCATCACCCTCCACTGAGCCTTGAGGTCCAGAAGGCTCCTGGACACCGCGCCGGCTCCAGGACCCTACAGCACTAAGGGATGGAGGCTTTGCATGGAGGTATGCCAAAAGTAGGTAGCAAAGCAACCCCAAACCAGATGGGTTCCTCCTCCAAAACACGGTGGGGTGGTTTACAAGCCCTTGGGGTAGAGCTAGCAAAACCCACCAAGCCCAAAAGCGAGGCGGGGAAGGGGGAGGGTGGCTACCTCGATGCTTTGCAAAGTGATTTTGAGGTCTGGGGCCAGCAGCACGTACTTGAAGTTGATGTTGGCGCAGACCAGCATGTCATTGAGGAGGAAAACCTTCCGTTCCTTCGACTTGATGAGCTGCCCCCGGTCGCCGTACACCGTCTCCGTCAGCGTCTCGCAGAGGAGGAGCTGCCGCTGCCCCGAGCTCAGCAGCTACGGAGGGGATGGAGCAGGCAGGAGGGCCTCAGCCTGAGGGCTCTTGCAAACCTCCTGCCCCAAAATTTGGGTTGTTTTTCCCCTTATCACAAAGATTTTCCTCCAGCCAGGAGCATGCACTGCCCCAAGCTCTGCAGAGACGGCCGTGCAACACGCTCCGAGGCTGCACGATGCAAAAACCCTTTGCACCGTGTATGTCCAACCACCAAGAGAGCAGAGCCCTGAAAGACCAACGTGACCCTTTCGCAGCCCTTTTTGGGTCCCTCTTCATTCCCTGGCCCTAAATCCCGGTCCCAGGGCTGAGCTGGTTGGTGCCCCACTGCGGTTTTTGCCACCACGGCCATCCTCAGTCCAGGATGTGTCGCAATAACTTCATTTAGGGTTGGGGTTGGGTTTTTTTCCACTAACAGTTGCAAAATCAGGCAGATGAGACAAAGCAGCTCCTCCTTGCTTTTCCCTGGAGGGGAATTTCCCTGTGCCAGCCTCAAGATTTGCTTTTACTCAACATCCTTCCGGAGAAAACAGGGATCCTGGCTTCCCGAAACCCCCGCCGCAGAGAGGAAAGGTGGAAGCTGCAAAGCTCAACCACCAGCTCCAAAACCCTCCCCTGCCATCACGAGGATGAGGAGGTGAGGCTGAAGGACCCACCTTGTTGAGGCTGCTGCGGTCACTCATGCTCTTGCTGAGCTGTTGGATTTCGGCGACTTGGTCGGCCAAGCGCTTCTGCTCGTTGAGTTTCTCTGCCAACGTCTCCAGCTCGGTGAGGGCCAGCTGGAGGGACAGGCGGTCTGCGTGGCCCTTGGGGGTGTTTTTCAGCATGTCCTGGAGCAGGGAAAGGATGGCAGACAAAAGCCACCCAGGGAAAATCAACCTCGTTGGGGGATGCTACGACTGGAAGCGCTTTCGGCACCTCCGAAATCAAAGCTTGGAAGAAGAACCTTGGGAAAGTCCCCAAAGCTGCAACCAAGCTGCCAACCCCAAAATGTGTCCCTTGTTAAACCCTTTCCTGGCTGCAGAAAAATAGGGTGCAAAGTGAGGTGGGTGCTGGTATCCCTCACCCGTACCTGCAGGAGCAGGATGAACTGGGGGAACCTCTGGATGGGCTTCACCATCAACCCGTAGAGCGTGACCCGGTCAGCGCTGGCCATCTGCCTCTTCTGCAGGGGGTAAAAAGCAAAAAAAAAGAGGAGTTTTCACCCCTAACGGTGACCGGCAGCACCACGTGTCCACTTTTGGATCCCGCTGACCTTGAGGAAGTCGAGAAAGGCAGGTTTGGTGAGACAAGCCTTCTTGATGAGGGACATGGCGGTGGTGAAGTTGTTGACGTAGTCGCTGTAGACATCCAGCACCATCGACTTGGAGAACTGGGGAGAGGGCAGGAGGAGAGCCATCACATGTGGGGCTCCCCCAAAAAAGGGGGATGGCAAAGCATGGGGGTGCTCATGTATTTTTGGAAGGATGCTAAGGATGCTGGTGGTACCCCAAGTCAGGGATGCAATGCTTAAATCCTCCAACCTCCTCCCCGCTATCATTGGGAGGGGTCCAGGGGGAGGTGTAGCAGCGATCCCCCAACTTTTCCTCCTACCGAGGCCACGAAGAGGTCCCCGATCTTCTCCGCCGAGTCCCACTCGGCCACGCGGGAGGCGAGGGCAATCTGGAACATGGAGTGGCACTGCAGGATCTCCTTCAGGCGAAAAAACACCACCTGGCACTTCCGAGCGCTCAGCACCTTCGGCTCCATCTCCATCAGCGGGTTCCTGTAATCCTGCGGGAGACGCCAGTGCATCAGCATCCCTGCGTGCAGCCCTCCCCCCCACACACCTGAACACCCCAAAAAAGGGGGTCCCCCACCTGCAGGATGCGTTTCAGGGAATCCACGTAGCTCCGCTCGCTCTGCACGATGGAGCCCAGGATGTGTCGCCGGACCACCTGCAACAACCCCAGGGCTCAGCTGTGGTGTCGCCCCCCACCCCAAAAAAAAAAAGGGATTTTGGGGGGGGGGAGCGGCGGCAATGCGGACACAGTGCGCTGCAGAAGTGCTGACACGGCGGTATCGCTTTCTGCTGACTCGCCCTTTCCCCGGTTGCTCAATCACGGGACCAAGGGGAAGCCATAACGCCCCCCCCAAAACCCCCCCCGAAGCCCCAACCCACCCCACACCGACCTGCTGCGGGCTCAGCCCCTCGGGCATGGGGCCCAGCTCCGGCGGCGGGTGCTTCATGTCGGAGACGGTGACCTCCAGGAAACCCGTGTCCTCCTCCTCCGAGTCCCCTGTGGGGAAAACCACAACCAAATGCCAAAAAAACACCCCCCAATTTTAGATTTTTTTTGGGGGGTCTAAAGAAGTGCCTGTAGGCTCGTCAGCTGCTTGGCTGGGGATGCATTTGAGTTTGGAGCTGCGAGCGGGGATGGAGTCCAGTGTCCTCCCAGCATCGCATGTCTGTCCCCAAGCTCCGGCCGCTGTCACCGGACACCAGCATGAGTCAGGCTGCGAGCAGGGACGGCGCCAGGTCTCCACGGGGAGGGGATAAAAAGGGTCCCCGTCCCCAAAAAGCCACCCTGGTTGGAGGAAAAACCCCCGTCTTTGCTCCAAGGGTGGGTGCGAGCAGGGGAAAACGGGAGGCGGGGGGAAAAAGGAGCCAAAAAGCAGCAGGCAGAAGAAAACGGGGAAGGCGAGAGCGAGCGCCCGCCGGCCGGCCGGCACGGCGATCCCTTACCCGAGGCCGAAGCCGCTGAGGAGGAGGAGGGCGAGCGAGCCAAGGCGGCGTCGCCATGCGGGGACGGCCACTTCTTCCACATGGCCGCAACGCCCCGCTACGGCCGCCCCGGCCCCATCCCCGGCGCCTATAAATAGCCGGTAACGGGGAGGACCGGCCGGGCTGGAGGGGAGGGTGCTGGCAGCCGGGTGACCTTTTTCCTTCCCTAATTTTGGCAGGGAGGATCGCCACCCTTGGCCGCCAGCTCCGAAAACTCCTTCTCCCCCATCTCCGTGCCCTGGGGACGGGATGCTCTGCAGCGCCCTGGGGACGGGATGCTCTGCAGCATCCCAGGGACCCCCAAAAGCATTTAAGCCCCCCCACCCCGGTGAGGCTAAGCCGCGTCAGGGACATGCAGCAAGGCTGGGACACACACGCCGGATCCCCCCGGGCAGCCCCCGACCGATCCATGAGGCTGCCCACCGGGATCCTACCTCCCCCGTGATGCTCCAGGGAGACCCTCGAGCTCCAGCGGGCGGGCGGCTGCTTTTCCGCCTGCGCCGCCCTCCTCCTCTGCTCCCCATCCCCTACGCGACAGCAGGAGAGTTAGAAAAACACCCCCAAAAATCGGTCTCTCGGGGCAGGTCCTGCTCTGTGTCCAAGGAGGGCACCCACGGGTGCTGGCATGGTGGGGTCACTGTCCCCATAGGGACACGGGTGCTTGGAGCAAGGAGAGCGCCAAACTGACCAAGCTTGCGCAGGGATGCAAAGAGTGAAGGAAAAAAAAAAAAAAAAATCAAAGAAGAGCTTAAAATGCAGAAAATAAATCTGCAAAAGGAAAAGCTGAAAGCCATAAGGATTTATAAGAAATTTTTTTTTTTTAAACACCCTCAAAAAGGCTTTTTTTTTTTTTTTGCCTCTCAAAAGCAAAGGGGAAGGTTTCCCCGCTTACCCGGTGCTTCTTTCCGGTGCAGGAATGTCACCTTCCTCATCACCGCGATCTTGGTCTTCTCCAAACCGTCTTTGGTGCCGCTTTTGGCCGCTTTCATCAGCTGGGTCATCTGGGCAGGGGGACGAGAGGGACCGGGAGGCTCGAGGCAGCACTGGGACCCCCAATTTAGGTTCAGATACAGCAGTGCCATCCCCTTAGGGATGTCCCCTCCAAGCACTGTCCCCCATTTTGGGTCCAGATGCAGCAGTGCCACCCTCTTGTGGACATCTCCAAGCATCATTCCCCATTTTGGGTCCAGATACAGTGGTGCCACCCTCTTGGGGACATTCGTCTAAGCATTGTCCCCCATTTTGGGTCCAGATAGAGCAGTGCCACCCCCTTAAGGATGTCCCCTGCAAGCATTGTCCCCCACTTTGGGTCCAGATACAGTAGTGCCACCCTCTTGTGGACATCTCCAAGCATTGTTCCACATTTTGGGTCCACGTACAGTGGCACCATCCCCTTGGGGACATCTCCTTCAAGCATTGTCCCACATTTTGGATCCAGATACAGTGGCGCCACCCTCTTGGGGACATTCCTCCGAGCATCGTCCCCCATTTCAGATTTGGATGCAGGGGTACCATCCCCTTGGAGACATCTCCGAGCATCGTTCCCCATTTCAGGTCCAGATGCAGGGTACCATTCCCCTGGGGACATCTCCTCTGAGTATCGTCCCCCATTTCGGAGCCTGATGCAGTGGTGTCACCCCCTTGGGGATGTCCCCTCCGAGCATCGTCCCTGTTTTCCCATGCAGCCCCATGAGGAGGAAGAGGAGACACATTGCAGAGGAAGAAGGATGCTCCAGCATCTCTCCTCCCTCCGCAGGGACACGGCCGCGGACAAGCAGGCGCGGGCAAAGCAGGAGCATGCAGCGAAAGCAAAGAGGAGGGAGGGAACGGAGGCGCGAGCGCATCCGTCCCCTCCTCATGGCCGGGGTTTGATGTGCGAGAGAGTGAAGGGTTGGGGGGGGGTGGGGTGGAGTGTGGGGTGGTGTTGGCTTTTCACACCTCAAATCGCCACATTTTTAGCCCAAGCTGACATCGGCGGCGCCTTTCCAGCCCAAACTTGGCCATAAACCGCCAACCCGGATGGTTTGGGGCTGGGAAAGGCTTTGCGCTAAAGTTTCTATGCCTCCCAAAAAATCTCCTTCCCCACCTGATTTCCACCCCGTATCGGAGGGAAAAAACCTTCTCAAGATCCATCTATCCCGCGGGCAACCTCGTTTCGTCCAAACGCCCCTTAAAAAAAAACAAAACAAAAAAAGCCCCAAAACACCCAAAAAGTAAATGATTTGGGCAGCAGGGGGGACGGGGAGCTGCAAGACAGATGGACGAGGGCTTTGCGGTGCTTAACTCAATTCTTTTTTCCTCTTCTGGGGGATGAAATAGGATGAATTCAGGCTGGATGAACTCTGGGAGGGTTTTTTTTTTTTCCTCCTCCCCCCCCCTCCCCAGCCCCAGGAAATTTGGGGGACGAGGGACGGAGGAGGGACAGTACCTTCCAATCGTACTTCTGCTTCAGCTCCTGCATGTCTCTCCCCCCAACTCTTAAAGCCAGGATGTCCCTCTTAGTCCTGGCGTATCTCTCCTTTAGTCTATTCAGGTCTGGAGAAAGCTGAGCCCAAAGTAAACCAGGCGGGAGGAGGAGGCAGAGGAGGCGAGAGAAGGCAGAGAAGAGATCCAGGTAAGCAGCCAAAACACAAAAAAAAAACAACAACAACAAAAAAAAAAAAAAGGAGGAGAAATCATCTCAAAGCAGCACAGTACAGGCAGCATCTTCCCCAAATCCGACTTTGCTCAAGCAGGGAAGGGAGCAAGCGTGGGGAAAAGCAGCAGCCGTGCTCCGGCAGTGCGGAAATGCAAGAGGAAAGGACTTGGGGGGGGTGTGGGAGGTGAAGGGAAGGAAGGAATAAAAGAAAAATGAAACCCCCTGATGTTTCAGGCTGGTTTTGTACCGGGCGACCCCGGGAACCGCGGCATCCTCTGCTTCGCCATCTGCGGGAGCAGCTGGGCTTGATGCTCTGGTGCCTTTATAGAAGCAAACCCAGAGGAAAAAAAGAAAAAAAAAGAAAAAAAGAAAGGAAAATAATAATAATAATAAAAAAAATAAATTCATGCATTACCTTGGGCTGAAAGGACGCCCGCTGCTTGGCTGGCTCGGCCTCCGGCTTGGTTTCCTCGCCTGAATCCTCGCTGTAGCTCTCGAACTCGCTGGAGCTCCAGCCCAAATCCTCTCCTGCCCGCAACCCCTCGCCGCGCTGCACCTCCTCGTAGATCAGGCTCTGCTCCGTCCCCGGGCCTGGCAAGCAAAAAACAACTCCTTTTCCTTCCAGAAAGGCAATTTCCACTCCCCAGGGACCCACAGGAGATTGCCCCAAATCCTCAGAGCCTTGCAACCCCTCTGGGAACACATCTGCCTTCATCCCTCCCAAATCCCAGCAGTTTGCGTCTCCTTCCTGGAGCATGCCTCAGTTTACACAGCTGTAAAATGGACTTGTGGTCCCTGGGGAATTGGCAGGGGGGAGGTCTGTCCCTACCATCCTGCTCGGCATCAAGGGTTTCACAGGGGACATCGTCGTAGATCACATCGTCCTCCACCGCCGGGAATTCAAAGCGCTCACCTTTGGGAGGACAAAGCCCCCCACCCCAGGGACTCAGGTCAGCACCCGAAGATCGAGCCAGGATGGAGAAATCCTTTCCAAGCCTTGGCAGGGATTTCCCCCCCCGATCCGGCATTTTAACCCACCTCGGCGGCTGCTTTTCCTCTTCCAGGTCTGGGCGTCGATGGGGGTGTCTCCACCAGCCTCCCCATTGCTCACCCCCACCGGCAGCCTGCGGGGAAAGGGGTCAGGGAGTACCCCAGGGTGCACACACCCCCAGGATTGGGTGCAAATCCCCCGGGATTGGGTGCACCCAAAGTCCCCCGCCCCTCCATTACAGGGGTTCACAAGCACAGAATAAAGCTTGCATTGTGTGTCCCCCCCCCAGCGCATGTCTGCTTCTTCATGGATTTAGGGGGACCCAGGTTTTAGGGACACAATGCAAAAATCCCCTAAAATGGCTTTTTTTAGCCTCGGACCGCACGCTGCTGCGGGGAGGGAGGACGCACCGGCATCGGGGAGCACGGGGAGAGGGTCCCCATCCCTGGTGGGGGTCCTGCCCCTCTCACTGCACCCCGTGCGTGCTCCGCTGGAGGGGGGGGGGGGGAAGACAAGCTCTTCTTGCAGCCAAATTCATATATTTCCCCCCTCCAAATCTGCAGCTGAGGCGAACACCAGCCCCCCTTCAAACACCCATCCCAGGGGGTTCCCTCAACCAAGGGCTGGAGGAAGCCCCCACCATGCAGTCAACCACAGATCCCCCGATGGTACCCAAAGCCGCCCCCCCGCCCCAATCTCCAGGGATGCAGGGTGCACCCCAAAACCCTGGGGCTCTCCCACCTGCAGCCCCTTTAGCGAGCAATGGGGAGAAGTAGGGGAAACTGAGGCACGGCTCCAGGCTGCAATACACCATAATGGGGGGGGGCACAATCCCCAAAGCTGTGTTTCCCCTTCGAGGCACTCAAAACTCCCCCAAATCCCCCCCCAAAACCCCACATACCCTTCCTGGGTCTCCGGCACCAGCGCATCTGCAGAGAGGAAAAGCGAAGAGAAGCGGCGTTGGCACCCAGGCTCACAGCGATGCCACCCTGGGCACCCAAAGGGGACACACTGGGGATATCGGGGACCCCCCGCCTGCCCTCCTCACCGACACCGGAGCTGGCAGTACGTCGCCTGCGAGGGGGTGCCCGGAGGACCGCTTCACCGCTCGGTTCGGCTGCCGAGTCTTCTTCCTCCTCCTCCTCCTCTTCCTCGCTGTCCTCAAAGTCGAAGGCTTCGCCGAGGTCCTCCTCCCCGTGGGGCAGGGGGCTGGGGGTCTCCAGGGCGAGGTGGTCACCTGCGAGCAGAAACGCCGTCACTGGGTGTCCCCCAGCAGGGACAGAGGAGGGGATGGAGGGGATGGAGGGGATGGAGGGGATGGAGGGGATGGAGGGGATGGAGGGGATGGAGGGGATGGAGGGGATGGAGGGGATGGAGGGGATGGAGGGGATGGAGGGGATGGAGGGGATGGAGGGGATGGAGGGGATGGAGGGGATGGAGGGGAGCATCACGCCCCAAAAACTGCAAGATGCAACAGCCCTTCGTGTTTTCCTGACCCTGAGAGGCTCCAACGGGGGATGTGTAGGATACCCCTGGGTGATGTACCCCCTCTTTCTGCCCAAAGTTGGGTGTCATCCCCCTCTAACACACACACACACACAGAGCTCTGGTGGGTTGACAGTACCTACTGCGGGGTGGTGGGGCAGCTCAGAGGAAGCCATGGCACAGGGGGTCCGGATGCTCTGCCTGGACCCTTCCCCGAGGCTTTCCTGCGGGAGAGGAGGAGAAATGGGTTGAGAGAGAGGAGATCACCCCCCCGCAAATCCATCCCCAGGAGAGGAGACAACGTGGGGAGACCCCAGGTGTGACGGATCCAGCTCCAGCCGCTGCAAAACCTCACGAGGAAGGAGAAAAGCTGCTCGCGGGTGCCAGTTTGGGTAGCAAATCCACCCTGTGCATGGCAAATTTATCCCCTGCCCAGCAAATGCAGCCCCTGCCTGGCAAATCCGGCTCCGAGCATCAAGCCTGAAGGTCTGGGAGGGTGGGAAGCGCCAAGCATCCTCCTTGCGATCGATGGCTTATCCGCTGCGGTAACCAGAGACGTCCGGCACGACGCCCTGAAAGGTCGCCAAGAGGAAGAGGAAGGATGGAGCCGGGACCCCCACCGTGCCCAAGGGACAATGCAGTGGGGACAAACGATGCCTGAGAGGCTGCAAAGAGCAAAATTGGGCCAAACTCCACTAATTTGGTCCTGCTGGAAGCAGCAACCGGTGTACAACGGATGCCACCACCCTGCTCCGAAGAGCCATGACCCCCCCACACACACGGTGCCCATTTCTCCCTCGTCTGGACCCTCGTTTCCCCTGGGAGGGGGCTACAGCGGGTGCGCAGGCCCAGGATGATCCCCCAAAAAAGGATCTATTTATTCCCCCTGTACCAAAACCCCTTCGAGCTGCAGCGCAGCACGGGTGCAATGGCCCCAGGTGGGTTTGCATCAAGCCATAAAGCCCCACGGCCATATATATATATATATTTTATATACATAGGTGTAGGGCACAGCAGGAGGGAGCTGAGGTCTGGGACCACCTCCCACATTTGCATTTACCCCTGGAAAACGAGCTATAACCCCCTCGCCACCACCACGCACGCACAAGTTGATGTTCCAACCCCACCAGGCTACCACGGGCTCAACAACCCCTTCCCCAAAAGCATCGACCCCCAAACCCATCCCACCCTTTCCAAACCAGGAAAACAAAAAAAAAAAAATCCAAATAAAACTCCTCTTCCCCTCCCTGACCTGCGTTACCGTCGCAAATATCCTCTTCCAGCCGCTTTTGCAACCAGCCCGTTGCCTCCATAAACGCTTTAAGAGGGATTTATTTGGGAGGAGGACCCAGGGACGCTTATTTTTTGCCTCCTTGAACTCCTTTTACCCAGCCCTCCAAACAGAAAGCGGTTGGCAGCTGAGGCTGCTCTCATGTGTCACCTAATCTGCTTCCCATTAGCGTGGGAGCAGGCAATTCCCTTCTCTTCCCTGTTTCCCAAGCTCCAGGTTTTCTCCCTATGGATGCGATGCCAACCGAGCCATAAATCCAGGATAAAGCTGCCCCACCAGGAGATGCGATGGAGCCGGGGACCACAAGGTGAAAAAGAAAATAAATAAAAAAAGCCCTATTTCTGAAGCGACGCCTCCAAAAAAAAATTAAAAATAAATAAGCAAAGCAAGGAGAAAACAATAAAACCTGTGTAAAATACACCCAGCAGAGGGATGCTGATGGTTTTAATCCAGAAACCAGTTTGCTTACTGGTTTGCTTCGCCCTTCCAGCAACCCGATGGCTTCTGCATTCAGAGAGGGGAGCGGGAGGACGACGCACAGCCGGGCCCTGCGGCTCGGTCCCGATTTTATCCCGCTAGCGGGGCAGGAGAAGGTCACTTCCCATTTTGACAGTTGACATAAGCTCCCATCAGCCCGATTTGTCCCAGGGCTGGTTATTTTCCCAGCTGCGAGCACGCCTGCCGCCCCGGAGAATTACCAGCTCTCCAAAACAACACCCCCAAACACACACCCCGAACCTTTAATTAGGTCTTGCTAAATTAAAAAAAAAAAAAAAAAAGGTTATTTTGCATCATTTTTCCATAGTAAAAACCGGTATTGGGGATAGGAGCATCCCAGTAGCAAAATGCATCCCATGGGATGGGGGTAAAAAGTGGTGGGAATGAGCTGCCCTACCAGGGAGATGCCCGTGGAGCAGACACAGATAGCCAAAAGGAGATGCAGAATAATCCCAGAGGGACCGTGGGGATGCTATATAACCCAAGAAGGAGGTAGGGATACTATATCATCCTTGGAAATATGGATTTTAAGCCCGTAGGAGCTGCCGGACGCTCAGCCTGCCGCCAGCAAACAGCTCCAGGCAGCGTCACGAGCCCGGTTCAGCCCTGTCTCCCTCCCAACCTGGGAGGGGAAAAATAAATAGAGCCGGCTCTAAATAAAGGCAGAAAAGCAGGGCCATCTGCTAAACCCAGCCCGCCCCTTCGCCCGGCAAGCTGGCAACTATTTGGCTTTATTTCGTTTATTTTTAGCCGCCGGGACGGAGCGACAGGTCCCAGCTGGCGGAGTCGGCTGCCAGCCCCGCTCCCCGGTTAAAGCATCCTTCCCCCTGCCCTCCACCCCACCCCACCCAGCCCCTTTTTTTCTTAAATATAGGGGCTGGCAATAAATAAATAAAATCAATAAATCCATAATATCACAGCAGGGATGCAGCCGGGATTTACCCTGGGAATCCCTCCTGCTCCTCTCCGCATCCCCGCCACGTTAATCCCTCCTTATAAATAACCCCGGCACTATTTATAAGAGACGGGGAAGGTAGAAATAAGAATTAGCTTTTGTCTCCCCAAAGTTGCCTTCGGCTCCTTATTAATTCCTCCAGCTGACGGTCCCGCATCCCGACCACCGTTTCAAGGCTTATTTCACCACCTGGATGATTTTCCACCATCACCTTGGCCAACAAAAAAAAATTAAATAAAAAAAGAATAGAATTAATTCAGATTATTTCCAGTGGGCGGGATGCTGGGGACAGCAGTGCAGTCCCCAGAGCAAAGCAGGGATATTTTTCTCCCCCAAATCCCACTCCTTTAAAATAATAGTTTAAAAAAAACAGCAAATATTTGCTGCAAGTTAAGGGTTTGGGTTTTTTTCCAGCCCTAATTGGGTCAGTGCGGTGCCTTATCTTAAGTGCTGAGTGGTTTATTTCCCAGTTTTCCAAGGAACTAATCGTGGAGATTTGAAAGCGTCGGTGTGGGAACCAAGGCTCTGATGAAGACAAAATTATCCCACGTCTTCAAAATTCCCCCAAATTGGGTTTTTCGATGGATTTGGTGGAGGCGATAAGAAGGGGCAGCTCAGCAAGTGGTGGGAATGAAGCCATAGCAAAAAGAAGGGCCCCCCCCGCCAAGAAAAGCCAAAATATGGGATTTTGTTTCCAAAAAAGTAAGAAAAAGTTGATTTTCCCAGTAAAAAGCCAGAAGAGAAGGGCTTCCCTCCAAAAAAATTCCATGAAAATTCAAGGTTCAAGGCAATTTCGTGATTTATATTTTCAATAAACTCTTGCCAAAAAGGCATCATCTTATGGGAAAAGCTCTTCATGAACACATTGTTCCCCTCTTCTAGGCAAATATCCGGCAAGTATTCCAGCTAAAAACCCCCAAGACCTGGAAAACTGACGCCGTTTTCCTTTTTCTTTTCCTTTTCAACATCGCTGACGAACCGGAAAAAATCCATCCCTTGTCCAGCTCGCGCCGTGAGAAGTGCAAATGGAGGGGAAAAAGGAGGGGGGAAATAAGTAAAAAAAATCAGAATTCTAGCACTTATATTAAGAGAGAACCTGCTTTGCAAAGATTTCTTGCAGAGACCCAAAAAGCAATGAAAAAGCCTTATTTATTACCCCAAAATCCACACCACCACCACCCCCTCCCCCCAATTTGATGCTTATCCCAATCTCAACCTCGCGACGCTTTGCAAAGTACTTGCAAAGTTCACCTGCTGCGAAACTATCCCGGAAAGGAGTTTGAGGGGAGAAGAATTTGAATCAGAAATACCACCAAAAAAAAAAAAAGGCAAAACAAATTGGGTTTTTTTTCCCACCCCCATTGGTGTTTACGGCTCAAAATTCCCAACAATTTGGGGGTTTGCTTTATGGCAAAGCTTCAAATTAAAACCTCTCCCACCCTTTGCAAGTGATTTTTTCCTCCTGCCAGTGCACTGGGGTCATCTTCTTTTGGCTATAAAGTGACCCCCTCCCCCCAAAAAAATCAGCACGAGGTGGTGACACCCATGGCTTTGACTTCGCCCTCCCCAATATTCGTAATTTCTCTCCCTGTTTTGCAAAGACCGATTCAAATACCCCATAAAACACCGGGTTTTTTCCACCCTGCAAATGCATTACTTCATTTTTTTAAAATTTTTTTCTTTTTTTGCTGCGATTTTCGGGCAAAACCTGCCATTTGCAACCAGGCGTCTCACTAAACCCCGCTTAATACATTAAAAAAAAATAAAATAATAAAATAAACTGGTGCAAACGGCGGGGAAAATTATCACAGCGGTTTTGGCCCCTTTGCAACCCCCGCAGCGTGCAACGCAACCTCGCGCCCCGACGCAACCAATACCGCCCCCCCCCCGAAAGAAAATCACTAAAAGGGGGAAAATTGCCATTATTTGCTGTTAAAAATCATCCTGGAGGAAGGTCTCACACCACACACACACACCCGTCCTCGAAACTGCAGTTTCCCGCAGGTGCTGCAAAATCCCAACCGGGAAAACCCGGGAGGGATTTGCAACCGTCGCGGAGTTCGCAAGAAAATGGGTCGAAAAAGCATAGGAATGGGTGCGGAATAAGCTGGATGCACTGCTGCCCACCTCCTCCCTCCCCACTGCTGCTTCTTTTTGCTTCTATATTTTAAAGCAATTAAAAAATAGTAAATCTTTTTTAAAATATATATATAAACACAAAAGCCCGGATCACCGGCAGCAGCGGGGACGCAACGGGCGACCTCCTCCCCCCGCAAGAGGATGCGATAACCTATAGATATACAATTTTTTTATATATATATATACGGATTTATGGGTTTTGAGGGAGGGGAGGTGGGTTTTGCTGACCTGGGAAGGCCGTGTCTCCTCTGGCTTTGTGTCCGCATCGGCCGAGAAGGCCCCCGGCGGGGAGGCAGCGTCGGGAAAAAGACGGGGAGAGCGCAAGAAAATAACCAACCCCCCCAAAACCGAAGGGGATGAACCGCCACCGTCAGCCGCAATGGGGTGCCCGGGGTGGGTGTCACCCACCCCAGCACCCCCAGATCCCGGCGGCCGAGGGCTGGCGGCCGGATGGGAGCCGCGGTCCAGCGGCTGCAGCGAGGGATGCCGGGATTTTGGGCAGCATCTCCCCCCCCCTCCCGCCCTCCTTCGTCTTCTTCTTCCCAAGCAGCTCTGATTTACACCCCTGGTGTGCCCAAATCCTAATAATTCACACACGCACGCCCCCCAAGCAGGATTTGGCCCCTTCCTTGCTTTTTAACCCCCCGTGTGCCGGTGGGGGTGTGTGTGGGGGGTGACCTGTTAACCCTCTCGCTGCTGACAGCGTCGGTCCCACACACACACAAACTGCCCTGGGGATTTGTAGTGGGATTTTCCTAAAATTTCCAGGCAAATATGATTTCCGCTCCCCCCCCGCCCCGTCCCCGGCCGGGATATTTTCTAGCTGAGTCAGCGGCTGCGGCGCTGATGGCCCCCAAAACACAGCTCCCTACTGTTTCCCCCATCCTGACTTTTCAGGCCCTAAAAAAAAACAACACCCAAACCACCAAAAACCAAAAAAACCCACCCCAAAATAGACAAAAAAAGGCAACAACAAAAAAAAAAAAGAGACAAATTAAAGCAGCTGGAAGGACCTCAAATGCAATATTTGGATTTAAGGAGGATGGAAGGATTTAAATGCAATATCCCGGCTACAAACTGCGCCCGTCTTACCTATTTCATCGGTGTTTCGGGGTTGTGGTTTTCTTGCCGGTGAAGGAGGGTGGTTTTTTTTTTTTTTTCGGTTGTTTTTTTTTTTTGTTGCCGCTGTCACGGCGTTACCTGCCGGCACACCCCGGCTGCTGCCGCCCAACCCTGCTGGAAAACACCCCTTGCAAACAAACTAAACCGCTTTCGGGTTTAATTCCGGCTCGAAACCAGCCGAACAAGCCCAGCAAAAAAAAAATAAATTCAAAATTAAAAAAAAAAATAAATATATATGTATCCCAGTGCCCTTCAGGTGACTCGTAGGTAGCTCAATCAGAAAAACAACACACCTTTTCACGTGGGTAATGGTATCGCTGCGCTGCCCGGAGAGGTGCTGAGCCCCCCCAAACCCCACCAAGGAAACCTCCCTGCGAGAGGGGACAGGACCCGAGCATCGTGGCGGCGAGGACTTTTTGTCCCCGTGTTGGGAAGGGGGAGACCCTCCACCGCCCTTTTTTCGGGGCGGCAAAAGCCCCTCAGCGGCAACCACAGAAATTAAACTTATTTTTAAGTTTGAGGTTTGTTTTTTCGTTTTTCAGATTGCGTGAACCAACCCTCTGTCCCCCACCCCTCGAAGCTTCGCGGTGAGGCCTTGAAGCCCTGCGGCAGGGGGCGAGGGGCTGTTGCACCCCAAAAATCAGCTCTGCAAAAGAGCGAAGAGCACCCAAAACAAAGCCCCGGGAGCCGCCAGCCCCGGGCACGCTGTACCCACTCCCCTTCCAGGGGATGCAGAAGCGCATCCGTGGGGTGCACCTGGCAGAAGGGTCCCGGCGCACCCGCAGCCGGTGGGGGGGAGCGAGGACGTGGGACTATATGGTGCCGCCATACATCCACACGGATATATAGGGATAAACCCTCCCGGTGAGTCGGCACTGGGCGGTGCGCCGGCGCGGCCGCATTGGCAAAGGGGGTGAGTTTGTGCACACCCCAAATTACAGGCACACGCCCCCCTCCCCAGGCACCCAACAGCGATGCGCACCCCCCCATGTGAGGGTGCATCAATGCACCCCAGAATATCAACACCAACCCCCCCCAGCACCCATAGGGTGTCCCCAGCACCCCAAAAAAACCTCACCACGTGCTCGGGAAAACTAGGAGCAACACGAGGTTTGGTGGCGCATGGCCGACGGGTTGGCACCGGCACCAGGCACGGCGCGTCGGCGGCACTGAGTCAGCCGGGGCTGGGCCACCCCGGGGTGCCGGGAGAACCCCAGAAAATAAACACATTGACGGGGAAAAGGGAAAAAAAGGGGAAAAGGGAAAAAAAGGGGAAAAGGGAAAAAGGAAATAATTAAAGCAGAAACCACCCTGCAGGGGACCCCCTCTGCACACCAAGGGGCTCCTGGCTGCCTCAACCAGCCAAGACCCCCCCCAGCCCCCCCTGTGCAAGGGGCAGCGCTGCAGTTCTGCAGCAGGACTGCCACCACCTGCGAGGGTTACGGATGCTTTCCCAGCTCCTTGCAGGGAAGCAATCATACACCTCCTGCTTGCATGCAGGGCAAGCTCCACTTAACCCCCCCCCACAAAAAAAAACCCCAATCCAGCACCCTGGTTTCATTCACCCACAACAGCTGAGGGATGTTGGGTGGGGGTCACCCACCCATGGCCACGGGGATTTAATCCTACTTGCCAGAGGGATTTATTTTTTTAGCATCAAGGCTCCTTCACCCCTCCTACAAAGAAAGGACCGATGGGGTATTTGGGCCCAAACCCAGCCCTTAAATCAGCAGCAGCCACCTCCTGCCCTCCCAGTGGCGGTGATGGAGCCCAGCTGGCCTCATCCTGCACCACCCCACCCCAGTGCTGGGAAATGCAGAGCTCCAGCTCCACCAAAAGAAACCCAAGGAGGTGAAACCCCTCGCTGTGCAGACATACACCCTCCCCATAAAGCATCACGATATATAACCGAGCAAGATCTCAATGCACCTGGTTTTATGGGTGTGAACGGAGCTTCTTTGAAGGAACTTTAAATATTTGGCGTTCGAATTCAAGCGCGCTGCGTGCTGGTGTCCCATATGGTGTGGGAGTGATGTGCACAGAGGGAGGGGGGTTATTTAAAGTCTATTTAGATATACCCATCCCATACGATTCTATATATATTTATTTATTTATAACTGGGGTGGTGGAGCCAGTCCGGGGATGCCCTCTGCTGGTACCCTCCCGGGGAAGGATTTGGGACACCTTCTCTGAGAGGTGTCCCAACTTACAATCATAGAATTGTAGCATGGTTGGAGTTGGAAGGGACCTTAAAGATCATCTCGTTCCACCCCCCCCCTCCGCCATGGGGGGTTCCACCAGCCCAGGGTGCTCCAAGTCCCGTCCAACCTGGCCTTGAACACCTCCAGGGATGGGGCAGCCACAGCTTCTCGGGGCAACTTGGGCCAGGGGTTCACTGCCCTGAGAGTGAAAAATTTCTTCCTAATGTTTAATCTAAACCTCTCCTCTTCCAGTTTAAAGCCATTCCCCCTCATCCCATCACTCCATGCCCCTGTAAAAGTCCCTCCCCATCTCTCCTGGAGCCCCTTGAGGCACTGGAAGGGGCTCTGAGGTCTCCCCGGAGCCTTCTCCTCCCCAGGCTGAACACCCCCCCTCTCCCAGCCTGTCTTCCCCGCAGAGGGGCTCAGCCCTCGCAGCATCTCCGGGCCCTCCTCTGGCCCCGCTCCAACAGCTCCGTGTCCTTCTGCTGTTGGGCCCCCCCCGAGCTGGAGGCAGCGCTGCAGGGGGGGGGTCCCCAGAGCGCAGCAGAGGGGCACAATCCCCCCTCGCCCGCTGGCCACGCTGCTGGGGATGCAGCCCGGGGTGCCGGGGGCTCGCTGGGCTGTGATCGCACACTGCCGGCTCATGGTGAGCTTCTCCTCCACCAGCACCCCCAGGTCCTTCTCCTCAGGGCTGCTCTCCAGCCATTCCCTGCCCAGCCTGGATTTGTACTTGGCATTGCCCCGACCCACGTGCAGGACCTTGTGCTTGGCCTGGTCGAACTTCATGAGGTTGGCACGGGCCCACCTCTGTCCAGGTCCCTCTGGACGGCATCCCTCCCCTCCAGCGTGTCGACTGCTCCACACAGCTCGATGTTGTCAGCAAAGTTGTACTCCATCCCACTGTCCATGTCACCAACAAAGATGTTGAATGGCACCGGCCCCAGTACTGACCCCTGAGGAACACCATGGGGGACTCCGAGCAGGTCAGTCTCACCTCTGTGCCTGGTGAGATCATGGAGCAGATCCTCCTGGAAACTCTGCTAAGGCATGTGGGAAATGAGGAGGTGAGCAGTGACAGCCAACATGGCTTCACCAAGGGCAAGACATGCCTGGCAAATTTGGTGGACTTCTATGACAGGGTTAGAGCATTGGTGGATAAGGGGAGAGCGACTGATGTCATCTACCTGGAGCTGTGCAAAGCATTTGACACTGTCCCCCACAACATCCTTGTCTCTAAATTAGAGAGACACGGATCCGATGCATGGACCACTCCGTGCATGAAGTTCAACCAGGCCAAGCGCAGGGTCCTGCACGTGGGTCGGGGCAATGCCAAGCACAGATCCAGGCTGGGCAGGGAATGGCTGGAGAGCAGCCCTGAGGAGAAGGACCTGGGGGTGCTGGTGGAGGAGAAGCTCACCATGAGCCGGCAGTGTGCGATCACAGCCCAGCGAGCCCCCGGCACCCCGGGCTGCATCCCCAGCAGCGTGGCCAGCGGGCGAGGGGGGACTGTGCCCCTCTGCTGCGCTCTGGGGAGCCCCCCCTGCAGCGCTGCCTCCAGCTCGGGGGGGCCCAACAGCAGAAGGACACGGAGCTGTTGGAGCGGGGCCAGAGGAGGGCCCGGAGATGCTGCGAGGGCTGAGCCCCTCTGCGGGGAGGACAGGCTGGGAGAGGGGGGTGTTCAGCCTGGAGAGGAGAAGGCTCCGGGGAGACCTCAGAGCCCCTTCCAGTGCCTAAAGGGGCTCCAGGAGAGCTGGGGAGGGACTCTGGATCAGGGAGGGGAGCCATGGGATGAGGGGAACGGTTTTACACTGAAAGAGGGGAGATTGAGATGGGATATTAGGAAGAAATTCTTTACTGTGCGGGCGGTGAGCCCCTGGCCCGGGTTGCCCAGAGAAGCTGTGGCTGCCCCATCCCTGGAGGTGTTCAAGGCCGGGTTGGACGGGGCTGGGAGCACCCTGGGCTGGGGGGGAGGTGTCCCTGCCCAGGGCAGGGGGGTGGACTAGATGAGCTTTAAGGTCCCTTCCAACCCAAACCATTCCATGATTCTGCGATAACATCACCTCCCAGAGCACCAGCAATGTGCTTCCAAACTGCACCGGTGCAGTTGGGCGGCAAAAGGAGTCTGAAAAGGGACTCGCATTTATTGCGGCCAATCTCCCGCTGGATGCACCAGATGGGTTTTTCTTCTGCTCCCTCGCTGCAGGCAGAGCATGCAAATCCCCCCCGCACCCATTCCCACGCTGCGCCCAACGCGGGTGCAGCAACCCCGGGACGGGCCAATTTCGGCAGCGGGACTTGCTGCCAACCCCCCCACTTTTTCCCAATCTCTAAGGCTGCATCCCTCCCCCCCAGCTCCAAATATCGCCATCCCCAGGGACACCCCAAAATATCACCCCTTTGGGACCCAAACCCCACGGCCTCCCCAGGACTGGGGGAGGGCCAAGGTCATCCAAGGTGAGTCTCTCCCCATCCCAGACGCCCTTCGGGAATGAACAGGTCAGACCAGTTCTTTTTTTTTTTTTCCACGTGCCAGGAAAAACCAGTTTAACCCACTGGCCTGACACAACCTGCCTCGAAATCTTCCCATCCACCCTCTATAACCCATTTTTGGGTTTGGTTTTTTTTTGGGGGGGTGGGAAAACTACATTTTTAGGGATGAAGAGCCGGGTTTGAGCGCCGGCAGCGTTTTAACGACATCATGTCGTTATCGGTATCATGGGAAACCCCTAAATAAACCAAATCCCATCCCCGGCTCCGGGAAGCGATGTGGACAATTGTAATTTTTACCAGAATTAGGATGAAAAACCGGCAAAACGCTCCCCTCAAATACCCCCAATTTTAAGGCAATACTCTGCCGTCGAGAGGGGCAAGCAGGGAAAAGGGAGGGGAATTTGGCCGGGGCGCGCAGGCTGCACGCCGGAACCCATCCCGGCAGCCACAAGAACCGTCACCGCCAAATTATTCCTCCTCGGCAAAAGCCCTTTTAAAACCCCAACCTTGCACCGGCGCTTTTTTTTTTTTAATTATTATTATTTTTTTATTTTTTTTTTTTTCTTCTCTTTTGGGTGCCGATGGTTTGAGGCCGCAGTGCCTCTTCCCCTCCTCCCCCAGGGGGGAGCGCATCGCCCCGGATTTTCCTGCGTCCAACCTTTGATCTCCCAAATCCTGCCGGAGCATCGACGGGACCGGGACGGGACGGGGAGGTCGCCGCGCCCAAGATGCATCACGGATGATACAGTAAGTAAAATATTACCTTTTTTTTTTTAATCCCCTTTAAAGCACCAAGGAGGTTATTGAATTTTTTTTCTTTAAATAACGCCGGGGTTTTGCCAGCAGTTTGGCATTTTGGGGTGTTTTTACAAATGGTGCCCACCAGCGTCCCACGGGGCCAAGTCCACAGGTTGCAAATGCAGCGGAAATTGCGATCGTGTCGCCAATTGCGATCACATCACCCACTGAAAATGCGTCGCAAATTGAAAATGCGTCGCAAATTAAAAATCCATCCCAAATTGCAATTGCACCTCATATTGCAAATGCATCCCAAATGGCAAATGCATCCCAAATTGAAAATGCATTGTACATTGCAAATGCATCGTATATTGCAACTGCATCACGAATCATCCCAAACTGCAATCGCATCGCATATCGCAAACGCGTCCTATCCCGGTGTGCCCGGACGGGACTGTGCAGGGACAGCAGAACCGATGCTAGTAAGGAGAGTCGGGGCAAATTCACGCATTGTGCCCTCCTGCAAAATCTCTCCTTGCAATAATCTTCCCCTAGGAAAAAAAATATAAAATAATCTGCAATAAGAGGAGGGAGCGCGTCTTCCCTCCTGCAGGAAAAAAAAAAAAAAAAAAGAAAATATTTATTTTTGGGAGACGGAGTGTGAATTCCCTCTGCGAGAAAATTTGCTCTTCACTCCCGCAAAAATCTTTGCGGGAAGGGGAAGGAGCGCACCCCTCCTCCACAAATACGCTGTGCAGTAAAGGCAATAAGTGCATTTATTTCTTGGGAAAAAACCCTCTTTGCAGTAAAGGCAACGTGTGCATTTATTTCTCGGGGTAAAAAACCCACTTTGCAATAAAGGCAAAGTGTGCACTTATTTCCTGGGGAGGGGGGGGAACCCCACAACATGTTGCAATAAATGCAAGATGTGCATTCATTTCCTAGGGAAAAACCTCTTTCAATAAAGGTAATATGCGCATTTGTTTCTTGGGGTAGAAAACCACTTTGCAACAAAGGTAATACATGCATTTATCTCTTGGGGAAAAAAACCAAACCAAACCCAAACGTTGCAATAAAGATGACGTGTGCGTTTATTCCTTGGGGAAAAAAATAAATCCAAACATGTTGCAACAAAGGCAAGAGGTGCATTTATTTTTTGGGGAAAATAACTGTTTGCAATAAAGGTAATACATGCATTTATCTCTTGGGAAAAAAAAAAAAAAACAACAACCAAAACCAAATGTTGCAATAAAGGCGACATGTGCATTTATTTCCTGGAGAAAAAAAAATCTTGCAATAAAGACAAGATGTACATTTACTTTCCGGGAAAAAGCTCTTTGCAGTAAAGGCAAGATTTATTTCTCGGGGTAAAAAAACCACTTTGCAATAAAGGCAATAAGTGCATTTATTTCTTGGGGAAAATAAACCAAACCCACCACTTTGCAATAAAGGTAAGATGTGCATTTATTTCCTGGGAAAAAAAACCCCAAACCCAACATGTTGCAATAAAGGCAGTAGGTGCATTTCTTGGGGAAAAAACCAACATCATTTTGCAATAAAGGCAACAAGCGCGTCTGTTTCTTGGGGGGAAAAAAACCCCACACTGTTGCAATAAAGACAAGATGTGCCTTTACTTCTTGGGAAAAAAAAAAACCAAACCAAAATGTTGCAATAAAGGCAAGATGCGCATTTATTTCTTGGGGAAAAAAGAAACACTTTGCAATACAGGCAAGGTGTGCATCTACTTCCTGGGAAAAAAACTCTTTGCAGTAAAGGCAGTATGTGCATTTATTTCGGGGGGAGGGGAAGAAAAGAAAAACTCTGCAGTAAAGGCAAGGTGTGCATTTATTGCCTGGGAAAAAAAAACCCAACAACTGTGCAGTAAAGGCAAGATGTGCATTTATTTCCTGGGGGAAAAAACCCCACAAACCAACCCACCATGTTGCAATAAATGCAAGATGGGCATTTATTTCCTGAGGAAAAAATACCTCTTTGCAATAAAGGCAATAAGTGCATTTATTTCTTAGGAAAAAAAAAAAACAATCCCAACTCTTTGCAATAAAGGTAAAAAGTGCATCTTGGGGGGGGAGGGGACCAACCCCAAACCGTTGCAATAAAGGTAATAATTTGCATTTTCCACGGGAAAAACCCCTCTGCGAGGAGGGGAGCGAGCGCGCTTTGCCCTTAAAAAAAAAAAAAAAAAAAGTAAAAAAAAAAAAAAAGTCCTTTTTACACCAAGGTGGGCATTTCCCTTCGCAAAAAAAAAAAAAAAAAAAAAAAATCTCTTCTCTTAGCAACGGGGGGGGGGGGGGGGGGGGGGGGGGGGGGGGGGGGGGGGGGGGCCTTTCCTGCTGCTGAGGAGAATCCCTTTGCCGTTATTTTTTCGTGCATCTCCCCCCCCCGCGGAGTCTTCCAGCCCTAAAGATGGAGCTGTGTGAGCGGGACCGCGCTCCGCAGCCTCCTCTGCCTCCTCTTCCTCCCCGAAGCAGGATGAGGGCTTTTTTTTTTTTTTTTTTGCCTTTTTTTTTTTTCGGGGCCTTTTTCTTTTTTTTTTTTTTTGGCCTTTTTTTTTTTTTTTTCGCCGTCCCCCCCCCCCCCCCTTTTCCTGCCCCTTCCATGTGTTTCTGTTTTGTATCGCAGCGTTTGTTCCGGCGCCTCGTATTTACATTTTTCGGGGCATCTGGTGGGTGGGCTCTAAAGGGAGGGGAAAAAGAGGAGGGGGGGGGGGGGGGGGGGGGGGGGGAGTGGGGAGAAAAAAAAAAAAAAAAGAGGAAAAAAAAAAAGAAGAAAAAAAAGAAA